>OU900103.1:3763103-5194583 GCA_918026865.1 Phyllotreta striolata | reverse complement strand
AGCGGGGAGTTGGTCTCTCAATCATACTTTTATCTCGCTTTTATACGACCACTTCTATTATTTACACTCTGTTTCGCAACTCGCTTAAGAGGGCTCTCAATTGAAACGATTTATTGTTACCATCCGCCGAGGGTCGCCACTTATTTCGATTAATGAGATTCCAATTGCGGCGATATTCAATAATTCATAATTATATTTCCGAACACGTCATCAATGCACCTATATTGTCAGTTTTATAGACATTGATAATATATAATTTTTATTACTCCAACTCGGACACTATAAATTTGGGATAAAAAAGTTTTTCCACGTTATCGGAAAACGAATAAACCAAATATAAGAAATCGAAATCTTGAAAAAAATTTATTTTCGGGAAAAATATGCCCCCAAATAATTGGATTTATCCATGGAAACTCGAGGAAAAGCCAACTGGAAACAATTTAAAAAGCTCTCTTACTGCCCACTCGATTAAATTATCCTGGCTTGATAAAAATTCAAAATTTTGTTGCGCAATGACAGCTAATTACAAAAATTATTGTTTACTTTTAGCGCAAAATAATATTTGCGAATTAAGATTGTTATCGCGCGCATTAATTTTGTTGTTAGGCTGCACTATCTTGAGCTGCGCAATTCATTTGGAAAAAATAAGTTTTGATTAGGAGTTTCCTTGGTTTCGATTTAAAAATACGATAATAATGGGGTTCTAGTTAGGTTTGTTGATGTATTTATTGTTTGGATACACGTGGACAATTTTACTTCCATAGTTAAGTATTAGTAGGTATAGTTAATTGCGCATTATATCCAAAAAAAATGCGAATTACAATTTAAATCTTCAAATAGGTATAAGTTGATATTCTGATTATATGTGGAGATTTTGTGAATCTGACGCAATATTCCAGTATTAATATACAGTGTGATAAAATGCGTAATTGAATAAGAGCGTGAGTAATGTAAGATAAAAAATATCCTTTAATTCCTTTATTTTGTAAATACTTGTTCATAATTATGACTTAATCATTAACATATTGTATTGATGATTTAGTAAGAATATATTTTCTATTATTTTATTAAGTTTTGACCTATATTTTTGTAAAGCACCAATATTTAGCCTCGACCGTGGTCCTAGGGATACACCTATTAAAAGAACACTATCAACTACTGTTGTATAAACTAGATCCACTTTTGAGGCGGAGTAGACAGGTCCAAACCTGTCCTAACTCTGTGATTGTTTTAACCAAGTGCAGGTGTTACACACTAGAGTATCTTCGCTGTAGCCCGAGGTTTCTTCTACCTTTTTACCACTGGCGTGCGCAAAGGGGGGATCGAATTTACAACTTGAATAAATCAATTGTAAAGAGCAGATTATTTAGTGAATCACTAAATTTTTATTTTCGAGAACACCTACATTCAGACGAGTAATTTCATCCTTACTAATAATTTGTGATAAGATAATTAACAAATAAAAAATGAGAGTGCCAAATTAAGTGCAAATATATTTTACATTTTTACCATGCGTATGTATACTTCTCAATTCTAATTTGTAATTATTGTAATCAAGATGCCGGAAAATGTTTGTTTTAAGTTTAAGCGGATTAACTAAACAAAGTGAAGAACATCAAGGAATTAACCAAAAATAAAACCATTTGTTCTTTATTTTAACGAGAGCATTTCGTCGCTCCGCTAGATGCTGGAATCGAACCCCAACATCTAATCGCATTAATCACACTGCGTTCACCCTAATTAGTTGCGTATTTCGTCAAAGATATCGAACATTTCTTGATTATTCGAGTGCAAAATTGAAAGTCACCGACACCTGGAATCAGTTAAGCTCTCTTTTGTTTGTACTAATTATTTATGCATAGCAGGCTTACCTGTTTACGCCCAGATAAAATCGAAAAGCTCCTTGCCTATCATATAAGAACGCAATTTTACCATTAATTACTAATTAAATTCGTTTTCCTACTGTTTAGGTTGTAATGAAGCGTTTAATTTTCGCGTTCGAAATGTTTAGGATAGAAATGTATTATGAAGGAGAATTTATGATAGGTGCTATTGAAATATTGAAATAAATTTTTATTTTTCTATTAAATTTCGCGAGTTTTATTGCATATGGAAAAATGAGAATACATCTGAAGTGTATATAAAACAGAATATAAACTACAAAGAACTATAAATATGTGTGAGTTTTATATTGTTTGGAGGGAATGGCGGAGAGTTTCTTATAAAAAACGATTCGAGTGTTTGATCGTCTAATAATAAAAACGGGAGAAGGCAAATAAGACGTATAGTCGAGAGTGAAATTTGGGCATAAAAATGAGGATCGGATATCGTACATAAAATGCAGTGATTCGGTAGCATAATAAACGTCAGTGTGCATATTCTGCTTACATTTCGCGAACGTCTTAAATAGCCCCAAAAATTGGATTTGCCGTTCAATAACCATAAAAATATATAGCATTTTCAAAGTTCTTGTTTAATAGCCGCGGGGCTATGTTTATAAAATAATGCAGTAAAATGAACATTTTAAAGTCTAATACACGGGGTATTATAAGAAGATATAAACCTCCGAAAGTTGTAAAAGTCGAGTCCCGCTAAATCGTAACGGTTACCCTCGCCCCGACGATTGACCCAAACACCCTAACTTCCTTACCCACATTCGTAAAACATCGCACGCGGAACGCTTCCATCATTATCTTAAATGATCTGGAGACAAAAAACCTAGACATCATAAACACGGATCTTTAACTACCTCATTTTCTATGCAAATATTCCACGGATATTTTAACAACTTCTTATTTCAATTATCACTACCAAACATTTTGATAACTACACCAACAAAAATCCGATTACAAAAATGTTTGCTCTAATAAACGCTTTCAGCGGTGCTCGAATAGCCTTGTAATTCTTCAATAACAACTAACGAATTTATGATTGCGAATATTGAATATAATTGTCTTCACAATGGGCTATTGATTTTGGGAATTCCCTGGAGAGCACGCTACTGAATGTAGTCGGTTACAATCCCGCCACTCATTAATTGGGGGTTAGGACGTGGCGTATGCATGAGGCAATTTGGCTGGTTAATTAGCGAGAAAGATTGGTAGATTATGAGAAAGAGTTAATTTGAAATTGTTCTGCATCGCTCATCTGGGGGATCACTTCTCATTCCCTTCGATGTTCGGAAAAAAAACTTTTTTAAACCTATCTCTCATAATTGGCCCGTGCCCTATCTTAATGCACAGTTATAAATCCTATCTTGTCACAACAAGCATTTCAAGACAAACAGTGGTTGTGTTGATTAAAAATATTTCTTTTACAGAGATTTTTGTTATATATCAGACTTCTTCAGAACCTAAATATTTTTTAAACATATAGAAGTGTAGCATTACTAATTTTTAATAAAACTAATAATTCGATTATCTCTCGTAAAACACACTATCAGTACATAACGACAAACTATCAAACAATACGTAATATAATTTTAACGATTCAGGAACGTTTAAAAAGATCATAAACACATCCTTGAAGCTTTTTAATGATTTTCAGGTTAATAAAAATGTAATGTATTTTTTATATTTAAAATTTTAACCGATTAGCAATTACGACGATTAAGTGTTTGAGGT
Organism: Phyllotreta striolata; assembly: GCA_918026865.1. Classification (NCBI taxonomy): domain Eukaryota; kingdom Metazoa; phylum Arthropoda; class Insecta; order Coleoptera; family Chrysomelidae; genus Phyllotreta; species Phyllotreta striolata. The sequence continues at coordinate 5,190,960 of OU900103.1, read as the reverse complement.
AAATTTTCAAAGTAAAAATATATAGGTAAGAAAGGTGGAACTCTCACTTTCTTTATTACTTTTAAATTTGTCAAATACGCAAAATAAAGGACATCTGCTACCATCTGTTTCCATCATATGACTCTTACAGCCCCAAAGATATAGTATATCTAATTGTAGTTGGTTCGCAAACAAAGCTTTTTTGACCATAAAAATATCTGTAGACTCTACAAAGGTTTCGAATTGGGCAAAAAAAGACCCGAGGTACAATTTCAAGTTCGTACAAGTCCGACGCCCGATAACCATTGGCGCCTCTTGCGAAGATCCCTTGGACAAAAAATTAAAGTCGGCATCCAAATAAAACCATTTGTCCAGCATGAGCTTTTATCGATCGAAATATTTGAAACTTCAAGAGCTGTTACCCAAGGGAGCAGAACGCGTACAATGGTGGAATTAGCATAATCAATTACATAAACGTTTTGAAACAAAACTGAGCATTTAGGGTATTAGTACCCCATAAAAATTAACCTTTAACGTGTGTTTGCTTGGTGTAAACAATTAGTGTGCTTTCTTAATTCAGGAAGTATAAAATATGAATATTTATGGCACGACTACTTTAGGGGTGAGCAGGTACAGACTTGATAAGTGAGAAGGAATTATTGTATAAAGTAATTATTATTATTTTTACAATTATATTGCTCCTAATTAGTTATGTATTTTGTTTACAATTACATACAGGTGTCGTACATAGTATACTGACCTAACAAATAATTTAATTATGTAAGTTTACCCAGTAGTTGTTTTATTTCTTTGTTCAGACATTTGTGCGCTGTTATTCAATAGCCAACAAAGGGCACTTAACATGATCTCAAAATAGATTGTTGCGTCATTAAGTGCATCGAGATGCACAATGTGTAATTTTGACTTTTGGCAATTTGCCATATCTACGTTCATTTAAAGAAAATGTATCTAAATATGTTTTAGCAACAACCTTGAATGGTTGAGATTTGTATAGATAAAATGCAATAAACCCGAGAAATATGTTGTAAGCAAGAATATTCAGAAAAATTATTTTTCAAGTACATATCTTCATCCTCTTCAAAAGTGCTTAGATATCGTATTAAAACAATTCACAATTAAATATCACTTTTCACCGCTATAATGTGAATTTAAATTATTTAGGAAAGATAGCATTTACTTGAGCATGCCTATAAGTATTCGAATAGTGATTTAAATGAATGTGCGCGCCAATAAAATATGCATATTGGCGTGCAATCAGTATCTTCCTTTTAGCTTTGCATCCTATAATTTTTCATTTATTTTTTTACAACCTACGTTGGATAAAGAATGCGCTATTAGTTTGGAAATATCGGACGACCGGACATTCCTACATAATGACTCACCTCGCATAGGGTTGTACGCTATGTTGCCAAATGCAGAAACCACTTGCTGATTTCAATTATTATGAGCTAAATTTTTCAAACCACTTATCATATAATTAGTAAGTTTAATACAAAATTGAATAAAAGAAATATAAATGGAGATGCGGCAAAGTTTTTATTAGTTAAAGAGGTAATGTTGTTACAATTATAGGATAAATTTGTGTAAATTTTGAAGTTAAATTATTGAAGCTTAAATGGGTTATTTTAATGAAATTCGGTGCGTTTCAATTTGGCAACAGAGCGACCAAATTGGTAACGTTACGTGAGATCTACTGCTTGGCCTCTAAATCGCCAAATCATTGGACCAGCGCAAACTACTAAACACATTTATTGGGACCATAAAGTTGAATTGACCACAGTTGCAACGGCCGTATACTTTATGGGGAAAAGTTATAGAAAATCATTAATTGCGTCCGAGAAAATTGCCGGTTTAGAATTAATTGGTGGGTTTTATTTCCGTTTAAACTGCGTTAAATTTAACAAATGTTTATTATTTTTATGCGAACTTTTGCTAATCAAGTTTTTTGTTTGCGCTCTGGTGTAATAAAATCACTTTTTCGACTCGTAAATTTCACGCTTCTGGAGAATATTGGTCTTTGGGAGTGTTTGAAAATAAAAAAAAACTGGAATGTTGGTCTGTTTGATACGGGATTGACCGTCAAAATTCATGACGTTCGTTCCACGCCGTTACTTTAATGTGCAAATTTCTGACGGTAATGTATTCAGACTGTGAATCGAGCAACAATAGATTTTTCTATTAGTCAAAGAGAAATTTATTTCTCATTCTGCCCAGCCATTATTCTCGCAGATGACTTTTTTATGTACAATTTCACATATTGAATTCCGTCCCGTGTATCTCGTGCACAATGAGGCGAAAAGTGGAATTGGCAGTTCCGTAAAGCTTCCCAGACATTTTTTCGAGCTACTAGCCAAAACCATTTATCTTGGTTTGTTATTTTTCCCGTATTTATTTACTTATCCGGTCAAAATTGCAGCCGCGCTACCACCTAATGCATCCATAATATCATTTGTCTTAGCCCGTCGAACACCCCATAATTCGGTAATCGCACGAACAGGGGTGTATTCATCTCTTAACAGTCCCTTTTCATGCATAAATGTGCAATTTACACCTTTTATGTGCTTCATAAACCTCTTAATTTAATGTAATTTTGTTGATAACCGATTGCCAATTCGTGTCAAAAAAATCAGATGCCAGATTCTTTTATATCCATCAAATGTTACCCCTTAATAAATTATTGTTGAAATTGTTGATGGTACCAGGCCCGGGCGTTCGTTTGAAGGGTCTTTTAAAGTAGTCAAAACCAGCCGGGAAACGCACTTTCACTTCATTATAAGTGGCCGGAGAAATACTGACGACACGCACATTTCTCGTTATAATCCCGATCCCTGAATGCGGTGCTCGAGATGATATTAAATGATCCAAAAATTCGAATTAAAACTACTGCCTTTAAGACATTTGAAGTTCGAGTATGAAGTGGCTCGAAAACTCGAGGGATAATTGTCGTCTCATGATTCTGAAAGCCTTTTGAATAGACTGTGGCCATTTTGATCTTATTTTTGTACATCTTTGAAACGCTCTCTTAAGAATTGTTAAGTATCCTTCTATTGTTTGGCATAAAACTTCGGGATTGGAGTGCCTTGTTTATTTGGGGACTTTTCAACACTTTCTGGAACATAGATTGTTAGATAATGAGGTATATACGTTAAGAAGCGAAGGAACTCTTGTCAATTTTAAATTTTGCTGATATTAAAAGTGTATTATCATTTTCTTTTATTAGAAATTCCAATTAAAAACTTTCTTCATTAGTCAAATTTCTTTATCCGTTATTTTATTTGAAATTTATCTTTTCTTAACTCCCTATACAGTGACTAATGTGATTAGCCAGGTTGCTACACAATGATAATTTAATTTGTTCATTCGTTTTTTCGCTTTCCGCATTTTCCTTTGCTGTTTACCTACCGTAATAATAACGAACGGAAAATATATCATTACAGCCTCAAAATCACGCAGCATAAAATCGGATTTATCGAACAAAGATTTTTTTCGGGTAAATTTTTTTAACAAACCTATAATTATGTGTATCAAAAGCCGGGCTGGGGGTTCTGTCGTCAGGGACACCGATGCAACATCAGAATTCACAGTATAAAAATAATTACAGTTAATGAGGGATAGCACAAAGCTAGCATCCTAGTCATTTGCGGCGATCGGCCATTATGTTTTCCCTTGAGCTTATTATCCGTAAGGGGACAGTGGAAATTATTATTTCCAGCGGCTGGAAAAACACGAACAAGTGACCGGATCCAAAAAAAAAGTTACCCGACGTACCCACGGGAAATAATTTTTCTCCAACATATTATTCGAATCGCGCAATTCGAAGATTTAATTACATTAATTGGAGGCGAATCAATTAAAAATCTTCTCGAGCATATTAATCGCCGTAATTAAGCCACCCTTCGTCGAGGCTAATAAATCGTTATAAAACTGAAATCCCCATCGAATTGAGAGACAATGCGTTCATGACGGAATGCTCATTTATTCGAACATAATCAGGTTAATAGCTGATGTTAATGCCAAATTCATCCGCGTCTACTAAATATTTTTGTCTCTATAATATACCCTATTGAACTAGTTAAAAATTATTCTACAGAAACAACGGTTTATTTACGATATCAACTTAGGACATGCGTTAAAATAAAAAAAATATGAATAGTAAATTTTATTTTTACTGGCTCTTATTTGTCCATATAAATACGGAAATCGGTGTGCAACCATTGTAACCGTAAAATACGATTTAGCCACACAAAAGAAGTGCCAGAATGGTTCGAAAGAAGTTTTTACAAGTGCGAGACAAGTGGACACCTGTTCCGTCCGTATACCTGCTTTTTCTCCCCTTTGCACGAATTAAATTACATATTACGGTGTAGTGTGACCTTTTTCCTAAGAAACTAAACCAAATAAACACCCTTGGAATATAAATTGATATTTAAACGCGATTGATTCGGAAATAATTCCAAAGCGTAGGGACATTTTTTGGGCCTTTGTCTCGAAATTTGTAATGACCCCGCTACTGCGTGGAATGGACGAGTCTAGTACTCTTGTGGGCAAAATTAGAGCAGACATTTTAAACTCCCACTCAAAGAGGCACTTCCGATTCTATACTTTTGCACTTTTATTTTTTGATAATGCTGCTTTAATGCCGAAATTATAGCTGCATTTGTCGCTGAGCCTTTCACTTTAAGGATTCATTTGAATATTTTACAAAAGGCGAACGAATAATGTACGTTAGTACCAAAAGAAACGGTTTAAATTCGAAATTCACAAATCCTTACTTTTAATAAAATAGTAAAGTTGCAATGAAAGCTTGCGAAAAACACAAGAAGCAATTACTTTGTGTGTGAATTTAAATGTATTCGGCAACGGTGAGGTACTAAAATTGCTAATTACAATGATTTATAGCGAAAATGAACGTAACGCCTCTGATTGCAAATGATCGCCATTATATTTTTTTCTCGTCCCTTGGATGCAAAATACGAATACAAACGGTTTACAAATATTTGACATGGATTTAACATCTGTTGATGGTTGAAATGACCTGAAAAGGTTCCCCATTCCTTTCTTAGAAATTTTAAAAAGTTTCTCGGAGGCAATATGAACAAGAACACCTGATACCCATCAGGGAACTTGCAGACACTTTTACAATGTAGCCAGTGACTTTATGTTCTTTTGATTTTTATCTCAGTACCCCGCTTTTTACATGTGTCGCGTAATTACTCAATGGCCCATTTGTTTGATGTTAATTGTAGGACATCACTAAATTACTTTAAACTTAACGAGGCTATTATGTAAATGCTGAAAATTCGTACCTACAAGGATGTATATATCTACCATCAAAAGTATAACTTACTAAGAGTAAAAAAAAGAAGAGCACTGGGCTGTTACCATCCTAAAGGGTAGCCAGTTCTTTTGTGTTCGCCTCGAAGACTCAGGTAAACTGCGTTGTCCCTATAAAAGAAAAAAGTGGTATTGTTCGTTTCTAGCAACATTGCTGCAGTGAATCATTTAGGAAGCCATCGCTTTTTTACTGTATAGAACAACAAATCGGCAAAAATGAAGCATTAGATGAGGCCATTGGCCTTGACCACTAGCTGTTGCAAGTTGAGTCATTCTAACCGATTCGATAGCTCTTGTATGTCTGCCATTCGTCTGCACTCTCTAAAAGATGACTCACCCTCCAGATTCAGGTATACAAGTGAAAATAGTTATACATATAAATTAGGAGGAGGTACAACCGTGTCACACACAGTACCTAATTTTACGCAGGGGCGTAGTTGCAGATAATCTAGAAGAGGATAATAAGAAATGAGGTCACCGCAAATACTCAGTTGACCAGTAAAAGTTAATGACTATATTTACCCGAACTCTATCTATTTATTCTACAGGCATCTTTTATTCTAAGCAACCCTTTGTAACGAACATTTAGGTTGGGCACGTGATACGATTCTAAATTAATAGGATGTCGTTAAATAGAAGCTAATTTTTTGTTCGGTGACAAACTTGTAGCCACCCTCATTAAAACAGTATTAAGCTAATTTAGTCATTTGTCAAACTGAAATTGATAACTGTTAACCAATAATTACAGATCTGACTTTTAAAAAAGTATCATGAATCGTATGATTAATATTGCCTAATTGGCACCTGCTGTCAATTTTTTAACAGAGGGTCGAATATGATTTCATTTATGCACGCGTTGGTATTTACAAATCAAGAAAGCGTATATCAAATATTTCCTGTAATTATAACCTGACTGTAAGGGTTGGTGCATTTATCAAAATCCATCTGTACAATTACTGAAGGATAACGTATTAAATTTGGTAATTATTGTTTATTAGTTTTAACGAGACATTAATTTATTACCTAGGTACATTAAAATAATATAGGCGTTGGTCCTTCTAGATTTAAATAAACTCAACGCTGATTAAATAAGTTACAAACAGCTACATTTAGTCGTTACAAACAAATATTTAAATTTCTTTTTTTTAGTGAAGTTAACGAAAAATCAAACATTAACATAGTCAGTCCCAACGAAAGAGATTTTTTTTTCGTTTTTGTTAAGCAGCTGTTAATTTTAATAAATTATGAAAATCCTCGTTTAAATGTCAGGTGCTAATCACCTGATATATTATCTAACAAATTTCTCTAGTAGTTCTTTAACATAACAATAACCAATCTGGGAAAATTAATAAAGCCGAATCCCAAGTTATTAGCGTCATTGTGGAGAAATTTTCGGAAAAAAATCTGCAAAAAACGAGACAAAAAATTGGTATTATTCGCGACCAGTCTGATGGGGGTTGAAACTCAAATCGGCATGGAGCAGGTATAAAAAGCCAGCCTTCAGGTGTTCGTAAGAGAAAGGAGCAGGTTGAACCTTTATGTACACAATGTTACAATCGCTAAAATCTTATATGCAAAACAGGTTAGAATTTATTTTTTATAAGGCATGCATAGATTACGTAGGGTGTCAATAAACTTTAAAAAAATAGGCATGAAGAATTTATAAAAAAATATCCTGAATTATTATGAATGATTTGAGGTTTGACGGTTGAAAGATAATCAAATAGGTACACTTTTTTATGTCTCTATTTTTTTTAATTTTCACAATAGTGTCGTTAAAGGTACGCCAGTTTCTAAAGTTGCAAATGATAGTTTTTTTTGTACCTTCAATTCTTAATATTAAAATGATTTTAAGTTATTATTTTTTATATTTCACTTCTGGTATTGAAAATTTGAATTTAAAATTGTTCTGTAAAGTTTTTGCTTCTATTCGTTCAATTGTTGAGATTTCTACTCCTTGTTTAGATTACCTTTTTTATTGTGAATTTTTCGTAGTTTAATCTCATTAATATTATAGTACCCAGTATTGATTTTTGCTTTGAATTATAAATGTGTGGGAAAATAACGACAAGAGTATTTACTTTAAAGAATTACATGTTAATCATATAAGAGCAGAATATGTACCAAGTATAAAATGCATAATGCATATCCGTTATTTTTTTTCTTAACCTTTTAGTTGGTTCTTATGGGAATGCAATAAGATCTACACATTAGGAACTTGTTGGGTAGCTTGAAGGTTATGTGAATATCCACTGATAATCGTCATCTAGTTTATTTGAAATCGACATTAGTCAGAATTCTTCAACTAGAAGCACAATTGTTCAACTAACCAGAATTACTGAAACAAACTAGTTTGCCATTGAAACCGAACAGGACGTCCAAATTTATGCAGAAAAACCGTTCGATTTAACTATTTAAATTTCAAATCGTTTATATATTTGAGACCTAAATCTCGCTAACAAAAAACGATCCTAAAGGTTTTGAAACAAAAAAATAATCTCGATCTTTACGATACAATGTCGTTGCGTATTTAAATTCAAATTAAATCCGGCCTGAAAGAAATTATACGGACAACCTTTGGTATTTATGAGTGTACATCAAAGTAGACTTTATATAATGTTCGGAAGAAACGCCTCGGGCCAGCTAGTGGTAAGCCCAGTAGCATCAATCTAATATCCAAGACAGATTTTGTTGTTGCATAGTCCAATGAAAAGTTGCTCCATCTCACGAAGCGTTATATGATTTATATCCAAAATTTCATTATGGGTATCTCAGTGGCGTTCAATCAGTTTTAAGTAGAAGATTATTTCTTTTTTGATTTTCTTTTTGAAATTGATATTACCTCAAATTGTCATACGTTACCGTAACTTAATCAATTTGGGTTTTTTTTGCAAGAATTTCTAATATTTTTAACGGTTCTTTGTGTTAATTAGCGGTTTGCGCGCCACTGGTACAATTCAAAACGAGCGGGTTCGTTTTTAAAAGACGGGCCTTTTGTACCTGGAGATGCATATAGATTTCAGATCATACATTGAAAAATGCCTCATGGAGATTCGTCTGCAATCACAAAGCTTAGAATATATGAAGAAATATTAGTGAGGATCAATAGAAATGTAAAACGTCAGGTTGCAGGCTCAATTGAAATCATTTTTTTTGCTGCTATTGTGTCAAGCGGAGGAATATTTCGAATTGATTTTTAGTAATCGACTCTCTAATGTCATTTTAACTAAAAGGATATAGGTATGCACAATAATAATATCAAATAATAAAATCAAACGTAACGCCATGTATACAAACAAACTGCTTGCTACATATTGTTTACACAAATAAATAGTAATAAAGCGAATCTGTTCGGAATATCAATTAATAGCATTGACCCCTCTCTTTGATAGCTTATACTATAGGAATTGAAACGTTCGTATTTTACTAAACAATATTTATTCAGATATAAAAGACAGTAAATGATGCTTAAACCATACCACGTAATATTTTAATACATGACTTGGGTGTTGAGCATCAAGTGAACTGCCGACTAGTCTCGAAGTGTGAATATACATGTTTATTCAATAAAAATAAAGCAAACTCGATGTAACATCGTATATTATAAGAATGTCTGTCTTTTATTTTCTTAGATGTTTGAATTTAAATAATAGACAAAAAATGTAATGCCAATTTTCTTAAATATGTTGGGAGATATAATTTTTTTTTATTATTTATTAATTAATAAAAATCAAAGCTTGCAGAAATGTCTTGCCGCGAATATATTTTATTAAGATATATTACAAGATAATGCTGAGCAATCGCTTTAAATTTTATTTCTAAAATTTTATGTTTGTTCGACAGACAAAGGATAGTCGTAAAACGCTCATGTTCAGGTTAATGTTTACGATATTTCTAATTAATTCATACGGCCGACTCAGCGGAGCTCTTTCATAAATAACTATAGTCCATAATAATGAGACAATTCAGTGTTCTTAAGGAAAACCACAAAATTTGCCATTACGGTGTACCATTCAATTTTTATGTCCTTCGCTTCCTGCAGTACTAATTTGGATTCATAAACGATATGTCGCATAATTTTTATGTAGGTGCTATTTTTTTATTCACTGCATTTCGAGAAAATAATCGCCGTAAGTAAATGGGGAGCAAGAGCCGTCATGCCATCATATAAACACGGTATTTGTCAAATAGGGGTTCACACAACTATTGTCCGTCGTTGATGAAATATTAAAGTTACGCGAATAAGGGAAAAAAGCAATATACCAATTACACAAAATCGATAAGTGAACAATACTTGGCTATGTTGTTAACTAGGGTTATTAATTATGAGGTATACCGATGTATCCACTAATTATTGAAACGTCAGTTGGCCGTAATGGCCTTGTTAAAAGCTTTTTTACAATTGGGGGTGTTACGTCAAACAATGGTTTATGTATTCGGTAAAAAAAGCAAATCGCTCCAACTTGACTATACAAAACTCGTAATTATATGTGTGTCATTGTAACAATGATTGCTTGTTGTCAAAAGCCGAATAATAAAGTAATATTCTAACTAGGGTTGTTATATTGCTTTTACACATATTTTATGATCTTTTATGTTTAAAAATCAGTTAAAAAATGGCAGCATTATTTAATTTATTTTTGAGCTGCGTATCGCTACAAATAGGTCAAATAACTCTGACACCCAGGGTTGAACATTTGATCGCATATTATTTACTCATTTATGCTTCATTGGCAGCAAATCAACGATACAGAATAAATTTGCATGATTTTGCCATTATTGCATCAATTATAGCTGACCTAATTATGTCAAGATTAACAAAAAAGAATTAATTATGTAATGGGTCGATATTTTTTCTACAGGTACCACAATTTTATTGTTGTATAAATGTTTTGCTGCCGTGAATCACCTATCTGCCTATGACGCACTTAAATTAACGCTGAATATTTAGGCTTTCCACTTTCATTGTTTTCTGCAATTGCAAATTTGTTTTAATTAATAGGATAATTGGAATATAAAATTCATGGAAATAAGTTATAATTTTTAAAAAATTTGCGGTATTAAGAAATTTTCATTAAATTTTCTTGAAACATACTCAAGGTGAACAATGAATGTTGATAAGATTCGTTTCATAGAATATCGCGGATTTTAAGAATTTCTCCTATCAATACACTTCTTTATAAATTAGATAACAAAAATTATCTAACAATTTTAATCAAGTAATCAAATATTAATTAACGGAATTAAATGTTTACCTACTTTATAATTTACACCTTTTAAATGAGCATTACAATAAATTGAACTTTCATGACTGCTGAAACCTTGTGAAAATGTTCAACTAAAACTAGAGTTATCAGTTAGAGGTCAAGTTAAACCGTCAATTATGTTAATCTCGAGTAATTACACTTAAAAATTAAAAATTCGTGTTTGTTGCATACATCTAAATGACCGCATTTAATCAGTGGTTTCCTTGAAAGTGTCCTTCCTCTGATTTTTTTTAAACCAAACCCGTTACAAAAGAAAATTTACTACGCTAGTACGATAAAATGTACGATAACTTTCTTTGTTACGCAAACATTTGTTTACTTTGCACTAATATTAGATAAAATTGATAAATGTAGTAATATATGGTGATTTGACAGTATTATAAGACTGTTTCAGGCGATTATTATTAATAAATCATACTTTATCGAACACATTTCACGTTTGTTGTTACTCATATTTTAAAATTATTTCTATCTACATATGCAAATGAATTAACATTCATAATATTGACAAAATATTTTAATCTGTATCACTGTTACAATAATAAACATACTTTCCAATTACAATTGCATTTTCTTTTGATTAATCTTGTCAGAAGGTTGGGCAAGTACTCATATTGATATTAAATCAACAAAAATTGTAAATAGAAACGTTCTAATACATTGACTAATGATAAAAAAAAACTGAATAATGTACCAATGTCATGATATTTGCCCGTAATTTGAATATCATTTTCTTTTAATCATACTTGAGGAATGTAAATAATGATGTTTCGTCAAAAGAATGTATTGATCTTCAGATTTGCGTGTTTGGTTAAATGTGTAGTGAAGAGGTCGATAAATTCCTTCTAACACTCTCATTGACGAATCAATACATTCCAGGGAAAAAGGTATAAAGTATTTATTATCCAGAACAAAGAGTGGAATGCCAAGTCAATTTGTCATAGGAAAAAAGGATATAAACAGTTTATAGCGAATTTTATAGGTACGTTTCACGAAGTCTCTCATTTAGTAATAAAGTTTCTACAATTCTTCCACTATTTCAATCCAAAAAATAAATAAGTTTATTACTGCCACGAATGCTTCGAGTGCTCTTTTTGCAGCAACCTGAAAAATTAAATTAAAATAAAGGTGGATAATTGACTTGAAATGAAATACCTTTTATGCGACAAATTAAAATCGTAAAATCGTAAAATCCAAATATGGCACACCGTTTCAAAATGCATGCAGGATATAAGGAATCGTAAATTCACCTATCCTAGAGCTAAATATAGGACTTAAAAAAATTCATAAGTCACAAAACAAAATATTTTCATATCAACTTGAATTAAATAATTAACTAAAACCTCCTGGTAGCTAAAATTATTTGAGGGAATGTACATCAATATCAAATAAATAAACTGTCAGGAACGGGAGCCCTTGGGTAGGGAAATAATCCGATTTAGGCTCACTTTTTAAACTTACTATTATCCAAATTATATTACCTTTCATGATTTTCATACTACCGTAATATTCTGATTGAATTCAGCAAATCTACAAGCTACTTATAACTGTACAGTTGTTCCATGAGAGATATGAATGGCAGAGTTCGGTTTAAATGAAATTACATCAGGATTACAAATTGGCAACCAGGAGTATTATCGAATAATAAGATTGCGACCAGTTGTAGCTTTCCCAAATATAGCACCCGATAATTTTGATATATCACTGAAATTAATACTGATTTAGAACTGAATCGCTCTTAATAAGAGGATTAAAATTTTAACTTAATTACTCAATATTTTATTAGAATGTTTTTTAATGCAATAAGTAGTGTTTTAAAAATGGATAGGAGTCATTTATAAATTTCACACTCAAATAAGTTGTAATTGAAATATTTTTAAAACATTACAAAGCCGAAATACGTGTAGATACATCGAGCAAGCTGTATTTACGGATTTGTGGACAAACACATGTTTCAATTTCATGGCTTGTAAATTTTAAAATGATTGAATCGCATGAAATATGATACAATCTGAACATGTCATATATATTTCATTTATTTCTACTATTAATGTAATCGCATTTTCATTACAAAGCTGCAAATAAACATCGAATATATTTACCTACTAAAATAATACAAAAAGTGTTTTAAATGAATAACGTTCAAAGTATACAGGAAAATAAATAATTATATTTAAAAAAAAATATTTCGAAGGAAGAAAAATAGTGTTACGCTACTGAGATAACACAGTAGGCTATCCTGAATAAACCGTACGTAGTCCAAAACCAGATCTTTGGGTAATTCAAGTAGCAGCTAAGAAATGAGTTCTTTAAAAACAGTGGGCGATCTTAACTTTTAATAACTACCTTTCCATGTAGAAGATCGCCTACTGGTTGGCCTCTCCGGTTCTTAAACAACCGTATGTCATCAAGAATAATTCTGTTTCGAGATTATAGAAGTCTCTTTTTTACTGTTACACGAATGGCTTTTGGTTTTACTTCCATACGTATTTATTACTGTATTGACAGATAATAACAGTATGCAGATATATAATTTCGCGAGCCAAAGGATGATAAGAAAGTAGTTGATTGATAATTAAATGCTAAATTAAACCGGCATATCTACCAATCGCGCAATTATGTTTGTGTAACGATACACATAAATTTTCCAAAATGATCCAAAAATTAATGCAGTTAATCGAAAAATCGTTATTGTAATGAGTCAACAACCTTTATGAAGCAAAATTCAATTTAAATTACATTTTACGACTGTACCCCGTAATAAAAATCCCGACTTATAGTACTTAGTTTAATAAAAGTTTTCTATACTTAGATAAAACTAAGTGATACAAATTGAATTTTATTGCGTTACGTTTATAAAATGTGCTCTAACAAAAGTTTGACGACTACGGTGTCTGGACTGACCCTAAATTGCCGAATTATCTACGCCAACCCTATAAATATATCTCGGTCATATATATTTATTGTCCACACCACGAATGAATCCTCGTTGTGGCTATCTACACTATATTTAGAGCCATAAGAGGTAAATGAAGCATCGCGATATGGCTGGACTTACAAGGGTTATCAGACAAACATTGGTAACATTTACATTTTATAACATTGTAGATGGTCATCTGCAAGTAATTTAAATGAAATATTGCCTTCAAAATTGTTGCCTTTTTAGGGAGAATCTTTCTACATGAATAGAGGGTTACAATTTAATATACCACTACGGTTTTTAAAATAACAAGTCCCATTGTATCCCTGCATTCAATCCATTAGTTTTACGTCTCATTGGTCAATTGAAAAAAATTCCTAAATATACTATGTCCAATTTTAAAAGAAGCGCGCATTTAAGAAATACTCAATTACTAATTTATTTCGCAATATTCCAAGGGCGTTCCGCTCGCTTATGGAGAAAATTCACATAATAAATCTTTAACTTCACAGTAAGACCTTATATTCTAAGAAAGAAATTATAACGGTTCACAGGAGAACTAAAAGCAAACGTTTGCATTTTTCAAAAGTCTTGTCAACTAGGAACACCTGCGAATGTGTCATATCCCTTTGGCATTACTAACTAGGGTGACTGATTCTAAAAATATTTAAGCTCGGCAACGACTTCTTTACAAGGTTTACTTTCATGTTCCCTCATCGGTATGTTCCTTAATAAAATATAAACAAACAAAAATTTTCACTTGAAACCGATCCATTACGAAATAGGTAGTTAATGTAGTAAAAGGACAAGTTAACCAATAAAATAAACAAAATATTAGTTAGGTATGTTATTTGGTTTAACAAAATATCAAGGGAATACGAGGGGTTGTTTTAACAAAAAGCTTCCTTCATAATATTTCTTCTTAATTTATCATGTTTCCCATTCACCAACGAATCTTGCCTTCTCCGTTTCCAACAATCACCGACCAGCCATAATTTTAGGGTGTAAAAAATTGTCGTTTCATTTGTTGATAAGCAGCAGCCACGCCAGTAAAAAACGTTATCTGGGAGAAAGCCATTTGGGCAAAACCCCGATTCACGATTGAACTCTGTGAAATGTAGAAAATATGTTTGAAGAAGGTGCAAGTCATTTTATTGATGAACGAATCCGACAATCCATTGTGACTTATACCTAATTGGATTCGAGCACTTGCGAAAGTTCCTGGCCCTACGAAATGAATTAATCGAGGCTACGGAGCGCAACAGCGCAGGGATTAAGGGCTCGAACATCAAAATTGCCACAAAATATCATTAATTACCGGGCTGTGTACCGGCGAATTAAACCGTTTTACGTTGCTCTACAATTCGTCATCAGTTTTTTAATTCATTTCAATTTCAGATTGATTCTGGAAATCTGCAGCGTTGATTAGAAAAGTTAGTAATTTTAATCTATAATATCGCGAGTAGTAAAATAAAATTAATCACTGGAGTAATAATTTATAAAATGTAGACATCAAAATAATTTTTACAAAATTAGTGTGGGTAATAGCTTGGTGTTGAATATTTAGAATTTTGGAGGCTAATGTGATTAGTAAGACCGCGATTGGTATAATACCCGATTGCCATTCTAGAATCGAATTAACATATGCAAATGCGGTTTAAATCCAGAGATTAACTGTCACAGGTTTGTCAAACTGGTGATCCCGACGCATCACGATTACAGAAATACGGATAAATGCCCCCCATCCTACTTTTCATTATTCGCGCTAATTGGGAAGGCAATAATGAGACATGCATTTGAAAAATGATTCAATCGATTGGACAGTGAGTCATTGCCATGTTGTTATTTAACATAAACAATAATAACCAAAAACCAAACCGGCCATTAAAATCGTCATAAAAGCGATGAAACTGTCGTTATTGCCGTGGGGTACTGGACTAGTTGGCAGTAAAAGGGAATTCCAATTGATTTATCAGGTGGAAAGCAGTAGCAGAAGTTCTCAGGCTCGGGTGATGAGATCTTCGTATTGATTGCAAAGGGCAGACCAACGATGAGTTATAGTTATGGTTATAGCTTGATCTAAGAACGACCGACATTTCGGTTTGATTACTTTATTATATCTCTACAGGACTGCGGAACACTTACCTCACCGATATATGAGATTAAAACACATAACTACCCTTATATCAGGACTGTACTCACTTGGAATACATAACAGATAACAATTTTTTGACTAAACAGTTTTTTTTAGTAAGATATCTACAATGGAATTCTGCAGAATAATTTGTATTGTACCAAAAATATTAATAATGAATAGAAATAACTCTAGTTTTAATTCAATGTAGTTAAATATTTAAGTAATCCAATCCTGTGTTATCATCGACGACAGCTCTTTCCATGTTAGAGCAGTTGATTTAAGCGATACACTCTCCATTGATTGTTATTGGTCTGTTTTCCGTGTAGACGATTCACTTTTCTTTGTTTCTATCACTATTTCATTTCGGCTCTCGGATCTTGCCGAAACGTATATTGCCCTATAAATAATATGTCACTAAATAGGAATTTACGACCCGCCGGTGCAATATATTTTGGCTTGCAATAATTACGTATAAATATGGATTAAAGCGGTAGATGCGATTGCTCGAGTGGACTCGAAAATATCCGATAGGTATAAGCATTTTTTTTTGCTACATTTTACGAGTTCTATTTTTAATAAACTAATTAATACGTCGTCGGTTTGATTGTTTAATAATGCGGAGTAAGATGTGTTTTTTAGATTGATAGACTACTTAATAGTTGAATAATGAAAAGTTAGCCTGCTTTTCACCAAATAAATATATCGACACATCATAATGTTTATAATAATGGGCCACTTAGGATTTTATATACTAAAGCTGTCAAAACTGCCCATAAAATAACGTTATCCGAACTAAAAATAAACAAAGTAAACAATCGGAATATTCAAATTTTTGAAAATTTCATGAACGCTTTGTGAATTTTCTAAGCATAATTTATTTGAACAAAGCGCGCCCAGTATATCCACTCTAACCATCGAGATAATGCATCGCATCCCCTGATTAATGAGTTCGGGGTTATTGTATGACATTTAAGTTTTCCGCCTCGCATATGTATTTACGCACAACCCCTAAATTTGTATAAAATCGCTGCGGAGTTAAGTGTAATGCCATTAACCGTAACAGAATCCATAATAAAGCGGTTTCCTTGAAATGGCTTTCATTGTCGTAACACACTATACTAAATATGTCGCGTGCAGTTTATAGGTGCAACATAGTAATAAATTATTAACGATCGAATTATTTTCAGACGATTATCAGCTACATACAATAATATTTATATCGAATTTAATATTTTTATGAGATTTCGGTCATCAGGAACCAGTTAATCTCAGATCGTTCGCATCAGGCCTCCCTAACTTAGAGCGCCTTCTGTGACATCTTGTCACGATTAATTACTTATTGTTCGAAATAGTCCAATTTAATTACTTCCTCGATATGTGATTTGATTTCATAAATATTCATAGCAGTTTAACTAATTCCGTTAGTGCGAGCCGTTCAGTAAAAATTTCATAACGGAATTATTCCATATCTAATAACTTTTTTATGATGCCTGATTAAATAGGATAAACCTTTATTTGAAACAATTATTAATGAAATAAAAAAATTATACTTTCAACAATTATTTAATGAAGAGTATAGAAAATTGTAGAACGCTCCTAATAATAAATTTATATTAAAATAACAATGTTATTCTATTTGTTGTTCACAAGTATGCCCACATGTTCAAATGGTAAACAATGCAGCTTGAGGATTAAAATTACTAGGTCAAAAGTGTTTATTCTAGAAACCAACCCAGTCCTTTTTTTATGTAGTTTGCTTAAAGTCTTGCAAGATCAACAACGTGCATTAGTATCTATACAAAAAAGATTTCACAATATTTCCTTGTTAAACAAGAGTATTCAAATAAAATTGATTTCATGAATACAAATTAGAATAAAAATAAACAATATAGGTATTATTAACGTATATTATAGCGCCCAGAATCAAGGTATTGTATACCTAAGGTGGTGTTCTTATTCTATTGATGCCAAAAGGTTTCTCAAGAAGAAATTTTAAAAGATCCGTTGAACCCTTATTTATAGAGCGATACTCCCTTTTCGCGAGCGTTTTTACCCTTCTTTACACCCTCACCCGGCCATCGAACACTTATCTGTTTGTGATCTCTTTTTAATATACCTGCCCTGGTTATTAAGAAAATGGTGCTGGTACCGCCATAATATAATTTTTAGTTTTACGATAGCTAATAAGTCGTTTTTTTTTCGGATCCTGCTGCGATTTTGTATTACACGCTAAGGTAGATTGATGAACAACAATAAATTTAAATAATTGGGGGTAAATTATTGTTTTCTGAGGGGTCTCTAAAAAAGAACGGGTCTATAAATCTGTAAGTATTAATCACCCGATTGATTGGTTTTTCTAATAATAAGGGGTGTTTATGTTCGACACGTTTGGTAACATTAAATTTATGTATAACGTATAAATTTCATATTGTAGATTATAAAATGTTATCCTAGCTGGGCAAGTTAATATGTCAATACCAGAATATTTGTTCCATTAATTTTATCTGTCTACCAAAGTGATTTCAGTTTGTCCCCATACAAGTAAATGTAATATGTCATGTTGTCATTCACGGAATGACTAATTGCCGTGTTCTGCATTACCTATTGACAGATGTGAGGTAGGACTGACCCTTAGATCCCCCGGAGAATAGCTCGTACCACTTATATACACCCACACCACTCCGACCCCTAACCGCCCCTATTATTATAATCTGTCATATTACATAATAGTTGTTCAATATTTTCCTCTCGAGCCGAGCGATAAATTTCGAAGTAAAAATGACCTGGAAACATCAGCGTTCGAATTCGTAAAGCGGCGGAGTTAATAAGAAATGAAGGAAAAGACGTGAATCGTAGAGAAGAGGTTGACTTTAATCTCTAAACAGTAGGCGCCACACCGCCGGTACGCTTCGAGCAATAACATGTTTTATTTACTGGTTGTTGGTACTACTCGTACTCGTGAACCATAGACATGAAACTCATGGAAGTAAGTATTGTCCGATATAAATCCCACTCTTCGTATTTCTTGGCCACTTCCTCAATATTCTGCGTTGCAAAGTGTTCGCCGCAGAATGTACACTATTTGCTAACAGTTTTTTACGTAACGACGTGGAATATTTTTATTTTATTTATCGCTTTCAGCATTATAGTAAATTGTTTTTAAATTAGTTTTATGTAAAAATACATTTGCATTTTTTACTATCATTATTAATAATAAAAATAGGGGAAAATCTATACAGAAATTTCGTTATTTTATGAAATGGAAGCTCACACATGTGAATGGAACTGGAATATTTTTTACGCACTGGATGCTATTAAGAATTTAAGTGACCAAGCGTCCATTGACACACTGGACCATAATTTTCAATTACATGTCTTTTATTTTTTGGCCTGAAACAAGAGGGGTGAAATCAGTGAGAACAAAAAGACCGTTAGTAACGCATTCCCTTCTAACTTTTCGCTGGCAAATGATGTCAGATGACATTTTTATCGTCTCTATATCAAAAATTGGCCACTCAAATGGACAGTGCAAAACAACGGAAAGAAATCCCTATAAATGCATGAAAGGGACGAATTAAATTATGCAAAAAAAACACTTGCCGTTCCAGGTCCAGTACTCAATTATGGTTTGGAGGGTAACATCCGAAAAAAAAATTTATTTACATAAAGTGATGAAACAAAGAGATTTCGTGCATAATTTTTAGATTTAGGTCTACCTATCAACAGATGAATGTAGTGACATTCAGTTTGACGACGCGACGATACAGCCATGCATACACCTGTGTGAAATGATGCGTAAGTTGTGTGCAGGGACCCTTTTTGTTCCTTTGATCCCGAATGATGGTATACGTACACCCTTTTAGTTTACTAATGTCTGCGAACAAGCAATATACTATTGTATACATTTTCGGATGCTATTATTAGTCAGCCTTTGTTCTCAACTTTAGCGGATTTTTCAAATGAGGGTCGAATTTATTTTGCCCGTTTTTACTAACAATTATTGTAACATTAACGGCGGTGATTCGACAAAAAAATTCCTGCAGATTCCTGCACGACATATGATGTTAATTCGAACCAACGGGGACATCAGGAACAATTAAATGAATAGCTATATCCATTTTCACATGGCACTCCCTGTATTCGTAATGAAGTCCTGAGAATTGGATTCGAAAAGGATGATAGAAACGGTGGATCAGTCGGAATTTTTAGCAACAAACCCGATTCGAACGTAGATAGGAGGCTCCCCTCAGATAATTCTGTGAGCGGATAGAGTATACGAATATGCAAAACATTGCTGTGTACGCGCCATATGCGAGATGCATACATGCAATATGTAAAACTGGGATAATTTAAATAAATGAAAGTATTAGAGGGTGTTGTGATGCACAGGTTACACGTGTGTTCATCAAGGCATGTCGAGCTTTTTTCGATTAGAATTAATATAGCCTATATTAATCAGGGGCATATGGTCGCTCAGGTTGTACTACAAGTGTATATTCATGGCACTTAGTTTCGTTTATTAGTGTGTGACTAAGACAATCTGTTCTTGTATCTTAAGATTTTACTACTGCTACTTCCTTGTAAGCATATTAGTAATTAAGTTTTTAAGCATAATCGACCATTAAAATCGCTTTTATTTCTAATCTATTAATTTTATATTTAATTACTCCCTGTATGTTTAACAATAAAAAAAAATTGTTATCTGTTTGTATTTTTCTTCTATTAATAGAATTACCCACCAATATTGGTGGGTATAAAGTTGCGGGTCGTCCCTAATAGATAATCGCCATATTTTCATAATATAATCGCTGATATGCAACTCAATTTAAATGCGCTTGAATCTTAAATAGCCCTGCGTTTGAATCTTATTATGTTAATTCGTTTGTTGGCCATATGATAGATTCGGAAGAGCACAGGTGGTTAGAACGAGGTAGCGTAAAGGTGAGCGTGCCTGTTCGGAATAAAATTAGATCGTAATGGTTGGTTCGTCACATATTGCCCGGTCGCGTTACTTCCGGAACGCCACATGTTCCAATTTTGATTTATATTACCGCTGTCAAATGATGTCAATATAGTGCAATTGAAATTGATTTCCAAACTCATTTTATGTCACTTTATCATGAAGAGGACAATTTGTTTCACATGGCGCGTTTAACACCCGAAATATTCGACCCCGCATTAGCGTGTCAATAAGGCATCTATTAAAATAATACCACCCTACAAACTTCCACTAATTACCTATATTTACTTATAACTTACAGTCAACGATCATTTTCGTTACATGGCACAAAGTGCCAATAAATTTCACACATTCGAATTTGGATCAGGATTAAAGCGAACCCCCGAATTTCCCAAAATCGTGAAATAAATATCGCAGGTAAAAAAGAACATGATTTATATTGCTTCGGGTTTTTTTTTACGATTCCAATTACGACAAAAGATATCATTTGAATACTTCAGCAGTACGGGGAAATTTTATACCGCCGCTTAAATTAAGAACGGCTCGTTTTAAAACCCAGAGAGGGAGCCGTTTTGCTAACGACGGAATTAAATCGGTTAAATAGACACTTCTTTTATTGGTTGTGCCTACCTTCTATAATACCCCATCGTTTTAGTGGGTTAATTTTATAAATTTATCGCCGCATAAAAATGTTATAGACGTTATCTAAAATAAAAGCGAATTACAGAGAGAACCTTACTATAAACTTAACGCTTTCAATATCTATAAATCACTACCCGTATTAAAAGATTAATATTCTTAATAACAGAAAACATGGGAAATTTTTTATGGGAACCGTAACACATTCAACATGGCGGCGATCTGGATCTGAGTTTTCTATAAAATTTTCCATATTTTCTTTGACTCTAATTTATAATATCCAAAACATGTTGTACAAATAATGCGAGTAAATATAGCCTTATCAAAAATTTGATGCTTGTTGGTATTAGCAATAGGGTAAAAGATCTATTAAGCTATCAACCCCCTAAAAACGTTATGCGAACGGGGCCATGGTAATCTTACATAATACTAAGTATCCGTCGTTTTATGGATGACAGCGACATATAATTTGAAAATTTTACGATGTTAAATCCCCTTCAATTTAAAATGTTTATTTTTATATGTTTGTTCAATGTCTTTGGTTAAATTTAAAGAAGGCACAACTGTTGTAGCTTGGTCATATTGAGATATTTATGGGTAAATTACCGAACAGAAAACGACAGTGTTAAATGTGTCGATTAATAACGTCTAATTAGAACTAATATTAGGATTTCAATTATTCATTCAGACAGTTTAACTAATTTCAAATATCAATTATTATTGGAAAATTATTTTTTTAACTGTTTAGTTAATAAAAACGTTCTGAATAAAACGAACAGTTTCAAATTAGATTAAAAAATAGCACTGTGGTTAAGAAGGATTTATTGCACCAAATTCATTCGTCCAAAAGGAGATTCAAAATTGTACCTAATTAATCGTCAACAGTAAAGAAGTTTAACTGTGTTTCATGATTAATAACAAAAACCTGCGAACATCATCTTCGCGCAAAAACTTGTTTCGAAAATACTTATCTGTACGGTTACGAGTATTTATATAGGAGACTTCATTCACGTGGTAGTACCATTACATGGTAACTGAAACTAATCCATATGCGGAACCCGCATATTGACTTACCTGTCCAAGCTTGTCCGTTAGTCAATGAACACGTGGTCAAGAAACCCGCAAATATTTTAAATCGTTTACTAAATTACGGCTGCACGTGCCATATTTTAACCCCTAGTACCGTTAATTTCTTTCTAAATATATCATGGTATATTAATGTATTGTGCAGCTGAAGAGGCGCGTATGTAAATGCAAGAAATTGAGTTTTGTCTATACGTTGGAAAAACGGGAAAATTCTGTAATGATTTTTGAATCTGTTGGAACCCCCTGGTTGTGCAATTGAGATCGTTAAGCAAGATAGCTGCTGGTATATAATGAGATTGTGAAAATGTTTATCACTCAATAAACAAAGCTAAATTCGTAATGTCAGTAGTTATAGTTTAGGGTCTTCACAGGAGCGAAATGATGGTCAATATGTAGAAGCTGTACGGCATATAAAATCCGTTTTATTATTACCGTTGCAGGGTAAAATACACGTTTAGAGATTATCGCAGCAACACATTCGCAGGCCGCGTTTATCATCCCAATTAGAAAATGTCGTTACCGAACGGCGGGCATAAAGCTAACTCATCTTGGTAGATTTAAATTATAAAAGCACGCCTGATTTGATTCCACATTTTTACAACACGGAGACAAAACTTTTATTAGCTTCATTTAAATTTAAAATGTGACAGAACACTCGCAGAACCATTTGCCATAAAAAGTTACTATCCATCCGATCTTTTGCTCAATCGGGATAGATTAACTTTCTCTTCGACATCAAGCGAATTGTAGCAGTTAAGGAAGATAAAAACCCGAATATAAAATTAATCAACGCGGAGACAAGACAACCCGATGTCAATATTCGTATATGTTGACTGACTGGGGGGCTTAAAGATTTCATCAATCTCATCAACTGCCTAATTTTATAGTTTTCCATTTCGAATTCTTCCCGCATTCTAATTTCAGCTAAATTTACAACCGACTAACTTCCATACAAAACACAGCAATCTCACCAGATTGCCTCGCTTAAATTCAACCTTCCTCCTTTAGGAATTACATTACCGATCCACTAATAAATAAAAGGGAATAGGTTAGTTGTTTAAAAAAAGTAAATTTGCTTCAGAGCAATAATCAACACGCAAATCAAATTGACTAATTAATTGCGCGTTATATTTATGTGGTTATAAATTTGGCACATAACGCTATCTTCATTTAAATCGTCTCATTTCTTACTCGTTAATTATAACAACAAAAACTGTTTTATGGTCTACGCCAGAGATCGAGGCACCTATCAGATAAATATAATGAACCTGTGAGGTTAATAAAAGTAATCTCTGCAAGAGATGATTGGAAAGTAAGAAACACGCTACTGGTTAATAATTGTAATTAAGGGAAGTCTACAGGTCAACACAACCAGGTGTTCTTTTCTCGTATACAGTAGCGAGTTGCCCCCGCTCTCTACCACTACATTATTGTACACACCAACGCTCTACATCAGTACACTCAGGGCCAGAAATATTGCATAACAGCCTCGACTTCAAATGAATAAAAATAAGAGAATTGTGTTTATCGGTACAGATTTATAGACTGTTTGATTATGATCTTGTTGCCATATTTGGCGTACGCATAAAAACTTGCTATATTATAATCTCTATTTTATTGCTTTTTTCCTACCATTACAAAATATTTAATAGTAGATATTGATAGTGCAATAGTAATACCTACTTACTTACATATATCTCAATTTGTTATAATCTAATAACCCACTATTCAACATGTTTCTCAACGGAATTAAACTTTTCATAAGCACGAATAAAAAATAAACGTTGAAAATAATTTAATCTACACAAAGAAAATTAAATTTAATTGAGCGAAAAATTTTTAATCCCCTAAGATGTTTTATCGCGTAGCTATCAACAAAACCAAACACACGGTTCTATTGAAAGCACACCCTTCTGAAATGTATTTATTTTACTTATTCGAAATTCCTAAGTTCAATCTCACAACCCGTATAATTAATTCATAGATAATTGAAAACCTGTAGTGTTTAACCGCACAACACCTTAATAACACCATTCTAGATTTACAAGATAAAAATTATTAACCCCCCTTTCGATAAAAGTAATCTAAATAAACGGAAATTTAATTGAAAGTTCCTATCTTAAATTCCAGGATTGTATTTTATCGAAAGTAGATTTATTTTTGCTAATTTATTAAAATATTTTAATCACAGAGGTAAATGTTGGACATACAGGATGAGATTAAAAAAAAATATTATAGAAAATCGTTGTTAGAGATAGATTTCAATTAGGTACAAATGAATTCCAACTCTATTGAATCACGGACCTGGAATATGCTCTAAAATAACAGGTGTTATATCATTAATGATATCGTGTCATCGTGAAACGTATTGAAACTTTTTTTGGCCGCGATGAGTGTAACAATTCTATGTAAAGTGGAATAAGGGTAGCACTTCGGGATATTGTAAAGGTTAGAGTTACTGTAGTGTTTGACAAATTTGAATAAAGCTTCATTATCCACTCACCATTGTGTGATACATGGTTTACTGTTAAACGAAATTGTTGTATAGCTTTTATCTAAACACCTGGATTTTCTGTAACTGTGTGGCATTGCAGTAGGGTGAAACGACGTAAAATGATAGTCGTAATCCGAAACTATATTATCAAATCACAAGTCATTAGAGGATCATTACCGCGTTTTTTATGTTGTATTGTTGGATATACACAATAGTTTAACCTGACTACGTATGTACAAAATGTTGCCCATTTTTTTTATTAAGTAGGTAGATTATATCATTCAAGATCAAGAATATTAGTTTACGATATGAATTTGATACTGCATAGTTTATTTATTTAATTTGTTTTGTTGTATATGCATTAATAAAATGGTTGGTAAGTGTTGAAAAGTTAAGATCATGTTTCACTTAAGTGCACGAGGTTCTTAAATTATTAAGTAGTTGTTTTCTTATAAACTTATTTTTAATTGTATCATAAATACAACTCTATTTTTTTGGTGCAAATTATAATTTGGGTATAATCGTGTAGATAATATTAAAATCGATTAGTTGCACAAAGCAAATCATACGGAACACCTATTTAAATGCGCAACAGATAAATATATCTATGCAGCATTATAAAAATGTCGAAGACAAATCGAATTGAAGTGTGTAACGGTCCGTACGCACGGAGAATTAGAAATGCACGTGCCTCAATTTCGCGTAAATCCTACGCTCATCCGAAGCCTATTAGCCAAACAAATATAAAAGTCTAATAGAGGCGAGCGAGTAAAATATAAAAAGTGTATAGAAGAGCATGAGCGTGGTTTGTGTTGACCTGAGGTCAACAACTCTTACTGTCTCCGCCTACTCCGTGTCTGTCGCGTTGCACGGCAGCTAAGATGGTCGAGAATCAGACTTCGAGAGTATCGTCTAGGTCCAAGCGGAGTCAAAGCTCCGCTGGCAGGGTAACGACGATTCTCAGCCGGTCCGGTAATACTAGCCACCCGATGTTGCCACTACAAAAACCACCAGCACCTCGAGGATAACGCTCATCTTCTACCCTAATATTTTCACCAACAAAAACCAGTGGTTTTTTTTTAATATCCAACAATTCTTTTACCCAAATAAACCTCCTGCAATTAAACCTTACTGCACCAATTCCTAACTTAATAATTTTTTTAAATAGAACCCCTATAAACCAAGTTAATAATTAAAGCGTGTTAATATTGTAGAAGAAGTAGAAAATCAACATTTAAACAAAATAACATCCGAAAATTGGCAACCGAGTAGAAGATAAGAGAGCCGTTGTTTCTCTTCGTTTCTCGTCCTGAAGCGATTGAGCTCCGGTTTTTGCAGGAAAGTGCAAGTGGGACCCATACGCGCCATCGTTCAAGGACACCGAGTGCAACACTAGACTGGACGTAGCGCGCGTTTGGCTCGCGACTTTCTACAGTGGGATCGCTTCCTCGACTTCATCAGGTCCGGATTTGTTGGCGCGCCTAATCTGTTTAACTGTAAAATCGGCACATCGAGCCGCAGAAGGTGCTGTCATTAGATTTCGTTTATTCGAGGGTGCACAAAAGGATTGACGCCTTCGAGAGTTCTATTTGGTGCTTGGAAGTAAAATAAACTGATTATGACTTGTTATGCGAGCGTGCGTTTTTCCTAATTAGAAATGCAAACCAGAAATAAATGTCAATATACATTGGTTGGATGTGGAAAGCGAAAAACAACGCGCGTTTTGCCTCGCTCTGTTGTCTCTGCTTGTGTTTAACTATTTCTCATTTTGCAGATATTGGTACTCGTATATCATGGTTCATAACGGATAATTAAAAACACATAATGTAGGTTACGTACTATCTTGAAGACGTTAATTTGAATTTATTTAAGGACTCGAACAGGTTCTATAAACATGAAAAAAGACCAAAATTATCTTCGTAGCAACTAATAATTAGGTCTGATTTTTATTTTAAATCGAGAGTAGTATTAACTTTAGAGGCAGACCTATACTGTTATAGTAATTACCCTGAATTAGGATCGGACTGCTGTAATAATAGTAACACAGAAAATTTAGTGAGGAAGTAAATAACACTAACTTAATATGTTACTATATATTACGAAGAATACAATGAGATAATTTCTCTGGCGTGTAATTATTTTAATTCTACATTGACATTAAGTGAGGCCGAGAAAACACTCGTTCCTTCCTTAAGACAACAACGCCATGTTAACGGTCAAGTGGAGAATAACAATATAACAAACTGAACTGTCCATGAGAAATTCAAAATAAATATTTTTAATATTAAATTTTAACTAATAATCAGGCTAGATTTATTATCAACAAGAATTTTTTCACCTGTAATTTTCATTAGGAATTATTCAATAAATCCTTTAAGTGATACTCTGAAATATTGCCTTGTTAAAACGAGATATGGCAGAAAAGACATAAACAAGCTTAAGTGGAAAATTAAACTCGGCACATTTTTTTCATTAATGAATAAATAGACATTGCCCATTTTGATTACGGTAATATGGCGAAGAAATAGATTCAGGCACATGTATCCATGAGTAGTTTTACGATTAAGATGATACGGTTCACTTCCTGAAGTACGTTCATGATTAGCACCAGATACATAACGGATTATCAAACACCTGTGATTAGATGCATAGATAATTTCAAATCAGATACGAATACATTCGTTTTTACTTCTCATTTTTTTTTTGTTGAAAGGCTAACTCCTGGTACTTTTCATTACGCGTACCGATTTTTGTTATCCAATGTCAGGTATTAAAGACTTGATTGCACAGTTCTGTTTCGATAAAAAAACTGGTAGAATATTTAGAGGAATAATTCTTATTTGCAAGGAGCGAATTTTCGCCATGATTTAATATTTTTTGGTGGCGCTACTGTTTGTATTGTTGCTCAAAAAATCGACTCAGAAAGAATCCACGATATTCATACACCGTATCGAGATACACAATACTAGCACTCATCCGCCCACCTGGAGCTACTGTTGGTTGGAAATAGCATTCGTTTAGTTTATGGTGAAGAGTACCAGTTTCACTTTATTTCTTATATTCCAAGCACGTTTGCAATATACAATCAGCCAATGTGTTGCTGCGTCTGGTTCCCTGATTGCGGGCTTGATCCTTTGAGAAAATTTTAATCAATTTTTTCGCTGAAATATCGAGTTTTTCCTTATGAAGGGTGCGTAGCGGGAAAACTGTTAAACATTTCATCTTTGCTGGACTTCTACCACGTGCCTGGCACATGTGACACATGGCACAATTAACACGTGTGACATTTATGTATGCCGGTTGGGTGCATAGCATAGTGCATGAGTCCAGCTCAACGGGACCTCTGAATATTATTTCCTTCAAATTATTTTTTATGGGCCAATGAAAACAATAATAAAGTTAGGTAGATATAAAATAATTTTTGAGTGTTTGTTTAAAAAAAAAATAATTTATTCCGTAAAACGATTACGTAAACAATCATTTGCACCTGTGAAGTGTTTGCGCATTATTTTAATTCTGCAAATAAAAAGAGGTACCCGTATAGTACTTTCATTCGTAATATACCTAAATAAAATTTTCAAGGTTTTGCTTCAGGAAATGCAACCACTGCTCAAGGTAAATGCGTTATTTGAAATTGTAAAAAATAACTGTTCTACATTTTCTATAAAATTCTGTATGTTTTCTCCAAAATTATCATAGCATTTCCCGATTCTCTGTTTAGATTTTTTTATGTATAACATCTGTTCTTTATGAGCACTGATATTTGTTATTTTAAAGAGAGTTTTATTACTATAAAATCGAAGTATGGTATAGAGCTAATGTTAAAAGGGAACAAGAAACACTATGTAAACAGCCTTATGAATATCAATTGGTTTTGTAAAGCAGTCACGTTTTTCATAAACAAATTGGATTTAAACATCCAAAATATAAAAATAACAACTGTTTAGAGTTGAAAACTAAAAATAGTCTTCTTATTCCGACTTCTTTACACACTTGTTATTCAAATTAATGCCACTTAAAGAAGAATATTCCCAATTTGTCTAAAACTATTTCACAGCTGCATAATTTAACGGTTTGTATTGTTATGGATCAGATTACGCATATCTACATAAACAAAATGTTAACTATTGAACTAGCATTATCCAATAATATGAAATAATTTAAAACAGAATGCTGTGCAAATTTTGGTACATTAGGCCTACAAAATTTATTATTCTGGTGTTCTGCATTCGTTTAGTTAACAATTAAGGAATATTACCACATTATTTTATTTTGATATGATACAACGCACCTCGGTATTTGCATATTAATTATTCAAAAAACACACGGTAGAGTATATTTCATGTATATAATATAAATATAGAGCGTAATGATACTGACCATCGGGATACTAAATACAGATCCAGTGGACCAAATCGATTGTGGTAGTATTCGAAGTGCGGTTAAAGCGATTCGACTTCTGGATCCTCAAGATCACTCTTACATGCACGAAGTTTAATATACCTACACAAAAAAGAAGAAAAACTTCAGAAATAAAAAGCACATCAGCTGGATTCAAAAACCGGTTTAAATGTGTTTGTTGCCTTCCTTTTCTCTTTCTAGTAGTACTACAACTACTGCTACTACGTAGTAAGATTTGACGATGAGTTGGTGTGTTGGTTGGGTATAAGCCGTTATAGACCAGGCAATGAAATGAAATCGTAAATATCGTTGACCTGATTTTTTTACTTCAATCACGAAGAGTACTTGCTAACGTTCGTATACGTGCCTGTTATCACTAAATTCAGAGAGATATTAAATAAAACTTTTATGCTTCTGAAGGTAGCTTTAATGATCATTAAATTGTTCACAAAATATTTTTTGATCGTTTTAAAATCAACCTTTTGCAATACGTGCTGCAAATTTTATAAGGAGATGGGGCTTTTATGGCGATGTGGTCACAAAGATATTTTTTATATTCATTAAAAGTGTGTTTCTTTGAATTTTCTTACATACTGATAGATATTTTCTGTGACCGTTATCTAAAATTTTATTTGAATATTATTTACTCAACACACCGTATCAGTTCATTTTATGGTGTCGACAATGGGACTACATTATGGGCGAGGTTAAAATTTGTGTATTATAGTTATTAGTATGTGGTTAATAAATACGTCATACATATCTAGACTCGCACTAGCCTAGGACAATGTTTGGATAACACTAAAATATCTTTCCGACTGTTTTTGTTTACTTTGTTACTCATTATCTACGTTTTCAAAGAAGACGACGAATAACAAAAAAAAGCAGTTCAACCTTTCACTAAAAATAAAAGTGTCTTTTCATTAAAAAAAAAAACTAATTATCTACAGCGAGCTGCTGAGAACAACGGATTTGTAGAATTCAGAAGCCTTTTAACCACAAACAATTTAAATATGTTTTGTTTCAATATCTCCAAGTAATCTTTATCCCAGCGGTGTCATTTGGCGTCACGATTCGAAATGGTTAATGCTTTACAATCTTTTACGCACCTTTCTACTACTATGATGGTCGTAGCTTGAATTACGAACTAAGGATCATGTCGTAAATATTTATTATTTTTTGACAAGCGTGCACGAAAATTGAATTAAAACAGATTTACGTTTTGCCTACGGTAACAAAAATGGCTTGATATAACTGCAGAAAAATTCGTTAAGTTCACATACGTGTTGGTGTTAGTAGTTATTTTCCATGTATGTCGTAAAATTTTATTCAATCGATAGCGACTTTGTCTAAAAATAAACAAAAATTTTGAAGTATTTTACAATTTTATTGATTTACCTACTTACTTAACGACATTTCCTGGTATAACACCAAAATACTGTATATGTATGTAAATTAGACAAATTTTGAATTTCATAATCATTATTCATAAAAGAAGAGATAAGAAACAGAATACATAAATGTAAATTTCTTCAATACCTACTCTCCTATCTTGTTATACAAGCACCATTGGTTTCCGAGATATTCCGTTGTGATCAAGTCTCGACGGAACGCGTTTAATGGCGCTATTTATTATTTAACAAATTGTTTATAAACACTACATAAAGTTTGCAATATGAATGGAAAATTATAGTATAATTGTGCACTTTATTTATTTCTTCATGTATGATCCGAGAGTAAAAAAAAAGATATTTAATGTGTTATATAAAACAAGTTTTAATAAATATGGAACGTTTGCAATTTACATATATATATGGCATACGCCATACAGTATTTCACAATTATTGTACAGTGTCGTGCATTTCCTTATTCATAATTATCGGGGAATAAGTGCCCAATAAAAACATTGTTAATAGCAAAGTAACACATAAAAATAAAAACCATTTTAAACATCTAAACGTCTACTTTTAAACCAGTCGGTGCAAGTTTATGCATATACTGATTTAAATTCCGTCATTGTCCCGAAGGCACCTATTGCATTTATAATAAACATATAAGTTGAATAATTGCATCAAACATCTTTCTTATTGCTAATTTATTTTTAGTACATAATAGGAAATATTTTTCCATTCAGCACGCCATTGTTTAGCTAGTTAATAAAGTCTTAGACTAACTAGTTTTGTGCAAGGTTATAAAAAAATGTTAACAAACATTGTTGCATATTACATCAGAGACTCCTTTCTTAATAATTGCAACGAAGTTAGCTGAAAAAAACTAATTTTCTAATACAATATTATTTAAAAAAAATGGTTGGAATTAATTAAAAATGTTATTTTATCCGTGTGTTATGATTGTCATTTATACAGATTTTCTTCCTAAAATGTAGGAAGTGTTAATTTTTCTTTAAACTCCGTCCCTGTCGTAGATACGTGTACGAGTCATACAAGTGAGGATAATCTGACTTCATCTTTGTTCTGTTGAGTTTTTTGTTTATTTGTTGCAGCTCCCGGTGTTGGCTGCCTCTGCTTGCCTGAGGCCAACTTAAAACAGCCATCACAGTACACCAGCCATCATTTATAAGTGTAGCGATACGAAGAACTTGAATCTGAGCTGCCTTTGCTTTAAGATGTTGATGACCTTAAGTATGAATCCTTTTTCAGTGTTGTTTTTCAGAAAGTAATGAGTATGCTATAGTTGAGTTATTGATTTTTTTTACCTGAAATGACGATAATTTTCGAATTATAAGCGAATTGTTCCAGTATGTACTAATTGGGCAACGAAGATTTATAAATAAAATTTATTGGCACAATGTGGGACAGTAAAGTATATTAATCTGTACGCAAAAAATGTACGCGAATTGACTAGCTGGTAATAAATTAATGTAGGTTTATTACATGAAATCAGAAATTCTAAATAAATTCATTTAAATGAATTTTTTATTAATTCTTTCCGGACGTTCTAGAACCTGCATTAATATTAACTCAATTATGATATGATGTGCATAAATTATTTTTATACCAATTTAATTCAGTGAATTGCTAACTGCATTTAAATAGCTTGATTTCTTCTTGACATCAGTTATGCTGATCCAATTAACAGGCCTTTTTTAAATCAATATAGATTACAATCAATTTCAGTAGTCAATTCCAAGCAGGTTCAGTTTATATATCTTATGTAAATAAAAGAATCCTAATCGACACATCGATGTTTAAAAATAAACAAGTTTTGATTGTCTGATCGTTTGTTAAAAATTTACACATTTATTATTTTGTAGATTTTTAAATTAAAACACTATGTATAGTATAATTGATTTCACTATAAATATTATTAGTGTTTGATGCAGTTAGACACCTGCTGTAAATTTTCTACCTAAAAAATTTGTAATTTTTGTGGCTATATAGCATCTAATTAAACGAAAAATTTGAATAAAGATTATGGTGTTTAAAAATCATGCGGGAACTTCTGTATGTTCGTGTTTAAAAAAAACCGTTTCAAATTTATAATAGTGACCTGATTTCTTGGACCATAGGCAAGTACAAGTAAATATAAAATTGACAGGCATCGAGCTGTCGGTCGTACTTACCTAACAACCACGTGTTCCTTCTCGTCTACCCATCTTTAGGTCCAGTCCCTCATCAATCTCTTCGTACAAAAAAAGCAATAAGAAAACATGACTAGATACGAGAAAAAAACATGGGTAGCATTGATCACTTGAGTCGAACGGATTGACTGCGGGAGATTAATTTTATTATTTATCAATTAGGTAAATTTCCTTAGGTATTTTATTCGTTCGAAGCTAATTAATCGGTTATAATAAAGCGCATGTGTGTTTTTAAACCGAGCTTTTTTTAACATTAATTGACCCTAATAAAGTACATTGCATATAATACGCGTATCAACACACTACTCTATAATTGAGACGATTTTTTTTCTAACGCGCTAAATTAATCAAAGAGAATCACAAGCGTTTTTTGAGTTCTACAACCGCGATGACATTATTAGGTTAATTCTATTAATTGCGCTTCGACAATGGTATTCACTCAACCGTTTTATATGAAATAAGCAACCCGAACGGAACCATCATGCCATAAAAAATATGATAGGTATACCACCTAATATTATAGATTTTACCTCTTATTTTGGCAGACCTGCACAAACCGGTCATTGTTCGAAAAGAGTACTTTTAGCGAAAGGTTAGTAATAAAAAAAAACACCCTGCTTCTCGACATGTGAATTATTCGTTCCTGTCTTGTCCCGAATAGAAAACCGGAGCAGGTAGGGCGGCTGCTTGCACCTGTTGTTCTTATTCATCTCCCCCTTACTTTCCATCTCTCACAACATGCCTTTTTGTTAAATACAAAGCATTATCGTCAGATTTGATTTTTTTATACAGATTTTTAATCTCAGTAATGCTGCTAACGTGTTTAATGTTTGTTTAGGCTTAAAATCGACTAGATATTAGAAAATATATTGGAATAAGGCATTCAAAATTATTATACTCACTAAAGGCTATGTCAATCACATATGTCATTTTCTTTAGTTTCTTCTCCTAAAGCTTAGATTTGAAATTACAGTGTGTATAAGAATAAATAATCATTTGCCCAACCTGTATCATAAGCGCGAGGTGGAAAAAACGAAGTAATAAAATTTATAAGCGTAAGTCACGGTGAGGTAGTTGTTTCAGTGAGTTTTTCAGTCATATTATCTTTTAATTAAATTGCGCCTGCAAATTGCATAAATCATTAAACTTCCTCAACTAAAATAATGGTTACGTTTTTTACTGGTGCTAATGTTATTGTCTGGTGTTCTGGGCAAAAAAACGAGATCGAGGACTTCAAATTATCAAACTGCAGTACCTAATCTAGGCAAGCAGATTTTTTATTTGCCGCTGGTAGATAAAACGTTGATTATGAGTTGTTGCATCACCAAGGAAAAAAAAATAGCCTTGAGAGGCTTGACCGTTTTCTGCATCTAACGAGAAATCATCTCTTTGAAATTATGCAAGCAGGTACTGGTTAGGTATTGAGTTTCGTTCGATAAATTTTTTAGAATCGCAACAATTTTTTGATCAGAAAGTACCATATCTCGTACGCAAAGGTAACTGAGAATCGATTAGTAAACGAATGTAGTACCTAAAAATCCAGGTAATCCATCAATAAAATAATATTCCGTTTTGGAAGGATCCATAACATGCGAGGTGTGTTACATAAAGATTTTCATAGAAAAGGGTCTGTCTGTTGATTGTGGTCAACCACCTCTGCAGCAACGTTGCCGCATCAGCCATCAAAACAAATCATAACGTTGTTGTCTTATCTCAAAAAACTGCATTTCCCGCCTCGCTTTCGTTACTTACAAAATGACAAGCTCATTTCGAAATCTATAAATAAGCCTTATCAACGAATCCCGGGCTATTTTTACCACCAAACCGTTTTGCAATTTCAATAACCGTCGAAAAGTCGACCAAAGGTCGAAACTTTTCTTACATGGCAACGTGGTATCGCTTGCTTAAACAGACACCTGCAGTGTGTATCCTTGTGAGGGTGGGGAGCTAGCGATCGGGCAAACGAAACAGGCGCTCGACTCGCTTCAAATTTCAGTACCGTACTCTTCTTATTTCTACCTAAAGCACCAGATAATAGCTTATTCAAATTTACATTAAACGCGCTACAGATCATCAAAATGTAGGTGCCTAAAAACTGGGTTAAGAAGATGACCACCAGTACATACCTCCATCAAAAATGATGGATTTGTTTCAGCAGAAGAAGTAAATAATGGAAAAAAAAACGATAACATAAATATTTGCTTAAATGCCGCGCAATTTAATTGCGAGTGCATTGATGGTGTTTACATTAGAAAAACCTATTTCAGTCCGTTGTTTAAGTGTTAATGATCCTAGGTACGAATCTGTCCTCAACCCGTGCAACGTGCTCTCGCGAGTCCTGCCCCCTTTGCTTCTCTCATCCCGCTAACCATCACAAATCGTCAGAACACGACCAAGATATACACACTGTAATCTTCTCCAGCACTTAGTTGCCACGTTGGTGATTAAATGACATAATGATAGTATTTCATCCAATCCAGGTCCAATAGTTACAAAAAGTGGAAACATTAGAGATCAGTTATTGTTTGGTGGAAAAATAAATAAAGGAACAAACAGCAACAACAACAACGTTTTTGGAGTCGACGTAAAGTTTATATGTATTTTGTAAATAAACTCGTATGTGTGGATCGATTTTAATCGATTTCATTTGAATGGTAGTACTGTTATTGGTTATATTTATTGTTCGTTTTCTACTGGTTATCTTTACTCCTACTCCCCTCGCGATTGGTTAGCTATCGACAGCGAATTCGGTTTAGTATTTGGCAATTTTTTGTTTAAAAAACTTGACTAATTTTTATCGCCAATTGCGACTGGTGGGTCCTCCTCCAAGTCTGTTTAGAATAAGGCAATTTTTTATTTACTGACTAATTTTTATCGCCAATTGCGGCTGATGGTTCCTCCCCCAAGCCGTGAATAAACATAGAGGAGGTTGAAAGATGGATGATACTTGATGTATTACTCCGTATAGTCTTTCCTGGTTCCTGTTGGAGTTCAGGTGCTTGTTGAGGTTGCAATGTCCTGAGAGAGATAGATAGGATTTAGAGTTAGATTCTTGAGTCTATCCTAGTTTTCCTTCAACTATCTTGGAGGTACCATCTTTAATTTTATTAGTAATCCATATTGTTGCAGTACAATTGAGACTGAGTAAAAGTTAAAAAGTTCCTAGTTCAGATGGTTTAAAAAAACCAGTGCCAACAATTAATTATAAAAGACACTTCTGCAAATTTCCTTCCATGAATAAATTTTACCTGTTTGGAGAAGACGTCGGTCGTTTGTGAAGCTAAAAATACGATTTCGTTTTTTTTTTTTGTTAGTACTGGTTCTGGTACGATCGGCTAGAACGTGGCAACGTGGAACCAGATTTCAAGCTCTGTTGCAGGCTGTATCTGCGCATTTAATCGAAAATGGGTGTATTAGCGGCGCGGGGGCGAATGCAGGATGGCGTGATGTCAGTGACGTCACCGATGTGCCGCGGGAGGGGGCGGGTGTATCGGCCACGTGTTTCTTCAGTCCAGCCTGTACTACGCGACCCACAGATCAAGGACAGTTTTACGAGCTCCTTGCATAGTACTCGTTTTATTGTACATAGTGCAGCGCGCGCTGCGTATATCTTCAGGCGTATTAGCTAATTTCAAGGCCATTACAATTATACCTTCATGCATTTAAACCAATTATTATTAAACGGAATAGCAGATTTATGAATTTATTCAAATTATTTTAAGAATATTTACTGTAGATGGCAAGGTTACTTGGAAATTAACTAACTATAAATTACTGTTATTACTTGATATTGGTAATATGCAAGTTAATTTTATTTTCCTGCAGTTCTACCTTTTAGCGCACGCTTGTAATTTTATAAATTAGTACGTACATTATAAGGGTGAATATCCATATTCAAGACAACACAACAAATATTAACAAATCTATACTTTCTCCATTAAATTATAACACATTTTAAACAAATTATAATTCAAGTAAATAACACACGTATGCTCTAGGTACTCACGATCTCTCCTAGTCATAAGTAAAATTATTAATAATTAATAAATTACTTTAATGTTTCTATAAGAACACAATTTATTTATATTTTGTAGGTATTTGTTTCCAAATATTCACAAATTATATCGTTTCGTTTACTTGCAAGTTAATGTCATCGACTTTTTGATTGCTCTTTACAAACACCTATTAAAAAGAAATTTTTACAATTAGGTTTAAGTGAACAATTATTTTGCTCGGTGCATTCGCGCAAATCTTCAACTAATTTTGCAACCTTGATATCAAACCTCATTGGCAAGATGCCTGTAATTACCCACATAAATTTTATTAAGAAAACGCTTTTTTTTCTCAGCGATCAATTAAGCGTATTTCTACTTTAAACTTCGATTAACAAATCACCAGCGCTAGGTAGAAATTTCCTTGTTGTATAGAAAATTAAATTACGTAATGCAACGTGCATGAAATAATTTACACTGAAGAGCGAACAAGCTTCGTGAGCTCTATGTCACTCATTACCGCAGACACTTTTTGTCCAATGTATAGTAATCTTTTGCATATGCATGCACATCTGCGACGCACTGCCTCGATGTAGGTCAAGCTTCTTCAAAAGCCTATTCTTATTATAATTGATTACTTCATATTACGAAATACTTCACCATTATCCAACGCAGATTGTCTATGCAAAGCTGTTATTTATCTGCATTTTTAGATCCATTTACTTACTATGGGAGATGAAGGTTCGTATTACAGATCCGGAATTAGGAAATTAATATCACATTAGACAGACGAAGTTTATTCTAACGAAGGGGGTGTGAATGATGAACACATTTTCTATTAACTCTTCGACAGATACATAAGTAAATAATTTTTTTTATCCCACTTCTGAATAGTATAAAATTATACAGTCGAAGGATAATGAAAACACGGAAAAAATTAACAGTCATGATAGACTTATCACGTGGGGTAGGTAAATGAATAAAAATTCAAACTGTCCAATCGTAATAATTATAATCCCTCATATTTGAAATGTTCTTGTGAACAAACATATCCTAATAAACATCAACCAACACCTGATGATATCAATCAAAACGTACCGGAGAGATCTTATCTCTTCACATCGCTGCGTAAAATTCAATAGACGCATTTTTATGGGGATTATATTTCCAACAATGTTGATGGCACTTTAAACGTTCAAAGCACATACCAAGTCTAACTGTTAATAAGGTATTATTATCCCTTTTCATAGTCAACTAACTTGGCACAAATGCACATTTACATAACTATGTAACGAAATGCATCTCTAAATTCCTGGAGTAGCACTCAATTTTTAATTAGACACATATTAAAATATCGATGAAGGGCCTTTGTCGTTGCTATATTAACATTTTTCCTTCGTTCGAGATAAATTATTTTGAATAGGTAATATTGGTAATAATTTGTCGTCGGGTCTGTTAGTTTATTGGCCTCTGTCCAAAAAGACACCATTAAGAAAAACCAACATAAAGACGGGGCTTCTCTTTTGTAGTAGGTCTTCAGCAAAGCCGTCAACACAAATATTTTACGATCGTAGATTTTACCTTGTTTTGGAACAAATTGGAGTAACTAAAAGAGGAGACCGTAGAAAGTCGCTTCTTTTTATACGATAGATTAACCAATTCTACTGTCACTGGCAAAATACCTATAAATCTATCACGGAAGCCAAGCTTTCCTGTGGCACAGGGGCGTTCTAATGATTGAAAAATTATCTGTTTTTTTCTACTGGTTTGTGTATATGTTTTATTATTTTTCAAGGTGATGAAATTAGTAACACAATTAAATTAAACAAATGCAACTTTCATACAATAATTTATTTATTGTATTCATCAAAATAATTTGTCATACACATTTATCAATCAATTAGTGATTAAAACATATTTCATGCAATTTTTCAATCATCATCCAAAATTACTATTTAATAAAATACCCTTAATTAAAGTGTTTAAGTAGCGCTACTGTATCATTCGGAGCTTACTATGTTGCTTTATACAACGTTTTTAATGTATTTTTCTTTCCGACAAGACTTTTAGAAAGAGACTAAGTTGTTTCATTGCTTTTGAAAGTGTTCGGCATTTTACAACCCAAGAAATATAAAAAAGTAGCATAATGAGTTCACATTTTAGAAATGTCTCTATACGGGCTGTTAAAGATTATTTATGCATTTACGGTTGTTAAACAGATAATTTTGAAGGTATTTTGCACATTTATCTACCTATATGCGTATTCGGGTATTCAGTTTTAGGCCTTGGTAGATATGAAAAAAATACTAATAATGCAGTCGTATAAACCATATAAATTATTATAAAATCAAACGAATTAATTATCTATCATAAATATTTAATTGAATTGTTACATATTTACATTCAGAAACAAACGTACGTATCTAATGATAGTGGAAAGCAAAATGAGCCATTTTTAGTAATAAATTCTAGGCTATAACATTCGACGTTTGTATAACACTGGGTTACTGTACCGTCTACAACCCATGATAAAAATTACTGAGGTATAAAGTGGATTTTATCTTAGAATATAAAGTGGCTCATCTGATATTCCTGAACTGCCAATTTCAATGTACCAAACGATACGAACGTAGACGAAATTGCATTAGTCGAGTGTCTTAGTCTTAAATTTCAATATACGTAATTACACTCTACTCAATTTTCTTGAAATATAAAATTTGTAATAAGTTAATTTTATAATGCAGTTGTAAATTTATAATAACAATAAAATTACTTAATATAGAAGTATTGCATTTTGTGCATAAAGCGACCGGACTATTGTACGAAACTACAATTTTTACCGGATTTTAAAGGTCAAGCTCGTTGCTTATCAAACAATATTTTCAAATATATGCAAATAAGAGGTCATTACAAGGAAATATAAATGTTGCCACGAAGAACGCCATAGAATATGTAAATTTCTACCTGTTTTACATTTTATTGTGTGCTGCATTTGAAATGCCAAATAGCGCATCCACATAGAATCTCCAACAAAGATTGGAATCACAGAAAGAATATCCTTGATTTGTTTTATCTGCGGATATTTCTTGTTAATCTTAATGTCTATTCGTACTTCTTCGAGATATTACATGAAGTGGTAACTAATAAATAATATCAATAATAATTAGGCATAAAATCGGTCATAAAACCAGTTTTAATCGTTAAGTCCATTTCAGCATTTCTAATTTCATGAACTGAAATAATATTACT
This sequence comes from Phyllotreta striolata, assembly GCA_918026865.1. Taxonomy (NCBI): domain Eukaryota; kingdom Metazoa; phylum Arthropoda; class Insecta; order Coleoptera; family Chrysomelidae; genus Phyllotreta; species Phyllotreta striolata. The sequence continues at coordinate 5,150,880 of OU900103.1, read as the reverse complement.
AACTAATTAAGATTTTAATATTCCAGTTTCCATTAAATTTAATTCAGATAACTAATTTGAAACGTAATAAAAAGCCGTGTTGCATCGTAAAACATATTGTTCTAAAGATATATGAATCAATTACGTGTAAATTCTATTAAATTTCGTATTTTAATTTATTACAGGACGTTTTGATTTGATGAGACATTGATAATAAAAGTTTTTAATATTAATAAAATCCTTCGGTTTGTACTGAACAGTAAGTAAAAATAATTATAAATAATTAAATGGACTAAAATCTGTTTTTATTGGATCATAAATATTGAAATAATGGCGTATATTCTAATAAAACTTTGGCGACAGTAAGATGTCTTATTAATTAATCGTAAATGTTCTTGAAATTCGATATATTTTCATAAGCGTAAAATCAAAGGTAAGTCAAGAGGAATGTACTGTTTTATTAAAAGCAGTAAGTAAAATATTTTTACCAAATTGTCCATAAGACATGAATATTATCGGAGTCATAAAACCCATGCTAAACGGTACGTAAAAGGAATAATATTTTATTCATAGATTTTCTGTCAAGTGCAAGATACGATCGTTTTTCGTTGGAACATAACGTCCATACGCTTGGCCGCTGACAATTCGAGTGGTCAGCGTCGAAAGAACCCCTTAAAATTTCCTTCCAGAAGCTTGAATTTCGTTCTTTATAGCCACTCTTTTCCATTCAAAGGTTATCCGAATATATCTTAAATGCTACATTGAGTTTTTATTAATCTGACAAAAGCACTGATTCACAAACTAAAGAGAGTTGAATAAACGACTTTGATTTTTTAAACCGCATTTTCCTACTTACGACACATTTACAAAGAAAAGAAAAACTTGTACATCAGGACGAATTAAAAAATACTGAGCTTTTAAAAGGCAATTATTATAGTTTTATGTTTCCTGACCATAACCAAGTAATGAATTGGTCCCGAGTCATTTGTCACATAAATCAAGAGGGTTTATTTACTCCTAATACATTTATTAAACAAGCACAGGAAGTTGAAATGATTTAGCTGGCAATTTTTTATCGAACTCGCCCAATTATTTTCGAATAATACGCGACCGTTAGTGTTATTAACTTACGCATAACGACTTCACAAATTTATTTTAATTACGAGGGTCAGATTCGAAATGTCATTTATTAAATAAATATCTGATTTACAAGGAGGTTTCGAAAAATGGTAAAATAATTGCCTTGTTATAAGGAATTTAATTACCTTGTCCATAACTTATTTAATAATAAATAAAAGTAAGCTTGAAGTAAGTTAATTTGATATTTCGACAATCTTCTGAATAACTTCAATAACTATTAGAAACACAAGTAGCATGATATTGGATCTGTTAAAAATGCAAATAATTTCATTTATATGAAAATATCCTGTTGTCACCTAGTATCTACATAAAGCGTAACAGCTAGTTTGAGCGTGAAATACGTGTGGCCAGTTGTCATATTAATCACTGGTTATTACAACCGTGTTTGCATTTTACAATAATCGTTCGCGGTGTTTAACAAATAGACAGTGAAAATTAAGTGCATTCAAGTATACTAATCACTAATGTGCAATTGGTTTATAAATTCTAACAATAACTCGATACTACCGCTACTTTTATTTTGTTTCGAAAGATCTATAAAAAAATCTATGTATGATTTTTTTTATGAATATGTACAACCTGATTAATGGTGTTAGAAAAGTACTTTTCCAGCATATTAAGCAAACATTACCTGCTAACTACGCGCCTTCATTACATCTCTTTAGATGAGTAAGTTTACAAGCAATTTACCGACAATAAATTAAAACCGTTTCCATAAATAAATTCACTCGATTTATTTCGTCGACACCTTCGCGGAGGCCATAAATTTCGAAAGGGTTGCAACAAATAATTTACATAATAATTTCGGAGAGGATAATTAATTTAGAGTGTTTTATGCGTTATCCGAGACAATTGAAACCCTGCAATGAATCGTCATAAGATTGTTCCACCACTTATGCTGCAATCGCGAAATTGTCAACGTTTTTGCCGAGAATTAGTGCATGCTTGGGAGATTTTGCGCATTAAAGGTTGTGTTTAAATTTATGCTTTGAAAATTATACGCGTACAATGGCAAACGTATTTTACACCGACCAATTTCCGTTTTTTGTATACATTTGTTTCCTATTTTGTACACTTCTTTTTCAAACATGACATTACAAATAATGAAACAACGGCTATGATTTATTTTACAACAATTATGCAACAAGTAAAATGACTTAATTCAATGGTATTGCTTATTGTTGTCCGTTTTTAATACTGCTATAAATCTTCGATAAACGTAAATCAACATAAGTATGACGGAAAATAACAACCATATATCTCCAATGATTAGCATTATATTAAACCATTTGAATTAAGAGTCGCAGACAATATAGTATTGGCGTATGCAAACTATTAAAGTAACATAATTGAGTTAACTTTTTGAAGGTACTAGTTTAAGCTGAAGATAACTTTATTCTGCATCAGTATTCTCTTAATTTCTTTTATCTTAATGTGAAATTCTGGAAATATCAAGGTGAAAAAATCCGGTACATGTCTGAACCTGTTTATCAGTTTAGAGCCACCGATCATTCTATTTATTTATCACCTGAAGAATTTAATATCTCTGTTGATTTTTAAAAATTATCTTTGATATTAGGAATTGTTTAATCACGAGGTTTAAATTTAAAATGAGAAATTAAATATCTCCCTGCCTATATTCAGGTTGTTGCCTGCTCTACACAACCAGTAACAATTCTTGTCTATCTAATAATCGCAAGATTACTTTTTATGTTACAACATAACCTATTATTACGGTAGCGCCGTGTCTTCTATCAAGTAAGTACGCAAAGTAGACAAGAAGACAAAGATTATTAATCGAAAAAAAATATTCCTTTCAGTATCTAAATTATTATACTTTAATATGTATATTTTCTTGCATAAATATCAGCATGAATTGTTAAAAGGCAATTTCGATTTTATCAGAAATAATTTTGTTCCTGATTAATCGTAATTTGTTGGGACACTTGAAATAAGCAAGTCTTTACGAACTACCACTCGTGCTTTTATAAGCGGATTTACTATAGATATTTAATGCTCTTAAAGAAAAGCCTTAACATGAAGGTAATATTTACAACTGTAAATCCTTTGGGTGAAACGAAATCTTCGGAATAATTGAAGTTGAAACCGCGCATTAATTTTATAAGTTATTCCGACTAACTAAATAGGGGAATGATTAATGAAAAATTATAGTATTTTGTAATTTTATTAATAATAATAAATAATTTATGGCCTTAAACATAGAATAATATGCTAGATTACGCGAGATGCATAGGAATTTAATAGACTTACAGTTCATTATACGTTCAGCAAAGTTGTAAACGTAATTACTCGTATAAACTGCTATAGGTGTTCGTACATATCCGAGTATTACAAATCATTGGTTGCGTTGTGTATTACCGATATGCTCACTATTTTATGTAAATTTTCACGTGAACTCCCATGAATATTCATTGGATATGGAACCTATTAATATTTACTATTTTAATCAGAGTCTCGTTAACAGATCTATTGACTCCAATTCACTATTTCGATATGTATTTTATACGGCCAATATTTGGACTGGCAAATATTTACAGACGCAGAATAATTAAATTCTCTATACTTACTACCTATATGCTCCTGCGTTTTATCTTTTATATTATTATACGATCCATGTGAATTAAAATTTTATAGGATTCGAAGGATATCGAATTTTTACGTATAATTGCGAACAGGATATCATTATTTCAGTTAATAGCCGTTTAATATTGAAATTCTACGGGATATTCGAGAAAGTATAGGATAATTTGCGTTTAAAATAAATGGTATCCTATTCGAAACTATTGTTAAAAATCTACTATAAAAGAATTATTAAGTATGAAATATTGTGCTGGATTATCCTTCGACGAAATAAGAAATAACGAGCAAAGAGACGTGGATAATAAGGAAAGAGCCCTTCTTATTAGAACAATACTCCGATAAACACTTGATCGAATGTAAAACGCATTTAACCATTATCCAGATTAAAACAATTCCTGTCAGAAAACCAGCGAGACGTATCGAAACGTAAGGGTGAAAGATTGGCAGGCTCCATCAGATAAAGATAAAACAGTGAGTTCGTAACGCCTTTTTTTTAGTTTACTAATAATTTAATTCGATTAGAACTGTTGAGTTTCTGTATATCTTATGTAAATTTGTTTGTACCTGCGTTATATATTTGTTCATCAATGTCTGAGCTATCGCATCATCATAACGTTGCCTGCATTATATGATGAGCGTTTTTTTGGTCATAAATCTTGAAACATGGCCCAAAGCATGTGCAGTGAATACAGGATCGGCATCGAATATATTGCCCATATTCACATTAAACTTACAGTATATTACATTCACAATTACGATTTTCAACTCGTTAATTAGTTAGTAAGTTACTGTTTAATTTCGATGAAGTTTGTGTGTACATTTTTTTTAACAATGAGAAGATGCTTTAGAACCGGCCCTGGTTATAAGGTAACGATAGTAGGTACATAAGGGTGCTTTCTACATGGCAAGCCGCTATTAATTACTAATCTGGCGAGTTGTTATGTTTTAATGGAGTGTTTTTGTTACTCGTGACAAGGGACAAACTTCCCGAAACAACACGCACCAATCAGATAAAATGAAAAGGGAGACAGATCCAAAAATAAATCGTTCAGCTTAATTAATACGAGCGTTTAATAAATGAATAATGTCAAACATGCAAAGAAATAGTTTTTTTTTTTCTTAAGGTAAATATTTTTAGAACGGATTTAAATGAATTTGTTAAAGATTTAGATAAATCGCATGCTTACATGTGTACGATAAAATTACAAAAATAATATCAAAAGAGCATGTAAATACCGATTGTGTCGCAAAGCTAATATTTGACTGAAATCATGAATATTCTAGCAAAAACTGAAAACGGTTAATTACGTGCGAATACATATAGGGACGTTAAATCACAATTAACAAATAATTGGCATTTTGATAGGTGATGAATGTACAATAAAACCCCAAAATAGTTCTTTCAGTAGCCGCAGCAAGCATTTGTCGGAAACTGGTAAATGAATTTCAGCTGACAGGTTTGAATAATCCGTTCTCTATCGGTAAACAAGGCTGTCACATATTGAATCGACTCGGCAGTGCAACGGTGATGCAAGAGTGCAGGGAGCACAAGGGGTATTTATACACCGTCACATGAAAGCTATTGCATCGCTATTGCCCAGATTCAATTTCCAATATGCATATAGGGAGCAACACAGCGGACACAGCATGGTTTAGACGGCATTACTGAAATCATCGGATTTCCCATTCCAATACCCTTTTTCCGCTCGTCCATAATTCTACAATATCGCAATCTGAACGACAATTTCGCTCAAAATTTATTTCAAATTAAGTAATACACCTTTAGGTGAATTATGCTATTAATTCAATATAATTTTGTCAAATAAAATCAAAAGAAGGTACATTGTAATTATTTTAAAATTATTCGATTAGTTTTGCTGATTTAATTTCCCAGATTTGTGCAACGCAAATGAATAATAATAACAGAGTCGCTGACCTTATGATAAAATCTGCGATTATTAGTGTTCTCGCACAACTTGGCCACTAATTACACTGAATCATGTCATATGTAAGGTGTGGCACCCATTTCCTTCTCATTAATAACATGGCTCAATAATTTTCTGTGCACTTTGGGTTCTCTGCAAAACATCGCATTTGCATATTTACTTTATTATCATTTCGCTGGCTTAAAAAAATCGGATGTACATATCTGAATTAATCGATACAAATTATAATAATAGCATAACTGGCTGTACGTTAAAAATAGTATTCGTGTACATATGTGAATCGATCGAATTTCAAATCGTTCCAAGTTCATTGTTTTAAATTAAATTTACAAGTGCTGGGTCAATGTTAACGTATAAATTTGAAACCGTTACAGTCTGTAACATCCGAGTTTTAAAACGGGAACGTTAAACTCATTTAACGAACCTTTACATATAAAAAATAAATACTGACCATAATCGAAAAGAACATTTTCACATGCCCTGCAAAGTATAAGTTATACGAGACTCCGCCTTACGTGAAATAACTTACGAAAATTGAGTTTCGGGCATGGGAATACCGAATTAAGGCATGTGTTCATGCGTCTGGTCTCTCCCTTATTCATTCATTCGCTGAAGGGTTGAAAAGTTAATTACACAGTGCAGGTAATCCTGAGTAATGACTGTATTTCAATTAATATATCTTAATCTACTTGAAAATTTACAATGAAACTGGCTATTCAAACCTGAGGATTTAAATGTCAATGTTAGGTGACCTTTGCAGTCATGAACGTTTAAGATCGAGTCGGACAAGATTAAATCGCATTGTGTTCTTGTTAATGATAGCTCGTGAAAAATAAATGATTGCGATGTTACGTGTTAAATAGGGTTCTTGGATTATTAATTGTTACTTTTTCTTAAATTAAATATGCCACTAAAATAATTAGGGTAAGTAAATTTATGTAATTTGGATATGAAATATTTTATTATTATTAGGTATAGGTATATTCCCGCTAAATGAGACAATTGCGCATACACAGGTTGAATATATTGAATGCTTCTCATTTGACACAAAGGTTCTCTGCTTGGACACTATTCCAGTTTGGTATTAGAAACAGTGCTTTGATCCGAAGATAATTATCAATGGACAATTTGGTTTGATATGTGAAATTCGCATTTCAAAGGATTTCCTGGATATATGTATGACCAAACGCTGCATTGTATGTTACGTTGAAGATAATTATATGGGGAGTAATATTAATAGCAGTAAGCAGATAATATTGGAATATTATATAGGTATAGGTAACAAACTAATCGAAATGATAATTTTTGCATACAGTGCATGCAAACCCGAAAAAAAAAATCTGAAAACATAAAAAGTAATGCTGTATAAGGTCATTAGAGATGCCGTTTGAAGGGAGCCAGTGAGTTAAAATTTTGCATCGCATATTGCAAAAGCACTTTTCCACAGACCATAAAATAGAATAGCTCATAGTCGTGATATTTTATTTATCCTGCGCTGCATGCGTAAACCAATGACCCGAAAATATACGTATTCAGGAAGTAATGCGCGTAGTTCACTAAATTAACAAATGCCGTATAAAACATGTCACTCACAAACAGTTCGACGGATAATAAAATATTGATTTATAATGCCTACACAGGAGATGTATAATCGTTACCATTTCACATATAGCAGCCCCGATCGGCGATATAAAAACATTGAATGGACGGAAACCCATCACCGCAGCACACCACCCTTCTAAGTGCTCATCTTTGCCCCGACGGTCGCCGCTTTGATGGCCCTGTATTCTCGCGCTACTCTAAGACAATCGAAGCTTGATAATATTATTAAGGGGTGGCAACATTACCGGTCAATGGCCACCAAGATCGGAATGGGGTTGATCCGTCACCCATCGCCCCCCTCACTTTCAATCACCATTAATCTATATCGATGCAACAATGTGTCGACGTTCTACTGCTCGACCACCACGGTGATTAACAATCGCACTTAATCAGGTAATACGCGTTAATATATTATTATCTATCAACGTACTAAGTATACGTCCAGGCATTACTTCACCTCTTCGCTTGCGATTACAATAAAAACGATAAACGTAACGCCTAAATAAGACGGAATCTTTATTTATACCTTATTTGTAGAACGCGGTTATGAAAACTGTCATGTTGGTCACACAATAACCGCTTCAATGGTCCCTTGGGTTAGCAATGTATTTGCGCCACAAACAACTTTATCAATAGTTCTGTTGTGGTCGGTCTGAACCTAACACAGCGTAGTGACAATGGCAGCGATTTCGAATATGATGAGTATTTGAGTTGCGGGAGCATTCGGCCTAAATGCGAAACGAACTAGAAGCGACCTTTGTAGTAGGTAGATTAAATAATATCAAAGATACGGCCTATCGCTTCCTAATAAACGTTCGTTGCGAATGGGGCGTGTATTCGAATTAGTCTAATATTAATTTAATTTGTACTATAATAAAAATCAATCGAATGAAACCAGTAGCTCGAAAGGCTGTGGTGAGATTTTAAGGGCGAGCGACTACCGGATTCGTATAGAGGTGTAGGTACACACAATGTTGCAGTGAAAAAAATCTCGTATAAATATCTTCACCCGAGCTTTGTTAAAATATATTACCATACGGGTTTGTACGAATAAAATTTGTAAATTTATATGACTTCTGCCGTATAGAATACTGACCGTACCAGATCATAACTTACGGGAAACTCGTCGTTTTGTTTATTTATAGGTGGTGTATGGATACACCGGTAATTGCTTAACATTCATACCAAGCAAATATATACCTCATCTCCTAATGATTATTTCAGAAAAGCAAACCGTAATGTATGTAGTTTATTTGGGTTGAGGTTCAACAAAATGCAATTTATTTACTGTGCTCTTGTTTGTTTGGGAAATTGTTTCTCGAATGACGGTTTGAAAACATAAAAAATAACCTATTCAACGTAATAGATCCAGGTGGTTTAAGTATCATAATCAAGCCGATTTATTCTGGAATAAATTCTGATACATTGATGAAACCAGTGTAGGTATACTTATATTGACAACTGTTAAACCGGCGCAATCATTTTTTTTGAAAGCAACATTGTATTTAAAGATCCGGTAGCCGCTATTGGTTCCACTCGTCATTATGCGCCCATAAAGTGTCATTTTATTACATTCAAGAAGTCAAGTCTTATTTCTTTAGGTTTTTAAGAAGCTAAATGAAAAGGTGACGGTAAACTTCATTGAATAATTTTATTAGCAAACTTTTACTACCGACTACCAACAATGGTTCATGAATTTTAAATATAATATCCAATTTCTCGGCATTTTCAGCACTTTTATTAGCAAGTTTGACAATGTAGTTTATTACTGGGTATAATGGAATTACTTCGAAACTACTGAATGATAGTCATAACGTTTCTATATTTTACACTCAGATGTTAAATATTTAATTTACTTTTGTGGCGCAATGCTTTATTTTCAAATTAAAAATGTCTGGAAGCGCAGCGCAAAGAAATTAAACGAAAGCTTCCTTTGCGGAATTAGTTTATTACAAACAGGGAATGTCGTTCTCTGTAGATACGTTCAATAGATATCAACTTTATTGAACCTACTAAGTTATGTTCTCCAACAAGAACATTATCGAATATGCTTTATGTTTGCCATAATTCTGAAAAGCGAAGACGAAAAGTTGTTGTCAAACCAGCGGAGGTATAAAGAAGCAACTCCAGCCATTACAGAAGTTAATAGGTTTATATTTGACATTTGAAATTGTTCAAAACTATTTATATCCTGCACAAATACGCGCTATTCTCATAAGCATTATTTACACTGCCAGTATTAGTCATTCTTAGGTTACTGCCTCGCAGGTAGGGTGTGAGTTCAAATGTATTTACGATTTATGCTGCTAGTACTATAAACACAATACGACAAGTATGTATATAAAAGACAATGCAATCCGATAATGGCATTATAAAATTCTATTGGTATCTATTGTGAAGAAATTGCGTACGTAATCATTTCAATTATTTATGGAGTCTTTCAAAAAAATCTTCCTCATCCTCATCTAAAAATTAATCAACTCCATCGGATGATAATAACAAGAAGGAAGGTAATTAAATGAGTTAATTCGATACAGTCGAACAGTTTCCGTTAAATAGCGCTTCGAATTTCTATTTAATAAAATCGAGAGAAATTAGTAAATCTGATAGCGGTGCTTTTGGGAGAAGGGAACGTATCGTTTCGGAGCCACCTGGGGCTTCATTCCCCTAGGGCTGAACTTGGCGACATGAAGACGTGCCAAACCCCTATATATCGGTTGTACGCTTTACACTGTTACCATCAACAGCGAATTTACAACCGATCACTCAACCACTTTATAGTTGTTGAATGCGGTCTAAATTAAAAATTCATCGTCACGAATTTTAAAATTTCTGACAACCGCTTTTCGAATACCCGATAATGCAGCGAAATGTGCAGTTAGAAAAGCGATTTTATTTGGTGACCTTTGCAAATGACATATTAAATAACCTTTATCAACCTAATCAACAGTGTATTTTTTACCTGTATGGTGGGGCGACCTTTCATTTTGACCTTATTAATGCATGTGAGGCATGATTTCTTTGTTGTCGATTTTCTGGTATTTGACTTCGTATAGGGTTACATAGGTCGGATTAGCAGATAAAATCAGGGATAAGAAACACACTTTGTTGTTTGTGCCGGAGTAAAAAATAAATATACAATGAACACATGAATAAGTAATTTTTTACACCTAGTCATACCTTACTCTAAAAAAAAATTGTTTATGTATGATGGGGTTTTCTACGCCTCGCACATGCGTTAACATGTAATTAATAATTGAATATTCGCATTCGCATTTTTATAACAGTCCGGCCTCGAAATCTGAATATTCTATTAGCAAATGCATCCAAATATAACATATAAGTAGAGATAGGGTTTATTTCAAAATAATCTAAGACAGCTGTCAAAACTCAGATAGGGATTAAATTAATTGCCGGTCCCAAACAGTCTCCAGTATAAGCAATAAACGATTTTTATGACTGTTAGTGTTTTCTAGATTGAAGAATCTATTTATTCAAAGACTGAAGTTTATTACCCCGAACCGGCAGCGTGAATTATCTCAACCTCGACAAATCTTTGGCAATGAATTTCAACTCGGCTTCCTAACTCATTATTCTGATTTACTGCTTGGATGTGTGTATACTGCCATCTAGAGACTTTTGACTAATTAACAAGTATTAAGTCGTTATTACAGACACCCCTGCTTTGTCGATGCTGCTGTCGTTCCCTTCAGTAAAAATGAGTTCAGGGTGGTTTAGAATTGGAATTAGCGATCGCAGTAATTACTTTTAGATTACGGGAAAAGACCACGAACCGCGGTTGATAATGGTACATAGGGAGTCATTAATTTCATTTAATTAAAATATAATTAAGTAATTATCCCTATACACAAAATCAAAAATATAGGTATAAAACATTTGCTTTGTTATCCATATCGCATTATTGATTAATATCGAAATTTTATCGTCGATTTTAAGTGTAATAAAACGCTTTACTACACTCAACTTTGATGGAGTATTTGCATTTGTTCTACCGTTTAACAGTTTAACATAACTCATATTCCACCCTTGTGCATTAACTCATAATTGGCGGAAACATGAAGAGCTAAATGCATTTCTAATCAATGCGAATGTGAACGCATAGCATGCAAGAATTATAGTGAATGTGCCCGGTCGGAAATACACTTGTTTAGAATTAATGGTATATCCATTATAATTAAGCACGCAATTAATTGCACTTAGTTTTTTTTACAAAAATATATCAATTTGTAAAGAAACAATAACTAATTACAATATCGATTACAATTTTCGTTGTAGTTTATAACTACTACGTGAATAAACTAAAGTATGTTCTGTGTTTATGCATAAATTAATTATCTTAATGCGTGAGATATTTGATCAGCCAGATTTTCATGGAGTATATTTGAACAAACCTAGTCAATTATAGTGCGGTTTAATTAACACAGATTCAATTAATTTCGATGATGTTGTCCTAACCGGTTTTTTTTCGTTGTTCTGTTGACTATTCTAATTGCAATGTGAATAGGTACACACCATTTGTATTTAAATTTTCCATTTATCCACTTCATATTTTTGTGTGGAATTGCAATTTGCGTATAGGTAAATGTTGACAAAGAATACAAAGGACTTGTTGGTAATTGATGAACTAATCGATGATCGTCTTCATCTGTCAGGAGATTGCTGATTTTTCAATTTATCGGGGCTTCCTAATGTATGCAATTTTTCAAAAAGGAAAAAGCCGGATATGACAATATGAAACAGCGAAAACCAATTTCCTTTAATATCGGACCCTCACATATGCCTACTAAAAAGTCAATTTTGCCCATAAAATATTAAATCCAATATTTGTATTTTGCAAATTCGCTACCTAAATATGTGCTGAATTTAAAGAGATTCTTTGTAGGTATTAGTACTTTTATAAAAACTAGCCAAGAAACTTAAATCAGTATTTTTTTGATTCGACTCTTTTCCGCCTTAAATAAATATTCAATTTCTCCCTTTGGAAAACTCCGGCAGTAAAAAAACATGCCTCTCGATTTTAGCATGCGATACTTAACGTCGTAATGACGCCGAGGAGATGCTTGCATATAAATGTTTTCCCTCAAGGATAAATAGAATTCATCAATAGGATAATAAAGTTTTCCGCGTTTTTCCAGCGTCGGTCCTCCACCCTAAGGAGGCGAGCAGATATCGAGAGATCCCATTATCCATGACGCCGGTAAAACGGCACTAACGTCCCCTCAATTGTCTGTCAGTCAACCATGTCAGAATTTGCCTAATGCATTCATTCCATACATCTTTTCTTTATATCACTGTTTGCGTGCATGTGTCGTTAATTTCCTCCTTTTTTTTTGTACGGATATGTTCTTATTTTTCTTGAAGCTTCATCGATTTCTTATTCAAAGAATACCCAGCTACAGATTCGAATTTAATCAACGGCAATTATGATATAAAATCTTTTTGAGCATTTTATTCGCAATTACATTCCCATCGAATGACAATAAATGCTGACCAGCGAAAACATTTAATAGCGGGAAATGATAAATTTATAGATTTACGAGTTAAAACCAATTAATTTTATGGTCGGCAAGCGATCAAGTACGCCGGTTTACTACAGTTTTCAACAAAGGTCAACAGATAGTCAAACTACACCGAATCATAAAAAAGTTATGTTAATAAAATTAAAAACAGAACTCATAACTCAAGCTCCAGTTAGGGTGTGTAAACGGGTGAATAACTGCATATACGAATTTGCATATTGAAGATTATTTTTACTTCCGCCCCTATGTTCGTTCGTCATTTAACCCTTTAGCGGCTTCGGTCATTACGATGACATTACGGAACTTGTAGAAGAACAACATAACTGACTCTCGATGCGATGACTCACGCGACTCCAATTTTATTTTCTACAGGGTGTTACCTTATTTTATCGATATCTACAGTTGGCTGGATCGCGTAATTCAATACAAATCATTCATTGCGGCATAATTAAAATTATTATCATGATGCATTGGGTAACAAGTGTTAAAGTGCGTCGAGTTGCGGCCAGATGGCGGCATAAAACATGTATGTAGGATTTAGCTTTCGCTTTAGCTTCGGCTCCGGTTATATCCGAATAAACGGATTGCCGGTGCGGTCGTCGAGAGTCCAGGGCCTAGCTTCATTACGGAGGTAATGAAGCACCGATAGTGATAAATGATACATAATGAGTCATTGTTAATAGCCGATGCGGTCAGGTGGGTGAGCTAGTGCCAGCGAGCTACCAAATAATGTTAGCTTTACGCCTCTATCTACACGGTGCATTTTCAACATCCTCTATGATTAATTCATCATTTGATAATCCGTGCAATTTAGTAGTAATAACAAAAATATCGCTGCCCGCCACGCAATTCCAGAAATAATCGTAGATTATTGAGTTGGATTGCGATATTCCGTGAAATATGGAAACCCCGAATTATTTACTACTCTTACTATTATTTTTCATACTGTATTATCTACCATTCTCTACCGTGTTATCTACATACAAATAATTTTAAATTTATACCTATGCGTTGTTGCTCCATAATTTGTTAATAACAGAAGTAGTAATACAAATTTTCGATTACAGAGTAGAAAAACTACGAAAATCCAATTGGTTAAATTAAATACTATTATTTTTCCATTTCTTTTATCTTCATGAATAGTAGACAGTCAAAATAATCATAATTTTAAATTTTATTTTTTAAATAAAACAAAAATACATCACCATCAAATTTCGATAACTGAAACTAATAAAAGTGGCCCGTAGAATCGGTTAAAGTAATAAATTCAAAACGGAACGGTATTTCCAGATAAAACTTGGACATTTGCCAACGTAAGAACAAAGAATCTAAGGCAATACGCCATAAAGTATTTAACATATAACTTATTTAAGTCAACACAGAAGATACGAAAAATATTTATGATTGTATTAACCTGGCATGTTTTCTTTGCGATAGCATTTATATAAAAAGTTATGAAACAATTACAGAAAATATTTGAAAAAACAACCGAAGCCGCTGGAACGTATATTTCATTTATTTAAATCATACAGTAATACACAATGCTTAATTCGGAATTACCCTTATGATGGCGTGATGTGATTTAAGCACGGTGAGAATGTCAAACAATAGAGCCATTGTCTCTGCAGTGTGAACAAATAATTTCGATAACGCTCCAGCGATCATATTGTACAAATCAAGAGAAGTTGAAAATTAGCAGCGCTGCTATAAGGGCGTTCATTAATAATAATTTAAATGTACAAAATATGAAATAATTAAAGAGGTACACTAGTTGACGAAAATGATACATTTTTTGTGGTTACACCTACTAAGTACAAATTATTTTCCTGAGAACAGTAGTGGTCAGATACTCTCAACAACATCGTGTGGGTATGTGTAGATACCATCACTAAGGGGTTGCAATTAATATTAATTTACTTTGATTACATTTTTTTCACTTACCCTAATTGTTAAATTAAGAGTAACGTGCGACAATTTTTCAACATTAATTAAATTAATTAAACTACTACGAAATAATTTGAATTCTTTTGCTGTTATACCTAAGTTCATAAAAGTCTTATTGAGTAACTGAAGAAATATTTCAAACTTATGTGGAGCAATATATTGGTACCTACCTACATGTAAAAATGTATGATTTTCAGTGAGATAAAAATACTTCCCATCCACTGTACGGGTAATGAATATGTCCCACAAATAAAATATAGTATATTTACATTCATTTACTAGATGCATACAGCGATATCGCACAAAACACGTTTAATTTCAGTTTTCGTAATGAAAAGATGAAGATAAAGTTAAATTTCCAATACCGCTCGCAACAACAAATTTTACATCAATTACTCCATTAGTAACAGATTTCTATCGTACCAAAATTACTAATATTCCCATGTACGATTTTTTTCTAATGGAACACCATAAAAATACAAGTCTGTCTAATAGATGACAGAAACTGACATGCAAAGATATCACCACCGATAATTCTACTACTAACACGAGGTTACCGTGGAAGACCCATTGTAAACCTGTTAAAACACATGTGTTAATGTATTCAAGGGACGTACCTTGCGTGATTTGATATCCGATTGAAAACCGAAACTCGACCAATCTAGCAAGCATGCAACAGTTGAGTCAATACGGTCACTAGAGTTCTCTCCTTACCCCATGCAGAATCTATAATTATCCTTTACCAATTACAAAAAATATAATAAAAAAAAAGAAATATATTATATTGTTATGCACAGTAGGTAAATTTATTAGTGACTTAGGTATAACCGTTTTATCTCTTTGAATTATTTGATGAAATATGTACTTTAAAATTGATGAAAAAATTTGTACACTCCATAAATTCTATTAACAACATATCCTTTACTAGATAAATAGTTTAAAATAATGCAGGTACAATAATAGCCCAATTTAAAAATTCTTGAAAGTGATTGACTGGCCTGTAAAGGTTGTAAGTGTAGATAGTAAGTAATCTGATATCGAAAATACCAGTATCATGGTACATAAAAAGCGAAAAAGTTCGAATAACGAGATGTATAGTGCGCCAGCAACTTTGTAACGTAACATGCAACGTAAATTAACTGCACTTATTTTTGTAAAGTTCAATACTCTATTTGCTTTGTCTGCAAGTTAACAGTAGATTTATTTTCGTAAAAAAGTGTTGACCACAATGTCCTATTTGCACAGCTAGTTGATCGTAATTTTGTGTTCAATAAAATCTGAAATTATGCGTACCTACACTTACACATTCTTGGACTTGTAAATATTTATTTACTTGGTATTTTATTTTGCTAAACTTTCAACGGATAATATTATGAGCTAATTAAGCTATATTAAATAATAAGAATACCGAAAAATAGAGAAATTCTCGTAGAAAACTTTAAATTCTCTTATGAGCTGTAAATAGCTGAGCTTGAATTACTGGACACTCAACATACCTAAAAACAATAAATTATCACCAAACTAGAAATACTTGTCTAAATTATTTCCTATAAATAAGTTTTATAAATAGTAACTACAAGAAGTTAAATTTTAAATAAAATGTCTTAATGTTGCAGCAATATTTTTAACTCACTACACTGGCTTACTTTCCCAATACTTTGTAACCCATGCATCGTAGAAAATTAATATTCTTGCGAAACGTTTTATTAATTGATAAACGCATCGAATGGCAAGTAGCTAGTACCCGTAGATATGATTTATTATTGAATCAAACGTCGTATATGCAAGTTGACCGTCGCTTTAGACTAATTTTTACAATGGCTTGGCAATTGGTCTAAAGTATTAAATTACAATCACGCACATAATAGACTAACTGAACTAATAGAGCGAGCGAGAGTGTATTTTTCTCCTGCGCAACGTATGCAGGACTAACCCTTTTCATATGTCAATAAACTCTGATACTTGGCCCACTTACACGGCCCGTCTAATTGCTAAAACAATGGGAAAATACTGCGGGGCCGATTCTACTTTAATAATCGTCCGATTAGTTCAATTTTAATACGAAATAATAATCATGCATACACCCAATTTAATGTCTTATCATTTTTATATCGCACGATGATTTCCAACGAAAGCCGAAATTTTTATTGACCGTTTTATCAACTTCGTGACATTCGTTACAGTTAAAATGAACTTTAATGACTTAGGGAAAGGACGCACATGAATCTGATAACTTGCGTACGGTTTTTTCTCGAAATTAATTTGTAATATAGGGGCTCATTTATACGCAAGGGAGTAGTATGCGATTCTTTTCCTAACGTGCATACATGCAGGTTAACTATTAAAAATTAGCTACGCAACTGTAATTATCACATTGTTCACAACTGTTTTGTAACCCTTTTTTTCACGCTTTAAGAGATAACGCAAGCGCCAGCAGAAATTAAATACTCGCGCTCATGAATGTTAAAAGAGCGTAAACTTCGTTCGGAATTAACAAACTTCATATAGCTAACAAATAGATATTTCTTATTAAACAGTTTTGTAGCTAGCGATCGATTTGTAGAATTTGGCAATCGCGGCGCCCGACGCGTTAAATTCGAGTTACTGCTAAAAAATCAGGACTGCATAAAATTTAATTATTGAATGGGGCTGTAGGCGCACGTGGTGACCATTACGTTGGAGTAAAGACGCCTTATGCCCAACACTTTTACTTACATTATGCTGGTCATCGTTGCTATTGCCAATTACATTTGAATCATTTGAATACGTGGATGCGGGCTTTTGCTATATTGTTTGTCAGTATGTAAATGAGGTTTATACATCAGGGTTGGCGGGATAGCGGTCACTGCAGCGTCCAGATATTAATACTAGTTCGTTTGATTAATTACGAACGCATCAGTTTAATATTTAAACAAGCACAGGACACGATGTTGCCGCTATTCCCACGTATATATAAATCTAGATTAAAATCAATAGATTATACTTTTCATTAAAAAAAAACATCAGAGGGTTAAAACTTACTACACGAGTGTTTGACTACATATAGGTAGTAAATTAGTTTCTAACGTAAAAATAATTTAATGCTTATGAAAGGGAACAAATCCCACTTGAATTCTATAATAGCAGAGTTTAAAACATAATATATCCTGTGAATCCTGAACATGCTCATTCTCCTACTTCTGATAATGATTTAATGAAGGTATAAATGTGATGAATGAATGAAGCAAGCAGGCAACATTGCATTAAATACTCCGGTCCAGAACGATTCATACCGTTATACGTATTCCATCACTTTCAACGCATTGTATTGGCATAATCGGTGGATATGTGGAAAGCTGTTATTATTTAGTGGAGTAATTTATTACTGCCAAGCATCCCTGAAAAATGGCGAAGCTCTACTAAACGTGGAAATAGTATTATAATAGATGACTATCAGAAATGGCGCGATTTATTAATAAACCAGCATTTTATTGATCGAAAAATGCTTTTTTTTGTGTATTTTGCAACAATGTTCGGAGTGACAATGTTGTAACAAAATTTCGATATATAGGGAAGCAAATAAACGTCCGAACTAACTATACGGTAAGTATAATTTGCCATCACCATCAACCGGTAAAATCTGTTGTGGCTCGACATTATTTCAACGAACACAAGTCGGTATAGTGAATATTCGCGTATATGCACAAATTTCAGTCAACAATAATTGCGACAATGGAAACCAGGAGCTTGCAATTCAGTATTGTGCCGTGGAAATGATGGTGGAACAAACGGCCCTGGCAGAATCCGTAGAAAGCGGTAATCATTTTAAATTGCACGCAATGAACCCACAATATGATTTTATAGTACGTAGTGTAATATTGAGTTTCAGACTCTGAATCAGCTTGATGCATAGTTCGAGTCCGGTTCCTGGGATAATGCCTGGGATTATATGGAAGTGCGTAACTGAGACCGGCGGGAAAATGGGATAGTTAGCGACAATTCGCATTCCCCCAAACAGAGCGGTTACCCTTTTAGAGATCCCGCTTCGACATAACTGTCACTGACATGGTTTACATAAAAAAGCTTAAATTATTACCCTGGATTTGTAGGGCTTATTATCGCTACCCGTAGTATTTGTTAGTATCCTACGGATTTATGCTATAATAAAATTCAATATTCTTGTATTGTTTTGTTTTTATTACTTATACATCAAACTCATTAGGTTATAGTTCATTATCAATTATTATCATTGTCATTTCTAATAAATGTACTTGAATATTTTTATTATTTTTTACGCAGAAAAATATGCAAAATTTTCGTATTTTTCATTTTAATAGTAGGAGTACACCAGAATTTTACAAGCACATAAATGTTGCATCCTAATTATGAAACAAAGTAAACAAAGCTAAAAAAAATGTATGAAATTTTTTAATTGGGTAAAAACCAAATAGTAAAATGCGAGGTATAGTTTTAGAAAAAATGAAAAAAATTTTATGTATGACAATAAATTGAATGCACATGTTTCGGATAAAATTGTTCAAAGCAGCGAACTTTGATGGTTGAAATTCGCAAATGTAAGCAACATAAAACATCAGGTTTATTATTGTCCGGCATTAGTATGACAGTAGGTATAATTCGGCGATTAAATTTATATGAAATTCCATTTAAAAACTAACGTGTCGCAAAGGGTGGTGCACCAAATACCGCGGCATTTTAATTTCGAGAATATTCAACCAATTTTGATGTTCAATTGCGAGTAGAAATTTCTAATTGGAGCAGCTTGATTAAAAATTTGTGGCCCGTTAATATTAAAATTAATGCGCGTAACATTCGACCATTGCATCGCACAGGACCGGTTCAGGCTCAAAAAAATCGAATTTAAAACTCCTTGAATTTGCGCTTCGTCAAATTAATTTTTCACTAAGGTTATTTGCATTTATGTTTTTCATTACTATATCCCTTCGCTTGGTTTTTGTTTTCTAAATTGTAGTATAAAGTATGTCTGTAACTTACAAATTGTTTATTAAAGATATTATTAAGAAAAATTATTTTTCTTAGATTAGGTAGCTAAACCGTGCCTGTAACTTTCGGCAGGCATTAATTAAATTTCGCGACGCGTAGTCGACACTTGTCATGACTTGTGTCAAACATTGTTAAGGCCGTTTTAGCAAATTAGTGTTCGACATGAAACCAGGAATTCCTATTCACTCAGTCATAACATTCCACTTATAATCTACCGCCATATTTCCCGCCGGAGCGTTAGTTCCCTTTCAACAATTAAACTCACGAATGAAAAACTTTTATTACCGACTGGCACCGTTTACTCCATATATCGGACCGTATATCTCTTTAATCAGAAAGCTAACGTGTTAAAGCTATTATCAACATGTGAATTTAAGATATGCTACCGCCTATTAGAGGGCTTTATTTCAAACAAAAGCCGGGGAAATAAAAATCCTTAATTTGTTTTCCACGTCCCTTCGTCGTAATTTTATCTCCAATTAGTATCAATCAAACAATCTACCGAAAAAAAAATTGCTTCCTCATGTCTATAATATAGGGTCATTTCCCTGCGACCCCTTACAGGCACCCATAACAGGTTTTAATTTCCCCTTCGTCAAAGAATGCGAATCTTAAGTTGACACTGAGACGTGTTGAATAATAGAAAAGTCGATTTCCCTTTAATGTGCGGGTGAATTGTTAACTATGCGGGTTAGAATATGGATGCAAAGAAAAGATCCTAAGAATTAATCTACCACGTAAAATAATCAGTAAAGTACATAAGATGAGTACCAACTCAAAATTAAAATTGAACCGATCGAATAAAAAAAAATACAGAAAGTGACTTGTAAAATCTTTTGTCATTCCATTTCACATGTAAATAGGTTTTATTTATATGGTTAATGAACGCGCTGAATAGTAATCCCCGTGGAAAGAGAATGAATAATCTATTTCGAATGTCTGGACAATCATTTTCTGTTGACCCTAATTCGACTCTAGAGGCACCCCTGATGGAGCTAGGAAAAAAATCAGAATAGGGCAGGTTGCACACCTGTAAAACGAGAGACATTAACGGAAAATCAACTGTCGAAGAAAAAGGTTATATTGTTGTTGGGATTTTGCATGTAATAGTCCAGCATTGTAAAGTAAATTACTGTCATCAGTTTATTGTGTACAAGGAATTAAGAAACAGGTTCGTAAAATCTATTGACGTGTAGTGAGGTTTGGAATATGTTTTACTCTAACTGCTCAAGTAAACAACATTTCTACCATCATATTATTCTTCTCTGTTACATAGTTTTTAAACTTTATTATGCTACCTTTTTTTAATGTTTATAAGCTTCCAGTTCTTCTATCAATTTAAAAAGTGAAATACGCAAGATAAATTGAATTTCTGGTTTCTGATCGGATTTCAATTTTATCCAATACCCTCTCAGACCCCAAACAATACCAAACTAAAGACATATTCTCTTACAGAATATGATTGTATTATGATTGACGAAGGGCGACTTAAAAACTTTTTGAAGTATACCGTCGGGCCGTTTTCATGTGAGATTTTTATTTGATTTTTCCCCTTGTTAGATTAGAAAAATATTTCAATAACATTGTTGATACCAGCCCGGTGGGACTGGCGTTTCGGCACAATTGCATCTCGTCTGGACACGTGTACGCTCTTTACCGCTGTGTTTTACAACTTGATGTCTCTAATTCGACATAGCGTGCCCCATTGGGCCGCGTTCGGAACTAGTTCTCTCGCTGTGATGAATAGATTGTCACCAAGCGTAATTGGCTTTGGTCATAGGGCTTCAAATGGCACGGAGAAATTCAAGAGACACTTTTAAAAAATGCAATCGACAGTTAACAAGGCACCTTCCCATAATCATTTAATAATAAAATAGAATTTCGAGTGGATTAAAGTCAACACGTATTGCTAAATTCATTATCAAAACGAAATTTCAAGTTTCCATTTACAGGTTGCGTAGGCTTCGCCTCCAGGAGAAACACTATGAAAGTCGATACTTGAATTGAAATACCGCTGATAGAACGGAATCAAGAAAACATAAATGACCGAAGGAATCAAGTATCTTATCCTTGTTAAGTCCTCGCGTCCGAGATACCTGAACGTTCAGTTTCCCCAATCAAAACGTAATTCGATAGCATCAAAGACGGACAGAAAGCAATACTCCACATCAAAAATAATGATGTGTTATAAGGATTCCTTAATGCCGAAGTAAACAAGCGTTATGAATCAGAGTTTGCAACGAACAAATTGAGATAAATACTCGTATGTGTGAGTGGAGCGTGCACGCTGTGGTCAGCTTCGGCATAGAAAATTCACAGGACAGTATCAGTTGAATTTTCAAACTTAACTACTTATCTAAACAAAATACTTTACTATTGCATATTATACTGAAATTACCTTTTACGCGTTGATTTTCCATATTCCATATTTCATAATTGGAACATATCTAGCTTAATTAAAATGAAATTAGAGAGGACTTTTGGGCGCAAACCGAGCATGTATCGATGATTTAAAGAGCCAAAGGGGTGACCATTGACCATCTCCGGATGACCATGACAAGCGCACTCTTAAGGGTTGGGATGTCTTCAACCTCGGCGACCTAGTCGGTCGCATGTAATTGTTTGTTTTCTCACGCTTCGCTAGATACACTAATTGATGTTCGGAATTAAAGCTCAATCGTGTGGCTCTCTACTTTCCGGTCATCGTTCATCCCTTCATTACGCTCTTTGTATGGATCCAAAAATAGGGAAAGTGGACTGAAATGCCAATTTGCCCTTATACCGATATGGTTTTCGCTAATAAGCACGTTCTGACTAATCGAACACGATTCTCGCACAAGTGCTCTGCTATATTGACAGCAATTATATTTATCTCTCCCGTACTTGACCATTGTCTCCCTTACATCGCTTTTCAAAGTAAACAGTCCGTTTATTTGTCTGGCGTTCTCTTTTAATAATGACCTATCAATATCGTTTTCGCAAAATTTCATTTCCCCATTGTGATTAAACGGAAATTGTTTTCATTCTCTGTAGATTAGGGTTCATTAAAATGCTTATCTATTATAGGTAATTTTTAAAAATAATTATATTAATTTTCTAATGTTTCGATAAGTTCATTTTAAAGTACGTATTCTTATTAGAAATATTTAGTCTTATAATACCAATTCAGTTTTATCAATACGTTTCTAATGGTACTTTTAAGACTTTGATTCGAAACATTTGGGGTCTTGTTGAATAAATGTTTTTATTTCTATAGGTAGCTGCTTACTAATTGAATACAATTATACTCATTGTATCACAAATTTTAATTAGAAATGCTCAACTTTTAAAATAACTAAAGTGATTGTTTGCAATCGTTTAGTAAAAAATTCTAACAATGATTTTGACCCTAATGCTTGTTTAGGTATTAGGGCAGTTACATCATGATAAATAAATATATCTTAAAAGGATTTGCATCAATTAAAGGGTTTTGATCCCTAAATGTGAACTCGACAGATTTTTAAGGACGTATTTGTCATCTTTCGAACCAAAATAAACAGGCACTTTGTTTTCCCAAGCCAAACTAAATAACTAGAATACGCTTTACCGTTGTTTAATTAGGTAACAAGAGAAATACAGGAACGGAATTAATCGAATTTCCCGCATTAATCAAAAATGCAATTCGACCGAATGCGATCCTGTCTGTAGGAATGGGACTTTAATTAGAAATATTTGTAAGGTAGTGAACGTCGTCAAAACAAACACCGGTAGTCTATTTTTTGTAATAACCTCCGCAGCACTCAGGAATTCCTTTTGTAACATCATCGCGGGAGAAAATTCGTGGATATTTCGGGAAAGTTTTACTACGAGTCGCGTAAAAGCGGCGGGAGTCATCGTGTGCAAATATAGTAGGCACCGGCTTTGGTTTTGATTTATTTTCGTTGGATCGTAATCGTTTGAAATCACGTGTTAAATTTAACTAAACAGTTTCGCTCGAATTCAATAAACACCTTAAATCTTAAAATAGCCCGCTTTTTAATTCGAACAGTTTTATGTCAATAAATATTGCTCGAGAATCGTTCCAAACAATTAAACGCGAGTAATTTAAATTTATTACGCCAACGATAATGTCTTTAATGTCTTTCCCCTAGTACAATATAATTATAATCAAAACTCAAATGAAGCCCTCAGCGAAAATATCATTTACTTCGATAATTGCTTCGCGTTCTATTCACATGGTAAACATATTTGAATTTAAAATCAAAGCTTTTGGAAAGGGCTACTCAATAATTAACAGGTCTGTCTCTACAGCCTACCAGTGTCCATCATTGTGACCACATACTTCCATTTGCATCTATAATAAGCCTAACCCTTGCTCAATTAAGCTTAAGGCTATCCTGGTCCAGTGACTGTCCATCTTAAATCCATATAAATGGCCCATATGGGAATAAGCTTAGGTCAACAGCGATGGCAAATTCTCTAAACTGAAGCGAGCCCGGCGCTTTAACCATTTCTCTTTACCATATCAGATAAAGCGAGCTGTTGATTGGAAGATTTAATTACACAAGGGTTGCCTGCCCATTATCGACCTTGTCGCCAGTTCGCCATTCACGTCGTTTAGCATAAAACCCATTAATTGCATCTAGGGTTTAAGCATATTTTTTTAATCTAAATAACTCAGTAAAACTATTTTTTTTTTCATTATATTTACAGTTCATTAAAACGTTAATCTGTTTATGCTTCTCCTGTGCATCATAAAATAAATGAACTTGTCACAACTGATATCAGAAGGCGTTTGTATTTTTTTTAATTGTGTCTAATTATAATTTCGTGACTTCTGTCTTGAACTAATTAGAATTGCCCATAAATTAGTGGAAGTTTCAACACCAACAGTCGATCGTTAAAAAACGTTTAATTAATGCAATTATTCGGTTTTTTGCGAATTTCTTTCAAAACGCACAATTCATTCTCGCACCTGCGATGATTTGCGACTGATTTGAGAAACGCCTTTTGTTATGGCTTTGCAATTAGTTACTGCGATTTTGCCGGATAAAAACGTTGCATGAAGTGTTAGATGAACAAAGGGGCGAGCTTTTATTTATGATTTGTTGCCGGGAAAGCGATGAAGGGAAATGCTTGAAAATAATCGATTAACTCTAAACGACGTTTTAATAAAGTACCCAAGTAGAATTGGAAACAATAATAAAATTGTAAATTTATAGATTGTAATTATCTATATGTATATAACATATTAGGTGCATGTCATGAAGAGAACTAATCTATAAATTATCCCGACAGATAGGCTCCAAAAAGTTGTTGACTAACTGGTAACGCATCATTGTAAGCAAAACAATAGCAACTGACATTGAGTGATTACACGAGCGTTATCTATGAGGACTGTATCACTCCCCCCTTTAAGGCGAAACAATGCCAAAAATTGGAATTCGTTTCGCACCACGCCGCACCGAATCTTATCCAATTCTACCGGGATAAAACATAAATCAAACAAATTTTTAACTTGTCTTCTTTCGCAGATGATAAAGAGATCAGGACACGCATCTCTGAATAGATTATTACCATTTTCTTGTCCGCTGCCATTTACTACGGTTTACCCTGCTTGTTGCAATCCCCACGGGTGAATACGCACGCTGAATTTCCGTCGCTATCCACAATCCGTTACTTATATCCTTAAAATGTCACTATTTTCCCTAATATATTACTGTTTCACGTTTTCCTCATATTTCCTTCCCTAACTATATTGTTCGCTTTTATAGTCAATAATCTAATCTGCTGAAATATTGGTCTTGTTGTTATGTTATTTTCTTCCGCTATATTTATGTTTCCCAAACGAGTTTTCTGGATTCCGAACATACAAATTGATATTTTTGCCTCTGTGGTATAGGTACGCGGTTTTCAATTTATTCGCTTTATCTTTAAATCAATTTTAAAAATGCTTTTAACAGTTGAATGTAACATTATCTAAGTTCTTATCGTCGCATATGTCGTTCTGTGGGTTTTGTTCTGCAATGTAATCTAAAGCGAAATCGACCGATCAACACCCCTTTTTGATTGATTAAGCACTTTAAACCGCCGATGTAACATGCATTCATTCGCACATGTAATTTCTTTTTTAACACCCATGTAGATTACATATGTGAAAGATTTAATTAAATCAGTGGTGCAACTCTGGATCTTTTTTTATTGATAATGTTCAGTAATATCTGGTTTAAATTCCTTTATAATAAATTAATTGGATAAAGTTCAATTTGGCCGGTCATTAGGAATTCATGAACTTAACAACAAGCTTTTTCTATCTGTACGAGCTAAACGTAAGTACTTGATTAAACTGGGGACCCCGATGCAAAAACCGAAAGGGTCGGAGACCAGTGAGAACTTTTGTTGTCACGACAGAAAGGGTGACCTAAAACAAAAGACAAAAATGACGCCGGTCATCCTGGATAGCCACACGGTCGCTTTTGTGGAATTGATTGTTATTTTCGTTATTTATGCGCTACTTAACTGCCCTCAGGATCGAGGTATTGTTCAGCGGAGAAGTGACATACGTCACAGGGAATTATTCACTTGATCATGCTGGAAAATTGACCATTTCAAAGAATCCTCGCTCTTAAATGTAAGCCCGGGGGGTTTTTTAAAACCCTCAGCTTTGCAGAAATTAATGGTTTCAATGGTCATTTAATTTCATGAGAAAGTTTTTTGCATAATAAATAAGAGCGTGTGCCATTATCAAATCATTAGTGTCGTATTATTAGTTTGCTTTTGAATGTTACTTTTTATTTTTACACTGAAAAAGGGTATGCTCAATTACATTGCCAACCAATTTTTCAAAAAACCAATTATTTAAGCTGGCATTATTTACACAATTGACAGCAGAATAGGGATAATTTTAACAACGGGTGAAGTTGAAAAATTGTGAAATCAGGGGAGAATGGAGTCGGCGACATTTGCCCAAGTTAAGCATTGGAGACAGACTAATCCGTCTTTCACTGCTTCCGTCTTCTACCAAACCAATACTTTTCGTTAAATTTAGCTGCTTTTATATCATCAATTCATCAATAAATCGGACAACTGATAGAAAAAAAAATAATTACATCAACTCACTAATTTGTAACAAGATTTATAATTGTCCCTAAAACGACTTAAATGAATCTCTTGTGTATAGCGTGCGCTAATATTCACGATTAAAATCTGAAATGACGAAACACCCTAGTAGTATTGTTCTAAAGTAATAAGTCCCCGAGTTGTCCCATAAAGAGCTATTAGATACATAGGCGAAGGCTGTACTGAGGTTACACAGCGTGACCGCTGCGAATTTACCCTTTTCAAGTCCCTCAACGATGTCACTTACCTCCCCAGCTGTTGCATTGTATTTTTATAGAGGGCGGTGCGTGTCCTTGCTTCATTAGACACGGAAAAATATGCTGCTGGGACAATTTCTGCAATGAATTTTTCCAATGCGAATTCCTGGCTGCTGCGATTAAATTTAATTAAATGTATTCGATGCACTTACCGCTTCGGTAAATTAAAAGAAAACGCTAATCTACTTTAAAATCTATCACGAAGCAATAATAGCGTTTGTTTGATTACCATGATTAAATAATTATTTTACACGGAACATACCGTTCGTTTAAAACTTATCAAAGTTGAACTAATAAACCGTAACTGCAGTAATGCACAATACGTGACTAACTATATGTATGTATTCTTGTTCAACAACCTGACTGACAATAAAAACTTTCGTCCAGACTACTAAACGAACGTAACCAGACACATTTTAATTGACATTATAAATTTTTAATCGCCATTGTACTGTCAGAAACTTTTTTTGGCTGCTCGCTCTATTATTCCCGGAACATTATTAGGGTGGTGATAAAACAAAAGAAGAGGAAATATCAATATGAAGCATAAGTTGCACATGACGTTTTTCCCAACTAATAAATAAATTTTTATCTGATCGAGTACGTTTCACGTGTTATACAACGATTTGTCCCTTTGGGAAGTCACATAAATTGATGAAGTCATCGTAATAAATGTGTTCTTATCAATTATAAAGTGCTGCAAGGTAAGCGCAGCGCCGAGTAACATTTTTTTAAGTCGCAATTATGTGCTATTAAATACTATTAATCATTATGCCAACTATACAATGTATGACTATAAAAAATGATAACAGATTACATTTAAATAGGTCGATATTTCATCTTGTATTACCTCTTTAAACTTGAAACCAACCTTTTTATTTTTAAGTAATTGCTTTTCTAAATTGTGCGGTTATAGTGTTATTAACGTCACCGAAGAAATTGGAGAAAAAAATTTGAAATTAATGCAAGCCAATTTTATTTTGCTTACATCATTTATATTATGGGTAACAAGAAATACCGCTTACTTAAGACTCTATTATTTTGTAAATAAAAATTAAAATAAAACGAAAATCAAAAAATTGCATTTACTGAAATATCTTGGTTAAGTTTCAAGATATTTTATTACCTTCCATAACAGAGGAATATCCCATATCTCACCCCAGTATTTGGCTCCGTATACTAAAATATTTTATGCTTTCTATAAGAATACTTTTCATTATTTTAAGCGCGTTATAAAATATTTACTGTCCGAGAGGATAAAAACGCCCGCACTTTTTTTTATTTATGCGATTCATTAATGTGGATCTTTTGATAAAATATTTTATTGGTCATTTTTTGTTTCAAAGTGGATTGCAGTAGTAACACCGTTTTATTTCGAGAAATAAACTTTTTTATAGTTCACTTTATATTTACTCAAGTGAATAAGAAATTACTACCAACATAAATACACATGTATAAATCGAATATAGAAATGACTGATTCATCCAATACTTTTAAGTGCCAATATTTCGTACGAAAATCATATCTTTCCGGACAGATGTTGGAATTTTTAATTCCCGTCCAGTATGAGCCCTCGCAGACATGAATAAAGGTAACTTTTGCGACGTTTTAAAAATGTAAAATATGCTTAACATAAAAGCTGTACTGAAGTGTTAAATCTATTCGCTATTTGGCGTTTTAAAGCGTAATATATTTTTAACCAGCCATTTAATATTTCAGAAATCCTTATAATCTAATAGGATAAACATATTTTACTAAAAGCATACTGTAATATTGCATAAAGCGAAGATAAAATTTTTAGTGAAGCTTTTAAATGCAAAGTTGTCGACTTTAAGATAAAAATACAAAAATCATCTAGCATTAAAGGAAACCATTAGTAAGCGTGTCATTTATTAATTAATATCGATTTACATAAAACAGAACTAACTCATCTGTGATAAAATAATCGCATAATTATTTCATTTTAGGGTCACTTATAATATTTTATGTGTAATAACGTTTGCTTTTTAATATATTTTCATTTCTTCCGATATATTACGGTGGACGACATAACTCACTAAGCCTAGTCCATCAAAGTATTATATAGGATAGAGGATACCACTAATAAAGACGTTAATAACTTCGGACAAATTAATCAAATATACCTCAGAGAACGTTATTGGTTTATATCTTTATATCTCCGACAAATAAGTCGGATATAAATGGCGTTTATTGTGGGCAAAATAGTGAGAGAGCTCGACATCCTTTCCCATTTTCTTATTTTCCGGTAAATGATTACGTCTAAATTGGATAAGACTATACGTAACTTAATAACATTAAATCTTTTATTGGATAAATATTATCAACATTCATAAATTTATTATTTTATTGAATAATTTCTCATTGAAAACCCTCACTATAAATTTAATCATGCCACTAATTGCTTACATATTGTTAATGGAATTGTTTCAATTAATTTGAACGATTTGTGTTAAAAGATAAAAAATTAAAAAAACAGACTTGTCTGTTACACAACGATAATAAAAGTTTATCATTTTTTTAAATCCTTGAAAGTTACTATTACATCAATTATAACTGCATAGTTGAACTTTTCTTCTTAATCCAACGTGAAATAGTGACCTCTGTGATATTAATGTGATGCCATTAAAATTGACGTGTCTGATAAAATTATGAATAATAAAATCGACTTAAATGACGTTGGTTTCAACGCTGAATAGAGACATATGATTTAATGGAGGCAAAAGAGTATTCCAAGAACAAAAGCCAAAGTATAGGGTTTCGTGTCACGTATCGAACCAGAAACATTATTTTTTATTTGAATTAGATAGCGCTACTAAATCCAATCACGAAGATGATTCTTCTGTTTTGTGTAAAATTTTATCGAGCATGATAAATTAATAATACCATGAAAGTTCTTGAAACGGTCGTATATACAGCCATCAGAAGGATTTTATAGCTTGGTCATCAATTCAATGACAGATCGGTTTTAAATTGCCGAAGTAATTCCGTAAATGACTATTTCATTGAACATTTTTAATAAACGGCTCGTTATGAAAATGGAATCGACGCAATTGTCTGACACTTTGAATAATAAAAATCCCGTTCAATAATAAAAATTGATTTACTTTTTTCCATCCTTAAAGCCACTTTTAAACCACCGATTTATCTTAGACTGTATAAGAGATTGAAAATATGCCGTCGATGTTTAATAAAAAATAGTACAGAATGGGACTGGTTTATGAAATGCAATTATAAATAATTGACCCATAATTCGAATAAATGTGACCTATAAAGAGGGTCGGTATTGTAAAAGATCGTTCTATTTTATCAGAATGAATGGGAGAGCGAACGAAGCCCTTTAGAAAAAGGGTTAAGTCCTCGAACGCAGTCGGTAATTAGTTCCAGGACTGCGGTGTCTCAGGGATTATCGCGGCTCTTCTCATTTACCCGTCTTCCCTATAATGAGATACTAGTCGAAAAATGCAGAACAGCTTGGAGGGGTTCGAGTAAGCTGATTTGTAAAATAAATTAATGATCCGGCGTTACAGAAGTCACCTCCGAGCTGTCACATTGTCTGTTAGAAACCATTGCATAAGAGATCCCCAGTTAATTACTTTCCTGGATAATTCCTTCTAACGAGATATCTATGCAAAATTCGCGCCTACGAAAAAATCTCCCATGTCACTTCTTTATTCGACTACCCTGCTCCGTTCGGCTTATGCCCTTGTATTTATGGTTATTAGCCCTAATTCAATTTACCCACCTAATGATCAGGAGTTATAGGACTTTACTAATTTGATTAAATTTCAATTGTTAAAAAGTTATGATTTAAAGACTCTAACACCTGAACAATACAACCATTGTATTAAAAATTTATAATAAAAAAGGAGTCGCTGAAGACATACGCAAATGAGATGATATCTAGTTCAATGACATGGCGATTAATCATGAAACTATATATCTGGCTAAAATCCAGCATATTACCTCAACAAGGTCATTATTAAAACAGTCAGAGTGATGGATATCGTTGAATTAAATCAGCAGCGGACGAATGCCCTAACTATACACTTAGCTTCCTGGGCATCCACATATTCAAAACAATACTGGAAATTTATCAGAAGATCTGCCCGGTCAATTCGAACGTCTCCAACAATCCACTTTCACAACGGTGACTAATGGGAGGCGCTTTTAATAATTGAATTGCATCCTCTAGTTAAGTGCCGGCACTCTCGATGTCTCGGTGCCGACGTAGTTCATCGGATCCGCCGAGTGGAAGTTAAAGTTATTGTAGTCGCGCAACACATTGTCCTCTAGGTGACGTTTTTGCTTGTCCATAAATCACACGACGCCGCTCTATTTGACTCGCTGATTACGATTATCATTTATACCATCTACTTGTATTTCTCGTTCTTCTCGGGTCTAGCCTCAGCGCTAGTGTGTCGGTTCGAGCTAATCGTTTTGCTTTTGTAACTGACAACTTCCATTTTGGGGTTGCCACTGAATAATGCATTCGTTATACACATGAATTAATTACGAAGAATCGTTGCTGCATATTCCCTCTTGCTTATCGTGACAACGAGAGAAAAATAAAAAGATTCGAGAGGACGTCTCGCGTTTTTCTGCATCGCTCCGTTGACGCTGCCAGCGTAAATTTAAATAAACGAGACTTGTCAACATTCTCGCCAGTCAAAATTGAATTGCATATTTTTTTTATTACGATTTTATACTTAAATAATAATTAGTAATAAAATGCAGGGAGAAAAAATTCCGATTTATAGGTTTGAGTGTAATTTGTATGTAAAGAAAATGTGTGGAAAAAGCAATCGCCCGAAAATTCAGCAGATGACCCTTTTAGACGGTGCGGTAAAAGGCGTTCGCAAATTTTATTGTAAATTAAATTCCTGTTTAAAATAAGGAGCAAACCGAGGCTTGCGTTTTATTACAGGCGAAATTGTTGGCACCCGAGAGGGCTTACATATCCGGTACACAAAGTGCTTTCATTATGCAAAATTTATGCCAATCATTACCATTGAATTTGACACCGGGATATGATATTTCACAATATATCGTGTTCTGCAATGAACTACCAATAAGATTAGTTGGAACGCGTGCTCCGAACGCTGCTTATCCCTGTTATCGCTTGCTTGGGAGCCCAAACACCTGAGCGCGGCGTTATAGATGTCATAAAATGTCATTAGGCGTCTACTTTTCTTATTCTTGCGTCGTTCAAATGCGTTTTGTCACCACCGCCGCGTATTGTTCTCGTCCATGGCTCACAAATTTTACTACCGAATATGAAAGATCTACTTATTAATGTCGGTGGGCTTCAAATTAATCGACCTCCATTAAGGCTAAATCTTAACCGGCAATAAAACCTGTAATTTATTATTTGTAATTTATGATATGGTCAGGCTGTTACTAAAATTTCATAGAGGATTAAAATTTTATACTCTGCAATAATAAAGTTCTTTAATTAGCGTATTAACTATTAATGTCGGCATTACAAATTTAAGAATGCGTCATAATTAGATCGGACAATTATAATTTTCTTAAATGTACCGTTTCGTACATGCGAGGATGTTCCAAAAGATAAAATTGCAAATTCTAAATAACATTGTTTTTTGCACATTATTGCAGCATAATTGACGCAGCCCTGAATTCGCTCTTTTCATCATTAACTCCTTTCAAATTATATCTTAACGACTATTGGAGCTTCCTGTTTATTTCGCAGAAGTGATGTTTATTTGTTTCTTAAAAACAGACATTTAAATATGTCGTAAAAGTCAATTTAGACCTGAAATTTCTCTTATCGAAATGTGTACTATATGGTTCTGAATAAGTAATGAAATCGCTAACTGTAAAGAACGGTTTCTTTCTATTAGTATTAAAAGCGTCGCTCTAATATAGGACAAATTAGTAATTAAACTCGAGCCAGTTTTTATATATTTTAATTGCGTACGCTTGTTTTATCTCAGATAACTGCAGTAAATTTTGTTTCGACAGAGTTAAGTTTTTACGAACAACTTGCTACATAAACAAACCATTAATTTACGCATAACAGATGAACGTTGACTATTAAAATGCATCAGGTAATTTCATTTAACTCTACAATTTTTCGGTGTTTAAAACGATTAAATTATTTTACAAATATCTTTATTGTATCGATGTAATTAGGTAAGAGTTTAAACTTAAAAAAATCCGCATTAAATTGATTGATGTGAAGGGTTGTTCTTCGGTTCAATAATCGCGACCCCAAAAGTTAAATTCGCATCTGTTGAATAATATATGGTTGGAAGGTTTTGATGCTATTGTATCATTAACCATTTTAACTACATGAAGATTATTGGCGTTGTTCAAAATTAATACCGTTTAAATGTTAGTGTACATCTGGTATCCTAAATTCAAACAGCAAACAGCACTATCGATTTTGCATTAATAAACATAATTTTTATTCGTTCTGAATATTTCTTTATAAACAAAGGTTTGTCTTGACGGTGACAAAATAGCCCAATAAAATTACCCTTTGGAACACTCCCTAAAAGGCATTTAACTGATATTACTATAATCATTCGCCTTTTTACGATAATAATAAGTTCCCAGTTTTTTTATGCAAGTCATGACACAAACTGAAAGTATTGTCACCGCAGTTAAATGAAACATTAAACGCCATTTAACGACTAAAGCCATGTAACTTTTCGACAATTAAACGGCGCTGATGAACTTTTTCCCCCGTCGATAATTCATTTTTCAAATACCGGCAGTTTTATGCCCTGCAGGAATTTACTAATTAGTTGCTGAAATGTGTTACTAATTTAATTCCTGTTAGGTAAAAATTTTAAAATACCTACTACATTTGGTGCACAATAGAAAGTAGATACATTTTAAAGAAAAATTAACTCAACCGATATTTTGCTACCGATAGAAATAATTTAGCAAAACCATGCCAGACAAACACCTCCATGAATAGAATTTGAACGAAACAGTTTGGAGTAAATCGAGTGACTAATTTAATCAATCGAGAAGCTCCGTTTCTGTTTGCACCTTCCATCCAATTTCGATATAGCGGTTACACCTCGAATCCTGCAAATCCGATGCAAGAGAGCGAATCTACCAGAGTGAGTCATTATACCGGAAACCCTTTTGCCTACGCCGGAATCCCATCGATCTCCCATCGTTGCATTTGCAATTGAATGGCTGATTAGAAGGCAGAATGGCAGCCAACAAGAACGAACGCCGACACTACGTCGATGAATCCCCGTCAACGGCTGATGGATTAGTCGACATCAAAATCTCATCATGTTACGCGACATTCTCCGTGGCTTTTATTTAGACGCGCAACTTATCAAATTTTATTATCTCGAAATATTCTTGGCTTGTAACAGTATAATTTCTATGGATGTATTCATATCTCCTCTCCTATGCTGGTATGTTCTCGATAGATTCTTTACTTCAGATAATATTTAAATAGTTGTGGAGCAGGAAATAGCGATTAATAAAAATAAAATTGTTTTTAATGTAGTTAACAGTAGCATCAGATTTAAATAGTGATGATTATTCGTATCAATAAGGATTTATTTTCCTTTGTTCTATTGCCGCTGTTCCGTAATAAATCATACCACGCACTGACCAAGGATGATTCCGAGAAGAAAATAAAATGAACGACATAGAAATGATCCGTAATATCGCCGGAGCAGTTAAAGAGCTATAATATGAGGTGCACCTATCAGAACCGAGTCAATTATAGTAGAAGATATTAATAATTTTATAGCACGACGTTTCGGAGATAAAGAATTACAACTTAGTTTTCGCCGAAAGATGCGATAAGAAGTAACGGTACGCGTTCCCTTTGTTCGCATTTTTATGAATTATGTCCAAATTTTATACCGGGAATTTCAGTCATTTATGATATAACTGATGAAGATAGCTGTATTACTCTTATATACGAAGGTGTACCTACTTTGTATACAATTTCCTCGAGAATTAAACGAAATTAAATTATCCAGCGAGATAAAAAAAATAGCTCTGTCATCCCTTAACAATCTCCTCTTGAACTATCCATTTGCGGGGACATCTCTTATCAATTCAGTGTCTCGTTTCTGTCTCAACTTGATGATTCAACTTATCTTTAGTGACGGCCACTGTATTCCGCTGTAACTATTTGTCTCTCTTTTCGCTCCATGTTAGTCGTCTCCAAGGAGTCCCAGATTTACAAATCAACTTTTATGATACCGGACTAAATTGATGTAGTAAAGAGAAAAAAATAACAATGCGTGCCCGGAAATTCGATATTGATAAGGGTCGCGAGCCGAAGAATTTAGACTCTTGGGTAATATTTATTGGGCGGTTATTAAGATTGTAACTCGAATTTGAAATGTGGCAGTATTGTGATCTTGCAGTAGATTTTTAATAATGATAAAATGATGCGCATTGGAGGGTTTGAATTGATGGGGTGATGGAATCGTTGTTTTTTTATTTCCCTCAAAATCACGAGTATTATTACTCAATTCTGTTGAATAGCGAAATGTAGGTGCACCTATAAATTTGAACGCGAATGCCTGCATAAGTTCGTGCAGAAATTTTGCCGTGAATATTTTAGTTTTATCTAGGACAAAAAGAAAACGAAAATAATTCATTACGGTGATCATAAACAGGTGAAAGGGTTAACTTAGGTCATCTACAAAGGGTGGCTCAAAGTAATATGTTACTTTCCTAAAATTTAAATTAGAAAAATCGATCCGGTTGTAAAAGCGCAAACTAATTTCATTTAATTCCTGATGCGATCAAAAGGCTATAAAACGCATTCGTTATATAGGATTTTTAAAACAAAGAGGACTACGCTACGTGTCGTAATATCTTGAAATTCCATAAAATCTTAATCTCATTTCTGAATTTAAGGATGAGGGACCAACCCCACACTATCAAACATAACTGTAAGTTGTTTAATGTCCATCATTTCGTTTTGTTTTAATTGCTCGTCAAATTTTGATTACAGGAAGGTTCTTTATGCCCCCCAGTCATCGTTTGCTACTTGCATTTGTCTGTGTCACTTTTCGACTTACTGACATTGGTCAACTCATAATAACTTTCGGGGTGAAAATATCCCGCGCTTTATTTAGACCATAAAATTCATTACTACAGATTTGCCAAGAAGTTTTTATCTGTGGAAATTTGATACAACGTGATACTTTAATCGCATTTTTTTATTTACTTTTAAGTCTTGTACGAAAAATTTGTACCTACTTACACGCAGTTGACGAATTGCTCTAATAATAGAAAATTTATCACTTTTGTCGTGTCGTTTGCATTCCCCTAATTTCGTAAAATCTCCATACAGGCGAACAATCCGTCTCATTAAACTCGATAAAAATGATGATGACCATTTGATGGTAATTTCTACCGTCCCATTGTGCATGTACTTTCCGTAAAAAGGAAAACAAATGAGCTTGATTCGGGCAGCGAAAGTAAAAAAATAAATGACATAATATCCTGGCTTATAGAAACCTTCGGGATAACATATTAATACTGTCCGAGGGAAATATTGAAATCAGGGGGTGCATATGTATTTTTAGATCGCAGTAATGAGTATAATTCTTCGTGGTATTTCCTGTAGGGCGGTTGATTTGACAGGATATTGGGACACTAATCTCTGTCTATGCACAATATACGGTTTATTACCCCATTCTCTGACGAAAAAATTTTAATTGGAACCTCCCGATATTTACTAGGGTTACTCGACTAAGTTTTATTGCCATTGTCAAGTCCTCATTTATTACTGATTCCGAAAATCACACAAAAACAAAGACACGTTGGCTGCAACTACAATCGAATTAAATATACCTTCAAATTGATCATCAGAATAAAACAATAATTCCGATTTCCCTCACGCGAAACCACCACCGTAATTTCATTCCACATTTTCCGGGAAAAATCGTGACAAATTTGATTTACTCCTGTAATTGGAACGAACCATCCGCAAATTTCGTCAGCATTATCTTAATTAATCTCGCAAATTACGAACATACCCGAAACTATTACAGTGTTTATGGTTCACTGTATTAATATTACAATATAAACCGTTTGATATTCTGTTTTATGTGCAGTTTGATCTTCGCTTTGTATTACAGATTTTAATACCTTTGGGGTGTTTAGTGGCTGAATGCCATTTGGACTAGAGGCTTCTTATTAAAACCATAGCTCCATATACAAATGTTTTTTCTTTGGATACGCGGATATCTACTTTAAAAAGAACTATGAATATGCTTATAACAATAGGAAATTTTTGTATAGAAAATGTGTTATATTAAACAGTATTAAAATAAAGTAAATTGGTCCAATTGTCACGTTCCCTTTAAGATGCAAAACAATAGCGTTTCGCTAAACGACGAGAAGTTAAACGGATTATGGCTTTGCTATAAAATTTTTTGAAAAGGCCACCCCTTCAATAAAACGGTTGTGTTTTATTAGCGAACCTAAGTTTAAAGTCATTAAATTTTCAACTGAGAACAACTAACTAACACCGTTTCGACTTCGCTCGTCTATTAGCTGAAATTTACTCCAAATAGACATACATGGAGGTACGTCGTAAAAACAGAAATGTCATTAGCCTGATGGCGATCTTCATCCAACTAGGAACGACATGATTATACGCTGTAAACTAGGGATAACTAATTTTCCTTACAAAGAGTACTTTAAAACCAAAATCGCATGTAGGAGAGCGAAAGGCGGTTCGAATGATATAGAAAAAAAAAAGTTCGAAACCACTCGAATGAAAAAATTGACTGGAATTACCTCGCACTAGCCGCGAAAATATGCTTTTCGCTATATGGCTTGTTAAGAAAGGAAAAGGAAGAGCGGAAATGAATAATTGCGAATCGCGAAACAGATCAGAGATTGCTAATTCCGACGGAGTGACAGAGCAGTTGCCGAGTCAATGCAATTACAGAATGGAATAAATTTAGAATATGTTTTGATAGAAAGTGTTTCGGGGCTAGAGTCAACTGATGAGCAATCCATCATTCGGTCGACACGAGCGAAAATGGCGCGCTGCAAATCTTGACAAATCGTTTTCGATATGAATACTGAATGCATAATAACACGATCAAATTCCCATAGCTCTATAACACCGTTTTCCATTACGAAAATCATTTAGAAATTTTTTTTATATAATATTTTCATGACCATGTAATTTTGGATAAAATATTAATGAGGCTGAAAACCTATGACGACAAAGCGTAATCCGTCAAATATGATGATTTTGGTAAGTCGTTCGACTGAATACGGAAAGATAAGCGGATTGAACGAACTGAATAAATTAGACGCTCAATTAAATCTCAGCGGCAAGGTGTGCATATAAAATTATATTAATGACCTAATAACTACTTCGACCCGATATTCATAATATTCGTTCGACTTTTCATAAAGGATTTTCTCTAATTGTTGCCTCTAAACTAATTCTGATTAATTATGTTCCATTTTGTCGTGGTTTTCACTTACTAATAAGTAATATTAACGATCAAATATTTAACGCACCGTACGAACTAAAACTGTAACAAATCTATTGTTATTTATGCAGCACATCAAGAAACCAACTTTAACAAGTTAAATAATTGTTAGTTAATTTAAAGTGAATTACAATTAATAATATCAATATATTAGCTGACGATCAATACTAGATTGACAGTTCTATTAATGTAATTAACCTATAAATTCTACCCTTACATGTGTTAGGTTTACGATTCTAACAGGTCTGAATTTATGGTTCTGTTTTTAATTAGACTGATTAATTTTCAACATAATGTTATTTATTCGATGCATTTTCACTCGTACATCAGTCTAGACAAATTATAATATCCTAATCAATCCTAATAACCAGATTCAATTTCTTTAATTTATCATAAAAAAGTAGTAGCGCGGCACGAATAAAAAAATAACCCACGTTTAATTAAACGCTTTCTATCTACAGGATAAATTATATAATCGCTGTTCCCATGCTTTTAAATTAGTTCAATTTCGGATAAACCACCATATTCTCATCATCCCAATCGAAAATTATAATATATTCGAAAGAAAACCTGAATTGTCACGACATAAGGGTTCGAGCTACGGATTTCCCACGATTGAGGGATGATAATTTAAATTCAACGAGATGCTCAGATGCAATTATTCGATAGAAACACCAAAAAACGCAACGCTAACGCGGACGCAACTCCGCTATTAAATTAGTGATAGTGGAATAAGTGGAGAACGCTTCTGCCATTTAACGGACCGTAAAATGTAAATACAATTAATGTGAATTCAACGGTATTTATCTGATCGTATAGACACGTACCCTACCTTCATTAGTAATTCCCTTGTAACTAGTTCCTATTACCGAAAATTACATATTTCTATAAATTATTCAAATAAAATTTTATGAATTAGTAGTTTGGATGCGATTTAATGATAGGTGTGTGGAATTCGTTCCATTTTAGATATCACTATTATGGAAACACTATTTAATTAACAAAAATTTCCTGTCATTTTAAATTCTTTTAGCGAATTTAAGAGTGAAACACACAGTGTATTTAAACAGTTTCCGGCATATTTTTGCGCCAATATAAATCACTGCGTCTGAACGCGAAAATAATCAAAACGGGCGCATAATTTTTATGGCTTTTTCACAATGAAATACTGCGAAATGATCAAACACCTGGATCGAAGTCGAAATGGAAATAATAGAGTTACAAACAATGCCGATGTTAAAAACCAAAAATTATGGCCGCTGTGTGGTATCAAAACCGTTGAATATGCATAGCACTCCAATAAATGCATTTTCACAAAATTTGTACAAAAGTATGGATGGAAAACTAACAAAGTAGGACTCTTATTTTGGTGAAAGAGGCACCAATATCATCTAAACCGATATTTGTGTATAGAGAGAAAACACCCTACCTACTATAGCGCCTTATTGTATTAAAAAATATAAAATAATATCGGTATTAAAGGTCGTTAAAAAACTCTAATCAAACCGCTAATTTTTTTGCATAAACGCTAGGACATGTGTAGCATTTCATATCTCCCTCGTATAGGATTATTCCCCATAAAACCAATTGCTGATATTAATCTTTCAAAAACTGACAGACAGTAAAGCGTCCATGAAAATTTACAAACATAACCCGCCAATCGGTGTAATGTAATGCAAAAGTGCGATTTTAAAAAGCGCTCAACGAGAATATGAACTATAAAATACGAAATCGTATGCAATCATCAAAATTAAACTGAAAAGAACGGGTTAAAATCCGCATCAGCGGTATGCAAATCGTCGAAAATTGTGGCAATCGTAAAATTTTTATTGCGATGATAATGAAGGAGATACAAAAGACTTTAAATTATAATCCCTTCGACATAGACCTATGTAAAAGTTATTACTTATAAGTCTCCGCAGCTGAAAACTTTCCTAAATTTAATAGTCGCTTTATTTTTTATATCGTAAACCCTAATATATTCACTTAAAAATTACAAGGTGTGTTTATAATGCAGGATATAAAGCGATATAACTGCCACAGATCACTTCTGTAATAATATCAAAAAGTTCGTATTATGATGTTTTTAACCCTTTTAGAATGAGTAGGTCCGCTACTGTATGTGCGATAATAATATTACGATTCTCCGTGGACCCGATTTACTACTTATCACCCCACAGAGTGGTGCAAGATAAAATAAAAGAAAACTGAAATCGCAACCGTTACGGCGATTCTTTTGTGGGCCATCAATTCATACCGAGCTACCGTATATATTACTTATCGCATTGGCTCTAGTGTCATAAACACTCAAATGTCTATACCCAAAAAACCAAATTAGAATTGCGACAATATATCACTTTTTTACGACGTTTTTTATTTCCCGATGCGTGCACTTATTTTTTCTATATGCAAACTTTACTGCTGTGCATCAGTCGATACAGCACAGGCGAGCTGGGTTTTTTACTTGTTGCATTGTACAATTGGCTTTATAATATTGCTAAAATCTCAGATCGATTCTTGTAAAATTAAAATCTTATTCTATTAACGCAGTAATAAAGCTTCTTTATTACTTTTGAACTTTAAGGAGTCTGAATTTTTTCAGCAAACAATTAATGTTTGCATAAAACAGAAGATAGATAAATTTTGACATTGATGACTGAATTTTTCTAAATTTTATAGATTCTAATGGGCCGTACAATTATAGTTATCTTAGCATAAATAACAACTCACAACAACTATAAATTTCATTATCCATTATAATAATGAATCATGGCTGACTAGTTAATGCTATTTACTGTAAAGCAAACTCATAATCTGAGTTTGAACTATCTAAAATAACATCTCTGTACACATGACTTAATCAGCTAATTGGCAAAATCAAGATGGGACTTTTTATGACGTTATAAATTTAAACAACACCACCTATCTATTAGGATTTCATGAAGAAAAAAGAGCTTCACTCTCAAATACGTTTATTTATACATATGTAGTAAGGCAAAGTTGAAATAAACGTTTTAGTAACAAAACGTAATTTTAATGGCCCAACAATCAAGCCTTAAAGGAGTGCTAACCAATTGGTTGTCCATTTTTATTATTCATAAACAAAATACTATCTTTATTACAAACTCTACATGTGCGCCTAAAAGAACTTTTAGGTCGATTACATTTCCTTATTGGTTGATTACTTCTGCGAAGATATTTCTAACGGAAAGACATGCAATGACAATTTTGATCGCCTAGATAATTGTATTCAAACAGTTAAATAGACTATTATAATTTTAGGTAATCAATAATACTAGTATAAATTTGATTAGGAGGTAAAATGTACTTATTTCGGATTGCTTTTAGCGCAATTACATTTTTTTATTCAAGAAAGTAACAGTCGGATGATAGAAGTGTAAGTTGTAAGGAGATTGCTAGTAAAGTTAAGTTTCTCATTGCCATTGTCGTCGAAGTTTGAGAAGCTTTGTAGCATGTTAATCTAGTGAAATGGTCTAAGTACCACATGATTGTTCGCTAACATAATTTACGCGGAGTAGTGGGATTTGTTCACATTTAGTAATCCATGTTTACTACGCTATCGCCATTTGCATTTCTACCAAGAGATTGAGGATTTAAATAACGGCGTCTTCCTTTATCATCATTGTTTGTCCTTCCACTCAAGGTATATTAACCAGGAAACTCGATAATTACTTTACTAAAAACTATTCGTTTCTTGTTATATTAGATTCATACGAACATATTATTTTATTCACATTGTGACAGCATATCTAGTATTTTACATATATCCTGAAAATTTTATACGCAAATATTCGCATCAAGTTTCTATGAGTTTTATGCACAAGACAATTTGCGATTTTACGTCGAAACTTTTCAGATGTATACCTAATAAATGTTGGCATGGCGATTGTTCGAAATTGATGGGCAATAATAAATGAGTAATTTGTTGGGAATACATTACACTGAGTACAGAAGCGGGTGCTTCATAAAAACAGCAAAGGAAAAGAACATACATGTTATTACCTAATTTATTTCATTTTAGTTATTTGCAATAGAATTTAGCAGAGGTATTGAAAATAATACATCAATGATACTCTTGTCTTATGAATCAAAAAATATTTATTCATTTTATATTCATCTGTCTAATCTTGAAAGTAATTCTACTCGGATACAGACCTGTTCGCATAGGAAGATATGAAATGATATCGAATTCAGTTGATAAGTTCGCTAAATTCTCTGTTGCTTTCGCGTTTTACAGAACGAGGGTTAGAAATACGACTGTAATAAAAGTTCGCTTCTTTAATAAAATAAAAATCCGTCAAATTCCATATAGTTTATTACACGCGAAAATAAAGAAGACATTTGGGAAATTTGACTTGAATACAAATAAAATTGAGACCATAACAAACGAAATTGGTATTCAATAAAGTGACACGAATTTAATTAAATTACAAATGTGCAGAAAATGATTTCTTGTTCACTTATATCTTACGTAAGTATTAAGTATAGTTCTCTCTAAAGGAATTTAACCCTTGTGACCGTTTTCCATAAATTCTGTGTAAGGCTAAATAATCGGATTTATATCGCAGAGTGTTGTTATGTGCTATTAAAATCACCTACAACAATCAATTCTAATTGTACGACCCTATAAAGACGGTCATACACGCAGTATAAAGGCACCCTGCTGCACAGTCACTCTTTAAGGACCTTTTAGCTCTCCATGACGTAGCTTTAGCAATTAACTTGGTGAATAAAGAGAACCTTCGCATTACCACTGTGTCTTAATAATTCGTTGTTATTGAGGTATATTCAGATAAGTTTCATACCAAACGTAATTGTCTGAGTTGTACCATAAAAACTACAACGAGATTGCGGCTCCGTTTCTTAAAACCATAAATACCGCAAAGTGAATATAAAAATTTGATGCCTCTTCACAATGATTATCTCTCAATAAATATGTTCATTGTCCATATATAACGTTATGAGCTGTCATTTATATTACCCGCATTCTGCGAAACTTTAAAATGGCATTGTACCATCGCAAAAAGGCGTCGTCGTAACTTTGTAACCTACAGATATTCCCATAATTAATTCTTTCGAGTTGACATTCCAATGTTATACTTAATGTCAATCAAATTTGTTCTACCTTCGTATTAAAATTTCCAATTTACCGATACCGTTGGAACATCCAGTACAACAGGACGTGTGCGTGACAATTTCTGCATCGCATTCCGCATTTCTCTGTCTGAAAATCAGTTGAAGCTTTAGCTTTTCGCCCTCAAGCTGTGACAGATTGGTCCGGTCATTTCGTTTACGACAATGTTTTTCAATGAAGAGGAGACAACTACTTGGGGTGATCTCGCTCCTTTGTTCGGATAATGTTGAGAGCACTTGTTCAACTCGAAGACAGATTTTTCCCCAATTCGCCACAGGAGATTGCGTCATTATGGTCAGTCGAGGAAAAATAAAAATTTAATACCAGGACGGCGCAGGAACAGCGCAGCTGTGTTACTACTCAATTCTGTGCTTTCTCACATCCCTATTCGCAATCTAGGAATGCGTTATGAAATTGAGTATATGTAAAGTTTATTTATTATACTTTCTGAAAGTATATATTTACTTATAAGTGAATTTTAAATTAACTAACCTGCCATAACAAATAAAAAATGTTACGTATGCTTTACTATTTAACATGCGAACATAACGGCGCTCCTTTTATAATTGAAAATTACGAACAGTTTATTTACTGCATTGTGCGGTTAGTAATTTTCTTTTACAACTTTTAAATAACTATTCCAATTGCAATATAGTTCGACCAACGATAATTTATAAAATAATTAAATGCACGGCCTAATCCCTGCAGATACGCAATTTAAAGCGAAAAGAAGACAACAATGTAGCCGCAATATAGGACACGTCTACTTGCTATAAAAAGACCGCAGATATATATGTTGTAATAACCACGTTCTGCATATCAAAATTCCTTCGCATGAATTATGGGGCACGAAATGGTTCTTAAACTTTAAATACTCTCTACAAGCTGCCGATATTGTTTGAGCTTCATTGCGGTCAACTCTTATAAGACAACAAATTAATCTTTGACCTTCAAATAATAATGTCATCGCAAATCTTCCACCATTTCAGATCATATTTAAGGTACCTACATAAATATTTTAAACGTAAACAAGTAGGGTCAATTTGTTCGACAAGACCTAATTGGCAAAAAAAAAGATCGCAAAAATTAATTTATGGAATCCCCGAGGCACGAGAAAATATCCTTCCGGCAGGAACCCGACTGGATTTTATCCATGCGATCCAGTTTCAATGGAGAAAATTGCATACAAAAAGAAAAACAAGACCCGCC
This sequence comes from Phyllotreta striolata, assembly GCA_918026865.1. NCBI lineage: Eukaryota > Metazoa > Arthropoda > Insecta > Coleoptera > Chrysomelidae > Phyllotreta > Phyllotreta striolata. The sequence goes on along the minus strand of OU900103.1, from coordinate 5,105,907 downwards.
GGATCCTGCGTCAACCGTCTCCACCATTAAAACACCGCCCGAAGCCGAATCCAATCATTCAATAACTGCTACAAGTTGTCGGGTGCCTAAAACGCGGGCGTGTAACGGGTAATCAGTAGCTCCTGGTGTGTCGTATACATTATATAATAAAAAAAAAACATACTCTACACGCCAATTATTTCAAAAAATTATTGTTGAAGTTTATAAATCGAAGGTATTAAAAATTAATGCAATAATAAAAGAAATTTTTAAAATTCTGTAACATTTTGGTTCTATTGATACATCTTCTTCAATTCAAAAACGGCACAATAGATATTTTTTCTTGTAGTATCATAAAAAACGTATAACGACATGGAAACAAATCTTTCAGGTTTCAGTTTTTCACGGGGTCCTTTTAGCAAGGACGAAAAGAAATATGGAGGGTCTTGTTAAGCGTAGCCTGCGGCGTTTGAACGGTAGCCGTTAGTTGGCGCACGTTTCTGCACGTGCCTAGACTAAAGATTGACAATTCCCTTTAGTTCTTGTTGAACACCGTGCACTCAATGACCTTTATTTTCCCCCTTTTGCTTATTTACATATAATCTCGAGGTTTCAACAATGCTTGATTTTTTGGTATTCTCGCAGAATAAAGTAAATATGAATTTGAAATAATTACGATTCCTTGTCTAGAAAATTTCTAACAAAAAAAAAAACTCATTTACATTAGCGATTAACTGTAAGTCTTGAAGGATTGTGTCTTTAGGTATTTCTAGCGTTTAAATGTTAAAAAATGCTGCGAACAGCAGCCATCTAATCTAAGTGCTTTATTAATAGAATCTAAACAAACGAAGGGTGGGCCCATCTCCATGCACTGATCCTGTCTTTACCTTGAATAAGAACCATGAATTATTCAAAGATCTAGATCTGAATTCGCTTTGTATACGTACAGCTACATACATACATGTTAGATCAGCTGTATGTTTACTCTAACACTGCATACACTAAGAAACGGGATTTATCAAAAATGTTTTTTAATTATTTTACCAAATTGTACCAAAATTATTTAGAAAATAGGAGCTAATAAAATTATTTCATTCAAAATTAAAATAGTTTATAGGAAATAAAAGCATGTCTTACACTCTATAGTTAATTATTCTGCTCCATCTATTAATTTTAACACTACTAATCTAATATTACTAATATCGGTACAAAAAATTAATTTTTTTCGGGTGTACCGTGTACATCATATGCGATTATCAGCACACTCCTGTAAGGTCGCTTTACGGTTGGGTAAGTTAAAGGCCCTTTGGGCAGAGCGAATGAGTGACACTATCAGACTACCTACAGCAATCTGGACTGTTCACAAACAGATCCTTCGTTTTCCTGGGACTGTCCCTTATACGCCGAAATACCGGACACTACTTGTTAGATAATCAATAATTAATCGTACATAGAACGCGTTTAAACGTTGAATGTACGCCGCCTGGTTTCGGCACCCTGGTAGCTCATTAATAAACCACTTCGGTTAAATTATTTACTAATTGGATATGAATCATAACATTGGTTGGAATGAACAAGTAACGAAATCATTTAAGCTTGCCTAATTGTAACTAACAAACTATTACACCTGGCGTTAACAAGAATAATAAAAAACTTATTAACACTAACTAAGCGAATAAATCAATGAGAGAAAGGAGCCCATCATTTACTTAGTATTCCGTATGTCGTAAAGCAATTTGTAGACGCTTATCTAAATCGACTTCGAAAGTGCCCTCTGGAGAATATCTTTAAACCACCAGTTAACATCTTAAACATTATGCATTACATAGTCGATCAGGTCGAGCAAATTCCGTCCAGTGTCCGGTGATTGATCACCGTCAAGGGATGACCTCTGCCAGTCTCGATTCCGCACCCCAAATAAAAAACAGCCTTCGACTTATCATTCTGTTTCATGTTTTATAAATTTCCTACGATCAGCGCAGGACCGGTGTTCATTTAATTTATATCAATTTTTTTCAACATTTTTATGTTCCTTGCTCTGTTATTCAAATTGTTACTAATACTAACATAGTAGGTATTAAAAAATGTTTTAATATTTATGTATATTAAAAGTCGATTTAAATAGGTATGTTACTCCAGAAGACTATTGAAAATGTGGGTATTGATGAGGCAGTTAATAAAAAGATTTTGTTTAAAATAATTGGTTAGTCCGTCCCTGATTCAACCGTTTGTAAACGAGTGGAAACCCTGAAAATCGCTTGTTTTTCCGGCACGATAACAATACGTGTATAACTTGGAGATGTATTCACATTTGCGGGAATTCCTTTTTGTGCGCCTCATTTGATCATCTCATACGCGGTCAGTTGCCCACTAGATGAACCGAGTTTTGACAAATATGCCTTCTCGAGCTCGATTTCCTCTCATAAGTCAAAATATGCAAATATTTTATCCCAGACTCTTCTGGTGCAGTCAAATGATTCATATCAAAAATTACGCGAAAACCTATAGAAAAATTGCATTAAATTTTAATTCTTCGTTAAATTTGTGAGCAACATTTTTCACTGCTAAGTAGATAAACTTTTGAGGGGTGATAGTGCTTTGACACAATAGTTTATCATCAGCATCAGCCGAGTTAATTCCGAAATCAACTGGCAATATGCTGGTCTAACTTGGGTCTAAATATAACGATATTAATACACTGTCATATTCAATTAATATTCGAAAGAACAGGGTCTGAATGATGCAATACTTCAGACACGCTGCGAGCCAGGAAGCCGCTATTCATGTCAACACGATTAAAAATGACTCCCTTTCCTACCAAATTATACATCGACACTTTACAAATATCTTCTCATAGCGCCCATAAATCTAAAAGAGACGCATTCGATACGTTAATCCGAGTTTTTTAATTACAAAATCTATGCCAACACAATTCGACTTTGGTATCCAAAATTTTTGGGTATTTGTTTTAGACGTGCAAGTTGGGTTGTAAATGTAGATATAACTTTCGAAAGGATAAAACAATAAACATCGAGTTATTAGTAATTCATATTAGGGTTGAAAAGTGCAGCTATTGTATAGAAGGCAACACTTCAGGCGAAAATTGAACTAGGCAATTAGTCACTCCATAGGAGGTAAATAAACCATTAGTTCAAATATAGTTCGCGCCATTAATTTACTTATTGATGAATTAAATCCGACACGGACTGATATGTGGAAAATCTTGTTACATTGCATTCTCGCTACATTGAACAACAATGTTACGTCTCTAGTAAATGCCGGAATTCCAACACCGCTGTATTTTTCGCTGCGTTTTTATTCGACTTTACAACAGACCAAAACATTATACATGTTTTACCCAGTGAAATAGTTAATTAGATTCCGTGCAAATCCTGGATATACCTCCAGCGAAAAATTTAATTTGCTATTTTCCAACTGCGGATACCAAACGTAAAACTTTCCTTTGCATACACCCTTTGTTTCAACAATTATTTATTTACAAGAGCTGCCATAAATGCAAAATTATAGGTGGAGTAATAAAAAAGAATTATACCGAAGAAATATAATTTAATACCTAGATTTAAGTGCCTTATGTATCTGGAGTAGGGATTATTAAGATTTAATATTCTACATAAAAAATATATGCGAAAATTGGTAAACGCAAAAAATTATTAAATCAATTCTCTCACGAAACTTAGGAGACCAGAACGGACGTACAAACCAATTTCAAACACTTGGTTGACTCAACCCCCAATTAAATAAATCTTTTGGTGGACGGCAAGAAGTGATGGTCAATATTAAAGAAATTTGGAAGTGACCGCAACGTTTCTTTTATACACACCGCTTATATTTATTTAAAGTTCTTGAATTGCATTTTGCAGTGCTGCCCATTTGGACGGGTGCCTAATAATCATATAAAAAAACCACAATAATATTTTGAACTCAACGAAGGTCGATCGGGATCGGTGTTTTTCATGTTTTCAGCATCATAATGAAATCTGTTGGTTATTAAAAAGCTTTAAATACATTATTTATAAGTGATTCGAACTAACAGTTAGATAAGCTGATGAATTTATCCCTTTTAGAATGCATGTAATTGAGCCTAACCTTTCTCTTTGACGAGCGCTTTGTGAATTGAATACCTTCCATTTAATCCTCATTCTAAAAGGGCTATAGAAGGTATTATCAAAATAATTTAAACAGATTATATGTGAGATAATACCACAGCAAGTAAAATCATAAATAAACAGTAAAAATGCCACCCTAACATCATACATTCTCTGTGTGGGAATCATGTATTTGCAGAGTTTGTCGAGTTACCTCAGTTGGAGATCAAAGAGGCTTTTTCAATCTTTCGCGTTACGATCGAAAACAACAAAGATACCAGATAGCTGTGTATATTTCCCTCTATAAGGACTTTTCAGGATTTCAGGAAAACAAACATACATCGCCTTAGCAAATAAATTTCTCCAATGTCGTATAACGAATTCTAATAAGAATACTTTCATCGTCAAACACTTATTTTGCTGATCCCCGAGACCTGCATTTCCTTTGACCACAAAGCACGGTAAAAACGTCGACCCGTCTAAGAGATATCGAAGGATTTAAAATAAATTTATAACCAATTCTTTTTGCGGAAACACGCTGAATCCTTTATAATCAAACGAATTCGAATTTATACATTCACTCTCCAATTCTTTTTACATTCGCGTATTCATTTGAAGAAGATTTATTTATTTTGTATTCAATTGCCGTAGAAGGAATTTGATTTATCTCATAATAACACTTTATCTCATTTTGCCCCGTGATGAAAGATGCAGATTTTAGAATTTATTCTACGTTCCATTTTACTTTGTGTTTTACAAATTTAATACGTGTTGTTAACTACATAAAAATGCTAGATAAGTATCACAAACAGGTGGCATCCGTATTTCTAAAGCAATAAAGGAAAATGGGTTCTTTTCCGGAAAATTGGTGGTGGTATTATTCGACCATTTTCAAGATTAAAATACCAACTCGGTGCAAAGTCCCATTTCGCTGCTGGTGGTTCAGAAATAGAAGACGTAACGACAACAAATTAGGAAAAGTTCATTAACGATAACCGCAAGTCTCAGTTCGTTAGAATTTTAATTACGCGACCCGAACACACATTTGCCTCGGTTAATTAAAATATTTCATTTATTTAACAGTGTAAATGGACACATCATCACATTTGCCATGCTATTCATAATGATAATGCGACCGATAAATACTCTACCATTTGGAGACCTCCTCGGGCAGAGCACTTTATTAAATATTTCAAGAGACTAGGGTCGACGGATAGCGAAACCTGTTTGAACTTCATTTGCTAAATTAATTGTACGAGTTTAAAGATTTGAATTACATAGATACAGATCAAATAAACCCTACGGTAAATAGCAAGGTATTATTCATCGTATCAGTTAGTAAATTGATAAAATTTAATCTTTTCGCTCCATTAAAATTAAATAACATTCAAATTCCCGTATTTTACAACACGAGCCTGTAATAAATGAACCCGAATGAAAATTAGTTAATTAATTTGTAGGCGAAGTAAAAATCTGGTAATGCTTCTTTTATAACTCCGAATATGTTTAATGGTCTCGATAATGATGTATATTAATCTTGGGCTTGTCGCGTTTTAATCACTTAAGTCTCCGAAGTGACTTTCTTCAAAATGAATGTGAAAGAGGGAACAACTTTAATATATTTTCCAGTCACAAATACTTCAGGGGGAATCCGTATTGTTTTAATTATTTGGAAACTGAACTAGGAACAAAGAAAAATGTAAAAATAAATCCTCATAAATCACAACGGTCTAGATTCTAGATGGATGATCAGATCGATAGTTTTAAAATAATAAATCGTAGAAACTTCTTCTAAAATGATTTATTGATGATTTTTTTTTAAATTTAATTATTGTTGGTTATTATTCAGTAAATTGTTGGTAAGAGTAGGCTTCAATTTCATCAAAAAAAGAGGACATATTTCCGATTTATTTGACTCTACATTTATCATCAAAATCAAATTACATTACTCCGAGGCCTTTTTATAAAAATATTGCCTTTATTTTTGTGAAATTGAGAATGTGAAAGTTGCCAAGGAAACACATTCAATCATATGAAGCCGGATTAATAACAAGCCGGTGGATTTTTCGAAAAGGGTGAACGCGAAATATGAAATAAAATTCGTACACCGGAAAATCTTTTATTCCTTCCATTTAAAAGTCGAAGAATTAAATGGGGTATGTGGTTTAATCGCGGGGTTACGGCCGCCGTCCGATTCATTAGTTTTAATTGAAAAAGTAGAATACGTTTGAATGGAAATTCTTTAATTATTTTTATTAAAATTCCAAATTATTCGTATGAATTATTCAAAATTCCGTGTAAATGTTGCAGACGGTAAAACTCGAGTGAGCTTAATAAGGACATCTTAGAACGGCGGATTCAGGCAATTAGAAATTTTCGACGGTAAGAACCCAGCGCCTAAGTTGTCGAGCCACTTAAAACTTATACTTATCCCGATAATCCCGAATATCACTACCATTGTGTGCGGGAAATCAAGATTAAGTACAAATTGGTAGTTATTTTTAGACGTCTGCTTACATTTTAGTAATTTATTGTGTCCCTTTCCATGCTTTATCTTACTCTAAATTACCTTAATGTTGCACACTCTAAGACGCTGTGAGTTATTTTCTACCCGTTCGCGTTCCGAGTTTCTCTCATAATTTCAAGGGCCTACTCGAAAGGTCTACTGCTTTACAAGTCCCTACTTCTTCGACCACTACAAAATACTTCAAACATTTAAATGACCAATGACTGTCTAGTTCCCGGGTCTCCACTTTTAGTTACTCCCAACAATGTTATTTTGTCCTCGGGCGCTCTTTTTTGTACAACCGTTTTTTTCTAAAAATAAAAAATAAGAACACTCGTCTTTCAACCACTGCTGTCGGTACGTTATTAATTAACTAGGAGGTAACCGCGGCTTTATCGATTCGACATGAACGGCGTTTGTCGAATTTCGCCGCAATATCGGTGTATTTTTTTCTATCGAATAATATTGCCCTAATGCATTAGCACTCGAATTTCAACCATGCGTCACGCAATTAGTTCAATAAAAGCGTCCGTAACAAAATGTCGAAATCGCGCTCGGGGAAGACCACAAACCTACATTAGCAACGGTTGCATAATATAAAATCGATTGTAGCCTGACGGGACGACTATAAGATTCGCTAAATCGAATTCCGCCTCCGCTAGTCGGACCCGCTCTAGTGTAAACAAAATCGCATTGATACAAATTTCACTTTTCGAATTTAAAGGGTAAGTGACACATGCCCACATGCATTGCATCGAAACTTTAAAATTCGTTTTGAAGGAAGTTGAGCTTGATGTGCATTGTTGACACTGTCACGACATCTGCCAGGAAATCCGACAAGTCGGTTCTTATTCAATTTAATTACCCTTTTAATTTTGATTTTCAGTCGGGGTCGTTGCGATTACAACGTTTTAAATCGCGCGTCCGACGGGAAAACGCTTCGATGTCATATCACATCGATTCGAGAGGGTTGCGGAACGGATTAAATTTTATTAACTTTGTATAGATGAGAATAATGAAAAAAAACGCGTGGTAGTGGAAAGCTCATGATCTACAATTATTTTCTTTGATGTAGGAGTGGAATAGTGTCGATCTGAATGAGAGATCTCATCCGAAATGTGTAAAAGGAGGATCCCGGGAAAAGGGTTTGTGCACTTAATAACGATTTAAATGAACCGTACGGGCTCGTTGTTCCACATAAACTGGTCTTGGTCATAGACGAGGAACATCGTCTGCAGTGTTGGCGAAACCGAATTCGACTTTACGACAGGAGCGAAAGGAAACGGACTTTGTCAAATTATAGAAGTTTATTTCAACTTGGAAATAGTTTAGCGATTCGATAAAAGCGACCTCTTTGTCTGAAAAGTTTCCTCCGAATTTTATATGTTTTAGGTATGCACAATACCTATAATATACCTCTACATTATACCGGACGAATGTATTTATTTTCTTTAAGTTTTTATTACAAGAATCAGTTAGATACTATTTCAAAAATAATGATCCCTCCGGGAGCAGTTTTTGCGACGGAGACCCTTTCCTAATTTTTTTTCCGACTCGTTCGTAAAAAGCGTCTGACCTGAAGTGGTTCATGAAAGCACTAGGGGCAGTTTCGAAAAAAATTACTTAGCAAAGGTCGGACACCTGGTCGGGTCCGCTGTTTATTACCAATAATAAATACCTTTCTTCGCTGACATCGAATGGTTATTTTATTGTTGTAACAATATTTTAAAATTTGTTAATTCTTTGTGCATATCGCGTAATAAACGACGGACGGATGCACATTGTCAAAGGGTTAAATGGCAGGCGACACGTTTTAATCGCGTTATTAAATAACTGAATGTTGTTAAAATTCACTTAATTCATTTGCTTGCACCATGTAATTCCATTTTGTTTATTGACAAATTTGCGAAACGTGCACAGAAAGGCACGCTCATTTCCATACATAGCCATATTTTCCAAACAATTCTAACGCTTTCGACATTATTTCACGGTATTCCATTAAATTGCCTTTGTTAAATCAAAATTGTAACTGCAATTGACCTTTCAGTAAATATGTAATTAATAATTTCCGTTAACACTTTGTTTTTGAATATACCAATTTACCCAAAGCTTTTTGCATTTACAGGTATAATATTTATCGAACGATTTGATATGGAATTTCAACTCAATCCAATGTCAGAATTTCTCCTAATATCCGATGGAATACATTAATTACGTGCTTTATTGGGTAGGTAATTTGACTTAATTTCTAATCTAGTCCTGGTATTAATAGGCATTGAAGCCGTAGTAATTGCTTCAGAAACAATTTGTACTCAAACAATGGATCATATCGAATTACTGGACAATTTTGCTCTATTACACCAAAACCAAACGCGTTTATGTCGTCTTGAAATTCCATTTCAAGACGGTTTAATTTACTTAAAATATTTATGGAATATTCATCAAGAAAATTATATTGAAAATTTCCTTTGGGACTGAACGTGCGTTCGCAAAAATGAAAAAGGCGCAGTTTGTTGATACTAAGATCAAAGACGTATTCCTTTATATTGTTATTACTGTCAATCCACATGTAAAATTTAATCCCAAAGCGGTATGCAGTCCCCGAATGGATGCCTTTCAATCAACCAATCTTCCTTCTTTATATTAGAACAAACGAACGAACAGACCTTTGAGGTAAACAGGCAGACTGCAAAAATACTAAATAATGCAGTGGCGGGCCTAATTCAAAATCATTTATAATTGTTATTATCTTATTTCTTCATTTTTGTATTCAATACACAGTCATTTTTATAGACAATACTCTTTCTATTATCATAAATCGTACCTATATTTATTATAACAATTTCTCTTTATTCGGTCTTGTATTGCCAAATATAAGTGTCAATGAAAGAGAAGTTTTAGAGGATACATTATTTGTGCATATGCAAGAATTTGCGATGAGTAAAAATGCAGTAAATCTCTTTGTGCACCGCCAGTGTTCGCTTGAAGTAATGAACTGAAGGAAAGTTATTCAAATATGCTTTTGTTTGAGATCACAGGTTCCGCTCAGGAGTGATCGCGAGGTAGTTCTTTTAATGGGATGATATTTTTTATTTGGTTTTACTTTGTGAAATTACTTTTAATGGAGGTTTCCCCGAACAACAGCAGAGGAAGGAAACGGGATAAATTAATAATCTGCATGTGGGAATTCCGCGACGAAGATACGAGCATTAGAAAGGAGTGCCATCAAAAGATATTGCTTTCCTCAACGATATTTGTTTGGATTCGTTCTATTGTGAGTATTTACACAATAGAAGAATATTTTAGGTACGGCTGAGTGAAATGAATCGATACGTAAGGCAGATGAAAAATGCTGAATTACAAAATTTTCGCTTTATTAAATTATTCCTTATTTAGTGCGACTCTATTTATTGATAAAATCCAATTGAACAACTTGAAATCGTTTTGTCACTCGAACGGGCGTAATAAGAAACCGAATCTAATTTACCGTTAAATATAATTACTTTGTAGCAGTTTAAAGCATAGGCGCACTTGCACGTTCATGTTTTCTATAATAACATAAATTTATTCAGATACAACTTGTATTTTCTAGCATAAAAATTAACCAAAGAAAATTCTCATTAATTTATTTGATTAATATTACAAACACATTATTGCGAGAAAGAATTGTATCCCCATCGGAAACGCCAATGAATAATTTTGAGGAGAACAGTGTGTCTGATAATTGATCTAGGTGGTGCAACTGCCACTTTTTATTACAAGTGGCACCCTAACCATTTCAACCAACATTATTAAATGGGTTTGTTGAGTTCAAATCAGACAAAAATCTTGGGGTGATGTTTAATGCCATTTAGGGGTTTAGGTGGTGAATTTAGGTAAGATGTGTCATCGATTTTAAGGACAATAAAGAACGATCAAATTTTTGACTATTGTTGTTTAGTAACATTTCAAGCGATAAATTTCTGCTGATTTCTGTCTGAGTGATTTTATACAGATAAATGTATTATTTATCGATTTGCAATTTGTCTTGTAACCAGGAATCTTCGGTTGACTGGTTGGTATTTTAAAATCGATTCATCTAATGTTCACAATCGACTGCAAATTTAACATAATGAAAACGAATGGCCGTTGCAGTAAATGAAATTCATAATTAAATTAAAGGATTTAATGTGAGAATTTCCGAAGAGGAAAAAAGCAATTTTTGCCCTTGTTTCTTTTTCGTTTGCATATAATCCTAGCGATTAAAAAAATGGCGTATTAAATATCTTGCTGTCTGCATCTGTTTAAACAAAAGGTGATTCTGGCATTAAAAACAACGTTGCATACTAAAATCAGATAGCGATACAGAAAAAAAAATTAAACTTCCGTAATTGCCTCACCTTACACTGATTAGAGTTATTACTACCCGATGACTCACCAGAGATTTAATTTTTTTATAGCATATTACATGCTACATCTAATTAACTGAGCTCATTAGAATTTTAGGTTTATATTAACAAGTAAAAATAATACAGCAATTATTCCCTGGTCATTGCAAAAAAACTCAACAAGTTATACCGCACACAAAGGACATTTGATATGACCATAAATATAATTTCAGTGGTCTCTTAAAATTTTTTGGCAACTAATAATGTGACAAGTCAATATTTTTACGATCCTTTTATATTCGCTGCTCTGCTACTAGTTTATCATACGTAGCGGTCGAGACACAATGGTTTATCAAACAAAAGAAAAGGGATTCCACCGATTCCAAGTTCAGCGATAGCGTCAAATCGATAAACTGAAAGCTCAATAATGTCAATAAGATACTCACTTTATTTGTTTACTTTTACTACACATTTTTATTGTATCTGAAGAGATAATGCAAATATGTGCTCATATACGTATGAGATTTCGAGAATGATGATACTGGTGATAGATGGATAATGCATTCGTCTGTCGGATGCATTAATTTTACATTTCTGGGAAAAGCAGTTCAATGTTGCGAGAAAAATTTTACCACCACTCATCAATAATGGCTGCATTAAAAATCGTTTACTATAAAATAAAAAAATCGTTTACTATAACGATTATATTGCATGCATTCTTTTGCCACAAATTACGAAATACCGAAGTAAAAAATCAAGAACGGTTTCGGCGTTATTTTCTAATTAATGAAAATAGTTTCGTTAATTTTGCTCCTTTATTGGATTCAGTCGAAATTTATCGTGACACGCGTTGAAGCCATCTGTGAGGTAAATTGGTGATCAGCAGATTTCTTAGTTTGGGCCGCTTCAATGAGCACCAGGCTCATATTATGCTGGGGAATTTCAGGAATTTGTCATCGAGATTTACTACCAACCCCTTGTAGACAAATATTTTTAGTTTTGTGGATGTTTTCGAATATTTCTCACTGACAGAAGTTATGTGAAATTTTTCCTTTGCGTGGTAAACAGATACTTTATTTTTCATAATAAATACATTGTATGCAAACCATGTTTCTAGTTTTATTTAATTAAAATTATCCTAAATAATACCTTAGGGAAGTTCGATTATCGAGATACAAAAAAAAATCTACTTTACTTTATTCAGCATCCTTACAATTCGAAAAAAATATTTTACCCAACAATAAGGGTGAGTTATAGCGGAGATGGTATCATAAAAAAATGATTGATATTCAAATTGGCGAAGGTTTGTGAACCCTATAACCACAGGGTGTGACGAAAGTATCATACGTATGGCACCCTAAACATTACAATCATTTATTATGCATAGTTTAAAGTGATTGCAATTTTAAGAAGCTTATCTTAACTGTTAGTTATTAAATGAAAAAAAACCTATCCTGATGTTGATCTCTCTTTTGTCATTATGATTTCGACTTTTATTATGCTACAATACATTTAAAGAGATAATATGCGAATATTTAATAAGACGGCTCGTTTGCTTCACTCTTTTTCTATTTATTCTATTCAATATTTAACTATATAATAACAACGTTCAAATTAATTATAGCTTATTATAAGTAGCATAATATTTACTACAAAAACTAACTGCATACGGTATGATTCTTCCTTTACAGCTAATTGAGTAACGGTTATTAAAAGCATAAATATAAAATACCTACTCTAGTTCTAATTAATGATATAAAGTTTTATGACTTAGTATATCCTGCGTTAAGATTATTTTACATTACAATATTGAAACCTTTACAACGAGCTGTATTACCAGTAAATAAATTATTTTTAAATTTTCAGTTTGAATCCTTTCTGGTGTGCTAAATTATGAAGACGCGAAAAGATTTACATGAGCATACGTATAAAAAAAATACGAGGCTGTACGCGTTTGTGAAAATAAAACCGTAAGAAGGTAATTGTATAAAATGAGTCCTTGAGGTTTCTAATAACTATTACACAAAAGAAGATAATTATAGGGACGAAGTAATAAAAAACGGTGAGGACAATTTATGAGTGTTAATGGGAGAACTTATTTTATTAGAAACTATTAAAATTCTTCGAATGCCTTCTTCATATTCCATCAAACTTTAACAGCTAATTTGACTTACATTTTTACACCTTCAATTAACATAAATCCAAGTCATGTCTCTGCAGAATGTGGGTGATACCTACATTCGATTAGTTAGTGCAATTATTCTTGCTTATTAACTTACTGCAAAATATGTAAAAGATGCCTTAGAGATGTGTATCATAAAAGTATATTTTATACTTTCAAGAAATGCAGTTAATATTAAAATACATTAGCAAATGTAAAATCTAATAAGCACATGTAGGTACTTACAGTTATTTCAAAACCGATTTTACACGTACTTAAAATTGCAATTATTCTTGTAGATACTGCAGTAAATCATGCTTTGATCAGTAAACCTTTTAGTTTATTGCCAATATATAGGCTTGAAATGACCAAAATAAAAGCATTTAATTTTTTATTGATTTTTTTTTCGATAATTATAACTATTGTAATGGTTGATCCATCAGCTCATAAATATTTTACGATAGAAAATGAAATTAACTATAAACTTTAATCGCAATTGGAATGTGTAGTAAATGATACTAATCTCACTTTATTTAAAGGATAAACAAACCAGCTGTATCTAAAAGCGATAGCTCAATTACTCCATTATCGTTTTAATTAGAAAATAAAAGCAATATAGTGTTTCACGCTATAGTAAGTTCATCGGCTACTTGTTGAACATTTTATTTAAGAATTTTATTTATATGTTGTAAGTGTTATTGGAATTACCTGTATCAATTACATTCGACCAGTTGATTTATTAATCCTTTCTATATATGTATACTTTGAATTTATTGATCATTGTTTAATTTATTAACTTTTCAATTTATTACATCGAATTGGATTTCAAATTGAGTCGAATACATACATACAAGACCAATCGGTAGAACAACGAAATATAGTTTGAAAAAATAATAGGCTCAAGAAAATGAAACATGTAAATCCGACGTAAGCGCTTAACAATATGGATTCAAGTGATTCACTTTGAGATAATGTTACACAAAATGTTCCCAAGGGTCAACAAATAGTAGATACAAGATGAATGAGAGTCCGGACCCATCTATCTTTGACAATTTTTATAAATGGAGAAGAAAAAATAAGTATAAAAGGCAAGTTAATCAGGAAAGCGATCCATCATTATTCGAAGAGTGTGGCAGTACAACAGAAAACAAGTAAGTAACGAATGACAAATGAAAAATATAGGACATGCGTATGCTCCGGACTCTTTCGCTTTCGTAAGCGATAAGCCAAATCTTGTTAGGCGAAAATTAACGATGATTTGCAGTGGTGGCTATAAAAGAATGGAGGGTAACTTTTTCGTTTACTAATAAATTTGTTTGCTGATTAGACGATTAATTTATTTTGGATTTGAAATCTCGGAATTTACGCAATTGGAAATTGTATTGATGCTACTCAATTACTTTTTTCTCGTCTAAATTATTTTTGTGAAAGAGAAATGAGCGCTACTGGATGGCAGGCAATTAATGAAGTTTTGTACAGCAGACAATTTCCCGATAACGTTATCTACGTGAGCGAGGAAGATTTGCGTCATGAATAATTTTAGCATCTGCTGGATGTGACTGAATGCATCAACCGTTTTGTGAAAAAAATTGCTCGAAGGCTTAAAAATATTTGTTCTATGGAATATTCTAGATAAATCATTATTTATTATTCAATAGAATGTTAAAAATTATTTTGTTATCGTTCGACAGGAGATTTGTTAAAGTAATTGATAATATCGACGCATTGCTGGTTTTATTAAGAAATATTTACAATAAAACAGAATATTCGATTACTATCTGTTAACATTACTAATCGTTGGGATACTGTCTAACTAATACAAGTAGCATCGAAAACTAACCAAGCCTAGGACAACAACATTTATTACCTCAGTGCGTTGATTATATCAATTTTGAATTTTTAAGAATTAACTTGTCTCAACAATTCAATTTATTATCTACTTAAAAATCGTTTTCACAGCGGTAATAATACAAGGTAAAAAGTAAATTTAATGTTGATTTAATTAATCTGAACTAGAACGAATGATTGATTAATCGACAAAAAAATTAAATTAACGATTGAGTTTTAGAATTCCTCCAGCAAAGTAATTGCAAACACTTGCAGTTGATTATCTAACAAATTCTGCGAAACACGTTTTCCCATGTAACTTATCATATGCCTTTTCTAAGCCGATAACGAGAGAGTGAACTTTTTTAATTTGTGCACAATTTCTGATACAAAGCATACCGTTGCCATTAAGTTTAAAAGTCCATTTTGCAGAAGCATTTAGTCGACTAGAAAAATCTTAATGGTTTTCAATTTACTCGAGAATTATAGAAAAATGTAATTATAATCATCATACTTTGGCTTTTGAGCCATTAATACAAAGACAATGACAAATTCGAATGGATGACTTTTAGTGATAGTGCCTGCAGTTAAACAGTAATATGTAGCCACTAATGTCTTTTATAAGTATGCATATTTTTATGAACGACAACGGAGTCTAACTAATAATAGCCGTTTACAGGTTTCTTATCTTTGCAATTATAGTCGGAGATCACTTAAATCCCATTAAAAATGACGTATTTTTATTACGAAGTGAGAATGTTTATGCAAAAAAACGCCTCGAAAGCTTCAATTTGTTTTGTACCTTTTTAATTAATTAATAATAGATATATAAATATACACAATTCAGGGATAAAACTTCTGTTTCAAAGATATTGGATCCCAAAGCAAGCAGCAAACATTGTTACATAAATCGTTAGATTAATCCTTCCGCCACAGCGGAATGTTTAGACACTCCGTACACCAATAATTTCTTCAAACAACAAACTTAATCCGTAAGTGTGTACGCAGTCCCTCTTAAGTTTAACCGTTCGTCTCCAGATCACCCGATATGACACGTATTATTTCAATTTAATGTTGTTCTCACCCCATCCACAGTCGTCTCACCCATTTATACTTCTCGCATGATCTACGAGCGGATTGTTGCTCATTGATTTAATACCACATCTTTTTCAAAGTGCCGAGATTTATTTCCACAGGCATAAGGCTCAACTTGAGACTGGCTGGAGGAAAAGAGAAAAATGGCTCGTTTATTTCAGTTATTTGTTCGAATTCTAATTTTGTCGAAGGTTCCACGTATGACGTTTCGATTTTGAAATTATTTATAATTTCGTAATAAAAAATGGTGGGTTTGGTTGTATTGTATATCAGTTGTGTGACAGTTGGCATTCACCCTATCTGTTGTGTTTCCACATATTGATTCATAGGCATGTTACGGTCTTTCTACCGGCGGATTCCGAATTTGAATATCGGGTGGTAGCGACGCCGAGGAGGCTGCAGAGTAGCACATCCCCTTGTCAATCATTCCCGACTCCGCTGAAGGCATCGCTTTTAAATATGTTTGCTCGAAATTGTTTTTATTCCGAATTTAAAGTGGGTGTTTTGTATGACATGATGGATGCTTGTTTGCGAACCTCGTTTTCTTGTTATTTAGCTTTTGATTTGAATTTTAAAATTTCACTTCTCTCCAGAGGCCCTTCCTCTTGTGCGTACGGTAGGTTCCCGTAACACATGCAAACTCTATTTTTTTTTGTTTATTTATTTTTCAGCGCCGTTGAATGAAACGATAACATGCTTTTCACTTTTCTTCCTCGCTGGAATTCCGAGAGGCATTTGGGACATTCATCATTCAAATGACAAACAGATGAAACACACACTTTTTACACTCGAAACACTTTATTAGAAAAATACCAAATTATAAGTTAAATCGCCTGTAATCGCCAGTACGCCGAGTAGAGATTCGCACCACTTCAACGCCGGTTCAACACTGTCCTCCCGTCCACCCCTTGCCATGCGCAATCGCCTCGCCGTAAGTCGCCCTCACTCGCGCCGCCTGGAATTAACTGGCCTCTTACTTTACCGCCGCTTAGCCAATCCATCCCGTAAATCTTTTCGTCGGTTTATTCGTCCATCCTGCAAAATTAAATGTCCTCATTAATTAATCAAAAATTCGCCAATGCGTTTACTACGCATTCGCCCGCCTATCACATTCGCCTAATTCACCTCGCCAGATTCAGTACTTTCATCCGATTCATAATCCACCTGATTAATCGAATGATACGGTTTTAACGAATCGACCGCCACGATCGTTTTATACCGTTTATATCCTTTAACGCCTTTTATCGCCTCAATGACATATCGATCATTCGCCAGATATTTTCGCACTCGGTACGGTCCGTCAAATTTGTTCATCAATTTACCAGCAACGCCAGCGCCCGCCTTTCTAGTAGCTGCCTCTCGCCAGAGAACCAGATCGCCTGGTTTGTATTTGATCGCCGCCTTACGCCTGCGGTCAAATCTCGCCTTCATTCTTTTAGCCGCCTGATCTATATTTGCCAACGCTTTCGCTCGTCTTTCATACACTCTCTCACTTAGCACATCATTCACACACTCACCATCGATAAGACTCGACCGACGCCGTTTTCCGGGAATCTCATCGACATCACGCACCATTCGCTCACCCTGGTTAGCGCTAGCAATTTTACGTTTTCCGCCAACGTTTTTCGCCAATTCAGAAGTTGCCGCCCAACTTTCCGCCGTTTTCGACAAAATCATCGGACATTCTCTTTTAGAGTGTAACCTGGCACTTCGCCTTAGTGCATTCGCCTGACTTCGCCCAAGTCTATCCGCCTCGCCCCGCCCGTTACCCTGAAGAGTTCGGTCGTCACCTCGCTCGTTCAGGTGGATGGACTGCTCGGTTGAATCAGTTCGATTCAGGTTTGAATTCGCCGAGTCGGTTTCCGCCAGACTCGCATTCGCCATCGATTCCACCATCGATTCCGCCAAGTTCGCCAAACGCCTGTCTGAGCATTCAACATCCAATGAGACATTCGCCACGTCTCCTCGACCATCGCCGGTCTGACCACCGCCGGTCTGGCCTTCGCCGGCCCGCCCGTTAGTGCTGATCAGCTCGCCACTCGCCAAGTCGGTTACTCGTCCGTGATTGTGAGAGAACATTAAGTGAGTAGGAGAGAAATGCGTGCTAGAGTTGACGGTGTTATTCAAACCCCATACAACATCCGGCAGCTTCTCGTCCCATCTCCCCTCGCTCTCCACAGTCGAAGTTAACGCCTCAACTATTGTCCTATTTGGTCTTTCCACCTGACCATTCGCCCTAGGAGTCGCCACAGCATTCACCACATGCTTAACGCCTTTTTCTACCAAGAACGCCCTGAACTCTGAACTAACAAACACCTTGCCCTGATCAGAGATCAATCGCCGAGGATAGCCGAATTCGCTGAACACCTCGCGCATCCGAGCTATAGTTTCCTTCGCCTTAAGAGTTTTCAAAGGTTTCGCCAGCACGAACTTAGTAAACCCATCCGCCATCATGAGTATATAAGTGTGCCCTTTGATACTCTTAACAAATGGACCCAAATGATCGACATGTACCGTATCGAAAGGTATCGCCCGTCGCCTAATAGGATGCAAAAAGCCTTCGCCACGCCCGTATTGACCCTTTGCGAACCCACAGTTGAGACATGACGCCACATATTTCTCAACGAATCGCCGCATTCGAGGAAACCAATAGGTTTCTTCGATCAACGCCAAACACCGATTAAACGCCGGATGACCGATGTCATCGTGATGCTTTCGCAACAATCCAAATTTCGCCATCGCCGGAACATACAATTTGTCGCCCTTCGCCGTCTTGCGATAGAGTCGCCCTTGCTTGAATTTATAATGCGCCTTGACGTCCGCCGGTGTGTTATCAGCCGCCAACAACTTAACAATCTCCTGCGCCTTATGATCCTGTAGTTGCACCGTTAGAAACCAATCGCCTTCGTCCATCTCGACAATATTTACGCCTACCGTCTCGATAGGAGGGTTTCTGCTCAATGCATCGACATGTTGCATACGAACACCTGGCCGATATTGTATCTCCATATCGTACTCTTGGATCGCCAACCACCACCGAGCTATTCGAGGTACCAAATCCTTTTTGAGCAACGCCGCTCTGACCGCCACGCAGTCTGTTATCACCTTGAAGTGAACGCCTACTAGGTATACTCGAAATCGCCTAATGGATTCCACCACCGCCAGTGTTTCCAGCTCGTAGCTGTGATAAACTTGCTCCTGCGCCGTGGTCGCCCTACTGAAATATTCTACCACCTTCAGAGATTCGCCATTCGCCGATTGTAACAGGATACCTGATATGCCTAACTTACTAGCATCTGTGTGAAGTTCAACAGCCGCCTTACTGTCGTATAGCGCCAGAATTGGTCTGTCTGCTAATTTCGCCTTTAACAGATCAAACGCACGTTGCTGCTCGCCCGCCCATCGCCATTCTACATCCTTTTTAGTCAGGTTCGTCAGTGGTTTCGCCAAAACTGCGAAATTCCGAATGAATTTTCTGAAATAACTCGCCAACCCTAGAAATTGTCTAACGCCATGGACATCTTTAGGTTTAGGAAAATCTACTACCGCCTGCGTTTTGCGTCGCCCAGGTTTAATGCCCGCCGCATCAATCTCGTGACCCAAATACTCGATGCTCTGTTGTAAAAACGAACACTTCTCGAGTTTCAGTTTCACGCCGGCTTTCTGTACCAGCCCTAACACCGTTTCTAGTAACGCCAAGCCTTCGTTCTCATTCGCCGTGGGAAGTAAAAGGTCATCGATGTACGCCAGCACCTCACCGTATCGTAATTGACCTAACATCCTATCAATCACCCGTTGGAAAACCGCCGGAGAATTACTAAGTCCAAAAGGAACCCTCAAATACTCAAAATGACCGTCTGGTGTGATAAACGCCGTTTTATCAACAGAGTCCGGGTGCACAGGCACCTGGTGAAAACCTTGCGCCAGGTCTAATGTCGTGAAAAACATTTTATTCGCCAGTTTACTTAGTTGATCTGAAATCAAAGGTAGCGGATACCTATCTTTCACCGTAATAGCATTTAACGCCCGATAATCTACACACATTCTAATATCGCCAGTCTTTTTAGGAATCAATACAATAGGACTCGCATACGCAGATTCGCTCTCTCTAATTACGCCAGCCGCCAATAAAGTTTGCACCTTTTCTCGAACTATCTCCCGTTCGTGGTGAGATAACCTATACGGACGATAATACACCGGAGTGTCCGTAGTTAGCCTAATCTGCATGCTTCCTAATGCAGTTAGCCCTAAATCTTCATCGCCTTTAGAAAAACACCTTGAAAATCGTTGCAATAAATTAAATAATCGCGCTTTCACTTCGCCTGAAATATCACCCACTCTTACGCATGCAAAATCTATCCTACGATTAACTGTAATTTTCCTTACTTGAACATCGGTCCGTTGAATCGCCTCTCCAACGTCGCTGCTCGATAGGCAGGTTTCCGCTCGCCCTATAAGTCGCCCCTTCGTCCAGCTGACTGCCTGGTCGCCCAAATTAATCACCTTGATGGTTCCGGGTTGCTCGCCTATTAGACCCGCTGGTATCATCACTATTGAACGCCCAATCGGAATTTCCTTTCGCCCCATGTAATATTTCGCCCCTCTCACGCCTCCTGAGAAAGTCACCTTCACCTGGTGCACCGCCTCAGGCGAGAGTATTACATCTTCCGCCAACAACACCTTGCACCTCGAGCTCGGCGCATCAAGAGTGATCCGCCTCATAAGCTCGTTGATGTCCGGCTCTTTGGTGAGGTACGTTTTGCCGCCACGTACCACCATCGTCACGCCCGGTGCGCCAATCAACTCCTGTCCCAAGAGTAGCTCGATCAGTCCCATATCGCCATCGGTGACTAACGCCTGCGTTTCGAACGATTCATTCGCCAGAATCAATTCGAAATTTACCTGCCCCAACGCCAAGGCAACGCCCCCGCCGAAGCCCTGTAGCGAACACCCCACGCCAGCAGTATTCACCGCTAGGCCCAGGCGCTCCGTTGTCTTCGCCGAGATAAGATTCCGATCGCTACCGGTATCTAAGTACGCCCTTACCATCTCGCCATTTATTTTCGCCTTATGTTTAAACCCAGAATTAAGCGGAGAAATCAATAGACTCACCTGAGGTTGCGCCGCTCCTCTGGTGGATCGCCCGGTAGTCGCCTCGTTCGCCTGCTTCGGACAATTCGCTCGCACGTGTCCGACCTTCCCGCAGCTCATACACCGGTCCACGCGCGGAAATGGACAGTTCTTGCTTATGTGAGTCGCCAGCTGTTGACAGTTATAACAGCGCGTTAGGTTTCCGGACGAAGAGCCGCCTGCCCTTGCCGAAACCGCGCCGCTATAGGATCCGCCCGCTCGTCTGTTCGCCGATGTCGCCTCCGCCTTGCAGCCGCTCGCATAGTCTTCCAGACCGGCTAGAAATTTGTTGTACAGCGCCTCCGTACTAACAAACCCCGCCGCGTAAGCATTCGCCTGAAGCGCCTCTGGTAATCCTCGAATGATGAGTGAGACCGCATCCGCCCCACGGATCTTCGCTCTTTCGCAAAGCGCCAGTTTTGCGTGGTAATACGCCGACATTCTTTCGTTTGGCTGTTTTCGCCTAGCCAAACATTCTTCCAAAATCGCGCCATAGTCCCGTCGCCTGGGGAATGCCTCTCTTAGGGCCGTCTTCCACTGGTCCCACGAGAGATCGTATTCCTCTCGCTGGTAGAACCAGCGCTTCGCCTCGCCGTCCAGTCTCGCCTGCATAATTACGCTGCGATCATGGGCCGCCCATCCATGAATCGCCCCCAACTGGTCGATCTTATGCAGCCATCGGTCTACGTTCGAATCCGGGTCGCCTGGATCGAACCGGTCGATGACCTCTAACCCCAACGCCATGGGTCGAAGCGCCGACGACGATGTCGAGGATTCTCCCTCCGTGATAACGCCTCCATCACGAGGAGTAGGTGGTGCAGAATTCGCCTTCTTGCCACTCGCCTCCTTGCTATTCGCCTCTGTCTCCTTCGCCATTTCGTGGACAACCAAGACCGCCTGTTGTCTCGCCGCCCTTTCAACGCTCTTCAGGAAGCCGCCGGCCACCAGAGCCCTCGCCAATTCGTCAACGGGGACGTCGGTCAGGTTCGTACTACGCCGTCTCGAAACTGCCGCCTCCTCCGATCGCCTTTCTTCTTCCATTTCGTAATCTAGCTCCGCCTCTAGATCTAGTTCATCGGTACTTCCCATTGGCTAAAAAGAAAATCAAGTTCGGTTATAGTAAATTGCAAATTTCGCCAATTAAATAATTCATAATCGCCTACGCCACTGAAATATCCCCTCCCTGCACCAACGTCAGAGCTGACGCACGAATCGTACGATCAGAGAAGACATCGCCAATTGAACTCGCCCAATAGGAGCGCATGTTGCAATTGCAAAGCATCCTGAAACATCGTTCGCCGCCAATGCACCTGTGGCTTAACCGATTGCTGATATTCGTCAATTCAATCTTGGCCAAGGATTGAACTAAACCATCAGCGGTGGCCCGCCAACCGTTAGGCGCCTTTCCCCAAAATTCGCCATTTTAAAACCGATCACCATCCGCCTAGTTTATTATTTAGCGACTTTTCGCCATTCGCTAATTACCAATCAATCGCCAAGCACCGTCTAATCTACCATTATACTTATCGCCATTCGCCAAGCGCCAATGAGAAATAGTTAGTTACGCCATTAATAATTAATTTAACGCCTACAATTAATTCACCGTTCAAAGAAATCGCCAGTTCGTTAGTCAAATAAATCGCCAATTTGTTAAATTAAAATAAACTACGCCATTGGAAAATTAAATTAAAAATTAAATCAAACTGCACGCCTATGGTCGCCGTTGAACATCGGAATGTGGTCGCCATATTTGTTATTGTTTTTTGTCACCACTAGTCAAGTTAACTCTCGCCGTCGACTGTAAAAATCAAATTAACAACGCTCGCCGCTGCACATGCGCACACCGATCCTTTTTCGCCGGTAACGGATTTCGCTTTTGAATTTTCTATTTAAATTTCACAAATACGCCGCGCTCACCTTATCCCGAATTATTATTATATCGCCGCAATAATAAAATGGGTACTTACTGTTTAAACGCCTAAACACTAAGCAAAATACCAGAAAAGTTCGATACTCAAGATGGCGTCCTCGCCCTGTCGCCGTTGAAGATTTTTCGCCAGAAAATCTATCGCCTTTGGTACGCCGGTCTTATCCCACTTCTGAGATGAAACACACACTTTTTACACTCGAAACACTTTATTAGAAAAATACCAAATTATAAGTTAAATCGCCTGTAATCGCCAGTACGCCGAGTAGAGATTCGCACCACTTCAACGCCGGTTCAACACTGTCCTCCCGTCCACCCCTTGCCATGCGCAATCGCCTCGCCGTAAGTCGCCCTCACTCGCGCCGCCTGGAATTAACTGGCCTCTTACTTTACCGCCGCTTAGCCAATCCATCCCGTAAATCTTTTCGTCGGTTTACAAAATCCAATTATAAAACGCAATTTCATTTCGATAAAATATAACCAATTCAAATAAGTCTACTGTAAATCAACTAAATGATAACAATATGTTTTGCTTAGCGCTAACAATGGCCTTAATTCATTTTTATTCGTAATATGAAGTATATTTCATGTGCAAAACTTGTGCCATTACCGAAAGTTTACATGTTGTAATGCTAGTGAATAAAGCGAGCTAAAAGCTTTTACGAAGGATAGATATCATGTTTCATTTTGAATCATACCGTTCGTAATTTATTCGATTCCAAGAAAAGAAGTTATATGTACGAGGTGCACGAGCATGATCAGGTTTCTAATTTGAAGATTATCAACGATAAAAGTAAAAAATAAAAAGGTACTTGTCCAGATATCTGTCACGGTTGGGTTTTTAAGTGTTATACTGTAAAATATTACGACGACGTTTTAATAAAATAAAAGTCATTTTGTTCAATTTGATATAGGGTAATATGGTCAACTTCGTGTAATAATGCTATAATTTACTTTTTATTTTCATTCTAGTTTTTACCATTATTTTGCGCTATAGGTATTAATAAAACGGATGACCGCAATTTACTGTATTTTTAAAGGCGTAATGAAATTATATTTTTTACCTAATTTCCAATTAAAATAAAATATAGGCTTAGTTTATCAAATTTTTCTACAATTTTAGAATATTTATAAGTAATGTAATGAAATTTTGTTATTTCTTTTGTATCTGATCTCTGGTTTTGATTTTAAAAATGATCCTAAAAAGTTTCTTTGTTCTTCACGATTTCGAGGTGAACTCTAGTAAACTCTGTTATTAGGATTTTAACGTTTGTTTCCATTTATGAAATGTAAGTGTTGACTCTAAAATATTAGTGATGCGCAGAGATTGCAAACGTTAATTAATTGCAATTTTTATTGTTATGGAGTTAATAGTGGAATCTGATTGAAGGGGTCTTTGACTTTTAATTTTTCCGTTAAGAGCAATGCAAGCGCTTCAATAATACTAAAAGCTCCATAATTCCAAACATTCAGACAACAACCGCTAATTTATGTATGCATGATTTCGAGAACACACCTAGTTAACAATGAACGACAAATCAACTATGCTAATAACACACATCAGGTTCGAGTTTTTTTACGTTTCCAATTCGCCAAGATTACGAAATCAAATTAGATAATAAAATAACAACCAGTGCAAAGTGCAAAACACCTGCACCACGGTAAATGACCGACTTTAACCGTATATAATTTTTCAAGTGCTTATTAACACGCTTTGACACTAATGCTCAGGGCCAGTTTAAATCAGATCTTTTATAATTTTTCACAATGCATATCTACGCAATAATTCCTTCACGAATTATGAATTAATTGACAGTACGGTAATAATAACAAAAGCTCTAATCCAAGCGTATTTATTAAGATTTGTTTATTGATTTGTAAATACCAAAAATTTAAAAAACATTCCTCGTTTCAAATGGTAAGTGAAATTTTAATAACAGTTCCGCCTTTCGTAGAAAGTTTTACCTCCGCCCTAGGGTGATTTGTTCTAACCAGTTAGTCAGCCAACGAAGTGAAACAAACAGCTCTGCCTCAAACTAACACTATTATCAAAAAGCGAGTCTAGAACAAAGATGAGCTTCGGGAAATTTCAAATAAATAAAAATTCATGGTATGGTTTATGCTCGCACAAATACTCCAAACACCCATTATACGAAGCGCTGGCGGATTTTTGATAGTTATTTGCAAGACGGCGTTCTGGGTTTCGAATTGTTATTGCATTAAATGTTTATGTGAACATAGGGAACTAATGGTTTGTCTCCAAGATGTTGCGTTGAATTCCTTGAAAACACTTCACAAATTCACTCTTATAATTTATTCCTATTTGATTTAACTAATCTTAATTTTTAAAATCCAAGCTAAAGGCAGTTTGTTGTTGATAGTATTTAATCTGTTGCTAATTTATTAAATTACGTATTTTTTTAAATAAAAAAGAACTAATCTGTTTCACTACATTTTTCAAATAGCAAAACATTTCTATTTTCCGACTATTATGAAAATATAAATCCTTGAAACTCTTTACTTCAAAGTATAACCAACATCCATTTCATACACTTGTTGACTCATAAAAAGTCCCACTTACTTTTATTAAATAAAAACAAAGAAACAAAAGCGTGTACAGCTTAATTGGTGTGTGCACATACTGTACTCTAGTGAATCGATTTTCTACGTTGCTCCAGATTTCAACTGCATGGAGTTCGTAATAATGTTTCAAGGTAAAAACTGCAATTTCCCGTCGTCTTTCTCCTAAATTGCATAATAGCATTCTCGCCGAGATACTTTGAAGGACCGATAAAAGATTTTCAGGGACAGTCGAGTGCTTAGCAAGGTTACAATATTAATTCACAATATTAAATTGACCTTCCGCTGAAATAGTTTACAAGGATAACTCTTAGACGAGATATCCAATGCATTTTCTAAATGGTAACAAAAATAATAAAATCTGATGTATGGAGAGAACTTTCTTTTCGGAAATTATAAGTGTCTTCCAGATAAAATGTGGGAAATTAAAAACTTTTCCTAAGAAGCCACATAACAATTCGAAAGAAAATATATGTTCTAAGAAAACCCTTGAACAAATAAAAATAATACATTTTTTATCTAGATCGAGAGCTTTGCGGGATTAAACATCGCAAGCTATCATTCAAAATATCGAAAATTGCAAACTGGCTATTAATTTTTGTCTTTTCACAATTGTCCCATCATTTATTTTGAAAGTATTATCGTATCAATCATTTCGGACATGTGTAGTGTAACAGGCGAATAACCCTTAATGAAAAGTAAAGAAAAACTTTTATTAAGCCCAAAAGAGAAAACATTTCACATGGTCCTATTTCTTTGATCATTAATCTTTCTGTTATCGGATCGGTTTTATTGCATTTATCCCGGCCAACCAATGAATTTCAGGGAGAACAGTAAATCACATTTTCCCCGTTAGAACAATACGTAAAATTAAATTGTAAATCGTTATCTTACAAATTTTTATTGTGCATAAACACCTACTTGACTTGAATAAAGTAAAAAAGCCCGACATTGTTATGCACTACACCGCAGATCATTATAGCGGTGCTAACGATAATGGTAATGATGATGCGTTTTCTAATAACCACAAAATTGCGTGTAACCTTTATTGGTGATACGGTAATACTTTCTGCCCACGTGTATCGTATCAAAAAGAGTGCAGAATCGATACGATAGCCGCAAAAAGATAAACAGATCAGACACAGCCAATATTTACAGTGGACTAGGTATTAAGACGGAGAACGTGATGAGAATAATGTGCAAGCATGTGTGCCCTAATCTCCTCGAAATTCTGTCAACTCACAAAAACAATACACGCACGGATTCTCTAAGTGTTGGTCCTTTATTAGCCTTGGATCGGCTACAAAAAATGTAACTAATTCTCAAATTTTGAATACCTCCCTTTTCTTTATTTCTTCGGTTTATATTGAGAGGTCCGATTGGGTTGAAGGCGCTGGCATTTTTTCGTAAATCACTTACATAGATCACATTTTTCCTGGGCTAAATAGGCATTTCATCTCTCCAGCGCTAAAAGAAAACACGCAAGGGTTCTTTAAGGGCCGGCCGTATTGAGAATTCCAGTAATCCTATATTTGAAGACGATTGAGTTACATCCCAAACGGATATCAAATAAACGAAAAATGTCATTAGGCCCATGGCATTCAATTAGATTAGGTCGCAGTGTCACAATACAAAACTTGTTGCCACGGCTACCCGATGCGGTGCTTGTTACTATTATTGGATTTTTCTTATCCAGTAATTTAATTACGATTTATTGAACATATCCAATAGTGGATTTTTAAAAGTACTAAATAATAAACTAGATTATAGGCATAACTACTACAAGTTAATTGAATTTTGTTCGAAGTTTCGTAAAGCCCAATATTTTAAGTAATTTTCGATCGACCGACACATTAATTATGTTTGAAGGTGAGATCGAAAAAAGATTAAAAAAAGCGAGTAAAAACAGGCCTGAAATTAAATCCGGCAGTATCGCGTAGCAGATCCTTAATGATTGCACCCACTTAGCATTAGCCACTGGATATTTTATTACATTATTCGCATGAGGGGCCAAACGATTCAGTAATTGCTTACGGGTTGCTCGTCACGGCTGAGTTAAGCCAACACTTGGCCCCTAGGCAGAAAAGATTCAGATTTAGACGCCTACAAATACAACGTTGCTTGCAGTTACGATTGCATTTATTTGAAAAATGTCGGTTGCAGACAAGACCTTTCTATAAATGAATCTCTCTATTGGATCAACAAACAAGAAATGCGATGTAAACAGGCGTAACTAGTTTTACGCAATCAATAACCGAAGCATAAACAGCTCGAAGGGTATGATTTAAAATTCCCACTACCCTTGTTTTTTGTTCTGAACATGCACAATTTTTAATCAAAATATCACAGTAGAATTAAATTAGTGCCTGTATACATGAATACAATATTTTTCGAAACGTATAATTTTAAATTAGAAGAGTCCCTGGAGCGTGTTTCATATAAATTAAGACCTGAGTCGGGTCTATTGAAATGCACACAAAGGTACAGTTTTTTCCTCCTTATTTTAACCGTTCTCATCTTTAATGTTCAAGTAGTCAAAAATCCTGTAAAATTTGTCGGGCGGAAAGCTTCCCCGATTTTTACGCGACAATTATGCAGATTAGAATTTTTTCTCCCAAAATCTTTTAATCATTTTAATGGTTTCTACAAGAATTAATACTCGTTTATTGATGAAAAATTTCTCTAGAAACGTTGGAAATTTACGAGGGAATAATTTAAGTTTTACAGGAAATTGCATCAATGATTCTTCTTTAGTCGTGCGTATTTTCAATTCATAATGCTTTTATGAGTTCAGCAATCCCTTGGTGTACAGGATATTAACAAAGCATAAAAAGAAACTCGGTTGACACCCAAGACATATTTCACTGCAAGAAAGAAAATGCATTCCCTACCCAATTTTGGAGGACTTACTCTTTAATAAAATCTTTTTATGTTTATATATACGCTTTCCATGCCAGAAATCTTACGGATAAAAAATAAAATAAGTTGTTTTATCTTAGGTCAGCATATTATAATATGTATAGACCCTTTATTGAAAAGCGCTTTGTTTGATAAAGTCTCAGTAGATAAGATTAAAGACAAAAGAAACTGTAAGGATCGTGACTTTTAGATCCTTGAGACATTTCAGAACCTGTCAGTAAAAGGAAACACTGTCCCTCATTTGCATTATTTCGAGTAGTCTTCAAAGAAATTGACCGGTATCAAAAGAGATGACAAACAAGGAAAAGGGCCCTTAAAACTAAACTGACTGTAATTAGGAATATTTCTCAAAAATCAGGATGCGACTTGAGGCTAGAGGGAAAATTTCGGAATTAACCCTGGTCTGCTGGACTTTAACTTGATTAAAACGGAGCGTCCGGTCCGGTTGGGGTGGAATAGGTTCTCAAATTGCACTTAATAACTTTTCAATTTTTAGCAATTTAATATGGTTCGTTTGTATGACTTCATTCTGGTTTCGCTCGCAATCAATCAGTACTGTCAAATATTGTGCAGGATTTCCTCTACCCTAGAGACTATACGGTCAATTCATTTTTGTATTGGAAACACAAAAAAATTTAAATTGAAAATCTAGACCGAGTAATCGGATTCCTTTTTACCATTAAATTTTTTACCAAATATAGCGTATGTTCGAAACAATGCAAGTATATTTATTTTGTAATAAAAATTTAAAAATGTGTTAAAGAAAAGTCAATTTTATAAAAGTAGCAAAATTTTCTTCTATTGTTATGTTTTTTTTTTTTGGAATTAATCTTAAAAGTGCCATCATGGAAAACTTTGACAGGTAAATCCGTTTTCTAAGATTAATGTACGATATTAGGACCATAAATTTCGCCCAAAACAAAAATTATAATTTAAAGAGCGTCCTTTTATTTGACTACAGAAGTAATAAATCTCGAGAGCCGATATCCAATATCTTAATGGTGCCGGACAAAAAAATTGACGTTTTTGTACTGCTTTCCTCCAAATAAATTGCCTGACGTCTGAAAAAGTGGAGTATTACAAACGGTTGCACGATGCATGAATATTTGATGACATTCTTACTGCTGATGTTTTCCCGCCTTGTTATTGATAGTCCTCCTAGTTTATACCAGTCGAATTGTCGGTTTTTTCGCTTTAGGCATCATTAACTACAACCACCGTTTACACGAAATTTAATCATTAAAATATAAGTAGGTTTACTGCATCGCGTTTCCCTTTCTGTGAGAAACTCATCCGATCCTTCAACAAAAGTCCTGGAGAAAAAAAAATGGTTTATTTTAGCGGGAAGCGGGTATTCAAAATTCCCCTCATTTGCGAAAATCTCCTTTTACAACTGATGCACAATCAGTTTGAAATTGGATTGTTTAGGGATCTCTCTTCACATGTATGTATGTGAATAGATTAGGATTAAAAGCAAACTGCCACTAGCCCTTAAAGTAGTAAAATTCGGATAGTAAAAACACGTCGTGATTTACGCGTACTTTATTCAAACTGAAGTCGTATAACATTTTATAGCTTATAACGAATTTGAGTTAAGGGTTGCTTGATTTTTTTACTGCAGTACAGCTTGCGGATTTTGATTTACTAGTCGATATGCCGTATTGACAGTCGAAAAAAATGTTATTGAAGTTATTACAAAGTCGCATTCATTGCCAACCATGTGGGATAATTGTTGAATTTTATGTTTATATTTTTATGTTTTATTTTGATACGACCCGCTTTCAGTTACAATGTTAGACTCCGTGAGAATAATTGTAAATCAACTGAGATTTACTTAATGGCCTATAAAAATGGTCTTAATTCGTTAAAAGTAGCCGAACAAAAAAATCGGTCCATTTTAATTTTCTAAAGAATAAAAAACCTGTTAACGTTCATTTTGGTCTATATTTTCACAATTTTATAGTAGACGAGCGAAAGAAGTGAGAAATAATTTTTAAACCACTCTAAACTGAATAACACTAATTTCGACTGGATGAGAGAAAAAATCGTAGCAATCTTTGTAATCAAAGAGTATATACTGCCTTTCACAAAAGAAACATTAAGAAAGAGATACAAATAAAGTTAATTCACTGTTGGGTATCGAGATCGAGAAGAAGGAATCGGTAACTGTTAAAAATGAGACATCATTAGAGCCGAACAAACAAGACACAAAAAAGGAAAAATTAAGGGCATTGTATAAATGCGGCAATTTGTCCCATTCCTTTTTGTACTGAAAGAAATAAGTAAGATAGTCGCTGCCGTATAATATGATATAAAAAACGTGATAATTCGGAATCAGAGAGAAGAGACGGCTAATGCCGCCGATAAATTTTCCCTCAACAACGATAGGCAATTGGTGTGAAATTCATTTGTCCCCCAAAAGTCTTAATCAATCCTCATAACACAAAGATAAAAGTTCCCGATCTGGGAGAGTTATGATCGCTGGTGAACAAAAGTCAAACCGAGAGAAAAGCTGATTGGGTCTAAAAGAATACACTACTTTACAAAGGAGATGGATCGAGATGACAAATGGCCCGAGATTACGACGGTAGAGCGCGTTCGACGACGACGCTACCGACGCCGAACGTCGGGACAGGAAGTTATCCATCATTCGACAAGTTACAGTCTCTTATGAACCACCTTCACTATAAATTTTCACACATTTCAATTTCAACGTCTTCGTCAAAAAGTTTTGTTTTTGTTCTTCTTAAGAAACTATTCATTATGTCTTAGAGATTCCTAATATTTTATCGAAATAAAATTTATTATAAAGCTAGAACCATTAAAGGTGCTCTTACATTAAATAAAAACCACAACAAAAGACAATTTGACGAGCTTCAAAATAAACTAGTTTTTTTTTTAAATAAAAAAAAAAATAAAACGTATAGATCGTGTCAATTACATTTACCGCTTTAGTTATGGACATCAATCTTCCGTAGCTCAGCCTCTAGCGTAAAGAATAATAATAACCCTTTTATGCCCTAAAATATTGTTAGATGAGAGCTGTTTTAATAACTGTTATTATAATTTAAAGGTTTTAATTTTTTATGTAAGTAGAAACCAGAAATATATTTAAGTACTAGCTCTAGCTACAAATGCACAAAGGTCAAGTTCAATTACCGTTGGTGTAATTGAGTGAAAATTTATCGTATTTGCTCGTAAAGAATTTAGAGACGAAGGGCCATTCTTACGGACAACATTTTAGCCCCCATTTAAGTAATTCCCTCGCCCTTATGTTTCTTTTCAAAACAAAAACGGCGAACAACCTCTGACACATTCCTGTCCTCTGTTTTTAGCCGACAAACTAAATTAACCTAATGAGGTGTATTTAGGTGAATAAGTGAAGTGCCTTTTTTTCTAACAGAGATACATGATTCTCTTTTCACCCTCGTCGCTGTCGATTGACAAGACCTGGCTTGCGTCTACGCGACATTTGACACTGCTTTCTACTTACTTTAGTTCAATGCTACTTTAGAAGATTCACCGGTTTCTAATGGATATTTATTTTAAGACCGAGAAATTAATAACAACGCATTTCTTCGCAATATCCGTACATACCGATAGAAATCCACGTAAATTACTATTTGTCAATCTACATATTCAGAGCAGTAATTAATGTATAAGGTAAATTACAACCCCATATTTACTTCTCTGTAGTATAACATGGGCTCGTGCAAACATCCAAGTGATCCGGATGCAAATATTGATAGAGAACCAGCGTTCAAACGCTAAATTGAACTTAATACTAAATTGATAATTTCAATTAATTGTGTCAATTAATTTCGTTGGAGTGTCGCACATACTACATACACGCGCGCAGCGTCTTGTTTAATGAAATCCGCGTGAAAAATACCGGCGAAAGAATTGTCAGAGCGGCAATTTACATACAGGCCGCACAATTGCGAGAACTGTCGCCGAACGGACGCGACGTTTTTTAATTTAATCACCGGGGTTGATGCGACGAGATGAACTGCACCGCGGTATTCCATTTCATATCCAATTCGGAAAATAATTTCAATTTTAAAAAGGACCGCGTATATCGCACAACGGCAATCTGGATTGAATCGTTTCAATTTCCAGCGGCATTACTTT
This sequence comes from Phyllotreta striolata, assembly GCA_918026865.1. NCBI lineage: Eukaryota > Metazoa > Arthropoda > Insecta > Coleoptera > Chrysomelidae > Phyllotreta > Phyllotreta striolata. Next base: position 5,073,179 of record OU900103.1, on the reverse strand, counting down.
TAAATTCGGACTAATTGACAATGATACCCGTGCAACTGGGGGATATTGAAACGGAATCTCTATTTACTTCATCATAGAGCTAAAGGGGTTATTACTAGATTTCGAAATTAAAATACGTGATGTTCGTGTTATTGGAATTATCGCTGTGGAATTACGTTGGGAGTTTAGTGTAAAAATAGAAATTTTTTTTGATGTGATAAATATTCTTCAATTAATGTTTTACGATGAGGCTTAAGAAAAGAATAACGGTCGTAAATGAAAGGAGTGTAACGGCGTCATTTGAAAATATCATAAAGATCTTCAATTTAACATGCCCGTATTTTGTAGTGGATTTTTATTAGTCAGTATTCAATAAAACACACTTTTAAACGACTTCAATCATTCATAGAATAGAATAAGTTTCTTTGTTTTGGGTTTGATGTTCTACAGCAATATGTTATTGCTGTTGGATTCCATAAAAGCGACTTTACTATCATATTTTATTGATATTATTTCTGGAATAAGTAACACTCATATTAAATTAGATTATACTGGGTATTGAAAAACGAAGGGAGACGTAAAATTTTATTTGTCATTCGGTCAGGCTTCCTCTATGAGTATAAATAAAATTTTAAGCCAAACTTTGTTTTGGCGTAAAGGGTCATGAAGCGTATAGAATTGGTTTTGAAGTAAGTGCCAATGACAAACTAGCGGCATCCGAAGTCCAGATATCCCTGTCGCCCTTCAAATGTTATTATAATGGCGCTCCCCATTGAATGGTCAACAGACCTAAGGAAATAATAAAAGGGCGACTCTTGTCTTCCTTTTCACATCGACAATTCAATTTTTTCGGTGATAGATCTTTACATAATGTGATATTGATATCGTGCATTTCGAAATTTGTTTTTTATATTGTGATTTAACACTTTTCGGAATTCGAGCCCATTCACCGCTCTCCCTGGCCAATCCGACTTTTAAATTTGATTTTTCCCTTTTTTTTGTAGTGCTGTCTCTGGCGATGACAACTCGAGGAACGCGTGGGTAGGAATTTTACGGCTAATTTATCTGCTCATGACAATCGTAAGATTTAGATTTTCAAGACGACCACAACTGTGACCTAAAAAAATGCTCGATAAATATCATTTGATTGGTATTATTTATTTCGCTGGAAAATACAAGAATTGTATTCCTGCAAACATTTATTACGCATATAAGTATACACATTACATAGTATATACCAGGCATAATGTGTTATTAATTTAATCTTGTCAAGATATTACTGATGTATTACTGAACGACACGTAGGAAATTATTATATACCTTGCAATTTTTTATTTGTTTTCACACCTATACCAACACACTTCTGTTTATTGAGATATTAGTGAGCAGTAGCGTTATAACCTTAGAAAAATAAAACATTGGTGTTAACAAAACGGGAGCTTTCCTAGGCTTCAGTAAAACTTTTATTAAAATGGTTCATAATCGTAAAAGCCATACGGTCGCTTTTAGTACACCGGTACTGGCTGGTACTCAACTAAAGGCCTTTCTCACTTCACAATCACGCAAAGTAACAATCACCCATTGTTTCCCTTAATGGTCATTTAGGGTTATCAATATTTAATAGACCCAAACGTGCCATTCCGAACGCAGCCGTATGAACATCATTTTTTATGATTATTTGCTCCTATTAAATAACGCTCACGATAATCATTTCAAAATATTGTTTTACCTTTTTCCGCTTTTCCAATAACTTAATAAGCTTACTTCACTTAATTAAATATTATTTTTATCCAAAAGCTACAGTTTTTTGTTGTTATTATTCCCCATGATGTCAAATGAAAATTCTTTCGTTTCGTTTAGATAAATCCCTGTAAAATACAATACTTGAGCGGTATTAATAAAAATAAAGTGTTTGAAATTCCATTACGGCCGAATTGCCGGATGCTTTCGTTATTGTATTTTTTACGAGGCATCTTCACAGATTAGGGATTGTGTTCGATTCCCCTGGGAAAGGCGTCCCGAAAAAAATTCGCGCAATCTAATATTATACCTCATATTTGCATATCTGCTGCTTCGAAATAGATCTTAAATACTTATCAAAGTTTTCGTTTTCGTCGATTTATAAACGGGGAGTTGGGATTCGGTTTTCGTCCCTTTGTATTGAGATGCATATCACACTTCGTACTCGCGTTATTATAGGCTTCAACTCATAACCAGATTTATCTTTTATTTAAATCCATTTCTTGCTTGAATATTCTTTTAATCAGAATGGCGGCATAAAATTCTATTAGTTCAGATAAAAAAATAAATAATAAACCTGCACTCATGGGGCCTAAATTCGATATTCTCTCTCTCCAAACACTCTCGAAGTGATCCTGTTTTATTGAATTTGCAGCAACACTATATTTAAAATAAAATTATCTTCCACAAAACGTTTAAATCTTCCTAGAACGATTAACCTCGCCGTATTCCGAATTAGAAATTCACAGAAAAACCGCAAGAACCGATGATATTTGCTAAAAGTTTTGTTGTCTACAACGTGAGGCGCATTCGAATGCGAAATTCACAGAACACGCTCGATCGCTATTCATGCTTTTCTTTGAACTTACTAATTTTATTTCAATTAGATACTCTTCTATTCAAATTAATGCAAAAATTGAATCTACGAAAATGTTTCCTAATTCTGCAGCTATACAAAAAAATCATCAATGTCTCATGTGATGCTCGATAAACTGACATTAAATATCAATTAATCGTATCAAATAGCATTTAATTTTCGTTGTGAAATTAGAAACGGACCGTACAAATTGTAAAGGTTGGAATTTGTGGAATTCGCATTGTCTGAATGCGTTCACCTAGCGTATTACGTCGGAACAAGCAGCTCGTTCCTAATATAAAGGTTTATATGGTATTGACATGTTAATAATTATAGCTAACACGGTCATTGAAGTAATATGTTGGTTATATGTCGATTCAATGCGGAATTTGTGCAGGTTTAGTATCGGCAAGTTCATCATGCAGAAATTGCGGATTGTCACGTGGTGCACATTCGTAGGTAAACACAAATGCGCTGAACATGAAATTAAATACCAATTTGGATAATATAGATTAGCGTAATTAGCGAAAAATATCTACCGCACTTGTATCAATTAATTGCATAAGCTCGCATATCGTTCAAACGGACAGTTGTTATAAGCAATTTGCATTTAAATTACACGCATATTTAGTTTAAGTTTGAAACATTGCACACTTAAAATGTGTACACTATAAACAAATAATATATTCTGATTACAAGGATTATTCATTAATCGTCCAAAAGCCTGCATAAGATCTAATTAGAGCAATTCATTTCTTTAACGTCTTTGAAAGTCATTAACAAAAAAAAGGTACAACACTTAAAAAAGAATATAATTTCATAATCCCTGTTAATTTTAATTTCCAGCATCACAAGTCATTACTATTACGGCATTAATATGAACAAAGGAAAATATATTTTTTAAGACTTATGTTGAGATTAAATCGTAACTCCTCGTCTTATGCCCTTGTAACTGCTTCTCCAGCTCGCGCTTACACTCTAACAAACAGTATAATTATTTTTAATCCTCTCGCAGACATCTCCGTTTTACTTTTTACTACAGGGCACGAGACCATCAAAAACTTTAAAAGTTCAAATTGCACCTTACGAAACGAATCCACCAAAACCCATTCATTGTAATTAATATATATTCTCTAGTTTTTGTCCCTCTAATAATAATCCACCTGTTTAGTAATTCACAAAGTATTTTTATCAGAAGCAGTAAATTTCTTTTCGCCCTGATTATTGAAATGTGTTGTGCCCTGGCCAATATAATCCCTCTGTAAGAATTTAAACGGATTATTGCTCCTGCAAAGGGAAGGAAAGATATTAAGTTAGCAAAGAAAAAGTCCCCCGTCGTTCGGCAAGTGACGAAAAAAATTATATAAAAAAATAATGCAGGCCTTAATACCTTGAATCCGACCCTGAAAGCAAAAAGCTTAAGTAATTACTAAAATAAAGCTCCCTATAATTTTTACGACAATCGACTTTTATTTCATCATTACATTACAATTCGTACGGCCTATTTTACGTGCAGCCTTTGATGACAGTGTAAACACAATGTTTTAGTGTTAATCGTAAAATAAAAGAGCTTTTATTCCAAATTGTTACATTTTAATATTGATTCTAAAATAAATACTTAAAAAAAAATTGAGGTTATTGTTAATATAATTTGGCGTTTATCAGAAACACGCAAAGGTTTTGTCGTAATCAGCAAACAATAACAATATAATTTTGGGTAGTCAGCGGGGCAAAATATCTACACAATTTCACGGTAATTATTCTAAAACATGAGCGCAAGAGAGTTTGGACATGTCGATATTAAGTCGGTTTAATGGCTCCAAGTGATTTTATGGTGATGGCGAACATTAAATTCAGCAATTTCAACTGGACTTCGCATTAAATGAATTAACGGCCGCTAGGTATTTGCTGGCCAGGAAATTCAACTTGACAAAAGAGGAGTTTTACTCCGTACCTTTGTCGTTTACGATACGAAAATCCTGAACTTAATCCCATTTATGTTTCTAGCTATTTCATCATGAAAATTGGAACTCACTACTTCACTTCCTGTTAATACTTTTTTATTAGTCAGTTTTGTAGTCCTCGGCGATTTTATTATCCTCACATACGGGGTGTTGCTATGGGTATTTTTTATACAGTGGTATTTGTAAATCCTGAGACCTCATTAGTGACCATAAGCCATATAATAATATAAACCTTATTGTCCAAAAAGCGAGGGGTCGAAATATTTCCTGCTCGTTACACGGGAATCCAAAAATTTTCTAAGAAATGTTACCAGAATCATCCGCATAAAAGGATATTAGCTTAACGAATGTTTGTGTGCAGAAAATGTCGGTTATTGTCTCTATACCTTCCGCCGGTTCAACGTTCGACCTCTGCGTCGAGTACTGGCACTTGAAACAATGGAGAAGCGCAGCGTCCCTCGACGACGCCACCCGCGACCGGCGTCGCGACTGCCCCTCTTTCACACCGGGCCCAACTTATTGTGCCTTAGTCCAATGACTTAGTTTTCGCCGTTCTTGTTCTTTAAGGTAATGCTCGCATGCATTATTGGAACACTTGCTCGTTCTGGAGACAAATGCAGGCGCATGGGGAAACTTAAAAACTGCATAAATTATGGTAATGCCGGAGCTGTTGTAAATCACACGAATTTAACATGTGAAATTCGCAAATATGTGCAAATAGAAAAAGTTCTGTTTTTCGAATGAATTGATGATGTGCAGTGCGACACGATATATTCGAATTTAAAATTCTTAACAAACTTCGTACGAATTTTATTGCCGTACATTTTGTCTTAATTAATTATTTTTACGTTTACGAGTCTTATCATAAACTTGATATATGGTCTATTCTAATTCAATTTGCTAATGAAAATATTCCTTGCTCATAAACTTTATGAATTGTACCTACAGAGTGCCGAAGAGCATTCGTACAATAAAATTAAAATTTTAAGTTCTTTACTGAGCAAGAGCGCTTTTATTATCCCTTTTTTGCGCTTTCGAAGAAGATGATAGGATAACACGGTTTGGTACACGCAATTTATCTTCATTTCACCATTATTATGATATGTCTAAAATATTTTATTATAGTGGTTTGGAGTCGATTGTTGGTGCCACACTAAAAGGATTCAAATTGATATTTTTTTACGGACGAATACTTATTAAACTCTTAAATTTTATCTCTGCAAATAGGGGGTGTCTTGCATATGTCCAAATCCAGCTGCGAAAGGCTTATAGGGACGGTAAATACCCTAAGCTGCACTTAGAATTTACGGTTTTAATCAATTGAAAAATTTGATGTAATAAAAAATAATGCTTTCAAAAATTGCCAGTCTGACGAACAAACATAATCATTTTAAATTCGAAATTGGTCAATTTAACTTAATGCCATGGCGTTAGGAATGTGTTTATTTGACATTTGGTTATATTTCTGAATGGCAAAGTAAATAAAGCTTAAAGCTTACACCTCAAATTAATTTCAAGCGCGATTTGGTATATGATTTTAACTCAAACATATTTCCTATCGAGTGCCTAATAAAATAATCGAGGGTTGGAATATTCAGTTCATAATTATAATTTTTAATGTAAAAAACCCTATAAGGGATGTTTTAATATGTATAAATCATTTTGGAATGTATTATCTCGTTATTTTTTTAGAACAAATAATACTACAATATTTGTCCAATTGTTATCATTTTTATTCCGATGAAAGTTCGTGAACCAAACGGCGATTTATGTTTTAATATTGTGGGGATGTAGGTTATACAACTGTCATATATGGTGAAACTGGGGTGAGATCGCATGTATGTACATCTATCCCCGCGCAGGCTTTATGCTAATTTGTGAAGTGAATGCGATCTACTATGAATCACAGGTACCTATTAATTCAATAAGCACACCTGTTCGAAAATTATATAATCCGGCTCGGATGCACTTTGTATTGTTTTACGGCCTCAAGTTGGTTGTCAATTTTTTCACCCCACAGACCTGTCGTTATCTAGCTCTTATCGCCATTCATTCAGAAAGCAGGAAAAACCTTTCATATTAAATTATAACGTCAGTTTCCGAAATTATTATCGGATGTTTGCTAATGGAAGGGTGTTTGTAACATTGCTATGGAGTATTTTATAATACAACGGGGGTTGAAATTTCACAGAAAAATTGTGAGTTTCAAATTAATTTAAAACACCCCGTGATAATATCAATCGGAATGATTCGAATATATGTGATTTAACCTCGAAAATAGGCGAGATGCGGACGTATTCAATCTGCATTTAATGTCTTTAGGCGTCTCCTGGGGCCCCGGTGCATCACAAACACCATATATGCGCACGTATTCCAGCTAAATTCATTGTCCAATTTGCAAATTGAAATGCAATTAAAATAGAAACGCCTTTTTTAACCGCATTTATTGTTAAAGTGATTAATTTCGGAACGGGATTTCCGTTTCAAACGAAGTTACTTTCAATGCAGTTCGTGCTTAAAGCACATAAAATTTTTGCTCTCTAAATTTGCGTTATACGCGCAATAAATAATATACTTTAACTGAATTAATTTGATTATTTTTTTTTGTTAATAAATTACTTATGTAACAATCACTAGAGAATTTAAGAAGCTTTTTAATTAAATTAGATAAAACACTGTTTAGTATACACCCTATATATATTGAATAACATTGGGTTCGATTTTACTGTCGCTGGGAAGAAATGAGTGTTTTTAGCCCCCTGTTGTCTGTTAAGGACGACGGCGCCTCGAAGCAGTCCTTAACGAATAACAGATATGTGCAATCTCCTTACAAATAAATAAGAAATACGCAGGATCCGGCCGAGAGAGGAACGTGAATTTACCGGAAGAACGAAGTGAAGACTAGCGGAAACCGGAAGTGATCCCAAGTAGCGAGTCGGCTAGTGAAATGTTGAGCTATAATCGCTGTAATCGCTTTTGGTCTTACGCCACTGAAGCTAATGTACAAGGGGTGCTGGAGTAATTATTAATACAGATTATTTTCTTTCTGGTTTATAAATTATTAATAGCCCTTTGGAATAAAAAATATGGCTGTAATAATAAAATTTTATGTGTCCTGTACGGCGAATATTGCGACGCTTTGTTCGACCTAGGAATGTTTTTTATATCTATGGACACCACCCAATCGAATTTCGAATGATTTAACAGAAATTATTTTTCTCTTTGAAATATTCCAACAAGGTCTATGTTTATGCATCGCTCCAGTCCCCCAAAAAGAATTATGATACGAATATTATTTATTATATACTGGATAAAGTTAGCAAAAACAGAGTTCTAATTTTTCCATTGTGATTTATAACTGGTACAATACATCATTGAAAAGAAAACTTTAGAACTAGAAAACTATAGATACAGGGTGTCCGGAGAGTAAAATCAATGACTCAAAGCGCAAAGTCGACAAAATATTTAATGTTGATAGGATTTAATGGCGAACTTTTATTCGAGGACGAATTTTATTCGAGGTGTAAAACTTAGGGAAGAGACATCTACATCTAAAATGATTTCTCCGGGTGCGGGAGCGCATCTGTACTTTGTTTTATTGTGCGACATAAACAAAAATTCACAATAAAGAGAAGGTGATCCGAAGATAGATCGCTTCAAGTGTGAGGCTTATTTGCAATAAAATCAATACAGTAAAATTTATGGGGCGTTCTTATTGTTATCTAAGGGAACATTTGCGAGCAGATTCTTATAGCCAACACTAAAAGCCTGCTCCTTGTTACGACATTCTATCATCAGGCCTCTATTGACGTTTGACGATTGCACGGAAGTCTGAAATCAGATAAAATGAGGCCATATCCCGACCTTAAGAGCGATCCGCGATTCCGCCCGAAAAACTCCACCAAAACTCCCTCATGCATTCAACAGTAATAAATAGCCGCGGCGCCGTTTCTACAGCACAAATCACCGGTTTCCTTCAATGCTATTCATTTACGTTTTTGAAAATTACGAAATGCTTGTTTATACAATTTTTCTACGAGTTATTTACACTATCATTTTTAAACATATTCTCTCGTTTAAATGCTGTGTAGAGAAGTAGAAAGAACGTTGGGTTTTTGTGGTGGAATTGTTCCGAATGGTCAAACATTTCTCTTAAGTGTTTTCAACAAGATACGACTCACTTTTAATGCTTACTAAGATCGCCCTCAGTACTTTTAATGAATACGAATTTAGTGTGATAAGCCAATGTCGATTGGCTACTTGGCAGACATTAAGTGGCGCAATGTTCCGAACAGTCTTATTACCCTTCGCGCCGTGATTACTGCCAAGTGGTCTTTGTCTCCAAAACTATAAAATAGTCGAAAGGAGGTCATTAAAGTGGAAGAAATATGTATGATTTTTCGATGTAAAGACTTTTACTGGTGTTACCTTTAAGAACGGAAATTAGTAATTAAATAATTACGGATGAAATCATGTTGAATAAATCATCTCATCTATTTTTATATGGCACCGTTATGCGTATAAACTTCAACCGATAACGGTCAAAAAAGGATTTCCATCAGACTTTTACGATCGAGCAATGGCTCGGTCGAAACAAAAACATTTCCTGTTATTTACTTCCGAAGGATGACAGCATTTCATACCCTCGAAAATTCTACTACCGCCGATGTTAATAAAGTTTCAATGTTCGCATTCCCCTTGACTGATTCTCCTCTACCAATGATGACCTAATGAAATTCTATGAGGCATAACGGCGACATAGGCAGATCGCGTATACGGGAAAAACCGGAAGTTTTCATAAAGCCGAAATTTCGCGTGGTACTAATTTCGCGAAAGTGGCTAAGCGGGTAAATAATCGAAATTTAGGATGCCCCGCGCTCGGATTTATGTATCGTTATGCATCCCTCGTCGTGGAAACGAAGGAACGACGGCCGTTTGCATCTATACGACGGTTAAGCAGACTGTTTTCACTATATCCCGACATTAATTCGGTAGGCGAAAACGCGCTTCAATCTCAAATCAAAGATGTTTTGCCGGGCTATAATCGTAAAAGTTCTTCAAGATGCTGTTCCTACTTATGTTTTATGTCACATGTTATTGATACAAATACTTGAATGAAACTGTTCTATTGATTTACTCTATTAGATACTAGATGCTAGGGGGAATGGAGCAGCTTTTATGTAGACGTTTTATTTTCGTAAAAAGCCTTAACCCTCTGAGAATATCTAGCATGCTAAAGGAATCGGTGCAGACGTGAGGTTAAATGCGCGATGGCTTATTTATTATTTGAAGGCCACGCCGGTCACGCCGGTCACGCCGGTCACGTCTACAGATATTTCAATCTCACTGAACATGGCCGAAAACTCACCTACACCCCAATAATTACATTATAAATTGGTTTGAAAAATATTAATGTAACATAGCATACACCTATTTTTAATTTTATGTAATTAACTGTCAAATCTGTCAAAAAAGTAATTACTAAAAAAAGCCTACCTTATACTGCAATAGGTACACAAAAAATCACAATCACTAAAAACACTTTTCAAAACAATGTTATCCACAATCAAAAAGTTCAAAAACTACCAAAAAAATACGACACGTGTCGGCCTCTATGATGCTTTGTCTGAAACTTCAGTCTAAAATTATTCGGACAACAGTTAGGTAAGACAATAGGTGGAGTTTTAAGGTTAGTAGCTAACTTCACAGATATGTTGAATTGTCAAATTTGTCAAATGAAAGACCTACATAACAAAGTCGAATAATTGTTTTAAAATCGGAAGGTAATTAGTTTCTATTTAGTGTCAGCGGCAATTATCAGCAACAATGGAGACTGTATTCGATATACCGATAAGAAGGGAGTAAATTGATGGTGAACTTTTTGTAAATAAATATTTAGAAGTGGAGTTGCCTGACAGTGCCAGCTCATCTGTATTTTGCTAAGATTGTTTTGTTTATTTAATGAAAATAAGTGGTTGTAATGGCATACGAGGGAGTTTCGCATAATGTAGAACTTTCTACGGCGTTTATAGAAACGCTGCAAAGTGATTTCAAGAGCCTCTCTTCCGAATCGAAGAAGAAATATCCCCAAGTCAAAGAGGTAATCATAAAACTTAATTCCAAAAGCGAAATTACATTGTTTGTACTTTTAGGCATGTGAAGAAGCTATAAACAAGTTGAAGACTGCACAAACTTCAGCGCAGTCGTCTGTATATTATGTTGTTAATCAAATTATTTATCCTCTATCGCAAGGTTGTGAAACTAAAGACGTTAAATTAATAAGGGTAAATACGAATAATATGCACTAATTTCAAATAAAATATTATATATTTTCTGTAGATATGCCTGCAAATAATGCAGAAATTAATTACTCATCAACTGGTGGATCAAAAAGGTGCTTTATACATAACGGATACATTATGGGCTCTTATGGAACTTGGAATAGAAGAAGTGAAGATACTACAGACAGTTACTCTTCTCCTTACGACAAATACGGTTGTTCATGGTGAAACTTTAGCTAGAGTAAGTAAAACTAATTACTATGTAGCGTAGTTTATTTGATAATATATTATTTTCCAGACTTTAGTGCTATGTTTTCGGTTGCATTTCGCTAAAAATTCGACCACAATAAACACAGCCGGAGCTACGGTAAGGCAATTAGTGTATCTCGTTTTCGAAAGGGTCGTTTCAGAGGACGAGCAGCTGTCGAAATCTGAAAATGCGCCCCAAACAAGCTCTGTGAATTTCGAAGAATTGAAAACCCCAAGCAGCAGTCCCCCGAAAGGTACAAGTGTTTTTATTTCGTTTCGATTCGAATTCTAATGATAATTTTTTTAAAGGACTGCCTCCCTGTGCAGGAGATGCATTTTTGCTTTTCCAAGACTTAGTACAATTAGTAAACGCAGACCAACCTTATTGGCTAATAGGCATGACTGAGATGACTAGAACGTTCGGCTTGGAGTTATTGGAATCAGTATTAACACAGTTCTCGTCAGTTTTTTATAAGGTACGAATTTTTCCTAAAGAAATTATATACTCAATGGATTGTTCCAGAACGCCGAATTCAGCTTCTTGTTGAAAGAAAGGGTATGTGCTTTGGTGATAAAATTGTTTTCGCCGAATATAAAATACAGAAGCAACGTGCCGAACAGCATCCAACAAGCTACACCTTTCGAAAAGCCATATTTTCCCATCAGCATGAGGCTACTGCGAGTCGTTTCGATCCTCATACAAAAATACCACAGCTTACTAGTAAGTTATTCTCTTCTCATTGTAATTCGTAATTTGTAATAATTAACTTTTAGGTAACCGAATGTGAAATATTTCTGTCGTTGATTGTAAAATTTTTGGATCCGGACAAACCCACTTGGCAGCGATCTTTGGCTCTGGAAGTATTGCATAAAATGACGATCAAACCGGAGCTGTTGAACTCTTTCTGCGAATGTTACGATTTGAACAGGCACACCACAAGCATCTTTCAGGACATTGTGAATTCGCTTGGAGCTTACGTCCAATCGCTGTTTGTCAGTCCTCAATTAACGATGGGCGCTGGAAGTAAGGAATTCGCTTGCTTATTAACTTTTTATTAATAACAATTTGTAGTTCCTGTGGCTCAAGGACAACCTCCCGTGTATCTGGGAGGTCTACCGGCCGGTCCAGGCGTTACCCCTCAACCTGGCTTCCTTCTAAGAGGCGTTTGGCTGCCTATTGTAGCAACATTTCCCACCGGACAAGCGAAATCAACTTAGTAAGTACTTATTACTAATCTTCACGCTTGCGTAACACAATTTTTTTATCTAGTTTGGAGGTGTTGGATAAAATAGAGCCACCAGTAGTTCCTGATGGTTACGGAATATCTGTCGCTTATGCGTGTCTAATGGAAATCATCCGCTCATTGCAAATACTGATAAATCCGCATCAACAACCCGAAGACCAGCAATCGACGAGAGAAAACGGCAAAGATTTAAACTGCCAGCTCGTAAACTCCAGTTGGTGCGGTTTATTAGCCGCTCTCAGTCCGCTCGTAGACGCCAGTACAGACGAATCGGTGACCGAAAACGTTCTGAAAGCGATGCAAACTTACACTTCCTTGTGCGGTATGCTGGACCTACAGACGCCTAGAGACGCTTTCATTACAGCCATTTGCAAATCGTCATTACCGCCTCATTACGCCCTCACTGTCTTAAACACCGTCACGTCAGGCGTGAATTTAAGACAAGGTTAGTTATTGCCCGTTAACACTACTGAGGTTTCTAACTAGAATTTCTCAACAGTGCATAGAGATAGTCAAGACATGAATCTTCCGCTTATGGTACAATACGGCGAAACGGAATATCGGCAGCAAGTCGTGGCTGTAGGAACACCTCTTCCGACATCGTCGATTCCAGCAGGAACCCAACAAGGTCCGGTGATGTTGACGGCGAAGAATTTGCAATCGATGAGAGCCTTGCTCAGCTTAGCCCACTGTCACGGGGGAATATTGGGCAGTTCCTGGCATTTGGTCTTAACCACCTTGCAGCATTTGGTTTGGATCTTGGGATTGAAGCCATCGACAGGCGGTAGTTTGAAGGCCGTCCGACCTACCACGGACACGAACGCCGTAATTACCAGCTCCGTAATGGACAATTTGCCCGTGCTATCGACAATGCTCAGTAAACTATTCGAATCTAGTCAATATTTAGACGATGTGGCGCTGCATCATTTAATAAGCGCGCTGTGCAAGCTGTCGCAAGAGGCCATGGAGCTGGCCTACTCCAACCGAGAGCCCAGCCTGTTCGCCGTCGCCAAGCTCCTGGAAACCGGTTTGGTGAACATGTCGAGGGTCGAGGTGCTGTGGCGCCCTCTGACCAACCACTTGCTGGAAGTCTGCCATCACCCTCACATTCGGATGCGGGGCTGGGGGGTCGAGGCCATCACGTATTTGGTCAAGGCCGCTCTTCACTACAACCACGCGATACCGCTTAAAGAGAACCAGAAGTTGCAGACGTTGCTGTTGGGACCGCTGTACGAATTGTCGTCCGTTCCTCACGGGGACGTGAGGCAGAAGCAGCTGGAATGCGTTTTGCAGATACTGCACGCGAACGGGGAGACCCTGTCGCACGGTTGGCCTTTGGTCTTAGGGATCATCGGTGCTGTTAGCGACCAACACGGGTGAGTGAAATCTCCATACTGTTGCTTTATTGATGCTAAACAGTTTTATTTTTCCAGCGAAAACCTTATTAGGATCGCTTTCCAGTGTCTACAGTTGCTCATTACGGATTTCCTGCCGTTGATGCCCTTGAGGTGTCTACCCCAATGCGTCGATACAGTAGCTAAATTTGGATCCCAAACACAAGAACTAAACATTTCATTAACAGCTGTCGGTTTGATGGTAAGTAAGACATTTATATAATCTTCTTATCTTTTAATTCGTTATTGAACATATTTCAGTGGAATATATCCGACTACTTCCACCAAAATCAAAGCAAATTAAGTCAAGTTTCGACGGAAGATAATACCGTGCTTCCCGATTTCCCCGGCACGCTTAACATGCCGAGCTTCGATAAACTCTGGATGTGTCTGTACGCTCGACTCGGAGAGCTCTGCGTGGATTCGAGACCTGCGGTGAGAAAATCCGCTGGGCAAACGTTGTTCTCGACGATTTCGGCGCACGGCTCGCTCTTGAAGCCGCCCACGTGGCAAGTCCTGCTCTGGCAGGTTCTGTTTCCCCTGCTCGATAAGGTCAGGAACCTGTCGAATTCCGCGAGCAGCGAAAAAGTTGATGCCGGAGGGAATATTTTGATACACCATTCGCGTAATACGGCCCAAAAGCAATGGGCGGAGACGCAAGTACTGACGCTGTCTGGTGTTGCTAGGGTTTTTAACACCAAGCGACAGCTTCTCCAAGCTTTGGGCGACTTTCCCAGGGCGTGGGGCATCCTTTTGGAGTTCATTGAATACGCAGCGTTAAGTAAAAACAACGAGGTATCGATAGCAGCTCTCAAGTCCTTTCAGGAAGTGCTGTTTTTGAATAAGAATCAAAGCGTGGACAGCAAAGCGTCTGTCGAAGATAAAGACATATGGGCAGTGGCTTGGAAAATTTGGGTTAAAATCGGTACTGAAATAACAGTTCCGCTAATCGAAAACGAGTCCCAAGACGATTATTACATTCCGAGTCAAACATTCTTAACATCTTTGATACAGATATTCCCCAACGTCTTTCAGCACGTGAAAAACACTTTTAATTTAGATGATTTAAAGCAATTAGGAGTCGTGTTAGTGAATTCGGTGAGGATTCCAGTTTTCGGAGAAACTCCTTATGTTATTTCCACTTCGAACGACGTTAGTTTAACACCATTACACGACGGGGTTTTGCACGTAATGGAGCTTCTCCAGAAGGAAACGATGTTGAAAAACAACTCGAAAATGATTCCGGAAATATTCAAACTCCTGCTGTCGTTCGCCAGTTTCACTTGCACTCCCCCGTCATTCGCTAAAGTGGAAAGCAAGCAAACCAAAACGGCCGATTGGATTACAATGAACTACGTACCTTTCGGGGAAAAGGCCATCACAATGGTCGTCAAACTCTACGAAAAGACTGCTGAAAACAGCGACGTTATCAACA
Source organism: Phyllotreta striolata (assembly GCA_918026865.1). Lineage (NCBI taxonomy): Eukaryota > Metazoa > Arthropoda > Insecta > Coleoptera > Chrysomelidae > Phyllotreta > Phyllotreta striolata. The sequence continues at coordinate 5,058,037 of OU900103.1, read as the reverse complement.
CAAACATCCTGAGGGAGATCATAGTCTCGTTGCACACTCCATTAGCTCTGAAATACAACTGCGTGTCGAATAGCATATGGAAATTAGCGGCGAACAGTTTATTAACCATACTTAAAATCGGATTGAAAGTAGCGAGGAACCACGCTAACCAATTTTCGGCTATGTGGAACGATTTATATTGCACCCTAAACGATTTCCTGTTTCCAACAACGTAAGCAACATCTCGAGTCGCTTGTGCAATTTAAAATAATATAAATTTTTTTAGGTGTGCCACTGGTGATAAAGGCTTAGACGAGATGGTTTCGGACGAAGCCATGGACTGTCAGATCATCGAACTCCTGAGAACGGAGGTCTTGCCCTATTCTAAGACAATTCCTAAAGATTTCATATTGCAAGTAGTCATCCTGCTGAACAAAGGCTCCATACACTCCGCTACTAACGTGAAAACTGACGGGGACATCGAGTTGACGCTTCGAGAAGAATTCGCGAAAACCTGCTTCGAAACTTTACTACAATTTTCTTTAATAGATAACAACGGAATGGTGGTCAATGGCGACGATAAAAATAACGGCATTGCTGGACATTTAGCTGTTACGTCGTTGTTGCATAGATTCCAGGAGGTTTTGAAGAAGTATATAGAAGATGAGAAATTGAGCGGAAAATGCCCGTTACCTAGGTAAATATTTACCATTAAAAAGTCATCTTGTTGTAATTCATGCGTATTTCAGGTATCGCCTTTCCGAAATATCCTTTGTATTGAAAGCCCTAACAACTCTAATATTATCTATGAAAAAAGCAACAGCTGTAAAAGGTATTTAGAATATTCATACATTTTTACAATTTTTCTGAATTAATTTTTTTTTTAGAAGACAATAAAGCTTGGGAACAGCTGATAAGCCTCTATCCGTATTTAGTGGAATGTACGACAACTTCATCGACACAAGTTTCAAAACCGTTGCGAGAAGCTTTGCTGCAGTTCTGTGATCTATTGCAACCGCCTCACAATAAAAATAATAACAATAACACGAAGATTACTGATAACTTAGTATGAAGCGTGGTTGTTAATTGTACCTGTACAAATCGGTCATATCTTATTAATACAGCATGGACATTTCCTATACAGGGTAGATAATAATAAAAATTCGAAACTCAATTTTGGATAAAATTATTTGAAGTAACCGACTGAGTAAATTCATCGAGATTTTGCCCTGAAACGACATCGTTGGATTGTCCCTTCCTACGAGACTCCATATGAATTTATATTTTTTACTGCAAACAGATATTTCCCATCAAAGCAGATAGTGCCATCTCTTCACTTTTCACGCCCTGAATATAAAAATTCTGCCATTTTATTGGTACCTGCTCAGCAGTTTCAACGAATTGTTCATGAAATAGTTGCTAGATGAAATAAGTAATCAAGAGATTAAAATTATTCTCTTGGATTAACAAGCGTTTTTTGAAACATTTTTTCTACACTAAATGCAAATTGGGTACGAATGCTAAATCGCGTAAGTCCAGGTAGTTTTATTTATAAGTTTAAAGCACTGACAATAAAATATATGGTTCACGTGGTCTGTCTTATATCGTAGACGGCTTTGGAGACTCGGTATCTATTTATTTTTTAGTAATGCAATTTTAGTGTATTTTTAATATTAAAATTACTTGTCACGTGATTTCGAGATTATTGAATTTTCAAAATGCAATGTTATTAAAATTTTAAAAAAGTAAAAGGGTTTTCGTTGGAAACTTTCAACATAAATCTTATAAGATTTTGTATCGAAAAAATTTTATAATTTTCTATTTATCGTTATCATTTTTATGTATAAAATGTATTTTATTATTTAAATAATATAGATGTTTGATTTTTAAAAATACATAATCATAGTAAAAAGAGTTATTTCAGTTTATTTCCTCTCTAATGGTTACATAATTCGAAATAAAATCTTGCGATATCCTTTTTAAACATTTATTTAAAAAATGATGTTTGTTATACGTTTAACAAATGGCAGTGAGCAAGATTTCAAGAGCATGAAAATCATCTCTACTTGCAGCTCATTAAAGGCACATTTTTAAAGACGCAAATTAATAAAGTAATCAGTACTTCTACATTCTTGCAGTTGCCATGATGCATACTTTCAATGCACACATAAAAATACTGATTCGAAAATAAAGGAATGAAATGAAGTAAAATAAAAAAAACTAAAAATTCTTACCTATGGCTGCCATACTGATCACAAATATATAAATAGTTAAAGGAATGTTCGATTAATAAAAATAAATACAAATTAAGCAGTATACATATACATAATCTATATAATATATGCGCCCTTTATAGTATATTGTACAAAATATTAACAAACACTTACTAACAAAAAATGGAGATTGCTACATTTTTACTACAATAAATAAATGTTTTTGCATAGTTGTGAAATTAATTTAATTGTTTTAAATAATTTAAAACGTCGAAGCCTCAATCATAATCACTCGATATACAACAAGTTAACAAAAAAAAGGAAATTTAAAAAATATCTAAAGTATCAAAACATTAGAAATTCAGTCTCGATTTTCTCCAATCCATTAGTAAGTTCTGTTACTTAGCTGTTGAAGCACAACCTATATTATTTGACTAATGTATCCGAAAAAATTGCACCATAAAACAGTCCACAGAGACATATTTGCACGTTTTGTCTTTTTAATGAAGGCACATATTTTTAACTATTCAGTTTCATAAAATTGACAGAAGATATGATTAACTAAAATTATTTTTCTTTTGCGAAAAGAAATCTCTACAGACTGCATTTTGTGATACAAATAAAATGGTAAATGAAAATCAGGAAAATTCTCTACTTTTGGACATTCATTTTTGAGCAGTACTGTAAAAGGGTTTTCTCGATTTCCATTTATCATTAGAATATGGTCAATAAAAAATGTGTTCATTTAAATTTAAACTAAATCAATAACAAATAAGGGACCAATGAAATCTAATTCATTCCTAATGGAACATAAAAATAGAAAATATATAATTTCATGGGTTCCCTTCAATAAATTCTAAATTTAAAAATATTGACAAAGTTCAAATTTTGTAAGATATTTAAACATTTAACCTATATTTAAAGTAGTCTACAACAGTATTAATTAATAAACACCTAAAATCTATATAGAAAAAATATTTGATTTGCTCTCGTTTTAAGGAATAAGTGTATTTGCGCTTAATCTAAAAGGCATATATTTTCATAAGGCCCCGAAATTGCAAAGTCTAAAAATAAACTACGTTGATGACATTGTGCTATAATATTTCTTCGTTTGTAAATTTCGCATTTGCTTATTTTATTAATAACTGTCCAAAAATACTGACTGAAATATATAATAAAAAAAATGGAACTGATCATGTGAAATTACTTATTCTAATTGGTTTAAATCACAGTAATGTCGTAGAAAAGATTTCCAGAAAATTATTCCATCAAATGGCATAAATAAGATATGAAATGAAAAATATAGCATTAGCTATGTCTCAGTCTGAAGACAATTACCGTAGTCACAAATATATACATTGATTGTTCATTCAGTACATCCAAAAAATTTTCCAATCTTTGGTTAACAAAAATAGTCCTTTAAGTACAATTAAGTTTCTATGGGCTTTACAGGAGTCGTCGAATCTTAGCACCAAGATTCCTCTCCGCCGTCATGAGAATCTTCATCGCTCGGATCTTCACCGTACATATCCGCCAGCTTCCTGAATCTAGGACCGAAGTTCGATAGATAATTGAATTTCAAATCGCCCTCGTCGGTGCAGGACGCGAGAGAAGAAAGTGATCCGGTGCTGTTTCCATCGCCTTCGTATGCGTAATGGCGAACATCGTCGAAAGGCAAATTATCGGGGTCTTTATCACAATTATCTTTCTTGTTGTCCAGGAAGCAACTGATGTCCGCAGGCACGTCCGGATTGTCCCTCAACATCGATTTCTCGTCGAGGTTGTTCTGCCGCAAAACGGACAAATCGTAGTTCGTGTCGCATTCGCCGCCGCCCTCATCTTCGTAGTTTATTATATTCTCGCGCGTATCGTCCATTTCTTTCTCGTTAATATTGTCCCGTTTGCGCCTGTGCACCACGACAGCCAACAGAAGTACTGAAACAGAAATGAACGGGTCAATAAACAATAAAAAATGCTTTATTCCTTAACACTTACTGATCAATATCGCCAAGCACACGAGCAAGGCAACCAAGAAATTCGAGTCGATGATAAAAGTAACGGCTTGGATCACGCCGTAGTTGCAATCGGGGTAGGCTTGGTACATGTCCGATGGACCTCCGAGATTGTAGAAATATTCGTTGTAAGTCAAATTTTTAATGCAGCCAGTGAAGCCCATCGGAGTGGGCGGTAAATGGTTCCAAATCGATTTGAACTCTTCATCGTTGAATCTGTTCTTCAACCCGCCAATTTGCAGCGGCCCGTTCGCTCTTACTACTCCTTTGTTGTCCTTATTGATCCACACGTAGCACTTTGTACCACAGTCATCTACTTCTAAAGACATATCCTAAAAAAGTAATAAAAAAGTTTAATACACGTTTAAGAGTATAACATAATACTTACATCTACACCAGAACCTATTTTAAGCTTATGCGTTGTGTGATCGTTCAGTTTAGGTATGTTTTTGGTAAGATATATTTCTTTAATGCTACCACCGGTGCATATAGTTAACAATGGATAACCATCTCTCAGTTCCAACGATATGTAATCTAAAATTCAATACATGTAATTCGAATTACAATACAAACGGTATTATATACCTTTGGATAGAACACTTTGCCTGGTATTAAGCGGTCCATTGTAAAAAATCAGACCGTTGTCGCTGTGCGCTTCAATGTGCAAAACGATTTCGGTTTTGTTCGATGCATCGAAAGAAGGATAGAGCGCCCAACCGTTTCCGGTGAACCCGACGGACAGTATTTCACAATGGGGCCCGTCGCCTACGGAGCAATCGCACGCTGCATTTTCGATTAGTACACCGCCATTTAGGCAGCCTTCGTTTCGAGGAATGGAAGCGCAGACTGGATCGACGTAGGCGTTCACTCCAACGAACGACGTTCTGTTGGTAAAAACAACAGCCGGCTCTCGATTTACGTTGAGTTTGTTCGTGCACGAGTTGTCGGTTCCGCAAACGGTTTCGTTCAGGCACTCGTTGATGTTGATCATTGCGAATTCGACGCCCAGTTTACGTTCAAGCTGCAATCAGTGGAGTTAGAAATGCAAGGTAAAATGTGTAACAAGAAACGAACCTCGTTTTGGTGCTCAGTAATTTTATTCTGAAGCTTTTCCGGAGCGTAATACGGAGAACCGTGTGCGGAGAATCTCACGTCTACGAACGAACTGTTTTGATGGGGGGAATTAAGAACTGTAAAGACGTCTACGTTCGTTAAAGATGTGTTCAAGATTTTAGAAAGTTCTTGTTGTAAGATATCCTTCTTGCCCAAATTATTCTAAAAAACGGGTTAGTAAAACGTCAGAACTCAATTAGACATCGCTTTAAATGGTACTACTTACCTCTGAGCTTTCCACAAAGTCTTCTTTGGATACATCTTTTATACGAATAGAGCCCGATTTAAAAACAGCCTCTTCTGGTAATTCTTTAATAGTTATTGTAACTATAGCGTTTACGGTGTGTCTTGGAATAGTGGGTTCATGGGTTTCGGTAACTTTGTAATGAACAACGTAGGTACCTTCTGATGTGGTTGGTCTCATAAGAATCATGCCTTTGTTGGATTTGTTTAGAGAAAATTCGTCAATGCTATCTAATTGAATGAACACTTTATCATCTAAATCCCAATCGTCCAAATCTTCAACAAACACTCGGCCAATTTCGATGTCTGTATCGGGTCCATTGACGTATTTATAAACGAAAATAGTACTATTACCATCACCAGCAACATTATCATTGATATCTCCTATAATAACTCTGAGAATGCTGGTACCAGTTTGTTCAGGAATTCCGCTGTCTGTTATACTGATTGGTATATCGTAGTATTTCTGCTTTTCCCTGTCAAATTCCTCTAAAGCATACAGTAGTCCTTGCGTATTAACGGAGAATTTGCTCTGGATATCCTGAGTAGCTGTATCTGCTAATCGAAACTTAAACGGAGGCCCGTTATCCGGACCATCGTAATCATCAGCGCTCAAGTTACCTATTAAACCAGGATCTTGTCCCTCGTACCAGACTATTTCAGTGACGTTCAAGAAAGGCGCGTTGTCGTTAATATCGATCAAATGGATTTCAATTTCGGCGGTATCGATCAAGGAATTGGTGCCCCCGTCGTTGTCGCGGGCGTATATAAACACTTGCCTCGCCGGATTGCCGAACGGGGGATCCCTGTCGAGCGGTTTGGTGACGGTAACGCAACCTTTGGAATCGACTTGGAGAAAATCGCTCTGCTCTTTCGCCACTTCGTAGACAATGTGCTGGTCGGCGTTTCTGTCTTTGATGTCGGGATCGTACGCTTCGACGATTAAAACGCATTCGGCTCGGGCGCTTTCCTCTTCGATGTCCACGTCTTTCAGATACGGCTTGAAGACGGGCCTTTCGTCGTTTTCGTTCAGTATCGAAATGTAGACGTCGGCGAAATCTTCGAATGCTCCATCGAAAGCCCTGACGGTCAAATTGTACTGCTCGATTTGCTCGTAATCCAATCTACCGTTGACTCGTATTCTTCCGGTGGTGTTTTCAATCATAAACGAATCGTTTGTGTTACCGGAAGTAATACTGTAGGTTATTTGTGAAGCCGTGTCGTTATCCAGAGCTTGGACTTCCCCAACAATACTTAGTTTGTCCGATAACTCCGTTATGTTGCTAAATTGGTAAATAGGATGCCGAAATCTGGGTTTGTTGTCGTTTTGATCTTCTATACTAATTTGAAACGTTTGTATGACGATATTCGGTTCGGTTGTATTGTAAAGAGCCGACGGTGAATTGTCATAAGCTTTGACATTTACGTGATAAAGAGGTACTTCTTCACGATCAAATGCGACTTTCGATGTAATGACTCCTGTCGATTTGTCGATGGCGAAAAGATCTGTGTTATCTACCAGTTCGTAGCTGACAATATTATTAGCTGCCGTACCGTCTTTGTCGATGGCTCTGACTTGGATGGCCTGTACACCGGCATTATCATTTTCCACTATGCTGCCTTTGAGAAACTCCAAAAAATTTGGAATTTCATCGTTTACATCGGCGACTTTTATCGGTATATTAATTGACGAATCCATTGAATCTTTATTTTTGATGCGCACTTGCAAGGTGTATTCAGTTACAGTTTCGTAATCGAGCGCACGTACTAATTTTATGTGAGCGATGTTACCCTCTGCTTCCAAGAGGAATGTTTGATCCTTATTCGTTTGATATGTTTTACCTTTTGCCAATTCGAAAGCTATAGCCGGATCCTTTATGTTGGATCTAAATGATAATGTAAAATAAGAACAAAACCCGAGAAAATTGTAGTCGATACTTACTCGGCTTCTACTGTGACTAAATGTTTCGAAAAATCATTGAAATTCTCTGGGATTATAATGGGTCCTTCGGGATACCTGCGGGTGAACTTCGGAGGTTGTTTGTCAGAACCTACCACGGTAATCGATACATTAACCATTGAATATTTTTGACCTTCCTGATCATCTATCCCGTTATCAGACACATATACGACACTGTTAAACCTAGTATTCTTTTTCTGAAAAAAAAAAAAAAAAAAAATAGAGAATATATTCGCATGAAAAGTGATTTGCTTTAAAAAACTTACATCGTTTAGCGAGTCCTTTAAATAAACAACGCCAGTATCTCTATCGATCCTGAAATATTGCGTGAAGAGTCTATCGTGATCAGAAAAGTTGTACGACAGTCTTGAATTTTCTCCATCATCAATATCGTAGGCAAAGACACGCATAACTTCACTGTTGATTTTTAAATCTTCGGATACTTGTGTGTTATACTCCTATAAAAAAAAGGTACAAAATCACAGCATTAACTCCTGAATAGGAATAAGTAATTGAAATGAATAAATTGTATAAACGAATAGATTTAATTACCACTTTATCCAATTGTGGAGCGTTATCGTTAATATCAGTAATCGTAACGGTAAAAGTACAAATGTCAGCCAAAGGCGGTATTCCATTATCGATGGCTTGTACGGTAACGTAAAGTTCTTTTTGTCTGAGAGGTTCGTCGCGATCGAAAGGCTGAATGGTCGTTAATTGTCCAGTAACATTATTTATTTGAAACAGGACACGTTCTCCTTCCCTGTGAATTATCGAATACGTTACTGTACCTCCTGCATCTTTCGGATCTTCATCGAACGCGGTTACCTACAATATTTGTTGATGTGAAACGTGATTTAGGCGAGAAATAACTTAACTTACAGTCATAACGTAAGTGTTTGCCCTCTGTTCTTCCTTAACAGAGGGTCTGTAATTTTGACATTCCTTAAACTTAGGCTTGTGGTTATCAACTCTTATATTCGCGCTTTTGGCTTGTGTTGATAAGAACGATTCAACAGAATTGTCATTATAACCTGCAAACGATTTTTTTAATAGGCAATGAAATTAAATACGAGTTGTAAATAAATATAATTAGAATCAAATAGTATAGTTTGTCTCAATTGGAATATTAAATGTACTTAACTCAAATCAAATTACTGATTGTGCTGACTAAAGTATTATTTACTATTTCCTTTTAATGCAAACACATTGTGTTAATAAAAATAATTAGGAATTGTAAATCGAGTAGAAACATAATTTACAAGAAACAAATTATTGCTTAAACACATAATGTTTTATTACAGGATACAAATAATATAAAAATGCGTGACTATCCAGACAGGTTACTTAAGATTTTTTCGTTACATTTTTCTAGCTTTGAGTCATAAAATAGAATGAAATGCGTGCATCATCAGTTTTCTTCATGAATGTTTTGATGTAATAATTTCAACTGTTGTTATTAAAATAATACTATACTTTTTTATTAATCTCATGTTAATAAAGCATATGGTATACATTAAAAATGAGTATTTTTTATTAAGCAGGACATTTAAATAGTTGATTAAAGAAATTAAGGTTTATAAACCACAGAAGCATAGGGATACCAAATCAATGAATCACAATACTTGTTAAACACAGCATGATTCATGAATCAATAAATGAAAAGAAACTTAATACTATGAGAAATTTTATTAATCATAAATAAAAATACTGAATAGGTATCAAGGTTACGTAAATAAATATGCACCTAGTTCTTTAATAACCTAGTGTACTTTTTAAAGCGCTATGCAATTAAAATTCACTTTGCTGTCGAGTACATTTAATGAGCTTTTACACAATTTAAGGTGTTGTCTCTGATAATAAATCAATGATAAATAAGATTTAATGAATTAGCAACGAAGGCGGTTTGCCTTAATAAACACCCTAACTGAGAAACCAACGTCATTTTAGCAAATAAGTACAGCAACAAGTGGACATTTAAATCAAAACAATACATCAAATCAAAATAGGATGAATTTTAGCACATGGATGATAACGGATGAATAACAGAATCAGACAGAGCCAACTTGTTATACATTCTAAAGTATGCTTATTATGAGATAGGAAATTAGCATCAAAAACTCACCATGTATAATCGTAGTTTGACCATTAATTAATGGAAAACATGTAAAGATGTATATAATATAAAAATAACGGCCCATTTTAGCTACCACCAGTTTGTTTCTATCACAAAATTCTATGTTCTATACAGTAATAACATTAGAATAAATATTCTCATTTGCTTCGATAACGCTGCGTTTTAATTGTAATCAACATTAAGGGCACTTGTTGAAAAACTGTATTTATACACTATCACACAATTTCACCAGTTTAATTCATAACTCAAAAAAGTAAACCAAAAGTTATTTCGTTCACAAAGAAATTGGAAGCCATCTTGGCTGGATGTTTCATTGAAAAATCACACCACAGAACACCAAGCGTTGAAAATCATAAAAACACAAAAGCACTAACTGACACACCGCTCGCCGGTGATCGCTTGCATTGTTGCCGCTTTTCCAAAGTCACTTGGAATATTTCATAAATATACGAACAATTACTAATAACACAAACGTTATTTTTTCCAAAAGATCACAAATGTACCTTCTTTCATGAATTACATTAGTCAAATAACTTAAAATTTCATTTATACTTTATCCAACTTGGCAGGTGGACTTCGCAACATGGTAGACAACCAGTGACTAGTGACTAACAAAATCCCGTAAATCGATTGTCGTTAACGTAGCGTTAAATATCTGATCACAAAATTCAGAGAAATGTGACGCAACGAAAATTTTTATAGAAAATTTGAGGTTTCATGTATGCTCTCATTCATCTAATTTACTCAATGGTGACTAAGAGATAGCGTTTCCATTAAAAATTGGAAGATTATATTGTAATAATGTAGCAAAAAAAATTATTTAGGCGTGGTTTAGAGAGGGGGAATTTGTTGCTTTACTTCATTTTGTTTGATACTAGATTACAGATTACAGATTTTATATTTAGAAATGATAATACTATCATTGTATAAAATATGCTTGTTATATAAAATTTATAAAAATTCAAATGTTTATATTATAGACAGAGAGCACTAAACTTACAAGAAATATAACAAGTTATAATGAGCTTATTATTTTTTAATATTTACATATGTATATAAAAAAAGGTATAAAAATTTCAAATATTTTGTTAATTATGTAAATAATAATGCCTTGATTTTCAAAAATTAATTTTTTTGATAAATTATCAATAAAATCGATTGTAATCGAAAGATAATTCGAATACTCCTGTCACAATCTTCGGTTTTTTCAAATTCTGGCCTCGTATAAGTGTAGGTGTCTAGCCACTAATAGTAATCTATCTTTACCTATTATAGTAAATAGTAAAATGATCTTTTATTACAGAATTAATTAGTGTACCACAGTAATATTTTTTTATAGTATTTGTATTTGTAGTAATCGTACTACATGGACACGCCTACATCCTACAAGGCTCATTCAATAAAAATCAAGTCATGTCATTAATAATGGAAACAAGATTACGTAATAAACAATGGCAATGCATGTGTAAGAAAAGGAAGGGTATACAAGAAGTCATCGAACCACTCAATATTTCGTAGTACATATGTAAATATGGTACATGTAATTAAAAATTATCTGTAAAATAGTAAAAAATAAAGCTCATTCATAATTATTAAAAAATATGAATTCACTGAAATCGAACGTTTCGAAATAATTGTACTTAAGTGTAAATAAAAAAATACAATTCTACTTACTTCATTTATTTCCAAAGACAATAAGATAATAAAACATAAAATATACTTATAATGATGTTTTATTACATGTAAAAATGTTAGCATTATAAAATAAAAGTAAAAAGGAAAATTTATAAATAAATATTTATTTATCAGCGCAATAATTGCATATACAGTCTTAATTTTGTATTCGAGAATACAAAGGGCAAAGTCAGTTTTTCAGTCATAAATTAACACCCTCAGTAATGTTTACTGACTGTACGGTAGAAAACCATTAAAACATTTCTTCGAAACATATGCAGAAAAATCGTTATTTTCATTTAAAACTCCAATGTAGTTATTTACAAAAATAAGTTAGTAAAAAATTTTGAATACATCTTTGTAGGGAGTTATTTTACGAGTGCTCTATACAAGACCTTAAAAAACACTAAAAAGTATAAAAAATAATTATAAACGTGAATAAGGAATGTTAAGGAACATTACAAAGAATTTCGTATTATTTAAGACGTTAATTCAATGTTTTTGAAGAACTGGTATAGAAAAGTAAAGTCACATAAAGTCGACGAAATTGTATATACACACATATCTAACATACAAAGTGACGTTCACAATGATTAAAAAATTATACATGTTTGAGTAAGCAACTTAAAGCACTACATCTTTAAGCAAGTTAGGTATTGAGTATATTACGTTCTATTCTACCACATTTAAATTCATTCTTTATACAAAACAATAGTAATGGTGATAAAGATAACTGTGGTCACTTGTAGCACAGCATTGAGCACGTTTCTTTTATAAAAATGGTCGTTATGTTTGGAATACAAAAATAAATTTGGTACTTACTAAAAGAAATATTGTGCTGTTTTGAATTTGGCAAACAAGTTATTAAAAAAATATTAAACGGACTATTCATAGATGTGTCTTTTAAAAATCTCTCCGTTCTCTACAATGCTAAATTTTACGCGTAGCAAAAGTACTAATTTTTTAAAATATTAGAGAACATTTCTATTTTATTGTTCTTACCTTAAAAAAAATAAACTTTCTATCGAGTACAAATTAAAATCAGATCCTATGAAATAAGTAATATAAAATTAGAAAATCACAACCTTATTTTCAATATGAAAATACTCAAAATATTCGAATCTACAAATAGTCCATTTGCTCAAAAAATATTTAGACTAATTATTATGGTTAATATGTCGTAAAAGTACTACCCAACCTACTAATTTTACAAAAATCAGTCTTTCAATTCAGGCATTACATACTTTAATCTTTCAAGTTAAATACCAACCATAGCTTAATTAAATCAAGCATGGATATTTTCCTAATCGCCTTATTGTCATTCAAGATAAGGAAGGATATTAATTATCCTGTTATTTTTACAACACACTTACACCTTATCAGTACATATTTCAATGGCTTAAAAATAACTGAAAGATCAACGGGAAAATGTTAAAAATTCTATGAACATCATCTTAAACATTCAGTTTATATCAACTAGCCCTTAACACGAATTATTAAATTTAGTTTTTTTTTCTTTCAGATCGTACCTTCTCTAGGAAAAATTACTTATAATTAAAACGACATATTAACCATATAATTAAACCAAAAATAAATCTCAAACAATTGATGCATCAGAAGAAAAAAATTTAAAAACCTGCAGAAGTAAAATTTTTGCTACTTCATTAAATGCACAATACGAGAAAAAATACCTAAGACAGTAATAATAGGCCTGTTCCTGCAGAAATCACAAACTCACATGATCCAATAAAATATTTTAATTTAGTCACATGACTAGTAGCAAACTAGAATTGAGAAATTTACAGGTTCTGATTCGTTATTTCTGTAGGAACATACTTAATATATTTTTTTTATTTTATCCATTGTGGTATGTGCTTGAAATACATATTGTGCAGTACCAAATGTAAAAATGATACAATATCTAGATGGCTACAATATATGTATATCACAATACATTAACACAAAAAATAAGTTTAAAATTATTATGGTGAATATCCCTGGTATTTAAATGTCATTAAGTTCAGTCTGTTTATAATTAGGGTAAAAAATTGTTCAGATTTGTATACATATCAAATGGCTTTCATTTCAATACAATTGAAAAATAAAAAAGTACCAACTGTTAAAATATAAAACTTAGCCTTAGAAAAGAGAGCTTCCAGGATAGCTGCCATAAAATAATAAAAATTAACAAATAAGGTAACAACAGTTGCCAGAGATATTTTTTAAACAACAAAAATTTGAGCAAAAGCTAAAATTGCTGCAAGTCTTAAAAAAAGTACAAACTTACCTTCAAATGCCTTTGGTTTAAAATCATTAATTTGGCTCTTCACAGGAATAAATGTTAAACTAAATACATTATTCCTAGATTAAATAAATTACTAATACAAAAATACTTAGATATCAGCGAGACCAATATAAAGGTGTCTTGGAATGAAATATATAAGTTATGGCACCAAATCATTTGCGTTTAAATTTCGCAAAGTCCGTGAAGTTCTGCGTAATTTACAATTGCTCGATGTAAAAATTCATACTGTGCCTGCAATCAAAACGTAGATTTATTTTTTTTAATTAAAAATTAATTAACTACTCACATAGGAATTGATCATGGCTTGTCTCTGCGACCTTAGTTTTCTCGTTATTGTAAATATATCAACTCTTCTTTCAGTTCGTAATTGCTGTACTAATATGCTGAGGCCAACGAACATTGAACTTCTATCAGATCCTAAATTGCAATGAATTATCATCGATGGTGAACAACCGTTTCTAATCAGTACAGTTTGAGAGAAATCAACTAACTCAATGAGACCCCTTGTAACTTCGGGTACCTGAAAATTATTAGAAAATTTAGTATTCTGTGAATTTTATGTAATGCTACTCACCTCTCCATCGACTGTAGGCCACCCGTGGTACTGTAAATGAGTAACTTTTTGATCTTCCCCGTTTCTGCTCTTAATAATCATTTCTCTTCTAGTATAATAAGGACAGCTTTCAGCTTGAACGTATCGCACGTTGATGTGATCGTAGTATGTTTCTTCCTCGGGCCAATATCTTGGACATTTCCCTTCGCCTACTTCCGAAAGCATGACTATCACGCTGATTCCTTGCTCGGAGACCATTCTCCAGAAATCGTTAATCGTCGATTCGATGGGATCTTGGGTAATAATAAACGATTCACTATTGTCGTAGCCTTCGATGAAGGTCGCGTTTATGTACGTGGAATGTTCCTTGCCCGATAATGGTGTGAGTATAACCCTATTTCTATCGTACGGAAGGATGCTGTCGCAGCGGTTCTTCTCCCGGTTCTCCTCACCGCTGGCCACAGAACAGGATTTCCTGTCTTCGAAAGCGTTTATTATATTCTCAAACTCCTCCTCTAATTTACATTTCGTTCTGCCATTATCACATTGTCTTAACCTGTCCAAGGTACTTTTCAATTCATTGGAATTAATTTCTGTATCACCATACTGAGAGACTTCCATCAGAGCTCGATAAATAAAAATATATTGTTTCTAATAACAAAAGAAGCGAGTTATTAATGGGGAATTAAAGTAAAAACGCTCACTTACCAGAGACTGGACTAGGAAGTTTCTCTGATGTCTTAAATCACAAATAGTGTTGAAGATAGACACGTGTCCTTCTTCTTTCAACTGGTGTATCAAACAATCGAGGGCCACTAAAGTGCCGGTACGTCCGACGCCGGCGCTGCAATGAACTAAAATGCTACCCTTTTCTACGGAGTAAGCTTCGTTGACTCTCTTAATGAATTTGATTATGCCGTTCGGATGTTCGGGAGCCATGAAATCCTTCCAAACCAAGTAATGATACTGCACGATGTTCCTTTCTTCTAATTCCTTGCCGTTGCTCGAACGAATTATTTTGAGCTCTCTAACTATGTAATCGGAGTATCTAGTTTCCAGCAAATGGGTCACGGTAATCTCGCCGAAAATCTTGTCGCCATCGGCTTTGTCCGGCCAATATTTGCTGCATTTAGTTTTGCTGTATTCCTCGAGATTGGTCAGCATGAGGATCAGCTCTAAGTGTTGCTCCCAAATCATCCTCCAGAATTCGTTGACCGTCGTATCCATAGGCCCTTGAGCGCATATGAATTTCTTGCGCTCCTTGTAACCCATCACGTAGTTCGCATTTATGTAATCGGATCCAGCGATGCTATCGACTTGCGATAGCTTCACTCTAGTTTGATCGTACGCTTTGATGTCCGGGTAGCGGTTCTTGTAGACGTTCTCCCTCGCGTCGGATGCTCGCGTGGTTCTGTCGGAAAATCTGTCGGGCAACAGTTCGAATTCCTGTTGAAACCCGTAATCGGAGTCCCTGTGATGTTCTATGTAAGCAGAAACGAGTTCCGATTTGCTGATCGGGCACATATCAGGAGGATTTAGAGACACCAGTCTTTGGCGACCCCCGAGGCCTCTGCAATACGAACAACACATCAGAAGAAGTATCGATAAAGGAAGCTAACACTCACCTTAAGGAAGTTCTGAACGTTATCATTTCAACGGCTTGAGCGTGGGCTTGTTTGGTGTATCGGTGTAAGATGCACAGAGCGCCGAGCAGTATTAAAATGACTACGACCAGGACGCATAATATTTTGACGATTAAACTCAACGTTCCTGCCGCGGGAGCTGCTACAACTTCGGGACCAGGATTCATCATGTCCAAGTAATTACTGTAAGCTGCCAGGAATTGCGATTGCCCGTCTCCGTGTACTGGTTAGAGTTATTTATAAGTGGTTTGTTCGCGAATTTAAAAGTGCTACTTACCTATTATTTCGACGAAGCCGGTGTAATTGCTGCTGATATCGAGAGTTCCATCGTATGGCGGAAGGGGATCAGTCAGAATCTCGTTTCTTCTTATCCTGTTCGCTAGATTGGTTGTGATGTTTTTGATTTTTTCTTCTCTAGGAGTGTTGTAAGGTCTCAAGCCTATACACTCATCGCATTGGGTGTTGGTTATGTTATAAACCTGTTCGTCGCCCAAGAATATTTCGTTGTGGAAGCTAGAGCTGGAAGTTATACGTAAAATTTATTGTAGAATAAGTTGGTAGATTCAATTTACCTTGTGAACATTTCCGCAACGTAAGCACCACCTTTAGGTGTCCTGTGAGCTTCTTGGTATGACATAATGGTTAGGTCTTCAGGATTCGGTAAATCGGATAGTTTCTGCTGATCTTCCATGCGCACCAGGTAAATTCTGTAGCAACAAATCGGGCCGTTTCTCTCGGATATCCTCGGCATAAAAAGCTTGAACATCCATTTTCCCTGCTCTTCCATTTTGTTCCAATGCAACCTGGCTAGCTTCTGCTTGTTGGGTAACGTAGGCGGCATTGTACAGTTCAACGTCACAGATTGTCCGTTTTTTCTTAGTCGAGTAACACCCGATAGTCTTACAGTGTAATTCGTATTGGCAGACACATCGTTGAATCGTGCGTTTAGCGTTATCTCTCGAATGCTTGTGGATTTTGGGCCCCAAGTAAGACTTTCCAATTGTCCTAGATCGTTTATGAAAGCCGCCGAACCTTCTAATGTTACCTACAATTTACATTAAACTTGCATTGAAGCGAATAATTGTATTTGTATGAACTTACACTATACGATTGGATGGTGCCGTGGGGTTCGATCGGAGGTTGCCAAGAGACGAAAACGAAGTTCGTGTGGCTGATATTATCGAATCTGCATTCAATGGAAGCGTTCGAGGGAGGACCTGCGGTACCGTCCATAGTGGTGCCGTTAACGAGCTGGGACATCGGGCCGCACTCCTTGCTGTAATCGCTGCAAGCGGCTACTTGGAAATTGTAGGTGGTGGCCGAATCCAGCTCCGAGAACATGTAAAGGTAGTCTTTGATGGCCGGTTGGACGGCCTCGAACTTCTCGGGCGTGTGGTACGATCGAAGAATGAGTTGGTAGTAGTGGATGTGGTCTTTGAATTTCTCCGGCGGAGGAGTCCATTTGATGGTGATCGAACTGGAGGTGACTCCGGTGACGGTCACTTCGGGAATGACTATGGGTTCTTCGTCTAGTAGCTGTATCGAGTTGCTTGTGGAATACATGCTCTCTCCTTGAGAGTTGGTAGCTTTGATCCTTATGGTGTAAGAAGAGTTTTTCTTAGAAGATGTATCGTTTCTTACTGTGAGAACTATGGAAGTGCTGCTGGCGTTAATCATTGTTTGACAATAAATCCATCCCTCGTCTTCCTCGGATTTGTATTGGATGATATATTTCAAATCGTTCGGGCTGTTGCCATCGTTTAGTGTCCAATTAAAGTATATTTTATTCACGCCGATAGGTTTAATGAAGTCCAACGCTATTTGCGGTTTATCTAGAACCAGCACATCAGTGGAATTTCGGGCTTGAGATGTAGGAGTCACCGCTAGACATGCATAAGTGCCATTATCCTTTTTAGCCACTTCGAATTTCAAAGAAGTATTCTTATGTGTGATGTTAATATCCTTAACGTTCCATGTAAAATCAGTCAGGGGTTCGTTATCTTTGAACCATTTGATTTCCTCGATCGGGTAACCTTCTACAATACTAAATATTTCTACGGTTTCGTGCACCTTCGTGTATGTGGGTTTGGACATTTGTACTACTCGAGCTGGTAATGTAACATTTAAAAATATTTGACCGAAATCTAAATCCATATCAGTGTCATTTCGTTTTAAAACGGCGTGACATTTGTAATTTCCAACGTGGTCAAAACCTATCCTAAGAATATGCAAAATAGAAACTTCGAATTTATTACCAGACTCTTTATTTATGTTCTCACTTTCCATTTCTAATTTAAAACTGCAACAAAAATGCATCTATGTAGGCTTTGGAAAGTATTCGTTAGTTATAGTAGTAACAATTTAGTGTGTAAATTATAATAACTATCTAAATTAATAATCACATCTATTAAAAATCTAAATGTCAACTCAACTGTGATGAAAAAGCGTAAACATCAACAAAAATAATTGTTACACCTACCCTGCTTGTTCGGAAACATTCTTATCATTGAATGTCCACATCATTTCGCTCGACATCCATTTAGTTTTACAAATAATCGTGATATTATCTCCGAGAGGTAACTGATTGGGTAGTTCATGTTTAAGTACTTCAATGGTTATGTTTAAGTCCTTATCTTCTTCATCTAAAAACAAAAATATTTACGTCACATCGATTCAGATTTTGCTAAAATTATCGCAATACATTCGATTAGCGCGAATACGTACCTGCGGGATTGCTTTTTACTATTCGATATGTCAAGAATAAATAAAACAGAAATAATACATAGGGATAATGGGCTTGGCATAACATGGCGCTTTAAATTTAGTCTTTTGCCGGAATCCACAGAAAGTAATGATTTCAACCACTAATATTTAAAGCGTATAACTGGCAGAGGACCTCATTCCTCAAGTACTATCATTTAAATCACGATACATATTTAATTAGACAAATAACAATTTGCCGACTACTTTGTTTGTATATGAACATGAACCCTGTTGGTTTGGTTGTTTGACAGAAGCGCCCCCTGTTCCTATTCTCTAGCATTTCATCTTCAATACGCCGACTAAAAAAATATTTGTAGCCTTTAAATTTTGTTAATATTGATTTTATTTATTGGTTTTCGTTAAATTAGTTGATTAAATCAACAATTGATCGTCTAAACATTTGTAAATTTTAAGCACACAATACTCTTCACAAGTAGTTAAATTGGTTGCCTATACAGCTACTGCTGCCATCTATTAGTCATATTTCAAAATATTGAATTAGATAGATTTCTGGTTTATTGGAGTATGTGTTACTTGATTATTTTTAATTAGCAGGAAATTAGCTAATTTCACATTAAACGAACAGCTTAATTAATCAATTTATTAAAACTATTTACATGTTCATTCATAAATTTATACATATGGCATTTTTGTTAGATCAACTAAGGGGGTAGTTATTTTGAAACAATATCACTCTAATATATTGCAGTTTTGTTCATATTGAAATTCTAATAAAAATTTCTTAAAATTTAAAAACATTATTGATATTTTTTTCGGATAAACTTTATATTTTTTAACAATTCTAAGAAATTAATTAAATTTCTACATACAAGTTTTTTGCAGACCAACAATTTTGCTGTAAGCACTATATACAGGGTGTTTAATAAGTAACTGGACACATTCGTGTGTTGAGCTCAAATTTGAGCTGGTTTATCTTCAAGCCATGGTCTGAAAATGGGAAGTGTAGAAGGATAATGCGTTCCAGATTTGTATCCAACTTCTTCGTCATCAGATCGAAGCGGATAGGTAGCCATCATAATTGGTAACTGAATTTTCACTTCCTTTTGTAGACTCTTCGGTTCTACAATGAACTGAAAATAAAAATTAAATGAATAGATTCTTTTGGTATAATTATTCATATAATTACTTACATAGACGTCGTAATTAATTTTAATTAAATGGCAACCTCTGAGATTTGTCGGTGGTAAAGGTGGAATGTACAAATGCTCATTAATCCATTCATCTTTAGCCCCTGGCCGAATTTTCCCCCTGGATAGCGATGCTAATTCGCGTTTTTCCGATTGGACAATTTTCCCTTTCGCCAAATACGTGATGGTTTCTATTAAGCAAGCTTTTGTACTTTTAATTGTTACCCTACTTCTATTGTAAACGTTGGCGGATATTCCTGGAAAGACATTGGCCGGTGATTAAGCGAGTACGCCGGAGTACTTCTATATTACCTATACTCTCCCCTGGTACATATCCACCTCTATCTAAGGTAACTTTACAGACTACTGCTCCCGATCCTACACAGCTTACTCCAAATCTGTGCTCAACCTCACATCTGAAGGTTTCCTGACCCGAAATGTTCTAATTTAGAGAAGGTATATAGAAAGGAAATTAGCAAAGAGGAAATAGAAGAATGTAGAATAGATGTGAAGCAGTCAAGATGGAAAAGTGCATACCACCCTTTCATGCTTAACCCAACAGTACAAATAAATACAAACAGACAATATCCATAGACTTACCCCTAAAATTGACGGCTCTAAATTTAAATCTATAGGATTCATTACAATAAAAACCTGTTGGTTTTTATGAGTCAGTCCATTGGGTTCTCTTAAAGCGGTTTTACAGTAATACTGCACCCATCCATGTTTTCCAAGAAACGTTGATGGCAGGCCTAAAGGTAAGCCAAGTTTGAAGGGAAAGCTGTGGATTCCTGGCGAGAGGACCGAGGGTCCTTGTCCTGAAAAATTACAAATTTCTCCTGTTCTATTCCTCGTAGATTTTATTTTATTTCTTACCTGGTTCACCCAGTAATCTCATCCTGAAATCGATATAATTTTCTCGATCGTGAACCCTCTCTTGCCTGGGGGTGCGAACCCTCACTACTCCTTCTCCGACGACATGAAAGTGGAGGCCTATGAAACATAATTTCATATTAAAAATTTTAGTGCTTTTCATGAAATCCTTTAATTAACATATATGCTGTGCTCATATTTTATATTACCTATTTAAAAGGTCATTGGAACTTAGTAAAAATAATGTAGGCGAGACAGGAACCTTGCATGACGCCTTACTTGCAAGCGAAGGCTATGAATATTCGTAAATATGATGTCATATCAGAAAAATTTCTTTTAAAACTGTTAAAACTGCTAAATAGTACTTATAAGTCTCAGTAAATATAGAAATAGATATCGATTGTTGTATCTAAATGTTAATGGTGCTAACAATTTTTAAAGTGGTAAAAAATATTTTATTTTCTATATTATAATAAAATTCCAGCTTCAGCTAGTAAGCTTCAAAAAGTTAGCATTAAAAAATATTATTTATTAAACGAATCAATTTAATAAATTGACAAGTAATAAAAACCTCCAAAACTTGATTAAATTTACTCGAGCGATTCAAAAATTAGTTCCGGTTCCATAAAAAATTCCTTTAGAGTAATAAGGATTTTTACCAGCGCATTTAACTTACAGGTATTTATTCCAAAAAAAATCTAATAATACCTATAAAATTAGCCGAGACACCGGTTAAATCGGATTTAAAAAGTTGACCGATCGTCTGCGCAACCACATTAACTAACTCGTTTTTCGAGAAGTAGGTTATTAGCTGTGATACTGGAGATGTTTTGAACTTTTCAAATAATTGCCATACCTTACACCACAGGACCTACATTTCAAAAAGTGAAATCATACGAATAGGATTTACGATTAAAAATTGCATTAAGATTTTTACGTGGGGTCATCGCATTACTGGAACACAAATACTTGTGTATTGTGCGAATAAAAGTAATCTAAAAGATGCATCGGTTGAATATCTAGTAGGTAAATGCTATAAAGGACTAAAATATTTTTACTCAGAACCAATTTCCCGAAACACATGCGCATGGTATGTAAAAAATATCCAATTTCAAGTTCTTAGCGTGCATGTGAAACAACTTTACCAGGCTTATTGCTTTTTAAAAACAAATAGGCGAACTATGTCGAAAATATTTTGTTACTAACGAGAAATTACAGACTAACAGAAAATGTAGATATAACTCGGGTTTTTAGGAAGTGAGCGGGTAAATATATTTTAATAAACAGGTAATTACACTGGGTAAGTTGTTTCCAGGAAGAAAGGAAGCAATTATTTGTTCTCTATAAATACTGTTCTGAAATTATGAGGAAAATAAAATTACACCTAACTGTGCATGTGTTGTAGCAGATCAAAACTAAGATGGATGGATATAATAAAGGCTGACAGAAAGACAAAAACTGGCCAGCCGACTGAGTATTATGGAAAAGAATAATCAGAAAGATCGACTGACATAGGGACGTGGAAAAATTTAGAAAGAAAATGGAAAAAATTACAGATGTTATCTCAGTTGACATTAGTAATGAACAGTTGACCGAAATAATGAACAGATAAATCGAAAAATACCTAATAATTGATACATATGCTTATGTATGCTTTATGGGCAATACAAATTTAGATTTTTTTTTATCCCAAATGTCCTTAATATCAGATATGTGCCTTATGTGAAATGTCCTTGTTGTTTTAAATATGTGGGCATACTATTATTACAACATTACCTACAAATTACAGGAAATGACTTTTTACAGTAAATTGTGTCACTATTGTGCAGATCTTTTTGTTAAACAACTGTTGATCATGCTTTAACATAATTAAAAATATACCAATTAGAACTTGTTTATGTAGTAGTTATTCCGATATTAATTACGGATAATTAACGTCCCACTGTTGTTATTGACTGCTAATTGAAATAATAGATACACATACAAATTATGCTGCACCGACGCTTTTTAAATCAATCAGTAGTGCAAGAATCAGTATTCGTGATTCGATATCATTTATTTTAAAATACCATGTTCATACGTATCTAACGTTGTGGAATGCGTTTGAAGAAGTAATTGCAAATTATAAGAACGCTTGTAAATTTCTACTAATGAACACAATTTCTATTACTAAGTATGGAATAATACTTGTCCATACTAAGTGAAGACTCGTTTTCTATTTACCATCGCCATAGGGTATATAATTATTTGTTAGTTTAGGTTAAAATGTAATGAAGGTTTAAGTTAAGAAATATTTATAAGTAGAAATACTAAAAATAAGGTTATAATTTCATAAACTACGTGTATCATAAGATTTTTTTATGTAATATTATTAAAATTCTAAGGAGACATTCAATATAACGGATACAGTAATGAGTTTTAAGAAAAGATTGACAGTCCACATTCGCTTTATTGACAGTGCTCATCAAATATTCTCACCTAGCGCTGGTGTATCATCCTGAAGTTCAATGAGGACTCTGCCGGATAAAAACTGGCCGGGAAAATACAGCAAAGACGTGTTATCGAACAAGATGAGGAATTTCAGTAATTTTCGCGGCATTTTCACCCTGTTTGGTCACTCATTTGTGTGGAGCACTATTGTTTATATACCACGAACTCCGCAACAACAAACACACTGTCGATTGCCCATGTTCTCTGTCCGTTGGTTTTACTTACCTGCACCTACCGACTCGGTCACTTTCATCAAATCGCAGGTGAGGGAAATTCAAGGCCTGTACTCGCGGTCCGTACACCCATCCTCTACTATGTATACCCAAACAATATAAATATTTAATTTGGGAAGAGAAAGAATTTCGAAGAATACACTTGAATATCTACATTGCTTCGACGGTGTTAGTTCTTCTACGATTATTAGGAGGTGAATGTAATTAAGAGTTTATTCTAATTCGGTGCCACGTGGGTTGTTGATGAACTGATAGTGTTTCTTTTAATGTAGGTTTCATCAGTGAATTTATTTAATATACGAGCTCCTTGAATTAAAGCTACAACACCCACCACTGGCGATGAATTGACTTGATAATTTATGAAAAGCCAGAATCTTAGTTCAGCGAAAGCCGAAATTCTAGTGCCATCCTCTCTTTGTTTTGGATAAATGTTGAACTAACCAGACAGCTTTAGAATACCCATTTACCCCTGACCTAAGAATCCATAATCAAAATTCACAAGGGAACTTTCGATTCGTTCAAAAGACAATAAACGCCGAGCATTGTTCCACGGATTCGCCAACCTCTGTCTAGTATCTCCTCGAATAAATTCGAGGTGACACTTAATTGGCGAAATGCCGCTTAGTATACGTATGTATCATCTGTCAATTTATTTGGGAAGCCGGCTAATAGCTTACATATGACACAGCATCAGCCATTGTGTATCAGCGCTGAATCGCGAATTTCCATTATTATACACTATGGTGAAATTGGGATCAGAACCGGGCAGAGTCTCGAAAGGAATCCTGTACAATGCGTAATAAACTATATCTTTTAATTCGATTGTATCAGTTTAAAAAGACTGTGCAGGATAGTTGCATTGTATCCCTTTAGATTGATAGTTGTATATGGGTATATAAATATGGTTAATTTGAAATCTACAATATGGCTCTCGTGTGTTAAGAACATTGTATTCGGTTGCCTGGCTGTCCGAATAAGGCGCCGCTGTAGTTTCATTTCTGAAGAGGATATCTGCAGGATTGACGTCCGTCTGCATGCTTGTCAGTGCATTGTTGATGGAAATGTATTTATGTTTAAGGGTGTAATAGCATTGCCTGGTTAATTGCGTATTATAGAACCCCTTCGTATATGTCATAGCTGTTGCATAAGCGCTAGATTTTTGCGTTGTGATTAATTATTAACGCTTCCATGTTCACGGGATATTATTGATGTTTTATTTGCTTATATCCGGTATAGGACAATTTAAAATCATTAATAATTAGCGCTTTCAGGAAGATGTCTATTCAACGACATGGAAAGTAGCGACCTTTAAATGTCAATTCGTTGGACATAGTGATATTTATCTACATCAATTTGAAATTTAGTACACGAATAGGTATGCAATAAATGGCTGAAATATTCTCTACAGAGCTTGTAATTATGTTTTTAGAGAGAAAACGAAATTTCCGAATTATGAAGGCATTTTAATTTTATCGAACGATAAATAATTTCGCATTTTATCCACTTCGTACGCTCCGAATTCATAACGGTATCTTTTTAACATTGTATAGGACACTTAACTCCATTACAAATGGCTTTCCTACTCCAACACAAGAAACTAAAAACCATTTTGTAAAAGCAAATTTACATAATACGTATAATAACCTAATTCGATAATCTGTGTGTAAAGCAATATAGAATAACTCGAAGAAAAAAAAAACATAAAAGACGGAGAAAGCTACACTTTTTGTTATTTTTCAAGCAAAAAAAGGGTGTATAGTATATAGAAAGACAAGAATGACAGGGTGCCTGGTTCGGCAGTACTCGTGACTTGAATAGTAATCATATCCTGCTCTGGAAGTTACTTATCAGCCGGCATGGAGTTTGTCGACACATCTTATAAAGTGTGGAATAGCTATAGAAATCCTCTATTTATACAATTCCACGATTTTTATTCTTTAATCACTCCTCAAATAATTACCTAATATTACTTACACAGTTACTTAAGTGATATAGTATTCTTATTCTCTAATTCTTAATAATTGTATGATCTACATATGTAAAATAATTTTTTCAACATGCAATTAAGGCTTCAATAGAAGCTCGTTTGGTCTTTAATCGATTTGTTGTAGGGCTGCTGCAGTTGATACATTTCAGTGGACTATGTTTCGGTTTAATAGTCACTGCCGATTGCAAGTAAGCCTTTTTCGGTTGGTCGCTATATTCCCGTTCGGGCGCTGGCCAGCATTTAACTGGCAACGGCTTGAATAAGATAGGTTACTGGCACTATCAACTGCTGAATTTTAACAATCTTTCGGATAGTTCGCCACTGCTTTGAAAAATTGAATTAACCCGGAAAAATTGTATAACTGAATTCTGCGACCACTTTATCACGAACAGACGTTAATGTAATACAGTTTGCATTTATCTTCGCGAAATCTAAACTGCGATACTTAAAATATCTCAATTTCTCGAAAATTAATTCAATTTGATGTGCGTGCAAATCAAACGCTTTTTTTCCACGGTTTCCTTGACAATAGATTTATCACAAAACTCAAAGTGTGGGAGTTCTTTGAGTTACTGGATAAAACTTCTGCTCGCGTTCGAAATTTTCCGTGTGTATAACAGCTTAATTCTTTTAACAGGCGATTATTTCTAATCTGGCGGATAACTTTTTAATATCAATTTGCTCATTGAGTAATGCGTTTGTTATCGACTATTATACTATAGGAATTTAATCCTGTATGTATTTATTTCGAATAAAATAAGCACTTGCATGATGTATTTCGGTGCTCTTTTGTGTATAAATTCAGAAAATATCCGTAAGTTTCCGCCAGCAAAATTCACCGAGCATACAACAAAAAGCTGCTAGCGCGTTTTACTCCGTCATTTCATACTATTCGGGATCAGGTCAAAGTGCAATTTGTAGATTTAATAATCTATTTTGTAATCGAGAACATACCAAACGAATTTCTCTAAAAGTACGTTTAATTATTCTCTGATAAAGGCAAATGTTCTTTCTCAATTCTTATATTTTCGTGTAGAATAATTTTATCATAGTCACACTTTGTTAGGTTGTGTAGAAAATAGGGTTCAGAATAATGATACACCCTTTTTATGCTATTCTATAATATCTGGTATTTATGGTGACCCTATGTTAGAGAGCGTGTTACGGCCATTATGCATATAAATTACAAAACGATTTTTTCCTCCCATAAAACTAACAATTTCCTTGCTATAAAGCAATTTTATGTCACTTTACGTGAAGTCTCGTAAAAATGCATTTTGAAGAGCTATAATCTCAAAACTCGAGACTACATAGACATATGGATACGTAAACGAACACGTGTAAAGAGGGTTATTCTCTCACACAGTGTGTTTCATTTTGTGGTATTTAGTGGCTTATCAAAAGAGAAATAGAATATGCCAATATTTTTTACATCGCTCGAATTTCGATTTACATCTAGTGCAGCTTTTTATCCGACAGCATATTTATTATTTAAGTGTTAGCCCCGTTAGGATTGCTAATTCACAGCAACCTTCAAATATAGAAATATAAATATTCATTAACATCCTCAAAAAATATGAATATGTAAGTACATTTCTGCTACCTTAAAAATATGTAATTCGATTCCTGCTGGATAACAGGAACTCCGAGTTCCAGGTTAAATGTAGAATTAATTTGTGAAATACTGAACTTTACACTATTATTATGTATATATTTCGATCGGTTCTGTTACTACTGGTTTTAATATTGCAGAAACTATTATGTTTCAATTGTAAAATTTCACATTTTTGGATTTGGTGATTTTTAAAATTTTCTGGCAATTTTTATGTTTGGCAGCGCCACTGGAAATAAACAGCAACTGGAGAAGGTCGCGACAACAATGCGACCGCAAGAGATGCTTAATACACTCAGACCGGTTAGTAATGAACGTAAGATGAAGCAGAAACAACGATAAACGTCCTGAACACCTCGTGATGAATAAGCATAAGAGTTTCTATATTACTCGAAAACGAAGAAGGAATTGCTCTGCGTTTTTAACCGCGCAATAATTTTAAGATTTTATTGTGGATTCGAATCAGTACAACTGAAACGTAACAATCCGCAGATTATTTTCTATATCAAACTTTCCGCCTTTACCTTGGAACCGAGGATTTGAATTTGGGGTTGCTAGGACACCAATTTTTAATTGGTATTGATATTGGAATTATATTATTACCATTTCTTCCTAACATCAATGGAAACTCTTCTCGGTCGCTGTAATTAAATTTCCTCCCTGCTTTATTTCGTTAACCCGTTTTTTTTATTACAATGCTCGCATTCCTTGCTGCAACCGCCTTGCTGCAAATTCGAGTGCGTTAGGTGTGAACTATTCATATTTTGAATAAATTTAGATTTAATTGCGTAGTATATCTCTCGTATAATTGTTGTTGGTAATGATGGTGTATATTCCTGGTAATATCGTAGAGTTTATTCATGATTAGAAGTGTTTGCAACATAATTTCTCTCAATTGTTGACTTGACGTATTAGACGCATATCGACGGGACGTATCGTGTTAAATGTCGGATTATGGTTCTAAGCGCTTGTAAATTCAACCTGATGTGATACGTAGATTTAGGCGTATACGTATGTAATGTTACGGGCTTATTATAGCATTAGTAGAAATTATATTAGAATCGGTTCTTTTGTAGCGTAATAAAATAAAATGCATGTAATTGAGTTAATTGCATTTAAGTCGGTTGGATATGGGAAATAGTAGGTATATTCATCGGTCGAACATCGAATACTCGTGCGAGCTGAGACTGAATGTAATGAATCCGTAACCGAGACTTATAACTTTGTTTTCCGTGTGGCCGAGTCTTGTGATCCGGACTGAGAATACAACGCAGCGCTGTATGCTTTGATGAAATTGCATTCCTGTGCAGATTTCCGTGATGGGAGCATCCCTCAGGCTCCGGGGTAGCCCTGCAAGAGCAACAGTTACTTCGCTCCTCGTCGCATTTGTTTCCCAAACAGTTTTCGGGGGCGTGGTGAAACGCCGCTCCCACAGGCTCGTCGCCCGATTCGGCGGCGGTCGGCGGCCCTTCGAAGCCGGCGGCACGCGGCTCTGAGCGGCACGAGGTGATGGTCGGTCTTCCACTTCCAGTCTATGACCAGTTTCTTTGCCGTGGTAATCGTAGCGGGACATCGGGATCGGGACTAGTCACGCTGCATGCCTCGACTGCGAAGCGCGCTCTACCGCTTTTCCCGATTTTCCGCGATAGTCGGGCACCGTCGCGATTTATTCAGCTCTTAGTTCCGCAACTTTCGCTGGGAATCTTTCGAGAGGCAAAAAACCGAAACACATCCATAGGTAGGAATTACATCCTAACTTAACAACTTCCAAAAAGTTCCGGAAACTTGCGAAAGTTTTTCAACTACCGGAAACAATATTATTATGGTTGCCGGAGGAGCGAGAGATGTAAATATATTCCATTACGATTCAATTTAAACTTGATGATACTTTAAAAGTTTTGCTTGTTTTTCGCGCGCAAAATGTTGTATTAACATCTAAAACATCTTGATAACTTTCCAAATATGATTCCGCTAATGAAAGTGTTTGTACGTTGATGCGCTCGAAAATTTATGTGAAGTAAAGTTACTCGTAACATGAAGAGGGTGATAAAATTTATGCGACGTTAAAGACACTGTAAATATAATCTTTTATTCATTTTTTTCGGTTTTTCATCAATTTTCTACCTGCCAAAGTTTATACTATACGTGGGAAATAATTTCATAGACCACTTTAGTATAACAAAAATATTTATTTTCATATTAGTTTAATCGACGTTTAAATTATTCAAAAATTCTTAATTTTCACATAATTATTTATTTATTTTTTATTCATATTTAAAATTATATTTTAATTTCAAAAGAAACTTAGTGCTTTCTGTACCTAGTGATTTTTGGCGTGAACTTGCAAGTCTAAAAATTTGGTGAAGAATCGAGTAAGAAATCCACCAAAATTTATAATAATATGTTTTATGGTGGTTGACAAACTTTCGACAAGGTAACGTAAATTTTAATTACTACATAAAAATTTATAAGTAGTTTTTACTTATAGAAATTTAATATCTAATCTTATTAGAATAGTATAGTTAAAATTAATTACCAAATATTTAAAAATAATAGTAAATGATTGGGTACTAAAATTTTATTATTATTTAATAAATATTTTATATATAATTTACAAACAATATTGGACCTATTGCCATTTTTTGCAACGAATGCATGAATATTAATGAATAGAAGTTTTTATTCAATTTAACGCATTAACACTAGTAAATTTATTTTTTTGAAAACCGTTCCAAAATCCGATCAGAGTTTGAAAAAAATATGAACACGCTCAATGGAAGGAAGTCAGAAATTTTCCAATTTACATTCTTTACCAGAAAATTGAATCAATCGCGATAGCTGCCAAGAACAGGAGAGAGTCGATAGGTTTTTCTATAATATGAAAAAAATATTTTTTATTTTGTTTTCATATATATTTGGGGATCGTCAATCGTTTAAACCTGTAATTTCTGCCCTATTCATCTGAAATAATTCACTGAAATAATTAACAGTATTACGGATATGTATGTGTTAGATCCGAATGATAAATTTAAATACATTTACGATGAATCGGAGTAAAAATCTGGAATTTTTATTTACTCTTTTTTATTAGTACTTAGCAAGGAGTAGCTTTTTTGTTTTACATTTCCCAATAGAATTTATCATCAAATCCGTTAATACCAATTAAACCATTATACAGTATAGTTACAAGCAATTTTAATCCATTTAACGCATTGTTAACATTAAAATGGACTTTTCACCTAATCCATCTGTTCTGTATTTGGTGTCTACAGGGACGACACCAGTTGGTAATTTAAAATTAGTTTTAAATTTACAATTTTGCATAGTTTCAGACAATTAGCTCGTCAATTTATACTATTTCTGAAAAAAGCATACAAATTTTATTTCATTTCAATATTAACGTACATATAAATTAAATTTAATTGTATAGAAAAATAACACCTATAACACTCCTTAAAAAATAATTATTTAGAATCTACTTTTTTAGAACGTCCTTATAATTTCAACGCTATGGGCCTGCGAATTGCGATTCAAAAAAAATGTTTTCTTAAAGCCGGGAGCTTCCATACCTAAGTAAAGAAAAACATTTTCTAACGTTTGCTCTTAACATTTTTCTTTGAAAAGTGCCTGATCAAAAACATAGTTCCTAATGAAATAAAGCAAGGCATAAGGAAAATAGTATAATTAATTTTCTCCTGGGTGATCTTTAGAGTAAAAATTTCCTTCGAAAATGAACCGTGGTTCGTTCGTTCGGGACCGGTTCGGCGAATTAACGCTTAGCTAATTAACATTTTGACTCTTCCACTGGTTAAAATCCAACTCCGAGGCATTTAAGTTCTAAATACCGAATATACCTGCCATAAAATTTCTAATAATAAAATGTGAAGTTCTACTCTCTTATTTGTTAAAATATAGAAAATAATTAATCCGTATAATTTATCAAGCGATTTAATGTAATTTTTTGAAGGATCACGATTAAATTTTCAATGCTTATTTTGATAATAACCTAATAGACATTCAATTAAGCTATTTCCGTAAATGCAGGGAGTTAAGTGCTCGCTATAGTGAAAACCGCAAATTGATTGCTCAACGAAGAAGCATAAATATTCCGAAACCTCAAAAAAAGAGCCTCTATTACTGGACAAATAAAAGTAAAGTTCCGTGAAACCGTTAAGTACAAACAGGTATAATTAAGAGTCGCTTAGGATATACCTCGATATTGATTGAGCACGATATTTGCTTTAAAATTTTATCGGTAATTAAATTCCTGAAGAAGACAAAGTGTCTTCATTTATTAGGCATTATATTGATGGTTCGAAAATTAACAAGATGCAGTTAGGATGCAATTTCAATGGCAAATGATTTAATTAAACCCGAATTAATTACGATGAGATTTTTAAGTGTCTACCCAAAGGGAAACCAATAAAAATACAAACAAAAACCGTAAAGCAAGACGCTTTATTGATAGCCTCGAATAATCTAAAAACCATTCGCGTAATTGCTAACGCATTAAAATATACTTGCTTGTTTAAAAAGTAACGAAGAAATAACCTAAAGTTTTAACAGCGTACCTGTAACGGTGCTATTTCATTTATCGCTGCTCAACCAAGGAATCGGACAGGGAATGAAAATGAAATTAAATTCCCGGAAACTGAAACACAATACGCTCGTTTAAGAAAACTATTGCACAATTCAAAGTAATGAGTGTCATTTGGAGTTTAGTTTGTTAAATGAAATTAAATGATAGTAATTTTGTGGCATGAGTAGCTACGAAGTGAGAATATTATGTTGAAATTGTTTGTAATGGAGGTATATTTTAGCGCGGAGATGTAGGCGGGAGGAATAGGAATAGAATAATTATAAGCTCAGGATGTGTGATTATTTTAGTTTAGGACAGTATAAGGAGTTTTTACCCAGGTAAATTTCTTGTAAACTATTATACATGTAAACCTTTATTGATTTTGAGGATTTTTTTTTATATTCTATATGCAGTCAAATACAGACAATATAATTTATTAGTTCAGGGCGTGTTTTACTGCTCTATTTCATGCTCTCGAGGGATGAAACTTCTTCGATGTGAGAAGACTTTACGCGAAATTCTAATGCTGTTTATGCTTCGGGATTTTTTTTTCCGAACTATGCATAAATAATCGTTGTACTATAACATAATATAACAACACTTCTATAGTTCATATCGTAGATTTACCAACACTAAAATAATATTGATACAAAAATAGATCACACGAACTAGCACAGGTGGAAAACTTCGCCTATTCCTGCGAATTCTTATATAAATGTAAGTGTGTTATTTTTTAACATACATTTTGCGCTCAAAAGTATCAGTCTTTGTAAAAGTTTAAAATTCATTTTCCTCCTTTGAGGTACTCGGAACAGTTTCACATGTTACTCGAAGTTTTTAAACTTAGAACAAATTTTGACGTTAACAGCTTGTGAAATATTTTAAGAGTACCTACAACAAACACTTCATAGTAAAATTCGATAAATAAAAAGTGATGTAGTCTAATTTAAATTTTGACATATTGGACTATTCCTTCACTATTCATCGTTTTCTTTTAACCTCAATTGAATTTCTCGGAGCGTCCAAACAATAATTCAGTTATAAATTAAAAGCGAAATAAATTGAATGCAGATTCTCTTTTCCCTCGGATCCAGTTATAGGGAATGCACGTATACAGTAATCTTTATTCCAATGGTAATTCTCACCACTACCATACGCTCAGAAACGGTTTGTAATCAGTTCATTAGTACACAGAGCGGTCACAATTAATGCGAATAAGACTCTAAAAAGAGACTCCGGAATTAACAACCATCTTAAGGAATAATAATGAGTTTTCGGCGAAATGATCAAAAAAATAGTTTTAACTTCATTAGCATTCCATATAAAGCCTAATTAATTGTTCGCAACCCAAGGGTCAAATACATTTAAATCGATCAATATAGGTTTTTAGTTTCCGGCAATTTAATTAGGCGCCGGTTCGTACCTAACTAAAATAAAATGACCTACAATAAAACGATAAATAATTTAAATTACTTAATTAAACGATTGATTAATTTAGTGTACAGGAAGAAAAGAAAAGTAATTAGTTTTCGTGAATTCAGGGAATGCACTTTGTTGCTCGGAACTAATACTTTACGCAAAGAACAGTAAACCCGACGACTGCAATAAACCAAATAAAAGAAGAAATCTCGTTGATAGAAATTCGCGTGTCTGTATTGAATCGAAACAATAAGTATGTTACAGTTTCTTGAACTTAGGTTTTATTCTTATTGGAATGTAGATCTCTTATTCGATGTGTGTGCGGAATGAATTTCCCATCGTTTCCGAGATGAATTAGAAAAATAAAACGTTAACAAAATTGTACGTGCCATTTGCGGTTGACATGTCTTTTGTTTGACTGCATGATAAATTTTTCAATTAAATTGAAATGAATTTATTACTGGGAAATACTTTCATTAGCTGACTAACGAGCTGCATTAAACAAGTATTACACTCAATAAAACTCGTCAAAAAATAATGTAGCTTTAATTAACTTGAGTTACTTTATACGTAATTTCTCGATTTAATCAATGTATCATGTATTCTACAATATATACATATATTATGTATTTTGTAACGTTTGTTCCGTTCTGTAATTATCACGAACTTACTATTGAATATATGGAGCAAAACAAAAGCTTAAGGTGCAAGCTAGCTCTTCTCCTATTAATTATAAATACCCTCAAGACAAATAGAATTATGTATTATAGATATTAAATTTTTTGAAAGCTTAGCTTGATATTCCTGATGCTACTCCAACATATATCTACGCGAATATATAAATTTGTAACACGGTTTAATTTGTTGGTTTCTTATTTAGTGCTACAAAACTATTAGATACCTCCATAAAACACCTTTCCACTCAATAGTATCAGTCATTATCAGTTTCCCGAAGTAAATGGTATAATATAATTAACCCTCAGCTATAGGGATCTAAACGGGTGCTATACAGCTCTAAAATAATTCGTACCTAAAAACCCCGTAACTTTTCACCGTTTGCGAAATGCGATAAAATTCTTATCCGCCGAGTTAATACGCCTAATCCGTATATCCACAGTTCTCTTTCACCGATTCAACCTCACTGATTAAATCAAGGTAACACACATGTCCACTAATAATTCAAGATAAGGCCCCGAGTCGAGACACGGCCGCCTCCACCTTTGAATGAATAAACTTGGGGCCGCCGCACTCGCAAATTATTCAGATTTTACTAAATGGTAGACGGATGAAATTAGTTACTATACTTAACTGTTTATGCATTTGATACCCGGCAGTATTTTCTAAATTTAACTAACTGCATTCATTTATTCAACGCCCAATGAGTAAATATTTTAAAGCTCCTTTATATAAGTGTATTTTTCTAATCTTGAACGCAATATCTTTGAATGTAAAACAAAAGCACCCATTTGGCAAATTATTGGAGCACAAGTAGAACCATCCGTTATGCAAAAAGGGTCAATAAGTCCAGCTGCATCCCTTTTAGAATATTAATATCGGTACTTAGTATATTTTCTGATCTTTTAGCGATTGCATATATCCAACTGCAATACATACATATATGAATTCGTCGTTTTGGTTTTGTATTTATTCGAGATTGTGCCCGTGCTTTTTGCATTTTATCGATTGGTGCATGCGAAATGTATAGAATATACTGCAGTCATTAAGAATTTCGTAATTAAGAGGAGAACTTTTGCTAGATTAAATATTCAATTAGCCGATGTGTTAACCCGCTTCTCGTAAAAATAAATTCTTGTTAAGGATTATTTTCTCTTGCCCGCCTAAAATTTCGATTTAATCCCTGCATTGAAGAATTCATAATTAGTTGATAAAATTAATTGATTGATAATAATTGTTGTAGGTTTGAAGATTCCGATAAGCAGCACAAATTACTGGTTCCGGAAAAATTGTAAGTAAAGTGGTTTTTCTATTCCATTTTTTTGATATAATTTTATTTTCATACATAATTATTTAATTTATGGGGTACATTGACTTTATTATCAATTTATTTGAACAAAGAGGACTTGGTTGTCAAATATTTTCGAGCGATTAAATAGCGAATTAAAATTGATGCGTATATTCAATATAATTACGAGTTTCCTAAAATATACACTGATAATTTTGTTTACACGTATTAA
The DNA here is from genome assembly GCA_918026865.1 of Phyllotreta striolata. NCBI lineage: Eukaryota > Metazoa > Arthropoda > Insecta > Coleoptera > Chrysomelidae > Phyllotreta > Phyllotreta striolata. The sequence goes on along the minus strand of OU900103.1, from coordinate 5,022,906 downwards.
TTTTTAATAGATGAACTGTTTCGGAATGGTTTACGCGAAATTAACATGGGTAATAATGCAATAAGTTTCATTTGTATCATTATTATTTTAATGAACATCATTCTACAGGTGTATGTATTCGCTGTTACGGCCTTGCAATTTATTGACGGCATTTTGATTTAATAAATTGACCGAATTATACCACATCAAATATTATAAATATAACAGTTAATTACAGTTCAAATTAGGCCGGTTTTTGCGAAAGTACGCTTCATGCAGCTCGCGTAGCCAAACTAAACGAAAAATCATCACATCAGCGAGGTGACGAAATTCGAAAAAAAAAATCAACGATTCGAAGATTCGTACTCTCAACGTGTACGGGCATTCCCGATAATTTCGAAATGGAAAAGTATATAACGTTGCATCGAATCCGTTCGATCCGAATTCGGGTGATTATCCGGAAGATCGTGTAGCGGAATCCGCAAGAACAATCGCATTTTATAAACGATTAGGGAACGTAAAGAATCTTTTCCTACCAGGATATATCGGTATGAGAGGGTGCACTGTGTCGGTTTCGTGGTTACCGTTCGTTCCCAAGAGAAACAACAGATAAGGAAGTGACTACGCTACCTCTTCGTTCCGCGAATTGATTTATCGTTAACGAAGCCGCCAGTATTTTAATAAGTCTATTAATTTTTTATTCGCGCAGTTTAGTTAAAACCGAGGGTTGTGGGGAGGAAGTATTGTAGTGCGAAATGGAACGAATTTTATTGTATTGAAAAAGATTTAATGTAGCTTCATAATGAAATTTCCTCGTAACATTAATTATTAAGTTAATTATATAAAATTAAATTTTTGATGTAATTTAAAACGAACAAGTGTAGGTCTAGCAGACATTTCCCTTTTATAAAGTGAACGATCGTACTTCACACTCTACTATTTTGCGCGAAACTAATGGCTTTTAATAAAAGCTCCGACTATAAAAATGTTGATTTATTATTAGTTTGGACGATTACTGTTCACAAATTTTTGCTCGAATTTCTAATATTATGGGAATGCATAATTAAAACATTTTTCATCATTACTCGTTGTATGCCGGAGTCCTGCTTTTAATACTAGAGAGATAGGTAAATGCCGTCAAACTACCCACTATCTCGCGGCTAACAAATCGCCCGATGGCACGAAAGCGCTTTTTACAAACGCTTTAATTGTTTTTGAAATCACACACTTTATCTTTTCAATAGCTGAATTCCTTTCGTATGGGAACACTTTACTATTCAATCGATTATAGGTGGTTGAATTAATGTAAATCTACCAGTACTCGCTAGAAGCTTTCACATTATTTAAAAAATCTACTTGGAAATTATTGGTAAAGAACAAATGTTTTTTTTTACCGATTTCTATTAAAAATGCATGTTTATTGTTCGGTTGGTGATTTGTTTAGCGTAAACGAAATCAATCTCTGTGACGGAAGAACGCATATAAATTTTAGTAATAATGTTATTTCGCTGTTCCAATAATCCATCAAGATTGACAAATACCATCTAATATTTAAGCAGCTTCGATCCCTTTTCTTCGGGCGATAGCGATGCAAAGAGGAATGCAGCCCTATATTCGGTTTCAGCGTCTGCCCCATTCCGCTGTTGAAACTTTGGACGCGAACGGGATAGAAGACATGTTAGTCAAGGCCTAATTTCACATTTCTCGTACGCCATTTTATCAATAAAAATCCACCTCGTAAAAAATCGTACTATTTCACGTATTAGTTTAATAACATTTTCGTTTACTAGGATAGTAAGTGAATAAAAAATCGCATCAAGGGGTTAAATTCAACAGGCCTATATTTCCGGGACTATATCTGGATATGGAGCTCTTCTCAAGACAGTCAACACGCTCGTCTATCTTATCGCCAATAACGTGTTCCTTTATTTAGATTTAGCTCGGGCCATCTCTTCGTTAAAATTGATTTCTTGTAAACGCCGTCGAGTGGCCGCGACGAGCCAGAAGAGACCCTTCCTATGGCTATTCCAGGTTTCGCCCTTAACATTACCCAAACATTAATTATTCCCATAGCATGGATGTTTCAGGGGCGTGCACTGTTGCGATAGTTTCACTTTCTGTCGAGGCTCGGCACCCGTCAAGTGTATCGCAGTTGTTGGAAAGGGGTTTCCAGGCAGAATGGTGCGGTAACTGCTTTTTATTATACAGAAAATTAACTCGATGTAGAGGATACTTGCTCGATCGGGGGCACTCGACGTTGAATAATGATTAAACGCTAGAGTATTGGGCATTTTTTTGGATCAATTCAATCTTGTCATTGGATTAAAAATTTAAATAAACGCCGGGGAATAATCCGTTCGGTGAGTAGATAACACGAAATTTCGTATATATAAATCTCCGAGAACCCGCTCCCACCCCATTTAGAACGAATGCGTGACCTGATGGATTTTTTTTATTCCAATAGTAGGGTCGATTAGTGGTCTGGTTCTTAAATGAACCATTAATCCGGTGCAATTTTCAAGGACTGAGCTATAATTTTGCCGAAATCACTTATTCTGATTGGCTTTAAAATGTAGACTACGAAAGCAATCACCATAAACAAGGAATAATTAATTTGTGAATTTGATTTATTTGTTTGGGGAATGTGAATATTAACACTTTTAACTTGCCTTGTGCATGCGATCCGAATTGATTGATTTAATCAAATTGTGTCTAATAGAATTTTCTTATCGAAGTTTTATGAGAATAATATTATTATTAAAAGTTAGTTATTTCTTATACACAGACATTTCTTTTAATAAAAGCTTTATTGTACTTATCGAAACTATATCTTAGAGTTTTATTATTTGTTTTAATTATCTTTTTTTGAGCAATGCTATCGATTCGCAAATATCCGGCAAATTCAAGTGATATATCAGTCTTATAAATCGTTAGTCTCGCAACTTCTGTCCGCTATTCCACTTCTCATTCGTTCATTCATTTTCGCTAGAACGCTTTCTAACTATTACCAGATTCTTTGCCTCTTTTCTTTCTTTGCGCTCTCGCGCAGAATTATGCCTCAGATTCAACACATTGGTTCCTTTCAAGCCATTCTAAACTACCCATAGACTCGTATTCGATAAACCTTCTTATCCAGCTTAATTTCTGGAATGTCGCTAGACATTCCGGCGAATTTTCCTTTTATTTTTATGCAATTTTTGTTCCGGACCGGAGAACCAAATGATTGTCATGATAATTTCAGCGAATTGCGAAGTTTTTGCAAATTTTGGCGGACGCACTGCTTTATCGATTTATTTCAGAGTGCAACTGATGCTTGGGTAATAAGTTTATTATTTGTGATGGGGTCCGGTGTAATAGGATATTATATGCGATTTTTGCGATACGCCCTGTGAACTGCGATGCTATGGCCTCTCTGTGATAAATGTAATCCGACTATAGTAGTGCAGCGTACGCCTGCAGATGGTCGCTAATTCCGGCATCAGATAATAACTGGCCTTTCTCCCTATTAACGCCGAATTTTCCGCCGTTATTTAATCTCGAGCCACGCCGTACGCTTCGAATGTGCGCCAAATAAACTACCGCCGAATACTCCGCAAAAGTATTTCCACGCCGGGGACGAAAGTAAGTGAGAATTGTCAAAAGTAATTGAGTTACATAAACATGAAGGTGAAATACTAAGAAATACGGCTGAGTGACACGAAGCCCTAACCCTTTCTGGAATCGTTAACTCGAAAACCGAGATGGGAACGACTTCTATAGGGGTTGCTGTAAGGTTTAAGAAAATGTGACTGTTTATTACGTTGTGGGGTATAGGTGTGAATTTCAAATTTAATATGGATTTAAATAGTGAGCTAAATCAGAGCTGTGTGTGATGCAAACATTTTTGCATAATTTTTAAATTAATACGTGAAAATGATATTAAATGTCACTAACGTGAATCCTATTAGGTATATTAATGCTCGTCATTATGAAGCCTAAAAATTTTATTTTCTGAATAAAATAAAAGTTGACAGTTAATTATAAAATAATAAATGCATACATCAAATAAATGCTTTATATACAAATAAATAATAATTCTCTAAATACCTATTCGTAATAAAAATTATTAAAATGAATTTGTGCAAAGTAATAATCAGTTAAATCTGATTAGGAATTCCGCGGGGTCATTCGAGAAACATCAATGAACTGTACGAATTAAAATTATTGCTCTTGAGTTGCGTGTCACGTTTGAGAAATTGAGTGTAAGGGTTGTAAAGGTTATTTAAATTTCGAGCTCCCAGCTCTGTTTTCGGCTGCACGGCGGCGTGAACCCGAAGTATAAGGCTTCCGTCAGGCATAAACGGCGCATCGCCTAGCACGCCTAGCCCTAGACGCGTCTTTAAATCAGCCTGATTGCAAAAGACGCGCTCAGCCTTCGCCGTTGGCCCCCGGCCCGGCCTGTTACTTTTATAACTATTTGCCAAGACAATGTAATTAAATGGCATCCATTTGTAATTTCGGAGCGGCGTGCAGGGAATGTAAACTGCTCGAACATGGAGAAGGTGTGACTGCGCGGTCCCGCTACAACCCCATCGGTACGCTAATAAAAACAAGCCGCTGCACTGTCAATACTTGCACCACTGAAGAATAATTAGCAGCAATAGCCGGTGATATTTGCATGCTGGGGGGTTATGGCATTCGCGAAAAGGGATCGAAGCACTGTGGATCCTATTCAAATTATACATTTCTTATTAAATAATTGATAATATAGTTTAGGTTACTTCATACTTTTTAGGTGTTTCTTTTTTTAAATGAGTGTGTAATATTTATTTATAAATTAAGGGTATTGGTTTTGGGCCAGGGTAATTAGGAGCGGTCCCACCGGAGGTTAATAGGTGGGCTTCGGACGTTATTCAAAGAGCTCCAGCGACAGGGGAGTTATAGGAAATCGGAATCGGGGGGGTTTAAAAGCAATCATCTCGCAGTAGCATCGCCCGCGCCACAACCGACGAGCGGCACTCGACTCGACGGTGTCTGTCACCCGAACATCAGCGGATTTAGGGGTCGCGAGAGAGCGCCATCAGTCGCAGCTACCCGCTATGCACATCTAATTGACCTTGCGCTTATAAATGACCAAAACGGCGGCTGTCAACGCCAATAATGTGTACTATCAGAAAGACTACGCGCGTCCTCATCTCGTCGCCAATGAGCTATGAGGGTTTATACATTCAAAAAAGCCTTCATTAACACTCGGGAAATGATCGCAAAGCTGTCGGTGACAGCCGGCCGGCCTATGCCGAAAATTCACCCGCACTGCCATTATCCCTCGTATCTAACTCTCTTTCGGTCAATCATTTCGTCATTAGCACCCCCCCGCTACTCGATTGAACGATTGCCCATCGTCGATGATGACCCATCCTAGACACAGCGTACAGTTTGACCAGCCGCAACGGCGACCATCGACTACCAACATCGGAAAACCTTGATAAATGCCCGGAATTAATATCGCTGATGATTAATGAAACGGCTGCTGGACGATCCAGGAACTGGCTGCAGTTATAGATTATCGGGCCACGACCCGGACAACATTACATTCAGTACTTTCGGTCGAAAATCAATTTACCAGTGTTCCTATTTCGTTTATAAAATTCTCTCACTGCTCAAATGACGAATCGAACGGTTCTATTATTGCCACGCGCTTTGTCAACTCTTCGACTGCAAACAAGAATGATGCAGTCGAAGTTTCGGAACAATTACGCGGATTGTTTCAGGTGCTCAGATCACCCGTTTAGGAAATACTCTCAATGCGTAGGCTGCCAGCCGTTATATTGTTTTCATTTAGAAGCCATAACTGAATTCATTACATACCGACGTTAAATAGATTAACGGAATCAAGCGGTCACAGACGTTGCTGGAACAAAGAGGGATCAAAGGTGGTATTCAATAGAACAGACGTATGTATACCTACATACATATCTATGTATATATGATTAAAATCCGACTATTATGATTTCTTGCTTTATTACATATCTCTCTAGATGTATTAAAAAATCGTTGCAGGTTTGGAATTTCCTGTTAATTTAAAAAATATAATTAAAGTCCTTTCTTGCTTATAAGACATAGGAAATAAGTGTTTTCTTTTTTTCCATCTCGCTATAATATAAGGGACGTTCCAGCCGGTGCAGCTAGACCCGATTTTTTTTTCTTCTTCGGTGGTGTCAAACTACCGAATGTTCTTTGTAATGGCTTACTTTCAGCCGCTACTAAGCACATTCACAGATGGCTCCGACTTACTTACATCGGATAACCGTATGAGCCAACTGACGTTTATCGTTCCGAGGATTTTTACACCGGAGAGAAGCGCGAATTGATAAAATTTGATACCGAATTTCGATAACCACAAAACAATTAGTTTCCGATAATTGAAGTCCGCCGCGCTTATTACGCAATTAAATTCGAAAATGATCTTCTGAAATTTTTTTGGCGAAAATTGATCTCGGGCTACAGATTTTCGAAACGCAACTCGACGTTCAAACTTTTAATTTACGTGGATAGAAGTTTTTTTCATTCATAAATTCTGCTCTGTTTGTGTAGTGATTTTTTTGTTTGTGGGAATTAAAACTAGCGAGTCGAGTTTCATTAATTTAATTTAAAAATCCTGTTACTAAAATTCCTGAGGTAACAAACCGTTATTAAATTCGCCGTGAATGTATTCTTTAAGTTTTCTTGTTTACAGGTAATTTATTTTGGAAACGTCACTATAAATTGCGGGATATAATTTGTTGAATTTTTACCTGCATTTCTTTTTCTACAAGTAGCAGTCACTGAAAAATATATCTAAAAATATCTACAGAAAATATTAGTAGACTCTTCATTTATCTAATTCATCCGAAAAAAAAAATTAAGGAATGTGGATATATCCAAAAAATATGTTTCATTTCATTTCGTAAAAATATCTTGAGGTACTAGGAGTTGGTTGTTTTGGCGACAATTTAATTTCCCATTAACTAATTGGTGAGAATTTCGGTAGCAGCGGAATGAATGGCTCCTTAGGCTGAGCCGGTGGAGGATATAAAAGTGAGGAATCCCGCTATGAAGATTAATTCGAATTGAGTAAACGGAGAGCCGTAGCCGATCGGGTCGAGGAACATAGACGGAATTAGAGAGGGCGACGGCTGTTGCCGCGAGATGTCGAATTAAAACCGCTACAAGGAACAGAAAACAGAGCAGAACAGCCAGCCCAACAAAAGAGATAAAGCGCCATCTCCCTTGAGATTGAGTTGATGAGTACCTCCCGCGCAGCTTTTAACTACTCGGCACCCCATCGAGCGCGGTTACTTCTGGGTAACAATACACTCCTGACTTATAAATGTCACTGAAGGGATTGTATAAATTGATGTCTGAGAACAGTGGAATTAATTTTAGTCGCCCGTTCGGAAATTTGCCAAATACCATTTTGGGATTGCGAACGGGACCCGCTAGTGCGTTCCGCCTACTCATTACATAATCCACTTGCTCCAGTCCAGAGCTATTAAAGAGGCTCTTCCTGATATTAGCGTTCGCATAAACGAATTCATATTTTTTTAAACCCCTACTGGGGTGCGTTCAGACTATACAGATTGCGCTATTTTGATGGCTCGGTGTTCTTTGTTTTGAAAATGGCCGGAGAGTTACTGAGAAATTCATCGCACAAATCGCTGAGTTGGTTTATTTTCGGTTTTGACGTTGGTTAAAGCCGAGTGATTAAATGTAGTGCCTTGAACAATGTTCGTATTCAAAGTGACCAAATTGACGCCTTTCTGATTCACTAAATAAACGAGCAGTAACGGAGAGGAGTTCGTAATGGAAATTTTGACTTTCGAGTAGGTACTTAACAAAGTTTGATTTTACCTATTCATCCTTGGGAATAAATCATTTTGTCTCAAATACGTTGAATTATTTGCTCTTTCATGTATTAATAATACACAAAATTTACAATTTTATTAATCCCAAAACGAGTTTATGATACTAAAAGTTTCAGTAACCTAGAAAGCTCCAATCGAGACACTATCCGATTAAAATTATTTACCAAGCTTTTATTTTATTCAAAGGGCTATTTATTATCCAACAACTAGTTGTTTCCAATTTAGCCAATTTGGATTTGAACTACTTACGCAATTTTCAACAAACTGTCGAATGCCAAACGTCAAAAAATGAAAATCGTATTGATTCGACGGGGATGGACGCATTTCAATAATAAAAACATTTATTATTTTGCCGCGTGTTTCAAATGGAAGATTTATTTCATTCGCGATTCTCGCAAAGATAATTTTTTAATTTGACTGGTATCCATTTGGACCATTCAAAAGTGCTGTTCCTGAATGAGTGAACTTTATCTCGATTTAGAAAGCTATTGCGAATTCCAACCCCTACAGCCCTAGCCGGCAACACCGACGCAGCCATTGCTCGGCGCTCTCTCTCTTTCCACAGCGACGTATCAGCTTTTTTTCTCCTTTTTTTTCCCTCGAATTAATTTAGAACTTTTACGGTTTTCTATCTCTAATAAATTTTGTACGAAATTTTTCAATCCCGAAATTTATTGTGAATAACTAAATGATGTTTAAAGTATGTTCGTCGGTTTCGAGAGGAAATCAATTTTATTTTTTTTGTTCAAATAAATTAAACATATTGTCCTATTTTTTATGAAGCGCCTTAATGAAGTGCAATTTTGTTCGTTATGTTTATATGAACCAAATAGATAAATGGAATCAAATAACACTCAATGGCTGCGTTAGCCGGGTTTTTCGAGAAATAAAACGAAACATTAATGGTATAAATTTTATCTAAAGCTTCATAGATTCTATCTTCTCATTATTGCACGTAACATATATAAAAGTTTTCCCAATAAAGTTTTCTTAGTGCTAAACTTTTCCATTTACATGCAATTTACTTCTCTCTACACCCTCGTACATTCAACAGTACAGGACCGAACTCTGGAAATTACCTGTGTCTTTTTGTAAGGAACTATTTAACATTGTACGTGCCTGTTTCTACAGATTTAATTAATATTCCTTACAGCGCGATATTAAAACAAATTTTTTGCTTCAATGCATTCATTTTGAATACTCCAACTATTTGATAATAATAATTCGTCGAAAACAATATTCATGTGGAATTCAGCAAACAGAGATTTACATAAATGAAGTCGCAGGAGCTTATTCGAATTAATTCATCAGGGTGGCATTTCAACAACGGTGTAAAAAACTTCTATCGTTTTTGTAATACATTCGCTTGTTACACAAAGGTATAATTTTTTAGGGTGTAATTCGGGTCAAATGCGTTAAAATTTATTAACTGGTGGTGTGGCGAAAATGATAAACGTTTTTCATGTATTTTTAAAGGATTATTTTAACAAATGATGTGGCTCAGTAGGTGGTAAAATAACAACCTAATATGGTACATAACGAAATTTTATACCGCGTTCTCGGGAAATAAATTGTAGGCAGCCGCCGGTCCAGTCGTTAATTACTTCAGCATCATTTGGATCAGATATCGGAAAATAACTCTGAAATTAGATTTTTTTTATATGAATGAGTTCCTTTGATAAACTCGGATTATGTATTTAAATTCAATTCTAAAAATAACTTTCAATATTTCATATTTACTCGCGATTCAAGGCGTGCAAGGTTTAGGAAATCAAATATTTCAAATTACTTTTGTTAAAAATCTTCATTGTAGTGAACAAGTTAATTTGTCAATTTGCAAAATAATCGAACCATTTTAATTGTACGCATTTGAGTATTGTAGGAAATCCGTTTGAATTTCATTTTAAACTGGCATAACATCCGAACATGTGTAATGCTATCATCCGAAAGTTCTGCAGAATTTACGCGAAGGTTAATAAAATTTCAATTAGAGAATATTGAATTTTTGTTAAACTCACAATATACACGTCTAACCGCAGCTTTTCCCTTTGACTCAATTTTGCTCACAAAAGTATAGACAAGGGAGTCGAAATTACATGGAACAGTTTCTACGACGAAATTAAATATTACATATTTAATTAAATGTAGTTAATTTATTAATGGAATATGCACTACAATATTACGATTTATTTTCCAGGTCAACTTCGATGTTCATGCGTACTGCATTTGCACATAATTTGAGAAGTGGGATTTAGGTAAGTTACTAGTTATTACATAGAAAAGTGATACAGGGCGTTTGATAATTGAATTCGAAGATGCAATTCGTGGAAAATGCCTCTATACATACAAAAGTGTTATTTACGCAAAGGCGAATCTAGTAAACACAAACGAACGAATTGAAAAGAACAATTCATATCGAAAGGGAAGAGAAGGTAGAATAAACTGCCCCCCGAGCTGCCCTTCAACCCTCGCTCAACATCAGCGACCGTTTCAAAAGCTGAGAAGTCGATTAACGTCAGGGAGTAGGGAAGTGAAATAGAGCTTAAATTGCAAGCACATCTAAGTTCCTTGCGAGAATCTTCTACAACTGAGTATTTTACACGACTGTCACCGCACAGAGCCGTTGCAGATGAGAGACCCGCAATTTTCGAATGGAAAATGGGCATAATTTGTTTTATAATGAAAAATGCAACACGTGCTAACACGCGCATAAATTTTTAATTTGCTCTCTTCTAAAAATACAACCGGCGAAAATTCGTTACGATAAATGGTATATTTTCCGCCCTAAATTTTCTCCAACGCGGATTAAAGTTTGATTTTGTCACTTGAGAATACGGGAAAACAGCGGGGATCACTCGTAGAAAACTCGAACATTAATCAGATATTAGCGGTTGCGTGATCGACTTCTGTCCGATCAACACACGCATCCCTCAACATGCACAAAACCAAACGCACTTTGGTTCATTAGTTTCGCTTTGATGTTATTCTTAATTCATAAGGGTAAAAATTCCTCTTTGGAAAGAAACCGTCCGAGACGGCTCGCCAGCGCGATTAAATTTGTGAAATTTTTTCAGAGCTTATCTTCAAACATCACTAACTTTTCATACATGATTTTACGCCCTACCTGGAATTGGGGATAAATTACATTGTAAATTTTATATGCACAAAAAATTTGTAATAAACCAAACAATAATAACAGGCTTAAAATATGGTTGAAAAGCTTCCGAGCTGTGATTTCATTAGTATTGCGTGATTAATAAGAGATGTGTGCTGGTATATCGGCTCATCGTGATACCTATTAGCTAATCCAGGACTTTATGCATGCGTTATCCTCATTAGATTTTCACACCGCCCTTACGTCTGATAAATCGTTTAACAGTCAGTGGAGCGTTTTCGGATTGTTTAGATCTACTTAACACTAAATTGCAATTTGAATATTGCATTTTTATTAAGTTTAATCTGTATTACCATACAGAGTTAAATTTTTTTCTTCGTATTAAAAAAACGAATATTTAATTAAAACAAAATGCGAAAATAAGAAATGATAAAATGAATTTCAATTTTAGCAATTTTCCAAAGATGCCGGGCATTTACTATTGAATACATAATTAAGTAATCCCTTTTTAACGTTATGCTGTTGATTGCTTTCAAGATGTTGAACATCGCATCGCATTTTTCTTGCAGTAAGTAAACAGGCAAAACCAAACGCTAAAACTAATTAATTTCGGTTTAACATCAGTTTAATTATCAACAAATACTTGCGGATAATTAAAGTGAACTTTTTAATTAACCGAGTGGTTTTTGTTAAAGATCTTAGCTTAGACATGTAATTTACTTTCATCGTTAATCTATGAAATTCTGTAATAAAATAATTGATTAAAGAATTCCCTTAGTGGAGTGGTAAGTTTTCTGTTTGTAATCCACCTATGTGAAAATAAGTCTCTCTTTAGCGCTACCATTTATTTTACAACGCCGAAAGTACTTTGAAGCAAATTTGTTTTGAACTTAAAGGAAATATTTATCTTTATGACATGAATAGGCGGAATTGTTGATGTTCTCAGGAAAGCTCCCGAGAAACTAATACATAATAATGAAGTTTTTCGCAAGAAGTAATATTAAGAAACCAGAAAACTTAGCAAATTCGTGTAACTTTTAGAAACCATTATTGTAATTATACGGATAGGAAGAGAAGATTTCAAACATTTGAAACTATCCAGCATTTTAAGATTAATGCCTGGAAGATTACGTTTTAATAATAATTTTAGGAATGGCATAAATGTATAGCAAAAAGGAGCGCTGGTATGTTTTTTATCGTTCATCTCATATTTTTTTATTATGGCAAACTAAGAATAGAGTTACTCAGACATCACTCTCATTATCAAATTACAGAGTATCATTTCTTCGCTGGTAACTTCTATAACAACATAATAATAGTTACAAATTGCTCGGGAAAAGCTTCCTGCTGTTGAAATTCAGAACAAACATAATAAGTTTGTTTTCGGATGGAAGGCTGAACACAACCTGTTGATGACTGAGTAAAACGAATGGTCGCGTCCACTGGGAATTACAATTTAAGACAGTCTCAATTGTTTTCTATGGTTGTTCTCAAGGTCGGTGTAAACGTAAACAATTCACTCTTTCATGTAAAATTTTCGAATTAAAACGAATCCCTGGATATCCTTATACGAAAAATCTAACAAGGTCAATAAAACCACAAAGTATGTGAATATCAAAATGATTATTATCTTCTTCAAATTCAGAGACGTGGCCTTAGGCGGAATGAGCGAATACGATGGAATCCCTATGTAGTAGTATTATGTATTATACGGGGATTGGAAAATGTTACGAGAAGAAAGTTAATATAAGTTTAATTTAATTTCGCTCTACTTTATTACATCCCTTTATTTTTGCTCAAAATATTTTTGTTCGAATTTTAGAAGCAACAGCAATATAATTACAAGTTTTATGAAACATTAATTATCGTTTAGTTCGAAAACACAGCCCTTTTAGTGCTGCTGAAGAAGTTCATTTAGGGAAATTGAGCATATTTCACCCTGTAACATGTACAAAGCGGGTTAAAAGGTAGGGGTTGACAAGGCGCGAGCAGAATGGAGTCTGTTAGAATCGGCTGGAATGTAATATGCGAGTTATACTTTGCTCCGTAAATCTCATTTAGGCTATAAAGACAATATTAACTCTCTGCACTAAGCAGCCAGATAGTATTATAAATGTTTATAATGTATCGTGTGCCAAGAGTGATTGTGGGGTCAACACTAACGGCTGCTCTGCCAGTTAACATTTGCCATGTTTACCGGGTGATAAAACCGCGCTTCACGTTGACTAATACCGTACGAAATTCGAAATAAACGCGATTTATAACTTACCCAAATTTAGCCAAAAAGTTTCGTTTCCGCAATTGCTTCGCGCGAACGCAAACGACTAAACAGTTTTAGCGATAAAATAGTAGGTAACCGAAAACAATAACTAAATTGGAAAGTGAATTTGCGTTTTTCGTTTCCATAACCCGTAGGCATGTCGGAAATGCGCCCCAAAAATATAAGAAAACAAAAGGTGTAATTCCCAAGCAGATCACATGCCACAAAATAAAAATCATAAGCAGAGTATGCGAATAATCCAATTGAATTTTATATCGAGACAAAAAACAGGGTGAAATTTTTATGTAAAAAATAAGACTTACCTACTACCTAAATACATTTCATACACCCAACATGTATATCATAAATCCTATTTACTGAAAATGGACTAAATTTTGCAGTAGATCCTTCAAGATAAATGTAACGTTAGGTTACAATAATTTTCTATTACTATTACGATTTAGACATCAAAGTGAAAAGAAATTTATTCCAAACCAATATATGGCACAAATGTGAGCTTTCGCTCGCAAAAAAAGAAAAACTTTTAGTTTTGCAGGCAACATCCAATTGAATTTTGTTGATTGGAAAATATTGCGTACACGTACTTGCAATTCTTCCAATAAAAACAATTTCAACACATTTTTTATTGAGTGACGATAATATTCATAATATAAATACGGCAATATTGGAAGAAGTATAAAAAGAAATTTGGAATTATCGTCAGAATAAGGAATTGCTTTTTCGAAGTTAACTATATTATGATCCACTCTGTACCGCACAGAAAGGTAATTTATAACTAATTTAAATATCGACAGGAAGGTGATGCCTCAAAAAGATGATATATTCGATATCAGTTTCATAAAATATCGTTTTCTTATCGGTTTCCATATTCTTTGAGTTTACTACATATTTATGTGGAATATGAATAAAGCTCACCTTTTATGGACTGCTAGAATTACATTTTCAAGACGTTCAAGGTTTCGACTTTGTATCAGAGTGTAAAATGAGATCGCCGATAAAGTTTTCTAATTTGCATATCACCTTATTCATGCTTTAGGTAACGTAAACCTACATCTTAATTACGGAGCATAATTTTATTTTCCAATATTTTTTTATCGAGTTTCGTTGCGAAAAGGGAATTTTATTTCGCCCAAAAAAAAACTTCATCTCAATCAAAACCTATGCGAAGGAAATCGATGTCGATATTTAAATTCCATGGATCGTGGCTAAATGTTTATTAATTCGTGCCGAGTCTGACACAGAGAAAACCATCCGGAGCTCTGCGCCTAACATCAATCGACCGATTTCGTTTGAAACACACAGATTCCTAGCCAAAGCCCATAGAGTTTATACATCACTCTAATTAATAAATGGCAGACCCGCGTACATAAGATGATTAAAGCTATCACTCTGTTTACGAGCCTCCCCCCTAGGCGGTACGCTTAGTTATATTCGAATAATGTGCTTTCGTTTCGCCCAACTTTAAGAGTAAAGGTATTTTATTAATTGATATATGGCGGTTCTTTGCTGTAACCTTTCTCACCGAAAATACCGAAATTAATTACCATGAACAAATATGTATTCACTACTCCAGAATGATATAATTCGAAGAAAACAGATCGTTTTGAGATACGTGGAATTTGCAAGGATTGTTTATACATTTAACACCTTCATTTTTGTTAATTGATAAAATGTTGATTGATTAGCAAACGCATATTTTATTGATTAAATAAAGTGTATAAAGTGTGATGATTAATAAGGTTTGGTTGGATGCATTGCGGAATGTAATTCAAGGAATCCATTAAAAATCTTGGTGAAACAAACAATTAAAAGTAGGAATTCAATCTCGAGACGCGCCGAGGGTGTTACCCGAAGGGGCAACTTTTGAACCACCACCATTTTCTGAAAAATTATACTGTAGACATTCCCGAGTAAATTATTTCGAGTGGAAGTAACTTCCGCATTCTTTTAATTTTTCCCTTCCGTCGCTGGAAACTAAATTATTTTCCGGCTGCTAAAATATCATTGTTTGAAGCCAATTAAAATTGTTACGCATAGTAAGCGTCATTACGAGAGTGGTTAGTCAGACGAAGGCTTAGGAATTTCAATTAGAATTTGTCACTTCTTGAACACATTAAAAGGATAGGGATCACTGACGAAAAAAAACTCTCTAATAATCAGATATTGGTGGTCGCGTGACAATGCCTTTCCGTTTGGCCTTTTGTCTCACACACGCATTACTGATTTTTACGATCCGGCCAAATAATTATTAAAAATTCATCGACAGGAAAATCTTTCCCGCTGGCTTTTATTTCTATTAACTCTCTTATCGATCAAACCCGCTTTTGTGTGGATTAATTCATTAATACCTACTATTATTATTATTATTACAACGTGCCGTTTAAAAACTCGCCTTTTGATTACATCAAGGCAATAGTAATGGATGTCTTTGCTGGGCTAATTACAATTTCATTGTAGATAGAAATTAAATTTAGGTCCAAAGTAGTGCGCTCTTCGGAATTAGCCCTTAAGGCCGATGGTGAACGGAGTGATGGCTTTAATCATCTTACGTACGCGGGTCCGCCATTTATTAATTAGAATGATGTATAAACTATATGAGCTTTGGTTAGGAACTTGTATATTTCAAACGAATACCGCCGATTGATGTTAAGCGCACTCTGTGGCCCTCATTTCTACATACGGACCCACTCGCATAGATTATAAACACTGGCCCGAGCCGTGAGGATGGTTTTACAAGCTTATGGACGGCGTGGATCAAATTCAGCTTTCCGCACCTACTTGAATAATAATTAATGATGAGTGTATACGTCTGCATATAGCATCGCTCCTATCACTCTCATTTGCATTTTTTAAACTTCACGATCTATGCAAAAATGCTCCAATAACAAACTCGAACTTTCTAAATATTTAAACTTAATTAAAACATTAATTTGGATATATGCAAAGTTTCTCCTACATATACTTGCATTCGAA
Organism: Phyllotreta striolata; assembly: GCA_918026865.1. Lineage (NCBI taxonomy): Eukaryota > Metazoa > Arthropoda > Insecta > Coleoptera > Chrysomelidae > Phyllotreta > Phyllotreta striolata. Next base: position 5,006,675 of record OU900103.1, on the reverse strand, counting down.
AACAGTTTCCCAACTCTATCTTCCCTATAAAATCATGAATAACTCTAAAACGTTTTCATCAGAAAATTTGTATAACAAAACTAAAAATATCTACTTGTACTTTTTGTTATTAATATTAGAGTCTTTATTAGAATATAATCTCTGTAACTGATACTTTCCATGCGAATTAAATTTTCCAAATTAAATTTTTTGTTGTGTTATTAACCTGGTTTTGTTTGTTAAATAAGTTTTCCTTCTTGAAAAGTTAGATATTGTTGTGACAAAAAAAATTCAAAAGGTATTAAATAAATTGATAAAGCAAACATAAAACGTTGAACTTTCCAGCCTGCGGAATATTCCATTAAAATTAAACTTTCTCATCTTTCATCGAAAATAATAAAGGACAACTTTTTTCGTAGCGAAAATATTGTGTTTTATCCTGGTTAATGAATGAATAATTAATTACGCTATTTTTTTGCTGCATTCATCGTGTCAAATCAAAAGTAAATATTGATTTATTGTTATTTCCAGTAGAGAGAAACTGCGGTTTTCCAATTAATAAAATTTATAAATTTGTAATTTATTATAGTCTGCTTAATTTTGTTCATAATGGCATAGCTTCTTTATTGTTGATTAAGAATCTAATAGATACATCTAGGTTGATTTTTTGTACTAAAACATATCAAATATCTCCTCTATAAATGTATATTCAATTTTTAATTCTAATTTTAAATTTAAACTTCAGTCGGTTTTCATAAAGTCCTTATCATAAATAATTTTTAATAAAAATAAAAATTTCATTCAGGCCATTGAAAGTGTATGATTTTTCCATAAGCCAGTCCTGAATAATCCGGAGCTTAAAAGTAGAACCAAAATACCATTGTCTGTTTAGCAGCGTGATATCCGAAGAGTCATCAATCAAATATTGTTAGTTGGAAGTCGATGGCAGGAGTTGAACCGTCTTCGACATGTTATGGTTTAGCATTTTAACACTATTCGAAAAGTTACAGAGGAAACTAAAACTTTAAGCTGCTTAAGAAATTTTAGATTTGCGGCTCTTAAAAAGATAGACAGTTTAGAGTCTGCGGTGTGCGAAAACGTTCGGGAAATCCTTTGTTCCGCGGACTTTTGGATTGTTGTTCTAATTCGTTTTAAATTAGTCCAAGAGATGAAAACAAAATTGTTAGGGAACTATTTATAAGGGTCTGCATTCTCCGCTTTAAATTCGTTCATTTAAAATATCCACCAGGAAGTTTATTTTGTATCTAATGGTGCGTATTTAATGATTTTTTAGTCGATGATATTTTGCGAAACTTTCAAAATTTTTCATATAGGTAGTTTTAGTGTGTGTTGGTTAGGTTTAATTATCGAAACGTTTATTATTTGCTGTGGAGAGTAGAAATGCGAATTCGTTTCGACTATTCTGTCGTGTTAAATATATACATTTGAATGTTTGAAGGCAACATTTAAACACATTTGTATCGATTTCAATAAAAAGTAATGCATTTAATATTTCGTTTTTTTGCTAAACAATCAAACGGAACTTAAAATTTTTATAAATATTTACCAATTTCTGCTTGGAATTTTGTTTTATCGCCTATTATTAATTTTTTGAATTATTATTTTAATTTGAATAACACGAAATAGAAAATTAGGTAGCTCTATTAACCTCTTCATTCTCCCAGTAGGTTGAGCGAATTCTCGTAAGCACGTAATGCAGAGAACACTTAGAGCTTTTTGTGAAAAATTTATACATCACAAAAAGTAAAGCTCCGTTTCACTCGCTAGAGAAAAAGCAATAAAGAAAAATCCAGCGGAGTAACTATCCTCTTGGCTGGGTTTCTCATAGATTGTCAATTTTCCATTTCGGAAAAGGTCTAGTGAATAGTGTAATGTATTTTAGATACGTGTGGCAGGAAATGTGTTTGTCGACAGAGCTAAAATCTTCTGTTAACACGACACGGAAGTGTTCAAACATCGTGAATTCATTGTACCAATTCTTACTACCGTTCCACCTCTTCGATCGCAAAACGCTAAAAGTCTCTGATGGAACGATTAGTGGAGAGATTTACTATCCATTTATTTTACACTTGATTGAATAAATATATTTCAACTGTAGTAGCCAAACTATTGCGAAAAATATCTATTACGGGGAAAATCATATTCGATCTATAACCATTTAAGATATAATTTCTTATTTTCATAGTTCAACCCCGGATATAAGTCCGCGTTAAGCAGTCTCTCTTTACAGATTAATGAAGGTTTCGCACGGAATTAATAATGGAAAACGGAAAGCTCGCATTAAATTACATTCTTAATTCCTCTCGCGAGTTAATATACACGACTTTTTATTGCACGGGTAGGAATTATTATTGGCAAAAGTCATTAGTTTTCTGCGAAAATGAATCGAATACTTCAATTATTCATATCTAGTTTACACCAATTAACGTTATCTCGGCGCTACACACTTTTGTGGTAAAGATTGATGTTTAAATTATACGAAAATCAAACAAAATTCTACGTTGGAAAATTGGAGCCTGATCCTTTTTAATACCATATAAAAATAGATAATACCTACCATTAAAATATTAGATATTTTGTAATAAGGCTTTCAGGGGTTTTAGCAAATCGATGAAAGGAAAACTCGATATTACTTAAAGTAAAGAACATCTTAATGTGATGTAAAAAGTAATAGACTACCAAGAATAGAGAATGCAGAGTATTTCGATGCAACTACAATATCCAGTAAATTGAAAACAATGTCTCTTCGTATGTATCTAAAAGTAATTTCATTAAATTTTATGAAAATTCTCTTATAAATGTAATGGAATTCCGTTATACGAGGGAGTGCGCACGTTTTTTAAAATGCAAAGTTTTGTAAATTAAATTGCTCAATACATGTTTGTACAGCGCCATTCTTCTAAAAATGTAGATCACACCGGTAAAATTCGTATGAGTGATTTTTTTGAAATACTATTTCAGCAATGAGTTGATTAATCTGAATATATCATTTTAGCATCGATTGGTTTCCACTTCATTATAGCTGATATTTTGCGATAGTGTAATTAAAAACCAATAAAAAATAATACCGTTCAATAAAACATTGAACTACGTAGTAACATGTTTTAGGGGAGTTTATTATTCTCTATCTTTAAGAACGGGTGGAAACGAAAGCCGTTTGCCGACAGGGCTGAAATAATCTTGTGTTTAACACGAACAGGAAGTGCTCCGGCACAGCCGTGAGATGGTTGTGCAATTCTAGGCAACGCGTTCAGACTACTAAACCATTCTACAAATTAAAAAGAGTAGCTTAAACATTATACAGCAATATAGTAACGATTAACTTTACTCCTCGGACGCAATTTATATCGAACGGCGATTTTTGCTCTTTTTTTTTTAATTGAAAACTGCTGGAATTCCTTATCGACTTGGAAATAATAGAAATAATTCGAAAATCGAGCATATTTTACGACACGAAGGACCAATAGGGATTTTTTTTGTAGATGCCGATTTTATTTTAACGCCGGTCCCCGATCAACCGAAGCCATTTTTCTCTATAATGAAATATGTTACCATACGCCTATGGCCCCACTTAATCGCTTTATTGTGACACATTTACTGAAATTCGTTTTTCCGACGATGGCGATGACCACTCGCAGCTTTTCCACCACTGCTGACGTTTCATATCAACGCCGGGTCAATGAATTTCCCAATCGAATAATTACGGTTTTTATTAATTAAACAAAAATAGAAAATTTGCTCACGATTTTAAAACTGTTAAAATAAAGTTCTTCAGTGACTGTTATGATTTTAACTAGTTTCTATGTTAACATTTGTATCTACTACCAGTATGAATTTTGCCAATAGTTAAATATTTACGACTTTCAAAGTTTAAATAAGATCTTTTATGTTTATTTCCTCTTCTGAGATTCCTCTCTTGTTTGCACTGGCAGTGATCTTGTTCAGCATATATTTTACGATATAATCGATACTGAACCTGATCTTTACAGTTTTGTCTAGAGTGAGAGTTTTTATGTATGTTATTTTTTCAATAATGTTTGACCCAGTTTTTCTTTTATATCTCGCGCTATATATTTTTTTCGTGTGGCTGAGTTTACATGAACACATGCTTTCAGAAAAAATGGTTATTCATTTTCGTTTCATTTTCAATTCTAATCGTCTTAGTGATTGAATTTCTGGCGATGAATTCAATAAGAAATTCCGTAAGAAAATTTCGAATCCGAAAACCCCCGTGAAAGTAATTAAATATGCTGTGGAACACCCTGTACAGATAAGCAATTACCTCTCGTTCGGATCTCACCCGCCAACTAATTAATGTATTAATATTCCTCTCAGAACTGAACACATAGCAGTAATCATTAGTGATAATTATCTGACTTCCTAAGTACATAAATAGCAACCCTTACACTGTCATTATCCTACAGGATGAACCACGTCTATTAAAATTAAGTGAGTAAGTAATATTAGGGAAATTCTATGCGTTTAATAAAATATAAATCCACACCATTGATTTGATTTAAAATTAATTCTACCAACCTTTACATCGTAAATATGTTCATCATGTAGGTAAAGGAGCATGAATTATTTTTGATCAGTATTAAGATATTAGCTACATCAAATTTGCATTAAATATAATAAGAAATTTTTGTATAAAAAGGCATAATATCAGCTTATCAAAAAGCGATTTGTCCTAACAGCCCTTGCGTGGGATAATTTCACCTTTTAACCCTATTACTATCAAAACGTTTTATCTCATCCAGTTATGAGGGTTAACAAGGGAACTGTGTTGATTAAACTGTTTAGTTTGGTTTATTTCGCAAATTATACAGAATACGGCGTAATTCTATACGCAAATAACATTTAACCAACATAAATTAAATATTTATTTTGTAATTTTTCGCTTCTAACTACGCAATTTGCGGCACTTAAAATATTAGTTTTCAGTTTGAGGCGAGCAGGTATCGGATTGGCGTGCGAGTTAATATAGGAGACAGATTAATAATGTGAGCATCACATAGAAAACGAGCACCAAGAAGGTCAAAATGTAAAGAAATTTAGTATGCGAGTAGAGGGTGTCAGCCGACCAGAATGTAGTGCAGCTGATAAAGAAGCGAGACTGTCAGTCAGCCTCTTCTCTTACAATACTTTCTCAATTTCCGTAGAAGTGATGTGACATTCCATCATGATGTCACAGCGGAGTAAATTAACAAAGCAACGTTCTTTAATAACCCCATCTTTTGGTGCGCTTCTTACTTCTTTTTAAACGGCCTGCCACTTGCCTCAGACGGTTCAGCTATATTTATTTTCTTTTGTGTTCACTACCGCAACATATAACGGATCGGTTTTTGATAATTGAATTTCTACTGAGTGATTCCTTCGAGCTTCGTGATTCACATACGCCGACTAACAGCTGTATTTATCTCGGAAAATACATCGTTCTCGGAAAAATGTTTTTTGATAAGATTTTTTTTTTCGATTCGTTGTAAAATATTGAGGAGTTGTAGCGCGTGCTTCGACGGCGAGATTCTTCAAAGCAAATATACTATGTCCCTTTCGAATCGTTTTTGCGAGGCTTTACTGTTTATGTGAAGATCCAGCTACAGTATCACCTCAACTATTCATAGATCTTCGAGGATTTGATGGCCATTTTTCGACTTGTTTTATTCGTATTATATCCAGTTCGCATGGGATATCCGCTGATCTGCCTTCCTTAGATAGGACAAAACATGTGTCTGCATAATGCGACTGAAAATTCATATCCGAACGCAGGAAAATCTTCGGTAGTGGCTTCGCTTCCAACTAGTAATGTATCATTTTTATCGACCGATTGAATTATTTATTACATTATTAAAAGGACTAAATTACTAAATAAAATAAAAGGCGCTTTTATTGGCGAATTGAGAATAAAGTTGTGTCATTTATTTCGTTCGGTAATACAAAAGAAACGGTTTTCGAGTTCCTGCGGATAATGGTAATTTTTTAACTAGGTTAACAAAGCCCGTTTGTTCATTTTATTTAACTTGTAGTAACAACAAGAAACCCGTTGAATTTATTAACTTTACGAGAAGGGGATGTTTTTGTTGTCGAACCTGTCCGGCGTGTCAGTAGCAACATCCTTCTTCGTTCCTTCGATCCGTGGTTACAGCGTCCGTCCCTCTATTTTCTATTTTCTTTTCTCTTAAGATAGCTACACAGTCAAAATTTTGCTCAAAAATCACCTGTACTTCGTTTTCTATCGCAATCTAAATATTTCGCATTCCGTTCAACAACAAATATATTTGTAATTATTAATGTAAATATGGTTAATTTAATATATTATGCAAATTATAATCGAGTAAACAATTTTTACTGTGTAAGTTTTTTCTATAGGATTGAAACTACTCGGAACAATACATAAAGCACTAACGCAAGGTATGGCTGTGTGAATATTTATGTGCTGCTTAACTGCTTGTCTCATCTTTTATATTTTCTCTAGTTTGTATGGATTCGAGCTTGAAAGAAAAATCCCGCATTTTAGTAAAGTTGCATTTTCTGATTTCTAATTGTTTCTTCCACTTTTACTTCTCGTTTTATCTTAGTTTTTATTGCAGGATGCGGTTTTATGTAATTATTGCGATGGGTTGTTAATAAAACGGAACACTTAATATATTGCCATTGCAAGAATGGAAAGGATTATTTCTTTACCTTATTCTAGAAAAATTTGCAAAGAGCATTTTACGGAACTAGCACATTTCAGGAAGCACGGAATTCATTTAATGAATAAATTATAAAAAGGTATTTTTAACGTTTTGATTGTGGCTTCATACTCTCAAAACTTTTAATTATCAGACAGTATATTTTACATTTTTATTTTCAACATACAGTTTCAAATTATAAACTTCTGATTAACAAATTGTTAATATTTCATTTTAAACATTTTACAATGTTACAAAGTTGTGAGGCTTTTTTTCAGTAAAATTAAAAAATATATAGTTTCATCAGGTAAATATGACATATACAACGTTACTCGTATCTCATTTCGAATATGTAAACGTTCCGCATGAAAATAGGTGATTGGCATTTTTATTAGGGCCATGCAGCCTTGTGAAAATAGAATAATTTGTCCAATTTCAAAGTCGAAATATAGTCATCAGTTTAACTGCATTGCTAGATTAAAAAGAATCCACATACTATGTATTTTCAAAAAAAATACATCAAACACGAATCGATATTATGTGTAAAACTCTTCATTTTGTTGCGATTATTTTCAAGCCGAATTTTATATTACAAACTTTAATTCAATATTTTCGCAACGGAAAAGTAAAAACTTTTTACTTTAATCTTTCTGGAATTAGTTTTGTACGCCGAAATCTAGTTGAAGATATAAAATGTAAAAATCGGGTGTATTAGGTATACGCAATCGTTTTTATGCAATTTAGCCAGCATTTTTCCAAGTAAATTAAAGCGTTCCATTCTATTTTCAGTTTATAAATTCGTCGGTTCAAATACAAAAAGCCAATAAATTAATTTGAATAGGCCATAAATAAACAAACTCCGGCCGTTGAGTGCGAAAAACTTGTTATAATTTAAACGAACATTGTGAATATTGCGGTTGTGTCGTTCCGAACTTCACACCTATTACGTAAATTATAAAATCATTACTGTTTTTTTTAATTCAATTATCGCAAGTCGATAGTTCGAAATTCATGTTTGTACTATCGGAGGTTTCGTTCTAAAAATTATTCGTAATTAACGTTTTATTTTGTTACTAGCCTTTCGTTAGTCCCTCTGACAACAAAGAGCTCCAAAAATCCGTAGTCAAACAATACCAATAGGTAGGTAGTGTTTAAAAAAGTCCACCGCCTCTTGCTTATGCCGTATTCGCGCTTGCGATTTTTTTTCTTTGACATAATTTCCTTTAACACTCTTGTCAACTCCACGCGTTCGTATCCTTGTAGTCGCCATTTAGGTTTAGTTGCTCTAAAAGTCGACTGCGCTACGCGCTCCCCTTATAATTGATTATTGAAAAGTCCGCATCCTCCGTATGCAAAAAAAATAATCAGCAATATTCGAGTGTTGTGTATTCCGTTTGCGGTTGTTGATAATAGTAACATCGCAACGTAACATCAGAGCGACGAAGGGACCGGGAAACAGAGAACGACTCGTTGGGAATTGTAGCACGGGGAGTTTTAGAAAAGCGAAGGGAAATGTAGCGACCTCTCTCGACGCCGTCAGTGACGGATCACTCGGAGCGAATCCAAGGGGTTTTTTTCAAATCCGATTTGAAATCGGCGAAAATTTTTGAGTGCATTTGGAAGTTTAATATTTATTAGCTAACTAAAACTTTTTGTAGACGATAATTGCTTTGATGATCCCTCTAATAAACTATGGTAGATTTTGATTGGGGAGATCGCACGTGAAGTGCGCGAAGTTGATTAAAAATGTTGATAAAACTTGAGCGACTGTCGCTGAAATCGGCAGTGGATACAAGGGGCATAAGCGACTACACTCACTTTAATGTCTGTTGCAGGGCCATGGGACTCAACGGCCACATAGACGGGGTGGATTGAGATCGTGCAATCATGCATAACGTACAAGCTCTTCGGACGACAAACCCACATCTGCTCTTCTATATGCTGTTGATATTTCAGTTTTACGGTAAGTCCACAATTAGCTTATAGGAATGACTTCGACTATTCAGCTATATTCCCCCGACAATTTATTTTCGATATCTTATGTCTGTGTGTACTTTCTATCTAGAGGAATATTCTTTTTCACGATTCGCTGAACATTCTTTTACCTAAGGTTTCGTATATTCATAACATTTTTTAATACTGGTTTATACGGCATATTAATTTAAAAAAAATCTCTTTTACAACGTTTTATTTAATCCTTAGGAAATAGTAAATTAGTCTGAGGATATTCGACCATAACCAACCAGCTATAATCGGTTAAATTGAATATTTCGTTAATTAACTTATCGAAAATATAATTTATAAACAAAATGCGATATTCAAACAACGATATCTATAAACATTGATTCATAAATTTAACATTTATTCTATATCATTTATCAAAACATTAACGAACTCGATTGTAAACCTCGTATAACGATTTGTTTTGATTCCTGTTATTCGGTTAGTTCATTAGGTATTAAATCCGCATCATAGTTAAATCGTGCAGCATTTTACAAATATCCTAGATGTACCAACCTATTAAAATATTGTTTACAAGTTTTACACAAATACCCAATCTAATATTAGATACTTAATCTCATTAGAACTCAAGCAAACGGAATTTTAATATCAATAATATGCTTTAATGAAATAAGGGAACGAATTTAAAAGCAGTTATTAACGAATTAATTGATAGCCGTTGACAAACAAACCGGAGATAAAATCGAACTATTAAGATGGAAGTTGGGGCGCGCGAGTCGGGAGTTTAAGCGAGAAAGCCGAATTCAAATTTCAACTTAGTGGCACATTAACCGCGCTGCCAGAAACGTATCTTATTTGTTTTAATTTCTTGCGTTGTTGTAGGCTTTTGTTTCATCGGTCTGAATAATTAACTTACCGTCTCGGAATCACAATTCTCTTACGTGTGAGACATTTTAATGAGATTCCTCTAATTTAGTAGCTCGCGTTCCCAAATTAACTATCCGGGATTATTGAATATTAAAATTCTTACTTTTGAAAACATTCCTTAAATTAGTACTCGTTGAATATTACTTATATATTTATCACACACACGAAACTTTTGAGACAACCCTCTCAAACTAAATTTATTATACCAAACCAGTAATAAACGGTAATAAAAATGTTCCAGCAATATTTTTTTTGGGTCATAAAGTAATTACTGTCTAATCAATCATCTACCTCCATATTATAGTAGCTAATACTTTAATAGATTATAGAGACACGTTTCAATAAATTGATTAATCGCAAATACAACAAAGACAAAAGTCCTGTTTCGAATGGCGCATATAACTTCTAATTTAACGATGTATAGAAATATCATTTTATAGGTAGATAGTTGAACGATATAATCGCGTTTGCACATCGGGCGAAATGACAACGGTTGCGAGATTTCCACATCCATATTTATTCGCATGCAGAGGTGCATATATACACAAAACTGACAACGAAATACTGCGTTACTTTTGAGCTAATCTTCTGCATCCACATAACCCCTACATTTATTCCAGAAGGAATAAACTCATGCTTTTTTAATTACCTAACGATAGTTTAATATTATCTGTAAAGTTAGGTAAGACATTGATACATGAATATTCGCTCCATTCTAAACTTGTTGAAATATTATTTGGAATAGCACGTGGTCTTATTTTCCTCTCACATTGTTACAAACTTTTGGTAGCAAGTGTTGAAATAATTTCGAAACTTTACAAACGAAACTATTCGATGTAAGTTTCTTTAAAGAGAAAAGCTATATGTTTAATAGGTCTTGTCTAACAAATACAGCTAATTAAAATAGTTAGGGTTAAGTTTATTTGCTGCTTACTTAAGGTTTCATCTTTCCTTTGGAATGTAGAGTAGGGTGACACCGTTTTAATGCGAATTGGAAAAAAATAGCGAAATAAAAAGTTCTGTTCGAGACTTGATGTGGTCGGGTCTCGGTACTCTATTTATCAAATTTCTTGTTAGATCAAAGAAAGGCGACAAAGCGAATGCGCGTCCAGTTATTGTATTTGACAGAGAATCTACGTGGCCACTCTTAATCTACGAAGATTTGCATATTATGTGTTATATATAGCCGGCAACTGACAGATACAGAGATGGTCCGCAACGGTACAGGTCCCTAGCTCTATAGAATATCGCCTTGTTTTGCATTGAGTTATACAGGAACGGACTAGAACTCATTAATATTCATAAAATTTTTGTTACTCCGTGCAATAATTCAGCCAATTCGCAACGGAAAGGCCTAAGGAATCGTACGAATTGTGGGTTTTTTAAAAAAGTGGGCCAGACCGATCCCGAAAAGTCGCCCTACAGAAGACTCTGTTCCGTGTGCCAGTCGTTAAAGTCAACTCTTAAGACAATATTAAGTGTTCACTACTGTTATGTAGCCTGTGAATTAACGCTGAAATACTCGTCGCGTTTAATGAAAACTTTTAGATTCTCACAATTCATTTAACGACGAAAAAAATTGTTTTAATCGTCTACTTAAAAGAACGTTTCAAATCAAATAAAAATTAATTGATTTGTAATCGTTGATTAACTGTAAAAGTTTACGGAACGCAAGCTTCCACGTTTTAAATTCGGAGTAGGTATACCCATTATAATGCAGGTCGATTGCAGAAACGGAGCAAAAGAACAACGCCGGTTACTAGTAATTCTGCTGGGTTCATCACCCGAACTATTCGCAATATTCGAAGTGCGAGAAAGAGCATAGCCCAATCTCCATCAACATACTCCGGTGTTATACCTGCTAGAAAACCATCCGAGCCAAAATCCAGCTAGCTGTAAGCATCAGCAATTAGAAGTGGAGTTCAGTCGCAACTCACGAGTCACGAGCCAGCCGGCCGTCACTCTTAACCACCCCCTTTAGGTTTTAGTGGGATTGCTTTTTACCCCATTCCACCCGCTATACCACAACTTATTGTATGATACAAGTGCGGCAGGTTTCCTTAATTACAATTACAACACTTTTATGTGCTTAATCCATTTCCAGTTATAAGCCTTCATTTTCGGGTGCAGGATGCGGAGGAACACTTCTAATAAAAGAACCTTCGAGGTTGCATTCTTGAGCATTTTGCAGCGTTAAAAGTGTAATTATTATTAAAAACTACCCTAAATTTATCATGCTGGTGAATTATTAATATTCTCGAAGGATATTGTCGAGAAAATGACGAAATCAGAGGTCACTACTGGGGTTTGTGTATCTAAGGATTTGAACCTTAAGCCTCATTAGCATCAGCATTGTTGCCTTGTGACAGGTTTCCTTAGTATTAAGGTCTGTCGTCCTCATTTCCCCTCCTACATCTAAGCTGTTAGTGTCCTTATTATTATTGTTGAAGGGTACTTTTATCGTCCAATTTTCCATATTTAAGCAACATTACACCGAACACACTTCACTACAAAAAATGTTACAGAATATTACGTTGGCAATTTTGTTACCTACGTAATATTATGTAATTTTTAAATACGGTATATATACTGTAAAAAATTCTCTTAATATATTCTGGATACACAATTTATACGGTTAAATTACAGAATATATAATGTAATGCATTACATTTTTATGTAAAGTCTCGAATTCCGGTGTAATTTTACAATGTAATTTCAGTATTACCTGTCTAGTTCTGTAATTTTACAGTCTTACATGATAGGCTATGTATTATAGTTATTTACATAATTTATTTAGTAAAACATACATAATAAATTAAGGAAAATTACAGAATTTTTTTTCAGTGTTGGGAAAGTTGCACCGTAAAGTAAATCAACTGTTTTCGCTGGGTTTTTAGAAAAATATTCCTCTTGAAAAACCATAGAAATTACCCGCAATCCTTCCTGTACAATTTTATTACCATCATCATTACTATTTGACTGCTCGCCATATTCGTTTCAGCGAAGCGAAAAATTTCATATGTTTACACATGTTTTTTACACTCTTTCAAACGGTGTGGCATAAACATCAATTTTATTTTATTTTATGCATTTCATATCTGCTGTTTTACCGCGTTTTTTTCGAATTAAAATTCACTAGGTGCAAGATTTTTTTAATAATTCGTATAATCACGTATTAAGTGTATAATTTCTTGACTAACACATTCAATCAATTGTCCTTAATAAATGCATTCGTGATGCTCTCTGCACAAATTACAGCATTTCGAAAATTTTCACGCCAACTGATATTTGCGTTTTGCTTTCCATTTTCATTTATCACAATCAAACTATCTCATAAATCACTAAATAAACCTACTTTTATTACTAGTTATTCAAACAGACCGTTCCATTTCGACGATAGAAATAAATTTGTTGGAATTTACTGGTACACATTCCACTCTTCTCACAATCTCGCCTATAGTTCCAGTTTGGACGGATAATAATGACAATAAAATTTTCGAATCCTACTTACAGGGTCCTTTCATTTGCACAATGCTAACTTTTCTACTCGATAGTTAGTAGGTAATGCCTACAGTTTAATAATCCAAGATTATTGGGTGATTACAGGTATGAATTTATTTGTAAAATAATTTAAACCTCTATTGAAAGTTTTGGTAAATTTTGAGAACATAAATTCGACGATTTGGAGAATCATTTTTATCATATTCAAAAATTAAATATGAAAATAGTCATTAGCTTGTATTTTCGAGCTACAATATTGAAAGGGAATGGCTAATATAATATTTAATTTCTTAATTATGGACCTTAATAATATCCCTCTACCTTTACAAGAGCTACACTTCAATTTATTACTTTGAGTATATCATTATCAACATTCCCTCCTCCTTAGTATTATTATTCCCAACTCAATCTTGTAATTTTCAATTTAATTGGAACATTGTATATTTCATCCATGTTGTTATAACGTAACGGGTGAATCCTCTTACCAGATGATGACATTTCGCGACTGCAAAATATACACAAGCAAACTGCTCCAGAAATTTATGTCCATTCAACCTCAACCGTGCGAAAATCCGAAATTGATTTGGGACACATTGTACATTTTTGGCTTCTCTACATTGGCGAACATTTGTCAACAAGAACGGTTCGGTGAAACGCTGGTGTCCAGTCGATACGTCATCATGGCAATCACACCCCGAGCGCCAATCATTCCCACAGTCCGAAATTGAAAAAGCGCGAGTCACGTTGGCAATAAAGCGAGGCACTGGCCCATGCGTCCACTGCGTTTATCACGATAACTTTAAGGTCAAGCATTGCTCGATGGTACATTCTGTTTAGTCTTAGTGGTAGAAAAAGGCCTATGTACTGGTTACAACACTATTATCAACTAAAAAGCTCATCTGCAATGTTCTTTTCTTTCGTTGGTCATTTCGAATTGTCTCCTTTCTGTTCATTTCATCTGCTTTAACACTGGTATTTCCTTTATACATCTATTTCAGTTATAGTGTAAATAAAAAAAGGATACGAACGGGTATTTCATAAAAAAAATAGATGAATTAGGTAAGTATAGAGAGTTATAGTAAAATTAGGGTTTTTTTTTATTAAATTATTGTAGGTATACAAGTACAATTTTTATGGTATCGTTGAAACTATATATCCCTTTTGGTCTGACGCCCAGAATCATATCCTCTATCCTCGATAGATTAACCTTTTCTCATCCGCAATTCTTTTTCTTTCCAAACAACCACTCAAATTTCACTCAAACCCCACTGTCTGTGATACGTTTTCGACGATTAATTGTTATCCTTGTGTTTTTGTTTTAACGTTCTTTAATTTTTGATGCACACGTACACTCACAAATCGTTCACAAAGAAATGAGAAAATACCGTCGACCGCGTTTTTATGATTTCCTGCACTTTAATGTCACTTTTTCTTTTTATTCCTAACCACTCACATTAAATGGCGGGGATGGGGATGTAAAATACAAAGAAATTCTGCGATCGATACTCTATCTACGGCCGCAAATAATTAGGGATATTTTTTTATTTTGTTCGGTTGTTGCGAATTAGCGAAACAATTAGATCGCTGCAAATTTTATTTTCGAGTTCGATTGCTGCCTAATGAGTTAATTAAAAAAAGCATCGCTGTGTCTAGTATAGAGACATGTAACGTCTCTAGTGTTTGAAATCAGGCACGCTATGTGTAGAGCAAGCTACTGAGCCCAATTATACATATGTACTTAATTACCAGATATCGCATGTGCTAAATTAACAATCTGAACTATTACGTAATATGTTTGATGTTTTAGTAATAATTCGATTGCAGTCGCAATGTAATTCGTTAAAAATTAATTATTTTACATAATTATGAATATTAATCCATTAATGTAACTGTAGCTCTCGCTGTAATGTTGTGATACGTTTAATTCATTGCGGGATGCTGCAAATGAAACACAAACTGAATTTTCGTTCGCACTACGTAAGTTGCGAAGTTCCCGATACACATTCGAGGCAGAAGGTCATGGGGGTAACGCAGTGTTATTATTTAATTTATAATATCAAATTAGGAGACTCCGTAAAAAGGTTAAGGTAGAAAATATATCATTTCTTTTCGTTCAAAAATAACATTTGAGAAGAGCGACTGTTTGCACTAGTAACATCATGTACACTCGACACCAAAAATGTTTGCTTATACTTTCGGTAATAGGTAAATGGTATTTTATTGTTAAAGTGGAATGGCCGAAAACACAGGGTGTCTCCATACATGCACTAAACAAATTTCAATTGGTTACATAATTATGTTTTTAATCAGCAATTAGAAACTCTTCCATTTGCAGCTGATTAAATAATGCTTGAATTCGTTGTGAATAAAAGAAACCACTATCCGGATTCGAAATGCTGACGTTCGGATTTTCATTCTGTGACACCCTGTGATAAAATGCCAGTGCATGCAAAAGGAAGAGTTTATCGAAAAGTGGAAAATATGGAAGGAAGTTCCTGGAAGATCTAAAAACACATGCTATTCGCTCACTTTATTAAAACATTTCTGGAAGTTGAAATTGAATATGTAAACTACGGTTTGTTCGACATCCCTTAAAGTGTTGGTATAGGTGGAAAAATGATGTTGAGCACGCAGTGAAGTAAAACGAATATAGCTATAATGAATAAACAAAAATAATATTTTCTAATGTAATATTCATTAAATCATTCCGCAGTTACTCCTCAATGATCCATTACAAGAGTCTTCCTAAAAATTCATTATTCGTAAGTCGAGGATAAAATTTAATTTTTTGTGAAAAATCCTGGCGTATGACCGTAACGTTTTGCCAAAGCAGGGGCCAACGAAAACAATATTTAGAATTTATTCGACTATTTGCCTTTTCATAACGGTGCTTGTAGATGAGATTTCTCCATTCGAAAAAAAAACGGACCAAAAAAATTACGATCCATTTCGCTAAATAAATTACCTAAAATAAAAATGTGAATTCTGCAAACGATCAAAAATTTATAGTGGGTTAAAGAAAACTATTTTCAGTCGAATATAGTAGCATGCCCATGCTAATAGTTCGGAGTGTTGTATACGAATTAAAAAATATTTTATGGATCATTTTACGAGAAAGTCATTTTTCACACTGTGCGGAGCGCGGAGTACGTATAGTGAACTTCGAGAAATATCGTTACTTTCAGCTTCTAAAATATGATTCCTTATCTTTTGACTGGGACGTGAATGGATGTTCGTCCCATATGAACATAGAAAATTATTATTCCATGTGAAAATTCGATATAGTGTAGACTGTTTGCTTTTGCCACCCCGTACCCCTCGTGAAAACTATTTATCGGGTGTCAAAAAGATATCCAATTTTAGAGACAGAGGGTGAGGAAGTATCTGATGGGAATAAACAGTGACGGGGGCATAACAAATTAACAGTTTTTTTTTTATACTTAATACGAAAAATTTTTAAACCTATAGTTAATTATTTTAGTGTTATTAAAGGTTAATAAGGAGTCGTTGGTGAAACGAATTTGTATAATATAATAAGTGCCGAGGCGGGTTTTCGAACAAAAGGAAATAATTCCCAAAGAGTGAATACGGGTTCTGGACATTGTGTCTTATATCCTCCGACCATGGGGAATAGCTATGAAGACGAGCAAAAATATGACACGGAACGTTGAAATCGACGAAGGCCAATAACTCGAGCCGTCGTCACGTGGCCATCTCGCGTAATCCACTTGGGTCCGACACTTCTCGAATCTCTACTTTTTGCGATAACGTCACTCGTAATTTACTATCTGGTTTGATTGCTATTTATGGCAGTGGACTTAGTAGTTTTTCAATAAACTTGCACGGAACACATGTATCATATCGCCCTGGCGCTTTGCGCGATTAACATTTTCATTTTCATCCCTTTCATATACTTTCCCTTCATACGAGCCATCTCTACTTTGCGATAGGTATTAAAGTGACACGTTTTGAAATTAATTTCTTTGAGTAAAAAATTTTAATCGTGCCAAGTATTTCGGTCGCCGCGTAGACAATAACCTGTTATATCAATAATAATCGAGTAGATGGTTTCTGAAACGGAAGCAGTCTTTCGAGGCGACCGCAAGACAACAATGATAGCTTTGCATAAGGCCATAAAAGCATAATCCTTTAATTAAATACATTCCATTTATAGTGCATACGGTTCGGCCGCACGCTTACTGCAACCACATATAACTCTGTATTAAATAACATTGCTTACACCTATGTTACAATTTCACGCGTTCATAATTTTATTACTGTATATCTGCATAGCCACGAAGGTATTTCGAATTACGTTGGTAATATACGATATAGATGAGAATCTATTTACACCTCAATTTAATAAACGTCCTTAACAAGGCAAAAATTAACAGCGGGATAATAATCCGGGTGTACAATTGAATATGCCCCGCGAAAAAGGACAATTACGAAATGACGAATGACCGTATAAACCGGGAATTTATTCGGGGAGGAAGTTGGAATAATCTAAAGGGTAAAGAACATTTTATGTGAGTGAAAACGCCACTCGGTTTTAATTTACATAAACAAAGATTTTTGTCGGAGTTTTAAAATTAATTAAAATGGTATAAAAAGAGGTCGCGTATCGACTAAAAGCTACTTTAAACCTGGAATGAGTCTCGTCGAGAGGAATTTACTTTGCTGTTTTGACTGTAACGAGAAAAGCTTAATTATTATGACGTAAGATATACTGCATCAGGTAGAGAGGCATCAATATTATAATTTCCCGGCGGTTCGGATGGCAAGAGAGCCTTAGAGTTTGCGATTCGCCGTTCATCTGTAAGCGAGAAAAACTTAGACATGAAAAGTTTCCGGTTGTACGGCTAGAGCGTGCAGTTGCCTAAGAGGAAAACTTTTGTTTAATTTTGTTTGGTTTGACGCTAAGCTCTTCTCCTGTCACTTTCATCCTGACTCCTCTTGTTTCCGATATTTGCGAAGAAGAGTTAATATTTTAAACTTATTGCATTATTTCCAATATGTCACTGACAATGGATATTACCAGGCGTATTTTCTGCAAACTATTTCTTGACTTTGATGCATTTAGTTATTTGGTTTCGAAGGTATCTACTATACTATAATTTTTATATCGTATGAACTTGAACATTATTTATTCTATTCTATATATTCTATAAATTCGGTGTCAACATCCCTTAATTTCATGCTATATATTAGTGTTTTTAGGATGAGAGTTTGCCTCATTTCAGAGGGTGGTATTCAATGGAATGCTAACTTTATTCGACCGACCACCAGTTTATTAAGATTTAACTTCCCCAACCCTCCAAGTTCCGGCCACCAGACTAAACTTAGTTCAATTACGAGATATTATTATGAATTCCATCATTACTTGGGGTATTTGGCTTATATAGCGGCGGACTTTTAGAAAAATTTCGGCCCCCGAATAATTGCGTTTCCTCTCTCGTCTCGTTGCATGGCCCCCCACCCGCCCCGGATTCATCAAGTTTCAACTAAAAATCGATAACAAAACCGTAGGTACACGGTTTATTTCGAAACAATTCGACTAACAAATGACGTTTTTTTGAGCCTAATGTAAAAATGGGACCATAAATTTCCGACGATTGTTTATGATTATTTAGATTCCAGTGCTTTTTAATTGTCCGAAAAGTTTCAATTTTTTTGCTTTCGAAGCATCATCGATTTTTTTATATATTCCTACCGTTTGCGGAATTGAATTTTTAATACAAACAGAGCTTCACGTCATATTCTGTTGTTTGTTTTCTTCGTCGTCATACCCGAATGGAGCTAATTACAATTAATAATAAATACGGTTCTTGTATGAGCTAGCAGTGCACCGAATTTGTCCACCATTCGCATATTAACACTATAAATACCGAAATTTAATTCATCTCTGCAGGTGTAGGTTTTAGCCGTGTAAATATTTTAGTATAATCAAATCGACTCAAGCTAACAGAACTGGAAGCAACGTTCCTGTTATCGAATGTCTGTGTGAAAATCATATAGTTGTTAATGTTCAAAGCCCACGAACAAATTGTTAAAGCATCGTATACGTTTTCCCGTGCAGGATTCCCCTATGTTAATAATAGCCCGTGCATTGATCAGACGCCACTTTGATAACAAATTTACAATAACTAGATTGTAATAATTACGAGAGGTACAAACTGTTCGCGTACGTTTCGGCTTTTCGCAGAGAAAGGCATTAAAATGTGATCAAAAGCAAAAAATACTGGCGGAATCTACAAACTGAAAAGAATGTGATGAATACTTCCTGTTTCGTTTTCTTTTAGACGTCGATACGTTTCAACAAATGATATGTTTGAGTAAGGAAAAACCTCGATCTTGTAAAAGCGTCAAGATAACAGATGCGTGAAGGTGTTCACACATTTTAGTGAAAAACAATGGCTATCACCGCCCGCTAAATCAATAAAGTGGATTATTCCTTTTCCCGAAATTTTCAGTAGTTCATTGCGTTCGTGATAAATTATTTATGAAAAAAAAATACGCGAAAAAATGTGTATCTTATCGTGAAAGTCGGCGTAAAGAATTTCGGAGATTTTTCTGATTAACTAATGAGAAGGTTCGAGTTGAAACGGTAATTTATTTTAAACAAATTTAAGAGATACGCCTAGAAGGAAAAATGCCCCGTTAAGAGGATATTGAATCGGTTCCGTTAAAGTACAATTCGAGAAAATTAATAAAAAGAGCCGTAGGTATGAAATGATGAAAGGCGTTTACGTTCCAGATAAAGACCTAATATCAAAGATGTTCAAATAGGTCGAAATTGCGAAATTGCTCCTCTCAAAACACTTGTGAAATTATCGAATGACCTTTGAGAAATTTCTTTTCTTTTATTTGTTACTCCTACACCATTTTATTGCACCGTTTATTTAATTTAGAAACACATGATGGGTGATAGTAAGTACATTAACACCTTTTTCTCTGATATTTTCTGCAGACAAATTCAACAACTACATAGGGTTAAAGCAACTAGCCAAGTTGCGAATGAACTCCCTTTGAAGCCTAGTCTCGAGATTCGAACTTTAACTAGTTTTATGCGCTTTAACCTATAAATAAGGCATGTATCGTAGGATATCAATAAGAGAGATTCGATGTTTGTTTCAGATGTGGTCCCAGCATTCGAGCCCGACTTCCTGTTCCCTCTGGAGAATTTGACCGTGGCTCAGGGCCGTGACGCAACCTTTACATGTGTTGTCAACAATCTTGGGGGATATAGGGTGAGTGGGGAACTCACCACTGCAAGGGTGTGTATTTTTTCGATCTAATATTTATGCACCGATAGCAGTATCGAGTTGGGTGCAAGTGAAAGGTCCATTTCTAAATGTCGCGTCAGTGTCTCAGACCGTTTAGTATTTTTCAACCATTTATATCATCGATTTTTTGCGGTGTAGTCGTTAAGCAAAAAAAAATTCTAAAGAAATACTTTGTCATTATTGATGAGGAAATTATAAAATCAGGGGAATGATAATGGGGAAAGTTTATGAGAACGCGTCTTGATTGATTGATGTCCATCTGCATCAGAAATGGTTGAAATTGTAATTATCGCATTAATTAGATTGTGTTACGGATATAGCATAGCGATATTAGGATTATTTGAAATTTTTTTGATCGATCTCGGCGATAATTAGAAATGGACCTGCATTTGATATCCCTTACAAACTCGGAGTCTGCAATGCACCGGCACTTCAGAGCACTGCACTCTGCACTACCAGCACAAGCACGTCATGAATGGAGCACCATATGCACAACGAAATGAAAATCAATTGTATTGACCAAATAATCAAATAATACGAATTACATTTTATACACCAAATGTTTATTCTACGCTGCTAATTTTTTTTATGTTGCAATATATTCGAGAACAGTATCGGCTACTAATTAAATTTAGTTGCAATTTAGATAAATTTACGAGCATTCGCAAGTCAGGCTTTGAAAGAAGAAATGATTAAAATTATCCCAAAGCAATTACAGTTTATAAATCATCCAATATAGAAGATGTAAAAAAGCGGTTGCGGTTTTGCATCGGTCGGTATGTTTCAGCACATCATTCTTAGATTACAGCTGAAAAAAAGGCGGAAACTACAGGCAGACCCGAGAGCTAGACAATTTATATACTTTAGGTTATAAATTAAAGTTAAACTAATGTTCCTGAATGTTTCACTTGCTACATTCCGTTTCCTCAAGTAATAGCTTTCTTCGGGAGCCATATTCGACTATAATACACTAGCAGCTTTGGCGGGGAAAACAATTAAATACTAGGCAGAATGATAGAACCTATGGAATTATATAGTCTCGAAGGTTAGCAGTAAAGTGAGATTTCTCAAAAATGCGGACATGCAAATTTCTTTAATTAAACGAGCAAATTTTTTACAACCAATTCGATATAAATGCATTTAACGTTACTGTGAGTATAACAAGACGTTTACCGTATTCTGCTCAAACTGTCTGCAGCTCATTCTTGTGTAATTGAAACAACTTATTGGGTATCAATAAACGGGTTTTTACGAGCCATAAAACCGTTTCATTGCCTCTCCTGTATGATGAATAAGTAAACTTTTTATAGGATCTATTCTATAATTGCAGTCCGAATGATGCGTTCTACATTATTTATCAGGCTAGGCTACTTTGCTTAGGATATTGTATTTTATTTGTTATTACGTATTTATTAGTAGATACATGTGGAACTTTAAAATCCCAACAAAAAAACCTACGAGAGTTTTTTTTTTATAATATTTGAGGGTTGTTATGGAGATGGGTTTATTGACTCTCACATACGTGATAAGAATTCAGCGATGTTTAAGATATTTTTATACCCCAATTCCGTATGTAGCGTTTTTGGAGAAAGTTTTATTGTACAAATACGATTATGATTTTTTTTTCGACTTGTATTTATATAGTTTCAAACAGATTTTTATTCATTAGGGGTACACTGAAAGTATTACCTAATTAAAATAAGTTTTCCCAAAGTATTTTCGTGTCATTGAAACTTCCTTGCGCTGTTTTCCTTTAAAAAAAGTTCGTAAAATGCTCTAAAGTTACGTTAATACTATACGCAGCTTCGAAGGCCGCTTACCTACAATATTAAATTGAGTTTTAACAGTCGACTTCCTCCTGAAAAGTGTACGGGGGCTTCAGTTTAACCCTGAAAAATTAATTTCAAGACAAAGTTGATGGATATTCCTCAGTTGTCTTTGTCGTGTCATCAAGCGGAAACTCGTATGGTCGGTTTTTCCGAGGATATTAGGCATTTTCGGAGTTGTTCCAGCGAATTATTTTTAATACTTTTTAACTTGGAAGGTTGCTTGTCTTTTAGAATTTTGTTAATTTAAAACACAAACATAATTTTCTATCAAGACCTGGTATTTTCGTCAACAAGATCTCTCTTTATTTTCCTTTTCCCTAGAATATACATGCTTGTTTGTCACCAAAGAAAATTTTTAATTTTAAACTGAACAACAATTTTACGTTCGTATCTAAGAAGTTTGGAGATAAATATTTTTCTAGAAAATAATTAGACTGGATTTGTTTTATACAAAAGCGTCGTGAATTGGTAATTCATTCAAGCAATTAAATGCAGTTTTGTAACTAAATTTTGATCGGTACACTTATTAACGCTAAAATAACCCAGACAAAACCCATTCATCAACCACAGTTCTGAACTTGTAAGTACAGTGTAATAAAGGTTTTATAATGAAAAATTAACATTCTTGCCAAACTTGAAGTCGGTTGCAAAATGACTCTTTGTTAAAGATGTCACGTATATAATTAACTTTGTTTACATTTAATATATTTCAGATGTAGAAATAGACTCAATTTTTTAAAAAGTCGCTCCTCGCACGAGCCGAATTTTAATTAGGGAATATTTAAAACTTTTCTAGCCATTCGGAATTTTGATCAAATGCTTGATATTGTTCCTGCTGATGTAATTCTCTTTCTATATTTTCATTAACGATATTATATTACAAGCGTCAATCATATTCTGCCAAGAAATTAATTAGCATATGAAAGTATTCTGCATCGACAATAATTCTCTTCTTATTAATTCTTTTATATGCTATATGAATGACGCACTTGTACCGGTGGAAGGTCTGAAAATCCGCAAAAATTTCATAAAACGATATTTGCGCCGGGTTTAACAAATAATATTGGAATATTTCTCCTATCAGAATGTGACTTGATATTTGCGAGAAAATTTTTAATCAGTATATTTACTTCTTCATTCCGAAATAAAATTTGAGGAATTCTTCTTTTTAATTTCAAGGAGTTCGTACAACAATGGTATGATAAACACAAAACATCTTTGGAATTTTAATTGCGCGAAGAATTTACTACAGAATCGGACCAACTTTTTCCATAATTTGTATTTCATTATCTACTTTAAATATGCCGAACATAATCCTGCTTTATAAAATAATATTTTCAATCGAGTACGATTTTCAATTGTAATAATCGTAAAAATTAAATCGAGAAACAATTTCCGGAGGTAGTGATAATAATAAAATTCAATTCGAACAACCTGGCAGAACAATCTATTCGAGTCAAATTTGTCTGAATAAACTTTGTAAATGAGGTCTTTCTAGTACAAACTAGTACAGCAACTCATTAAGATATGTTAATAATTTACCAAATATTGATAATCCCATCTTGCGATTTCTCTCAAATTTCGTGTTCTCAAAACGAAGTACACTGAAATCTATTTAGTTTTTTTTATTCTCAGCAAGAATAATATTAACTTCCAGTTTCTTCCTTAGTTACTTTTATTCTCCATTCTACTTTAATCAGTAGCAATAAAATTTATTAAGATGTAAGTATAAATACAAGGTGACTGTGAGTTTATTATTTGAATAAACCGGAATTTGTTTAAACGGTTTAATTAGAAAAAATTAAGAGGATTAGTTTTATTTTAGAAAAATATTTTGAAGTATGCAGCATGTAATTGGATGGAACCATTGTTGTTCGAATAGCTGCTTTCCAGTTGGCAAACAGCCGAAAAATCTTGAATATTCCGATAAAATCGACTGAACGAAACTTTTGAACGACAATTCACAAAAGAAAGTACAAAAGTCAGAATTTAACTTGATAGCATTTCCTTATAATAGCCTTTAAGAATAAGCTAATAGGGTATATTATAATTTAGCGAATCAATGATTTGAATAACGAAAAGTTTAAGACTACAACCCATTATAAGTAGAAGACTGTCTCTCGAATGAAATTGCTGTGCTACTCTAGGTTATCTTCCTTCTTTTAAATATCAATTTAAACCGCTCACACCTCATTAAATTTCAATTTTACAGCTATTGTCCTATCTGGGTTATAGCTCGGGGTAGCATGCATTCGAAATCTAACATGGCACGCACCTAACATGCTTTTCCAACCGATTCTATGAAATCGAAACGACAAAAAAAAACAATTATTTTAGTTCGACATTTTCAATTATATATTTCACACATTTGGTTAATATGTTGATTTTCACATAAAGGTAGACATCTTAACGTTATGGGTAATTTTAACAACTTTATTTTCACAAAATTTCTAACGAAGAAAATTTACTAGTAGAAATATACGGAATGATTAAGCAATTAAAATTTTCTTTTTTGGAGATTATTTTTTGATATATTAACAAATCATTACCGCAGTAATTTATAATTTTATTTTTTTTAATAATATTGTTAATATATCCCACGAATTAATTATACAACAGTTTGTTAAACTGTTTTATAACTAAATGTAGTTTTTAAGTATAATGTAGTTGCCTGTTATGTAATATTTGAGAATCTAAAAATCCCCTGAAGAAGTAATTTATTGCAAAACTTTTCAATTCTAAGATAATTCTAAAGACTAAACAAAGAATCCTCCAGTCAAATTAAATTCTTAATGAATTTTGAATATTCCAAAACTTCACAATATTAAACAGTGATTTTTTTAGATTCTTGATTATATGTTTAAAATTTAACGAGTCTTTAAATTAAAACAATGGCGAGTTTATTAATCATAATGCACATCTTGAGCGACATCATTACACTATATTCAAATTAAAGAAAATTACTTGTAAGCAGAGAAGCTCGGGCGATGAACAGGTCCGCATTGAGAGCAAATTTAACTAATTTATTCGACTAAATTATTAGCGCGATCGTCGACGAATGTGTTGATTAAAAACTTACCATTGCACATTATTAACGTCGATATAAAAGTTAATCGAAAATAAAAAGCTTGTTGACCACAACTGTTCACATTTCATTTTGAATCAGGTCGCTTGGATAAAGGCTGATACCAAGGCAATATTAGCTATACACGAGCACGTTATTACGAACAACGCACGATTATCTGTTACACACAACGACTTCAACACATGGACGTTGAATATACGGGGTGTTAAAAGAGAAGATAGGGGGCAGTATATGTGTCAAGTCAATACAGATCCGATGAAGATGCAGGTACGTGACAAACATTTTTTCTTAATTAATTATTCGGCGTTTTCTAATTAACTGGAAAATAGTTTAAAGCGCATCGAAACATCCATTCAAAATTGGATCGTAGTCCTCTCACGGGACGAACTATGTGCAACTTTACATCCTCCAGGCCATTATACAGACGGAAAGTAACACTATCTACGGTCTCCTTACAGAAACAATTAGTTACAAGAGAATGTCTTTAATATGTACCCTTGAAACAATTTAACACTCCAACATGATCACCATTGTTGTGCAAAGGACCGTATCGAGTTTTAGTTTCGATAAGTTAAACATTTTGCCAACGTATTTGTTGCAACTTTCCGGCAGCGGCGACATTTTGAATTTATACGCATAATTTAAATTTTACACCGAGTTTTCCGACGGCGACGTTTCAAGTTTAACTTGTTCTAAACAAAAAACTAAAATTGAATCTAAAGATAAGATCCGGACCCCGAAAGTGATGAAAGTGAAATTCTCAAGACATTATCTAACGTCCAGCAGGAAACTTTTACAATCTTCGCGCAAACCGAAACCAAATCTATTTTTTACGAACGAGCACCACATTTTGAGCGACCCTATTCTGGAGAAAAGGGCGCCGTGACTTTAAGGATTGCCAGTTCCGAGGAGAAGCATTTAAACCAAATTTTATTTAGCCGATTTACCCGGCAATGATATCCACTCGAATTTCAGATACGCCCTTCCTAGTTTCTCTTATTCGAACAAACTAATTTATGATAAGTGTCTACAGAACGGAAGTTCGCGCTTTACATACACAAGCAAATGCTCTCTTTAATTTTTCCAGACCGCATATTTGGAAGTGGTGATTCCGCCGGATATTATCACAGAAGAAACGTCTGGGGACATGATGGTGCCCGAAGGCGGATCTGCGAAGCTAACGTGCAAAGCTCGAGGGCATCCTAAGCCCCGAGTAGTTTGGAGAAGAGAAGACGGAGGTGCCATCGTCGCCCGTACCGGCCCCAATAATAAAATAGAACGAGTGACATCGGTGGAGGGCGAAACACTAACGTTGACTAAAGTCACCAGGTCCGAGATGGGCGCTTATTTGTGCATAGCGGCCAACGGAGTGCCCCCTTCGGTCAGCAAGAGACTGATGCTTCACGTGCATTGTAAGTACATCTACTTAATTTGCATTATTAATTAGCGAAATTCCGCCTTGCTCGGTTAATAAATTAACTCAACAGTTTGTAAACACTCGAATTCCAATTAAAACACTTAACAAAGCAAGCCCTGCTTGAGATTCGAGATCACTAACTACCAATAATTTGGAAAGTAAAAAAAAAGCGTGGAAAGAAGTATGACCCAATAATTTTCTTGTTCTGTTTCTGATCATTTTATCCCCGGCAAATAACGTTGGAGAGTGTGCGATGGTCTGGCGGAAAACTCTGTAATTTTACTTCTGGTGTTTACTGAGCACGTACAGAAACGGTAATTGTTGTCTCGAGACTCTCTAAGTTGATTTTGATTGTTTTTCTTTACTTTTCCTTAATAAAATTCCCGCAGATAGTGCGAGAATTATTTATTAAGGAGACATCGGAGAACGCAAATGATATCGGTTTCGTTGCGTTTATTGCTTTCTTTTTTTTGTTTTATTTTCGCTGAAAAAAAATATTAATAAAACGGGGTTTATTTTCATCTGATTGGTGAATGTGAAATTCATTCAAAAATATTTGGTAAAATAACATAAATAAACATTAATTAAAAGCAATTTGTATGTGTGTATTGTGAATACAATATATGATTTGAAAATGTTAATAAAATTCAAACATCAAAGTCTACTACAAAATCAATTGACTAAAGTTAATACATATTTTTTTACATATCATTATAAATGCACAATTACAAAACACAGAGCTGACATAAAGACTTAAAGTTCGAGTATGAGTTGTTTGCGAATTTTAAAACTTCCAATTATGCTCTGTACAGAGAGTCTAAGTCGTATACTATAGATTCTTTTATACACTCGCAACCTATTATAAAGTTTCAATTCGTTTTATTGTCGATCACTCAAAACAGTGAAAGAAGAGAGATTTCTCACTCTATTTGGGTCATTCCTCGGGTAATACTCTGCGAAAAAGTCGGCACGTAATAAATAAGTGTTTTATCGAGCTACAGATAGAATAGTACTAGCCTTCTATATTTCCGAATACGTGTTTCAGAATCAAACTGTTTAATAGTCCGAGCACACGCTTTTTCAGTCTAGAAGACACTTTCAATAATTGGTAATGGATTGCAACTCTCAGGAAATATTTCGAATTAAAAATTAGGATGATTCGGTGAACTTTTCACATTTTTTTTTCGTCGCCAAATTGAATTGGAATTGTGAAAATGAACTCGTGGAAAGGTCTGCTCAACGAAAGTAAAACTTTTTATGCAAATCATTTTTGAAGTAGCGTTGCAAATTTAACATGAACGTAAAATTACCAACAGAGTATAGGAGTATATTACTTACTAAAAAATAATTTTATTTAATAAATGATTATTCGATATTTTCAACAGTAAAGTGGAATAAAAACAGTGTCGGCCTACAATACAAGATTAATAAATAACGGAGGTAAATCCAAAAATTCCATTGAACATGCAGTTTGGCGTCAGCTCAGTTGTTAAAATAACAAATGTTCACTCAGTCAATAAAAGTTGGAGAAAAAACGATTAATCATCGCCTTTTATATGTAGAAAAGTTCACCCCATGGAGTAACATCGATGAAAGTCTATCAGAAAAATCCCTGAAATTCATTGAAAAAAGTTGGAAATTCATAGAAATCAGAATGGAATCCATTTGCGAAGTTCAGATTCGTGTGAATAAGCAATCAAGAAATTAGGGTAAATTAAAATTTCAAAACGTACTTAATTTTCTAAATGTGTTTGGTACAGATGCTTTCAAATATAAAGTAGGTAGTTTTACGGCTAATTTACATGTAGGGAACCAATAATTATACACAAATTCTAAGGGGATGTTCTTAATTCATAACTAATTCATTACACGTTTACGAGTAATTAAATTCAATTAAATAATTCAGAAGGAAGAAGCTAGATTCATGTTCATTTATAGACAAATATATTGATTATGAATAACACTAATGATACAGTACTTTTTAAACAGAAATATTTATTAAATTTATTCCGATGTATTCAAAACGTTTCCAAAAAATCACAACTTATACGGTCAATAATTGGCAGACCTTGTTAAATTGGCCGCCAGAACGGACTGGCAGGTCGATATAGCTTTTACATTTCGACCAGAACAGGCTGAAGTGGACCAGAAAATATGGCAAGCAATTGCAATAAGTATTAGTAATGTAAACGCCGCGCATCTGACACAAAAGTGATCCAATCCAAATGTTGACGACGTGACGACGTGGCTGTATTTATATTGCAGCAGCACAAAGGCGAGAATGAACAATTGTTTTTAAAAGCTCGTATGAATATGGATGTGGTGGAATGCACTCTCTACAATAGCCCAGGGTAATGGCTCCGTGCTAAGTAGACAATGGCTGATTATAAACATAACCATAAATACAAACGTTGGCAACTTCAATCATTTCCCGGCGAATGTATGCTAAACGTAACCAACTTATAGGGTGAATATCGATATATGTATGTAATTGCTTCGTTACGTTACTAAGCTTTTAATAGTTTGAAAACAATTTTGATTTTTCCAAATACTCACGAAAAATAAATATATCATTAAAAGCTATGTTGGAAGTAATTATTTGAGCCGCTTCATATCCGGAAATGTGCCGTAAAAAGTTCTAAAATCAACAAGTAGAAATATATGTTTAATGCGAATTAATTTCCAACAAAATTCAACTGGCATTGAAAATTCGTATTTTAAATTAAATCCTGTAATTAAATTTTAATTATAATAATAATATGGGATTGAAATCTTATTTGGCAAATAACCCTGTAAAGCATTGTCGGGGATATGATTTGAAATACCAGTTGTACGAGCAGCTTCAGTGGCCAAACTGAACATTTATGCAGTACGAAATCATATAATTTATGCATTGCATTAAATATATAAATGTATAAACTCCCTATTCCGGCGCGATATATTCAATCGAATGCTTCCATCGGCCTGTTAATAAATTTTCTGGAATATTTAACTTATATAAAACGGATTCGGGATGAATGTTAATAATGATAATAACGCCAGATCTTTTCTCTATTATCATTTACAATGCTATTAAAAAATTCGTTTATAAAACGTGACCAATGGTAAAAGCAAAAGAGCCCTTTTGTAATGCTTTTTGCGCTCCTTTTTAATTCCAATATGATGAAGTATTTGCGTAGGTAAAAAAATCACCGCTATTTTAAATTAGGGAAACCTGTTCTGAGCTAGTGGCATTTTTATTAAAATTTCACCAGTGATATATACCACTCAAGTTGAGGTTATAATTCAAAAATAATTTTCTCGGCTTAGAAATTGTGAAGATGTAAATTTTAACTTTGTAATTAAAATATTGTGCGTAAGGGTCCGGATCTTTCCACCGAGGCCCGAAGCCTGCACGGTGCACGTTAAAAACCTGTTTTCGTTTCTCAATTTCACGACATTTGATAAACACATTTAAATTAGATTCTAAGCGTATTACAAGTATTATAGCTTTATTTAATTATGAAATCAAGGCGAGTTTATTTATGAACTAACTTATGCCGTAGAATCATCACTAAATATAACGTTATTTTCTACTTTCAATCTGAAAGTTAGAGCATAATGATGAATGAGCGGCTAATGAAGCGATTGCTTCACTACGAAGCCTTCTTCAGATATACAAATATTGAGTAAAGAAATTTAGTTTTTGTATTCACAACTACATACTTTTTGAGCATCAAATAAGCTATTACTAATTTTATTCGGCACTTAAAAGCGTTTTATTTCTACCTATTATTTGAGAAATATATTTGGTTCTTATCAAAGTTGTATTCATTCAACTATTTAATTCATAACAACAATGTAGCAAATGTAGAAGTTTCGTATGAATTGTTTATAGGGTTTAGTATAACGAAAGTTTCACACAATGGTCCTTATCTAAAATAGGAAACATAAAATCGAAGTTAAATCACATTCTCTTCATAAACTACACCTGATTGCGGTCATTTATAAAAACACTACATTGTAATACAATCGCGAGGGAGTAGTGGAAAGAGGCGATCGGATCTTTAATATTTTCCATATTTGTGAATCAAGACGAATCGAATGCTTTTGTATTACCTGAGAATTGACTACGTTTTATTTATTAGTACTTTGTTTCTATTATTCCTGTATTTCTATTCACCCGTATTAATTTAACAATCATCGTTGTATTTACGTTTAAAATGGAATAAAATAAAATAAATCACTGAATAAAATATAAGCTAGTTCGGAGAGCATGTAGTAGAGGTTAATCGATAATAAAACAAGAACTGAAATGGATAAAAATAAAAGTGTGCCAGCGTAAGGTCCACTCCAGGCTGTTTGAAACTTCCCCGGGACACGTCTTCATTATAATCAATCACTTGAATAAGTAAATAATTTTTGCGACGGTGATGTTGTCGTCAAAGTTTCCAGACTTAGCTGGATTCTAGGCGTAAATGCAATCGGTTCAAATTGTTAAGAACTACATGTACAAATAAAAATACCGCTTGATGGTAAAAGATAAACGAAAGCGGCTTTAAAGCTGTTCAGCAAATATAGAGAATTTCTGAAACACCGGTTTACAAAAGCGGTGAGAAGGTAAATTACTACTTTTTTATAGACTTTCCTTGAAAATTTGTTTTTTAAGGGTTTTAATTTTTATATGATTCAAAGAATTTTTAAGTATCATTATACAGGCTACGAAATTTTGATTAAAAACTCCCTTATCATTGATTCCATTTCGACATTCAATTACAGTAATATTCAAGCATCGTAACAAACTCCCGAATTAAGAAAAATCACTTTCCTAGAATTACATTCCATCCGCCGTTTTTCTTTTATATAATCTGAAAAGTCGTTCCTACCCTATGGAAGAATCTTTAGTTTTATGAATCT
Source organism: Phyllotreta striolata (assembly GCA_918026865.1). NCBI lineage: Eukaryota > Metazoa > Arthropoda > Insecta > Coleoptera > Chrysomelidae > Phyllotreta > Phyllotreta striolata. Next base: position 4,975,098 of record OU900103.1, on the reverse strand, counting down.
CTTTTCTGGATTCTTGAATAAAACTATTAACTCTAAAGTTTCCCTAGCAAAATTGGGTTTTAAATTGTATTATGTAAAAACATATTATACCCTAAGTGAAACGGAGTCAGAAGTTTGCTCTCCTCAATCCACGTCTGATCGCGAAAGAGTATAGGCAGTAAAGAAGGGGAGGAAAATACAAGTAGATGTTTTATCATCGGGGTTTTACAATAAAACTTAGCTTTCGATTAAAGTGGAAAAAAAGTGACAAAGTCGAAAGATTAATGGAAGTATAATCTAAAAAATATACAGGATATTCAGCGTGCATTGTATTTGAAATTGAAATTATAACCGTACAAGCGGGCTAATCTTCCATTATTAGTCGAGTTTACTCCACAGAAGGGAAGGTTCCCATACATATTGTGTCCGAATAGTAGCAAAGTTGTAAAATTTATCGTAAACTCGTAGATAGCACATAAGCCACCAAGAATACTAAATAAATCCCCTGTTAACAATACAACCATATTACTTTCACTTTCGCAATACATTATTGATCAGAAAGTGGATGATTTCAATTAAATTCCGAAGGTTGTAGTCTAACTTTACCCGCGGGAAGGCGGCAGTCCCACAGGTAACCCGTACTCATATTAATTTACTAACGGTTTGTTTTGCAAGAACTTAACCACACAGGCACACTACACTGATTTTTAGATGACTGAGCATTCCCTCTATACCTGAACAATAGTTATTGAAAATGGGTAGTATTTCAAATAAAATTTCCATGCGTGATTGAAGTTATTAAACACCTGCTTTAATTACAATTCTCTATTGCATAAAAATGACGAAATTACATAAGAAAACAAGATATTTTAACCGTGATGGTCGTTTAATTTCCCCGTAGACAGAATCTAGAATGTTCCTTTAATTAATAACCTCGTTTGTCAAATAGATTTACAACGAGAAAATACAGTGTAGAGATATTTCTTATAAAAGGCTCATAAATTGGTGTTAGGGTCGTGAAAATTGCCGTTAAAAAAGGTGATGTTAAAAATGGTTTGGGCAAAATGCATTTCGGCTTAAGGTGCTCAATTTAATTTAAAACGGCATTTTTGTGGATAGGCATCCCCTATAAAATTTATATAAATTCAAGAGGTAATTGAGTTTTCAATATAAATTTTTCCGAAATACTTTTATCGCTCAACTGGAAGTCCTTCTACAAGCAAATGTTATACGAGACATTTTGTATAGGTAGATACTATTAAAAAATAATCTCGCCTCGATCAGGAATATAGAAAAATGTTAATCAAGTAAAATAATTGAACTCCGTAAAGAGTTCCTTCATTTAATTTCCCTTTGAGTCTACCTACTACATTCTAACTGCTCGTTGTTATTAATTAACTCCAGTAGGTTGAATTTTAACTTTGATTACCTAATTCTGCAAAGCTTTTATTCCTGTTAATTGTTAAGGAATAGTTGAAACGAATTCAGGAAACTTTAATAATTTATATCGCAAAGGTACCTTTTGAATTTAAACTAAGATGCGCATCAGAAGAATTAGTGTATATTTAGTTTACATACAATCTTTACTTGTTTGAAGTGGAAAACTGTACCGAGCATCAGTGTTAAAAGGGAGCGCAATTTTCTATTTTTGTAATGTAAAAACAATACGAAAATTAGTATTACGAACTCCGTGTAGTAACCATGTTAATCCAATCATATAAGTTTCATTTTTTGTTTGCATCCTACTCATATGTATGCTGATGATGTTCAATTGCATACATGATTTTTACCTGACATCGTTCTGCTCACAGTAAAAGAATATTGTTCCTCCTGTTTCGGCTCTATTTTTTATTGATAACGGGGGTAAATTCCATACACTGAAATGCATTTGATTGAGCTTAAATTGCAAAACATTTCCATATGAACAAAGGTTTTATCCGAATACCACTCACTGTATCCTTCACTGACGATAGAAATGCTATTTTACTTGCTGACCCAGTGAGTTTTACGGTCTTTGACATTCCAATGATGCCATTGTTCTATTCAATGGAAAAAAAATTAGTTCAAAATTTACACAGCAGTTCCAGCGTGGTATATTGATATCTCTTTCGCTATCAATATGCAGAAAAATCGTATAAAGTGGCTATTTTTATTTGGAATGTACGCCGGCATAACTTTCAAAAAGAAGCTACACACGACTGCATTATTTCATACTATCTACAGCATTCGAACTAAAAACTTAAGAACTGGGGAAACTTGAAAAACTGGGGGTTATTTTAATATTGATATGATTCAATTTATGTAATGAAATCTCGACTCGTGGATGAAAAACCCGGCTAGAGAACCTACTTCATTCAATAAGTCATATCTTTCCGTTTTCACCCAGACGATAATCGTCGGAAATATCATAACAGCCGAATCTGAATCCCCTTTTCATATTTCCATTTAATTCCTGCAAGCGGTAAGTGAAAAGAAAGTGGATCTTTTGCATTTCGGCCCGAAAAGAAGGACCGGTGTCGGTGATTCATAGCAGGACGGTAACCTGGAAGTGCTTGAAGAGAGGTATAAAATTTCTCACGCTTTTTAACGACGTAACACAAGGGCAAGGGTCCTCCTGCACTCTACTAACATTTCTTAAAAGATGACTTTCAATTTCAGGACTTTACATAATATATTTAGTGACTCGCAGAGCGACAAGCTGATGCACGAACGGCCGCGTTGCCACAAGTAACACAAAACAAAACCCATTTAATAATCTAATTATCAAAAATTTATCGGCGATTGTTGAATAAAAATTAGAACGGTTGCAATAAAAATTTTTAGCATTTTTCTAATTTTCGCAGTGTACGAATTTTTTTAACGGAAAGCTAATCGATAAAAAAGTTGGGGAGTTATATGTATCGCAGGGAATTTAAAGAATGTGGCAACGCTGAGATTGAAGACATTCATTTCCCTCTGCGATAAAACTTTCCAGGCAATCAAATTATTCACCATATTGTGGCACGGGTAGCAAACTGAGAACTGATAACAAGAGCCTTTAAATTGATTGACTAACTGACTTTTCTAAAACGCGAAAATTGAAATTGTTTTCAAAGTTTCTCGAATGCGATAATCGGGCTATGTTTCCAACAAATCCCTAGCCGTGCTTTTCTGTAATGGTAATGACTTAAAAGGAAAGTTAGTTAAATGTGCATAACGTGTGTTTATCAACAAAGATTTACATCATTTTTGACGGTAACTTTTTCTTCTCCGGCTCTCCTCTTTTCTACCTCCACATTTAACTTTTATCATCGTAATTGAATGAACTTGTCGCCCTAAACTCATTCCCGCGACATTAGCCGAATCTTAATAAAGTATTTTCGAAAAAAAAAATATCCACGCGCAACTTTTGTATGAATTTGTACTAAAAAGAAAATAAGTTTTAATAAGTATGTACGAACGGATTAACTTTAATTATGAAGTATCCAGTATCCTTCATAATACTAAATATATGGATCTCTAAAACGAACCAAATTTTAATAACATACCAACAGGGATCTTCTTTTGAAAATTTAATTAGAATTTTAACGCGGAACGGTGCAGGGAATAATACTTAACGCTGGTATATACACGGAGTTGATTGTTCTTAAACCTGCTGGAAGTTGTCGGTTAGGTGGACATCCTTCCACAAGCAAATAGAACTTCTAATAGATTGGTTACATGTAGTGGGTATATAAGCGATGTACGCACACACCTACTGTAACATCGTTGCTCTCTCCTCCAATTTGAATCGGCTAAACGCTCTTAGATACTAATTAGTTTAACGATGGTTGTTTCAGTTCATCCGTTGATTCAAGTTCGAAATCAGTTAGTGGGAACTCCTGTAAACACGGACGTCACCCTGCAGTGTCACGTCGAGGCGTCCCCAAAAGCAATCAACTACTGGACTAGAGAGAGCGGTGAGTAGAGAAGTCTCAGTCCCTCAAAGGAGGACACTCGACGACGCGCTGACCGGCACTTAGCCAGTGTCTCCGCCACCGGTTGGCTCTCGAGACTGGATCCCAACTTGGTTCTTCACTTTACGCTAAACTAAACTATATCAAATCCTCTTTTAATGCATGCGCTATTCCTTCACCTAGGTATTTACTATTCAGGCTTGTTTTTTAGGCGAAATGATCATATCTAACGACAAATATTACATGACGGAAATCAACAATTCGTATTATAGTGTGCAGATGAAGCTAGTTATAAGGAAATTCCACAAGTCCGATCTTGGAGGATACAAATGTATATCAAAAAACTCGATAGGAGACGCCGAAGGCAACATTAGACTTTACGGTAAGCGAGATTGCACAATAAATCCAAAATCAGCGGAATTACTATTTTTTTTCCGCGACGTGAAAATTTCGAGCGCGACTTGTTCGATCTTTCCCTTCGTTTGCATTATTCGAAATAAGTTGTTTATTGAATTGTTAACCAGAAAAGATGCTTATCTCGATAGACGGAAAGGAGGAAAAGTGCGAATGACTACTATAAAAATAAAAAGAGAAAGGCTTCGGCTTGGAACATTTAATGGTAATATTCAGGATCGGAGGGTAACTTTTTTTGTCACCCTAGCCCCCGGGGATTTCATAAAACTGCATATGTGTGCAGGGTTGTTCTTGGCAAATCGTCGAAGGAGGGTAAGGATTTTATTTTCGACGAGCCACTCTTGATTTGTTCGACCGGGAATGTAGTTATTTCGAATCAACGCAAGTAGAGGTATTTTGTAATTATTTATGCGCGTGGATTGTTTTCGATTTAATAAATTTTTCACCATTTCGAAATCAGTGCCGCTCCTGGTAATGTATGTATTGGTTTCGTGAAAGAGAATGTAGATACACAAAACAGTTGTAAGTGAATTTTAGCAATTTTTATAAAAAAAATCCAATTTCATTTTATTGTCGTCGATTTCTTCAGAATTCTCATCAACATTTCATAGTTCGAAAGCCGTAAATCAGAAAATAAGTGGGACTCCAATCTCGGTTCAGAAAGACAAAACGTTCGTGTGCTTCGTATTTGCCGCCGCCGCCGCCGAAAGTAGTTTATTTTTAACTTACGGTTTTTTATTGGCGAATTTATTAGAGAAAATGCTTCAGAAACGTGTTTGAGAATTTTTTATCATCGATTTTTTTCCATTTTTCAGAAGTAGAATTACAGGAACGCGTAGATGCAGCTGAAGAGACTGAACAGACATCCGATGATCAAAACAGGAATAACGATTCAGAAGAACGGCTCTACAACGGCTTCAGAGGTCCTTTGAGCGACATTGACCAGAGCAACTTGCCCTTAAACGTCAGTTCGACCTGTACCATATCAAAGTTCCACAAACTGTGCCCTGTTCTAGTGATACTACTCCATTTGTACTAAGAGGGGGCAACATTGCGAGGACACATTTATTAATTGTGATATGTGCCAAATTTACATGTGCTTCGCTACTACCTGTATCGCTGTGTGTTGTGCACAACTGTTAAAAAATTTAGTGACAAAATTAGGCACAAACGTTATTGCGTTTGTGAGATATATTTAACCATATTAAAGATGAAACTTGCATTATTTTAGTTATTTTATCAACTATAATAAAGTAACTGTATCAATGACTAATCGTTTAAGTAGTATTAGATATGAGTAGTTCTACTGATGAGTCCTCTTCACTCAATGTTCTATTATCAATTCTATCATTCGATTTATACAGTATAATTTATCACCAAATGTTCTAACAGTTGTCGAATTTTTGTATAAAAAATAATTAGTAGTAGCAAATAAATGTGAAATATGTTGCTGATAGTTGCCTGTGTACAATAATGTATAAGTTGTATTCAGTTAAAAATTGTAAACATAAATTGTATCTATTAATCTAGTTGACATTTTTTCGTTCGAGTATTCTATATAAATCTATTAATGTTTATTTCTATGTGACATAAAATGTTTATATTTAAGCTAAATAAATTGTTTTAAATTTGTTGATTCTATAATTTTCTACCTGCATCTTACCATCAATTTATTTAAATCATAAAGTATTGTAACCACTATACGTCCTAAGAATCGTAGTCTTCAGTGTGTAAAAGGTGTTGCATAACTTGATGTTTTATACTTCTAGATACACAGTAGTTTAATATAATAAATTAGTATCAAAAATAAAATAAAAATAAAATAAACCAACGAATAAAAAATCAAAAATAAAAAAAAACATAAGCTTGATGACCTAATAGGATTAAAAAAGGCAAAAAATGAACTCAATTTTATATAATTTCTTCTAACAAACCCACATATTGGGTAAACGAATTCGATATCCAATAGCATAGCATAAGGGCTGTTGTGAAATTTAAAATGACTAATAACTATGCTACAAACAAAAGAGAATCGTGCACCTTTGGGCACTTCCGCTGGGTAAGTGAGTGATGAGATAGTGTAAAGTACATACGCGAATTGAATTTTTATTAAGAAAGTTCACGTTAGTTCCGGTAGATATAAATTCAGAATGATTTTTTTTTATTTTCATGCATTTGAATTCCAGTACGAAAAATTATAATCAAATACGCGAAGAATGGAGGAGCATTCGGGAAATGGAAATTCGGGGAAAAGGGTATAATCAATAAATAGAAAAATTCCTGGATAAATACCCTTGAAATAGAAATGAGTAAACTGAAGAAAACATTCAAAACATTCGTTTTTCGAGCACTAATTGAAGAATGCCAACAATTAGGAGTTTGTAAAAAGCAAAAAAAAACTGCATTTTAATCACTCTATGCAGCTTTGTATAATTGGCATTTAGCTGGCTTGATTAGATATGGAGTTGAGCTCGCCCTACCTTGAGGTGCCTAGGTAAATAAGCCATTAAAAAAAATAAAAACTCGGTGTTTCTGTTTCATTTGAAGTAAATGTCACGTTCTCGCATGATCTGTATATGGTATTCAATTGCATACCGTTACCGCTCCTCCACTTGCCTCAAACTTCTTAGCCCGGACCTGAGTTACTGTTTACGCTCAACAGGCGTATCGCAGTCTTTCCTGTGTATTTCGACAAATAACTCGTGAATGTTTTGTAGTTTATAGTAGTTTATTTATGTGTTCGAAGGCCCTGTTTAATGATTTTTCTGAAATCGGTAAGTGACGAATTTTTAATGATTTTATTTCTAACGAAACGCTTCGATTTTAATACACGAATAAATTTCGATTTTCGCCACGGCAATTCTCGGCTCGCCGCTCTTGTTTGTTTATTTTCATTCGAATTTTAACAATGTATCTGGTGTTTAACCTTTCTTGTAATAATTTCGTCATTTTATTAAGCAACGCTACATCATACCTGCGTCGCATAATTAATCCACAAATGAATTTAATTTTCATAAATTAGTCAAAAAATTACTAGCGCAGAGGAGGAACCTTCCTACATTGCGAGGGTGGATGCGCCTTGAAATTAAAATTAAAATTTCTTTTTAAAACGGCCTTTGCATTTTCTCGTCAGTTCGCTGCCAATTCTTCCAGTGCTTAGGCAAATCAAAAGTAATGAAACAGAAACTAATAAATAGAGGTAAGTTGATAACAATTTGTTGGTGTACTTGAATTTCAATACCGTCGTCGTATCGACTTTGATCGTTATTAGTTTTAATTTATTTGTTACGATAAAATCGAATCGAATGAATAAATGAGCATTTATTATTAACACTCAGTATATGCTAGGGGGTTCTATTTATGAAAAAATGAACGAAACAAAAGTGACTTTTTTTGCTAATTTTAAACGCCAAAGATTATTATCTCGAAACACTCGGCTACATACACTACACGAATATTATGAATAAACATTATTGGTATTAATGGCAATTATCCGACTGTAAACGTTTCAGAGCGAACAGCGGAAATTATTAAATAATAGGTACATGCAAAAAAATGTTTCCTCGCCATTGAAATCGTTGCATAAAGCAAGACCCACAGAGTAAACTACGAATTTACCGAACGCCTTGGGCTGCCATCATTAAGTGTTTTATAATGAGGATAAGATCCGTTTTCTTCCAGTTATTGAATGAAATCAATGCGTCTGTTATGTAAATTTATCGTCCGCAATTTATACGCGTTTTGCTCGACTTAGGGCTTACATCACTCGAAGTTGCCACAGAATTGATAATCGATTGATGTTTTAAGGAAATTACCTACACCTACCAAATTTGTCGAACAATCGACGATATATTTTGAAATGTTACCATTCATGAAAGCCAAATGCAGCAACTTGAAATGAGATGTTAGTTATGAAATTGTAGGAGTATACTAGAAAATAATATATGATAATACTTTGACGCATTGACAGCACTTACTGACAAATAATATTCACATTGAGGGAAATACAGAAGATAAATTGCTTATGCATTGAAAATATATCAAGATTTTTTATTACAAATATAGTGAAACAACATTCAAAACGGGGTTAAACTGTAACCTCAGACCTTATATCACGATTTATGTAAACAATGCCATTTTCAATGTATACACATATTAATCTATTGTAATTACAACAATTTACAAATAAACTTAAAACTGAATTTAAATTATCTCATTACTATTAATCGACTCAATAAAACGAAAGCAGCAATGAAAGAATAAAAAATAATCATCCCCCTTATTTACTTAATGATTGATTAATTGAAGCAGCTTGTTGAACACCACAAAAACAAAATTAAATGGCCAATTACACAACTTTCATAATTAAGGTTAAACTGTCAGTTAATTCCCAAGAAAATTATGGTGCACTCTGCAGCATAACTGTAATATTACCTAAAAATACATTAACAGGAAATGACCATCATTTAATTATAACTGCTCGAAAATATTCGATTTTTATATTATGTATAAACTATATTCCCGGAATCGCGTGACAGCAGAAAAGAAAGTTTTGTCAACGCGAGTAATGCTCTTACCAGTTACAATGAAATTGTTCTTGTATTATTCTTGAACAGATATGTTTAGAGCCGCTCATACATCCTCGTAAACATTAGATACCTTCCGCGGTATTGTATGAAAATAAGATATTTTGCTAAGAAAAGAGAATCACGTAGGAACGGTATCTGGGAAAATCGCATGGCTTAAAAGGAGACTTTGCATTTAAGCGATTCTTCTCAGTATGTACTATAAATTTGAATGAAACCAACGTACATGTTAATTCTGTTGAAGATAAATCAGGTGAGGAAGTCGCAAAGTTTACATGTTAAAACAGATGCTGCAACTAGTGGTTCCTATCTGTTTGTATTTACAACAGACGCCACATGAAATTTGAGATATGTTACCTTATTAACATAATCAGCTTGTTTATCATGTATGATGAATGACAAATCATAAACAAACAGATAGGTATAACCTGAAAAAATGAGATATGACTAGTTACTTATACACAGGAATTTTCAATTTAAAATATCTCCACTAAAATGCAATTAAAATTGATACATTGATGTAATTACAGAGAATCGTAGTAATAAAATGTTACTATACGTTCTGGATATCTAATGGCTAAAATCTTTTCTACCCTAAATCCTTTTCTTCGAAGTTTTAAAAGTGTAATGTTTTGAATTTTAGCGAAAATTCATAGCGAAAACGGCGGAACTCTAATTATTCCGGCTTTCTCTGAAACTCACTTATCCCATTTACTTTCATATTAATTACATCGAATTTGAGTAACTCATTTGAAATTCAAATTGCACAGTTTACGTATTTACTGTAATGATTATTTCTAATCATATTTTAAAACTGAATTACCCACGGAATTGTTGTGATTAGAACGTATTTTTTTTTCTTTTTTGCCAATTTTATGGTTAATATCGATTAACCTACTCCATAAAAAATACATCTAGTTAAATGGGCGAATTAATTTAAGCAAGAAAAATCAATTTTACAGTACAGCGAATATTTAATGAAGGCAATTTTTTCTAATAGATTATTTTTACGAATTAATTCGTCGAAAGAGCGCTGAAATTTAAAAATTATGACCCACTGAACTTGCTACCAGTACCATACCAAGACGACTTTTACCGTTTCCTAGCTACCCACAGCCCACATTTTGAACTTACGTACTTCTAAATAATTAAGTGAAATATGAAATCATTAAGTGACCCACGTTTTTTTATACGGGGTGTTACTCAATGAAGAAGACCTGGGCGGTCCATTGATATTTAATTATCTCATTAGCCGAATATAAAACTACATTTTAATTTAAATTAAAACCATGTTATTTTTTTTAACCGGAAATATTTTAACCTTTTAAATATATGCAGATATTAAGAATTCAACGAACCAATGGCTAGCCATTACATTTATTAATGTCCCGTATTGTAAACGGAGTCACTACCCAGAAAAAGGATCGTTGATAAGAAAGTTATTGACCTTGTTAATTAACAACAACAATTTTTGAAATTATTGTATTTTTTCTTACTTATAAGCCAAGAACTGTTATTGCTCGATAGTCGAGTGAACGCATTGAAATTCAAATATGTAGTTGCGCTGTACGCGGTGTGTTCTACCGTCTTATCCAATGTTATCTAAATTATTCGACGGTAATGTATTTTCATTTCGAATTTTGTCGTAATGTATCGAGAATTCAATCAAAAATTCGTGTGATTTAATTTTCTGTGAAGTTACGTTGTAAATTTTTTGTAATGTATACCTTTCAAGAGTGTTGGACGAATTCTATAATACAATTTCTTTTTAAATTCTGAAGCTATTGTACTCGCGCTCAAATGAGTCCCCTATTATATGTAAATTTTTTGGGTTAGACTGTAATAGATTCAGTCCGACTGGCGTTTGATAAACAGGAATTAGAAACTAGATAGGACTTGGTTTACTTTTATTATTGTGGCCGATAAATGCTGCTATTAGTAAGTAATACGAAACAGTCACGTTTTAGATACCGTTTTACAAAAATCATTGAATTAATGTATATATTTTTTTAAGAATTCTATAATAGAAATTTCACCGAAACTTTAATTAATTTATCAATTAAATAATACGAAAATTTGTGACTAATGTTGCCAGATTAATAAAAATTTCCTGTAATCATCATCTAAAAGAAAATATATAAAATTCTTCATAGATGAATCGTTTAAAAATTTACAACTAACTTATAAACCAACAATCATTGATCTGTAATTCACATTTGACTAACAACGCAAACTATTTTATAAAGTTTAGGTAGATACGTAGGTAAATCAATCGTAGAAGGTTTCCTCCAATTCCTCAGCCATACTCGCTTCAAAACGCTTACCGCTTTTAAAATAGAACCAAACTAAGATCCAAACCCGATTTTATATACATACATTTTGTACATTTTGTATATCAAATATCTCATTAACCAAACCAATCGCACTTGGGCCTTAGTTATAACGCGACAACGAGCCAGACGGCGTCAATTTTGGAGTAGGAAATTTCTTTTCAGATCTAAATGGCAGCATATCCCAGAAATGGAAGAGGCTCCGGAAATGCTGCGCGTCTCTCAGGGGCAGCAACGTATACAATTCGGAAACATCTAAAAGTACTCTACTGGAACCGACCACTCCACACATTCTAGTCAGTACACCCCACACCACATCGTCTCTACGTATACCCAGCAACACGAAAAAAAGCAGCGTCCAAGATGTCCTAAGAGCCAAGCTCAATCAAATACACATAGGTAAGAGCGCTATTTACATTATTTACATTAACAACGGCCCGGTCCTGTATAATTAGAGAAGCAGACAAATGATCGGCGTTTTTTATCTTCTCCACGACCTTGGCTGGCTTCATTTCAAAGGATGCACAGTTCTCACACCAAATCACCGTGAAAAAAACAATGCTACATATCTTTTAACAAACGTAACGCGTATACACGGTGTTCAGATAATTAGAATAATAGCCAAAGCGTCTGGAACACTTCCACTATTTCAAATTTCCTACATTTCTACTTTCGATATAATGAATATAAAAATATCCAGGTTTAAGAAGACGCCGGGCTCTGTCCGTCCAAGAGTTCTTCCACAACCCGAACCAGGAGAAACCTCCGACGTTCTACGTCCCGTCGCCGGCGGAGGAGCCGCCGAAGGCGCCGTCCCGGCGGCCGCGGTCGCGCCAGAGGGCCATCAACTCGCTGACGTTCACGCCGTCGAGCAGCAAGGAGTTCCTGAAGGGCGCCAGCGGCGAGTGGAGCCCGCTGCCCTACGAGCCGCCGCCGGACTACGACGTGGAGGAGAAGCCGCCGAACAGGCGGTGGTCGGTGGTGACGTTCAGCAAGGGCCCGCCGGAGAAGGCGAGGACCAAGATCGAGAACGCGAACATCAAAATACCGAAGACGAAGCTGAACAAGCAGCTCGACCGGGCGAGGTCGCAGTCGCCCAGCTGGAAGAAGGAGCAGGCCAAATCGATTGGAGGCGAGCACAATAGGCGCGTGACGAGCTCCAAGAGCCATTACGAGCTCATCGGTTCGCGGCTGAAAACGGAAAGATCTCGAGACCATGGACGCGAGCAACAAGTAAGTGAATTTAGCATGTTTACTAACACTTTTCGCATTGTTGTTGTTTGTATCAGTAGCAGAATTTTCCTGGTAATATCGAGTGCATAATAACTAAAGTAAAACGTGCTTTTCGGCACTCTTGCATCTAATTTCAAGTTTACCGTACGACCGTGAACTCGCTTAGTAGTGGCCATTGTACACACCATGTATGGGATGTGTGAATTTAAAAAGGTTCCTGTTCTCTTCGCCATTGTACCGTAAGTGCGACAAGAAAAACACATCTAGTGAAAATTGTTTAACACGATTCAGATTTCCGCTTTTTAACCATGTCAAACCAGCAAAAATTAGGAGCAACACTTGATTTTCCGCGGGTCTTTAAGATTTTATTGGCACATCGATGTTATAAACTTAACGAATCAAGATCAAGATGACTAGATGAGTAGCAACTTTTTTAAGTATTGGGGACGTGTGAATCTTTGTGTTGTATTTAAATGTCAAGATCAAGAGACAACACAATTTGCTATTTATATTCGGATGCAATTTAGCAAGATTATTTTTCATTGATTATACAGGATGTTTCATTTACAACTTCCGGAATTTGTTACTCAAAGACGAATTTCTTACTTACTTAATGTGCTTAAAATTACCTACTTAATAACATGCCAGCAGACATATTCTAAATTACTTTTTATATTAATTTTATAGGTAGGTCTTTATTTGTATGATTTATGTTTTGTAATTTTCTATTACCCCAGGCGTATATTTTTAATTGGAACGCCTAGTTTAAACGAAATGCCATTTAAAAATTAATTTACCATTATAATTATTCGAATCATTTTTCCGGACCGTTAACAGCTACATCACATTATTTACATAAGTATAAATAAAATCTATTAAATGAATTAATAACTGATCGAATGTGTTTTAATTGCAGGTATTTCTGAATTGTTTTTCGAGGCATAAAAATCAAATCAATTATTTTCCTATATCGTACTTCTATCTATAGGTATCCCATCAGAAATATTTGTTGTTAACTGTAGCATCATGGAGAGCAAATTTTATGTATTATTCGATTTGCATCGAAATTTTGAAATGACGATTGCCAATTCAAACCTGAGGGTAATCAATTTGCGCTGATTTTTCACATTCCATTTCTAAATTGTTGTTTACCCAATAATTTACGTTATTTACCAAAAGTGTGTTAAGTATGCAAGGCATTTGTTACAAAAAGAATAATGAGTCATGTGTGTTAACAAGCTTTTGTAATCGTTATTTGAGCTTATAATGCATTTAGATTTATTTGTTGTAATAACTAAAAAAGTATTTTTGAATTTTCATTATTGTACCAAAATACTTAATTTCGGTTGTTAAAATTAATTTCGTGCTTTCCCGAAGTATTCTCGTCGCTTTAACCGTTTATAGTGAAAAGAATAGCCATTTTTAAAACCCATTCTTCTACGAATTGCGGTTCATTTTATAACTTTATGATGCTGTAAATATCTCTACAGCGTTCAACAGGCATGTAGTGGTGAATTGTTTAGGGTACGATTATTTTTTATGTCTCATTTTATACCAGTGAATTCGATCACCTGAGGCATGTAAAATAATAAACAATATGACTCACATTAACACACAACTATTTAATTTTAAATCGATTTGAATAATGACCGCAAACCAAACCTTGTGTCATGTCATTTTTATTCACTCTGAATATTGAAATGGACTCCTTACGGCTACAGGACTGGAATGGCGTGTTTCACTCATTAAACTATTGAATATATTTATAAAAAATGATTCACTGGATGTGAGAAAAATTATTTAGTTTATTTAATAACCCATAATTACGATAAAGAGACTCTTGATGCTTGTATCGTACGTTACTTACTTAATAAGTCTGCTACTTTAACTGGTACTTTAGGCAGAGTTGTACTCGCTCAAACGTTGTTCGGGAGAAATGTTGCGTAAGTAGCAAATAAAATTGTCCCACGAGATTTGGTTTTTCTTTTCGAAACGGTCAGTTCGTTTTCCATTTTTAGCAAGAAGAGAGCTGGTTTCGTAAGGAACTTCGCGTCATTGTTGAGGTAAAATTACGGCCATCGGTGCAATAAAAATTCTCGCACTTGAGTACTTGTAAATGGCGTGATGTTTATCGCATTTCGACAAAGCAAATACTTGTCTTGGTAGTTCAGATTTCGTGTCAACACAAGAATACTATGTAACGTATGTAAATAAATACATAAAACGCCGCCCCCGCCTTTTAACGGCCCACGTGTGAATTGTTGGAGTGAAGTCGCCATTGAGGAACCGACGGGAATTTTTAATAATAAAAGAATTAGAATTCTTAATAGAATTTTTCCCATAATATTTGGATTATCGACTGCGCTAAAGCTTAAAGAAGCCTTTAAAGTCCACCTACTGTCGAGTAAAACGCTTAACTGGCGTACGAATATTATTTGTAAATTAAGCGGACATGAACCTGTCTGCCAGTTTTATCAGTATTAACCAGGGTCTGAATAAGTATCATTTCCATTTCTTCTTCAAGGAATCTATAGAGGAGTTGGAGGAAATCGAAGAGGAGGAAAGCAAATTCTGCACTTTACCGCGCGGAGGGAACACGTTTACAATCCGTCAGGTGATTTTTCATAAAGGGCCCGAGTACAAACCCTTAGGATTTAGTATAGTCGGAGGCAGGGACTCTCCCAAAGGTAGCATGGGTATTTATGTGAAGACGATTTTCCCTAACGGACAGGCAGCTGATAGTGGCACACTAAAGGAAGGTTAGTACGAACGATAAATTTATAATTCCCTTAATCACCGGCTACCAATTAGTGGCTATATCGTATGGTTTTCTTTCATTTATTATGTATTATATGTTCAATTTTAATTAGCTATCCTTATACAGTATTAGTAGTACTGAGTTATTGCGTTTTGCGTTAATTAATTCTTCCTTAATGTCGACAAGCACGATGTTGTATGCTTTATTGAGTAAGAGTTAATTGGATTGCGCTTCATCCTTGTTATCAATCGCCCAGAAATGGAGGGAATTGTTCGGGTTAATTATAATTATCAATTATGGTTGTAATTGAAATGTTAGAGTTGTTGCGCAATTGGATTGTTTACCTTGGTGTTTTTTTCAGGCGACGAGATTCTAGCGGTGAACAGCAAACCCCTTCACGGTTGTTCTCATAAGGAAGCCATCAATGTCTTCAAACAGATCCGGCAAGGGTCCGTTTTGCTTCACATAGGTCGCAGGATCACAAAGAAACATCGAGATAAAAATTATTAATATTAAACTCAGGTTGCTTTGTCCAGTTGGACGGGAGTAACCAGAGTCTAGAAGAACTCAAGTTTAATGGGACTGTTTGGAAGTTCTTTTTCTAGTTTAAATACATTTTAATAATACTAATCTTTCGAAAATCGTTCCATGAAAACTTCATAGTCGACTGCTTTTTATAATACATTGTGAGTACCAAAGATAATGGACGTTATCAGCAAATCTATGCCTTTGCATAATTTATTTTGAGTAACGTTGTGCGAATGTAGCGTTAATGGTTGTTTTATATTTGTAGTTTTTAGTTTATTTGCAATATTCAGCTGTTCACTTTAATGTATTTCAATTCATATTACGTATAACCTTAACATCACTTGTAATTTAATATTAATTTTGAGGATTAAGGGTAGAATGATGTTATAAAATATACTATCATCCATTAAATTTCAATGTTTTTTTATCTGTAGGGACTATTTCAATTTTGTTAACTAGTTGATTTTAAATTTTGTGATAAATGAATTTCTCCATGTATCCAATGGTTTTTTAAGACATTTTATTATTTTTTTACAATATATTATTTCTTAAATTGGTTTCTTAATCTTGTTCCCCATAATTATCCCACTAATTTGTAAATTCTATTATCTACGAAAGTTTATTGCTCTTTATGAACAAACAATAAGTTCTAGAATTTGGTAAATTGATTTGATCCTTGCAGTCAATATGGGTAAACTAATGAATAAAAACCTGAATTTGTTAGTAGTTTTTATTTTTTTATATTATGTAAATTTAATGAACAAATTCTTACCTAAGATTACAAACGATAAATTGTCAACATACAATTTTTTGTACATTTTGTACCAAGTCGTTTAGTTGCCATAGCACCACGTATTCAGAAATAAATCTTTCAATATACAAATTAAAGTCTAAAGTTAATTGTAACGATTTTTTTGAAACATTTTCGTATGAACATGAACACATTAAATTAAGTTAACGCGAAATTATTAATTAAATTAATCGATTTTTTATTTTTAATATTTCGATTTATCAAATTAAGTCAGTCTTAGATTTTTTACTTTCATTGTTACACCGACAGCAGCTTCAGACAAATTTTGTGTTAGCAAATTGGCTGCTGTCATGTAAAATAGAAATATCGTCAAATTTCGTATAATCTCGATAGAAAAACGCATAGAAATAGTTTGTCAGAATGGAAAAGAAAGAACAAGAGCAAAATTCTCACAAAAAATAAAAAAATTAAGAAACGGGTAAGTATACCAAAATACCAATGTTAGAAACAATTAGAAAGCAACGAAAATTAAGCCCAGTTTTAAACAGTGTAATTTGTGTTAGCTATCTATAAATAAGCTGCTGTTGGAATTGTAAATAAAGTAACAGGCACAAATTACAATAGATTACAAAGAACCGGAAACGGATTTATGACGCGGGGATAGCACCACCACAACTTTGCCGCATTTAATACTTTTAAAAAACTGCACAGCCTCGCGATGAGATAATCCACGAAAAGAAATGTTATTAACTGAAACAATTTCGTCCCCTGAAACGAAAAAGCAACGTTAAATTCATTAATCAAGTTTCAATCTTATAATTAATTACACACCTTCTTTGATTATCCCGGAATCTGCGGCTTGTCCACGTTCAAATATCGTTTTAACATACACACCCATCGGCCCCCTTGGAGTATCCCTTCCTCCCACGATAGAAAATCCTAGAGATTTGCAGCCGGGTCCTTTGTGAAACTCGGCAATTTTATATTTGGATTTGTCGTATGTAGAGCAAGTTTCTTCGTTGAAACTCCCTTTTCTTCCGTGTAAATCCGGTGAAACTGAAAATTTTTTTATAAAGCCCGTCGTTTGTTGGTTGTCCTGTTGCGATTTCCTTGCATCCAGAACGGGAACGGCGGGTTTTTTAAAAATCTCATCGTCGTCTGTTCGAGGTTTCTCACTGAACGTCACTTGCGTTTCAACTGCGGGTTTATCCAAAATGTCTGATAAACCGACATATTTTTTTGGGACGTTTGGCACACTTATGGGCGAAGTAATGATGTACTTTCTAGTTTTCTTAACTTCGGGTATCTCTATTTTAGTGACATCCTTCTTAATGCTGAATAATGGTCGTCTAAGAGTTGATTTTCTCTCTGGACTGGCGGAAACTTTCCGTTTTTGACTTGGTTTGACAGGATTTGATTTAGTTGGATACGGCACACGCGATCGGGAGATTAACAAATCCAGTTCTCCAGATTTCGATTCCAAGTAAGTTTTTATTAAATTTATTGAACAGCCTTTTACGGAAATGCCATTAACTTTGATTATTTCATCGCCAACTTGCAAAATTCCATTCCTAAAAACCAAAAATATATTAAATATACAGGCTTTATTATATCAAACACGAACTCACCTTTTAGCAACAGAATTTGGCAAAATTTCCACAACATGGTATGTTGAAGATGAATTTCCTGCAAGGCTTGATTCAACTTTGATTCCCAGTACTTCGTTTCGACCATACTTCATCCTTACACATTTGTATTCCTTGTCTGTATATCCAGTGCAGAGTCTCCGTTTAGTTTGGAGATCTGCACTGTCGTTGTTTAATTTTAATTTATCACAGTAATTTTTAGTTAAATCGTCTACAGACACTTTCAATTTGTCTTTTTCTCTGTTAGTCTTAGTCGGGGATCGCTTGAATTTGAATGACTTTCTTCGTTGTTGAGATTCGATTTCTTGGCTTTTTGATCTGGAACGCTTTTTGGACGGTTTCCTAATGAAATCGTTGATGTCATCTTCTTCGGCTGTGTCTGTGTCATCTTGATAGTAATCACTGGTAGCTCCAGCGTTGCTTGTACCTTGATCTGAGGATACAGCGCTGTTCTGCGATTTAATAGAGCCTATTGGAGAATCTATACTCGTTGCGGTTTTAGTGGAATCGCTACCGTAACCACTTTCATCTGATTTGAATTTATTGGACATTTTTGGTGAACTATTGGACACTGACCTTCTACTGGGCAGTATAAAATTAATCAAGCTTGTCAGACTATCCGTAGAGGAGTTTTTAGGATGTAATTTCATGTCTCCTTCGTCGTCGGATTTACTAGACGATCGGGTAAAAATAGATTTCAATCTGGAAGTTCTGGATCTTTTTCCTTCTGTAAGTATACCCAACCTCTTAGAGTCGTGGTGGTCCCGTTGATCGTCAGGCAAGAAAATCTTATCAAGTTCTTGAGAATTAGGTTTCATTAGAAGTAAATAGTCCAATAATTGTTGTTGGCTGAGTTCCAAGTTTTCCGATATACATCTGCCGTTTCTTCTGCTCCTGCAAGTCATGTCAGTTCTGTCGTTCATGTTTCTATACATATCGTATATTTTCCGTAAATCAGACTGTGACAATTTCGATTCCAATTTTTCTTCTGAATTCCTAGAAGTAGTTGGATTTTTCGGATTTTTCTTCAGAGGGGACCAAGATTTTCTTCTATCTTTGCTAGAAGAAATTTGTTCAGAAGAATCGCCACGTGTGAGCTTCTCCCAAGTTCTTCCCCATGCGGAAAAATCTGCAACAAATCCAACACGTGAATTAGTTCATTAAACAAGTATGCAGATTTTTCGTTGTTGTACATTTCCGAATACAAGTGAATATAATAAATTTTATTTACATAATTATTATTCAGATGATAAAACGGTTTATCAGTCGACAGGAACAGTCGAGAAATAACGGCGCCAATATTTTATGATAAAATTGATGGTTGAATGAATCAATTATGGTTAAAAACTATCCACAATATTAATCACTTTAAGAAATAAATAACTGAATACTTACGTGATTTCGAAGATTCCTCATGGTCGCTATTAACTTCAGAATGAGTAGATACATTCTCTATCTGAGGATTCGGATCGGAACATCGTCGTTTGAACAATCTCATGTTGATTTCTACAAAAAAAACCTTAATTAAAAAAACATTTACTTACTTATCTTAAAATTTAATTAACTAATAAAAAACGAACTACCTATTGGATCAATCGAGCGTAAATCAATAAAACATAATCAGGAAAATATCACTTATTATATTGTTTCATCCGGTTGTATTAGTTATTAAAATTGCGTTTATTTAAATTCTTTATCAACATTGGCAACGCGAGTTCAATGAATACGTAGATACTATTATGAAAACAAAAAAAAATCATGACCGCTGATTGGTTTAAAATTTTCGATTTTTAATTAATTCGCAAAATTTTAATTTTCAAAATAGTTTGTTTATTTCGTCTTGAAATCCAGATGAAAGCCCACGATTGCGGTTTTGCATTTTAAAATAGCTGGTATTTAGAAGGTTGCTAAGAAAAAAAAATAACCTGCCTCCCGCATCCCACTTATAAACAGCCTACATGAGTATAGCTGTTTATTAATTCCAAATAATAAAGTAAGGAAGAAGTAGGTAATGATATATGGGTAGCCCCGTTTTATTTTTTTTTGCTTGCTTTAAATTTACATATAGCGTGTTGACTTTAATTTTATTTTATTGGGTATGAAATTATATAATGGCTTCAATGAATTTATTGAAAATAATTTAAACGTTAAGTTCAACGACCAAAACATTTCAAGTTGTTTATTGGAAATGAATCTAAAAAATACTATTTACGACATTAAAATAGTAATTAATCTACAGGGCATTAAAAACAACACATTAAAATCAATATCAACTTTAATTCAACAAATTCAAAGTGACTTAATACCTATACTAATTCTATCCAAGAATAATGTAGCTTAAAATAAGTGTCTCAGTTAGGCGTGATGCACAGGTTCAGGAAGAAAAAGTAAAAAAGTAAGAATGTCTATGGAACGTCCGGTTCAAATTTTAAGACATACACGTTTTTGTGTTTTGCGCTATTACAACTCAAACGTATTTAAAAATAAATTTCTAGTAAGTCACAAATATGTATGCGGTCATTATCGTCAATTTTTTAACGAACAGGGAACAATGGCGAATTTCAAAACAACATCTATAATTGTCGTTGCAAATTTTCAATTTATTTGCATTGAACCTGTTGAGAAATGCAGAGAAATATGATAAAATATGGAATGCTTTTAAAACCCACACCGATGGATGTTAAATAAACATGAACGGTCTAACAATTTTCTTTTAATGTTAAAAAAATCTTAAACAAATGCCGGTAATAATCGTATAGGTAATGGGATAAAATGAAGATAATTTTGTTGCATTCTTTGTATCTATTATATTTAAAACGTGACTTAATGTTTTTAATTAGCTTAACAATTGTTTCAACGATTTACGCAGTAAATCATTTAATAAAAGTTAAATATTTAAATTTACAAACCAGAGTGGGTTGAAATTTCTTAAACTATAAGAAATTAATCAATAAATATTCCCTTGCAGAGTGCAGATACTGAACCACAATTTCCAAAAGGTTATACCATAATTACCAATCTGCATACCCGTATTTAAAAAGAATACTCTTGCAGTAAATGAAAATTATGTACAAACAATTTACACGTCAAGGACTGCCATTCTATAATATAAACGTATACCTACATAAACCTATAATATGCAACTATACAGTGTGACTGATAAAGCTGTTAAAAATTTCATAAACTACGTACGTAGACCTTTATATCGAAAAAAAATCAAATTCAATTTCCTGTTTATTCAATAAAGTTAATTAAATCAAAAAGTTGTGTCCAATAAAGAAAATTTTAGGTAGGTAGTCAATAAAGAACTGTGCGTATGTAGGTAGCACGATCTGTTGACAAATTGATCTAGCTATAATCATTAACTTTGTTATTTTTTTAATCTTGTTTAAATGGGTTTGATCTATTACGTTATATAACACATTGGCGCAAAAGTGGTATATTGGAATATTACGAGTGGCAGGTGCAAGTACTACTATCACTACATTTTTTATAAAAATATACGTACCAAAATAAAAATGAAGATTAACAAAAATTAAACATTATTTCACTGAACGAATAGGGCAAATTTAAAATTTGAAATACCCAAGTGAATCAACAAATTCATTACCATAAACTGTACCTGTCCGATATTAAGAGCTACCTACTCCAACCGAATAGTTGATTCCCAGAAGGAATTAGGTATCAAATTTCAAGGAAGGCCATTCAAAATGATAAAATTTTCTTTTAATACCTATTCTAATACGCAATTATTACAATAAGGTTTCGGCGGCCGTACTTTTATTCTCTAATTGCATAGATGCACATTAATCCAATCCTTACCCGGAAGGATTAATAAGTTTTGAAGGTTTTCCCAAAAGAGGAGCCAGATAGTATTGAGAATATTTGACATTCTTGTAAAATATTGTAGGAATAAATTTATTCCGATTGCGTGCTAATTATTTAAAAAAAAACATAAATTGCTTTATAAAATAGTAAATTATTTAAAGATGTTGAATGCCCACACGCTAAAATAAATTCTGAAAAATGTGACTCATATTTCATTCATTGCGACATATAAATTTTAACCAACTTTATTAAGTAATATAATTCACAATCTACAATATTACTTCTTTGACATATTTTTACTACAATATTTACCTTAATAAAACTCTTATCAGCAGTAAGATTTCTGAGAAAAAATGAGCGATTGTTCATTTTTGTGGTAAGGTTTGGTCAATATCGTGAATAAATAATCCTGAAATCTAAACTTAGGCCCTTTAATTGAAACTAAAGGTGACAATTGATGCGAGTGAATAATTTTATCAACAGATATTTTTAGGGTGGTAACCTTGTTTTATTTTCATCCTAGTAAATATGTAATAATCTTTGTTTCATTCAATAAAAGAACCTTAATTGTTCGCGATATCTTTCTAAATAAAAAAAAATAGTTAAAAGAATGATTAACCGCATTTTATAATAGTACAATAAGCCAAATTTAATTTAATTCATTAAAAAGATTTGTATAAATTTTGTACGAAAACAAAAAAGAATCAAAATATTGTGGATATTTTGATACAAGTATAAAAAATGATAGAAATACAAAATGTACTTTTAATTATTTTATATTCAATTAAACACCTTGTTTTACTGAAATATTTTTAAACTTGAGCATAATGAGAAAATGTATTATTTGGGCATTGTACACCAAAAAAACCTTCAGATATCTTCCGCCAATTCGAAAAAATGCGAAAAATTTCTAAGATCTATTTAAAATTCGCGCACACATGTTTCAGCACCCGAAACAACCAAAATACCAAAATTCAATCTTGCGTTACTAAAAGTATAAAAAACAATAAGTAACTTACTGCAATAGATACACTTGATAATCACATCTGATGTTTATTGCAAAACTAAGACCGGTTCAAAACATACGAGTGCACTGAAATCGAGAAAGTCCACTACACACTTCTGCTAACGGTAAGGAAATAATAATAATCCACTGAAATACTGAAAAGGACGCGCGATTGCGAATGTACCTAGACTGGAATATTTCCCCGCCCTCTCTGTCGCTTCAGATAAGTTTTTTTGGAGCGATTGTTTATCAAAATGATGATTAATATTAATCATTCAAATACGCAAAGAGGATATAATTTGCGGTTTATTTATCAAGAATCGGAACCCAAACCCAAAACATAATTACTCGGGTATACTATAGGAAAAGAATGTTACTCAAATGTTAATTCAATCCTTTTAATTAGTCAGGTAGAATTCTGCGGCTTTAAGATGATTGTTGATTTTTGGCAATATATTCAAGTCAAGTTCCGAATTTTCTAATTAAAAAAATAATAAATATGTTTTAATCGCTATAGAAATCGAATCTTTGTAGACATTTTAAAAATTACACAGGTTTAATTTTTTGATGTCAAAATCGCAGGCGACTTGATTACTTTTTTAATATAAAAGTAAAAAATCGAAAAATTTTCAAAGGTACCTACCAAAATCTCGATAGTTTTTTCTTTATACTTATGTATACTTAAAAAAAAAAGAATTCTTACCAATAGACATTTTGGACGTTTCTTGAAGTTCTCAGTGAAGAAACAGATTTGGGATAATTTTTCCCGGTTGTCAGTTGTCAATTTTATCTTGTAATTCGCTTTAATTGTCCTTTACAAAAATTGTAAAGACCTATTTCTAGCAAAATAATGACTTGCGAGCATTAAAAATTAACTTCTATGACGTTGCATAATACGGGGTGACCCAAAAAATACGTACCATGATATAAAAACTGTAAGGAGTTTGAGCTCCTGAAATTTTAGATGTGTCTAGAATATTTGTGTTTATAATCCAGTGCGCGGAAAAAATTGACAGGTGAATAACCAATAGAAATGTAAAATAACCTCTTTTTGAACACATGCGACACCACCTTTATAGCATATGTATAATGTGTTAAAGGATCTAGAGTCGCTGGAACAAGAGATTTTTTGAATGTAGACAAACACTTGAAACACTTGAAAATCGAGAAAATTATAATACGTAAAAAAGTAAAAATACAGAGTGCCTCGAAAACATGTAACTAACTTTAAAATATCAAACTCAGAGCTCCTTACATTTTTTTTGTTAATGTTTTATTTGGCATTTTTTACATTAAGGGATATATCAGACTTTGTCAACTAAATTGATGCTTCTAAACAAAGAACACCTGCTACCCATCAAATCATCAAAACAATTCGTAATAAAATACAATTTTTTTAATTAGGAAAACATTTCAAGACTAAAATAAGTTATCTAAAGTTAAGGCTACATAACCAAATAATGTATCACTTCGTATAAGCGGAAAATATCAAACCAAAACAGAAATAATTAACATCGATATTTACAAACATACAGTTTGTCCTATAGCTTAAACGCAAAATGCACATTCCACTTATTCTCCTGGTGTAAATAGATTTCCTTCAGCCCTTGATAATATCAGAGTCATCCATTGCGATTACATTATGAAATCAGAGATCAGGTTTGGAAATTCCAATTTCTGCAGAAATGCGAATAAAATGTGTTGCACCTATTGGCGACAGACTGTATGTTTTATTGCTTCCAACTTTCGGACAAATTGATAGACAAAGTTAATTATCAATTATTACACTTTATGAACTAGTCCATTTGATACAGTAAATTTTAGTTTAAAAAATTTATAAAGGCGCAAAGCGCTATCACTTGGTGTTTCCTTAAGTTTTCCATTACGACATTTTGTTGATTATGGATGAATGAAGAGAATTTAATTGATTAGCCCATCGATCTAAAGCGTAATATCTTGCATGGTTCACTGTTGCTCGTTCCAAAAACAGGACTTGATTCACTTGGTCTATACGACCTTGGATTGTACTAAAATGTAAAAATATGTAATCAGTAACTTCTAGCTAGCAATATGTAATTAGTATAAATATAATAAAAATGTATTTACTTGTCTAATATACACGAAACAAGAAGGCTCTCAACCTCAGACACATCAATATTCAACTCGGTGGAAATAAATGGTATTTGTATCCTTGTGTATGGCTTTATTAATTTAATAAGCACTTGAGTCCTGATGTTACGGAGCAAATCTAAAAAATACACTTTTAGTCTTACTAAGTTTTATATGAAGAGATATATTACCCTCGATATGCTCCCGGATAAAAGGATCATCCATAATATTTTGTCTATTTTGCTTTAAAATATGCTCAAATTCATTGATATCGTTATTTTGGTAAGCATTGACTAAGTTGGTCATCGCTAAAATCTCCGGATCGTTCTTGTAAGGCTTAGCTTCTTGCGAATCAAATGGATTTATACCGGATTTCATAAGCCTAAATCAACAACGATTAGTCCCGCCATTCCGAGCAGATATACTTACACTTACATATTGGCCAGGACTAAATACTTTAAACAAGTTGTACGCCTAGGACTACCCGATTCATCGTAGTTCTTGAAAGCTTCGAAAAAATCAGTGTGCGCCTTTTCGAACTCCCCTTCTCTGAGGTGCATCTTACCGCCACATTCTGCAATTTATGAAGCAATTAGAAATCGTGGAAACCGTTAATTTTGAAACCTTACCTCTAATAACGCCCATGATCAACGGATGAGGTATTGCAGATTTAATATGCAGGGATTGTTCATACAAAGTTTTGAGTTTCTTATTGTTTTTCTGTGCCGTGTACATTTGGATTTCTAAAGCATAAATTTCAAGGAGTTGCGTCCCCTTTTTAAGATCGTCCTCGCCCTCATCAGTTTGACAGGACTGATGGAGTTGTTTCAAGATTTTAGCTAATTTATTAAAATCTCCTCTATCGTAATATAGTTTGCCCAGCTTCGTATTCGTTTTAAACCAAAGTCTGTCGTTTTTGGCATCTTTTAAAGCTTCTAACGTGGTCTCGTAAAAATTCTGTAGTAGTTCCATCTACGAAACAAACGGTTAATGCATCGTCTCGCTTCATAGCGATATACTTACATTCCTTGAAGTTGAGATATAATCCAAGATTGAATTAATAGATTTTTCACTATGATTTCTAGTTACGGCACTTTTAATATATGTAAGAAGTTGCTTATATCTAGTCATCATTTCTTCGAAATTACCCTGAATTCCAACGAAATGCATCATTAGCGCTTTAAATCGATAATAAAATAATTGTGTGAGAAACTTACCAATTTAAAATTAATTTTAATCATTTGTTTCAACGCTTTGAAGCCCCATTCGCCCTTATCGCCGCTTTCCAGATCAAGAACTTTTTGAAAAGAGGCTAGTGCACTTGTAGGTTCATCTTCTTTAAGAGCTTTGCTATTGTAGTACTGATTTTCTAAGTCTACATCAGGTTCTGAGTTACTATCTTCCGAATATTCCTTCAATCAACAAAGTTAAATCAGTTCAAAATTCAAATGCATGTTCTACCATATAACCGACATTGCAATAACACCGGAAAATTAGTTATACATTTTGTTTATATCGTGTATTAATAAGAGAACTAAACATGAATCAATAATAAAGAAAATAATGTCGACAAGATCTTTTTGTGAATAAAACTGGGAAAAGCTTATATATTTATAAACTTTAATGTAGGTTATGTACATAAAACAACTTACCAAACCATAATCCTCCTCATCATCACACATAAAATCATCCTCATTATCGGACATTTTCTATTCTTTGCTTAATAATAACCTTTTTTCTATTATAGCCACTAATTGAACAAAAATATCCAGAATTATTATAGAACTTTGGCTGGTTTTTTTTGCTTTTTTTATAGAATGAAGGGTTATTTATTGAATAGGATTGACAATTGACATTGACACAAGAATAACGAATAAATCGATAAAGTTGCTGTCAAATGTCACATTCATGGAATCGATTCCACTTTTTTATACAAAAAGATATAAACAAATAATCTCAAATTGAAGTATGTCTGTTAAAATTATGAGATTTGGTTCCTAAATTTAAAATTTAAGTTACGTAACTCACTTGTAAATGAACAAATAAGCAAATAATAATCACGGTGCGATAATCGATTATTTCGTATGATTGTACGTCTTTTTTTGGGGGATTTAAATGTAAACGATGGATGGCCTTTTACTTTGGTGGCAAGTATTTAAGGAAATTTAAAGAGAAAAATTTATTTTTAAATTTCAATCGAAAATTGACAATCTACCGTTTCTACATATAAGCTTCGATTTCAAATTTACCAATAATTTGGAGTAATTTGCTTAAAACCGAAAATACTTTTTTTAATAGAAACTAAATAGTCACAAGAAGTGCAAGAGTGCAAATATATTCTTCCCAATTAGATAATTTATACCAGAACATAGAACTTACTTAATGAAAATATACATTTGTATTAAAATTAACAAGCAAGACTATTTAGAATACACATGCAATTCTTATTATGCATAAATGGAGTATTTTCAGAAATCTCACTTATTAAGGAAGAAAACTTTTATACAATATCTTGCCAATAGTATTCTCTACGGAAAATTTCTAAAAAATAAAAAAAAAACTGAGAGACATCTGAAAAACTCCCGAAATTGTGAAAAATATATTTAGTTTAGTTACTCCGAAAGAAATAAGTTATATAGTACATTAATAAAAACGTTCCTATGTAATCAATAAAAATACTAAACATATAATTACAATGAAATGTTTGCGCCTGCTATATCTTAGCCTACCGAGATACAATCTTAATATTTCTGAAAAATGATTATACACGCTGTTATCGAAAGTATTAAAGTCGTTACATGTCACGTAAAAGGAAACATTTCCTATCGAATAAACATTATAAAACTGTATAAGATATGTTATACGTAATATAGGCAAAAGTTTATATTTTCACTCCTTTCATTAAAAACTCTCGGAACTATATAGTGCAGTTGTATTAGCTAAAACCCGTTGTATGCTTATGTTAATAAATTTTAACAATTAACTACGGACCCAATGCTTAATGCATAATTTTAATTTAGCTCGAAACAGGGCCAACACGGTTTATATTCGACTTTTACTTGGTAAATATTTATTTTAATGGAATATCACTCTACTATAAAATATGCTTCGAAATTTGAATAAAAGATGCCTGACCGGTGCAAAATTGGCTATTGTAATTGTACTATAGTGATGTAAGCAACTTAAATAACAGAACAAAAAGCTTATGATTTTTTACATTTTAATTTCTACAAACACACCAATACATACTACCCACAAATATTCTATAATCGATTACGTATAGCCAATCTTAATGCTTCATTATAACATTTGCCTGAAACTAAACGTTTACAGAATAAAAATATTAATATGAATACTATTATAGTCACCTAAAGTTGATCCAATTAATCTTTTTTCAGCTAAAATCTTAGTCAGTAGAACATCGCAAATGATCTATAAACCGATGCACGTTATTTATGTAAATGATACGTCGATTTTAACTATTCTAATTTAAAAACAGTAAATTTCTAAATCATTTGTCACATTTTCCAACAGATGAGCAATGCACATTTTCCAGAAATTTTATGCAAACATAAGTTGTATTAATAATTCAGTGTTACATGTTGATCACTTTGTAATCATACAAAACATGCAATTTTATACATTATTAAATTAAAAGCATATCTGATATCACTAGTTTTTACGGCATTTTTATTTCAATCGAATTATTAATTACTAGCTACTTAAAATAATACGCAAATTATGTATAAGTCATTTTAAATGGGACTAACTTTAGAAATCTTCACAACTAATGAGTCCGTTTATACAGTTCGTTGTTATTTTAAATTTATGATGCTTGAGATTCCAGTTGGCGTTGAAAAAATTTCTAAGCATAAAATATATTAAGATTACATAAAAACTGAACAACTTGCACATTAAACTACCCAGTAATCTATTTTTAACAGTAAAATTTTCAAACACCGGTGGATTATTTATTGTGCAAGTAGTTAGTAGTCTATAAATAAATAAGTCATTAAATTAAGTGCATCGCAAAAACAATATCATACTTAGTTTTAATAAAAATTTAATTATATTTTGCGATATCAACCCAAAAATGAGCCACAGCTAAATATTTATAAAATGTTATTAGCGAAACTACTTTCAAGAAATTATTGCGTTTACTATGACTCAAAGCAAGCGAATTTGGTCCAAAATAGCACAGTATTAAAGTTAACCCAAATAAAAAAATAAATACTTATTATAAAAAACATAAGAAAAAACAAAATAAAAAATAAATTATTTATTTATAACCATTGCATTAACTACAAAATGTACCTCATCTGAAATTTATCACAAGCTTTAATAATATTGAAGGATTCGTAAAATAATATATTCTTAAAAAATATAGGTATCCTCAAAAAATAACTTGCAGTGCTATTATTAGACCAAACGTGAATCAAAACGTGGAATAATTCAACAATAAATAAACTATAGGTCTTTCAATATAACACTTAAAAATAATATGAACAATATGGTTACAAGCATAATTTTAACGTAAATCGGGGCTCTCATTGAGTTGCTTTTTAATACGCAGCAAGATCGTAGTATACCAAGGATCTAAACGAGAGATAGAATCGTAATCATTGACAGCATCTGTATATCCATCAACATTCTGCTCTTCAATGTGTTCCATCAACGTTTTCAACAATTTATATTCCCGGGAATCTTGAAATGCAGGATACCTATAAACCCAACAAATCGATATGAAAATTATTTAAAGAATTCACGAAAATTACCTTTGAATATAACTTTCTACAGCATGCTGGGCATTGAGAATATCCACACATAAATGGCAGAGAGCGGCCCTAAACAGGTACTCCTTAGCACTGTATTTTAACAGGGAACTCTCTAAAGCCGAAAAAGCTACTTCTTGGTAGATTTGTATTGCTTTTTCGTAGTTTTCGAGCTGTGCTGCGTACTGGGCCACTTTTAGAAGACATTTGTTTGCGGATGAATTGCTCTCTTCGCCTCGGAAGTAGTCCGCAGCCTGTTCGTAGTGCTGAACGGCTCGTTCTAGGTCAACGGGATCAGTCTCGTACATTTCGGCAATGTTTTGATGGTACTTGGCCGCCATCGTAAATTTACCCATGTCTGTATAGATTTCTATAGCTTTCAGCAAGCAATTAACAGCCTCTGAAAATGAAGCATATAATTAAAAAATTGTAGTGTAACAATGTGCATTAAACTTACCACTAATGTCAGCTTTCTTATAGCAGTTGGCTGCGTCTACGAAATTAGTAGCAGCGTCATGACGAGCCCCACTTCTCGAATGCAAGTTTGCTGCTTCGCAAAAGGCCTTTCCAGCAGCATCCCAATTTTTCGCCATTTTAAACAGGTTTGCAGCCCTTTGGTAACATTCCACTGCATCTTCGATGCGGCTGGACCCTCTAAAATAAACGTATTTACAGAAACAAATGCGTTGTTGATAAAATATTTACAAAACCAGGAAATGGTTACAATCACCATAAAGTGTTGGAATATGTATCCACTTACCCGAAGAGAGATCCGAAGAAACCCCTCGAGGACACTTTCTTCTCAGCTTCAGCTATTAATTGCTGAGCCTTCTGTGCATTGGATGACATTTTTCAATAATTTTCTTTACAAAAATTCTACAAAACAAAAATTTTCCTCGATGACAACAGCTATTGACAAATTAATTCTGTTATTCGTGGTAGGTGTCACTTTTACTTACGTCAGATTTTCAGCATTGCCAACTGCTTAAAAACTAACTGTTCGTTCAATCGTTCACTTTCTATCTCTTTTTATCGCTACTATTAGACAAGGATAAACTATTGTTGAGGAATTTCGGATAATTATTTGTAAACGTCAAAAAAATTACAATTTCACTTATGAGGTTATGTTTTTGTAAATTGTTTTTGAATTATTATAGTTTTAATTAAATATGAAAGATTTATACCTTACTGATAGTGTTAGGAAATTAGATGTTTTAGCTAAGAAGGATGACGTTATAAGCAAGCTTAAAAAATCCCACAAGTATAATAACGCAAATAAACTAATTGAAAAATTGTCTTCACTGTAGTTTGTTTCAGGTTTACGCATTTTGCCAATTTAATAATGACCCAATTACTGGAATGTATGGACGACCAAGAAAAATGTTACATTTTGTGCAAGAGATATATCAATCTAATGGACTACCTGTTTGAGATATCCGATGATAAAATTTACACACAATCGCTACATTTGAGCGATTACCGCAAAGTTAAGCTGTTAGTAGACGAATTGAAAGAAAGTCTGGAGAAAAGGTAATTAATATTGCCAGTTTTATGAATATTTCGTCTCGACACAATTCCACAGTTTACTTGGATGTGCCAATAAGCTTAACATCTGTCAAAAACAAAATTTGTCATTTTGGCTAATAAATAAATCGCTCTATTTTTCAAAATGAATTTCTGTATATGCAATATTATTTACTCGGATGTTTATTATTCCAGATATCAAGCATTGTTTAGAGAACCGGTACCGCAGTCACCAACAAATGCGGTGCCACCGGCCACCAAAATGGAAATCGGAGATGCCCAAATTTTTAAAGGTTCACTTCGAGAAGTGTTTATTTGACAACTAATGATAAAATTTGTACTTTTTTTAGATAAATTCATAATTCCTCGCGATTTGTTTCATATCCTTCAAAAAGAGCAAAATTTCTTATTAGTAGACATAAGGTCCCAGGCTGATTTCAATAATTGTAGGATTAGTTCTAAACATGGAACGATTATTAATATACCAGGAGATCTTATTGTACCTGGGTAATTTTATTCATTAATATCTTGTTTTCTTATTTAGAAGATCACAATTTTTAGATTATCGGCTAACACGCTAGGCCAACGGTTGGACAATTCACTGAAGAGTATTTGGGAGAAAAGAGACCAGTTCGATATTATTATTCTTATGGATAGTGATACTCAGAAATACAATTTCGTTGGTTCGAAAATCGAAAGATTGCGGAGTTTCATTGTAGAGGTATTTTATATGATTCACATTATTTTAAAACAAAAATTTAAATTACTTTTTTAGTGGGATACACTTCGTAGTTATAAACAAGAACCTGTTGTATTAAATGGTGGTCTTAGGGAATATGTAGAATGGTACCCTTCATCTGTGGACAATTCTCAAGCGTTCTTGAACCAAACAAACTTGGAGATCGATGAACTTTTGGACCTAGACAGCATTATTTACCCCGAAAGCGGCTCGACCAAGCAAATGAACCTAAAATTACACGATTTGAACACTGTAAATATCGAAACCCGTACCAAAAATGATCTTGAATTGGTCGAAGACACTAATGGTAATTATAAGTTTGAGAGTGAAGGAAATTTGCCTCAGGATTCGTTAATTTCGAAAGTCGATCCTTCATCAGATCAAACCGTTTCAAAAATACCCGAGCCAGATGCTTCATTTCCTCCTTTATTTGAAGGAGAACAATTACCGCAACAGAAACCAGAGGTACCTGATGTCGACATGAACTTGGATATTAAAAAAATTCTGAAAGGCGACAAGGCTGCGTTATTAAACGAGGCTCGTAAAACTAAACCAAGATACGATATAGGAGAGCCTCAGGAGAAGGGCGACAAGAGAAGAGAAAGACCTGAAGACACTAAAGGATCTAGCCCAAGGGAAAAAGAACCAAGATTAAAAGAACCTAGTTATCCAGATAGATTTGTTTTTTCAAAACCCGCTCCTCCAACAATAGATAGATCTTTTAAACCTGTACCTGTAAGTAATACTCATAGGCATTCACGATTTGAATTACATATAACATTTTCTAGCTTATCGGCGAAGGATTCACAGGATTAAGAAATGTAAAAAATATATGCTACATGAACGGTTTATTGCAATGTTTAAAAGTTATACCGATTCTAAAATCCCTATACGTCACTACAGAGCGTTACATTAGTTACACAACCAGAACACCTCCCAAATTAAACTTCCATTTCGCTCAAGTAAGTAAAACGAATCGATCGATATCTTCTTGCAGCTTTCGCGTTTCAGGTACTTAGAGAGCTGTGGGGCGGTACCTACCAAAAGCCCAAGGTGTTCCTGATCCAGGAATTCAAAGACAGGATCTGCGAATTCGCCCCGATGTACGACAGAAACACCCACGAAGATTGCTTCGAGTTCTTCATGTTCCTCTTCAACGCGCTCAGCGAGGACTGCGCCGTGGACTTGCCGCGCTTGAAGATGATGACGGAGAGCGAGAAGGCTTGGTACGGCCATCTTCAAGGCAGAACGTCCTTCCTGGTGGACAACTTTTACTACCAATTGAAAAACACGAAATTCTGCTGTAACTGCAAGAAGGTGAACCTTTCGTTCGAAACGGATAGTACTCTAATGCTGCCCGTTGCTACAAGAACTAGCCATTTGAGAGACATGATAGCGGAGTACCTGCGGGAAAGTAGGCTCACCGATTTTTCTTGCTCGAATTGCAAGTCCACCGGTACTATCATTAATAAAAAAGATCTCGTCGTGGAGCCTGAAGTGCTGGTTATTGTTTTAAAAAGGTATTTATTTGTGTTATGTTGAATACAATTTATCTAATTTATTTTTTTATTTTAGGTATATTGCAAATTCTGATGGTACGTTCCGCAAGAATGAGGTTGAAGTAGGTTTTCCATTGTACGACTTGCAATTTGGCAAGTACAGATACAATTTATACGGAGTCGTGCAACATTCAGGAGGAATGCAATTCGGTCATTATTACGCTTCGGCTCTTTTAAACGATAAAAAAGGTACTTGGGTACTGTTTAACGACGAATCGATATCGATTCATCCGAGTCCTGTAAACGAATTGCCTCAAATTAAATCCGGAGCGGCTGGTTTTTTCTACGTTCGCAATAAATAGAGTTTCTTTAAGGTACATGTGATATGAAAATAATATGATAACTCTCATTCCACTTACTGTATTTTTGATACGATATTGTAACGTTTCATATTCTTTTATATAATCCTTGTGTTATTATTTATGTGCTAAATAAGTGCCTGATACTTGTAATTTTTTTGTTTTACGCGCTAGTTATGAAATTGTTGTTGATTATGTTTAAATTTATGAATTACACGACGGCCTCATTATTTTTATCATTGTGATTTACTTGTCTGGTGAATAGGTGAAAAAACAATTCATTATAATATGTGTAAATTTATTAATAGAGATCTCTCATATGAATATTATTATCCGTTCTAATTTAAAAAAATATAAAGCCTTCTTAAGCCGTTGATTCGCCCCTAATAACAAATCAAGAATTTACTCATTCATTTCATTATTTTCTAGTCAATTAATTATCTGTCGACATTATCTGTTACTGATTTGAGCAATAGCAGTAAATCATATCATTTAATTCTATTGTCGTTTTGCATTTGTACTTTACAACTAAAATGAATCTGGTATTCTATTTTCTAAGTTATTGTATTATAATAATATGTTATACAGTTATACAGAAAAAATGCATTTTCAAATATCGAGATAAGTTGTTTTGTTACACTTGTCTAATTATGACAAACATTGGGAAAAATGTCTATCTTAAAGAAAAAGAAGTCTTAAAATTGTAAGTGTTTTTATTAAACATAAATTGAATGAAAACTATAAAATGACATTGCAATTTTAAGGCAAATATTGATACGTCATATCTACAAGTGTTTATTAGATTAATTTAATCATTACAAAAATATTTTTGGTTATGCAAATTTACCATGAGATTAGTTTTTTTTCACACAATAATGATTGAGCAATAATTATTGTCAACGTTAATTCAAGTAACTAAAATTTTTAAAGTTATCCAGCATGAAGTGCAATTTAACAAATGCATTATTTTTATGAGAAATAAATTACTCTACGTTTTTTATATTTTTCTTAAACATTCGCCTTAAATTCTCAACAGTCCCTTTCTTGCACATTTCTTCCCGGCACGCCTCTTCTAAAAGCTGCTGCTCCTCCTCGGTGCAACTGAACCCCGCAATTTTTTTATTAACTCGCAGCACCTTCCACTTCTCTTGGTGCACCGATAGAACGTTCTGAATGGTCTCTCTAGTATCCGGATCGACTTTCCCGCTTAGTTTAGGCACAGGCAAATCGTCACCTAAAACCTCCATTGAAATATCCTCACAATGATTGATGTTAAAGGCTCACCTAGAAGAGCTTTCGCGCACATGGTCATCGAGAGAGCGGTGCTCTCGAGGTGATAACCGCCTTCCAGCGCGACGAGCAGCTTCCCGCACGCGAGCGGCTTCAGCGTTTGCACAAAATGACCATAAATTTCCGGCGTCAATTTGTACCCGTTGCCCAAAGGATCGAAATAAGCTGCATCGAATCCAGCCGATACGATTACGAATTCCGGGTTGTATGAATACGCCAGCGGCAGCACGAGTTTCAACCAGACAGTCCAATAATCGTGCTCGGTTTTGTTGCCCTAAATTCGAAGTTTTTAACATAAAGAAAATGTTAATTTAATAGCAATTAAATACCTTATTAAATGGTATGTTGATGTTGTAACCATCTCCTTCCTTCTCGCCTGTGTAGGTGTAGTTAGCTTCGGGCGAAAATGGGAAATATTTCGCCTTATCGAACCGATGAATTGAAATGTACATGATCTCTTTTTTATCGTAAGTAAGCCGTTGAGTCCCGTTACCGTGGTGTATGTCAAAATCCACAATTAGTATCCTAGTAAATTAATTAAAATCACAAAACTTTATACACGATTACACAACGAACCTTTTGTAATTCTTCTCCCTGATGAGATATTCGGCGGCTATAACTACATTGTTGACGAAGCAAAATCCGGAGGCTTCGTCGAAGCACGCGTGGTGCCCCGGGGGCCTCACCACAGCAACACCGGACCGAACGTGCCCTTCGTGTATGGATTCCGCCAGAGATAGGATGTTAGAGACGCATTTCAACACGCATTTCGCGGTGTCTGCGTTAAAGAACCAATCGGGCCTTTGCTCGACGTTTTTCTGCGCTAAAATATCACCCGCGTAGTTCTCCTGGTGCACGATTTTGATCCACTTCGCCGGGTCACGGTCGCTTTCCTGCAACAAACGCGATAGAATAACAAACTAAAAGCGAGCGCGGTGTTTACTTGGATTTTTTTACATCGCTTTAGTAGATCGAACTGGTCGAAGGTTTTGATGATCTCCAACAGCCTTTCGGGCCTTTCCGGTATGTTTCCGTGGTCACCTGCCGGTTTGTGTTTTAGAAGAAAATCGTCGTAAACGTAACCGACTACATTCGGTTTCTCTCCAGTTATAAGGTACTCTTAAAACGTACAATTAAATGGTTTATGAGCGAGTAAGGTATTATATTTATAATACACACCATTCCTGAGATCGTTGACCATTTTTAGATACATTTTAACCTCATCTTCTGTTCTGATCGGGTAAAATCCCGTTGTTTCGAACTCGGTCATCTCTTTGGGAACGAATTTATAAGATAAACAAGACAGATGCTCACTGGTTTTATCAACATCTAAGCAATTTTGCAGTTCCACGTTTTTCGGATAGGAGAATAGCGAGTCTTGTTTAAAACACTCCCAGTAGTCGCGTAAAAAATACTTGGTATTGTTGATGACTTCGATAAGACTAGAATTGATTTCTGGTTTTGCGGAAATAGGATGGCATGCGTCTCCTAATAAAGCCTTCAAAGTACAGGCTACTCCTTCGGCTACGGATTCCGGAAAATATCCTCCCTCCAAGCACACGACGATTTTACCATTAGCTAGCCCAGACAGGAGGGTTATTAAGTGGCTGTAAAAGTGTGGCGTGACCAACATTTCGCCCTAAAAAGTAAAAAACTTAAAAGTGTGAAGACTAAGTGGAATTTTAAATGAATACGAATTCGAGGGAATTGGCGGATGGAGCAACTAGATTATCTCACCTTTTCGTCTCCCACACATGAGTCAAAGCCAGCTGAGACAATGATTAAGTCTGGTTTAAACTACAAAAATTAAATAAGTGAATTAAGGTTATTTACCTCAGGACATCCTAGAGCAGAATCATAACCAGCGGATATAAGGATTAAGTCGGGTTTAAACTAAAATAAATACAACATTAACGATGCGAACGAAAGACGAGAATTTTGTAAGCAAACAATGAGAGTACCTCGTAAGCTACAGGCAACAGAACATTCAACACAATCGCTAGGTAATCAGCATCTGTTAGGCCAGTTTCGTTCAACGGGATGTTAATATTGTAGCCCTTTCCCGCGCCTTCTCCCACGTAATCGGACTCGCTTTCTCTCAGGTTAGGCCAGAAGAGACCGTGCTCGTAGCGATGGATGGAAAAATAAAGCACGCTGCAAAACGCTCGGGTAGACATTTTGTGCATAAAATCGAAAACACGTACTCATTTCTATCGTAAAACATTCGTTGGATGCCCTGCCCGTGGTGCACATCGTGATCTACTATTAGAACTTTCTTCGCCAGTCCCTCATCGATGGCCGTTTGGGCTGCTAGGGCTACGTTGTTTAGGAAACAGTAACCGCAGAATTCGTCAACCATCGCATGGTGCCCCGGGGGCCTTATCAAGGCGAAACCGTTCTTCAAGTTGCCTTTTGCTACCTCTAACGTCAGCGCTATCGCTGCTTCTGCGGCCAATTTCGCGGCCGAGAAAGTGTGCTGCATAAATCGAAGCATTACGAACGCAATAAACGATCAATATAATGCAATACCTGAGTAAAATAAACCGAATCGAACTTGGACGATTCGTGCTCGAGCTGGTCGTCGGTTACGCTTCGAATGGCTTTGAGTTTCTCGTACAAATTTTTAGTGTGCAGCTTCAAGAAGGCTCTGTCGGGGAGCTCCGTAGGGACGATGTTAACGCACCTTTCTCGGAGTTTCAAAGCGGCTAATCTGTAAGGTTTCAGGTGCATTCGATGTGGAACATCGATAAAGGTTTTGAATTACCTTCGCTTTGGACAGGCCACCCGTTCGGCGTTTTCGGGGTACAGGGGGTCCCATTTGCAAAAGTGCTCGGGGCTTTCTTCTTCTACGTAACCAGTACGTCTTTCTACGTTCGATTTATATTTATTCAC
This sequence comes from Phyllotreta striolata, assembly GCA_918026865.1. Lineage (NCBI taxonomy): Eukaryota > Metazoa > Arthropoda > Insecta > Coleoptera > Chrysomelidae > Phyllotreta > Phyllotreta striolata. The sequence continues at coordinate 4,936,920 of OU900103.1, read as the reverse complement.
AGCCTCGAAAGGATCCATTAGTTCGGACTGATTAGAATCGGTTAATTTCTGTTTGCGTCTCTCTGCTATTAGATCTTTTAACTACAAAGAAAACAGGCATTAATTTAATACGCAAATAAACAAAGTTTAGCCTAATTAATTTTTTTAACTCGTTCCCAGAAATCTAAATTAATGAATTTTTAATTGCAGTTTTTATGTGCAGAGTGTTTGAAGCAATAGATTGTAAGTACATCAAAATAGAAATGAAACAGTTTTACCTTCGGTCTAGAAATATTGGTTGTACTTTTGTTACTTATATTTGAAGCACCTGGAGTACTGAAATTGAAATTTTAATGAGTAAACGTAGTATAAAGATAAGAAACATTACTGATAACGCTTACTTTTTCTCTCTATCTGCCATTGACGCGGTTTAAAATTATGTTGAATAAATAATATCACAGAAAATAAATCAAATTTTCAACAGGTGACAATTTTTTTGCTGTTTATTTACAAAACATATGAGGAAGCATGTGTGTGTGTGTGTTGACATAGAAATATTTGTACTATTTCATCTATTAGTCTCTTCGCTATTGCCAAATTGACTCTTTTTTCCGATATTCTCTGGTTCGACACATCCGAATATACAAAATAAAGCGTTGTGTTTTGCATAATTTATCTCAATTTCGTGAAATTTGAATTTGAATGTATAACTCGACAAATCTGAATATATGTTCCCTTATTTATGCTTCAATGAGCGTTCATTGTTTTATTTAAATTATTACGTAAAAACGAATCTGTAGCAATATTTGACTTTTGATAATTCATTTTTTCTTTAGTGGCAGCAATGAACAATGAAAATAGTGTAATTTGTGTTGCATACATGTAAGCTGTTGAAAAACTTGATTTTGTCGAGAATTTACGACTTGAGAGTTTTATTAAATCGAGAGTTAAATACACAAATTTATTTTAAACGAATTTATAGATTCGTTTTAAAATTTATTTAAAATTCTTCTGTTAGTTGACATATGACATCAGTGTGACATCAGATATGTCAACAAGCCAAATATTTGGCAGATGCTAAAGGGAGGTTTACATCAAAATATTACTGACAAGTTTGACAAGTTAATACATTTTTGATTCAATTTTATTGTTTAGCGTAGGTTTTAAACAAAATACGAACATATGGGTAATATGAAATTGTTTAGAACGTTTTTGTTAAGTATGTTTGAAGTATTTGTTTTTATAGGTTTGGTAATAATGGTTTAATTATCGTGTGTAACCGGCCTAATGTAGTCATCTTGGCTGTCTTTCATTTTTTGGCGCACGCGCATACAAAGTCTACTATGCTTGTAAGGTGAGGGGGGACCCCTTGTCTTATTCTCTGGTTTTTGTGGGTGTTCAGAAAAAAAATGTTGTGATTTCTTTAAATTTAAAGTTAGGTAATGACAAATATGAACTCTATATGTTATTTTATCAACGTAACGCACTCAACCATCGATTTCTGCGAAATTCAATAACAGTGCACCCATATGACAAAATGTTTATTTACTATTCTCTACTATAAAACTCCATTCATTAAGTAGTGTTTATTATTACTCATCCTGATGTAACCTAAAGAAGCTGATTTCTCGGAAATAATTGTAATACATTTGTTTAAATTTTTGTGAGTATTATGTATGTGTTTTGAAACTTAGCATCCTTTTAGATGAACCCATCAATGAATCCTTATAGAATGACGGCGGAAGAAAAATCGAAAAATGTTTCAAGATTGCCGTTCAGAACTTATTCTTAGAGGTTGATGTCGTTGTACTAAAATCGCAAAGCAATTTACCCGTTCAACATGGATATGGGAGTGAGAAAACTACCCAAAAAGAGGAAATATGATCCATCCGAATTGGAGAAAAGTAATTCACAGACGGCTTGTATCCCAGTGTCGGTTGTCCAATGTACAAGTGTTATGTCAGCCCCCCAAGCTACTGCTGTTGATTACTCTTTTCCAACAAAAACCTCCACACAAGAGGAACCACATACACAAACTAGTTGTAAACAAAACGTCATTGATCTCAGTGAATGGTGTGATCATAGGATTTTAGCTAGACAAGGGGACTGGTATTATCCCGGTGTTATAAAAGAAGCCAATGGTTCAACTGTAAGTATTAACATTTCTTTTTTACAATATCATATCGAGTGATTAAAATTACGATGAACATGTTACATGTACAATTGATACGTACCCTGTAAAAAGTGTTATAAGAGTTACAACCCTTATATTTTATACAGAATATTAACGTAACATGTTCATTTAGCTTTGCGTATCAATTTATTTCAATTATAAGTTCTTATTAGATCTTCGAAAATTTTTAAATCGAACTTATTTAGTAATGATGGTAGAAACTAGTTATCGGATATACACTTAGCCAATGTTAGTAAATATTAAAAAACATCATAGTAACAACTGAGGATAACTAGTTTTACTGTAATACATTTTGTTTTATGGTAATGTCCATTAGTAAAGCTACTTTGTGAAATGAATTAAACATTAACAAACTTGTTCATTTATAAGATCTGATAAACAAAGTATTAATTAATTATTAAAGGGTATGTAAACAATGGATTTTAAAAGAACTGTTCAAGTCCGAGGTATCAATAGTATCCTGCATTTTGTGATTATTCGACGAATTTGAAATTCTTACATTTTTTTATGATATTGTAATCTAGTGAACCTATTAGTATTATTATCGGGTTCGTTAATACCTTAATGGAAACAAATTAATCATCATTATTACTAATTATTGTAAAGGGATATATAATTTTTAATCATTATTAATTAGTTTTTTGACATTGAATTTTATTAATGTTTTATGTGTTACCTTAACCTAGCCTAATTTGACCTTAACATTACCTAACATAATGTACTGTTCCAAAAATTGTTCACAGGGGGACTAAAGTTAATATAATTGTGTACAAGTTCATCAGCTTATTATAACTGATGATTATTGCTTTAATTACACAAAATGTAAATTGTAATTGTTTGTTCATAATAATTTATTTGCTGCCATTGCAAGTAGCATTTTGATAGGAAATTGTTTGCTTAGGATTATTTTAAAGGGGGTATTTTTTTAAATTTTGAAGATTCTAAAATAAATTGGCGTAGTAACCAGATATATTCACCTGTATTTATTGCCTTATTAGATAGAATTGTATTTAATTCAAATCTACTCATACCAATTATATTGCTATGTATTGCTATTACATTTACAATGAATAGATGGTAGATTTAAACTATGCAGAAATATTTATTTTGCATTTTCCAGACTGTTTATAATTTATTATTTTTACATAGTTACTGCGATATTTTAATAGAATTTCTGACTAAATATAGAAATATTCGAAATTATTTACAGCAGTTATTTATTGATTTATAAATTGAATAATATTTTCATGTTTTATGTAATTATCGATACATTTTTTCAAAGAAACGCCTGGCGGTATTTTCCCACCACATGCCAAATTCGATCAAAAATTTTTTACATAAATTCGATTGTTCAATGGATTTTACAGCAAAAACGTAGATCGTATAAGTACTGGTTTTAAAAATAGAGAGTAGTCTAAAGGTTAGAAAATTCATTCAAATAAATTACATAAAAATTCATTGAGTTCCTTAATGTTTTATTTAATTATGCCTCGTCTTCGTTTAAACGCCAGCTTTTTTTTAATTAATGAATGATGAATAATTGGATTAAAATTTGTATCATAATTGAGAATACTCATTGGATATTTTGATATTCCCAACTGTTTGCTATAAACTGAACGTAGTTTAAAAATACTATAAACAACTGGTTACGACTACTAGCTTATCAAACGTTTAACTTAATCTTTTAAAACTAAAAATAGAATACTGAAAAATATCTGCATTTTACACGACCTTCGGCAGCTTGAGGAAATTTTATTGTTTCAAAAAAAGCACAATTTCCCCAAAAAAAATTAACGCTATCTAACAATTTATCACTCGAGTTCTACGTTACCTGTTCAAAGTCTAATAAAATAAACAACGCTTTGGTATTTTATCTGAAATGCAAAATTAAGCAACAAGCACTCTAACGCCTTTTGTCTAAATTAATTTCGTACCTGCACGGATTTGAACAAGCGCATTTACTTTTCAGATAGCCGTTGCTTTGGATGGAAAGGAAGAAAGGGTCATATATGATAACGTATTCGATAATAAATGTTTTAACGTGATAAGTGATGCGAGCCCCTCGGTAAACCAAATAACGCTAGGAACACGAGTGTGTGTACGCAACAACCAGAGCATGTTCATGGAGGGCGTCGTTTGCAGCATCCTCGAGGGCCAACCGGTGCGCTTCGTAGTGGCCGTCATCGGCGAACAACCCATCGAACTGACCGTAAAACGGGCCGACCTGCGATTGCTGCGGCCGCCTTGGTGGGACGAGCTGGAAAACATCGAGCCCAACATCGAAAACGCCATGCCGACCGCCCTGGAATTCCACCGGGCGAACCCCGCGTCCCCGACCCAGCTGCATACGCCCATATCGGTCGGCACCCCCTTATCGAACGGCCGCCACTACGACGAGTTCTGCGAGAGCGAGGACGAGCTGCGGCAGGACGCCTTCAGCTCCGAGGTGAACGCCAAGCTATCCGGCAGCAGCAAGCGCAGCAGCATGCACAGCCGCAGCAGCTCGTCGAGCAGCATCACGCCGCGCTCGCAGCCGACGACGCCGCGCAGCCAGGCGGCCACGCCGCACAAATACAAAAAGGGCGACGTCGTTTCGAATCCGAACGGCATCCGGAAGAAGTTCAACGGGAAACAGTGGAGGCGGCTGTGCTCCGTCGACGGGTGCAAGAAGGAGAGCCAGCGGCGGGGTTACTGTTCCAGGCACCTCAGCTTGAAAGGTAATAGTCTTCGTAGTGGGAATTGTGCTAGATCTAATAGTAAAGGGGACGGTGAAGATACTTCTAGGGATTCTGAGACATCGCCGAATTGCGGGGATCGTCGGATGACTGGAAGATTCGATCAGGAGGAAACCGAAGCTGCTAATATGCTTGGTGAGTACCACACGATTTCACTTACATACGTTCAGAATTCTAACAATCTAATATTGAATATACTCACCTGTATAGCGTCATCTTTCATTTTGCTTTTTAAAGTGTTGCCCATTGTCGCGAAACTATTTCGAATGCTACCTCTTTCGAACATTAAATGCAAAATAACGCGATATCTTTTTCGTGATTCGAAAACATTCTTCGCACGATAGATTTATCGAAGGGCGTGCGGTCGTGCCTCGCACATCAAGATGACTTTCAATTTCTCGCCCACAATTCCTGCACTATCAACAGAATTTTCATTCCGAATAAATAATACACGTGAATTATCGCGCAGTATCGCTGGGGAGTTCGCGATCGGCCACGCCGGCCTTCTCGCCCAACGGGCAGGGATCGTCCCCTCACACGATGCAATCTCCTTTGACTGTGGGCCCCAGGCAGAACGTCTTCGTGCCGATTCCCAGCAGCCACTCTCTGCAGAAGAGGACGTCGCCGGGAAGCCAGGCGTACAATTCATATCAGCAGCAGCTCATAAGGTAAACGGCCACGGTCGATTGCTCGTTCGAGCGCCGCTACAACGTTCGCATGTGTTCCCTTTTGCAGGCCGGAGGCTCGGGCTGTACAGAGCAGCACCAGCGTCATACGGGTGTCGCCGAATCCGAGGCAGTGGTCCAATTTACCTGAACAACAGAGCGTTATATTGCAGCACGCTTTGACTAGTCCGCCGAATCAAATCGTTGAACCTGATAATAATCCTTTACCTCCGGCAGGTAATGATTTTCCATACAGTAAGTAAATTCGTTTTTGAATAATAGACTTGTTCGAGGAGTACCATCTTCGAGAACAAGGCTATTATGGTTGTTGAAGTTGATGGATGTTATTGTAAAACTTTTTTTAGGAGGTCTTTATTGCGTGTTGCCGCCTACAGACGAGAGGAACGTTATGATTGTAAAAAGCGAAGTAGATACTGATGGCAAGGAACCGAAGTCGTTTCCTCGACAAGTAAATATTATGTGGCTAGAACCGAAGGGTTACTTACATGCTATGTGTTTTATTGCAGGTGATACAAAGCGATCATTTACATTCGACGCAATTGATTCGTGTCACGTCAAATAACGGTATAAATAATATAAATAGTTTGAATAATAATATTCATTCACATTCCAACGGATCCGGATTGCTCCAATCAAGTCCGATGAATTCTGGACTGCCGGTCATCGTGAATCCGACGCAATTAGTGCCGGTCTTGCCGCCTTCCTCGCAATCTGTCGTTAAACGAGTTATCCCCACTGCCACTATCCAACAAAATCCTCCGCCTGTGATCGTTAAAACCGAACAAGGTAACGCGAACCTCAGGCCTTCGAACAATCTCTCACGCTGTCCAACGTTTCCAGTATCTCCGAACGCCGCAAACCACGCGAAAGATCCCCTGATGCTGCCGAGTCCGGACCAACACCAACACCATCACCAACACCAACCCAACCAAAACCAACGCATCCCCGCCGTATCCCAAGCGCCCGTATCCCAGCCATCGCACCGGCCGATGGGCGTCAACCCGCCCCCGCCGCCGGCGAAGGTCCAAGGCGGCGCGCCGCCGCCCAACCAATCGGCGTTCGTCATTCCGTGGCACTCGATCGTGCCGCTGCTGACGGCCGCGTCGGGGCCGGTCTCGCCGCCGGGCTCGCAGCTGTCGCCGCCGCTGTCGGCGCCGCCGGTGGCCGTCTCGGGCGGCGATTCGCACGACGACGACGTCGACGTCGAGCAGATGCAGACGCCCACCGAGGACGACGACGACGTGTTCGAGACGGAGCCGAGCGATCTGAACGCGGACGGCGTGATCAACAGCAAGAGGCGGAGCCAGTCGTTGAGCTCGTTGCCTAGTACTTCGAAGGAGTCCGGCAAGGTGATTTGGTGGTTGGGTTCGTGGTGGAGTTCGGTGGATTTATTTTGGGTTTTTTTTGTGTTGTAGAATAACCGTATAAGGAGGCCGATGAACGCTTTTATGATATTTTCTAAAAGACACAGGGCGATCGTGCATCAGAATTACCCGAATCAAGATAACCGCACTGTTTCGAAAATATTAGGCGAGTGGTGGTATTCGATGAGCCAAGACGAGAAGAGGCCTTACCACGATTTGGCTTCGGAAGTTAAAGAAGCGCATTTTAAAGCTCACCCCGAATGGAAATGGTATGTAATCGATTTATTTTTCGAGCGAATTAAAAATGGGGTTAATGTAAATTGCAGGTGCAATAAAGATAGGAGAAAATCTTCAACGAGTTCGAGGAGTAAACTGAGTTCTGCCGGTGATAGCGCGGAACCGGGCGATACTTGCACGAGTCCGAAAGTTCAATCGCCCCCTCACGCTATCGAACCGTCGAAACAAATGCTGCAAGAACAAGATGGAACAGGCGATCTTTCTGACGACGATCAGATGGTGATATGCGAGGAACCTGGTACTGAAATTGACTTAAAATGTAAAGAAAAAGTTACCGACTCCGATTCCGAATCTCAGAGTGATATGGATTCTTCTGTAGAGAATCGCATGTTCCAACGTTTTAGTCCCGTAACGAATTCGAATTGTTCAGATATTACGTGTCGACCCACACCGATAAAAGCGAGAATACCGTCGACGGAAGCGCCGAAATATAATCTCAATACTGCGCCGACAGCATTTCATTATTCTCCGGTTAATCCGACAGGTGTTACAGGATTTCAACCTTCGGTCGGTGGAGCCTTCAAGACAATGCCGGCGTCTCCGAAAGTTATTAAAACTGAAATAAAGAATGAATGTAATGACGCTTATGATGGCTGGTCAGGTACTATGATTAATAAATCAAACGATGTGTCGTTACGTGCCAACTCATCCACCATACAAACAAGCACAATCACAAGCAAAACTAACTCAACATTAGCTATACTAAAACCACAGATCAAATCAAATATTATCCAGCTAAACGATAGCATTAACCAGAATTACCAGTCACAACCGTTAACTGTTGTCATTGGCGGGCAGCCTACCATTTGCTTGGCCAATGAATCCGAACGATCACAGCCTTTTGTTGTTGTAGCGTCTACAGCCGCTTCTGAAATACCCGTGCAAGTGTACATGCAACCCTCCTTCAGCATTCCCGTTACCGACAATGGCAGGGGCGTCTCGCTGCAGAGCCTGCAGCTATTGCCCAAGCAAAATCACGCCCAATCTGTCATTGTCACGCAGGCACACAACAAGTCCTGCGTTTCATCTCAGGCCGATTATCAAATGACGCATAACACCATTGTCACATCTTCCAACAAATCCTGTTTGACTTATTCCAACAGCACCAGTAAGTATTTGTTTTTTTTTACTTCTTTTACATTCATTCTAATTTCGTTAATAACTGTATTATTAGTTTCAGCTCCCGTGCTACACATACCGGAATGTAAAGATATTAAAGAAGATGCTAAATCGCCATCAGTATTAGACATGCTGCCCTCCGCTTCAGATTCTATAATGTTAGAACAACCGAATACGGAATTCAAATTGGCTCCGACTCCAGCGCAACTCGGAAAAGCCCCCTTACAACGAAGACAATCAATGGGTAAGTTTTATTTTTTTTTATAGTGTGTGAATATTAATTTTTTATTATTATTATTAGCTACATTCGTCCCGACGAGTTCTCAAGGAGGCCAAGAAAGCATGATGGTGACCGAAGTGCCTGAAGACTCCAGCCAAGTCGACCTGATGTCGCCGTCGGCGAAGAAGAGCTTCTTCAAGCGCTCAGTGGAAGACGGAATGGACAGGTATTCTTGATATACGTCGCGTATGGCATTCTAAAATGCCTATAGAAATTTTTCGTCGTTGTACAGGGTGCTGGAGCAGGTGAACTTCGAGAAAAAGTTCACGGCCCTGCCGCAGTTCAAGCCCGAGGACGGGCAGTCGCCGAGCGCCATCTCGATACCCAGCCCGGGGTTGTTCTACAGCAAAAAGCGACCGCCTCTCACTGCCAGCCACAGGACGTCCGTGGAAGAGGAGATCGAGCCGCCGGAGACGCCGCAGAGCGTCCCGAAATCCGCCTCGTCGGCGAAGCCGATCATCGGTAACCAGTTCTTCGGGCCCGACTTCGATAACGTTAGGGGTGAGTTGCATGTAGCCTGAGGTGAATTAGATGCATTATCGTTGGTTTACCGTCTCCAGCCGAATTGAATGAAATGGAGGAAGGTACGTCGCCGAAGACGCCGAGAACGCCGGGCACGTCGAGGGATACGGAGAAAGGCCATCGAAAGGTGCTGGAACAACGACGTCAATTAGTGTTGCAGTTGTTTAAAGAACAATCGCTGTTCCCATCGTCCCAAGCCACCTCTACGTTTCAGGCCCAACATTGTGATATTTTTCCTACGAAGACGAGTTTGCAGTTGAAAATCCGCGAAGTGCGCCAGAAAATGATGGCCCAAACTACTCATACACCGTCTAGTGCAAATAGCCCGCTCACTCCCGCCGAGCCCGTTCGAGTATCTTCAAATAGTTAGCTAGTAGTGTGCAATAGAGTGTCTTCCTTTTCGTATGTTATCATCAAATTGACTGAAAGTAGCACTTAAGAGCTTAAGAAATATATATATATCGGTTTGACACGAAGTGTGGTATAGTTGAATCTTTTCGTAAAATTATAGATTTTATTCGTATACCTGAAGCTTACCTGAAACTCTCGTCTCGTTACGAATTAGCAATTTTTCTGTAGACGCACATTGGGAAATAATCGCATGGATTTACAGTAAGATCAAAACTTGAACAATGTAAATGTGTTGTTGATCAAAATGAATATTTTTTTGTAGGAAACAAACAAAATATTTCTTTTTTGAATAAAGTTTTATTTAATTTTGCTCCAGTTATGAAATTTAATGTGTTTATTTTCTAATGTACAATATTCTGCGGTTTATTGAATTTTATACTTACCTATATATATTTTTTTATCATTATTTGGTATTAATAACATTGCATAATTTTGGTTTAGGTTAATTTAATGTATACATTACTAATTGAGAAACAAATTAAAAATCATTTACATGTTTACTTAATTATTTTTTTTATCAAATAATGATAAAATGTTTATTGTATTGCCTGTTTTACAAATATTTTTGTTAATTTTGGTTATAAACTAGACTTTAATAATCTTATTTCTCAAGATTTGTTTATAAAAAAAATTGTGCAATATTACGATTTTCGGTGCCCTCATCGCGTTTTATTAATCTGTTTGTCTAACTTTATTCCAAATTTGGAGATTTTTTAAAATGTTTATTCGTATATTTTGCATCCAGATATTGGATACTTTAATTAAAATGTTCAGTATTGACAGTACGCAATTTTAAAATGCTATGTATTTCATAATTTACATAAAAAAATCGTATTTTTATACAAGCTTGTTCTATTTATTTTGTCATTCGTGGATTCAAGAAAACTTGTTTTGTTCGTAACCTTTTTATTGATCCAGAGATTTCCAAACATGCTGTAGGATTAAATATGGCCGGTGTTAGTAAGTGCAATAGTTAAGTGTTTATAAATTGCATGCACAGGATGAGGTTGATTACAATAAACATTTCTAGGACTGATAATGATACAGGTTTTTTTCTATTTGTGTCGTATGTTATGTCAATTATTTTTTTCGATTTTGTCAATTGACTAATGTAGAGACATGTAAAATAAACCTGTATGTAGTACTGAAATTGATCTAGCCAGTTTAATAAGTATGTACTTTAAAAAAACTCATAATTTTAATCGAATTGATGATACTATAATGTACTATCTTTTGAATTCATGTTAAGGAATGCAAAACAGGATAGTACGCTAGGCAAAAATTCTTTTATCTTCCATTATATTATTCTACTGCGTTTATTTCCTTTTGGTTCGATCGCTATTTTAGTTATTATTGCAAGGTTGTGAAAATTGTGTCCATACCCTTACCAATTCTGTGTATTTTAAAATTTAATAAACCCAAAAATGGAACAGAATTCGTAATGAGTAACCCTACTAATAAAAAAAATCCAATTTACGTTCCGACTACACTTCAGTTGTGAAAATACAGCAGCACTTTCGATGAGGAAAACTGTTGCAATACTTAAAAAATAAATTTAATGTACATTTATTGGTGTTGCACTTTCTATTAATTTTTGTCGGAGTTTGCATTAGTTCTCCCAATCGAAAGTGCTATGAAATTAGCGGAAGCTAATTGACAATGGTACTTCATTTTGTGTGATTTATGATTTTCGTATGAATATAAAACATTAGATTGTATTAAATTTAGCTGTAGGGTACATGTATGGAAAATATCCGTTTCGATACTGTGTTAAAGTGAGATAATCATAACAATAGCTTAGTAACAACAATGTTGACCTGTTATTTATTTAATTAGTAACTCAATTATTGTTGTTTATTAAGGCGTTTTGTTCTTTAGTGCATTGTAGGTAAATTGGGAATATTTTCTAAACCTGTACGCAAAACTTACTTTCTTGGTTAATTTTCGTTTTATAATACTATTCTGCATATTTAAATGTTTTTATTTAGTGAAGCGTAATTATATGTTTACTCATGAACTAGGTATATTTTTCAGTGGTAAGGTTTTGACTTGATAAAAATGTGTTATTTATTTATTATATGTTTTATATCATATTTCTGATATTATTTTAGTTGTCTAGTTGGCAAAGATTGAAAGTTTAAAGGTTGTAAAATATTTGTTAATGTGACTAAAGGAGACGTAAGTGCAATATTTTTAAAATAAGCCACTATAAAGTTTTCACGTAAGTACTTTAATTGGTCCAGTTATTTTGAGTTGTCTTCCAAAACGAGTTGCGAGATTTGCCTAAATGATTATTTTTTGATTTTAATGCTACTATGGTGATACAAAACAATGTTGCGAACACAACTAAAAATCTGCCGGTTACGTTTTGAACAGTGTTGCTTTATAGCGGGCATTTCGATGAATGCTGGTTCCAAATTGGGCTATAAATTTACATGAAAAAAAAAAGGTTAGATAAATTCGCACTGAAAGCTACCCTTTATAGTTGTTTAGCGATGCCTCTGTCTTAACATCAGGAAGAAAGAGCCACTTTTGACGCAGAGTAATTCTGATTAAATGAAAATTTCGTGAAGCTAGTGTCAGAAAAATATAGTATTGAAATTGTAATAAATATTTATCGATAAAAATCTGTGATTTAAATAAAATAATGCACAGTTTAAATTTTGTGTTTAAACTGACAATCATTATGTATGTTATGACAAAATGAGTTAGAGCAGTGTATATTTATTTTACTTCGACTAAATGCAGACTTATGGCATATGAGAAACGTTGTTGTAATCAGGAAATTTCAAATTATTTAAAGATATGCGAAAAGTAAGAGTGACTAGGCCGGGTCAGTATGGTAAAGTGCCAAATTTTCCTGAAAATAATAACTAATTGTACTTATAACGTTGAAAAGAGTAATAGTAATTATATACCGCATAGACTCGATTTTTAACTTTTTTCTTTCCTTCTTATATTCTTGTTATCGCTAGTTTTATTTCTAGGGCATATAACATAAACGATTTGTAGATGAATATCCAATATTTTTGCATTCGATTGAACGGTGACTCAAGAATATTAAAAATTATGTATTTTAAAATGAGCGCTCTCCAGATTGAGTCCATCCAAAAAATAACCCCATTTAAAATTTAAATCACCCATGTTCATCTACAAATTTAGAATTACTTGTAGTGTATACCCCAGAAGATAATTGTACGCTAATGTAAGAAATTTTTTCCATAATTTTGTAATATTATTTTTATTATTTTTCCGGTTCCACTCCACTTTCGTTTCCATAATATTGCATTTTGATAGCAATTTCTTAATATTATGGAATAGAAGTGTTGTTACGGGACACTTTTTATAAAATAATAATAATACAGTTGATCACGTATCCTCAAATTGTATCGAATTTCAATCGTATCAAAAGTTAATTTATTTTTAAACTGGTAAAGATTTGTATAACTGTTTTTTTTTTGGAATTTCGAGATGCTATATTGCAGTTCTTTTCTCAAGGATGGTGATCAATTGCATATCAGGTGCATTGCATACATTCGCCTAGAAATCTATAAACGTTGCAGTGCCACTTGAGGATATTAAAACATTAGTTGCCTTGATTGTGGTTTTGTTTTTGTTACAACTTAGCATTTTATAGTCAATGATCTCGTTAGGAAATTGTTCACGTAAATAGTGTAAAGATTGTGCATGTCACTCTTCTCCGAGCACATGTTTACATTTAATGTATATAATACTTATTAGGTACTATTTGTACTGTAATATTCTATTTTATTTAAGATAAAGTTATAAAGAATCACGTACAGTCACAATAAATGTATTAATTATTTTTAAATGACTTTTCAATTTCATTTACTCCTATGTCTCTAGATCTAACGATTTCCTAAAACGTCACGTTATCGCCAAACAAATTATCATAGAGAAATTATTTTGTCTGCAAATTATGTAAAAGTAAATATCACATAAGAAAGAGGCCAAGTAAAAAAACAGATGACATTGACATTAATGACAGTACCGTGACATTGACATTTAATCATTTGATACATTGGTGATCTCTGGAAGATTGCGGTTTATTTCTTTGCATTCCTTCATAGAAAGTAAATAATGGCACCCTACAAAATTGTTATGGTCAGACATGGAGAGTCCGAATGGAACGAAAAAAACTTATTCTGCGGCTGGTTCGACGCGAATTTGAGCGAGAAAGGTTGGCTGTTTTTTCACCTTGACTGACCTTTAAACGTAACCCTACATTTTACATAATTTCCTACAAATTTGACTCGTCTTGCAGGCAAACAGGAAGCCCAGGCTGCAGGTAAGGCACTGAAGGATGCAGGCTACAAATTTGACATGGCCTTCACGTCGATGCTTACTAGAGCTCAGGTCACTTTGCAGGCAATTTTAAAAGAAATCGGTCAGGAAGATTTGCCAACGATCAGGACGTGGAGGTTGAACGAGAGACATTACGGTGGGCTGACCGGACTGAACAAAGCCGAAACTGCCGCTAAATATGGAGAGGAACAGGTAATATTACATGTTCCTATTATTTAGATGTATCTTATAAAAATGGTTTAGGTGAATATCTGGCGTCGAAGCTTCGATATTCCTCCACCTCCGATGGAAGCTGATCATGCTTACTATGACAGCATCGTAAAGGATGCCCGTTACGCCGAAGGACCCACTTTAGACCAATTCCCGATGTACGAGTCATTAAAACTGACGATCGAGCGTACTCTGCCCTTCTGGAATGACTCAATTGTGCCACAGATCAAAGCAGGCAAGCAAATCATGATTGCAGCCCACGGTAACAGCTTGAGAGGAATTGTAAAGCATCTTGATGGTAAGCTAAATACGATAATTACTGAGCGAATGTTATGAGAATATTCTCGTAGATTTAAGCGAGGATCAAATCATGAAACTGAATCTTCCCACTGGTATTCCTTTCGTTTACACGTTGGATGAAAATTTGAAACCTGTGAAGAGTTTGGAGTTTTTGGGCGACCCGGAGACTGTGAAAAAGGCCATGGAGGCCGTCGCTGCCCAAGGCAAAGCCAAATAATCAGTAAAATAGTGTATATGTAAATGGAGACTACTGGTCCATATTAAATTATTAAGTCATGAATGTTGAGTGTGATAGAGATAATAAATGTTACAAATTAATTGTTTCAATTATCTTTTTTATCTCCTAATAATGTTTCCTAGTTATTATAAACTGTAAAACGATGAGAGGAGGAAGGGAAAAAATAAATATAGTGTTTAAAAAAATATATATTTGCAAGTTAAATTTAATTTATAATCTTGAAATTTTTCAGTCTGTCTGAGAGACAAATCACAAATGTATTAAACATAAGACACTCCCAGTCAAATAAAATGCATACAATACAAATGAGAATTATTCTTATTGATAATCTAAAACATTAAATAAATATATTTACCAAGTTACTGCACCTAAAACTTGTGCAGATGAACAATCACATTTTTATTGCTAAATAAAATTGCACAAAATGACCGATAGTCAAAGGGTTATTCGGGAATCTATATACTTTGGTTAACCACACATTGCATGTAAGCACTCTCCATTGCATGTAAGAGCAATTATTCAGTGAAAATAATCTTAATCGTGCAACATTTAGGCAACAAGTGAGACTTTACAACTAAGTTTTTCTTTATACATGAAACCTTACTTTAAAATAATTATATTACTTTCTTAATTAGGTACTCTCTTAGATACTTTCTTAATTAAATGTACAAATTTATACAATTTCAGTTTCAATAAAGAAATATTCGTTTATCGTATAAAAAATGAAAATTATCGAGTCGATAAAAATTATTCGTATGACATTAAAATATGCAGGCAATGCGTTATTTCAAACATTGAGGGTCTTGTAATGAAAATTAATTAGTTCACAACAAAATAAAATTTTTATTTGGCAACAATTGCTTAACCAACATTACTTACAATTAAAAAATCAGTTCATTTATAAAATATCACTTTAAATAATCTATGTTTAATTTAATAAAAAATTATTTAAATTCTCCAACATTTTTCTAATATATTAGATAGTAAGAACTGAACAGTATTTACATCAGTAAGATAAAATATAATAAACCATATCGATTCATGATTCATTATAAAAAAGGGGGGATCTTTTACCACAACACCCGAAACAGTTTGAAGTTGGAGACAATCTCAAATATAAATTGTAGTTTGTTAGATCAGTAAGACCAACTCGTATTTCCTTAAATGCAGTAGGCCCATCGGAACCACAGTGAAAATTGAGCTTCGTCTATTTCATAATCGTTGTAAGTGACAAAACCGAAACTGTTTCAATCCGTTTATCAAGCTCAATGAGCCCTAAAAAACGTTTGAAAATTAATTTCAGTCTGTAGGTCGTTTTATTCGAATGGCACGATTACTAGAGCTAACAAAAATATGTTTTCTATGCATCTCGAAGTCGGGGCACTATATTGAGATCATTTTCACATACTCGATATTTCTATACACAATATTTACGTAGTAAAAGACTATGTCTTGCATTGTTTTAGCGCCAATATGGTGCAATTGATTTATAAATGTATTGCGCAAATTGAATACGGAACAATTTTTACTGAATTTGGTATTAGTAAAAGAAAGTTCCGGCAATAAATCGAAACGTTCTTCCACATAATAATATTGCACAATAGTTATTCATAAATGAAAAAACTCTGACAAAATATTGCATATTAAAAAAAATTGGATTAATTATTTCTAAATAAACGTACTGTTTATTATTGCACAATTTTATTTCAGATGATTAGTGAAGTTGTGTCTGCAAGCTTTTCATCAGTAAAAATTGTTCGATTTCCGATTTTCACACACTATTCGCTATTTGTACTATAAATTATGGCTTTACATTAAATATTTACATTCCCACTCTCTTACTAACGACTTTTCCGTTCCATTTGCGGCAATCTTGGTTCCACGTTTTCGACTTTTGCCTGAAATGCCTGAAGTCTTCTTCGTGGTCAGGATGCGACATTTCTTTGTAACCTATCGGAGTGCACAGATTCGAATAGTGCTGAAAGAACATTTTATACCCTCCTTCTAACAGGTACATTTCCGGGTAAACCAGAAACGGATAAGCACTCGCGTTCTTATTACGATCTTCTTTACGCAAAAACCGATACCTGCAATCAAAAAAAGATCAATTAAATAAGAGACAACGGAGGAAATTTAGCGAGTCAACTTACAAGTTAGGCCCGCGTTCGCTGGAGAACTCGCAATGGAAGATCAGAATGTGCCTCGAATTAGGATCGACCGCCTCGTGGCTGTCGTTCAAAAACCTCATGCACTGCTCTTTAGTGTAAATGTTCAAAGCGCCCTCGATGTGCCCGCCTTCGAACTCGTACGGATAGCGACAGTCGATGATTTTGAACGAACCGATCGACCCGGTGAACTGCCCTCTCATCAGCTCCGCCAGCGTGTGCGTCGTGATGGCCTTCAGGTCCTGGTGGCGGCTCGCCGTCAGCGGCAGCACGAACGGCTTCGAGAAATCCCCGATGAGATCGGGCACGGCGTCCGACCGCTGCACGGCCGACATGATGCTCTCCTCGGTGGCCGACATCGTGCGGTGGATCGCCGGCCGGTTGACCGGCACCGACGCCTCGCCGTCGTCGTCGAACATCCGCGACCGCTTGACGCCGCACATGTCGACGTCGTTCGGCGGCTCGGGCCGCTTGAACGGCTTGCCGTCGTCGGTCTTGAACAGGCTGGTGCGCACGCGGTGCGTGCCCGGCGGCGTGTCGTGGTAGCTCTGCAGCGAGAGGCTGCGCCGGAAGACCGGCCGCATGGTCGCGTCCTTCGAGGCGGAGTCGTCCTGCTGGGGCATGGGCATCAGCGGATCGGAGATGAGCTTGTTGAAGTCCTGCGGCAGGACCGCGGAGGTCGAGTTCGACGCTTCGGTGACGGTGAAGTCGAGGAACTCGTCTTCCATGGAGTACATGGAGGTGAAGGAGTCCATGGTGGCCTTCGAGGGCGAGGCGTAGGAGAGGAATTTTTCGCCGTGGTAGCTGGCGCCGTAGCCGGAATCCAGCGAATTTGAATCGTGCTCTTCGAGGGGTCGGCGGCAGTGGGCGCGTTGCGCGTGCCCGCTGTCGTACAGGGAAAGCTCCTCGGTTTTCATGCTGTTGAAAGGTTGGAGGTTTTCTTTGTCCAAATAGGGCCCCTCCATTTGATCACAATTCATTTTACAAGTCCTGGAAAGAGAAACGAAATTAATTATCAAACTCGACAACGTTCGATTGGTTTTAAATTTCGCGGTTAAAATGTGCCTCTTTACATCGAGCTATTCAGCTATATTTGTGGCGCCATTGATATTACAGCTATCTGTAATAATTCTGACGTAAGTGACGTAATAAAGTTAATTGAACGCAAGATGGCATCAAACTCTCGGAATTACCCGGTTTCTAATTGCAAACAACAATTTTCCGTTGATAAAAACGGTTTAATTCAAATGAGCAACAGATTAGATTTTAAATTGATATATAACTTCATTGATTCGTAATACTCCATTCATGTAAAAAAGGATTTTAGTTTCTAAAAAGGCGCTCACACAATAGAAGTAAGTCATGGATTCTCACAATAAAGCAATACAACGGAACGACCAGGATCCCTTGCACCTGACATTTGGAGGGTACCTCTGTGGTTCAAGGGCGTTCTTACGTCAAATGAATGTCAATAAGCTATTGTTGGAAACATTCTTTTTTTTGGTCGGAATTTGTTTTAAATTGAAGTACGCTAGTTTTATCAAACTACCCTTGGAAATTATTACCTGTCACTTGTCAATAAAATTTTATTAAAAATTACTTCTTCAATTCATTTTTAGAATTAGTGTATTCAGAAAAATTAGTGTAGTCTTTTGTGTTTTAAGAAAAAAAAAAGGATTAGTAGTACTTCACAAAAAAAAAAGAAAAAAATTTATTCACAATTGAGGGTAATATACTAACCAATTTTTTAATCAATGCATACTATCATTAAAACCAAATCTAAATCAAATACGTACCCAAAATATTTTAAGTAACTGACTAAACAATAGTACTCACGAGCTTATGAAACTCTTCCCACTAAACCTAACCTTATAAAGGACATTTGGCGCGAATATGTGCCGAAAAAAGGAGCGAAACTCCATTCTAAATGGCAATGTACCTGCGTATTACATTAAAAAAACAGGTAGTGACCATTCTCTTAAGAGCTAGATATATTTATTCGATTTTAATTCAAAAAAGCCACACTGGATTATTCCGATCATGTTCAACTAAATATTCTCGGTGTGTCCTTCCTTTTTATGGGTTTTACTAAAATTCTATCTTGTTAACGTAAAGGGGATGTCCTTGTAAAATTACTTATATCATCCTCTTAATGCTCTACTGTATTTTATTGTAAAACAGCTGATATAAGTTTTGTTTTCAAAAGTAACAGCTGATGATTAGGTCCAAAAAATGAATGACAAGCCCAATTAAAACGAGCTTTTTTCGTTGATAAAAACTTGTTGAAATTATTGAACAGAAAAGTTTACCAGAAGTTTACTACGTTTTAGTGGATATTCGAATTAATTATTTTAAAAAAACAATTTCATTATTAAGACATATGCAGGTACTTGAAAACGTGTTGTTTTTGTTACAAACTATTATAGCGAAGTAATTTTTTGCCTAGTTAATTTACAAATAACAAATTCATAATAAGTGTAAAAATAAATAAAAAACGGCTGATTTTTTTCAAATTATTTACCTACTATATTGTTGACACACACGACAACTATCACCGTGAGCAGGATCCCACATTTGGAGTCTTTATTTACATCCGGAACTGTTATTGGAATACAAGAGAACCAGACTGTCACTACTAATACTTAAAAATGCGGAGTGTATAAAAATATCCCGATCCCGACTACCACTCCCGACCGAAGCGAGACGCTTACTGTTTTCGTTTTCGTTCTTGAACTCCAACTACAACTTCAGTCGGTTTCGAATAAGTACCCGAACCGAACAACGGAACTGTAAACTGGTCTGTCCCACCAGTCCCACACATATTCTACTCGACCAGTCAGCCAGGAGTAGGGATACACCCTTACTAGATGGAAAAGGGATGTATTCAGGGCCGTTTCGGCTATCCGATTCGCGCCCAAAATTTCTCTTTTTGCCTCGTAATTTGCATTACACGCTATCACCAGACGATGGTGGTTTTTTTGTCAAACGTTTTTTTTTTTTTTCGATTAATTACTAAATTAGTCCGGAAATATCTCGTTTTGTACTTTGCACTTACATTAAAGGCTTCATTGGGGTCACGTTTGCCAATAAACGGAAATATGCAACTGTGATAACCTATTCACCTCGTGTATCAAATCCTGAAAAATTGTTGGCGAAACTTCATTCATAAATAAACGATTCGAGATTGTTGTTTTTTTTTTTAACCATATCATTATTTTTACAATTTTTTTTCTTATTCAATTAATTGTTAATTATTTTATAAACTTAAAAAAGTAGATTATATTGCAGGATATAATGTTTGAAATAAGATTTGCTCCGGACTGTATGTAGAGAGAGATTTTAGATGAATAAAAAGGTGTGTTTAATTTTTCAATTTAAGCTCGAACCGAAAATACAACCGGGGAAATGTACTAATTAGCAACGCTTCTCGAATTTCGGATTTATGCCCGTTCGAATGAGCAAGAAACGAATCGGAAATAATATCGACTAACGACTTTCCTTCGCATATTATCGAATGTGGGCGACATGTGCGCTGTACGCCGATATTGTATAACAGGGAAAGCCTCTACTTGTGATTTTTGAATGACCGTTTTCTTTTTGAAGGGCGCGTCGGGATCCTGGAGTATACTTGCATACGTGCTGCGGGTAGGCGTGCAATTAGCCGTTTGGTTCAATAAAGCTGTTAACTTCCAAACAATTTTTTTTCTGTTAGGGTGGTAAAACACTTTTATGATCTCTTAGGAGCTTATCTTAAAATTCAAGATGTCTTACAGCTTTTACTTTACAATAAAAAAACGTTTATTTTCGCCTTGCATACCTTCTCTTTATTTATTACATTACTCTACCTTCATATTATAATTTCAAAGCGAAATTTGATAAATATCCCTCCGCAGCTTCCTCTAAATCGCGCGATGATTTAATTCGAAACAAACTTTGTTAGCGCGTTTGTAGAGCGGGATTCATATACCAAACGGGCTGAATTCGTTTGAGAATATTATCGATTGTTCGTCGACCCCGCGAATTAATTTAATAGCGTCCATATAGTGCAACCCAACACTACACGGCATGTGCAGTGACTTGTAGGCAGAGGACATCTGTTGTGATATCAAGTTAGTGCGTTTTGGAAGCCATAAGCCTCGGTCTAGGGTTGAGCTCATTTAGGCCTATTCACATATCAGTTGTTATGAAAATTCTGTAGCATATGCGCGCATACGGGACGTTCGAATTGCGCCGTTAATGATAATTTTTTTCGATGTTTTAAACGAAGTAGCGACCCGGCAAAGAGGAAGTAAAAGCGGGCTTTTGTGGCGCTAAGGAGAGCGCATCATGCGAAAGACGTTAGTTTTAGCGCGTGAAAATCACATACCGAATCCAGTCGGTACCTACGTTTGGTACGTGCGCGCCGAAGACACCCCTAACGTCGTAGCACGTGCTGCCAACTGCCAACCCCCTTGCCTGCCGTCTGAAGCATT
The DNA here is from genome assembly GCA_918026865.1 of Phyllotreta striolata. Taxonomy (NCBI): domain Eukaryota; kingdom Metazoa; phylum Arthropoda; class Insecta; order Coleoptera; family Chrysomelidae; genus Phyllotreta; species Phyllotreta striolata. The sequence goes on along the minus strand of OU900103.1, from coordinate 4,915,622 downwards.
TCTTGATATTTTCCTATACAAAATGCCCTAGCGCCTGTTTGAATAATTTTAAATTTATAATGAATCGGCGAACGATACTTTTCGTGATCATTACCCGCTCTATTATAACACGAATTTTTTTTTGTATACACTTTTCGCCAACAGCCTACTGCCTACTTTCGGCCTATACAATTTAAATTAAAAAAAAATTGAAGTTATCGCAAATAGGAAGTGCTTATCAACGTTTGATGTGCCTAATCAACCGATTGCGAGTGTTGAAAACTAAGCTCTTTAGAAATTCGTCGCCTTAGTTATTTTGTGCTAAATATAATAACTGTTACAGATAACTTCTCTGTAGTCCTTGAAACAAAATATCGCTGTAAATACGAATGTATAACAACAACAAATCGGAATTTTCAGTCGCGCAAATTTTGCTCGAGATTATTTAATTCAAAACTATAGGATGGCTTCATTAACGGCAGCTTTATTAAATCCGGTGCGAAATTCAAAAAGCTTGGGAAATATGGATTTTTTTTTGATTTTATTTTGTGCCTGGCAGCTTTGGGGATGTCGCAGAACCCACCCCTATTCTTATAGGTTCGACGAATGTGCAACAATAACGTCTGAAACCAGCTCGGTTATGGATTATGTAAAATACGTCGATTTTTAATAAAAAAATGAGCTTGAGAACATGCGCGTAATTGCTTCACACAACCTAAACTCGATTTTGTCGAACCAGTAACCGATGACCATTTAAAGAAGCTACAGAGACTATTTGAAAATAATGTCGCGTCGAAATAAGACTTGCTTATTGCAAAAATTAGTTCTAGCAAAATGATTTACATTCCAAAAATGGATATTTGACTGTAATCGACTAACGTCGGGGATTAATACGTATTTAAAACCGAATGAAATGGGGTTTTTCACTAGAAGTTCGATAAGTCATTTCAAATAGATAAACACTATTCATTATTTGAGGCTAAACTGGGATTTGCGTCATTTCGAGAAGGCAAATGTCAACTAAAATTTATCAGAAAATGTAGGAATTAGAAAATCACTTACGACCTTCCCTGAAAAAAAAAGTATTATACTATTCATAATAACATTAAGAATAATACATCTTATCCAAATGCATAATGAATATAGGAATTACACAGGAAATTTAAAATATCCCCACAAATAGATGCATTCAAAGATATCGCTAACTGAGAAAATTCGAATTAACCTATCAAAATTATTGAATAATATTATTGCTTATTATATTTATCCCGCAAGTGTATCTAATCCCCTCCTAAATTCCCATTTTTTTTTAATTCGACGCTAACTATTTTAATGAGCAACGAAACGAACAATAAAACGAAAATTCGAACAGACAAAAAGGCCGAATCGTCGGTTCATTTTTATCGCGTAAGTACCTCACAGATGTACCTGTATCGATAACGATTTTATTTTCGCAGTGTGTACGCGTACGCGTACAAACGGAAGGGGGTGTCGCGCTTGGTGAGTCACCAGCCAACCGAGTCTCCATCTGTCCATTTGTCATTTCACCCTCGGTGCGCGTAAACTACCAAAACTTTTCGGTACGGCTTCGAGGCCTGCGAGCATTGCACATGTCTGCGGATGGCGGCGGAACGGCGTTTAACCCCCGCGAAACCGACCAGAGTGAAACCAGCGATGTTGTCGATTAGGAAAAAATCGGTTAATTATCGTTATCAAACCGCCCTATTGCTACCGCTATATATACCTACTAAAAAAATTAGTTAACAACTTTTCACGCATTATTCCTTGGTGATGCACAATCGCACTATTTTATAGCAACAAAATTTGGGTTGGTGATTAAAAGAGGTTTTTTATTATTTTTGACAAGTCCGTTACGCAACCAGCGGGCATCTCTTAATAATTTCAACAAGTGGACGATGTCCGTTCGTGATTAAGGTCAATTATACAAGGGTTAACTCATCTGTGAATACCCACTTAAAACAATAGAGCCCAAACGGAATGTCCAACAGTCGGCTCGTTTACGTTGTTGCCATGCTCTGGACGTGCATTTCGTTATTTTCCACTTTCCACTGCGTAATTTGCTACAGCCGAAAGAGTTGCTAAGGTTGTTTTTTTTTTGTGCGGGGTTAATTCTCGCCGCGGCGAAGGACGCCGAATAAAGTTTGATTTGTAACTGAGGATATTCAGTGAATGCGCCGATTGTTAAAAATCCTCCATAAGATTTCCCATGTACATCAGCGAACAATAGCGTTTGACAGATTCCTGACCCTAGCACCCCGTGAGAAGAGCGATTTTTTGCTTGCGGAAATTGTACCAAACATTGCACTGTACACGAAATCCCTTTTGTTGAATTCCGAAAGTGCAAGGGCGCGATGATTAAAAAATGGAACATCCACCGACAATTAAATGCAATTAAATGTTATTTTCGTATTAACAATCACTCCACCGTGTATTCTAGGTACTTTTGAAAATGCGTTGTTAACCCTAGACTTTAGATTCTAGATAGTAAAATATAGCTTTGTTTTGAATTTCGTTGTGAAATATACACCTGAGATTCCTGAGAATGGTATGCCCGCGATGTTCTTTATCAAATATATTAACTTTTATCTCATCTGCTACGAGTATCTCATATAAAAGTATCTTGACCTCATCCTGGCGCTATGATAACTACAAAAACTCCTAAGACCTTAAATAAAAATATAAAGAACAATCCTTAAACATATAGAAACAAAGTATATACCTAATAAAAATAATAATAAGTCTATTGGTTAGACAAGGGTATAAAAAATACCTTAAAGTGTGTGTATCAGCGACAAGAAAAAATATAAAAATTATGGTAATTTTTTAGGGACACTTTGTAAAGCCGGTTTTGTTTAGGACAACAATAATAAACGTGATGCGTGGGAGAGTTTTTTAATGGATCTAGGTTGGGCACGCACAAAGAAAGCTTAAACGCTGAAGAATTCTTCAAAAACCAGATCATTAACACACCGGGATGTTAGTGGGTCCTGACGCACGATAATTTAATAAAAAAAAATATAATACCACCTAATACCTACCTGCATTAGATTTTTTGAACGGGGCTAGATATTGAATTCACCTAAAATTTCACTTTTTGATTTAAAGTCCTGGTAGAAATGAGAAGAATTTATGCATCAAGTTAAATCCGTCTCTGTTAAGCGCAGTCAAGTCAACCAAAGTGCATCTTTTTGCAGGAAGAACATATTTAAAACGATGCAACTGTCCTTGGACGAGTTTAACGAAATTATGCATCAACATATGCGGACTGAAAACAGACCTTTTTATATTCAGACAGCTCGATAACACTTAGTGGACTTCATATATCGAATTTCGAATTTTTTTCAAAGGTGTCTGCTCGATTCCCGAGGGATGATAATGCGTGCCGTACGGTTTTATTGATTTTATTGAAACAATTTCCCCATCACCCACGAAATCAAAATGCAACTGTTTTCGATAAGATCATTAAGTGGGGTTGCGGATAGAGAACGAAAGGAAAATGTCCGTTAGTTGACTAATTGTTTGCTTAATAAACGCTTTTGTTATTTTTAGAATAGACCGTTATTTCTTCACCACTAAGATAATGTTTGATAAAAGTTACGCTATATAGATAGATATCCGAAGTCGATGCGGGAAATGGTTGTATCCACATTTTTCGACAATATAATTAGATAATAAACATTGCACTGCGGTTGTGTGTACATTTTTTCGAGACTCCCATCGAATGTAAACAACACGATGGATGATGAATGAAAATAATATAAATCCGATCCTATCACGTAAGTACCTATGTGGTCCTGGCCGACAGGAAATGGTAAAAGGTACGTTTCTGGCCTTATTGTGCACCACCTTATTGAATTTCTTGGAACAGGTCGACGGAGTGCTTTTCTGCTTCGCTGCTTTTGACTTCTTTTGCCACCCAAACGCCCTAAAAGATACCGAAAACCTGACCAATAAAGTACCTACGCTACTTTTATTCGAATTCGAACGCATAAAAGAGATTGATTCGAGATTAACATTTTAGCGCCATTTTTACGTTTACCGAGGAATGCGTTGGGTTTGGTTTAGACTTTGAACCATTCATGTTTATGGTTTTGTTAGAAAAACCGTCATATAAGATTTCATGCATTCCAATAAAAACGTACCGTAAGAGGTGGGTGGGTTTACATCGTTCCTATGGGTTAAGGAAGTACCTGTTTCCCACAATTTTCGGGTATATCTTTATAGCATTCAACATCACCTACTTCTCTCGAGTTCGACTTAAGATAATGTTTTAAGTTGTCTTTTTGACATTTTTACCGCCGCTTAAGTGCCCTATCGAGCACCCATTCCTTCTTCTTTGATGTAACACCGGTTGAGTCCATATAGACTAAACAATAAATTGGCGGGATATTATTACATACTCGTAGATTGTGTTTGTGCAGATGTTTTAAATGTTTTCGTAGTATTAGCTCTGCAAATTAATTTTAAATTATTGGCGCCAAGGCGATTATCACGAACAAATATCCTGTTTCTGATTCATTTTTACCGAGACTTGAAAAATTGCTAGTATATCCGTTTCCCAGAAAGATTCGTTTGAGTCAAATTGCATTTTGTTCTTAATTACCCACTTATAAGTTGTCAATAACAGATGATTATTTAGAATTTTATTATTAACGACAGACATTATTTATTTCTATCAATCCATTGGAAAAACTGTACCTGTTGGGTTCTTTACAAACATCATTTGGAGATCTCTCATACTTCGACCGCATCCTTTTTTGAATGAGAAAAAGGCAACCAGTGGTAGGTCATCATTTATTATGTAAATCTGTTTCGGTCCTTTAATTTGAGAGCTAAAGAAATTCAAATTAGGTCTAGACATATTTCAGTTCATAATTCGTGGTATATGACGTTAAGCCGCTAAAATTTTCTGTCCAGTTCATTTCTCAATCAAGCTCTATGTACTCTATACCATTGTCGTATTAGGGCAATAAACGCCTGTATGTAAACAGTCTAATTATTATTTTCTTCAGCACAAATAATAGCGACATTTATGGGTATTATCTTTCCGGCTGTTTTCAATTTTCTTCGAGCAATTCATTAATTATTACCGCGTTGTAATTCAATACTTCATTCTTCTATTCACCATAGTCGTATCTATGGAGCAATAAATTTTCCATTTGCATGCAAACGTTTTAATAAACGAACAAATACTTAGTATTCATAATATTCATAAAGCGCTAAAAACCATCTGATTAGATTAAAACTTATTCATTTTTTTCGTTCACATGAACCGGAATGCTGAAATTCAAGTTTCCACAGTCAAAAGTTGTAAATTTATGATGAATGTATTCCGAAGCTCGAAAACCAAAACAACTTTTAAAGATTCTGCGTGTAATGTATGCAGGTAGATTTACAGTTACAAAATTTTATTGCCGATTTTCGAAGAAAACAACAATCCGTAACACACCGAAATTATACCTCCAAGTATTGATAAGATTGAAAAAATTTGGAATTAAAATTTTTATGAATGGATTTTGGCTATATCAATGCCAGGTGTTGCGCATTATTATTCAATCTTTATATTGTAAACTGAATAACTTCTTTGTATTTTAATATGTAGCCCGTATATTTTTTAGAAGAAACTATCATGTTTATTTATACCGACATGCTATATTGGCATATGCATAAGTTTGATCAGTTTCCTTTCCATTTGATAAGTTAATCCCCCATAACAGTAAATAAAGAGTTATAGACCAGAAGATTGTTTGAACTAGCATTGTTTTTCCAAAACCTAAATCCAAATCGCAACACTGACCCTCATGAGTGAAGAAATTTTTGGAGCAAAAACATCCCCTATCCCCCGAACAAAAACCCCGGCAGTTGTTTCCCGAATTAATACTATTTATACAGATAGATATACATTGTACTTCCTACAGCTCGTGCCCCATTGTCGGGAAGCAGCCCCTTTGGTTTAAGATTTGTCAATCTTGAACGTTATGCCAAGAAAGCAGCTGCTCGATCTCTTTCCCCGTCTTTTTCACCCTCAGACTAATTTCGGTTTTTACAAACGCTCTCGCTGGCGGATAGACGTTACTGCTCATTATCATGAGTATGTGTTCCGGGATAACAATATTACCTTTTACCTATCATTAAAATTCGAAATCTTTAGGCACCCAGCTACTCCATGCCTATTTAATTACTAGTAGTTGGTGGTTGTTAAAACCTACCCTATATACTAAATACCTATAGTCAGTTTTCTTTTAGAAATCCAAGTAAATAGATTCGAATAGGTGTGCAAGTAATTAGAAGTACCAATAAAAATCTGGTACTCGTTTATGAAATAATTCTGTTATCTTGGATTTAACCGTTGCTGAAACAGAAGCAGAAAATTTCGAGGCGTCGATTTTGCCCGGGAAATATTCCGATCCCTCTTTCGGGGCGCATTATGTTCCTTGGGTACGGTATTTTGTGATTAACCGTTTGATTTTCGCACCCGCCGAAAGTGAAATTTCTATTCGGAACTCAGGTAGTTAGTTCCGAGTTCCGCTGCCGAAATAGAGCAACCCAAGAAGGTCAGAGGAGAAAAAAAAGGGAGGCTGAGATTCCCTCTTCCTATCCCGGAGCCCATATGAATGAGAATAAATTGCGAAAGAGACAATGAATGACCTATTGAACTGCCATTTACAGAGTCCGCAAAAAATGTGACCCACGGCGGGAAAAACGATACCCTCGGTTGGTTTTTTCAGAAGATTTTTTGCGAAGACAATGCGAGATGAAACAATTAAAATAATAAATATGTATATATTTTTATAGCGTACAATATCGCTAGAATTCGTAGATATCGCTTTTACCTCGTGGAATGAACATAACAATAATAATCTCTTTTTATTTGTATTGAATGAAAAGTATTTCCCTATCAAATAAAGAAATTCTTATCACCTTCTAACTTCCTTGTCAATACACGTCGGTACATTTTATTAAATCAGCTGTTTCTTCAAGAACGACCGTTAAAATTTTGTGAATGATTGAGCTTGTGCGAGTATTTCGATCGTAAAATTTTATCAGAACCCGCAGGATTAGCAGGAAGAGGCCTCACCACGCACGCCACTGCGGCTTCAAGCAGGGAACAAAAGCCATCGGATGTGAAAAGATTGACGTTGAAATCGTCAGGAGAACCTTTGTCGTCCACACCCAGTTTCTTTGAACCAAAAGTACCAACTCAATCACGGTTTTTTGTTCGCGATGTGACGGTTTTTGAGAATACAGGAAATACAAGTACTTCCATCTCGCTATGAACTTGTCGAGGTACTTTCGGTTCATTTTTATCTTGTCGCACCTGTAGTGGTTGTTAAATAATTGTCGCACGCAAGGTTGAGGTTGAATGGATTATATCATTGACAAGTACCTATATAGTCGTTTCCTTCGTTTGTTTAACAATTGCATTTCATTCATATTCATTCAATCAGATTTGAGCTTTAGTTAAGGCCTTTTAGTATATATTACATACATTAATAACTGTCTTACTAATACCATTAAATATTCATATGTTTGTGGATATTGTTGAGTTCAATAAATTAATATTCATATTGTTACAGTTAGTTAAACAGTAATAAATTTATATTACTCAAAAAACCGCTGGTCTATGTATAAATAAAACGACGAAATTGTGCCCAAATCCTCATCAAATAAAATAAAAAATGCGTGAGGAAACCGTTATATCGTATATTAACTATTTTTAACTATTGCTCGAAGCAATAAAGCATTACTATTCAACAAAATGTACCATTGTAAACAACAGGAAATTACAACATTCCAAGTCATTTGTTTAAAGAATCGTTAAACAGTGCAGGTAAAAGATTAAAGATCTTTTTTAGTATTCGGTTGTGTAAATATGAATAGATAAAACGTTGAAAAATCTTTACCACTCTCCTCTTGCTATAACAACTAGATTAACCGCGAAATTTAATTCCTTTATAGCGCCTAAACTTTATTAATGATTCGAACGCCTTTTTTCAACTCGAAATTAGAATGATTGAGCACTTTCTCGAAAACCCTTTTCACCCTCGATAGCAATTATTTTCTAATCAAATCCCGAGAAAACCGTATTAATGATAATTGGTTCTCTAAATGATAAGCACTTACCTTGCCCACATTTTCTCTTAACTACGGTGCTCGTTCGATACAAAATACTCGACTTAATACCCCACATCCACATCCGTTGGTTTGTTCGTCTCGTTTGGATCCCTTTTCAACTCACAGCAAGAAAAAAATATAAATCAAAAATCTTTTGAAATAAACACGGCTAAGCCGAAGGAAAGTTCGCAAGCACCGCAGTTGAGAAATTCAAAAATGTTCGGTTAACCTACAGTTAAATTAATTATTCAACGCGCGATCTCGCCGGCGAATGAAAGTAAAATTTACAGTCCATTTAAAAGCTCTTAGAACATTTAAAAATTGAAACGACCCGCGCCATTATTATTCAACGATATGTTTACTGTTAAATCTGTTGGTTATACATTTCGACGACAGCCGATTCCTATTCGCAGGACCGTAACCTACAGTTCTGTTCCGCATCTAATTGTCGCCAATTAAAAATTTCTTTGGAATTCCTCGAATAAAAATTGCGTCCGTGGAACGTGTTTCGTTGAATAATCCCTGGCTCGCCTTCGAAAAATCATAATAGAATAGCCAGGTCAACTTTTACGTTAACAGCCATAAGAAAATATCCGAAATTTTTCGTTTTAGAAATTGTAGTTCAAAAAACAGCGCGATCAAGCAATTGACTTTAATAGGGCCTGTTGTTAGTGTCTCTTAACACCCTGCTCTTCTCGTTTTACTTTCGTTCTTCCCTCGTCAAGTTTCCGGTCTTCTTCCTAAATTTACTTCATGCCCACTTCCTGTACATTCCCATGCTAAACGAAGTGAGTTTGGAAATTTTCGGAATCGCCATCGTACGGTTTAATTAAGGAAATACATTTACTTGCGATGTAGATATGCTCGCTTGTTATTCACAGTTCGTGCAGCAACCGAACGCCCTGTACGCAGTTCGCGCCAAATCTCAAATAGGATTTATTTAAAGAGATACGAGGTCGTTCGCCTATAAGGTAAACCTGCTCCTCTCTTTGTCTTCACCATAAAAATTCAAGGGCGGACTTGGTGGGTTGTAAGTGTAATAATTGGTTATCTTGCTGCAGTGTTATGCATTTTATTTATCATTCATCATTTTCAGATACACCTTCGTGTGTGTGTGTGGATTTCGTTTAGGTCAAAAGGTTGGTTATAATTACGAGTTAATAGGTACCTGGTTGTTGGGATTTAAAAGTTAAGCTTTAAGGAAAATGATGCAATTCAAGTTTGTAAATATACCAAGAAAATCATCGGGATTTTGGCTACAGATAATCGGTTTATTTGCAAGGTCGAGTGCACTGTAAATTTTCAGCTCGCAGGTAGTTTCCCGGTAAATTCGACTCATCGATTTAGATGTAATTTTGCGGAGAAATCCGTTGAGAAACGGAATTGCAGCGCGCGCGAAATGGCTTTACCGTTGCTGTGACCGCCGAAAATGGAATGCACATATGCCTGCATGTGCGGTATAGATGCGGAACGCGCATCGCACCGGCTCCTTGCAAGATCCCCGCAACAGAATCCAGGGGGATAAGAAAGCGAAAACGGCGAGCGGCCGAATTCACAGCTGTACTTACACATGTGCCGTGCAAGGGTAGTTCAGTCGATCACACACATCTGCCTACTGGGCTGATGGTTGGTGCTAATAAATTAATTAATCCGATCGATTCGGTCGCAATTTCGTTCGGAATTCGCTTATACAAATCCGGCGTACTCGAGTTGATAAACTTGTTTTATTGAAAGATTTAATGGTTCCGCGGAACAAACTGCTGTAAATAAATTACATTTTTTGAATTGACCTCGCACGCAAAACGACATCTCGCAAAAGGCGGGTAATTGATTAAGTTATAAATAATTTCGGTGCGACATGTGGACCCATTATGTAGGTCAGAATAATTAGAAAAAATAAATGTATTCAACAAACAAACCGGCGAGATATTAGGCGAATAATGGAGTAACTTATACAATATAACAGGCAATTATGGATATCGATAGGACGGCTCCCGCCAATAGTTGTTTAGGGCGGGAAAAGAAACCACCCCGTCTTTGTACGCGCCTATATTTCGTAAGATAATACTCGTCTGACCTACACAAGATTTAAAATCGACCATTCGAAATTATATCCCGTCACAGTTTAGAAGAAAAACGATTAATATTTTCGAAAGGTATTTCACAGAACCGGCTCCGATTGTTTAAGGGCTGAAAATCGCAGCACAAATTCAAAATTGTATATATTCAATTCGAGTCATAACTGACCTATTAATACAATTATTTCGTGCGAAATATTATTCGGATGATGAATGTTTACGTTTTGAACTACGTTTCAACCACTTTGCAGCCACTTTTGACGATCTTGCGGTTTCGGGCGAGACACTCCCATGAATCCCACGCATAGAAATATGCGAGAAATAGCACAAAACTCAATCTTATCCGCAGTGTTGATTACCTCCAGATGGGCATATTTTAACGGTTTTTCAGCGTGTTATGTTACATCTGTTTCACGACGGCAGAATCAACTCCTGCATCGTTTTATTCAACACGAACGCTTTTGCTGGGAAACAGAAAAATCAGGGAATAGGGTAGCTAAAAGTACGCGGGAGACTTAATTAAGTTCCTCGATCGAAAAACAGCGTCCTATTGGTAAATATTTAAAGGTGAATTTTATAGGGAAAAAAATACTAAACAACAGGTTCGCTTTTGTGGGAGTATAATTGAAAGGGCCGAGGGAAACAGGTTAAGGAATTTAGGCGCGCGTTTTCGAGGAGAAAAAAAAATCACAATAGTTTACCTAGACGTCGAGATCGCCGACCAAGGGAATTAGATGAAATACCGCCATCACCGTGAGATGAAAAGATGAAGTTCTGTGAAAAGAGGCAAAGCAATTCAGTTTTGTTGCTCCTTATCCCATCTTGAATGTCAAATTTATCTTTATTTGTTTGGGTGATTTACAAAGGAAGAACAGCATTAAAACAGCTTTTTATTTCAAAATCAATGCTTCTCAAACCAAACAAATATGCTCACTTTGTTAAATTGAACGTCGCATCGAAAAGTGAGTGAAAAATCTCAAGATAATTGAATTGACTTTATATCCTCGTTTTCTCGTAAGACTTAATCAAACCATCCGCGTCATTGGTCAACTGTGTTCAAAAGTTCACTGACACATCTGTATTTTAATGAGAAACTAAATTTCCCAAAAAATCCTTCCAAAAACTAGCTGTACTATCGGAATCAATGGAAGAATAGCCTGTTTAATTTACAGCTTTGCTATCGGCATCCACTTTAAATAAACAACAAATTTAGACTCTATGGAACTAGTGCGAGTTATTCCGCAAGTCATTAACATACGCAAATTTAACTCCATCTCCAAGCATAATTCCGCTGTAATTAATTATATCGATATCGAGAGAATACATTCCGAGTTAGAGTCAAATTAATGACGGTGTCCCATCGCCAATTAATCGCCCGATAATAAATCTTAGACAATCATCTTTTTGTTTCGATTTATACAGTTTTCCAATAAATCGGAATCCATCGGCTCGCAGAACTGAATAAATACGAAGGGAGCGAAAAATTCGATCAGTAATTCCTCTATTTGATCGAACTTCGGCGAAAAACGGTTTTTTTAAAACTCGTACAGATTAGAATCGCGCCGCTTTTTCAAGGGCAATTGTTGTTATTTTCGTGATAGAAACGTTAGAAGGCGAAACTGAAAAAAATAAATCTGGTTTCTAGGTACGGGCCGAACCGGTGAGACACAACACCGAAACCTTTTTGAAAACAAGTGCTTAGAAAATAGTCGAATAACTCGTCCGCCGACAAATAGATGCAGTCTAGGGGGATCATTTTTTATTTGTTTCTAACGCCGTTGTATCCAACCGTTCGTAACGTCCCGAACGCTAATTTATTTTTTATTCCGCCGGTGATTGACGTGCCGTTCGAGCGGCAAGCCCGGCGTTAAAATAACGAAACGCCATTCATATTTCGATAAAATGTATTTACAATTCATTTATTATAACTCGGGATTTGCAACTCCTCGTGAGGTTAACGTGCTCGAATGTATACCTGGTACTCATTACCAAGTCAGATCCGCTCTAAGGCCAAAGGAACTTCACTTACTTACTTACTCTTCTTTAGAAATTTACTACAATATAAAATTTAGCCCTAAATCACTATTTTCTTAATCAAACATTAACTTATAACCATAATCTATAGCTTACTAACTGATAATTAACTGTTAAACTTTATACACAAACAACATTTTAGTTATTGTTAAAACAGTAAATTAATTCGAGTTATTCTAACATGAACCCTCTTCAATGGAGTCGAGTAATTGTTCCCGTTGAGCCACGGATACGTCCCTGCGCGACAAAATAAACTGCGTAAGAAAGGTAAGATTTTATTCTAGTTGTACTTTTTGATTCCTTTCACATCTTCGTATAACCGCAGTGTAACGAACACAGCATTCCTCAGTGGAAGAAGATGCTGGTACTCTTGAAGAAAGAGATGGTGCCGGCACCTGTGTTGCCAGATAACCGCACTGTTATGGTTATTAAAGAAGATTTTATTGTTCTTGATGTATTTCGAAAGAAGAGTAAATTACTTCAGTAAATACACGAAAATTTATTAGATGGTATCTGTTAAAAGTATTGGTTTGATATTCGAAAGATTGTGGTTAATAAAATTTATGTAGCCCTTAAAATTCGAATTCTTCTGGACGGGGATTGTTTCCTGAACATCGTTTTAATTGATGGTGTTTTAATTTTGATACCTTTTTATCTTTTTCACATGTATTGTAGGCTAGACCTGTTCCATTTGGCGGGAAACTACGGACTGGGTGGGCACTTATCTAGCCTTCGGAAACGACCTGGTTCGATGCAGAACAAAATTCCTTACCTTAGCCACTTGTTACCCGCCAAATTTTTAGGAACCCATTTACCATCCGAACGCACCTGTCTCTGTCGCAGATATTCTAATATTCGCACGGTTTTTTAAAATCAGCTGATTCGCTCGTTGCGGTTTCTTTCGCTCCAAATTAAAGTCGGGCTATTTAGCATACTAAATTTTATCAATTTCGAGCGATTTGAGTAAAAGTAAGCTGCCTGCATTTTCGACGTAGAATCGAACATCCAACAACAAAACCAGTTACATAATAAACTCACTTGACCACTTCGCTCGGAAGAAATTAATTTAGTACCTACCTACCTTTTTTATCTGTATTATCCTCCGTAGGGCTCTTTAGAGTTTTTTCTAAGTGCCGAGGCGAACGATGTAATTGTAAACAGCTTTAAATTAAAACTTTCGTTATGAAGACTCGTTAAATGGCAGTAAAATATAAAAGAGTATTTAGAGTTTGTCTGATAATGAACTTTGTATGTATGCAGCCTACGCGTAACTGGAAAATGGTAAAACTGTATACGATTTCAATTATCAGTTTCTGGAAAACATGTACTTAGATGTACTTTTTGCATTATCTAGCTAACATGAATGCTATTGCAAAAATGCAAGTTCCTTGATAATGAAACTTCACGTAGTATACCCATTATAGAGAATATTTTACTCGACTCAAATGCACATTGAATGGTATTTGAATTGCCTGCCTAGGATTGGAAATTCACTGGAGATTATGAGGTAGTCGGTATCCGTTTGTGTAAAAAAATGTTGTCTAGGTATCGAATGCTGGGACACGGATTTCTCGAAATCAGCTGATTTTAAAAGTCCTTTAACAAAGCCCTTTAAATTTTTTCCCATCGGCAGGTAGGCTGGGAATAATTGGAACAAATCTATTGAGGAAATTTGGCGCGCAAATAAATTGTATCTGTAACGTTACTCGGAACTGATTTTAATGCTTTATCAACTATTTATTGTTAATCAAATTGTGTGTCTTGAGATATTATCTTGATATCTACAAATTATCGGTTTTAGTAAGAATATTTTGGGCTAAAAGAAATTGGTGATTTAACTAATAGAATATGTTGGTAATCCAACAGTAGAAACTTGTATTGGTAACCAATTAATTTAATTAATTAAAAAAGTGAATACTGGATATTTTTCTATAAAATAGGAGACTCTAATTGGGAACCAATATGAACAGGAAGAATTTTTATTCCGATAAACCAAAATGTTGCTAGAAAAAAATCCAGCAAAAAATTGTAACAGTTACATATTCAAAGATTGAAGAAATTTACTTTTGAATCATCTTCGACGCGCCATCTGTTGGTAAATAAAACAATTTCGACGATACATAACCACAGAAATCTGTTCTACACCTGGTCACAAATTAGTTTGTCAAAAAAACACTAGTGTGCGATAGCGCTGTCATTTTGGTCGTTTTTAATCTTCGAGCAGTTGGCTAACGTGACTGTCATGCTGTGAATAATTTTGTGACTTTTTAACCGACAAGAAAATTGTTTTGTGGAGAGGGTGGAGTCATTTTAAGTGTCGGAAAAAAATAGCAACAAGTGTGTGTATTTGTGCGTTGAATAATTTATAAACAATATGGGTTGTGCTATCAGTACCCCTGAAAAAAAGGCAGCTCTGGCGAGGTCCCGTAAAATTGATAAGGTCCTTCGCGAGGCTGGAGAGAAGGCTGCGAATGAAGTCAAACTGTTGTTATTAGGTACGTTAAAAAATCCGTTTTTCTACTTTGTTTTGCATGTGTTTTTGTTGTTGCAGGTGCTGGAGAATCTGGCAAGAGTACAATTGTAAAGCAAATGAAAATTATACACGAACTCGGTTATTCACAAGAGGAATGCGAACAATACAGACCAGTTGTTTACAGCAATACTATACAAAGTTTGGTGGCTATTATAAGAGCTATGGGTCAATTGAAAATAGATTTCGCCGATCCTAGTAAAACGGTGAGTTTTCCTTACTAATTCCAATTAGTGACTTTTCGCGTATCCTATTTTATTTAAAAATGTATACTCTTATCTACATTGGTAAACAATGTTCCTGGTATCCTTATCACATCTCATTATACTCTGTTGTTTTAATGATTCATTCAATGAATGAGCTCTACCATTAAAAATGGGAATTTTCATCTGGAAAACTCGATTGTATCATATTGATTCATAAGACATTCATGTTTTATTACTAATTAAATAGCATTTATCTCTAAACTGTTTGCCGCGATCGACTGAAAAAAAAAAACGTTGTTGATACACTCTATTATCGTTACTAATAGATTAAAATTGCTTGAATAATTGTTTGACCCCGAAATGCACTCTATCCGTAGGAAACAGCCAGGCAATTTTTCACGTACGTCAGCTCCGTCGAAGAAGGAGTTCTGACGCTCGAACTGGTCATAGTGATGAAGAAACTCTGGCAAGACCCCGGCGTACAGTCCTGCTTCAGGCGATCCAGGGAGTACCAACTGAACGATTCGGCCGCTTACTATTTAAACGCTCTGGATAGAATTTCGCACCCCAATTACATACCCTCCCAACAGGACGTTCTAAGGACCAGGGTCAAGACGACCGGCATCGTCGAAACCAATTTTTCATTCAGGAATCTTCACTTTAAGTACGTACCATGTCCCATCCATTTTAACATCAAACTAATGTTGGTATTTACAGAATGTTCGATGTGGGTGGACAGCGTTCGGAAAGAAAAAAATGGATACATTGCTTCGAAGCGGTCACAGCGATTATATTTTGCGTAGCTTTATCAGGTAAATTTATACAATGAAGTTACACCTCACGATTGTTTACTTTAATTTCTGTAGGTTACGATTTGGTGCTGGCCGAAGACGAGGAGGTCAACCGGATGGTGGAGTCGATGCAGCTGTTCGATTCGACCTGCAACAGCAAGTGGTTCGTGATGACTTCAATCATACTTTTCTTGAACAAAAAGGACCTGTTTGAAGAGAAGATCGCGCGCAGCCCGTTGACGATCTGCTTCCCGGAGTACCCGGGACCCAACACGTACGAGGCCGCCTCGGAGTACATAAGGAAAAAGTTCGAGAACTTGAACAGGATGAAGGACAAGAAGGAGATTTATTCGCACTTTACTTGCGCTACTGATACTAATAACATACAGTTCGTGTTCGATGCCGTTACTGATGTTATTATTAGGAATAATCTGAAAGATTGCGGGCTTCTTTCGTAAATCATGTCGTTTCACTCTGGCGAAAATTGGTTTGACAAAGGTTTGGTTTTTCATTAAGAGTTTTGGAAATTTTGTACGTTCGAAATTTACATACTTTTTTACGTTCGATTATCATCAAGTTATTGCTCATAAATCGCGAAGTGTGTACCTACCCCTTATTAGTCAATTATGTGTAAGACATGAAAAAAAATCCGAATTTGTTCGACTCGAATTCGTCCATTAAGTCGTAAAATTTTATACCGAATATATTAAACGCGTGAGCTTTATTTGGGCAAGTCCGGTTTTGTTCGCAAAAAAAATCACATCAAAATCTGCACTGGATAGTTAATAAGTCATTCACATGTAACAGTTATTTTCTCAATCTCTCTAAACGAATTGAAAAACTGCCTAATTGTTGACTACCGCACATTGTCAATTTGAATCAGTCCGAAATGGTAGCTGAAAAACCGTGTTTAAAGGTTGTTTACTTATTTATTGAGATGATTTGTTCCAATAGTTTGTACTTAAAGATGTTGGAGCAATTTTTGATAGACGTTGTTTATATATGTGTGCAAAAAATATAAAAAAGGAGCTATATGGCACATGCGCTATATTTTTTCTATTGTAGGTAAATATATTTATATGGATGTGAATCGGAGTAAGTTGAACTTGCTTTTATGTTTAGATACTTAATGGTATATATGTGGCTTAAACTTATTTAATGTTGTTAATGTAATGAAAATGTTTGAATATTTATAGCTTCTCGGATGCGCGGCTCATCGATTTTGGATTTTATTCAGCTCAAAGAAGCTATTTATATTTGACTATTTGGAAAATTTTAAGGTCAAAAATTGGATAAAAATTGTGTAAAAAGAAAGTTGACATTTGGTGGAAGTTCGAATTATTGTTGCAGAGCTTGCATAATTTAAGTCTCTTCATTATAAGTACACTGATTTACTCTTTTTATGCAATTTTAAAGTTTCTTAAATATTATTTATCTACGCTTAGTTTATACGTTTATAAGTTTGAGACAGTTAATGGTTTGGTGCCATTCTTTTTTGGCTCATTTCAATGAAGTACAGTCGCTCTCTTTTTTTTTCCAGTAGATTTTTTTTAGACTTCTTTTTAGTATTATAAATCATTCCTAAAAAGACTTTATAAATGCCATACGTTCAGTATTGAAATTTTTTATAGTTTTACAACTCAAATCAACATATTTATTGTAATATAATGTAAAGAGATTATATAGTCCATTATAAATAATTTAAAATGATGCCATGAAACGCGTAAAACAATATTTTCTTAATGTTTTATAGTTGGATTTGTGCCTTCTTGTTTTGATTACAACAAATTACGAAACTGTGGCCGTCTCTCTAAACAAAGTGCCAAATGATTAGCACAATTATATCGAGCAGAGTTCCATAAACTTCCCGCTAAAATCTAATAAATCGAATTTAATACACAAACACGAATTAATTTTTGCGGAATTTTATGGCACGCTTCTGTAGTCATTCGAATTTTAAATATATATTTTTAATAACAATTTTGATTATTTTTGATACAAATCGAGTTTATTAACGTTCACTAACACTTCTTGAGACTTATATATCCACCTGTAATTGTTGACTGTAATTTTTTTTTACTTTTTGTAATGTTACACATACTGATAGTTTGTAAGTGTATGACAAGTATACTATTCAACGATTAGTTGATTATTATACTTTGTTTGCAAATGACAAATAGACAATTTATGTAAAACTTCTTTATTTCTTCCTGGGATGGGGTGATTGTTCGAAAAATAGAGGTAACCTCAATAATATTTATTTATTTATAAATTAAAACAATACAGAGGTAAAGTAAACAATAATACTAAAACATTTTAAAAATAAATAGATTCATACATTTATGAGCAAAAATAGATAAATCTAGTATATAAATAGGTATCACTTTTCCAAATTATACAGAGAGTTACCGCACTTTCTGTCTATATTTGACACAATTTGATTATTAAAATTTATGCAACAAACAATAGGCAATTTCAAACAAAAACAAACTAATTATCGATTCGAGAATAGGGAAACATTGTAGCGCAAAACACTGCCCTACTCATACTTAACCCGTATACTAAGTAGGTTTATTTTTAAAGCAAAAATTATAACTGCTAAATAACGATCATTTTTCCGACGAGGCTTTAATAAATCGATTACCACCAGAATGTTAATGGTAATTGCACAACCAGGCCTATTAAATCATGATTCAGAATCTGCAATCTTAAAGCATTAGAATTCTTGTTGTGTGAATGTTATGAAATCAATTTGTAAATAATTTCAGATATTTAATTCACAAACTATTTAAAGTTTTAAATGTAATATTGTGATAACGGCCATGTGAATAACCAGCGTTTAATCACAATGGAAACAATTAAAATATGATTGAACGAAACATAGACGATTTTAATATAATTAGGCGACTACTTAAATTTTACGAGTTGTTAATTACCGATTACATGCTATATCACTTAAACCTTTCTTCGTACCCGAATGAATTATAGGTGTATTGTAACAAACTAGTTTATTCCCACTTAGCATACGTTATTGTTGTTAAGAAGCAGTCGTATAATTTGTATCAAATATATTCCGGAGCAATTCCAGTCAGAAAAGAGTCGCCCTGTATCCAAAATTAACTATACTTAATAAGAAAATTTCAGTTCTTGACCTAAACGGAATAGTACGTTAAACCGGGCTGCCAATGTCGTACTGATAGCGCCAAGTCAGGTACTGTGCGGCCTCCGTCATGTGGCGCAGCGAGCTGTTCAGCCCGTTTAAGTGCCTCCTGAAATCCATGGCGATTCTCTCGACCTTTCCCTCTTCCTGGGACGTTTCGTCTATCCCCGAATCGACCTCGTTGCTGCCGGACTCCGAATCGGTGTCGCTCAGAGTCGACGTGGAATTCGTCGAAGTCACACTCACTGAAGAGGGTCTGCGGTTGTGGCCTTTGGTCGCTGTATTCGTATTCACTGTTGGGGCCGCCGCCGGCGCCTTCGGCGCCTCCTGGCTCTCGCCGCCCCACAGCAGCGAGTCCTTCACGCCGTTCAGCATGTTGTAGATCTCGAACAGGTCGGTGGAGCTGAGGTTTTGGTGCACGGAATGGGACGATTTGGTTTTGGCGTTCTGGCAGGCGGGGTCCTGCTCGTCGCCGACTTTCAGGTCCATCAGCCGGCAAGGCACTAGAATCGTCTCGTCCATTTTGTTGACGGCTTTCACGAACTTCTCCATCACGTTCAGGATGCTTTGGTTGGAAAATTCGGTGTCGTCATGCCTGGCTATGCGACGCAAGCAATTCCTGTAACAACAAAATAATAAACGGTTTGAATAGGTACGTTATTTATACAAATAAATGCGATTAAATCTACCAAACACGTATTCTGAACTATATAAATTATTTGGAAATTCGCGTTGTGTAATATTTGTTTTTAATTTATTTGCAAGGACGTTTTTTTGTGGCTCGTAGTCGAGACAAAAAATTGTTTTGCTGAAGACAGTTGAAAATGTTACAAATCGTTACAAATTTGCATTTTTTTCTAAAAAATTAATTCATTTCCACAAATTATGTCATGAACTCGTTAAAAAAAACCCTATCGGCACGTATAAGTACCTACTTAAAAATTATCAATCCAATAGTTTTTCCAAAATTTCAAAAATTCTAAGGTTACTTATTGTCAAGGTTAAAGTTTAGCAGCATTTACACTCGAATTACATTAACAAAAATATTGTAATTCCTCCAGACGGTGTTTGTTTTATCATTTTGGATGTGAAATTTTAATCTACCTCCAACAACCAAGGCCGCACTTTATCGTATGCAGCGTCACATTACATAATTTCGCTAATAGCTTTCAGCGATACCTATTGATATGTTTCAGGACCGATTGATAAACGTTTATTTTTGTTTGTCGAGCAATTTGTGTCATACACCGTTTATAAATAATCACTTCATTATAGACGATATAGCAATAAAAACAAAGCGATTTTACCTAAAGTCAAAAAAATTGGCATCCAGTTGTAAAAAAATGGTTCTTTTTTCAGTTTTATTACTGTAATAGCGCAACAATCGATTCTATTAAGGAATTATGTATGTAGGTATTATTGCATAAATTCGAGATAAAACAAAAAAAAAACAGCCACGTATTTTCAAATGCATTCGAGACAACGATAAACTGGGTTTACGAGTAGTTTTGACCTTTGTTCTACGTGCTCCAATAATTTTATTAAAGACCAAACTCTTTCAGACATTTCACAAAAATTTTACGTTGTACACAAACACTTAGCTTGTTTTTTTAAAATGGCAATTTCCTATTTTTTGTATCGCGAAACATGAAATTATTTAAATTAATTTAATTGGCAGACTATTTGTTGATAATAAAGTCGACTGCATAAATACAACAATTTATGAAATACGTAAGTATTTGCACTTTTTTATCATTAGGAAGCACTTTTTATATTGATAGATAATTTATATTTTACTATCACTTTTCTACATCGAAGGCTCTTTACAGTGGAATAAAGAGAAGATAAACACATTTTCTTCTCATTAGGATAATTTCATTAAAAGAAGTCATTACTAATTATACTCAAGGAGATAAAGCAAATTTTACACGTGCACAAACAAAAAGCTGATCAAACAATAACTTTAAAACAAAGTTGTTGTTATAATAAATTTAAATATAAGAAATTCCATAATTTATCAATGTATAAAATTTGTGTTACCCGTCCTAGGACGGAATGTTAAGTATGAATAAAATTTATTTCGAAAAAAATACTATTTTGAATAGAGAAGCATATGTGTGGTGAATATCATATCGAGTGTGCGATTCCTTAATCTTATCCATATACAGAGATACTAACTTGTATGAAACTAAATGTAGTAATAATGCATTGTTGGTTTATCTACAGGTATCAATTCTAACGCAATAGTTAACGTAAATTTCCTAGTTGATCAAAGTTCAAACATTGAAGGTCGGTGAAGTTTTTTGAGGAATACAATTTTTTCGGCAATTACACAAGGTCCCCTCTACTCGGACATTCATTATTGTAATTTTTATTGCTTTTTTTGTATATTGTCCATTCTGAATAAAAAGCGTATTATAAAACACTCCTTCCGCAATCTCCGATTATTCTAGAAGTTGAAATTTAATAAGTCTAGAAACCCACATCATTAAATCTTTGCTAATGGGTTGTTTATGTTTTTTGCATGTAAATCGCCAAATCATTATACTATTAACAGGATTACCGGCTATTTTCCAAATAAAAAAATACCAAAATATAGACGAAAAAATTCCACGATGCGTTTAATCAATTCGAATTTTTGAAATTGTTCCGTGTTATTAAAATTTTTAGCCGTGAATTGACAATTCACGAGGATAATTTTGTGGGTCGCTTTCAGTTCTCTCACCTACCTCGTTTGTAAACAATAAAAATTGCAATGGACGTAACAATAATTAATCAAAAAATTCGGCTCAATAAATTGTATTCGACAAAAGCAATGACCCTAGCTAAGGACAATGGGAATTTAATCGAAGGGGGCATGCACGCTAGCACGTGTACATCACTGTCAATCATTCGAAAATATCAAAAATGATACGAGATTGCATTGGAAAATGTAGAGAAATCACCTTTCAAATTTAACACGAAAATTTCTTTTTTTATGACATTTTTATTTCACCCCGATGAACCGATGCAAAAGTCGTCGAGGAAGTAGCACTTATGCGTTTGTTAATTATTTTTGCTAATTCGCTAATTACGTACTTTACCCAATCAGCTAATGTGTAATCCACATAAAAATATAAACAGAGGCTATTAAAGTTTATAGCAGTCACAAAAAAACCTATTGAAACAATATTTTTATCCATTAAAATATGTAATTAAATAACTTTTGCTTCGCTGTGCGGTGAGCAATTTAAATACAATTACCACTTTTTTCTTTTTCAATTTATACACCCTAAACTTTATTTGACAGCAAATTAAATCATAAGAAAGCTATAAAACACTAGACAAAAAATGGCAAATTTTCATAGTCCTCTTCCTACACTATTAATTTTATTAGCAAAATTTATTGGTTTTTTTTTCAAGGTATTCATATTTGCTATATTCTAGTTGTGTGGAATATTAAATTACCACGCATGATTAATTAATAAACGTTTCGGATATTCGGTTATACAAAAAAAAAGAAATAATTAAATACTAAAACAATATAGATAAGCTTAATTGAATAGTTTTTAACAATCAGTGACGTTTCAAAATTTAATTGTCTACTTAATGGAACCCAAAACAATTTCCTGTATGGAGCATTCCGAAAATTTCATTTTTTTTTTCAGTTTTTCCGTTACAATTTAAAAATAATTTAGGAAATTTGGTGAATACATAATTAGTGGGAAACGATTAACATATTTTTTATTGGGTTTACGATAGAAGGAAACTGTAGCTTTCACTTCACTATCAAAAAACATTAGCTTCTTACATAAACAAAGAAAAAGCACATAGTTAAAGAAAATAATTGCAAATTTTATGTCACAAAAAAACGGACTATCCGTATTCAATAGCAACACAATACAATGAGCGGTATTATTTTAAAACAAAACTCCACAGCTTGTTTTCGTGATATATGAACTCAGCACTTTTTTCGTAAAGCGCTAATGAAAGCAATGAATTTTCACATTGGTATATAATTTAATTAACCGTAATTATAAACTTTACAAGTGTAGTAATTGTTCGTTGGGGACGCCGAGTATAATTACAATCAAAGTTAAGATGTACTTACATGCGTACGTACATATTTTATATGCTTGTTACAGTAATTTCTAGTGATAGATTTCAAAGAAAATTCTAGTCGTTTGCTCGTGTCCTACAGAAATTATCATAAAAAACAAATTTATTTAAATACGTTTTATCGTTTTTGTTTACTTTGATCTTGTTAGTAAATTTAATATGTATACAATTTTAAAATTTGTAATGTTCTGTGATTGCAATTAGCAGTGTATGAATTAATAATGAATTTTGATTCACAAAGAGGAATTTTTATAATCGGTTTTAAAAACAATATTTCGAAACCACACAAATATTATGGATCACCTTCTCGATTTAAATACCTTAATTATATTTGTAATTATTATTTCTAAAAAATCAATTAGTAATTAACTCTAATCAGAATTAACTAGTCAAAACAACATTTTCGTTTAATAAGTAATACATTAATTGAAATTGTTTAAATAAATTCACATTAGGAAAAAATTATTTTTAAATAGCCACTAATTAGCGGGTCAATTAACCTTTAGATAGTTCTAGTCAAATTTTTTTAATTGCCAAATTAAAGAGAAATGTGAATATTGAATGTTCAAGAAAAAATATGATAGGTCAATGGAAAGATAACGTTATTTTTCTAATAGTAAAGCAATTTACAAGAATCCTTTAAATTCCCAATTATCTAAAACTAATTAGGGTGTAATTTTCTTCAGAGCACAAATAAGGTTTCGATTAATAACAACTTGTGCGTGTTCTAGTAAATATGAAGACAATGTTTAATTAAATTGATTTTCGATTGAAACGAAAAAAAAATATATATTCAAAAGTTTGGGAAATTTTAAATCGTTGACAAAAAGCAATCAAAATAGTGCTGATGGTAGAAGAAAATGAAGGCAATTACAAGAATCGCACAGGTATAATTTATTTCGTAATTAACGGAAGCTTACTGTTCAATCAGTGAATCGTAATTGGTAGTTTTGAAAGAATTTAATAATGCTAACCGTAAAATAAGACTTTCA
The DNA here is from genome assembly GCA_918026865.1 of Phyllotreta striolata. NCBI lineage: Eukaryota > Metazoa > Arthropoda > Insecta > Coleoptera > Chrysomelidae > Phyllotreta > Phyllotreta striolata. Next base: position 4,891,618 of record OU900103.1, on the reverse strand, counting down.
GTTCCTAAATGCGGCATGTTGTATGAATGTAGAACATGTAGAGAATTTCACTTTCCACTAGAATGGTACATGGTATATGATAGAAGAACTCTTCTTCCAAGTAACACGCAGTGTGACATCCGAAATGTACTCGGAGTAAACGACCTTCATTATAGGTTATATTAGCAATATTTTTATTTCTGCTCATAATCGACCACTTTCCCAAATTTTAACGTTTACACAGGCATTTACATATTTGAGCGGAATTAAAATTTTACAACTCGATAGGCTTTAGTACGTTGCAGGCTACTTTCTTAGAAAGCAATTTGTTTCAATGGATTCGAATAAATGGTTTTTTTGTATTAGTAGTAAACAAACTTAATATGTATGTCCATTTCTGAATGATATTCGTGAACAATGCCGCATTCCTCGGCGGATCTTAACCAGCTATTTATTGAAATAATGTATTGTTTTTAGAATTAACATAAATATAATGGTTTTCAACTTTTAACACCGGTATTGTATTTCTATTAATGTTAATTGCGCTCGATTTTGACCGATTTATTTGAAAAAAGGTATTGATTTTTATTGTCCTTCAATGAATTCTAAAGTGTTGTCGATTCTGTTCTATTAATTACTTTAATTGATTACCCTCGGTTTTATTTATTAGTTTACCATCAGTAATTGAACGCAGAATTTAAAGGTTTCCTTTGACGTAATTGCATTTTTATTTAGTATCTGTAAGGACATTTTACATGTTTCGAACAAAAAAAAAAGAAAAAAACATTATGTATCAAAAAATTAGTAGTAAATTTATTTTTATGGATGAATTTAACTACAAAAGTTTTACAAATTGATAAAAACCTGAATTTTCAATTAGGTACTATGAAATAGAATATTGTTAGTTAATTGAATTAATTTAAAAATTTTAGTATCGAATTTTATGTAGGTGTGCATAGAATATGCATGTAATTAACTAAACGTTCAGTGAATAGAAATTTACCCTAAATAGCATGCGAGTTATTTAACTGGAAATGCCCGAGGAACAGATTTTTGAAGTTATCTCACTGCTTTACCTAACAATTGATTTATCATTAGTGATTTGAATGGCGTATTCACAATAGAGTATCTTTTCGTATTTTAACATCAAATGCGCTAAATAAACAATCTAATCAAATTTCTTGATAATACTGTTAAAATAACTAAACAGTCTTTTGCAATTATACGTATAAATATAACGAAACATAAATATTGTGAATGAGGCAAAAACAAAGAAATATAGTGGCGCGATTTTTACACAATTTCAAAATATTTATACGTAATTATAAAATTGTACAACATGTTAATCAGCTGATTCAGAAAACAAATAAGTCGAAGCAATCTTGATATTTTTAATTTTCAACTTCGTGCCATCTACCTGGGTTCATTTAAAAAAAGAAACCATTAAATCAACATGCAAATTTCGGCTGTTAAACGACCGAAGAACTGTTACTGTTGGGCTTCCCTCTAAAAACGAGCTATAACATTACGATAAAAACCTACCATGCAATTTAGCTGATATTCGAGATCCGTTAAAGCCATTTATTATTTTTGTGACAAGTTTATTACAAGGATTCGCGAAATCTTAACCTTCGAGAGGCTCTGACGAGGATTCAACGCGAATTTACGAATCCAAACATAACTCTGCAATTTCAATTTTCGGATACCCCCGTGACGCAGCAGTTTTCCAAATTGCATTTATTCGATAACCCCCAAGGTTAACTAGTCGAAATTCGTGCAAGAATAATTTCAATGCTAGCAGGTGGGGAAAAAGTTCAAAATTTTATATTGAACTTAAGCGTTCGCTTTCCGATCGAACGCGAGTTTGTTGCCCGTTATGGCTAATATCCCTACGCCAATTATTTCGTCAGTACAGCTAGGTAAAATTACAGTTTACGGCCAATATTAATGATTATTATAAAATTCTTCTGAATCTATTAAAACTGCGTCCTCGATTCATTTCGAATCGACTTCGAGCGTTCCTCGTTTTTTTCAGGAAGCTGTATTGTAACAAAAATACGCAGAACAAGGACGTAGTGTTTTCGATTCGGCTGTAAGATCAACGAATTTGTTCAATGAAAGTCTTAAATATGCTTCCGAAGAGCCCAAAATCATGGTCGTACACTCTCAATTATCCAGGATATATTCCAAACTACAAAGTTTTATATTACAACATGAGGCGTTCGATTTCGAGACAAGGTTTTGAAATCGTCATTGATAATTTGGAAATCAATAGTTTTAAAGAGAATGTATAAGTTAATATGTGTAAAAATTGAGTTTTTTTTGAACTACTTAAGTCATGTTACTATGCTGTGCATACACCACAATCTTGTTGAATTGAACGTTCGTGGGATCTCCTTATCAATTCGGTATTTTTATTGGAACAAATCTCTAATGCAACAATCTTGATATAATGTTATGAGGTAATCGAGTTTTGGAAAAACATGAATCACTGGAAGTTTATCGTTTCTTTAGATACAATATTTAATTCGCGCCTGGAGAACAGTTCGCCCTGTACAAAAATATATAACTGTTCGGTAAATCGGCGATAATGACGAGAAAAATATTGTAATTAGACACGTCCACCAAAATTTAAATGCAAACCATTATCGAATTTATTCGAGTGCAAAATTAATGAGACACCCGAGAGTTGATATTGCATTGCATTCCAGCGATATAGCAGGAATTTAATCCTGCAAATTTATAGACAATCGACGAATCACCGCCTACTGTCATTTGCTGGGATCATCGGATGATCGGACGGATTTTTCGTTTTTGTCACAAGTCTAATTTTGGACAGCGTTTAAAAACAAACTTAAAAAACAAATATTAGTTCATTATTATAGGCGGTTTCATCATCAATGGACTTTAAATTTTTTCCAGAATTTATTATGTAATTTTAGTATTTATTAATAACGAAAAATGTAAATGTCAGTGTATCATAGTAGAGATTCTCGGTGACGTCCCCGTTAATTAAAAAAAGAGCGTTAAAGCGTGTAATTCGAGGATCGTATGATTGCAGCAAGGCCCAAATGGAGCGTCACGATTGGTCGGAGGCTACACGTGATTTTATCGACCTAAAACCGGCAAATGTAACATAACGTTAACATGTAACATTTTAATTCAAATCTAGAGCGATCCAGATACCTTAATTGCAAACCAACAATTATCCAGAATTTATCGATTAGAACAAAACATCAATTCAGGACGATCACAATTACAGCCAACTTTCACCTGCGCTATGCACAAACCTAAATAGCAAAAAAACGTAAACAAATAGAATAGTACCTGCTGTTCTCCAAATTCGTGGATATGTTCTCTACGTAGGAATTCATGGCTGCATTTTGATTTTCACTTAACATTTTGCTGGATCCGCTCGTACGAACCGCACGCACTCGAATATACAATTCGTGAAAAAAAAAATCGACGTTCAGCGAAAACAACCTTGCAGCGACGAATACACCCAGTCCCTGAGTGCGACTTCGAAACTGATTCTCGCTCAAATGTTCTCTTTTAATTTTATACGACGATGACGAGGGCCGCTCGGCTGACGCAGACCGACGAATCAGGCGCTCCGTCGGTGCTCCTCTCACCGCTCGGCGCCTGCGCCCGCCGATCAAGCGCTCGCTTCAGCCTTTTTCGCGTGGGTTCTTTTTTTTTCAGGCCGCGTTGCCGGCCGAAGCCGCCGCGGTACCGACCGCGGGGCCCGACGCGCCCGGAAGGAGATCGCCCAGCACCCGATGCAATTGCTCGAACGGAAGGAATTCACCACCCGGAACCTCCGGGCGCACCGGAACTCCACGGATTTTAAGTCAATTCGATACCGACATTACGCACCAAAACTAGTCGTCGCTAAATCTCTAAATCTCTAAATCTCTAAATCTCTAAATCTCTAAATCTCTAAATCTCTAAATCTCTAAATCTCTAAATCTCTAAATCTCTAAATCTCTAAATCTCTAAATCTCTAAATCTCTAAATCTCTAAATTTCCAAATCTCTAAATCTCTAAATTTCGAAATCTCGAAATCTCGAAATCTCGAAATCTCGAAATCTCGAAATCTCGAAATCTCGAAATCTCTAATCTCTAAATCTCTAAATCTCTAGTCCCTACTCTAATATATTCTACCCTGCATTGGTAAATACCGATTACAATTGGTTGCAGGTTACCAATTGGTTTCCTCATTGGTTATCCTCATCGTTTTTGTATTTATGGTTGAATATTTAACTATAATTTGATGGCTGGCAACATGGCGATGTTTATATATTTAATGTTTTTAAATATTTACACGCGAACAAGTGCAAGGATGCGATTACTTAACCCGTTTATCTGGCGGCATTATTCGGCGTTTTGTTGAATAAAAATTGTGGAATTTTGATTTCATGCCCAGTAAGGTGACAGGAAATGGCTGGAATTCCAGCGAGTGCGCTTCCTATTCGAGGTTTCAAGTATTCTTCATAACCATAATGTAGAACGAAAATAGAGCGTTTCCTCTTTAAGGTGATATTTGTGGTTGTAGGTTAGTTATCGGTGATGTATGTATAAATAAATACGTACGAGCATTACAAAGATTAGTGCAAATGGAAAAAATTTGCGATTAAAAATTTTGCAACTGTTGTTAATTTCCGCTTTGATTATTAAAATCTGATGTCATGGTAACAATACAATTTACCATCGCAAACAATGCGAAAGTTTGGTAAAATAGGTTCAACAAAATATCAGTGTAGAAAATATTTGTGTAATTTTTTGTCAATTTAAATAAACGAATCAACTTCTGCCGTATTTTAGTGATTTAATAATACGCGAATACGTGCAATGTGTATTGTATGTAAATATAAACATGCTAATGCCCAACTATATTCTTAAATCATACGTAAGATTTAAAAAACAATAAAACGCTTATCATTTTATTATTTTTTCTTCTAATAAGCTATTTAATAAAATCTATTTTTCAAAATGATTTATTCTTGTATAACAATGACAATCTACGAATTTATTTCAAGCATAAAATAATAATTATTTTAATTTAAGAAAACATTAAGTCAAAATAAGGTAGATACTTAATAAAACATAATAGAATAAATATATGGAAAATTATAGAAAAATATAAATTTTAGTAGGTAATCATAGCGGCAGTAACTAACAGAATAATTTGCAATTTTATTAAGCAATAAACTCGTATTTAATGAATACCTGTAGTCTTAATTTTTGATTCTATCATAGTTGCGGATTATAAATTATTGTATACATTAACTTAAAGTCTTATAATACGATAAAATCTTATCAACACAACAAAGTAGGTAGGTACAGAGTTTGTTACTAGGTAATTGGACTATTGTGTAACTAGATAATTTTTCCAATAAATGTAAATTAAAAAACATCTGTTGTTTCAACAAAATTTATAACATATAATATAAATTATCGCAGTACAACATAATTTGTTACAATTATTTTATTGTCGAACAACTCGTTGTTTCTGTTGTTTCTATGTAAACATTTTCTAATTGGAAGAAAGAAGAAGACGCCCTGCGTTATCATGAATAATACACTTTATCGTTATCCATCTATAATCACGAATAATTAAGAACAGACAGTCTACAACACGTAATATTTCTTTATTTATAAATCGAATGTCAAGGAGAAAGGAAAAATGTCAATAATGGAATTCGATCATTTATTGATAATGTTCATCGATTTACTGAATGTATAGTAAGGTTAAGTTAAAATTGGGGAATTGTAAATTAATAACGACTCTTCTAGAAGATTTTTTTTTGATTCTTGGATATGCAAAATTATTTTCTTTATCCAATAGTTTTACCGAATTGGCTCTTATGGGTTTATGGAACAAGGTTGTATTGCCAAGTTTAAATTGTCGAGCAGATTCGCTAAATATAAAGATTAAATTGCATGATGCAAAGTTTTTATTTAGAGTTTACATAATATCTCTAATAAAGAGACGATTTTTTCATAAATTTGTTATAAAAATGCCCCAATTCAACTAAAGATAATTTCCAAATACTTACATTTTCCATTAGCTTATTTGGAAAAATTGCAAATAAAACCATATAAAAGATAGGTTTAATTAAGGCTAATTATAGTGTAACAACTTATATAAAATATCAATATATTATAACAATTTTCTGGTTTCTTGTATAAAAAAATGAGTGATATAAAAAGCATCGATACACAGTTTTTTATGTTTATAATTTTTAATTACTGTTACTACATTAGCAGCATTAATTAACAAACTAACTTTTTTTGAGCTAATCGCTCTCCTAAATGCAATTTCATAGTATAAACGGGTTCACAACAAATTAATTGTGGTAAATATTCAATCGGTATTTTAATTCGCAGATTCTTGATAGATGTAATGTGTAGAAAAAAGTAATTAACTTTTTTTTTGTTGGTGAAAATTGGTTGCGCAGTAATGTGATGCAAATGAGTCAAATGTTACAAAACAGACAAGGCTATTAACAATATTTATATCCTAAAAATGATCGGAGCAAAATGACAAAATTGGAAAAATATAAATACAAACTTCACGTGGCTTTTTAGTGATTACAACAAATAGCTGAGTGATTCCATTGTGAGTGCGTCAAATATGTGGTGTGATTACTGTGTAGCAACCAATTATTATATTATATTAATTGCGATATGAACGATGCTCGAAAGATGAAGAGCTTGTCAACTTGTCTGCAACGCATATAAATAAACGCACGTTTCAACCTATTTTATGAAACACGGAGTAGAATGTTTTCATTTCACGTGTTGAGTATAGTTCGAATTTTTAGCGTTTTTATTCCGCTAATAAGTGCATATCTTCGATATATAATCAATGCACTATATGAATGAAATACAATAAAAAAAAGTACGTCGTAAACACCATACAAACCATAAATGTCTGAAATATTTTACCTCTTTGTCAAGGTAGTGACATACTTAGAATGTTACAACAAATAATGAAATCGTTATAGTCGCATAAATTAGTTTAAATAAAACAAACAATGATATCGTGTATTGGATGTAGAATTGTCAAGACATAGGGTAGGTAATTGCCCTGTTTAGATCTGAATAATTAACTTGTCTTGTTACTTACTAACCGAAGATTGTCCAGAAGTAGCATTATTTATGAATGTAATTTACACTCGCTCAATAATTCATGTAACATAATTGTTAATCAATATTCAAGCTCAAAAATACACAATTGAATAAAACATTAAACAAGTTTATAAAGAAAATTGAAATTAAATAAGTTATAAAATAAAAATGCGTTCGTAAGTACAAGTGAATAATAACATTAAGGTAGAGGTTGTAGAAAATTTGCTCAACAATGTTTTTAGATCGTTAATAAAATAATTTCATACTTTCTAATCTGAAAATGAACAGATAAGTAGCGTAATAAATTAGTTCTTGGAAAAAAATTAAGTTGTGTGATACAATACCCGACTTATTATATCAATGTCAATATTGTTAGTCAGTTGCAATCGAAACAATTATACAAGTATCGTCAGGTGATCGAAATTTTTGTCGAAATTCATTCGTTAAATATGTTACGCAGCCCAATCTCTACTTAGTAATTACATAATTACAAATAAGTACTGGGTTTCATTCCAACTAACGTCAAAATAATTAAATATATAGTCGGTAAAAAATTTCGCATATCGTCAATGGCAAAAAAAAATGTTTTTTATATTCTTGCACCTAGGTACCGAAAATGCAGATCCTTTCCATTCAAATTTTACCTACGTAAATGACAATGCTTCGAACAAAGGCATAAACAAATTAAATAAATTACATGGTCAGCTAATGGAAGCATAATTTGTAAGAATATTATATATTCCTAGAATTTCCTGAATATGCAAAAAGCAACAAGACATGGATATTCATTAACCTATTGTCTCAAATAAGCACAAGCATTCCAATGTAAAATAATTAAAGACAAAAACGAAAAATCATTAGGATATATTTGACCGGATAAGTACTTACGTCTTATTTACGTCTTACGATCAAATTTTGTATTATTTATAAAATTAAATAACTAGGTACTTTTTATAAATGTATAAATCATATCAGTTATCCAGCTGGTAACTACCTAATTATTTTATGAATTAACCATAGGCACGTCCCAAAAAAATGCATTTTAGATATAGTACCTATACGATAATTTTCAGTAGTAAATATCAATAAAGTTATATTTTTATAAGGGATAAATATTTTTTATTTAAAATTAAAAAAAATTGCAAGTACTCCCCAATTTTATCATTTTAGTGGTGCCATCTTTGAACAACGAACGCAAACCTAACTAGCAAATACAGAAAACGCTAACATTTTATTTTCATGATATAATACTAGATGGCGCAAACGTTCGAAATTTAAGCGGTCATATTCAAAACATTAATCATGAGTAGGGAAATGTATTATAACAATCTTTTATTAGCTTGTGTAAATTAGAAGAAAAAAAATTAGACAAATACTCTTAGTTTTGGCATCAAATTCAACTCGAAAAAATTCTAAAAATTAAATTAAAAAAAAAAACCATGAATTGTTACGCCCATGTATTATAAAGCTGTTTTTTCTAAAATGTACTTATTACACACGGGTTAATGTTTGTATTGTAACACCGCGCGTGTCACGCTGTAGTTTCCCTATGCCAGGTGCAAAATTTTGTAGTATATGATAGTCCCGTATGCTTACATAGATATTTAACAACTGTCTTTTTTGTGTATCGCATATCAAACTAAATGTGTACGAGGTACAAGATGACCCCTCGTTCAAATCATCGTACTCGAACACCTTTCTCGCCCGCTACAAACAGATAAACGTCGAATTAAAATTAGAAAACCGAAACAATGGAAGAGTTTCGTCAAGTAAATGCACGGTTTGCTCCGATCACATGTACTATCTAACGTCAGCTGTTCCTAAGAATATTCCGAGGAAATGTACAAACACGCGGAAAATCGATCTGATCCGCGAAAACGATTAAAAGGAGAGAAAAACTACGCAAATGGACCAGAGACAAAGCCGAAGATCCAGTTTCCCACTGACGGGGGACCCAATCAATATATCGAATGCGTTCGCTGTCCTTGACATAAGAATGTGCAAATTCGATACCTCAAACTTGGAGGTTAATCGCGTGAAATAAAGGTCACATCAATAATTAAAATGTTCTTGCAAATTATTAAATAATATAAAGGAAGAGAAGACAACATTCACAACAAATCAAAAAATCTATATTAGGTTTTCGCGTTCAAGCGACAACCTGAATAACTCGAAGCGATTTAATGTATCATTTTTAATTCATATACTTATTGATTTAACTTAACTAGATATCCGATTCTGCTGCATAAAACTAATGCACTTCTAAAATAAATTATTTAGAAACAACAATCAGAGCCTATCGATTTTTAAAATTATCCTTCCAATGCAATCCAGCCGTTTCAGAATTATTCTGAAACGTAATCCACACGCCTATGTTTTAGACGACCACCCCATGGTATATGTATGGTATTATTATACGAATACACGCCGCGACGCCGCGCTGAAATAGGATAAATGTGGCGAAGGACGAAGAGCGCGACTGGAGGACTATAAGGACCTCTAAGTAGAGGGAAAAGGAAAGTACGAGAAAATGGCAAGCTGGAACGAAGTGTGCGTCAGAGTTTAGGGAGAATGTAATATTGTTTAATGGGTTAGAGTGGGGCTGGATAAATATATAACGTAACGTTTGTAAAATGGAAATTAAAAGATGAATGTATAGATTTATTAAATTGCGTATTTGGTTATTACGAGAAGCGGCGGTATAGAAGGGTATATATAGCGTATAATGTAGTTGTTTAGTGTAGTAGTCGCCGTCGGTCGTCCCTTTTTAGGGGGAGTCCGTATATCGCATAAGGATGAGGAAAGGAGCCGTGCAGAGCTAGAGCAGAGCAAAGAGGGAGGTTGAGTATCGCGACGGCTTACAAGCGCAGCACGAGGGAGAATCAGGCAACGCGCGCATAACCACCTGGCGTCGTGCCTTCCCCCATTCAATCCAGTATCGACCGGCTGTCGAGTTACAGTTTTCGAGAAATACAAATCGAAATTCGGGCCGTCTAAAAGTCGAAAGTGAGCACGGCACGGGGCACGGGGTGCCTAATCGAAGATCGAACCGAAAATCGAGCATGCGAATCGACTAGCCTGCTGACACCTAGTGACGATCCCACAATGGTGGCAAACAACGTCGGGGATGATTTCGCGTTACCGTCGACGTCGTCCTCGTTGTCGTCCTCGGTGGATTTGCCGCCCTCTCGGCGTTCCTAAATCGAAACGGCACCGCAAAGGGAGCGACGACGACGACGACCAGGCGAATTGTCGGCCAGTGTTTGTGCGTCGTTACCTTACCCGTTGGAGGCGGCGACGGAGACAGCGATAGCGACTATAAACACGTTTTAAAAGTCCCGACCGCAACCGCCTCCCGAGACTCGAAGTCAAGTGTCAGTGATTTTGTTGTTTTTTTTTTTGTTTTTTTGGAAGTTTCCGTTGTCGGTGTTTACGTACGTCCGATCCGGTTCCAGGATATCTCTCAAGTCTATCTCTCTGTCCGTACCTCTACCTTGATGCGGAAAGTCGGCATGGCTGGTAGTGACACCTTCACTTCGGTGACGTCCTTATGATGGAAAATATTGGAAAAATGATAGAACAGCAAGCATTAGGTGAACAAACGGTCGATTCTCCAGATAGTAGCGCGCATGCGGTAATCGCCGGTGGCATGGAGACGCAGGTTGTCCGTATGAGGCTCGTGTCACGCGCCGTGGTCGAAAGACGTCTCGTCAAACAAGAAGAGGCTGATGGCCCTCTTTCCGTTATTGTGCAACCTCAAGAAGAATCCAGGGACTCGGAGTTACTCAGTCCCGAGAAACTCAGCCCGGGATCCGTCACCGTGGCTAATATGATAGACAACAATGATTACCGCACCTTGAATCCCGAACCAACGTACCAGACTCTAACCTCGGTGAACGGCAGGATGTCGCCTCCGGTTTACAGCCCGAGTTCCTCTTATGCCACGCTAACGCCGTTGCAACCTCTGCCGCCCATATCGACGATGTCCGACAAGTTCGCGTACGGTCACGCCAGCAATGTCAGCGGCTCCTTCACGGTGATGCAAAACAATTTGGGTCTAGGAGTCAATGCTACCACACCTTATACGATGACGAACATGGGCATGACTCCGCCGCACAATTACTCTTCGCCCGGTATAGGTATGCAACAACAATCGAGTCCAATCAGTCCTCAAAGTACGTACAGCCAAAACGGCCTGCCATCGCCGCAGAAAAGCATGTCACCTCCTAGTTACGATTCACCTTACGGCAACCAACGTGATATGGTACCGCGGTTGCACAGCCCACAGTTAAGTCCGCCCTCTGCCTCGTTGAACTCACCTGACGGTACACTCGTCACCAATTTTAGTTCTACTACTTTAAATGGACTAGGTTTACAAAATCACCCGCCTACCTTAGTGCAGATAGCGCCTCAGCAAAGAGACTGTTCCCCATCACCTCCTGTGGTTACGTTACAAAGTGGTCCTGCGGTTTCTGTTAGTCAACAACAACAACAACAGCAACAGCAGCAGTCGATGCAGATCACCACGAAAACTTCTAGTCCCGGATCGCTCAGTGTTCCTGCAATTGCAGCGGACGTCGAAGAGATCAACACTAAAGAACTCGCTCAGAGGATAAGTGCTGAACTGAAACGGTATAGCATCCCGCAAGCTATATTTGCCCAAAGGGTGCTGTGCAGGTCTCAAGGAACCCTCTCCGATCTTCTGAGGAATCCCAAACCTTGGTCCAAACTGAAATCAGGCAGAGAAACGTTCAGGAGAATGTGGAAATGGTTGCAGGAGCCGGAATTTCAAAGAATGTCCGCTCTCAGGCTTGCAGGTTCGTACATTTTTTATTTCACTTTATTCGAGGTAAGGTTATCAAAAAAAATGAGAACCTAATTACATCTAAAAAGTTCTCATGATCACAATCTATTGCAAATAGAACACATTTTAAAACGGACAAAAATATCTTGGTTAACTCCGTTTTAAATATTCTATTTGTATTTGCATTATATTTATTATACAAAATTTAGCTACTTTCCTCAGTTTATACAAACATACATTCTTCGGCAAAAATATTCACGATCGATACGAGAAGTGTCGTTACTGAATAACAACCCTAAACACTGTATTAGAAACGGCATAGTACCTAATTATTGTTATTAGATGGAAACGTAGAAACTCGAAATGGAGTGTCGTTTAAAAAAAAGGAGGTCGTTTTACCCTAAATAAATTTAATAAATTTAGTTTATCTAGGAATATTACCTTGAGAATTATACGTTTGCAACGTTTATTTGTATTCTATTAGATCCTCTTTTAATCCTGTATATACATTTCTTCCTGTCTATAGCGAATTTTTATTTCAATTTTTTGATAGTATAATTATTGTTTCCATGTCCGCGCTCTTTTTAATTGCTATATAATTTCGTTTATGGAAAACTTCATTGTTCAGGACAATATTACACATATAATTGAATCATTTTCCAAATAATGTCCTGGACGTACAGCCGGCAAAGAGTTTTTAACATAGCACTATAATTTCATCCCCCGTTTGTTTTTTCGAATTTTTACGCTTTGAAATAGTAAGCCAGGATGACTCAATAGGGGTTTCCTCGCTATACATTACATTCATTTATTTCAGTCCCACAGTGTAATCCAAAACCGCACGATATTCGTTTTAATTTTGATGTAATCAATCGGGCTTCCAATTTTGTACCCACTAGAGACTTTTTATTTACTCAAGCAATTTAAGGAACCACGCGAAATTACGTATGGCCCTGTATTAAAATCGATAGTTCGATTTAATCCGCTTCGAGAAATAAACATTCAACACGTACTAGGTTATAAATATTTGATAGATGCAATAGGATTCATTGTTTCATCCTAAATTCATAATGTTGCAATTCATACATTGCCAGTAATTCTAGCGATTCTATACAAATTTACAAGACGATTAGATCTGCCTAAATTTGTAAGTATTTTTGAATTGGTTCACTCTTGAAAATAGCAAATTTCATATTATATGTCTATAACGTTCTATGAATGTAGCAGTTTTGTAACTGCAATTCGTATCTTTCCATTCCATTTCATCCATTTTCTCCTTAATCCTGTTTCCCACTCAACATTGTATAAAGAATAACGCTAGGTTCTCGTTTCTCGTATACAGGGACATAAACTTGGATATAGCAGTTCTCACACGCAAGCAAATCGTAAACAGATAGTGATATTTTACAGCTTTACATCAGTTTATAGACAAGCTAGAGTTTCAATTTTGCCAGGTTTTTTTGACGTCCTTTGTAGGGTTTCGCATTATAATTAATAATTTGAGATAATTGGATTTTTTGTGATTAATTTTCACGAAAGTCTTCTTTACCGGTAATCAATCAATTTTTGTTTAATTAGGTAATTGATAGCGCTCTTTTGAAATCTGGATTAATCTCAGCTGCTCAAAGAATTCATTTAGTTACACCCTTATTTATTAAATATCAGGTTATCTAATGAATGTAAATTAAACGTCATCCAATATACTTTCTAGAAAATTAAAATAAACGGGGGGTTCGAAATTGCGTTGTATCATACACAAACTTTCATGAATTTAAGTAAGTGTAACTTTCGATCGATTTACAGTTGTAGGCTTTATGTGCACAATTTAAAACACAAAAAAAAATCAATAATCGGAATTATTTAGCGATTACAATTAGAATCCGTAATTATTCGAATTAACGTACTTAGTTCATAACGCTAAAGTTCAACCCATATGTTGTAAGAGGTGAATCATCATTTATCGATTTTTGCCACTTTTAACTTCGGAGGGGTTGAAGGAGATGACAATGGTCTGCGCATGTCCCGTTACCCTGTACATACAACCTTTTCACGTTGCCAAACTGCCCGCAAGACACATTCAAAATAATAAAAAACTGAATAAATTTAGTAGAATAAATGAACTCGCCCTATTCCCGGCTTAATGTAAATCTTTACAAGTAGATAGTGTAATTTTTTTAAGGCAAATGGATATAATGTTTGTGTTTATTTAATACTTTGTACTTAATTTTGAAGATTCATTCCCGTAATATTCCTATCTGTGTTATGTAGTTTTGAACGTAGGTTTTAAATTTTAAAAATTTAACCAAGAGCGAAATTTGTCGGTTATGAACTACCTGGCTCATTTCAAGGGCTATTGCCAGTACCCTCTTTAGTACCTGAAGTTCCCCATTTCAAATAAACTACCGGTTTTATTGTGACAATACGCATATTTTTACTTCTATTCATCAACATACGCAAAAAAACCATTCAATACACCGAAGCTTTCACGCAGTAATTTCGTGCCCAATTTCGTACCGGCTTTTTCTTTTAATTCTTTAAATCGTCCGTCATTAACCACCTATCGGCAAATCTCTAATCCAGCAGAAGCCAAATTTATTTCGTCATAACTAATTTCAATAACAAAGCCGTGCGGTAACGCAGACTGTCCATACATCTACCTAGCACCCTAAACTTCGCAACCCCATGTAAAAAACAGTGAGGGTTATTGCCCTGGAAATGACATGTCCAACGTGGCGCTTTCAACGGAATTTTCGGGTTCGAATCTAATTGAAATAACTCCCCGAACGTATCGGTTATTCGAGCTTTCAGCGAAAATCGCGAGCGACGCCGAAATTATCTAATTGTCTTCGTTATCTCCGGTATCAGAAACGTTCGTAAACAAAATTCGGAAATGTATACGTGTGTTAACAATTTGCGCGCATCACGCCTGCGATTCCAAAATAAGCTGAAACAACTTTATTAAACCTTCACCCCGACAATAATATAGCGAAGATGGCGAATGGTTGCATATATTGTTAGTTCATAATTATTTTGAAATTTCTTGTAGTTCTTCTTAGTTGTACCTGATGGAAATTTGTAGAGTTTGTTCGGGTTTTTTTCCAGCGTATTCTTCAATGCAGGCCCAATAAAGTTGTTGGGTCAGAAAGGATACTTCCAAGAATTATTAAGAAGATAATGTCAAGTATCTTTTGTAAAACCGATTCGGGTTTCTAAAGCAAATTTATGCAGATGCTGAGCCTATTGAATGGTAAGGAGAGGATTAAAAATGGCATAATCTATGATTTCGGATGAAGCATTCTCGAAGTAAATGTTTGATTAATTGAGAACAGAAATAATCAGCATAGCAATAGCACTTAAAATATTTAAATCCAGGCACCAAAACGAAGAAATAAGTCAGTAAAACAAAAATTGCTCAAATAACATCATTTTATCATCGGAAGAAGAGTTGAAATAAGCATATCCGTGCCACGAGTACTAGTAATTCCAATTCGTTTTTGAATTGAAATTCGAGGTGTGAATTAGCCCAATCAATCGGTGACAAATGGTAATTATGAAATAATGCTGTATGCGCCTTCGCCCCTTGGTATACGTATAATTGATGGTGTTAATATTTAGTTAGTGTAATTGACGTTGTTGACTTCTCTCTTGTTTCATTGCAGACTGCCAGACGCGCAATGTAAACGTGAGGGCAGTCAACGCCAAACGAAGAAAATCATCTTCATCTTCGTGCTTGTGAGTTTTAATTGTCTGTCTGTATCGATGTTTTGCGCGGCTATACACTCGTTTAAAATTTGTAAAATCAAGACGTTTTATGGGCTCGACTGTAAAACGTGATTTTATGAAATTTTTTTTCTAATGCGTAATGCATGTTCTATGTTCATAATTCAAATGGTTGATTGCATGTCAAAATTTGATGGGCCTAAGGTGTTATGCAACATTCACGTCTGGCAAGTCTGGATTCTGCTTTGTGAGATGTTCCTCTGTCAATGGTATCGACTTCATCCAGAGTTTCCAAACGAAATGATAAATGTTATAATCAGAAAAAGGTTTATCGATAATGCGTTAAAAATAAACATTCCAACATGCATGCGAAATTGCTGTTACCCAATCGCATACTCACACAGCTCGCGAGCGCAAAAATTGGTTCTCAAATTTTGGCAGCAAAATGATATAGACTTCACCTTTTTCTTAGCATTATTTTGACGTGTGTCAATTAAACATACTATTAAAAAAACCAAATCTACATTTCTTACGATGAAAACTATATGCAAATCATACCCAAACCACCTCGTTTTATCCTTAAATTAGTATTTATTTCATTAATTTTGGATTTCTTTTACAGCTGCGCAGATACCTCAACGAGGCAGTAAGTATTTTTTATATCTACATCTAGATAAATTTTCTTTGAAAGTAAATTAGTGCTTGCTTAGTAACGTAGCGGTAGTTAGTTACTTAAAAAATATTGTGATTTTTGTTAAAGGTTGCAAACGGAAAGAAGACCCGACCACGAATCAAGAACCACTCCCTACCCCCAAGAAGCCGAGATTAGTTTTTACAGACCTCCAACGGCGTACACTCCAAGCTATTTTTAAGGTAAGCTGCAGGAAATTCTCCAAACCGCAATGCTTTAATCCCGATGTTTAATTTCGATACAATAATGACAAACATGTTCGTCACAATTGCTTTAATCCATTCGCGTGCACGCGGCTCGCGTGTGTATCAATGTGTACATTACTCTTAGCCCATTTGTATTGTCGCATATAAAACAAAAAAAAATATATAAAATATTTATTCGTCCTTATTACAATTTGTTTAATTACCATTAGTTTCCTTAAAATAGTTCGGCATACAATTCTCTTATCGCTGTTCTCAAATATTGATCTTTTCTCGACTACATGTCACCTTCCTGTATCCGCTCGAAGCAAATTTTTATTTCACCTCTTCCATTGTCGCGGGAATAACATTGTTCATTACCAGCGGTGCTCCGCTGCTAAATGAATACCGACTGAGGTAAAACGTTGTTTTCCATTAACATGCAGCTGTTCCGATTTCCAATCAATATTACATATAAACAACGATTGCGATGCAGCGCGTGTGGCAGATAAATTAATCGCGTCGCATTTCTTTTCAACAATAAAGCTTCAAATTAATTTATCGCGCGAAAGGTCAATGGAATTTACCGTTTGCGTTGTCGTTGGCAGGAAACGAAGAGGCCATCGAAAGAAATGCAAGTGACAATAGCGAGGCAGTTGGGACTCGAGCCGACGACGGTGGGCAACTTTTTTATGAACGCCCGAAGGAGATCGATGGACAAGTGGAAAGACGAGGATCCGAAGACGTCGCAGGGCCACCTCCACCAGCAAATGTCGCCCGGCATGGATGACGATTTAGATCAGGACGGAGACATGGACAATGATATGGACGATCACGATGATGTCTTGTGACATGCATTACGAGATCGACAGTTGTTATTGCTGTGACACTTTGTTTAAGTGTAGCGTTGTCTAGGACAATTAGCATAGTGTAGATTCACCAATTGTGTATTTGACCTACAAGTTCTTTATTTCCTTTCCGTTTTTGGTTTTCTTTGCGGCGAAATGAGAAACTTCAACAAGACAATCCATGTAATTGTAAAAACGTACCAATTGAATTATTTTCGTATGTGCGAGCTCGCCGGTGTATTCTACAAACAGATTTTGCTTCAAAAGCAAACATTTTCTAATACAGTACAACTGTGATATTTACTATAAAAATATTGTTTAAGAAAATTTACGCGAAGATATTTAAGAAATACAGTTCGTTTCGATAACGACGCTCTCAATTTATATTATTAAAGTAAGATTCTTTTTAAATAAAAAGCTATTTCAACTGCATGTAGAATAAGTTTCCGCACGATCTGATAATCTCCAATAAATTGATTTTTTAATGATAGAATTCAATGCAAACTTTATTTAGATTATAATTATAATAGAGAATGTTTGTAATAATATGTAAGTAATCAGAATACTCAGCTAATCAGTGTAGAATATACCAGAAAGTTAGCATATACCTAATAGTCGAATAATAAATGTTAGTATTGGAGACAATGTTAAAAATGTAGTCGTAACTTAACTTAATTTTTGATAAAAAAATCATTGCATTACCATCACAAACCACACATTCCTGAATCTAGTGTTCTTCACTCACAAATTTAGTATAAATTTTTGAAAAAAAGTGCGCTTCCGATTATTTATTTTTACGGATTTTGTATGCGTGCCTTAATTTTATGTTTTTAATTGATTTCCATACCTCTTTACATTCCTTTTGGTATTATTGTTTTATTATAATTTGTGGTTAGAAATTACATCTTCAACAATCATAATGCCTACTAATAATTTAAAATATTTTAATGGCAAAACTGAAAGTTTTACGAAGGATAATATTGTTTATTTTATGTGCTAAAGCAAACTGTTTGTTGGTGATTTGAGTTTATTTTTTGTTTATTTTAAGAGACAATCTACCTACTTTTGTATGATTTTGCACGTTTTATTATTTATTTTAACCTTATAGGTATTACCATTTCTTTTGAGAATAAGAGGACTGAGACTTATTTTTTAGGATTTGCAGTGGGTGAAGTCCAAATTAAATTATATTAATAGATACGGTGATTTTTTGTTATCTAGTCAAACTGTATATAATTGTTATAAGTTGCCCCTTTTATTTATTATATTTATTGAAAAAAATTATGATAAAATTAAGAAAGCTTAGGTTTATAAAATTTAGTAACGTTAAGTTATAGATTTAAATATTAATTAACACCTATATTTTCAATCACTCATACGAATTGAATCATTGAGTTCATACCAGCTAATTTATTTGTTATTGGAGATTGATAATATCGTTTGTTAATTTACCATAAACACGACCTGATTAGTCAAAGTGTTTTATTTCTACAGGTCAAATACGAATAATGAAATTTCTACACAAAAATTGTAAAATATTAATACGCTATATTTTGGTAAAAATCTAAAGTTTATATTTTAGCACAAATAAAATGGTCTGTATATAAATATGGATAGATGATGTACAAAATAGCATTTCAATTTTTTGTGAAAAGTAGAGTGACAATTATTTCCCATTTGCCACAGTATGAAAGATACTTTTTATTTCGTTTAACTGTCTACCTTGTAATAACAGTAACTACTACAGGAATGATGTTAGACCTTAAAAATATTATGTCTAGTAAATTACAAATGATTTGGATAATTCTTTAGGAAATCTTTTAATGTGTTAAATATTTTAAAAACAAATTGTGCCGTTTCACTCTGTTACAATTTAGGTCTATTTTAACAACTCGTCTTTTATATTAAATATTATAAAAATGTCTCAATCTAAATCAATCGCTTTTTGCAATATATGTTTATTTAATCTGAAACAAATGATGCTTATATTTTTATGTTTTCTGGAAACAGAACAATTTGTCAATATTTTACTATAATGAGCTTATCAATTTTTATATAATTTAGATGCAGATTTGTTTTATCAAATCCTCAAGTGCTAAACAAAATTTTTCTTGCTCGAAGAATTTTTAAAGAAATTAATTCTCCGGTTGGGCGTTAAAAAATCCCCTAGATATCAAATGAATGTTGTTATTTCGATTTTCTGTGTACGAATTTGAAAAAGAAAACCCTTAATTTATCCAAATTTTTGTAATGTCGCATTATCATTTATATTTCTAGATATTGAAATAAGCAACAACAATAATACTGTTAAAGAATTTGTAAATAGTGCGAGACAAGAAATTACCTATTATTGTTGGGATCACTTTTGCTATAGATCATTGAAGAAGGTCATATTCAAATCATAGAACTTGGTTCATTTTTATATAAAATTTATATGTAAACTATTGTAAGCATAGCTCCCTTTTTGTTACTTTGTGTGATAATATAATTTTAAAATAATTAAAAAAAAACACCATTCGTGGAAAATGATCCACGGTATGCCTTAAGATGTTTACTAAATGCATCGGTTTTTCTGCCTCTACTGAATTTTATGGGTTATTTTGCAAAGGGTTTAATCAAAATGTTTACACTATCATTGTACCAATTGTATTACCAATCAAAAACAGTTTAATAAAAAAACGGGAGTAATTCACAGTTTTTGTTACGATACAAATATTTGTATGCATGGGTAAAAAATCTGATGCATTTAGTCGTTGTATAAATCTAGTCAGCACGCCATTTTTTTCTGTTTTTTTTATGTATTTTCCCGTTATTAGTCTACATTTCAACGAAATAAACTCTACAATTCGCCATTATTTTTATTGCTTATAAATTAGAATTAATATTTTTATAACTAATAATTGTTTTGTAAATTTCATCGATCTCTAAAGAGTTTATTGAGTTGATTGGGAGATAATATTGTATTAATACTCTAGTAGTGATTCAGGGGTTAGTAATTTTCCGTTTATCCGCTCAAACGAATCAGATTTGGCCAGATTTTTCGAGTTCTTTTGGCATATGTTTTCGAATTGATAAGTTTCTGCACGATTAGCACTTAAACAATTTTTTACTTCAGCAAGTACGAATTATTAGTAAGATCCGATGGATTTGGGCCCATTTTTAAACTGTTTTCAAATACACTCAAGTGGACTTTTAAATACTTGAACCCAACTGAAGTGGTCGCTAGATGTACATAATTTTTATAAATAATTGATAATTAAAAATTATTCTTTTACAGTAAAAATTGTTCATTGTGCACTTCGTTTATTGTATAATCAATGTAATTGATCGAAGGGTATTTTCAGAAAGGCATTCCCAATCCCAGCAACTAAAAGTATTTTCTAAATTTTTAATTTTATACGAATGTTCTCGACGCTTTAGGTATTGGGCGATTTCTTTCCAAAAATATTGTGAATATTTTTGAAGAATCTGAGAATATCCTGTAAATAACTGGATGCTTCATAGATTTCAATGTTATTTTTAAATGGAATTGAAAACATTTTAAAAGGCAAAAATCTGTTTAAATGACGTTTTAAAAATCTGTTACAAACATAAAAATTTCTTAATTACCTTGCGATATAATTTTAGTGCAATAGATGAAAAGTGTAAAAATGGCAATACCATATCCCTTCAGTGTACGTTCGTGATTTTCACGGAGGTACACTTCTGTAGAAATATAGCGTTGATTAAAGAAATATTGAAAAAAATATATTATAGTTTTGATTTATCGACCTTAGTTCTTCGCACAACGCAATTATGTCGAATTTTACCGGCATTTTTGCTTTACCTTCCTCTTCGCTGATATCGTCTCACCCCGGTAGAAATGTTAATACAGTGAAAACGAACAATGATTTATGCAAAATGGAATTCTCACCTTTAAATAATGTTTATTAATGTATGTTCTACATTGTTCGCATGGGATTATAACTCGAAAGTCGAGAATATATGTCATTAAGAATCGTTGAGCTGCGTAAACGTCAGTGAGTGCATTTTTATTTGCTCAGGGTTGAAAATACCACAAGATATTCTTTGTTTGTCGACGATAGCCGATAAGGCGTTATTAAATGCCCTCTCAGATATTCTGAGCAAATAAGAGAATTGGTACTATCAGTACCACAGATGTGAAGTACACTTAAACTGCTATTATGGTTACAAAGTTTGTATTGTTGCTCTTTTGCGTTTATCCCATCAGTGGTAAGTAAAATTTCATTATTTAACAATTAATAATTACGTGGTATATTTTTTTGTTCCAAGTTACAGTAGGATAAAATTAAAATTCGATTACGATAATTTATTGGAAATAAATAATTTTACAAGCTCGGATAGATCCGAATTTCTGAAAGTGATATGCAAAATTTGACCCTTGCGTAATTAGTATATTAGCATTGAATAAAACTTTCAAGGATAATGAATTACCCTTTTCGGAATTAGACTAAATTTTAATCGGTTTCGTTTTATCCGAATCTGGGTCAAGGTTCCGAAATTTCGCCGGCAAACTCGTGTTCGAAAAAACGTCCTTCCTTCCTACTAATCCCTATTAATTTGCGCAGGGATCTCAGTGAACGAGAGGAAGCAGTGCTGCGATTTGGGCACGAATTTCGCCTCCGCCGGCAATCCTTGCAAAGATTTCAAACCGGAATGGGCCGGGCCGAAGCTATCCCACGAGAAAATCTGCCTGGCGACCGCCGATGTTTGCTGCAAAAAGGAAACCCGCGAAAAGGAATGCCTGCAGGGCACAGTGGACGCCCAAAACGGAGTCGCCTGCCCCGCCGAAGACAGCGATAGAAGAGTGAGTTAAATTTTTCCATTATTAAAATCGCGCCCGAACAATAGAATAATTGCATATTTCTTGGAAACGCGACAACACAATGCATGCCTACATCTACATAATAACGACGAAATAACTTGTAACAACAACAATTAAAGAACAAGTTACTTCAATCTGCGCAGTAATCCACATGAAACTCATTATTTGATTGCTTCGAAGGTTTGTTGCGAGGCGTGCCAATCGGGCTTGGACAGCGCGAGAGCGAAGGAGCCTTGCTCGAATTTCGGCTTAGGCGATCCTTACGACACCGCTTTCCAGAAATGCTGCGAGGAGTATTCCAAAACGGTCCCATCAACAACCACCACCACCACTGCAAGAACCACCGCTGCTCCCAAACCCACGTCGATCCCTTACAATTACTTCAACACACGTAATAATCTTCGATTTAAATCAACGTGCGTTTTTCTCGATATTAATTCAATCGTTTTGTAGCTGTTGAGAACATTTGCGATTCGGACGTGTGCGCCCAACTCTGCGAGCCGGTGGACGATTTGCAGTTCAAGTGCGATTGCTACAAAGGCTACACTCTGATGGACGACGGCATATCCTGCAGGCCGGAGAAGAGGATACTCAAAAAAGGCGGAAGGTGAAACTGATGCACCAGGCAATTGTGCGACAACCAATTATTCTTGCTATTTCAGATGCGAGCAAAGCAATCCTTGCGATCAGGATTGCGTTGATACGGGAATCGCAATAAAATGCTCGTGCCGGGAAGGATATGAGCTAGCGGACGACAACAGGACTTGCAAAGGTCGGTAGATATTAGGTATTGTGAATTGCGATTAACGAAATGCTTGCAGATATCGACGAATGCGCGAGGAATATGCACGATTGCAGTTCGCCTGGGGATTGCATTAACGAAATCGGAACTTATTCGTGTTACGATTCGATTTTGGACAACGAGACCATCGATTTCGAAAACAAGTGTCCCAATGGTTACAAATATAATTTTAATAAGTTGGTTTGTGATGGTGAGCATCATCTTTGCAGCTGTATTTTTCTCTACTTCGTTTTTTTGCTTTTGCAGATATCGATGAGTGTCAGTTCGATTTAATTTGCGATCCTCCAAAAACTTGTATAAACACGCTAGGGTCTTTTGAGTGCGTTGACGAGAACGTTCCCAAATGTCCTCCAGGGTTTCATTACAAAGCAGCTACAGAAACTTGTACCGATATTGACGAGTGCATTACTGGCAATAACGATTGCAACAAAGAATCGCAATTTTGCTTGAACACCCATGGAAATTACACCTGCGTCGATAAAGCGTCGAAAAATACTTGCCCGCCTGGTTTCAAGAAGAATTCTATCACCCACCTATGCGATGGTATAAAAATGAATAAAAATTAACAATTTATGCATTCATATTAAAATAATTTTAGACATAAACGAATGCGAAGAGGAAGATAACTTATGCGGGGAAAACGAACTGTGTGTAAATCAACCTGGAGGTCACACGTGCGTTGTACCTCATACGAAACCAACGACAAAAATTACCACCACAACTGTAAAATCTACAACAACCAGCACACCTTCCACTACACCTACAACTAAAAAAAAAGACTGCCCTAAAGGCTACAAGTACATGGAAGACACTCAAGTTTGCGCTGGTACACATTTCATCCTTCAAAATCCATTCCATATACATTTGTACATTTTTGTTTAAGATATAAACGAATGCCAAATCGGTACGCACACGTGCGGAGTAGCCGAAAGGTGCGACAACACCATAGGATCCTACTACTGCTCGCGATTCTTCGGCTGCGGCACAGGCTACACTCTAAACTACGACAACGGCCTGTGCGAAGACGACGACGAGTGCATCTTAGGCACCCATCACTGCAACGAGCTGGGGCCGAATTTCAAGTGCAGGAACACGTTGGGCTCGTACCGGTGCGAGCCCGTGAGAAAATACAACACGCACGCTACTCACACCACTCGCACGACCAAACCAACTAAACCTACGACAAAACCTACTACTACTACTACTACTACTACTACACCAAGGCATTATTACCCTCAGACGCCTGATAGAAACGCCGCTGCTTATACACCACCTCCAAACCGAACACCTGTTCACGAACCGCCTTTCGTATCTTCTAAGGCTTATACAGTACAAACTACTCCCAGCACTCGCCAGCATAATTACCCTCCAAACGTCTATAACACTACTCCAAGAAGCAATAATTCTATTAACGTAGCTGGTACTATATTACCTATAGGCAGAACAACTACTTCCACTACAACAACAACAACAACAACTACTACTACTACCACCAAACGTCCTGCACCTTATACAGATGGTACTTTACCGTATTACTCACCTAAAATTCTGACAACTGTCGACGAAACCTTACCGTACTACTCCCCTAAATCCACCACGCCTAAAACTACTGTTACTGTCGAATCACCCACGGAGAAAACAACACCTGCGAACCCATTCTACGATGTATTCCAATACAGGAAATGCTTACCGGGTTACAGGATCAATTACCGGGGATTGTGCGAGGATATTAACGAATGCGAGAGTAATCCGTGCCGCAGAAACGAGAAATGCGTCAATTACAACGGGAGGTTCGAATGCGTGCCTCCGATGCAATGCAAAATCGGCTTCGAATTAAGCGAGTCCGGAGATTCCTGCGTCGGTGAGCAATTCACTAACATCAAACTTATTCCGTTCAATTTATTTATCTCGTAGATGTCAACGAATGCTCGAGGGGAAAGCACAAATGTTTGCCATCGCAGATTTGCAAAAACTACCAAGGTTATTACACTTGCGAGTGCCCTCCGGGCCATCATTTGAATAAAAGAACCAACGAATGCGAAGATTTGGACGAGTGCAGAATGTATAGGGTGAGATATAGCTTAAATATTCAACAAGGCGCCGATTTATTTCTACTTATTTACAGCCTTGTCGCTTGTCGTCTTCGCAATGCGTCAACTTGAAAGGATCCTTCAGATGCGACTGCAAAACCGGCTTCAAACGAAGATCCGCCAATGAATGTGAAGACTTCGACGAGTGCGTGCAAACGCCAGAGCTCTGCGAGCATACTTGCGTCAACACCTGGGGCTCCTACAGGTGCAGCTGCAATCCAGGTTTCACGTTGAACACAGACAATAGGTACGAATAAAACATTTAATAAAATAAATTTAACGCCACAAAAATTTTCAGAACGTGTACGGATATAGATGAATGCGAGAGATTTAAAGCCTTATGCGTAGGTACTTGCAAAAATGTTCCTGGTAGTTACGCGTGCGAATGCCCTCCAGGGTATAAACTAGGAAGCGATGGAAGAACGTGCATTGGTAATATTTTATATATTAAAAAAGTTTAAATTGGTATTAGAAATATGAAATTGTAGATATCGACGAATGCGAGCAGAACGTTTGCCTTCAAGACGAAGTCTGCTTGAACACAAGAGGAGCGTACAAATGTTACAGGATAAATTGTCCCGCTAACTACGAGAAAGATAGGCAGCACAAATCGTAAGTTTGCGTTAAAATTAACAGTTCTAAATTTGACCATTTGACCATCGTAGGCGCTGCAAAAGAATTCAATCGTTATGCGACCCCAGAGACTACCAATGCCTCCTGATGCCCGAGCAATACACCTACCAATACATCACGTTGGTGTCCAACTTACCTCTTCCCCGCGGCCACCTCATTTTGTTCCGAATCAAAGGGCCCGATTGGTACTCGTCTCGGGCGGAATTCACCTTCAAGATACTAGACGTCGTGTGTCCACGTTCGGTCGAGAAAGTCCACGATGGGTTCTTCACGAAAGTCAACGAGCCGTTCAATAGCATGGTCCTGTACTTGGTGAAGCCCATACACGGGCCGCAGGAGATCAAATTGCAAATCGAAATGCGGCTGTTCCAGGGCAACATCCTGATAGGAAACGCCGTCGTTTACATTATTGTAGTAGTGTCCGAATACACGTTTTAATTTCACGTTGAAGTTTGTAAATATCTACTTAAACTTGTTCATGAATCAATACTAATTTTAGGGATTGGTAATAATTAACGTATACTTTTATAAGTAATAAATGTTGAAAATATTTTGTGTTTTTTTTTGTTGGATGACTTTTAGGAATTATAGATTGGACAAAATAAAAGGCATCGAGTAACAATTATTTTGCGTATTTTATTGTAAATGCATCTGGTACATTAACATCATAACAGGTAAATGATTTTTGTATTGTATTAAGTAGTCAATAGGTGTTCCAAGCGATTATGTGCTGAAACACAGGAGGCAGTGCTATACGGTACAAATCCATATTTTCATGTATAATAAATTACGAAATATTAATGTGAATTATGACCACTGTTAGCAGAATATTGAACCTGCATTTATCATATTTATTATATTTATCATTTTGAATATATATGCATAATATATTTATCTTAAACGAAATAAATAGAACAAAAATGTATATTTACAACGTGACGACATCGGCGTTGGTATGCCCACATTAAAATTATCACTTAAAAGACTACAGGAATCCTACAAGATTTTTATATTAGCTTAATTTTGAAAAATATTGAATTTAGATTGAAATTCGGAATTGATTTATCAACGTAAACGTTGCTTTCTGATTGAAACACCGCATTCAACATATTAATCTAACCTAACGCATTAGATAGTTATTAGTTCAACACTTTTTATCAAATGATTGAATTGTTGTGTCCAAACTTTATACATCATTTTTTAAGTAGTATACATTTATTTTTCCAGTAAAAAATATCATTAGCTCTTCGCTTAAATTGAGGATAAAATTCGAATGCCGTTAAAATCGACGAAATCATTTCACTAAGTATACCAAACTAACTTTTACCAACTATTAGCTACTTTGCTCTTAAGCTCACTATCCTTTAAAACTAAAAGTAGGTAAATTTACACCTTAAAATCTACTAATTAACTTTATTTCACAATAAGCATTCTATTTGACAAGTACAGGTACATAAACTCAAGCAGTTTTCGAATTTATTCGTAAGTATATTGTGGACAGTGCATTCAACAAACGGTATTAAATAAGTTGGAAGACCGTTTAATATTCTACAAATTCATGCGTAAAAATTCTGCCGGAGACATTTTTAATTTAATGTCGCTTGTTGAACTGTTCGGAAGATTTTCTCCGGGGAAAAAATAATTCGATTTTATTGTCAAAAAAGGTTAGCTGCGAACAGAGATCAGGATAAAAGGCTGGTAAAGCAAATGATTTGTGAGGTGAGTTGTTCATTATTTAGCCCGAAGAAAACGCGTCGTTTGTGGGTTTAAAATTAATTGCAGTAAATATTAGATTTTTCATTCTTCACTTTATATATTTTTCTTGTTAACAGTGATCAGTTGATATACATTTTTGAAAATTCCTAAATATTGTTTCTTTTTTAACTAATTAAAAATTATACATATACAATGTTAAACGAAACAAAATTGCCTTCGATTAGTGCTTCAAGTTGATTCCAAAAATTAGATTTATCCAATATAATTTTTATTTAGTTATGATGAGCAAGTTACATTTTCGGCTTTAGCGTCCCTTGCAGACGATTATCGATTGTTCTATATACAGTACGTTATTTTAAATCTAAATTTTTGTGTTAATTAGCACCTATAAATGTGAGTGTACGTTATTATGTTCTTACTAATCGGTTAATACTATAATAAATTTCAGGTACACTTTTTAATTATAATGAAAACACGTAACATCTAGGTAAGTACCTAAAATAATATAAAGACAATTAGCAGACAGGCAAAATCTTAATGTATTTGAAGCGCTATTTTGATTTATTGAGATTTGCTAAATAATTTTAATCAATCTGGAACCGATATTTATTTCGATCAGCTTTTGCCCTATCTGCACTGAGCATTACATAACTAAATATTTATTTCGGTACTAATTTGCTACAAAAATTAAGATCAATAAGGACATTATTTATACGTCATAACGATTTTAAATAGATAATACTTAAAAAAATTATTATATTACATATTTTTAATATTTAATAAAAATACAACGAATTACATTATATACAAATATAGTTGATTCATTCAAAAACACTACTGGCTACTAATTAGTACTTAATTTAAAGTAAAATAATGATAAGTACACCCAAACTCTCGAATATTACCAAATTTTAAAACTGATTTTATTGCTGAATCGATCGTTATGACACTTCGTGACCAAACCGATCACGATTGGCAATTATTTATGAATCTCCGTGCTATCACATACATTAAAATTAACCGCCTTAAAACTTATTGAGCCGCTGCTAAATACACTGAATATCAAAAAATTTGCCATCGCCCCTCAAAAACCAAGTAGGTACTCTTCAAAACTGATCGTGACAACGAAAATTGGAAGCTTCTTTATTGCTTTAATTATATCAAAAACCCAGTTCAGTGCGTCAATTATCACCGTTTGGAACGTCTACGAACTGCCCACATTTCTTATATTAGGCAATTTCAATTACCTCTGATGGAACACTGATGGAAATGTTAATACTTTTTTTTAATACATAACTATTGTATAGTAAAGCGATCTTATTTTATTTATAGTGCGCAATTCGAAGCCGTTCCTATCATCTAAAATTTAATGATAACAATTATTCTTTTGATTCACAAACAATTACTACGGAGTAAATAAATTTCATCCCGTTCCTGATATTTGCTGGTTCAGATCGGACATTAATTTTCTATTGTAATATTTGAGTGGGTACTCATGCAGGGTGTTTTTGAAAATAATAAATTCCCGCAATATCTTTCAAAGGAGCGTAGTATTTTCGCGTACATCCTGCATAAAAAAATATCAGGAATCGTTCTGTATAAATTTATGAGACTGCCGCGACAGTTGGTACACACACTTTTAATTAAACGTTATTTAACAGTATAACACTGCCTAGTCTCATTCCCTTCTACTCTAATCTAAACATACGACAGTGTATTTATTAACTGATGTCGCAGGAGTTTCGAGCATGGCTCTACAATCTAATAAAATGTCTTTCTTATTCGATGTCGCGAGTTTCGCTAGCGCAAGGCGACTGCCCATCGAATTTGCCGGCAAGCTCGTCGAACACCGGTTAAATTGCCTAAATGCTCCATCGGGTTTTTGGTGGAGTCGGATGCTTTCGAAGCTGAACAAACCGATGAGGAGCTCGCATTCGCTGCGTTTTAAAATGTAACCGGCAGGCGCAGGGTGGTGGGTTCGTAATAAATGATACAATTTTCCGTTAGAACTCGCAATATTACGGCGGAAATTAACTAGATACAACGAATCAATGTGCTATATTGCGAGTGCTATTGACAAATTCGCTTTGTTGTTGTGTTACCCAATTTATTTAATGTCCGCATGAAAATGCAGCATTCAGATAAAAATATGTTGCTAAATTTTTTTGTTCGCTTTTGCCGTACCATGCCGATATTTTAGGTGCCGAAATGGCACTATAATAAATTGCTTTAAATAACTTTCAGTCTTGTGTTTAATGTAATTAAATGGTTAGTGGTTTTATAAATCCTCAATTGCTAAATTTATTCGTTCGTGAGATTATTAAATTAGGCCTTGTGGCAGTGGGACATGAAATGCCTCCTATTAAGAAAGTTGCAATTATTCGTTAAATACGAACATTTGTTTAGCAAAAATATTTTTATGTTGAATAAAATATTTACAAGGAAAGTGTTTATAATTTGAAGAAATTAATGTTTTCGATGTCAAATTGAGGTGTATAACAAATCTAACCATGTGATTACTTAGTTTAAAAATAAGTAAGAATTGTAGTAAATTTCGCAAAAAATTTTTATCTGGATGTATGCTTTAAGTAAATCAGATAAAGTGCATGACAATTTAGTTGCTAATAATAATTAAAAAGTACCGAGGCCAAATTCTTATACCGTTCTCTCATTACTAGTTTATTCAATTCCTTATGTTAACTTACTAGAGTCTACTTTTTACTTTTTACTTTTTTTTTTCAAGTTTTATTTTATTTTCGTAGCACCATATTCTTAATTTTACTAACATGATATAAACGAATAAAAATTTACCGCGTTCATCGTTTTAAATAACAACTTTCTAAGAAGTAAGTTAAATTATCCCCATATCATTTATACGTATAAAGAATAGTAGGCAATTTTAAAAATTCGTAATGTTTTTATTTTTTTTTTTGGAAGTATATTTATTAATTGATTTAGGAACTGACAATTTTTTTTTGTCTGGAAGACACGAAGCTCCAATTTTTTTATCATTATTCAACGATCCTATATAAATTGACCTAAATTCATTTATTACTATTTCGAAATTTAAAACACTATCGACATTTTTAAACTTATTATAAAAAAACAAACATTAATATTTGGGCATATCCACATTTTTTTTGATGAAAAATTAAAATAATTACCGTGAACTAATCAAAACTTAAGAATTGGGCCTCTTACTTGAATTATATTCACGTTAGTGTGTTTCACACATTTGTCCAAAATGTAATTTTTCATTAAACTTTACTGTCAGTAGGTGAAATTATCGATATTAATTCGTTAAAAAATTACCACTTTAAAAACGACTAATCTACGTGTACGTCGCTATGTTAATATGATGTTATTTTGCAGTGGACTTAATATAAAATTGATATGGAAGATAAATATTATTTTATTAGGGCAGTTGATTAGGTATTTATGTACGTAAAGGATAATTGTATGAAAGAAATCTGTAAGGTAAGTAACTCATCAAAGTTCAACTCAAGCTCGTGACAGTTAAATGATTTATCGTCAGATATGATGTCAAAAGAAGTGGGGTAATCTTATGGCAGAAATCAGTTGATAAAGTGGAGATCTTTTGAACTCATTAATTATTACATGAAAAAAAGTTTTGTGCTAATCGACTGACCTAATTTAATCGGAATATTTTGGCACAGATTTGGACAAAATTGTAAGCACGTCATACAGCATTTCTATTTATTGATAATAATTAAATCTAGACGCATTTTTTGACGTTTTGACGATGAACGATATCGTTTTTACAAAGTTTCCGTACACACACGGATTCATTCGATTGTCACTCAACGATATTTATTCAACAATTAAAAATCAATCTATTGAACACTCGCGAACGCTACGAGTGTTTCCATTATACACCCTCCTAGGTGGACCAGCTGCTTCATAAAATCTCCTCTGTTATAAATATGAAAAAAATATATCCTCACGATTAGTCCGAAGTAGAAAAGATGCGAGTTTAGATTTGCTATTTGACTATAAAAAACTTATTCTAAACGGATAGTGGTTACGAGAAATTTGAATGGGATACTGGTGCATTTTGCAATTACAAAATATATTTTATAATATACCAATCCCTAATGTAATATTTGTAAAAATTTAGAAAAGGGGAACAGTATTTAAAAAGTTTTATTTATGATCGATATTCTTTTATTGTCTCAAGGCGACGACGATTCAACGTCGTGTTCTTGGTCTTTTATAGCTTTTGATTTTCAAAAAAAATCGCAACAGCTTTTAACGCGTTTAGGTCCTATTTTTTACTTTTATATAATATCATTTGATCTTTTGATTTTCACATTATATTTTGAACAATTTGATTTTTCTTCACATTCATAAATATTGAGATAATATGAAGTTGCCAGTTCCAAAGCTTATTGTTTCACTTTATTACTCACAAACCACATGTGTTAGTCACTTTACTCCAGTTCCGTAGGCCTTTTCGTGGAAGCCAAGAGGATATAAATTATCCAATAAGTATTTTTTAATTTAATTTTTTATTTGCCTCGATATATTTCTATTATTCTATCTTGATCGACGTACTCGAAGATATGAGGTGCATCCATTAATATGCCTACAGTTCCTGCTGTAGTTACTATAAAAAACATATACAACTGAAGCCTGTCGATTACCATTGCCACATACTTCCAGTCTTCCCGAGTCTGTAACATCAATCAAAATCTAGCCACCTAGCTCCCTATATCTTCATCTACAATTCGAACCCACTTACTTGTATATATAAATCTTCGTTGCGCAAATGTTCCGCTATGAATTCTACAGCTTCCGTAGCTTTCGACGCTTCCGGAGACAGTAGAATGGAATCCGAGCTTTCGCTTTCTCTTCTACAACTATCGCCGCCGACACCGACGCCCAAATCGGCCGCATTCGGTTTTCTATTGATCTTGCAATTTGGATGGTGGTGCAAATCCGACAGTTCCATCACTTCCACCTTGCTTTGCGATTCGATCGAGCTGATGGAAAACGGTACGTTAGAATAACCTCTCGGTGGCCGTAACGTGGAAACTTGCCTTATATTTTTCGGAATGTCGGTCGGAGAACCGTACGGGTGAGGGGGCACGCCCATGCCGGGCATCTCCATCATCCATCGTAACCTAGTTTTGCGAGGCCTTTTCATAAGTAACATCGCTGGTAAATAATTTAGGAATACGGTTCTAATCCAGGAAGGCATCCTAAAAATGGCGAATGCATTCGTTAGATCATTTTTACGCTTTAATTGATTTTGTACTACAACAATAACGTTACCTGTGCGTTCGAGGACCTCTAAAATTCCAATTTATTATTACAACTGTTACTAAAATACTGACTGTGTTCATTATAAAAGTAAAAAGAAGGTATTTTGCAATTAGTGGTAGTACGAGTGACGTTGGCGGCAGGATTTTCGACACCAGTAGCAGGAATACAACCAGTGACAGCAGGATACTTATACCCAATGTAACCTAAAATAAATTCCCGTTATATATGTACACTAAAGAGAATCGATAAACAATCAACAATACCTTTTCGCCTGCCTCGGCGGGTAAGTAAAAAACGAGGACGCAAAGGAACGAAATCAGCACGGTGGGTAGGATCAAGTTCACCGTGTAAAACAACGTCTTCCTGCGAATAATTATGTAAAATGTAATATCCGTTTCGGTGGGGTGGTTTCCTTCGTATATGTTGAGGTAGGCTGGCACTTCAATTATGTCCCACGTTCCCGACTTCCAATAATCGGACAAGTCCACGAAGTTTTTATTATTGTACAGCGCTAGCGAGACTTGATCGCCATTAAACGTCCATGAGCCGAATTTCATAATGCACGTTTGTTGATCGAAGGGGAAATATGTTACATCTATGGTACAAGAGCTCTGAAATTACCGAAATATCTTCTACATAAGAATTTTGCCATTAAAATTATGGTGGGTGTACCTGGTATATTGCTGGAGGAACCCATAAAACTTCGCCATTAGGATAAATTAATACGTTCGATTTGTATCTAACCTCGTAGTTTCCGTCAGCACTGAAATTTGAATAATATAATGCATCGAAAAATTTATCAACCGGTCCTGGAGATGTTCCTTTGTCATGAATAAAAAAAAACAAATTTCCACATTCACCTCCTGTAAGCTGGTATTTAATTACTTATCGATTTCAGGGATTAGCAGGCATGTTTAATAATTACTGTTGTTTAGGACAGCTTCGTATTTCGCGCATTTTCCGAGGCAATTTTCAAGTTCATACGATATTTATAAATAGGACGATAAACCACAAATGATACATCATCCAGATTGACAAGCACTTTTCGTAATTACTTTTAAACTTTGCAAGTTAATTTTTCTATTCAATCGAGCCAACCGGCGCTTTTGAAACGTGATTAATGTGACTGAAAAAATCTACTTACTTATTAAATAAAACTATATCCGGCTTCCAGACTTTGTCAGGTGGCAGCCTGAGTACCGCAATTCCTCCATAATCGGCTTCGTCCCATTGCAGTTGGTAATCGTTCCATACCTAAAATTAATTCATTCGAAAAAATGCAATTCCTGATAATAGAAGGTTTCTACGCACCAATCGTAACCAGACGTTTGATTTCATTATTTGATTTTTTTCGTTCTGAAACAAACCGTAAATTTAGTTTGCACAAGGAATTAAAGTGAAGTGGGGCATCCTGATCAAAAGTAATAATTTGTCGTTATAATACGCTTAACAGAAGAATTATCACATCAAGCACAAACGTGCTAAAGCTAAACAGTTATTTCAGGAAATGCACCACTGAGAATAAATGCCTGAATTATCTTTGGTGAATGAAACAATACTTACGACATTGATAAGTTGAACAAAGGCTAAGCCAAATCTGACATCCACCTTTTCAGTCATATTCTGAACAGGCCGAATGAGTTTATTGTAACCCCTAAAAAGATCACGAACTAAACGCTCTTCATCTTCAGAACAATTACCTGAAAAAAATTTTTATGTATATGTAATATGAGAATTAATTAAAATGCATTTAATTAAAAGATATTATCTGAGATGGTTAAGTATAAATTGGTGTAATAATTGTATGTATTAGTTTTGGTTTAATTTAATTCAATATTATGAATGGTGAAACTTTGAGGAGTTAAATTAGAAACATTGGACGTATTAGTGTTGAAATTACGAATGGAAATAAAATTAGCGATGAGTTAATTCATTGATAAATGAATAATAATAAGCGAAATGCTAATTAGTTAGTAGTATTCTTTGTCCGATGAGATTATTAAAGGGGAGGGGCAGTGTTTACATGTCATTCCCAGCATGGCAGTGGGTGTGCCTTTGATTGAGCTTAAAATCTATATGGTCATTCTTACCTATGAGGACGAGACAAGAAATTAGAAGCAAGGAAAGGATTCGATGGGCCACGACGGCCTGACACATAACGAGGTGCATGTCACTCAGGATTTGTACTGGATCATCGAGATCGGCTTCTGTACATCAAATCCATCGCTCGAGATCCGGAGTAATCATCACCAGCGGGAACGGGACACCGCGGACCGACAGCTAGCGCGAACTCAAACGTTTGATCCGGCGCAACACTGGTCCGCACCTCTCGCACCGGCATTTTCGCGATACCTCTGGAACATCCTCGGCTGGCTCGATCGCGGAATTCTGATCACACTCTCATAGGCATTCTGGGAGAGGAGCGTGTATCGTGATGTTAACGTTAATATTACGCTGGCTCTCCATCGTGTTTATCCGTGTTTTGGCTAGATGGCAGGACGGCAGCGCAAGACGACACCCTTGGACCAATCCAAGCGACGGTTTTGGATCATATCGACCGATAGGGGGTTGTTTCCCGACAGGAGCTTGCGCGTTCAATTGAAAACGGACACATGACACCGTCTCTCCGTCTCGGGATTTTTCCTTACATCTTGCTGGTGCACACTGAGAAAAATGCCCTAATAAGCGAATTCGAATAGCCCCGAATTTATTACCCCCGACCGGTCGCGGCGCGCATTATCGCAGCGCTCTATTAATCATCTTCCTAATAAATTCATCCTATTTTCAATAGACAGTTGATTTGCAATTATATTAAATTTATTTATTCGCTTCCGTAATGGAAACGTGGAATACAGACTGTTGGATAATTCAATTTATTTCTATTGTATGTTCCAATTTGCTATTAATAATTCAGTTTTCAACGCAGAGGTCATAAAAATAACACGACGATCCAACCGGGAAATAACACTGGGGGTGTACAAAATTCGTTTCGAACAGACTGACACCGATATTTTAGGCAGAAATAATTCGACAAAGAAAAACAAAAAGAATTGGAAGATTTAATAAGAAAAAATAGTATCACTCAAGAAATTTGTACTTGGCTACTTTCAAAATAAGAAAAATTTTAAATGTTGCTGATTAGTTAAGTAAATTAATTTTCCTACGTACCTTTTTAAGTGTAATCCTTAATTTAACTTAAAACATTAATTAAATATCATCAGCGACTAAATAACGAGATAAATTAATTCCAATAACAGATCAAATCGAGCCATTGCCCACATAATTGACAACGAGACAACGATATCTGGCCTCTTCCAGATGGATTCCTGCAATGCCTATTGGAATTTTTTACGCTATTTTTTGATTAGGAGGTAAATAACTGGATGATTGGCCTCTAAGATATCGGGGATCCAGATTTTGCTTCTCCGTTATTTTATTGATTCTCGTTTCATTATTAAAAGGCTGTTTATTGTTTTATTCAGAATAATCTATTATTTGGAATTAATAATTCGGGAACCACGCCCTTATACATAAATAATGATGAAACGGTGGGAATGGAAATAAAACTAGGTAAACTTGTCTGAATCTTTAATTAAAATTCATTTAACAAAGTTCAATCTATGTAATAAAATTTACAACAGTTTGGTAGAAAACAGCACTTTACAGTGATGTAACTATAGACTGCGAAGAACGATTTAATTATATTGAGATCAATTACTATCGCTAATCGCAACCTATTCCAACAGCCCATGTTCGAACTATTACATTTTGTTTTTAAAGTCATTATTTTAGTGACCAGTAATGGATTGTCATTTTCAAAGATTTAGTTAAATCCGAGCATTTTTAAATTAATAGATTTCATCTACTGAAAATATTGGAAAAATTAAATGACCTCAAGCAAAAAGCAACAAAAAAGTCACTATACCTATACGTTTTTTAATAGATTAAGTATATAGTTTACAGGAATACGCCATAGCCTTAGAAGATAAGGGAATTTATCATTTACTTTTCTTCTTAAAGTAAATTAAGTGAAGTAGTAAGACAAACACTGAAATTGCTGCAGATTAGGTAATTATATCGGTGAACTATACGTTTGTTTTATATAATACTTGTTAGGTTTTTGTTAGGGCCACATTTAATCCCAAATG
This sequence comes from Phyllotreta striolata, assembly GCA_918026865.1. Taxonomy (NCBI): domain Eukaryota; kingdom Metazoa; phylum Arthropoda; class Insecta; order Coleoptera; family Chrysomelidae; genus Phyllotreta; species Phyllotreta striolata. Next base: position 4,854,739 of record OU900103.1, on the reverse strand, counting down.
TGTACATATCGAGTTTAAAATCTACTTTTAATAAAATGTACAGAACCCACGGTTGCATATAAATATGAGGTGATGAGGTTTAGTGTCTTACAGCTATTTATCGAGTAGTACTTACATTTACTGCAGTGCGGCCACACAAATTTGCCATTAAAAGAGGCCCTCCAAAACTGATGCTTAGCTTTAGCTTAGTTCATACTTCTCAATTATAATTTGAATAGAAGATTATAAACATTTAGATTACATAATTTAAGCTAGTAGCTAATTTTTTTAAAGTAGCTTAAATTTAATGACGGTAAAAGAAACATTGCTTTTTATTCAAGGTTGTTTTATTTTCAGTAGAGACAGGTATCTTGTAATTAGTATTACTGGAGAAATAGGTAGTTTATTAAAATAATCTTATAGTATACGGATATTATTGAAAAAGTTACATTTTTTTAAACAATCATTAACTATAGAAAATGTCCGTCGAATTGACAAGCGTTAGCACCTCATACCCTCAGTTTATTAAGCCATTAGGAGATATAGATGACACTAAGCGCTTACATATTCAAATATACAATCTTCATCTTCACGCGTTTCTTTTTTCAAAACTTAAAAGTTTTGTTTAGAATTACCCGTATTTGGTTTAGCTAAGTTGTTTTACTCTTACTTAAGTCTGGATTTGAAATAGCTAACGGTAAAGTGCAATCAATTTTTAATTGTCATCTTAACATTAATTTAATAGGTAATTAAGAACAGACCGACGTCACAATTCGTTCCGCAAAGGATTTAAGCAAAACCACTCAAGAGGACACTTACTTGAGTCATTTTTTAAACCTTATTTTAAAACCAAATTGTTTATTTAATCAGTTCTTATTTAGTAGACGTTCTCACGCCATTTATTTTAGTTATATATGTATAATATATATATTTAGATATAAGAACACTATAAACACTGTCAACTATGTTGTTTTTTTATTAAATTATTAACTTTATTTATGTTTTTTTTTTTTAATTTTATTTTATTTTATTAATATTTAATTACTAAGTAACAAGAAACGTCCGGTCTACAACCGACGTTTTCAAAGACTTGTTTTATTTATTTCTTACGAGTTATTTTCTAAATCCAGCCTTTAAAATAAATCAAAAGATTTATATATTGTCGAAATAATTTCCAAAATATTTGCGACGACGTATCCAACTCATGGCCGGTGCACATAATCTGGATAAGCTATCCCAAATCGATAGCATCATTTTAAAACGAGAAAATATCAGCATCCACGTTATTTATTTTTATTTAATGCATATTGAATATTAGTTTCAGCTACTCTATTAAATTGATTTCGAAAATCAATGCTATTTTTTTTAGATGTGACATTTTCTTTACAAAAAAAACTACGTAACATCTAATAAGTATAATTAAAATATTGTCATTGCAGGTATTATAATTTAAATGGATTCAGAGCTGGTTCTCAAACTGAACACTTCACTTCTGAGCAGGATGTACAGAACCGGCTTTGAATCGTTTTCACTGGTCGAAAAAAAAATCGTTACGTGTTTTATGTTAACTATTTATTAACCACCCTAATCGGAATATTAATACGTTTTCCAAAAACAAACAATATATTTGAATATATGAAAGAGAAACTTACACATCGCTGTAACTTTGGGCGATATAAGATTAAACTTTCGAGCTATTTCTTATTCACATATTTAGTTGGTTTTTTTATATATGAATTACAACTAATTTTTGTACGTGAAATAAAACATTTTATTTTTGGAAGCGAGTAGATTAAAGTGATATGTGACATCCACTAGAAAGCGCTAGAAACCTTTTTAATTTGTGACCTAAGCAGCGTTTATTCGAAACAAAAAAATCGCTTGAATTCTGTTTTATTTTTATACGATTTGAAGATGTTATGTTGAGATCTCTCTTTACGTAACTTTTGGCATTTCTCGATTCTTTATATATGGAAATAAAACCTTCAGACGAGAACATAGAAAATTTTGATTCACGTAGAATTTGGACCCTCGTACATATTGGGATTTATTCTGCACAACCTAAACTTTTAAAATTAACAACGGCTGCTTCAGTTTTATTATTTTTTTTTAAATAAACATACATCCAGCACGAAACGAACGCTACGCTATGTTAACTTACCAAAAATATTTCAATCTATGCAATTAAGCTAAAACTTTTAGTATACTTTATAAAAGCTACTAGGTTTGCAATATAACGTTTCAAATACAATTTTTGATTAATATGATCTACCGAAATTCATCAGTGTTCACATTATTTGTAAAGAACAACCACCATTATTAATTCAGTTAATGAATCAACGATAGGTGATGTTCAATTAATATGTAAGTGCTCTAAAATTTAATGAAAATAAAACTGCAAATAACATATATACTTTATCGAAACAAAGTCTTATTGAAGAATGTAAAAAAAATGCATTTAATGCTCAAAATATTGACTAAGAGTTTTTTGATCGGTGTTACCCGATGCATCACATTTAAGTGTGAACATAGAAAGCAAAAACCGTTTATAAAATTCTTCATGTGCATATTTAATTGTATTTACAACAAGAACATTTTTCTAAATGTTAAAAAATTTCAATTTCCCTAGACTAAAAGTGTTTCACGGTATTCTGAATTATATTTTTCAAATTTTTGTTAGTTAAATCACGTTTATTATTAGATATTTAGTCGGTATTTGTTTTAATGAAATGATAATTAATAACACACTTTAAAGTTAATGTTTTGTATATAAATGTCATTATTTAAAATCATTAATATTTATTGTCGTTTTGATTTAATAATTGAGTTTTAAATTGTTTTTAATTATATATGTTTAAAATTGACATCAATAAAATTATTGGAATAATGGCGTATTTTCTAGATTTAATTCGGTTCAAGAACTTACCTTTTTATCCTCTTCTTAAAGTAGAGAGCAGAAGAAAATCGATTAACAGATACAATTAATTAACTACTTTAATAGAATACTCTTAACATTTTCTTAACGTCGCAATATAGTAGGTATGTATATTAAATTAAAGCTTTTTTTCCGACCTCTCAAAAGACCGTAGAACACTTGAAATTTGCACTTTTTAATCCATTTTACACCAAATTATCTTAACAATGGTACGCATAATTATTTTAAAAATTTACAAGAAATAGTTGTAATTATAGTTTCAAAAACTATGTATTAGGAAGAATAACTCAATCATACCTGTATCCACGGTAATGAATGTAATGTCTTAAAGCATCAGAATGTGATAGATTAATTAACAAAGAAGAAGATTTTAATTGCCGAACGACAAAATCACAGTAGTGTAAGCAACTTGGACTAATTTAGTCGATTCAGTAGGTTCCAACGTAACAGGTACTCTCTAATTTTACCTATTCACCTCCCTACTAGCTATAATATGGCATCAAAATGTGTACCTGAAAATCTCGAAAAGCGATTAAGAGCCTCAACTAAATTAGTCTTCAGTTATTAGATTGAAGCTGAGCAGTTAGCATATCCAAAGAGCAGCTATATACAGAAATCTTTCATAAACATGAGAAACTCAACGATTAATTTGAATTATCACAGTATGATTATGTTAATACCCTAATTAACCTGATGAAAATAACCGAATCGGGTACAAAAATTACCATTACCAAATGATAGACCATTTACTAGATTATATCCTATTTAATATGTACACATTGGGCAAACGATTTTATCCACAAATAGGAAGACTTTCTATGTTTTTTTTTTGGTTTTTTTTGTATAAAAATGTCGAAAGCCGCAGCGACAATGGAAAAATATAATGAATTGCCCACGCAAGAGGACACTATCGACAAAAATCTTTAATGCAGATTAATTGTCAATCAAAATGGGATATTCACTACATTCGTTTTAATATCCTTTATGAATTTTTCAGATCCCGAATTGGCTCACCTGATGAAACTTGAAGCTTGTCCGTCCCAAGCCAGTCGTGTTCAAAAACGCCCATTGTATCGAGAATTAAGCTCGAACGTTATTTGGTTTCATCGATCGTTAATATCAAATTGGATTGAGAAATGAAAACGGTACGGCGAACCAAGCTCTATTAAAACGTCGCAACCCATTGTGTAGTATATGAAAGAGGAAGGTCACTATCCGTCTATTTTATTATTAATAATAGTAATAATATGGTTGGGATTTGCAGAGGGACGGGAACAGGGGTTGGCTACGATACTATGATATGGGGTGCCGAGAAGAGCACCGCTAACGTGGCGATGATAGTGAACAGAGTGAATATAATAAGGCACAGTCTGTCTACCACCATTGCCGCGAATTTCCAGTCTCTGGTGACGCAAGCGGCCTCGTCATCCTTTCGCATTTGATCAGTTATGAAACGGATCTCCTTCAGAATCATTGCTAATTCGTAATCGGCGCCGATACAGGCGTGATTCGCCACGATGGAATCGTGCAAACGAGGACCGCCACCGCCGCCTCCGTTACCGTTCGTTCCGCTCTCCTCGTTTTGCCTGCGAATCAAAAACACCAAGTCCACATTTTTTTTCTCTCTAATTTTCCTGCTTCAGCTCCAAAGTACAAGCGCCTGTAAATGGAGATGCTTATAAGGAATTGGTGCTTACCTATAAACTGTTCTAAAAAACGTAGCAGGTTGGAGCGGCGTCGGCGTTCCCCCGCCTCTATAGTTATGTCTAAAATCGTCGTCTATATCTAAAACATTGGCTAATAGACTTTTCGATGAGCGTTCCTTCAATTCGACTTCCGGAAAGTGCATCGGCTTCCGTTCGGCGGTCGCCGATCGGCTCGGGGACGATACGAACGAGTTCTTCTCGGTCGGTCTGTGCATACGCAATATCCACGGAAGCCAGCACAGGAACACCACTCGAATCTGAAACCGACCCGTTATTCACTTACGCAACTTAATGCCTGAAAACACAAAGTGGTTGGCAAATTGAATTGAAACTTCCCGATGAGGCCTATCTTCATACGTTCGCGGTTTTCGTAAATATATACCAGATAAAATTACGGACCGAACGGGCGGTTTCCGCTCTACTTGCGAAATGTATATTTCATCGAATTTCGAGTTTTGTTTCGAATATACACAACGGAGAAGACCACGAATTTTTTTTTTAAATAGTGTGCCCTAAAAAGGCGATTGACGAAATTTGTATTTTTGTCTGTGCTTACCCACTGGGACATCTCGTGCGTGTCGGCGTTCCTGTGGTGGTAGTTGAGGATGAGTATCGTGGAGACGACGGAGGAAGCGACCATGAACATGATGCAGTTGAAGTAAGTGCCGAGGAGCGGCACGGCGTCCGAAGTGGCAGGCATCGTTTCGGCGACCATGTTCAGGAAAACGGTGAGAGAGAGGAGGATCGTCACGCCGAGGGAGAGCTTCTCGCCCGAATCGGGCGGCAACGTGAACCCGAGCACGGCCATGGACGCGATGAGCACGCACGGTACTATCAGATTGAAGAAATAGTAGAGCGTGCGTCGGCGGATCAGGATGAAGAACGTTATGTCGATGTACGGCTCCGGGCAACAGTTGTAGTAGATTTCGTTGCGTTTGCCTGGTACACCTGCAACCGATTTACTCTTTCCTGAACTCTTCGTAATATCGCTTTAGTATCCCGGAGAATCATTAAAATCCTCGTTAAAAATTTTATGGAAGTTTTAAAACAACTTTTGTATTCGTACGCTATTATTTTTCGCATGGTACCGAAAACTATTACATTGATTTTGTTATAAAGTTTTAAAATCGCCAGACAAAAATTGAATAAAAATCGGTCGAGATTATTCGACGAAGTGAATCGGAGCTTTCGTTCCCTTTTGTTTTGTAGAGGTCAGTTAAAAATAGTCTATTATATTCCATATTACAAAAAAAAAGCTGGTCAACGTTTTTGAAGCAGGATTTTTCAACTCCCGGGTATAGCAGGAAATAGCGACGAATTAATAAATAAAAAAGTTGGAAAAACAAAGTAATAACTTACCCAACAAATCCCATTCGCCGTTTGTAATAAAACTACTCAAGTCTCCTCCAGCGTCATCTTGCAGTTGAAGGTCCAGCTGCAGAAAGGCGTAAGTTTAGAAAACAGGAATAACCCAATTCTTCTTTTTAGTTTCATTGGGAATACAGTAAGAGGGAATTTGAAAATCGGATTTGCACTAGAAGTATCCCAAATGTATTGTATATTACAAAATTAGCTCGAAAGTTTACTAATCATTATTAATGCAGGAACGTTAAATACATTAAGTTGGAACACAGACGGCTGAATTCGAAATACAAATGAAAACGAATCCAAAATTTTATTAAATAATTTACTTTGAAATTAAATTGAAGCGTCTTAATTTACATTCCACGTTTAGAAAGCCTACGTATAATTATTATTCTCTGAAATATAATGACATAAGGGAATTCTGTAAGTACACTTGAGGGGATGCGAATCATCTCTTGGAAGTATCTACTTATTGTATATCTCATTAGACCTTTTTCACAAAATAGCTGAGGGCTACAGGAAAACAAGACATTTAATATTTATACAACTCTTTAAATCATTAATTTATTCCAGTAATGTATTTAAAGAAATTGTATCCCTAAATTTACATTACGATTTAAAGGCAGCTTCTCTCAAATTAAAAAAAAAACATTCGTGTTTTTTTACCAACTCCCGAAAAATGAACGCTAATTGCCGTAGGATATTAGGGTGATGTCACTTTTACTACGAAATTTAAATTACGCGATCAAAGATAAACAAATTTGAGAATATTGAAGGCCTCGGGCCCATGAAACTTCTTTACCATTTAAAACATAATATACATTCTCCGCAAATATTTGATGTGTAAGTAATGAAATAATTAAAAAAGTTTCTGTTTTTTCGTCACAAAATTTCACCGAATATTTTCTTCTACGAAAACCTCTATATTTTTTCCTCGATTTGGTTCATTCAAATTCACAGAATTTATTGGAGGATTGTTATAATCATTGGTCAGTCCATGTTATTTTATTCCTAACCAATGAAAATATTAGTTAATTAATAACCACTATAGTAGAGAAAATTAAATTGATTTTATTCATAAAGTTGAAGAAAAAAGAATAATTTAGGTTTGTGAGGTAAAAACTTAACCCAAAAATGGAAAGTTTAATGGAAATTCTACAAAGCGAAGCAAATTGTTGTAAGAGCCATTGTTTGTTTGATCAGCCTGTCTCAAATCATTTGTGAGAGAAATCGTTTTTCTGCACAGCGGGAAAGGAATAATAATTCTAATTAAAATTCGAATGAATTAAGCAGGTATTTTCTCTATTTAATTAACCTTTATGAATGGAAGAAAAATGAATGAAAAACCAAAACCTCTACGATGCAAATGAAAGGCTAAATTGTTAGCTCGCTTAAAGCTCTACCTACATAGAATAATTTAATAACTTTTTCCGCTAGGTGTGTTTAGAACAAGTATTTAATTATGAAATTTTTCTTCCTAGTTTTTCGCTTCTTATTTTAATTACATCGTCAAAGATTCCTCTCCGTGAAACAAAACGAAATCTCCGGCGTTTCTTTTTAAAAGGAAAAATATCCGAAATTTTTGCCGGGCTTCGTTACATATATAAATTATTTTTCTTTATTATTGTCGCTCCGGCAGATCCTATTTCTCCGTAAGTATCCGAATTAAGTTAGCCTTATCTTTTTTTGTCACTTCAACATTCTAATTTCATCTTCCAGCCTCATCTCCTGTGCTCATATCAGCACTTTTTTTCTCAACCTCACAAAGATATAACACATCCAAGGTGAATGGAGGTGATAAACACCGACATAAAATAAAGGGATGGCCTAACAAGGGGGGAGTTTCTATCCTAATGTGGTAGAAAAGATTAATCAAATACGTCAACTCCATGTAGGAACGATGGGGTATAAAAAAAACCTCGAACAAAAAACCAGAAGCTTTGACTAATAGTAATAACATTAATATTAAAATTTGAAAAGGGTAGCGTGGATAATTCCGCGATAATTGCGCGCCCGGTAGGCGTAGAATAAAAGAAATTAATAAGACTTGAGTGAGAACGCTGTAAAACATCTATCCCGTCATGAGGCTAATTCAATTTGTGTTGAGAGTTTTTTCTATACCGCCTTGCAATATAAGAGCTACGTCGAACTGATGGGTGCCCAGAAAATTGTTATTTTCTCGGCATTGTTATACTGTCATGACCTAAAGCCAGACATGTATCCAACCTAAAACCGTTCCTGTGTTCCATCGCTCGCGTTATAATTTCTATTCTGGGAACAATTAGAACATGAACTAGGAATATTCAGTACAAAAAGCATTTCCAAACAGAGGCGGGATTAATGTTGGTGTTCAAGTTATTGTAAAAGAGACTGTATCGATCTGAACGGAGTGCACGTTGGAAAAAAAACGCCGCGATTCAAGTAAAACAAACTTTTCTAATAATATTAATGGCGGAGAAAAATATGACAAAATTTTAATCTCTTAAACTCGACTGGAACTTACCTGCAATCCATCATACGTCCAACTTCCAAACTTCATTTCGCAGCGTTGATCATCAAAAGGGAACCATGTTATGTCTATTTTGCACGTGCTCTTGAATATACCGGGTGGAACGTACAAGCAACTGCCGTTATTTCGGACGACCACGTTCGTGGGGTAGGTCCCATCGAAGCCTTCATCAGCGCTGCAAGAAATTCCACCAGGTAAAATAGCTTCGCCCGCTTTGTATAGCATATTAGAGAATATCTACGACATCCCCCTGTACGAGTATATCTAGATTCGTTTTGATAGTGAATAGAATTTGTGTATTATCAGCTGTACGAGACATCTGATGTAGAATTTCTTATCTAATGTTCTTACCTGTTATACATGAGAACATCCGGTTTCCACAGTCGATGGGGTGGAATACGGAGATCTTTCACCCCACCGAATTCCGAAGAATTCCATCTCAAATTCATATCGTTCCATTCCTAAAGTAACGAGGAATTTCGTCAGAGAGACAATTAATAAACGTTAAATCGTAAATCTGGCGAACTTACCAGTTTCAGCCAAATGTTGGTGATAAGGAGCTGATTTTTTTCGTCCTGTAACAAATTGCAATCATTTTTTCCTTTCCGTACGGCGATTTGGTAGGTGTTATTGATTTTTCTTCTTGCTTTGAATACACAACAAAGTATCGGTAAAATCCAAAATCCAAAACTGATTGGACTAATCTGTTCAGAAAACGGCTCGATCGGTCTTTGTGGTGGTCGGCATATTGTTATTAGAATATATTTCTTTCCGTTTTCTTCTTTCGCGTATTTACCAAATTCATTCAAAGTACAACAACATTCCTTTGAAGTTGTATTTACATTTCTACACTCTGACCATTAAATAAAATATATATCCGATACACAAATAGATCCAAGGAATTTACTCCGAAACGTCCCTATGATATATCCGAGTAAATCCCTTGGATTTGCTACAGTGGAAGAAAATAAAAACAAAATAAATCTTACCACATCAATGATTTGCATTAAAGTTAAACCAAAACTCAACTGGAGAGGATCAGATTCATTTGCAACAGGTCGTTCTAATACATTATAGTCGTCTAAAAGTTTACGGAGGAGTTTTTTTTCGTTGTATCCAGCCCAAGATTCTGAAACAAACGACAAAGAAACGATTACGCAATAAAATACGTGTGTTGGAATAACGGAAAACGTTATTTTCAACGATCACACGAGCAACTTCTAAGCATTTATTGAAGTTAGCGAATTGCCTGTGCTGACAAAAGTGCTTGATAATGTACGAAAAATCGATAATAACTTTCCACTTTTTGACACTTTCGGCACAAGTGTGGAAAATGGGCGCTTTCCGGTGTGATCGTGGGAAAAATTAATATCGAATCGAACGGTAATTTTCGAACATCTTGAATAGACGTTTTCGTTACTTCGTAAAGCTTTGAATAAATATCCAGCGGACAGGGCGCGGTCGATAAACTATCCGGTTAGCCGGACCGCTCAAAGGATTTAAAATTTTTTGCACCTTCTATAAAATACTTTTTCATGCAACGTACAAAGTTAAGCGGTTTTGAATTAAAAAAAAAGAACGAGTGCTTTTACTGACCATCAGGGGATTAAGCTTTGCTCAATAATGCATCATGTTAATGCGAATGCAGGATAATAGTAAAATAGGCATATTGAGTATCTATTCCAATTACGTAATTCAAAATGTCGATGTCGATCATTTGGCTTTATAATTAATTTCCGTGAAATGGCCACATTTTGGTCGATAACAGCATAACAATCACTATAATTGAGTTACTATAATTAACACTACACCTATATTTACAAAATAAGGTTATACGTTCCGCAGGTGACGAGATAATTGGATTAGGTTTACTAAATTTAATCAATTGTCTATTAAAATTAATAAAATTGCAAACAAGAAATTTCCAACTACCTGACTGTTGGTTATCATCTCCAACAAAATATAATGCGATTCGATATTGAAATGTTGGAAAAGCTATTTACTAAAAATCGTTCTCTCTTCTCCAGGAGATAAAGTTTGTATTGTCGAAAATGGGATATCGATTCCTCCTTTAGATTCGGAAGATACATTAAAAATAATAGGGATCCAATCTGTTCCGTTCCAACGACTGCTTTTGTGTCTAACCAGTCTTTCTATCAAGCAAAAACACACACACTCAAAAATTTAGTAACAGATTTTAAAAATACCTAAAACACACTAAAATGTCAAAGTTCGTTTGCGGTGTATTAAAATTCCGGGCGCGTACACGCCCGTTTTAAATCGAAAATTTAATCAAATCGAATAAAAAGAGTGAGAAGGCGTTCGTTTTAGATGGAAAATAAAAAAAAATTAGTTTACCGGTGTTCCGGTTCCTATACACTCGAAATTAACTCCTAGGATAAATACAATATCGAGAAAAATTGTCACCGACACAAATCCTCTAAATCGCCTAAATCCCAGAAAAGATTTTGATTGATTAAGATGGATTACGTGGGGTCAGATTGTATATAAATCAATCCTAAATATTTTTTGATGAATCCGATCCGAGGGCGTCCGGCTTGGAAAGTTTCCGTTAATTTATTGCTATTTCTAAGCAATTAATTCCCATAAAAAAATTACTGTTATAAGGTGGAATGTAGTTGTAGGTGATTGCGAATTGATGACAAACTCCGCTATTCTCGAAACAAATTTAATTAAGGCAACAATTAAATTACGCCCATAATATCTTGCCGGGGCATCGAGAAGGATTACGTGGAATGAAAATTTTGTCATTAAATTAATAAAATTAATTTTTAATTTAACAGCGCCTTTGTGGAGAGGAATTTTTAAAATCGCCAAGTTCGAAGTATACATTTATTAATTTAAAGGAAATAAAATTGAAAAGGAAAGTGAGGCCATTATCTCGTATTTTTTATTACCCTTCATCCAGGTAGGCTGGTTTTTTAAAGAACTTGGTTGAGTATTTTATTGTTCCTCTTTATATTGTCAAATTTTCACTTCTCCTTCAGTAATATATATCTTGTGCTTATTGTCGTAAATGAAAAGCAAAGCATCATTTCAGCTAATAAGCTTTGACATTACAAAGCTGCTCGTCGAAACAGCAATATTAACAGTCGAGACTTGAAGATTATAATTGCGAAATATTTTCAATATTACGGTTTAATGCGGCTTTCAATTTGCCAGTAATAAAAAAAATACACAGCGACAAGGGTTTTAAACAACTTCCCCGTCGGAAAATTTAATAATAATTCAATTTGAGCTCGAGTGCTCAAAATACGGATCTAAACAACTTTAAGTGACTGAAAGTACGTTGAATTATGTATACTTGATTTAACCTCTGAAGATGAAAGATTCGACTGAACCGAATAGAGGCTATATTAACAATTTTTATAGCTACAGAAAGAGGCGATATATCTATAAATTTCCTCGGAATGTAAAGCTCGATTACATCTGTTTCCTACAGAAGCGAAAAATGATTTGGCTGCGTTAAAAGAGTAAAAGCCCTTTCAGCACATTTGGCTTTGATTTTCTGAGTAACGGGTATTTTCCGCTTCGCCACTTCCCCCTGACCCCTTCATATCTACACTCACACCAGACAGACAGATAAATTGTTGAAGAAAATTCCGAATTAATCAGCGCGTTAATTTCAATTTCGGCAATGTACACACGACGGGTTCCAGAAATTCCCTAACACAACTCAGCACCTATCCCTATCTATTTTAAGTACGAAATCTAATTTGCGGAAGTTTCTAGATATCGAACTTAAAGCTCCATCAAATGCGAGTTAGAAGAACAATTAAGCGAACCAAAGCCAAGCGCCCTTTTAGCTCATACGAGAAAGGGTTGATATAATACAGCTAGTTTAAGAACACGAACGTACAATCATTTTAGTAATCGACTTTATTTATAATAAAACGACTACGCTAGAAACTAATTAACAGCAAAACGGTAGTGCATCGTCAAAGTGAAATAATTGATGATTGATTTTATCCCGACTGTCAACATTTCCACTGAAGCCATATAAATTAGGTAGACTGAATCAATTTGCGTTATTTATTCAGTCTGTTGTGGAATTTCCGGGACTTATTTATTGTTAATTAAAGCCAGAAAGGTTGAAATAACGAAATAACGTCGGTAATTTGAATCAAAATACGAAATTTCTAATTAAAACTTTTTTGTTTTTTTTTTGGGCGAAATTCGTTTTGCTCACGTTTCATTGAAAATTGATACTGTTAATAACGGCGGGAATCGCTTTTATGAAAGAAAAAATCCAATATAAAAATAAAGATTAAGAAGGAAACATGACTCTAGAGATGAAAAATTGATAAACAGCCGTACCACTAGGGGTGTAATTACATCAAATCGGCTCATTCTTTGTTCGGTGGGGAGGTCAGTGTCTCAAATAAAAGTATATAAAATATATATGGGCAAATAAGCGCGCAAAAATAAAATAATATTGAAATTAAGGTCATCAAATAATTAAATTCTTTTATCAGGGAAGATAAAATTTGTGATATTTCGAGGGTATATGGAATATTCATATTCGAAATACTGAATTGAGAAATATTTAGAGGGGAATTTTGTTCTTTCTAAAGAGCATTGACACTGACGAGAGTGAGTAAAGTAAAATTAGAAATGTTCGTCAAAGTAACGCTGATTGAAATATAGGTCACTGCTATCTTTAAATACACTTCATTTTAAAGGTATCAAAGGAATATAAAAAAAATACAATGTAGAACTTACTTATGTATTGATTAAAATTCCTGCAAATTTCTCTACTTCAGACGAAATACTACTGCATCCATATCTTTATAAATATACATATTATTTAAATTACTTTTAGCTACAGATTTAACGTATGTACATAATATTCTATTAATTCTAGGATACACCTAAAATACTGTCGATTTTCAATCCAACAACGAATTGAATCAAAAGTCGGGCAAATGCATAAAGTATCGAAAAATCTATTTACAATTAAAAGTAAAACCAACTAAAGATGACAAAAATGACACAAAAACTACATTAGCATTCAAAATATATAAAAAAAAATATATAACTACTAGCAAATATTATCAAAAAATACCATACTGAAATACTGAACAAGACAGAATAATTAAAAACAAAATAATAAACATCTACAAAAAAAGGTTTAAAGGTAATAACAACAAATTCTACGATGGATTAATTTTGAAGTGGATGCTAAAAATGGGACACCAAGATATTTATGATGCCTACCATTTGGTAGCGATAGACAGATGTGTAAAAGAAGTATGAGCGTCAGTAATCGTGGCCTTCTTTTGAAGTAGTAACAATGCTGCATTTCCATGAGTAGCAATAGCAGAACCAACTATCTTGGGCCAATGGTGAACGATGTTTTAAACATTTGCATTTAAGTTGATTTTAAAGCGATTTTCTTTTAACATTATTATTTAGTTGTTTTAGAATTTAGTTTAAACATTTCTTTAGTTTCACAAAATTTTAAATGCTCGAGTTTAGCGTATTTTTATTCGACACATATACATGTACATACATGCATGTATACCCGTGTATGTATTTCAGATAAATTGTTATACATACACTTCTATATACATACGATTAGCTACCGATAATTAGGTGAAGTTTAGGTTATATCATGTTTACTGTTTTGTTGTTAGAGTGAAGAGTCGTGTACTAAAACCAAAACCATGTCGAGAACCGAGTCGTAAGCTCCTCTGTCGAATTGCTACTGCGCTGCCGCTGTGCCGCTGCCACTACCACTAACGCCGAAACATAACGTTGCGCTGCGCTGCTTTCTACTCTTTTCCTTCGTTATCGTCTCTCACTCGCGCCCTATGCTCTGTTCTGGCTTTACTTCGGTCTGGTGCTGATACCGCCGCTTCTCGTTTATGCCTTCTGCTGCTGCCCTGCTACCCTGCTGCCCGCTGCCCGCCACCCTGACGGTGCTTCGCGCATCCTTTCAACCTCCGTGCTCTATTCTCCCCGAGAGCTCTACGTGAATCATGCCATACTTCATTTCTATGTCGAACTCGAACTCGAACTCGACTCTGCCTACTCACTACGCTCTATTCTCCTATTCTCTATCCATTTTACAAGCCGTTCGTACTACACGCCGCTCCGGCCGTATCGTGCATTGTAAAAAATTTACATTTAACCTCGCAACAATATCTCTGGTAAAATACCATGCGGAATCGTTATGTAAATTTCGTCTCTAATGCCGAAACTTAGTTACAAATAAGTCTCCTATTTCTCATGCTAAAACCCAGAGGCGGTTCGATGTGAAACCCACGGCTTAGAAAAATATTTTTGTTTTGCTTAATATCCCAAATGGAAACCCCGAAATCCAAATTTATGCAGTAATTTGTCATTTCCCTTCTTTACGGTTTCCTCAATAAAATTGAGCTGAAGGCCGAAATCCTTGTATTCTTTTATGCTGTCTATTCTTACTTTATTGCACATACATCTTCCGAGAACCGCGATTTATTATATGAGAGGATCGTCGAACTCGTACGTGCTCCCAGCAGAATTTCTGATTAGTCATATATGAAATTTTATCCGGAAAAACGCGCTCGAATCGCGCTCGCAATCAGCGCGATCGGATTTCGGAGAGCTGCAAAACGGGGTAGGTATAATATGTGAGGAGGAGATAATGGAAAAAATCGCTCGGAGCTCTCATTGAGCCTATTATAAAAAAAACTGCCTTTCGACGAAACGGGAAAATTCCCGCACAAATCCCGGACGGGAGTTGCAGGAAGTAGAAAAAAAAAAAGAAATCGACTGACTCCACGACAGATAAAGCGTCCGGTAATTTAATTCGTCGTGAAACAAACGTCTTGAGTTGTCGTTATGTATTATTGCAGTGTTTGACAACATCATTGATCGCGAGTAGGGTTAGGGTTAGGGAGAGAGAGATGCAGGACGTGAACCGATCGTGATGCGACAAAGGTTTGCACTTGCGCAGCGCTCATTGATTTCCACGGGAAATCTTCCGAAAGAAGCTGCAACAAACGAAGCAGCTGCCATCGCAAAAAGCGACGACAGATTAAAGTCACGTTGCATTATAAAAGTCCCCATTGAGCGGGGGGCCACGTGGAGCTTTCAGCTTTCCTCCCGCGTTCGGGCGAAGGGATCCGAGGCGATTGGAATGCGAGTGCATGCCGTTTGGAGGTGGGATGAGAAACGCTTCATTTTTTTTTTAATTGCAAGGTTTTTATTCAATGCGACTATTACACAATATACATAATACAGCTGGTGGTTTCGTTTAAATAAGTAATTAATGTAACACCTCCTTTTAATATCTATATCACATGTTATGACTACACGTTTCGCACAGTAATTGGAAAATTGCTGCCTACGAAAAGTAAATTAGTTACGTATACATTAAGCTTCCCAATAGAAAACCATCAACCCGTGAAAAACGTAAGATGAAAAGGAATAAATTGGAACAGAAATAGATTCTACATTAAGCCAGGGTAATCACTAATCGGAAATTATCCGAGTGTACGAACTAAATCCCTTCTTAATTATAATCGTAATGAATTATAAACAAACTGGAAAAATTTAGTCTAATTCATTACTCCAATTGAGTTAAGTTTGTTATTGATAAGGGTGTGGAAATTTTACACATATCCAATATCAGGGCTTGTAGAGTGATGGTTAATTAATGCAATTACGCCATTAATGTAATCCAAAACTGTCTCGAAATTAAAGTTAGACCCCGGGGGGTGAAATTTAATCCGGATGAAGAGGCACAACAAACTTTTGAGCATGAAGATTATGGTTTTATTGGATAAGTAAAGCTGCTGGTCCCACGTTTTAGTTAAAATCTATATTTAAATAATATAGGAAGCTCTGAGAAACAATTAGCGGGAATTTAATTTGATAAAAGTCACTAAAACACTTTCCATACTCCAACCTTCTCCCCATTAATAATGCCTAGAGACCAAAAAAACTACATCAACTGAAAATATTTATTAGTTTGACACTTTAAATAATTTTTGATATTAAATAGCAATTTTGTCGTAATAAATTACAGATATTCAGCATCAAAAATTAAAATGCAATATACCTATGAGCTAGATATACCTACTAATCAAAGTTGTAGATACAAATTCACAATGAAGTTTACAATTTCTATAATAAATGTAATCGATACCTTTGCCCTAATAATTTATAAATGTACATATTCTAATTGAAGTAAATTTCAAATTAAACTATCACAACTAGGACAGTAATTTTAGATTTTCCTGAATGGTCTACAACCTATTTTTGAATACTTGAGCACCTATAGAGATTATACTCTCCCTTTCACATTTTAACGCTAAATTGTCCTGAACAGAAAGCGTATATTGCACAACTCATATTAATAATCCGTTCGAAATTTAATAAAAAAAATTAACCAAAATATAAAAAAAAAATCAGCAAATATAATTCGCTAAAAGATGTTATAGAATATATAGAACAACTTTTATTTTAAAAGCTTCGACAACAGTATTAAATCTTTTAAGTATTTAACATTACATACATTTTTTATAAAGAAATTAGGACTTATAGTTAGAAACCACTAAAATTATAATGCAATTCGCCGAGTATTTAATCCCCACTTTGACCATATTATTCGATGAGTTTTAGCTAATGAAGAGCTTAGAGAGCTCATGAAAATTTCCATTAATGTAATAATGGATTATTAAGAGCTTGAATTATGAATTTCGCTTATTGATTGCAGTTATAATTCAAGTGGTGCCTACTGATTTGGTTTTGAAATAATCCATTATTCTATACACACATATAGTTTAAGAATATGAAGAAATTTTATATTTAATGTCAATAAAGAACTTGTACTTTATTATTGCAACTGTGAAGACCGAAAACTTGGCCCGTTCTCAACGTTAATAAGCACAACAATAACTTAATTAATACGATTTAAAATTGCCCACTGTGTACGAAAGAAGCAATGAAATAGTGATTAACTTTCTTCAAGTGAAAATTATGTTTCATGTCACTGCTAATTTCAAATGAATTTCAACAATTTTTCAACAAGGCTCCAAATTGTTGGTGGAAGACTTCGCAGCAAAGCTAAGTATTTCAAATGATTAGAGTTAAGCGGGGTCTCCATTTTTAGCCGCTTCACAATTCAATTAAAACGTATCATAAAGAGCAAATTCGTTCGTCTAAAAGACCGAATTTTTATAGCTCAGCTGCAAATTGTACAATTACAATTATTAATTTAAAAACTATATCATTGTGTCTTCGAAAATATTTTCGTTTCGTAGCATAGAAAAGGTACGTGTATAAAATATTTGGAAGACACAATTCGATGTAAATATTTATGATTTACATCTTGTAAAGTGACATTTTTTATATATGTATGTGGAACTTCCATAACTTGCACTTCTTTGTATGTACAAAACGGTATTTTGAATATAATAACTAGGTACATTTCGATAACTGAATTTTACAATATTTTACAATAAAATTGTGTATTCTATTACCATATCTTCATATTTGCGTTTCGTTAAATACGACAGAAATGATACTACACAACAACAATGTCGCATGCCAAAACAATTTACTTGGTAAATGTCTTGTTAATATTATCATAAGAAAGGTAGTTAAACTGGTGTTCGCTTGATTAAAGGCTACAAGAACTTGGACGAATATTTTACTCGAAATAGATGTATAAAAAATAGGACTATAATAACAAAAAGCAATTTATTTCTATATACCATTCCTGCATTCTTAGTAGCCAGTGTCCTTAAATTTCCAATAATATTTACTACTTCTTAATTCACATTAATACTTTGTTTTTCTCGTTACCATTACGTAGGTATCTTTGCAAAAGTCCCTTACACAAAAGTTAACTAATTTGACACTATGGTGAGTATAATTAGTACATATTTGTTATTTAATCTTTCCGCCTGGTTAAAGTGATGCTGAAAAAATGTCAAGTCATAAAAATAAATACTACCTACACACTAGCTAAGTCTGTTAAAAATGTAGTGGAAAATTTAGAGAAAACTTCGTAAATACACATATCTATCGATAATTACATACATATGTTTAATAAATGTTTGCATTCATTCAATTTTATTTAATTAATGTCTATTAGGCATATATTCCAACTCTAAAAGTCTCTTTTATAATAATATCATTATTATTACTTATACACCGCCGGTCAAAACAAAAAAACGGATAATTGTTTAATTTCAATCAAATATTCACCAATACCCGAATTGGTCCCAAATTTTATCAGCGCTGTCTCTTAGATATTATTCTTCTTCGACGTTTTTACAATTGGCATCGTCTCGACTACTCTACGCGAAAATTGGATAATTACTTGGCAAATTTAACTATTAACTTTTCGAATTTTGTTCCCACTTTTATTTATTCAATTTTTCAATAGCCTTCTCTGCATGCCGTATGATTGAACTTAAACAACTATCCTCGTTTTACGAAACATCTATTTAGAATATTTTTGTCGAACTATATTATTAGGTAGATTTACACATAAAAATTAGTAAAAATAAGAGTAAGTAGAAATCAGCGTATTTATTTACATGTTGACGTTAGGCAAATGGACGATTCAATTCCATTATATTTATTCGGGAATTTTTTATATTCTCACTAAAATATTTAGAATTTTATTGATTTGGAACAAAATAGGCGATTTTTTATTGGTTTTTGATTAAGCGTTTATGCTATATTATTATCTATTTAATTAACACACCTAACAACAATAATTATTTTTAAAATAGGAGGCATTATTACATCGAATATTCGGTGATATTAACAAACTAATTCGTTCATAAACTTGATGAAAACAAGTTATTGCAATTCACCATTTTGGTGTTTAACAGATGAAAAAAAAATGAAATGAAATCGTTACCAAAGTATAGAATATTTATCTAAGATTGTATAAGATTGTCCCAGATCATAGAGAAAATTATATAAGGAACTAGTTTAGTAATGCTAATAATTTTATTGTTATTACATACCGCCTAACTATTAATTTTAAAAATAGATTTGGAACATTCGCAGTGTTTTTGTGTAACACGTAGTAAGTCAGAATGTTATATATACAAGTTTAAAATAGCGACAATCTCGTTATTATCGTCTATATTATGTCTGTATTATCTAAAAATCACTAATGACATAAGAGTTTGAATACATCTAAGTAGTATCATCATGAATCACAAGCTTCTTGTCACTAAATACTTTCGACAATTCACAAATTTCGTCAGATAGATAACATTTATTTAATTTTTTTGTAATTTGATCAGCTAAGACGTTTAGAATTTTTTTAACGAAGAAAGGACCTAGAACAATTATGTTAGATTACCTCAAGTATATGCTATTTTAAGTCCAGAATCAATGTCAATGCAGTTAGATAATTGTTAGATTCGATTATTTCGTCTGTAAGTAGGTGCATTTTTTTTCGTTTGGTCAAACCACCACGTTGACAAAGATCCCCGAAAATATTTCAGCAATTTTTATTATCATCGTCAACAAGTACTTCTCCCATCGTCCATCGAAAATCACCCTAGAAACAACGATGAACCGCAATAATATATTGCGACATCCGCAACGCAACGCGGAGAAATACTCGCAAATTCCTTCGAATCAATTCACCCTCAAAATTCCAAAATACGATTGGCCGCCCTTCGACTTCGAAGTGATATATAAAAATTAGGCCGATAGCGTAATAGCATCAGTAACGAAGCGAAACCGTGATATGCCTTAGAACGACGCCTCCACCAGGTAGGTCCCGTCCAAGCCGCCGCCCGTCTGGTTCGTCTGCGCCGCCGACGCGGCCGGCATGTACTTGCCGCAGGTCTGCTGGTACCTCCTGGGGCAGCAGCGGCCGCAGCACGACTGCAGCAGGCCCATCGAGACGGCCGAATGGGCCGGACTGGCCATCGGCGACGGCGAGCCCGGCCTCTTCGGATGCCCGTTGTAAGGCACCTGGAAATTCACATCGACTAGTAGGGCTTCAACGGGTTATTTGGGGCTAATAGGTACCTCCAGCTCGACGAATTCCCTGTCGGTGGTTTTCTCGAGGCAGCGCAGCAGGTGGTGGTGCTGCAGCTCGAATATGTCTTCTTCTCGGTAGTTGTCGTCCAGTTCAATTCCTGATTCTTGAGCGGCTATTCGAGCTTCGGCTGCTTTCTTTTTGCTGACGAAAGCGGCGCCCGATGAAGCTTTCGCTATGCGTATCCTAGCCAGTCGGGCTTTCTGCAAAACGAGCCGGATTTAGGTTTATTTCAAATAAATTGTATAAGCGTGAATTGTACCCTTTGAGCTTTCCGTTTGTCGGCTCTCTGGTTTTGGTGGTATATTCTACTAAAATTTGATACGATTACTGGTACTGGCAAGGCGATTACCAGCACACCGCTCAAGGAACAAACCCCTCCGACTATTTTCCCCGCTATTGTTGCCGGTACCATATCACCGTATCTAAAACAGAATTATTGCCCAATTAGCGGAGCGGTATTTTTAAATATAGTGCAATGAATCATGTGAAAATGAATCGAGTGCTAACAGTGAACTCAGAAGCATCCAATTTTAAGTCTAAATCCAAACATTCAGAATTAAATATTTACATTTCAGCATTACTCAAAAAGCTTATCATATTTTAAAATAAAGTACGTAGCATACTTTCTAGATGAAAAAAAAAGTTATTTTTGGGTTAAAACTATAAATAAAACAATCGATAAAGCCAATATCAGGAGCAATTTACGAGGATGTTTTAATAAACCGATGATTAAAATGAGTAACAAACACTTATTTTTAAAACTTCACCGGAAGTTAACTTACCCCAAAGTGGTCATGGTCACAATGGTGTACCAGAAAGCGGCCGGAATTGATGTGAAAGTCTTCCCGACGTTTTTCTCGGCGTAAAACATAACAGTGGCGAATATAATAATGGCCATAGCTAAAGAGAAAACGAGAAATCCTAATTCGGAAGCGCAAGATTTAAGCGTATAACCCAAAATCCGCAGACCTTGAGAGTGCCTCGAAAATTTGAAAATTCTGAAAACTCTAAATACTCTCAGAGTAACGAACGCACCGGACACGTCGTCGTTGTCGGTGATGCCAAGACCGATGTAATAGGGAAGAATGGCAACAACATCAATGATACTCATTACCGACCTTACGAATTTATAACGATTCGGTGCTGCGAACATCCTGAGCAGGTATTCCGCCGTGAAAATCATCACACAGGCGGTATCTAAGCAGAAAAATACGATTTTGTAACGTTCACCGCATGGTAACGAACCGGCTCCGCCAGGTCTACTTCCACAAGGCACCGTCTCAACCACATTAGCCATGACTGAAACGGCTATAAAAAATCCGGTTACATAGTAGAATACTAAAGCTGCTGTCGACGTGTGAGGATTCTCGAACGCCCTCCACATCTTCTGTCTGATATTCGTCAGCTGCTGCAAATGCTGATCCCCGTTTTCGGATAATTTATCATCCATCAGCCTCTCGGCGTTCTCCCTCTTCCTGTCTCTGTAATCCTCGTAACAACAGTCTCCAATAACGTCGGGAAGTATGCCGAAGAAGGCCAACTCCTCGTCGTAGCTCGTCAGACATTCGTGTTTCGGATAATGCAACTTTCCCGTGCGGTAGTAATTCAGTATGTGCCTGAAGATGTCGGGGTCCCTGTCGAAGAAGTACTCCTTGACGTCCTCGTCGTAGAAGAACTCCCTCTCGTTCGAGCCCAGAAGCGTGTCCGGGTACTTCTCGAGCGTGTTCCTCCAGGTCTCGAAGCGCCGCCCGGAGACGTTGATGAGGAGCTTCTCGTCGTCGGCCTTCCTGCGGTCCTTCGGAACAGGCGGCGGCGGCAGAGGGTGCGTGGCGATGGGCACCCAACCTATGGCCGCCGCCCGCGCGAATGGCAGCCAAGCGGCGACCGAGGCCATGCTGTGAGGAGGAATGTTCGCACGCTACGCCCGAATAACCAGCCCCGAACTCACCGGGACATCCGCCAGCGCGATATCCGATCCACGGGCACCTTTCCGGGCGACGAAATTTCACTAAAACGAGAACTGAAAAAAAGAAAACGGCAAAACAGACACCGTTCCGTGCAGATGCTCCAGACACCGATCCCGCGCGGCCTGTTTCTTCGATTATCGTGGATGTCGATGTTTGTGTCGATGTCTATTGAGGATTTTTCCCACTCGACGGGGTCTATCCCTTAATTGACAGGCCGCAATCCGCATCCAGATGAACATATCAACCGATTCATGCTGTTTTCGCACTAAACGTCAACGGGAATCAAGTAAACATGCACAAGGCGTGCGCATTTTTCCATCGTTTTTCGAGTCCGTTTCGGTTTTTCAGCAACCCACTGAATCTGGAGCACTGTAACACTACCGCAGCGCCAACAGTCTAAACGGGGACAAGAGAGAGTGTATTGAGGGAGTCGAGGGAGGCGACCAAAGAGCGTGCTTCGAAATTTTCATCCAAGAATCGAGGACTTTCGCCGCCTTTCGCTCGGAATCGTCGGCTATGGAAAAATTGGGTCAACGAAATGGAAAACGTGGTATGAAATTATGCCCTTCCGCGGTTTCACGCACCCGCTCCGACACCGAATATACCGATTTAATTATTTACAATACGATAATAGAATTTAATTGGTGCATAAGTTTCCGGATAGATCGGTGGGATTTTCTATCGTGCCACTGTGTCGGAGCGTGTTTAGTCGAATTCTCTCGATCGCTTCGGGCATCGGCGTCGTCGCCGTCGCATCCAGCGACGCCTGATTTATTCGAAATTCGAATTTCCGTGCTACGCGCACGTGCGGGGCCATTAACACGACGCACGCTTACTTTCATCGATTCCTCCACGTCGTTTTGAACTATCCTTGCTCTTAATTTCGCACACATTACTATTCCGTAATGACGCGTTCGCATCGACAATGACACACACGTCCGAGCAGGCGTGAAAACAACGCAAATTTAAGAACAAAAATGTTAAACTTTTATTGAAAATTATTATAAACATTTTCCTTACAAAGCTAAATAAACAAAAGTAAGTATGACAAAATGTACAAAATTAAATGATAAAAATAAAATCGCTAAACGTACACTAAATTTTTATTACCGAAAATGATTTATACAAACAGGTGTATAACAACTAGGTGAAAATGGGATTTCCATATAGTTGTTACTCCGGAAAATTTAACATAACTAACTATATAATACAATGTATACAAAATGCGAAATGCAAACAAATCTAGGATATTTCGTAGATATACCTCTGAATTTGCCTCAACGCTGAATGATTCTTCCAGTCGATATTCCATTCTTACTACAACTAAAAATAACTACTATCATAAAAAAAATTCAGTCAATCAAAATCACCATTTTCGTATCATTAAAAGTATTAAAAGAAAATAAAACAGCGAAGTTTATATACAAGAACCGTTAGCTGATGAAACTAAATAATTTATTAGATTTACCTTAATTAGTACAAAAAGTAAGGATAACAGAATTTGGGATATTCGCGGAGGAGTTTTACTCTTCATTGAATACGAAATTCACCAAACAAGGACTAGCTGGATTAGCATATCTAACAGTGAAAAAATCATTCAGTTCACGTAGAAAAAGTTGGAAAAATCAATTCGAGTTTGTTCTTCTTTGGAGCAAACTAATGAGAATAATCGAGTACAAATCACTTATACATATTATGCGGTAGAGCATAAAATTTTCTTAAATTTTGATGATATATTTTTCTTATAAAATACGTTTTTTTTATCAGGCAATGCAATTACATACAGAATGTTTAATTCGTTTTTTTATCGTTTTAAATCGCAATTTTCAACTAAACACCCTGTATTTATACTTAACTCTAATGGTAAAATAGCAATATAAATCGTTATTTAATTGTATAAGTATTGCAACCATTATAGGCGATGGAAATAATATATTCATCAAATTTAGAGGTAACATTCAACTTATGTATAGTTGGAGGAGCTCCAAAAATTGATAATATCCAAATAAAAACCCAGTAAAATAAAAAATATATATACCAGCAGTAATCCACTAATTAGAGAGACTAAATTGATCATTAGATTGTTGGCTAATCGCTCTATTTATTGGATTATTGATACATTTTATGAGAATGAAGTGCTGCGACCAGCGAGTTAATCGTGTCGTGATTGTTATTTTTTTAGAAGCTCTCCATTATAGAAACTCACACGAAAGAATTAAAAATTTACAAAACGATCAAGTTACAAAAAAAAATTAAGTTCTTTATAATTACAATTAACTGTACTTTTATATCACAATAGTTAGTTAATGCCTAATGGGATGTTATTAATATAAAAATATCTTAAAAATAATGGTCACTCGAACGCTAAACAGTTAAAGGCATTATTATTATTGAATATTACTTACTAGAATTATTATACAAATGCTGCAAAAATATACCGAGTCATTAGATATTCAATATTGCTTATCAAATGAACAGTTTGACAAATCAAGTTAACAATCTCAGTATATCCTGTCAGATATGTTAAAATAAGGGTTTTTTCCGAGTTTAGCGTTTAAGTTACAATATGTCCCAAATTAAGCAGGCATTCCTAACGAAAACATATCCATTTTTTAAAAGAGAAAATAAAATTACAACGAACCTTTTACGGGAATATATTAAATATATAAAATAGCATCTAAGTGTTATTGGTGTTCTTTTTTCTTTCTTTAATGCGTTTCATTTCCTATGTAATTTTCAGTACTGCCGACGACGTTGTCGAAATACCAACAACGCCGATCCACAGTAATAACAATTGTTCAGTTTCGAATTGATTATCAATGTAAAAAATGTAAAGATATGGAAATTTCCGAGAGCAAAGTGATGCAAGGACCGAATCGAAAACAAAAGACCGCGCATCAATGAAACAGACACAGCGCTTGATTTTTCATCGGACTAACTGAAGAAATGGTAACGTTGATGCCCAAATTTCCGTTGTCTGCGAAATGCTGCGCAATGGAGTTGTCAAAAACCAAACAATCGCTGCCCATGATGGCGGACGCCACTCCCTCGTGGCTCGACCGAGGCACTGCTTCCCATATCAGCCTTCTTCGATTGCCGTTCAGTTCCAATCTGAGGAGCATTATCATTAGATTTATCGCTACGAATCTGTAAATGTCGCTTGCCTATACGCGAAGTGCTCGGCTTGCTTTCGAGATCCTATGAGTTGGACGATGGCGAAGAACTGAGTGTGACCGTCGTTTTTTTCTTGTTTCTCCAAGACGAGCATGAAATGGTGGCCGAAGCAGCTCTGCATCATCACCCAATCCACGGCGCCGGCCAAATTGATTTCAGTGGCTAGAAAGACGATGTCTTCGCCGTTCAGCGTGGTTATGTTCTTGTGAGCATGCTGAAGATGGACCATGACTTTGTCCAATTGACCCTACAAATCGATTGTTCATTAAATTATTCTTCGTAAGGTGAGTACCGAACTCACCTGCCATGAGCAAGAAGCACCAGGACAGGGACAACTGTAAGGACGAAATTCGCAAATCTCTTCGTGCTCCGCCTTTTCGTTTAGACCTAAGGACATTCTACATCCCGTGGCTTTGTGTTTACAGGGAAACATTAGGTTATTAGCAACTTTTTCCATGGCTAAATTTCGGATATTACCTACAAAAAACAATTAAACGTATAGCAATCGAATAGAATACACTAATAAGTTTATACTGACCTAAAGTACCTCGACAAGTGGGGCAACAGGATAATTTCGGACGACAACTGGCGCAAACCAAATGGCCCACCTGGCATTGCATTATCGGAGGTAAAACAACTTCAAAGCAAACTGGACATTCGAACAATGCAGCGAGCTCATCGGTGAGGGTTCCTGGGGTGGTGTTTAAGGTAGTTAGTTGATTCGTGGAACTCGATGAAGCAGAAGAAGTCTCGCCAGTACTGCTACCCCTGCCGCGTTTTTGACTAACTGCTTGAGCCATTTTTTACTAGATGGTATCTGTAAATAGACGAAAACTACACTGCGACTTTAAATCTAAGCAGAAATACTGTAAATTAGAAAACCATTCCTTTAATAATTAATTATCCAATACATTAGAGATCAAGTATTTGAATTAGTATTTAATTGGAAGGTTTCGTTTTAAACATTTACCTACAGTAGACCAAAAAAGTATTCGTACAGTTGCATTATGTTCTGGAAGTCCGCGTTCAGTAAACCGAAACAAGAAGTAACTAGCAAATTAAAATCTACATTTCAAGACTATTCTTGCAATCATTAATTAACATTGTTATTAAAAATGTAAAATAAAAAAAAACGAAAAATGTTTGCTTTATCCCCAAAATAAGTATTCGTACAGCAACGTTTTATCAATTTCTTGACTCTGTAGATATTAAATTGTTTATTGTTTTCGCCGGTATATTAGTATTAGGTTGAGCTCCTAGTTCTGTTTTCAAAATAATTCAAGTTTACCTTAAAATGCCTAGAAAAACTGAAGAAATAGATGGTGACTTAAAAAAGTCATCATCCATCATTTTATAGAAGGAAGATAATTTAAGGAGATAGGTAAAATTGTTCAAAAAACACATATTACAGTTCAGTACATTGTGAAAAAATATAAATCTACTGGTTCCGTGGAAAATAAGTCAAGATCGGGAGGTACTGCCAAGTTAACTCAACGAGATCAGAATTTCATTTATCAAAAAGTTAAAAAAATTCCCTTTGTAAGTGCTCCATACATCGTTTCTGAACTGGAATCCAGTACATGGCATAAGACCCATCCGGAAACTCTTCGATACCACATTAAGCGATTAGAATATAGAGGAAGAAGACCTGCTAAAAGCCAAGGATAAATAAGAAAAATCGAAAGCTAAGAGTGGAGTTTGCTAAGTGTTACATTAATAAACGTTTAGAGTTCTGGAACCAGGTTATATTGTCAGATGAGAGTAAGTATAACATTTTTGGATCGGATGGAGCCAAATCTGCCTGTTAATTGTTTTTTCATTTGTATATTTATTAAACGGGTAATTACACGTATAATGATTATAATACGAGTGTACGAATACTTTTTTGGTATACTGTATGTCAACAATTAAAATATACCTCATATTTAATTTAAAGCTTTCTTAAACTCTTTGTTTGCCACATTTACCAATGTTAACATATAATATTAGTATATCGTTTAAATTAGTTTATCAAATTGAGTCATTAGTTCTTTTTGTGTCACTTCAAAAGATTATAACTCGAAATTACGTTGTTATCAAAGGTTCATCTGTAATTTTAACTTTTTCTTAATTAATATGCTGTCGATCGGTTGTGTTTATTTTCATTAAAAAACTTTTACTATGAAAGAAACCTAGTATGTTTTGATAATTGACAATTGCAGGTAGGAATGGGATGTTGATTTATAATAGGTTAGCTGACGCCTGTAAATTGTGCAAATAGAACATAAACGGCTTCAATGTATATTTGCTCTACCAGGAACTTACATTTTTATATAATAGTCTGGAGATATGCAAATGTAATGATTGCCAATTAGGAATCCAAACCGACAGTACGAAATTTTATTTTTCGTCTGCGGTCAAAGAGTGTGAAAATCATAATGTTTCGAGTTGGAAAACGTTAAAAGAGTCCATAATTTTATAAAATAAACGTCCTCTCAAGGCCTAAAAAATGTTAAGACACCATCACTTATCACTGTTTTTACTAAAACCACCATTACAAAACACATTTTTTTCTAGACCAGCAAAATTTGACATTTATTTACCTTTCATCATGGTAGTCGCTAAGCCGGTTTCACACATTGACAGTTGACGTTTTGGTCTTTGATTATGCTCTCATACAGTACAATTTATTTTCATTATACAATTGGGTAGCATAAAAAACCAACAGACTAATTATCTCAAATAATAGTTTATTTAATCTTGTTAAGGAAAGTAATCAAATATTAACAGGATGAGGAAGTGGTTAAAAATGTTTTGTTCTCAGAAGAGAAGAAAAATGAGACTGTGACTTTTCTGCGTCGAGTTAAAACACAGGCGGCGCAAGAAATCAGTAGAAGGTTGATTTTTATTAAATCTAATAATAAAATTTTGTGTAAATAACAAACAAAAAATATTTATACTTTATATTTTCAAAACAAAAGGTACATAAAAAATTACCTACTATGATTTAAATTTGATTTCACACTTGTAGTTTGATTTTCTAATGCTTAATATACTTAACAAGAAAATATTCTAATATACACTTTATCAACATCGATATCTTACAATTTTATTATTCGTTGCTTCAACAAATTTATCTCAAGGATTCTGCTCTTTTGATATAAACATTTAAATCTTTAGTTTTCTATTTACTTGCGAAGAAGCAAACAATCAAATCATCAGCCTCAAATCATTTGGTCCGGTTAATTTTATACAATATTAAAAAAAAAAACAGCGTCCATTTTATGTTACTAAATTACGAGTATAAAACCATATATAGTATACATATAAAAACCAAATAAAGTATAAATTTTATTAAAACAATTATGAATAATTAGTCTATTATTCGCTTAGTAACATTTAGTAACGTTAAGCAACGTCGGTAAAATAAAAATAAAACAATTTAATTCTGTTAAAATCAAACAGTCTTAAACTAATTAATTTCCATAAAAGCATTCAATAACTTAAATAAACATGAGTGTATAAAATTGAAATAAACATAAGTAATTTTCATATCAAAATAGAGATGTCGAGACCAATAAATCTTAACTTCAAATATAACAAAATACTAATTTTTACACTATTCTTATTGTATTTAAGTAGAAACATTTTTTGATTGAAAGCTTATTAAAAATCGGAACAGACACTTCAGAAAAAAATTTGGCAGTCTAATTAATCAGTACATGAAATAGAAAAATACCGAGAAATTGTGGGAATCTCCAATTGTGATGTGTACATTCACCCTGTATATAAGTAACAAAGTAATCCGTTTAATTTTAAATAAGCCCTAATTTTAACAACTACAATGTTCGATTACGAACATTTTTAAACATATATCTAACGTCAAAAATATTGAATGTTTCATTAATCAATCAGTTAATAAATCAACCAATTTAAATCACTGGAATTAGGTTCAGAATAATCTTTTCTCGTAAGAAAACAGGCTGTGCACGTTACCTTCGGCCTGCGCTGAATGCGTTCTAATTTCGAATCTCAGCTTTCCCTCATACATCCATTCCCTAAAAAAAGAACACATATCAAGTATTAGAATCGACCATATTAAATCTTATTTACACACTAAATATACGCAATCAAAACATCGCTTATTGCATAACGCAAGAATTAGTTATCGCAAAATATATTTACCCTACAATTATTATAAACATGTTTATTATCAAATTGTTTTGAAATGTTGACAATATAGCTTATCAATAAAATTATCGGGCTTGCGTTTTTTGAACATCTCTCAATGAAACCAATTAAATCGAAAATAGCCATTCGGCGATACAGGAATTTTTGCTCGCAGATAACGATGCAGGTACTCACCTAAGCCCGTTCAAGGACTTGACTCCGATGTCCTGGCAACCGTGCTTTATACCGCACTGCAAATACGGCACAAAACGCAAAACTGACCCCTTATCGACGATGCTGCCGCTAACTCCTTGCGCCACTTTCAGTTTATCGACTTCACTGGAGCAGAAAAAAGAAAAAAAACTCCGTTCGGATCAAAGTTTAAACTAATTTGCATACCGCAAACAACATGTGGCAATACGTACTTGTGGAAATATCTATTCATAGCGGACCCCATGGCGTCCTTGCGATCCATGGCCTCGATGCTCCCCATGCCGCGGTACTTCTTCAGCCTCACCCCGTCGGAGAAGAAATATTCGCCGGGGGCCTCCGAAGTGCCGGCCAGCAACGACCCCATCATCACTAAAACAAACCAAATTAGACCATCCCGACGGGCGATTAGGCGATGATTTACCAGTCGAAGCTCCCAGCGCGAGGGCTTTGGTGATATGGCCGATGGACTGGATGCCTCCATCGGCTATGACGGGCACGCCGAAGTGGTTCGCGTACTGGCTGACTTTGAACACGGCCGTAGCCTGAGGTCGCCCTACCGCCATCACTTCCTGGGTGATGCAGATGCTGCCGCTGCCCATCCCGACCCTCAGGGCGTCCGCGCCGGCCTCGATCAAGTTCTTCGCTTGCTTTTTAGTAACGACTGTAAGCGAGCAATTGTAAGAAACGCGCTACGAATTTGATTAGAAGTATTACCGTTCCCAGCGATGACTTGGAGGTTCGGATAGGTGCTTTTGATGAACTTGATCATCTCTATTTGGTAGCTGGAGTTGCCTTGGGAAGAGTCTAGCACGACAACGTCAACGCCAGCTTGTACCAGGGCGGCCAGTCTCACTTTGTCCTCCTCTCGGGTGCCCAAGGCGGCGCCGACGATGAGCTGCTTGTTGTCGTCCTTCGAAGCGATGGGGTAACTTTTGGCCTTCTTCAAGTCAGTTCGAGCCATCAAGGCGATCAAGTTGCCTTGGGCGTTCACTATCGGCAGTTTGCCCTTTTTGCTCTTCTCCAGTATGTGGTTGGCGTCGGAGAGGGTCACCCCGGACTGGGCGGTCACGAGGCTCTCCAACTTCGTCATGATCTGTTCCAGTTTGATGTTCTCGAAGTCGTCGTCGTCCAGGAAATCGATGTCGCGCGAAGTGACCATTCCCACCAGCCTGCCGCCCATCTTGCCGTTTTCGGTGATGGGGATCCCGCAGAAGCCGTGCTCTTTCTTCACTTTGAGCACGTCGGAGACGGTGTTCGAGGGGCACAGGACCACCGGGTCGTGAATGAAACCGTGCTTGTACTTTTTCACTTTGCTCACTTCGTTCGCTTGGTAGCTGGGCAAGCAGTTGTGATGTATGATTCCGATGCCGCCGCATAGCTGAAATGTTATTGTAGAATTAATTGTGGAAGTGTAGGGGAAATGGGGTAACTTACAGCCATTGCGATAGCCATGTCGGCTTCTGTTACTGTGTCCATAGGAGATGATACGAAAGGTGCTTTTAGGGTTATTTTTTTCGTTAATTTACTCGAAAGATCCTAAAATTTATACATAAATAAAGAGTTATTAAAGCAATATATCAACAAACATACCACTTCAGAGGGTGGGAAGTCAATATAACCCGGCAATATAATAAAATCACTGAAAAAAAAGATAGTACAAGACCACTTATATTAAACATTTTTTATTACATACTTGTAAGTAAGCCCACTGCCTTTGTTAATCATATCCTCAGCGCTGAATCCATCCTCAAGATCCAAATCCACCGCGCTATTGTTGGAATTGTTGTGGTTTTGATCACCCATATTCTGGAATGGAATTAAAAACAGATCACGTTTTCGAGTAGCCTGCGAAGTGTCCAGGCGTTAAATGGAATTCATCAGTTCGCAAAATCCGTTTATAAATAATTCATGAAGCACGGCGATGCACATGCAATAAAACTTCCTAGTTTGAAATAATCCCGACTACTACACAACTACTTAACGTAATTAAAATGAATTTGTACGTCTTCGCGGACGTGCGTTTAATTTAGTCATCGATTTCGTGCGTTGCGTACTTACGTTTGAGTGATTTTTCTCGTTTTTCACCATTTAAATGCAGATTTATTCCCACGTGGTGAAAAAGACAGGTTAAATGATTTCGAAAAATCAATATTTCTGGAAACTGTTTTGTATCCAAACGATGTTTGCAATCGGTTCTTGCGAGGAATATTCTATCGCTAACACCGACAAAATATTGCCTTTTTTAAAACGTGTTATTTGCGTCTGACACCGTTGTTGATCTCCACTTTTATTTATTTCGTGCAAAATACAATCGCAGCAAAAAAACGAGGTAATTCTTCTTTACGCGAATTGATTTGCCTTCTACTAATGGCTGTAGAACTAAAATGCAAACAAAACTCCTGCACTATAGGCAATCAACATTACATTTATTTTTAAAACTATCAGTGGCACCCGTCAATAAGGGTGCATTTTTATTTCTTCATAAACACCTACACAATACACAACTCCTGCCAAAAATTATAAATAAAATAACGCATGTTTCTTAAGAAAACAAGTTTATTTCTATATATAATTTAAATCACAATTTGTAAAAGTAATAATAAAAATTAACTCACATTGAAATAATAATTTTGTAATAAAAAATGTTACAATAAATGGTATGTTTATATAAATATGTTATATATATACATTAAAAATTCGAGGTCAGATCATATCCCGAACACATTCAGTATCTAACTCTTGTATGAGGCATCTCATAAAAGCCATCTCCTTCCGTGCATTGTCGAACATGGTACGGGGATCACTAGCCATGCATCTCAAGCAATTCGGAGCGAACACCATAGCTAAGTTGGAAGCGTCCATTTTGGTGTGTTGTATAACCTCAGGCTTATTAAACGTCTGAAGGAACCTAATTAGGTAACATAATACAAGCCTATGCAACGTCGGCAGGCGTAGAACTAAATCGCACGCGCGCCGAGGAGTCATCGGCTCCGCCACGCAATCCTGATACAGCGAGTCCGGTATGAGCGGCTCGTACAGCTCGCGCAGCCACAATTTCAGCAGGTTCGCCGGCACGTGGGCGTCGCTCGGCTCGCTGTTCTCCCACAGGTCCATCTGCGCCTTCAATCGGTTCACTTCGTCCACGTCGGCCGACACGCGGAATATCCCCTCGGTCGTCAGACCCTGCAGCTTCAACACTTGCTGCGAGAGCTCGACCTGGGGCCAGGGCAGCCTGCGGTTCGGCCAGCGGCTCGCCTGCAATTGCATCACCTCGCGCAACGTGTTACCGAACATGCTCGCTTGGAATATCTGCTTTCGAGCGGCTTCGATATCGTCTATTTGGGGGCGCCTCGCGGTTCGTTTACCGCCTGCTCCTATTCTCTCTAATCTTTGGCACGCGACTGTCGCATAATGGTTGACCTGGAATAATCGTCGTTAATATTCCGCATTAATTTACATATTTTTATACTTACTTGAACGTGAATTGGCCATCTATTTACATCGGGGAACACCCTCGAAAAGGTAGGGTCTCTATGCCTATTTAAGTAGCCCAAGAGAGCCGGTTGGAATACGGGACTCGGGGGAACGAAAGCGAGCGCGATGGTGAGTAATTCCCAACCGCGAACCAGCGATTCCTTCCGAGGGTTCTCCGTGGTTTGTCTGCACAACTGCACGAACAGTTCGTCTCTAAGAAGGCCCTGCACGTGGGCCGTTCCGAGTATTTCCATCAGTAGAGAATTCAGGGAAGTTCCGGGCCTCGCTTTCCGATCTCCCATGTACATCTGAACTTGCCTGAACATTTCTAAAGCTTGACGAGCCACGGGTTTACTGGACGCCAACAGAGGCCTTTGCAGGCTCCGTTCCGACCAGCTGAGTAAATCACGAACACTTGCTTTCCTCCTGAACAATCCCCTTCCGCCTAAATTCAGATTGTCGACAGCGAACTTTTCCATATCGGCTTCCCGTTCGGGCTGCAACGGTGGCTCGGCCAAAGGCTTCAGCAGCGGTACAGACGGCCTCTCTTTCATCTCCCTGTCCCTCTCCCTCGGTTCAGTGCTAGCTGCTGTCGGGAGATTCAGGTATTCCACAGGCCGGTGGGACAATCGGTGGGGCAGGTAACTGCCCTCGGACTGGTCGGAATCTTCGTTGTCCGGCTCATGGCCCGTCAAGGATTCGCTGCCGCTATCCGAATGGTCGCTGTCGGAGTCGCGGCTGTTGTTGAGCAGGAAATGCTCGAGCGGAAGCAGCTGGGAGTCGTGCCAGTTGGAGTAGAGCGGAGCCTCGGCGCCCCTCTGGCTAAAGCTGCTGCTCCGGCACAGGTCACTGGGTTTGCGCCTCAATTGGGGGGTGCTCGCCGATAGGCTCAATACTTGGCCTCGTTCGGTGAGATGGCCCGTTTGCGTGGACTGGTGGCTGGTTGCGGCTGGCGTACAGTCCGTGTTGTGTTTGAGTGTTTGTAGCTTGGCCAAAGGGATAATATCGCAATTAGTAGGTTTATGCCATACTGTCTTTTGTGATGTAGCGTTGTAGTAGTAAAATCTAGCTGTGTTTTGATCGAAAAGTTCCCACCACTGGTTGGAGTCCGTTCGTTTGACAGGTACACCTTCTGGAGGGTCCCACACACATTCTCCTGTAGCCAAATTGGCGTACATGTGTTCCTGCGTCTTGGGCTCGATTATTTCTACCCATTCCACCCTGGAAAACGATAAATTTATTTAATATAGGGTGTGTCAATTAAATATTGATTGGAATACCTGTTGTATGAATTAGAAGCCATTCTATAACATTGTATCGAGAACTTCTATCTACACCAACCTATTGATATGTGTGATACCATTTTGATGCTATATTATTTATCTGTATTATCCTCCGTCATATCTCCAATAAGTAAGGATATCCAGAAAACCATAATAAAAACAAATTTAACCGCAGAACCATACTATCGTGTCAGCGCCATTGTTTATTTTACTGCCAACTGCACAACCCAGTTTCTAGTTTCCCCCAAAAAAACATAAACAAAATGACGTTTCTGTTCGCGCTGAAATACGAATTTCATCTGATATTCCGAAATGATCTAATACTTAATAAACCAATGATCTCATTGTAAATTCTGCTAATTTTAGCAACGCGAACGGCTTATCTCTAAATGTATTTCATTTCATCTTTAATTCCAGCTAGCAATGCTAATTTCGTGCGTTAATAAATCCAATATGCGAGGTATGTTTATTCATTATTTTAATTTTGTATTAAATTAGGAAACAATGCTGTATTTATTGTATTGAAATTAATAAAATATTTATCAAAAATATAGTTATTTTTCGTATAAAATTGCCATAAATAAACAAATGTCTTAAAACAATTCATGCTGGGCTTCTTGGGATTTTTAATTTTTTTTTGTAAATTCTCGTTCTTTGAATTTCTGTAGTAAATTGACAAGTACATAAAATAATAGTTTAATAGTAAATGTGCGTACTTTCTGAAATAATAAATATAATTGCATAAATAACACCAAGTGATAGTATGTGAAAGTGAATAAAAGAGCAAAAAAATCGCACTTTCAGAAACTACAAATAATTCTCAAAAAAAAACTAAATAACACATAAAACAAGTAATTTCACTTAATTAGCGAAATGGCCAGTTAATAGGGAGATGTATTGCGAGAACCCCCCCGGCCTAAGCTAGAAAAGGTCATTGCAACTCGCTTCAAAATAATATTTACAATCCCATTTAATACACACTCAAAATCAATTCATTAATATTCCTTACTTCATTATCGCAAGTTTGTAATATTTAACGAATTAATCGAGCATAAAAACGGTATATACAGCGAGTTATTTAAAAATAAAACAGGTGTTTGTGTCACTTAACGCTATACCTACTCGACTAAAGAATTCAATACATCTCCACCAAAGAGGAAAGAGGCATAATAACTGTTCGGGCAAGTCCCATCCTGCAACTAACTACCTGTTCTCTCTCAAGTGCGTTCATCAGGCTTAGTTGGTCTGCTCTCAGCTCGTTGCGATTTGTCATCAAACATACGGTTAGCTTTGGTGAACAATTTTGGCGATTTCAACGCAAATAACGCGATCTACGGTGATGTGATCATGGGAAATAGCAAGAAATAGTTCGTGTGAAGTCGAAAACCGCCAGTTACGATGTTAACAATATCGGAGAACGCTCTTTACAACGTGCCCATTATTTAAAGTAAGTAAAAACATTCGTTTTAGAATTTTAAACGTTTCTCTGTAACTACACAAAACAGGTAGGTAAGTACAGAAGTAGAATAATGAGCGTTGATATTTCTGTTCGGTTTATTTTGCAACATTTCAAATAATCGGAAAATTTAAAGTACTGTTTTTTTTTTTTGAAAGTACACTGCAGGTATTCCAAACAAATGTAGATACCTAGATTAAAATCTATGCTCGCCTATGTGATTAAGGTGTGACATGCATCGGTATATTCTAACATCTTTAAATCGTTTAAATACAACATAATAATGAGTTTTATGACACACTAACCGTAAATGGTATAGGTACATTCTTTACATAAGCACGACTTAATTACCCAAATTTCTTTTCCACTTTTGGAAACTTATTATACTCGCGGTTAGTGAATGAAAATTTCGCGAACAATATATCGAAAATTATCTAAGTTAACAAAATTTTATTGAACCACTTACAGATATGCAAAAGATCGTTTAATTTATTCTTAAAAAATAAGTACAATGTACGATCATCGCTGAAATATTTTTCTCTTGTAAAACTGTACGAGCGCAAGATATTAAAAAAAATCAAAAAAGGAAGTGCATCCCGCTTACGCACATGTTTGCAGGGGTTGAAATCTTAAATCCATGACCGACGCCGGCGCTATGCTATAGTAACCCCGTTACAGACTCATCCCTTGCGCTGTTTCCGTGGGGTTTTGTGTACGGAAGTAGTCGCAAATCGAAGGGGTCGAAAATGTAAAATCGCTCCGTCCAAAGGCCTCTCTTCGAGGCTCCTCTAACGGCTTAACGAGTGCAATTGTTAGTGCTTAGTTTAGGTAAATATTTAGGGAAACTCTCGCGATCGGTCTTCCAAATAATTAACCAGGAATGTTCAGCTGCGTGTGGCAGCTATGTGGATGGTAAGTTTGTTCGATTCAATGTTGCTCGTGTGGCGTAACTAAAATATTTATGTTTCGCTGGTTTGCGTATTATCGAATTCGACACGTATTTCGTGTGGATTAATAAAAGTGCATGCACAAGCGCCGGTTCTGGGAGATACAGGGCTGTAACCTAAATAAACCGCCCTACTTTTGTAACGATTGGATTCCGTGTACGAATTTACGTAGCGAAGAAGTCGAGTTATTTTCGAAAAATTCCTAACGAAACATTTATTTATATCATTCTTTACGGTCTATTTTAAAACAACAAAAAATAAAGTGCATCGGGTTTTTCAAAGCGTAAATGATTGGCATCTTAACGCGTTATTTTTATATATCAGCCCTGGAAATATTCTATGGAATTTATTCATTCATCAGCTGTAAAACTAATGATCCATGAATTTAATGTGCTGTAAAATGTAAATACCTAATAAATATATGTACCTAGTATAATTCAAGGTAGCATATGTACAGGGCAATCACTTCTGTGTAAAATGTTGTAAATAAATCGCGCTCAATATACACCCACTCAATTTATTGTGTACTTCTCGTAAACGCTCACAATTTATTTACAGGGTTGATCCCAGTAGAATGGAAAATAAAAAAGGGATCTTCCAAAATCAACAAGCAAATGAACAAACCAAAATCGAAACGTTCGTAAAGCATCCTCCGAACCAAAACTCATCCGATCTACAGCGCAACGTTCAATACAACATCAATTTGAAACAACCCAACTACATCGTGCAACAGATCAACCCGAATTTCCAAAATTTCCACTACGAAAACCAGTACAAAATATACAAGGTACCGGATGGTTTCAAGGCGCCCCAACATTTCCACGCTCAATACGAGAAGAGTGCTCAATCGCAACTGCAAAGAATCCCGCCCCAATCTAGTCTCGCGCTCCCGAATGCGTCGCACATCTGGGTGCCCCAGCAACCGTCGGGCTCCGTCGCGTTTCACAATCAGCCGGCCCCGCAATGCGAGTACCAGAAAATCAGCCCCCCGACGGCTTTCCAGAACCAAGCGAAGCCCGTCTCGGATAAAAAGAAAACGACCGGGACTTCCCAACTGAAGTCCCCTTCGGCCAAGCGACCGCCCGAGGCGCCTGTCACCAAGCAGGGATGGCTGCACAAACAGGGCTCCGAAGGACTGATGTTGTGGAAGAAACGGTGGTTCGTGCTGGTAGAATATTGCTTGTTTTATTACAAAGGTAAGTATTTTATATTGCGGTATTTTTAGTCGTTGTTTAGCTGGCGAGTTGTCAAAAATGCGCTATCGAATATTGCTTGTTTTTTGGCTGGCAAATTGAAAATACGTCGTTTCCAGGTCCCGAGGAGGAGAAGTTACTAGGCTCGATTCTTTTACCCTCCTACAAAGTGTCACTTTGCAAACCTGAAGAAAAAATCAGCAAAAAATTCGCTTTCAAATGCGAACACGCCAACATGCGGACGTATATTTTAGCGACGGATTCCCAAGAGCAAATGATGCACTGGGTGCAAGTTCTCAATATGGCCAGTCTGATGCAGAAAAATCAGTAAGTTCACGTTTAACCAACAAAAACAACCAGTAAACGCATTCTTTTCAGTGACCTCCCTAAACCATCTAGCGGTTTCAGCATCATCCACCAGCAGCAAATGAACGACAGCTACGAATCCAACGAGCAGCACTATGCAAAAACCAGCCTAAACCCCTCAACTCCTATTAATACTCATTCCCCATCCAGTAGTCTCCTGCAAGACCAATGCGTTTACAACCAACCGGTTTATGCTAACGCCCCCCCGAAACCGAGACGATTAAACGACGGGCTATCATCACCCAGTCCGGACATACTCGACCGGCAAAACGTCCAATACCTCGAATCCAGAAGCCTAAGCAGATCACCCAATCCCATATACTGCAAAAACCCCAACTACAAGCACAGCAGAGATTCTCTCAACGAACTCCAACGGCTCCACGACGTCGAACGGCGCACCCCCGAAACCTACGGCAGATCGAAATTAGACAACCGCCCGCTCGACTACGAAGACATCTACATCGAAGAAACCATGTACAAAAGACCCCTGAGTCCCGTA
Source organism: Phyllotreta striolata (assembly GCA_918026865.1). NCBI lineage: Eukaryota > Metazoa > Arthropoda > Insecta > Coleoptera > Chrysomelidae > Phyllotreta > Phyllotreta striolata. Next base: position 4,815,493 of record OU900103.1, on the reverse strand, counting down.
GCCTACAACCACGTCGTGAAGCGGACCAACCCCGCGCCCTCCTACCTCCCGCAGAGGTACCCCGTCGAGGTGCCGCAGTACCCGGCGCCGCAGATGCGCGCCAAGCCGGCCGGCGGCCACTTGGCGCGGCCGCACAGCGCCGATTTCCTCGAGTACGAGCTCAACCACAAGCCGGAGGAGCCGGCGGCGGCGCCGCAACGGCCGCGGCCCAAGTCCAGCCTGGACATCGACAGCCGCGCGGACAACGACAACGAGTTCTACTCGCGCGAGCGCTACGCGGAGAAGATGCGCAAGTCGGCGCAGTACTTGAAGCACGCGCCGGCGAAGTATCGGGCGAACGAGGCGCCCGAGTACGAGTGGATGCGCTACGAGGGTCGCGTGCAAAGGCCGCAGCCGGCGAGGAGCAAGAGCTCGCTGTGCGACGGGAAGCCTGACGGTATCGGCGATGTGAAGTACGTGGAAAACGTGGATTATTCGAAGATGTATTACAGCAAAGGCAGGAACGCCGAGTACGATCACTTCACGAGATCGGCCAGCGCTCGGCTGGCGCACCAAACCGAGAGGATACCGAGCGAGAGCAAAATGGCTTATAGAGATGGCGAAAGAAAGGTAGTTAGTGAAGTGCTTTAGAAATCGAATGATATTCATAATTGTATTTTTTAGAGGGAAGAATCGATGAGGAGGTTGCTGGAATGGAAGCAGCGAATGTTGCAATCGCCTTTGAACAGGAAAATAAAAGGGAACATATCGTACCGCGGGAGGGCGGACTTGTACAGCAACGACATCGGCTACAAGCTGTCGAAGCCGAAATACAACGATTCGTACATTGATGATTTTCACTCGAAAAGTTCGAATCAATACAACAGCTACTCGTCCGACGATGAAGGTACGTGCGAAATGGGCGTAAAATTATTTTGACGTCGTAAATCGATGTTTTTGAGACGATGCCGCTTTTTGTAAATTAACAATTTAATGTAGTTGTTAAAATAGTAACCAAACTGTTTAGTAACAATTTTATTATTTTCGGTTCATTGCCATTGCAAAATGTATTGTAAAATGCGGGAATTTGGGCTAAGTGTCTCACCTCTTGGATATTACACGAATCTTTCGAAAATCCTGTTTGATGATATGTAAAGATGGACATTTTTTGCGGTTGATTTATGTAAATTTTCTGTCAGTAGATTTAAAATTTAGTGGTTGTTGTGGGTGTTGGTTTTTTGGTGTACTATACTAGGACCTTCCTGCCTGAAACTCATTCTTATCTTTAACTAACACTTTTTATTTCAACATTAACTTAGGTTAATAGTCTCCTCTAATAACTAATTTGGAATAATGAAATTCACGTTGGATCATGTAAAAATGTGTAAAATTTTATGGTTGATTTAGAAAATAAGAAGAGCGGCAAGAAAATTGTTCAATCACAGGCAGGACGGACCTTGGACAAATTTACCAGTAACTATGAGTCACCTACACCCGCACAACCTCTTTCTACCACTGTACTTAGTACCTCCACAGAACGTGCAAAGCCATCGTATCACTTTAACTCGCATGAAACACCCTACACAAACGTTATCGAAAAGCTTTTAGTCTCGACTTGTCAGGACGGTTCTCAGAAACCGCTTAAATTTAGCAAAAAGGACTTAGACCAACTGTCGAATCTCTCCTCCGAGCTCGCCGAGCAAATGTCCGCGTCCGCCGTCAGCTTCGAATCCGAAAGCAACAACTCCAAAACCGGCGCAACCAAATCGGAACAGAAATGCGAAACGCCCGACATCGTAACCGTCGAGGAAAATTACATGCCCATGTCGCCGAGCAAGAGACTCTCATCGCAACTGGGCGGGAACTACGACAACGCCTTCGAAGTACTAGGCGAAAGCGTGAAAATCGACGAGAATCACTACGTAGAAATGACGCAAAACGCGGTCAACTCCTCTTTTTTATCCTGTAGTTTCGTCGCTCAAACGGGCGAGCAACCCATGCAGATTTTCAACGACGACAAATTAGAACCCCTCTACGTCGAACTCAGAAGTCCCGAGACGGCGAACGAGGAGGATTTTCCCGATATACTGATCACCCCCGAAACGAAATCCAACGCGAAATCGGACAGCTCCGATGCCGACGACGAGGCGTCGAAAGATTTAGACTCGTTGGACACGCCGAGCCAGCCGAGGTTCAGCTTATCGGACACGTTCAGGCCGGCTTCTTATTATCTGGGAACCGGCCAGGCGAACGCCGATCTTCAAGACAGTTCGGACAGCGAGCTGGTGTCGCCGCCGCCGATTCCATCGTCGCCTCCGCCGCTCGACGACATGAACAGCGTCAGCGAGTGCAGCTACACCAACTTCAAGTTAAAGGAAGACAATTCCGATGGCGGTAGAATAAAGGAAACCAAACGGAGGACGTCCGAAAACAACTCGATCGTTTCGAATAACACTGATGACGGTACGAAAACTGATAAACCTCAAGCGGATTTAGAACAGTACGTGAACCGCGCTGGTTCTTCGCAAGGAAATTTCCACGCCTACGAAAATCTGCTGCTCTCGCAATACGAAAGCGCGAAATTGGGTAAAGATTTAGCCGAAGAAGACAACGATTTTTCGGAAGTAGAAATACACGAGATTTGCCTGCCAGCGGCGTCGACTTCCTCGGAAATCGCCGGTTTATTACAAACCGATTCTCCGAATTTCTCCGCCTCGTCCGCCCCGTACTACTACTCCGATCTATCGATCACCCTAACAGACTCCCAATCCTCGTTGCTCACGCTGAACAACCAGCGCAGCACGCTCAAGTGCAAGAAGGACATATCGCACATACGGAACCCGATCAAGTGCAACGGCGACGGCGCCGCCACGTGCCGGCTCGCCGCCGAGGCGCGATCGGCGTCGGCGGACTTCCTCAACCTCGCCGACAAGCCGGGCCACATCGACGACAAGAACATCTACGAATCGAGCCCGGCGAAGGCCAACAACGCCGGCTTCCCGGCGCGCAACCTCTTCAAGCAGCACGACAAGTTCCAGCCGGCGGACGCCGAGGCGACGGTGCGCCGCTCGCACTCGCTCGAAGGGCTGCTGGAGGACGTGCTGAAGGACGGGCCGGCCGCCGCCGGCAAGGCCGAGGAGGCGTCCGAGGGCAGCTACCTGTGGGAGGAGGACGCGATATGGCGCGAGCGGCTGCGGTCGGCCAGCCAGCGGCACACCAAGTCGATGGAGGACCTGGACACCATCGGCGAGGCGGAGGCGAAGAGGAAGTCGAAGGCGCCGAGGGCGATCACGCGGGGCGTCACGTACGTGAACGAGAACTACGTGAAGGTGGAGAAGCACCAGGCGGACGCGGCGAAGAGCAGGATCAGGAAAGACGGCAGCTTCGTGTTGGATAGGGAGAAATTGAGGCAGTGGGATTTAATGTCGAGCGCGCCGTCTGATAATCAGGTTTCTGCTGCAGGCGCTAACCAAGCACAGGAGGGTAATAACGTTGTGGTGGAAATTTCGGAAGGCAATTTTCATCAGTCTGAAATTAGCACAGATCAACAAACAGGTATACATTTTGATGTTATTTATTTTAAATAGAAATATTGAAAATGTAAGTTTGGTAATAATAATTGTGAACGAGTTTTTGTAGTGCTTTTCACCTATTTTCTGATTCTACTTTCACCAAAAATCAACATCGATAACTCACATTGTCTTCTCGATATACATAAAGGTTGCTAAGTTAGAAAATTTTCGTCACTAATTTACTTTAAATTTTCCAACCTAGCAACTTTGCCTACAAAATAAACTACTTTAAATATAGTGCACCAACAATTAATCACCCGATATGTTTCAATTGATCTCGCAATTGCACATTAATCTTCTAGTAATTCATATATTTCATTGTATGGAAATTAACAAAGTACAACGAGTGGATGAATGTGTAAACTTTATTTAATTTATTTGTGGTGTTTATAGTCACATTTTCATACACATGTGGTAAATAAAATACGTGGAAAGCACTACTTCAAAAAATTAAAATGTCATAAAATAATACATACATATATGCATGTTCTCGTCGGGACACATGGTATAAATGTACTGTTTCAAATTTGTATTATACTACGTTATAAGATTTTTGTATATTGTATATTCGAGGAATTGTTACTGCCGCAAGTACCTAACGAATTCCATTATTTTTGTAGCGTCTGGCTCGATTTCCATGAATCCGCGCGATGCCAATCAGATGAGCACCTTTCCCAGATCGGTCTCCGCCCAAAAGACTTGGATCCCGTCGAATTTGCCGGCAGAAGCGCATTCTGTAACGAACCTATCCAGAAACAGCGATAAAGATTTCAAGTAGGTTCTCTAACACTCAATCTCCATGGCAACTAATAATTGTACTAATTTTAGTGCATCAAATCCAAGAATGTATTACGCACATCAATCATCTAGTCATCCCAACTTAACGCCAGCGAGAAAGGTAAGTTGCCCGATCGATAATAGAAATTCAATTCGCCCGAAATTCACCTCAATGAATATTTAAAAGAAAATTAATTTCATTAGGAACACTGGCCAATTAATGAAAAAGTGAGCGTATCCGCCGGTGAGTTACTAGGTAGAACCCATGAAGAACTCGTGTTGTTGTTAATACAATTACGTAGGCAAAGTTCGCAAACAATACAAGCCATTGAAAATTGTTACAATGAAATCGATACTATACAGGTTTGATTATTTTTTAAATATATCGCGCTCTTCCTACTACAAATCGCTAAAAGCATTCATGAATTACTAACATTGTTGGATCGGTAATTTGGTAAACTGGTAAATTGTTGCATTGACCTTTCATGACTAATCAATTAATTTACATCGCTTCATCATCTAAATCATTAACCCGTAGGTACTCTATTCGCTTAACTCATCCTGTATCAATAAACATCTATCATTGGGTTATTAAAGGCTAATTCAACAATAAATTTTTCAGGCCCAATTGTACGCAATGGATCAAACGAGAAGAATGGAGAATTTACAAAAACTGGAGCAAATCAAACAGCATTTATTAGAACTCGAGAAACAAGTAAGAACGATCCAGGAATCGAATCGACATCGCTTAATCAACTTTTTGCAGTACGAAAAGGGCAAGCCGCTGGTGAATTTGGTCGACAACATGGTTAAACTCGGCTCGCTTTATCGCGTTCCGCAAGAACGAAGCAACATCAGCCATCACATCAAAGACAGAATCGAATTCAACCAGCACATTCAGGAGCAGAGGCTCCTCGCCGAGGAGAAGCGCGACTGGAACCGATTGAACACCAGCCACCTGCACCTGCAGGAGAAAGTCCAACAGCTGTACGCCCTCGACAGGTCAGTTGAACGTCCATTCTAATAACAGTTAATACAACTAGCTGTTTAAGGTTAATCCACGAAGAGTCCGGCACGCTGCAAAACTTGCAGCAGGACAAGGAGGGCATCGAGCGCGCCTTGGGCGGGCTGCGGCATCGGCTGAGCAAAGGATTCAAGGACCCCAGCGAGATCGAGATGGCCAGGAAGCAGCAGATCATGCTCGAGAACGAGCTGATCAGGGTGCACTTCATGCTGGCGCAGAACTCGAAGAAATTGGAGGAGACCGTGTCGGGAAACGCGAAGCTCGAGCAAGAATTGATGGTGTTGAAGCAGAAGTTGCAGAGCGCCACGATGCAGAACACTCCGCAATACACCAATCCAAGTAAAAACTAACGAAATTATTAATGATGTGTGTATATAAAACGTTTGTTTTTAGGCGATAGTATAACGTGTAGTGCGGAAAACAGCCCTGAACTGGATTCCGACCTCCATAAAGTGAAGAAGAAGATCGGAGAACTCCAGCAGCAAAGACAGAAACTCAGCCTGCAAGTCCGGCAACTCACAGACAGATCTTCGAATTTGTCCCAGCAGAAGGTTCTACCGAATGATATTCAAAGCAGCAGCATGAACAAGAAAAGGATCCAGTCGCTCTGGCGCGAAACCGATTTAGACACGATGTCGATCACCGATCACGGAGAATACGACGCCAATTCTCCACGCGTCAAATCCAACCCACTGTACATAAACACCAGCTACAGAAACGAGGAATACGATTTCTGCCAAGACACCAACACGAATCCCTTCACCAACGACCACGCCACGACGACAGCGATCCCCCAAGAGAAGCAAGAAATCAAAACGGTGCGGATCGTTAAAAGGGAATCCGAGAAACGCCAACGGGACCGGGAAAAATCCATGCCGCCCGGCAAATGGGACGCGGTGCAAGAAGAAGACAGCTCGTCGGACAGCTGCAACGTCTTCAAACCGCCTCTCCACATCGCCCAAAGCGCCCCGTCTCTGCTCTCGTCCGCCGAGGATCTCAACGGATCGGGCGACCAGCGGGCCCCCGGCGACGACAAGCCGCACGAGATATCGCCCGTGTTCAAAAGCGAAGCCGCCCGGGAGATCATCACCGAGATGGCGATCCAGCAGACGCCGAAGCAGCCCAACAGGCGGATCGTGCCGAAGGAGAAGCGCAGGCACTACACGGCGCCGCACGACCAGTCGCTCCTGCAGAGCATCCAGCAGCTGCCCGACGATGCGGACAAGTTCGGGATGAACGGCAGGCGGGCCAGGGACGATTTGGACATGGAGCGGGCGCTCAGGCAGCGGATCGACGCGCCCGACGTCGTCAGATCTACTCTGATCAACACTGAGCTGAAGTATAACGAGAGAACCATCGATGATTTACTCGGAACGCCTAGTAAAATAAATATTCCGGAACGGTACATCCCCGAGCAACTGCCTCAGCTGTCGGTAGAGGAGCAGGAATACCGGCTGAAGAAAGTCGAGTCGATTAAGAAGATGCTGTCTGATACGACGTTTATAAGTACGAGCACTACTAATTTAAACGAAGGTGAGGAGTGACCAGATTTTGGGGTTTGTAATTAATTTAATCGTTTTGTCTGCAGATGGTCCAGAGACTGCGAAAGCTCCGACGAAGATAATCAACAAGGCCACTTCGAAGATGTGCGACGAGAGGAAGCAAAGGGAGCATTTACTGCAGCTCAATCAAATTTTGGCCAAGCAAGTGATGGAGATGAGCAAAATCGTAGCAGGTAATTTGTGGATGCTGTAAAGCCGCGGTAGTCGAGTTGTTTTGCGCTTGGTATTTACGTTTTTCTTTGTTTTCTTAGGTATCAACAATTCGGAAGAGAAGTAGAGTAGTTTCTAAGTTTCGTATCATTTGCTGCTTGTTAAAGGTTTGTTTTTAGTTCATTTTTTATTTTTTTTGCTTGCGTTACTTGCGATTTTTTTCAGCAAATAACTTCTTAATTATATGGAGAATCTTTTTTTTTTTAGAAAAAGCAACGGCGAGTATGTCCAATCAAAAGGAGCAGAATAAAGCAGAGGAAGACGAAGATTTATCGCCTTTAACACCCTTGCCTCTTTATCAACAGCGTGATAATTTTTACACTTAAATGTTATTTGTTTAATTTATAGAAATATTAGTTATTATGTGCTAAAGTACAAGTTAAAATTAAAATATTTGTTGTATTTAATTTTGTATTTTATTAATTTATATAATCGTGAAGATAATTTTAATTACCAATTAAAAACTGTGCCTGACAATAAAGTTCTTGTTTTAGTTTAGAAATTTGTGTTCATTTTATCCTGATTTTTTTTTTTAAATTTTAGATTGGATAACAGTAAGATAAATTCGGAATAAGCACGGAATTTTCCTATTGGATAATACAACAAAAAGTTAATCACAGAAGTTGATTATATAATATTTTAAAGGATATCGTAAATTATGTAACCGGCAGTATTTACATTTAAGACATTGTACGCGGACGCCTTATCAACTGGGTTATCAATCTCCTTCCAAGTGTTTGGTACACACGAAACCAGTTTCGATGCGTTTAGAATATCTTTTCCAACCACCAACTGATAAGAATTTATCATATTAAAATTTCAAATAATCGCCGGAAAATTAGGTTCACCGCGGTATAAATTATGCAGCGTGAGCTCGTCATTATAGCACAAAAATTATTCAAGATGGAAGTTTTGTTCTTAATTGGCTTCGTTATCTCGCCCTGTATATGTAGACTAGACATTCCAGTCCTTCAAAGGAGGTTCTAAAAATCCTGTCTATTGAAAACATTTCCATAAAACGAAGTGGCACAATGAATAAGGTAGCTTTACGAATGACTAGTGTTGCGAGACGAAGAACAGAATAAATTAGCATTAAAAAATTATAACAAATACTTTATTAGATAAATAATACTACATGGAATTGTCTGAAAATAGACAATCACATGAGTTACAATAATACATCTACATTATAGTTAGGTTAAAACACCTTCCCTATAATAACAAAAACTAATAAACTCAATGACAATCAAATAAATATCTTTACATACTAATTAAATACGTTCACAAACTAGAAAACTGTATAAACAGATTAAAATTTTGTAATGTATTGCACAATTGGAACAACAGTTACAATTTAACGACTAATTCTCGTCTATTCTTTTTGCTAAAAAAAAGCAATATTTTTTATGTAACTAAATAAATACCAAAAACTTAATGCACTATTGAAGAAATATTAATAATAGGAAAAAATACCAAACTCTAAACTGAAAAATAAAAATACAAAATTACTCGTAGATGTAAAAAAAATTGTTACAATTATTTAATTTCTCTTTTATAAAATATAGTAAGAATTCTAATATTTAGCTACATACATAACAGCATCAATTACGCTACAATTTAACAATTGATTTTACTAAAATAATGACCACGCAATGCTTATTTCTATAATTGTAACATCTACCCCTTCTGGTGGCAATACAGTGACAATTCCATAGCAGTTTGTGTAATTGCAAACAAACATAATCCTAATAATAAGATCGATTAAACTAAAATAATTCGTTGAATTCTCTAATCTTGCGCGATGAACAATTATTGACACTAAAAAATTAATTACAAACCAAACGCGCCTAAGATATGCATTTTGCATTCTGCACAATCCTAAACAGAAATTTAATGAAAAAACAAAAACAACAAAAAAAAAATTGTCATTCCAACTCGTGAGAAATGTTGATAGAAAATAAATTAATAATAGTAAATACTATTATTGAATAATTATCATAAACTACATTTAAATTTAGCAGCAAAACAATCTACTAAATTTTTTACACGTGTCGAGTGCTAGTGTTTAAAAGCGCGATAGCAAATTAAATTCAAAGTGTCAATCACTGATCATTAATTATTTTTATTAAGAAACATGGCAATTATTTGTTTAGTATTATGTATGAAATAAATCATTTGACTTTCATTTATTTTTCCAAACAGCCATTACATACAAGGTAGGCAGACCAAGAAGTATGCACAAATATTTAAAATTCATCATGATAAACAGGTAAGTATTCCAAACATAAACAAATTATAAATTTCTAGCGGTTGATTTCGATTTAAAACAAATTTTAATTGTTGAAAAGAACCAATCATACTATTTTCGTCTGGAATGTATAATGAACAGCGTCCCCGTTTCTTTAATAACTGTAATTTAATGGAAACTACTTGGGTAAACAGTTTAATTTTGGATGTATTCTCTAATCATGGCCATAAAGAATAATATCCATACGATTTGACGAATGTATTTTGGTCATTGTCAAGGATTTTTGACTATTATACAATTAATTTTGAGGAATTTTCTTAACAAATCTAATAGACGCAATAAAATTTTAATTCTAAAATCGCTATTACTTTATTCCATATCCCTCTGACCTTCATTTCCACATGTTTCTGTTATCGTTATCACAGGATAACATTTATCAGTTGTACTTACTACTACGTAATGTTTATATATCACACATACGTAAATCGAATTGTACCTATAAAAATAAATTGTATTACAAACATACTGGAAACAATGAATGTATAAATACTCTGTATATTCTCGATTGAAATTCTATTTTAGGCGAAAAGCGAGCGATCCATTTTGAATTTCGATTCCAATTTAAATTGATAACAATTCAAATGTCAATAACAAAATTGCGCGTTTGTAAATTTAAACATTACGTTATGTTTATATGTTATAATAAGGTATAAACGGTTCAAAAGTGCAATGCTAAAATGCATTGCATTATTAGGTAATCATTAATTATTCTTACAACAGTCATCATTACAATGTTGTTGTTTGAATTCCTGGCTGAACAGCAAAATAAAAGGCCGAAAATCACAACAAAAGGAAAAAAACATGGTCAATAACCCAGCAAAAATGCTTTCTAGCATTACAGCTGTCAGCTGGGTTCTACTTCAGTAAGAGGAATTTTTTTTTCAGAGTTAAACATTCAAATGAAATTCCCAAATTATTATACAACTGCTTAAAAACAGGTATAATATACACTCCTATCTAAGCAAAGTATAATAAGGCCTTGAATTCTAACATTAAATCGGCATATTTTACTATGGAAATTGAAATATTCATAGTTAATTTTTAGCGAAAACCTAATCAACATGAAATTTGCCTTTAAAAAATCAGGATGATGCAGAATATTCGCCAACATCGAGCCGAATTTGAACTTTCCCCTGTAAAAATGTTTACCCAAATTGATGGACGAAAAAATTAGCAAACAATGTAGCTACTCGCGTGAAAAAGCGGCGAATGAATTAGCATAATAGTGCAAAAATGTTGCAATGACTCCGTGTGAAAGCAGGGTTTTTGGGTATCAGAAACTTTCATTATGTGGCTACAGCAACGAGCCCGCATAAACCTGATTAATTTTAATTAAAACATTTTATGTACAGTAAAAAATCCGAAATAAAACTGTTATCTGTTAACTATCGAATTATATTTTCGGTTGGAAATGTTCTTACAAAACAAGTTTGTTTTGAAATTGTATAAATATGTACCAAAGTCTCATGGGGATTAAGTCCAATGCTGTATACACTCCAGACATTTCTATAGATCTGATGGGCTGGTTCTTTTTTGATAGATATTTGCAAATAATTCTTTATTTAGATATACTTAGTTGTAAAGTGGTTTGTCCTTACCTTATATGTAAGCAAAAAAATAAAATTCAATCAGACGACCTGGCCTTAATTATGATCTCTCTAGTTTAAATAGCCATAATCTTACATACTATGCAGAAAAGTGAGCATATAAGGATTTCTTAATTACAAGAGATTATGAATATTTTTACTAGTCAAGATGTAGTCGCGGATATTCTATTTTTATTTATTTTTTTTTGAAATTGTATAACAATTGCTTTCTAATTTGAATTAAGTAAAAAACATATTTAATTGAGAAATGAGTAAGACGCATACTTTCTACACTTGTTGCAAACAAGCCATTCATAAAGTCATTCACAATAATCACAAATTTGACTCGACATTCACCATATGAAACTTGATTTTGAATCACAGATCTTACAATTTAAATTTGTATAAATTGAAATAGTTAAGCGTAATAGCAGTAGATTCGAGTTAAGCGTATAATTCTAGTTATTTTAAGATGTGTCCAGAACAAGCTAATTACCTCTTGCCAAATTTCATTCGGATCGTAGTACGATCGACACCAGCTCGTCCATGTAACTTTTCGAATTTGGATGTCATTAAAAAAGGAACATTTTTTTGTAATATGTAGTAATTTAGGGTTAATTCTCCTGAGGTATAAATTGGAATACGGGTGTTCTACACTCGTCGTCCGAATCGTAATAAAATTGCTTGGCAGTAAGTCCTAATTGTACCCTTTTCACAGCCTCGTTCACTAAACTTCCATTCTTTAGTAATTTTTGTAAGAGTTCATAAGGATCTTCGCCGCCTACTTCCTGGGTTTTGTGTTTACCCAAACAATTTGTGTCACAACACCGTCTATCACAACATTTGGGAGGTCTGCTGTATGGCGAAGCCCTGGAGGATCTCCTGGAAATACTGCGAGGTATAGCTTTGTACTGTATAGTGCCCGAAGCCGCCGACAATCGCAGGTTCTCCTTAATTTCTAAAACTAGGCCTTCGATTTCCTTAGAGGAAATACTGAATTTAGAACTATTGGACGTCATGTTACACATTTCTGCTGACGGCATATTTCCTTCGGCTAATACACTTCTAATTCACTAGCGGCGCACTGAATAAAACAACGGAAAACTCGAAAACGGAGCAATCAGTGCTGCGATATTGTCTTTTTCGCCCAGCTTCGAATAACTAATACGTAACCTACAGAACGAGAACGTGTAACGTGGGACGAATGAAACAGTATATCAACCTCGTCAATTTACATTTACTACTAAAGCTACACTGCTCGTTTTGTTTGGGTGCCACTCCGAAACCGTGCTCCGGCGAAAAGTAGATCCACGTAAATATTGACGATTTCGATCAAATCGCCGCGACTTTTGGGCGATTGTTCACGCTGAAACGGCGTTTTGCTCGCGAATAATGTCGTATAGCACGAAAACAACGCTATTCGAAACCTATTAAAGCGATTGAAAAATTATGTAAACAAATCATTTTCCATGAGTCGAGTTGAAACGGTTAAATCAAGGCTAAGCTTGTTGATGTTGATACGACTTGACGTCAGCTGGAAAGAGAGGGGTATTGTTTATTTACATTTTGTGAAGGCACGAGAGTGGAACGGACAATATTGATTCTCTCTTTTTCTTTTGATTGTTTACGATTTACCGATTTACGAAACGATCTTACGGAATAACAACAGAAAAAAATAACGTAATTATAAACGAATTGAAACGTGTTCATCGAAATTATCGTCGATTAGTATCTCCATATTTTATTTACGCCTTCCATGATTTCGAAGGCTCCCGTTGTTCGACAAATTTATGTCGCAATCATAGAGAAAGAAAGATTTTGTATATGGTCGCAATCACATGTCAATCAATGACAGGCAACAAAATGTGTATTGAAAATCATCTAGTTTCTTTTTATGTAAAAACTACACGTATATTTTTACAAAAAAATAGTTTTATTAAAAAAAAAATTAACAAATTCGAGAACAAATTTACGCAGCTAAAGGTGCTGGTAAATTCGTGCAAATGTTTATTCAACAGCTCATATAGTAAATCTTATTATAAGCAACTCCTTAGCTGGATTTAAATGCGATTTCGATATATGGATACGTGTTTTGCTTCTACTGAAAAACCAGCAAGAAAATACGTTTTGCAGCAACGCATAATATTCAAATAATAATTCGAGGTTATATTGGCTGTCAGCTGTCAAAGTAGCAGAGAAGAGTATGGAAAGTAGGCAACACAAATTACATCTGTTAATTTCCCTTATCTACTTTTGAAAACCTGTTCCAACAATTTTTCTACATACAACAAAACAAATTCCTGTATACATTCTTTACTTTATTATTAAATAATCAGAATTTATTACCAGCTGAGTCAAGGTAGTATTCATTATAAACATTTTTACTACATGTGCTAAAAATATGACCAGTAAACTCCAAATCTTCTCCGAATTAGAAATTGCTGGAATAAAAAAAATGCTTATATTTCTTTTATATTATTGTAATTATGTTTACCTTTGTGCGCTAATAATTGTGATAATGTTGTATACATTGATACAAATAATACATGGAATTCTTGAATATAAGTTTCCCAAATAAGAGATGGCAATAAGAGGATACTTCCGCACGTAGATAGAGCAACAGCTTTCCATATGACTTTAAATGTAACAGGTTCAGTTTTCCTCAGGTAAGAGTAACCAGCTGTTAAGAAATAGGCTACAATAATGAAGCTGGAAAATCCTAAAGCGGTTTTAATGCTCATTTCGTAAAATTTTAAGTCATCTTGGTAAATTAAATCTTTGTTTTGGAATAATGTGCTATTTAAGTCTTTTAACGATCTGCTCGAAGAAGATTCTTTGAGGAAAATCCAGTCGGAGTATGTTTCTAGGAATATCAAACCAATAGATATTTTCCAAAAAATCTGCAAAACAACTTTTGATTTTATACTGTGTATCCAGTAGTAGTTGTAATACTAACCTTAAATTCAGAATTTAGTAGAATATGTCTATAGGCCATAATTCTTAACAAAATTAGATCTATTACCACAATAACCAAGTCATACTCAACGTATTTATCGGCGATTCTTTTACATGAAGGCTGAAAATAAATTTCCTTTTAATTTTTTACCAGACATTTCAAAAGTAACTTACACATTTTGTTAATTTTAAAACCGAAGGACTATATTCTTTATAAAGCGATTTTACTTGACTGCCGCAATTTATGCAATAATATTTTTCAAGAATTACATCTCGTTTTTTCATTATTATTGTTGATTTGTTTATACTGTTGACAATTAGAATTAGGAATGACGTTGACAGTTTCAAATTTGTATAATTTGATCTTTTTACTGTCGGTTATACAACCACCAATCTTCTGTTTTATAAAAATAATTAAAAATTGGGGTTTTCAAAAATATTGAAAAAAATGTTACAGTTGTCACCTCTTTTTAACAAAAAAATATATTTTTTTGTAATAATCGTAGAAGTAGAAAATAAATCTAATTTAGTAAGTCATTTAATTGAGTCAAATTAATTATTGTAGTTATAATAATAGAGTATCAGTGATTGGAAATTTGGAAAAATTAGCCTCCAGCATTCAATGTAACATATAAATTATTCAAAATTGAAGAGAAAAGATTCGTAGGCAATAAAATTGTGTGAATTGCATTAATGATCTACATAAAATAGTCAACTGCATTTGAATAGTTGGATTGAATATATTATTTGCATTTCTATTGAACTATTACGGTGAACGTCAAGGTTTTTCAGTATTTATGGCTAGTTTCGTATTATTTCACAGCTCCCCATTCAGCCGTTAACGTCAGTATTTTAAAAATAGTGAATATATTCCCCTCGTAATCATTTTTTTTATCTACAAAATATTTGTCTTTGATCTTACAATTTATTTTATTGTGCAAAATTTTCGGCAGCTGCGTGAAAATACACCGAACTAAAGTAATTATTGTAAAATGGTGGATTAATTTTACGTAAAAGGGTAAATTTGGACAGAAAAGGGTAGATTGATGACAAACAACTACCCATTCAATACAACAGGTCAGATCAATTCGTTTTGATCTTTTTCCAGATTTGTGTAAAACTACCACGTGCGGGTAGCTATTATGCAGGGGTCTTATCTGTTCACAAACAGAGACGGCACTAAAAAAATTTACCTTGGATAACACTGAGAATAGAATAATCACACATCCTATACATAAGAAATATATAATTAAAATCATTGGTTAAAAATCCTAGTCTTAAATAGATAAGAACGTAAGATTTCAATGTTCATCGTGCAAAGGGGAGCTTTTTAGGGGATGAAACAAGTTAAATTTGAACGATGAAAAAGCAGAAAATTACACGAGCACTAGCCCTATAGTTTTGTTGCTAATAATCGTGCTTTTCCCAGGATGGGAATATTAAAAAAAATTAAAATGAATTAAAACTGCTACAGTAGTACTAGATGGAACACACGCCAATGGTTATAAATATTAGGTAATCTTCCGTAGGTCTGAAATCCTACAATGAAAGTCTGTCTGTCAGGCACAAGCTGCCAACAAAGCAGCAATAGGGCGAAACGTCACAAAAACTAACGAATGAAAGAAAAACAATTTTTAAGCAAACGGGGTAAAATCGAAAGCGTGCCAGCTGTCGGATTCTTTAAAAAAAACGAGAATTAACCCCAATATTTTCTACTTAAATTTTATTAAGGGTGATTACTCCGGTGTGATTTAATCTTATGGATTTTGTTGAATGTAAACTTCGCACAATATCTTTTTTTGTTAGCTGCTTTCGAACGATAAAATGTTTCATTCGAATAAACTTATTGTTACCAACGTAACTAGTATTTTTACAGCTTTCGGGAATCCAATTTTTCATTAAAAAATCGATAAATATCATTTTAGTTTATGTACGTTACAAAAGAGCATAAGTTATGAATTTGTAGGTAGATATTTTTTGTTGATCTCTTCAGTGTAACAAATTTTTTTAAATAATTTTTTATTTTATCATCCCTTGTTTCCCTGCAGGTATTTTAATCTGCTAATTTCCTAATTAAAATTCTCTGCAGATTTAAATATTTTATAAATTTTTACAAGTAACAGATCAACGCAAATTTTCCAAAGCTCCCTACAGATAGTCTTTATAATTTTCGAACGGAAATTAAATGAGATCGACTCGTCGAAATGCTTACACATAGCGAAGGGTTTTAAAATTCGGCGTTTGTGACCTGGCGAAACATAGTCAATAATTCACATCCCGAAAAACACACAATTGATAAACCTGACCATAAATTTTCCAATACATAAAAAAATGTGAGCTTTTATTTAACAAATACCGGCTTTTGGCTGCTTGACTTGGAGGAGTTGCGCACGGCGTCGTTTTTCGACGCTGTCCCTTAAATTATCAGTAGGTACAACGCGCTAGTGTCGTATAGGTGCCCTCAATGGCAAATTTCTGAAAATCGACTTTGGTCTCTGGTAAGTGCTCTATTATTAATTTCTAATCTAAAACATTCCCCGTCGATTTACGGAGGCGCAATATTATTATGGTTCAACGTGCAAATCCGTCGAGCTTTCTTGAGGGAAAGTGCTCTAATTTACATATTAATCACAATTACTATTTGATATTCCCCGTTAGCTAATTTTTACAGTCAAATTGATTCTAACATGTAACATGAAGAGAGTGGGATGATGTGATGTAAATATGCAAAACAGCTCCTCCTGGTAGCTAAACTTTAATTATTGCCAGGATACTCAAAGTTTGAATAGCACGTGGTGTAGTGATATAAACAACATTCATAAAATATTATATATTCTGGGCGAAAATCAGAAAGCTTGACATGATTTTCCAGTTGCACAAAAAAAACCTATGTCGTGTCACCGAAGCCGACATCCAGAAGCGAGGAGGATGTGAAAAGGTTTATTAAAAATTGCTCATTTTATTAACGTTAAAACGCCGAAATCGATTTTTTTTTGCGAATTTCGTCGAAAAGGGCGGCAATTAAAAGCGAAGAAATCGGACATCATCAATGCGATCACCAGGAAGGAGGAAATATATTTTTTTGTTAGGCGTGTCTGTCATTTCTGGCATAAAATGAAAGTTGCGCGACTGGGCATTTTCTGTTTTCTGACCACTGGTCGTGAGCGTGGGAGCATTATTGATCGTGGTGGCCATACTTATACACGCATCTAACGCACATAATATACACATACTCATCAGCCCACCCCACTTTCTCATTTGTGCTGTCCGTTACGTTTTCCATTCATCATTATATTTTCTGAACGTACTCAATCTCATGATCAATACTATTTTCTTGTAAGACTTCAAACTCTACAACTCATTTTCTTTTCGACTTTCCGTTTTAGATACTCGCAACGTATTTGTTTTAGTAAAAAAAATATTCCTGAGATTATTGTATCTTCGGTAATAAATAAAAATACTTTTGCGTTTTATATTTAATTTTTTTTTTTTTGGTTAAAGGGGGAACATATCGTGCTAGTCGCATTTCATAAATTTTAATTGAAACGTATAGGTGGTTATCTTTTATCAGTTCTATATTTTATTGATTTGTTAATTTTATCAGTAATCGACAGAAATAATTTAATATTTAAATAAAATTCAACGGGAAAGGCAGTAAATAAAGATAATGGGTAATCGAAATTAAAACCCGCACACATACCTAATATTGATTTTTCCCTCTAGTAATATTTAATAACGCAGATAAATTATAATTTCTAACGAAACCACCTGTATTTACTTTTGGAAAATAATAGGGTGAGCTGAAGCACGATAATTATTTCAATTTGTGCTTACCCTTCAGCTACAAGCGTTTTGATAGAAAATCGTTTTAGTTCTTTCGAAATAAAATATCTCCAAATTTTATTTCGTATACTAAAAATCCACATATAATACAACATTCTACAGAATATAACACTTAATTCCATCGATTATTTTCTATCTTTATCTTCACGGTTGGTAGGTGGACGTAATTGAGTTAGTTTACACCCCGAACAAGTCGATTAATAATTACCGTTTCTAATAAATTCCATTTTTTTCCTTCTCTTCAAATTGAATAAATTGAAAATATTAAACGCGATCGTCACACAAGGTGGTTTCAATCAATTGATTGGAAAAGAAATGATTTCGCGAGAGGGTGGGGGCGGCAAGGGTGGCTACAATGGAGGGAGAAAAAATGTTACTGACGCACTGAGCGCGGAGAGCCACTGTCTCATAGTCTCATGGAATGGTGTAGTCATGTGTTAGTCGCCGAGGGTTGAGGGTATTTTATGTTGGATTTTATTTTTTCGAAACTATGTGCGATATTTGTTCTGTGGTTGTAAATACTTCATCAGTGGTTGATTGCGTCTCGTATTTATGAATTCATCGAAGGTACGTCGTATTTACTAATTTCGTTTTTTCAAAAATCGTCTTCGATATTTACGAAAATATATTTCGATTTATTGCGGTGCATTCGGAATTTTTATTTACTGCGTAATAACGCCTACATCGCTCATTTTTAATTAAAGAGTTGATATAAATAACGGAATAGATAAATAGAGTAAACAATTAAATGCGATCAATATTAAATTTTTAACAAAATATTATTCTCATTTTACGTGTAGATTATTTTATTTACAAGTATAATAATTAATTACTAAACTCGCAATTTTATTAATTAACAGACAGTAAGTAAAATAGTAATTATTTCTACATTTTTATAAATAAAACTACATAGTATTGTAAGTCCAAAGAATCATTACTTTTAAAAAAAATTCAATGAATGCAATAATAAGCGAACGCAGCTCGCTCCCCTCGTTCTAAGTTTCTGACATATCTTTGGAAACCGGCGAAATTAGAAGGGAGATTTCGAAATTGAGGGAAACTGCATGATTCATCCTTCTTTATTATATTTATTTCGTACTTAAGCATAACTGCGCCAAAATTTACGTTCGAATAAAATAGATAGAGGATCATGTGTCAATAGAGCCCTTTATCTAATAAATTGGAATGTTGAAAAACGGCTGGAAATGTTTACAAAACTATTTTTGAATTTAATTATAATTTTATGGTGACAAATTTTTAGGGTTGATACCGGTACAGTTTAAAACTGAACCAATAAAATTAATCTACAACTAAGAATTCATAAAAAATTGCTATTTATTTGTGAAAAAGTGTAAGAAAATCACTACATCACGTGTGAATATAGGGAAAAAATCATTTCATTGGACAAAAAAATAGGTATATGATAATTGAGTTGATAGATAAAATATTTTTTATAGGGACCTATACGCTTGTTGCATGAAGCCTACAAGGAAGCACGATGACATCTGTCACATTGCCGTCGAGCTCGGGTACATTGAATGGAGGATATTCATCATCGGTGGCAGAAAAAATTCCAAACACCAATACAGACTTCGAAGCTTTACGCACAATAAAACGTTCCCTGAGCATCACGTCATCTGAGTCATGCAAAAAACGAAGGAAACAATCAACTCCAATTCGAATATCAACCAATGAAGCAGACAATGTCGAAGGTAAGCCTATCGTGCCTTCACCCGAACCAATTATTCGCCGTTCAGTTTGCCAGCATCCCTTCTCGAATTCTGAACAGCTACAGAACCACGCGTTATGCGAGCATCCTCCATTAGAGTGCAAGAAAGAACCCGAAGAACACTCCAGCACGCCTTCATCGTATTTAGAGCCGTCTGAAGCGCCGATGGGATTGTCAATGATGCGCTCTGATATGTCGTGGGTAAATGAAATGCAAAGCAAAGAGTGGATGGGTTCCAACTTAGCCAACCTTCCTTTCAATCCAACCAATCCTATGTTTATGGCTTTACCTCAATTCTCGCACACCGAAAATATTTCCTTGAAGCCAATAAGGATTTTCAATCCTGACGCTTACTGTGATCTCTGCAACAAGGAATTCTGCAACAAGTATTTCCTCAAGACACACAAGGCCAATAAACATGGAATTTACACAGATTGTCCCACATCGGAAACATCGCAGCCAACGCTCGCAACAAACATGAAACTAACGAATGCCGTGCCAACAATAGAACAACCAGGAGGAACTATTAATACCAATACGAACGAAGCGAAAACCCCTGTGAATTTGATGAGTGCTTTCGGCAACATTTTCCAGAACCCGTTCAATTCGAATCCGAATCCCAACCCGATGAGCATGCCGGAGAACGAAGTCAACGACAACGTTGCCGTATCGAACGGAGTATCATCTTCTAGTGGAAGCGACAAGATATTTTCAGACGATCCACACGCCGAAGACAACTCTAGTCCTTGTAATATACAAACCGAATCTACCTCAATAAAAAACGATCCCGATGGATTGTTTCAAGATACATCTAGCAAACTATCGTCAGATCAAACAGATTTATCATATCGTTTAAGAAGAATCGGTGTCATGAATCCTAAAGCTTTCTGCGAGATTTGTTGCAAGGAATATTGCAACAAGTACTTTTTGCGGACACACAAACTGAAGAGACACGGAATTTACATTCCGGACGACAAAGAAAAAGACGCTAAACTGGACAACGTCATGACCAACGTGCAAACCAGCCCGTTGAATCTCATCATGACCGAGCAGAACAGCTCGGACAGCAAAATCACATCGCCGACCAGCATCGGTTGCGACATCTGCGGTATAAAATTCCAGAACGCCAGCCTTGCTCATTTACACAACGTCAGCGTTCACGGAAGGATGTGCTCGGACGACGCCGAACGGACCGAATCGAAAGATTCCAACAAGGCCCCGGAAAAATCCAATCCCGAAGCCATCAGCGAAGACTTACAGAAGCTCCAAACGATGATTCTCCAATTGAACGACATCAACACGAACAAAGCATCGGCCAATTACACCTGCACCATTTGCAGCAAAGACTTCGAAAACCGGTTTTACCTACAAGCCCACATGCTGGCCGAGCACAGCATGCTGGTCGACGGGGAGCTGGAGAAGCCGGACACCGAGTCGTCGTCCATTTGCGAAATATGCGGCAAGGAACTGGCGAACGTCGAGGAATTGTCCAGACACGTCGTCGATTTCCACTCCAACAGCCAAACTTTGAACGAAACCATCAAAGACGAGACTAACGATTACAACAGCGGCGGGGAGAAATTGCCCAGAACGCCGATACCCGGCGGGCACGTTCCGGAACGGAGAGTCTCCATGAACATCACGCCGACGAGCAGCTACTGCGAAATATGCAACAAGGAATTGTGTAATAAATATTTCATGAAGACGCACATGCAACGGATGCACGGCATAGAGATCGAGAATGGCGCGCAAATCGGTGGAGTCGTTTGCGACATTTGCAATAAGGAGTTGTGCAGTAAATATTTCTTGCGCGTCCACAAACACAACACCCACGGCATCATCGAGTACGGCAGTAACCTGCTGCCGACCAGGAAATCCGACGGGGAGTCCTCTTCCATTTTACCATCGAGCTCTGCTCCGTTGGAAGTGGCCGATCCGGCGTTGAAGCCGGGCGATTTGGCCGATCTCAGTCACCGATACTTCAGCCACTTCACTGAAGTCTGCACGATCTGCAGCCGAAGGTTCAGAAGCACGAAATGGCTGAAGGCCCACTTGGTCACCGACCACGGGCAAGCGGGAGCGGAAAAATGGGCCGAAATCGAGCAGCAGCTGCAACAAAACCGCGCTAACACTAAATCCTCGACCCCGTCGGCTAGTCTCGAAGGTAGCCCGAACATTAAGATCCCCAACGGCGGACAAGAAGCTCAACAGAAAGTAGGAGTTCAGAATTTTATATCCAGCTTATTTGGAATAGACGAAGGTAATAAAAAGATTTATCAATGTTCTTATTGTCCGTTCACATCACCGTTACTACCGCTGCTATTCGTTCACGAGAGATCGCATTCCATCAACATGGAAGGATTCCCATTGAAATCCCCGCAGACGATGGTTGAAAGACAACCACTCCAACGTCAGATGCTATCGCAGCATTCCTTCCTCTTTCCGAATGCAATCAAAGAAGAAGACGGAGGGAACTGCAAGGAGAATTCCGAGGATGCTAGTCGCCAGGATGCCATTGACAAACAGCCCGGCTTTCCAGCTAAAATGAAGCAGATCGAACTGTCGTCGGAGATAGAAGAGTCTTTGAAAGACGTAGCCAAGAGGATGCAATGGCCGGCAACGTACGCGATTCCTCAAAATCAAAATTTGAGCCAAAACGAACAGGAACAGGAGCAAGACGAGGCGTCTCCGTCTGCGTCCGCGTCAGCTTCGGCGTCCGCATCTTTACCATCAGGACCAGGGTATGTAATGCAGGCATTTCTTTTGGAAGAATCGACTTCCGAGCGCCGGGTCATGCCCTCGGTTGTTTTCCTGCCCATGCTACAGAAACAACCAACTCCTATCACTGTTACTTTTACACTGACCCCGGCCTAACACATCCTCACATGTAGTTTGCATATATGTGTTATATTTTTTTAAGAAACAATCGATGGCGATTCCACGACACCTGTGATTTTTTTAATTTTAGTTATAATTATTATATAATCCTAATATATAGATATATAAGCGATTCCTATATTTGCAAGTTACCTCATATATTATGAGAAGGAACATATGAGCACATATTTTTATGCAAATACGGAAAGACTGAGTGAAATTTTTATATAGTCTGTTAATTTTCACTTTAATATATCGAGATACTGATGTTTTGTACGATAAAGCTTTAGGTGATGTTTAAAGAAGTTCCTATTTTATATCTCGATATAATAATATAATTCACAAGTATGTACGTATTATTCATTTGTTAGATGTAGCTTGCTCAACAGTCAGTTTTAAATGTTCCGAGTACCTAGTCCAAGTAACTCAGGGTTAAGCTGAACAAAAAGTACAATCAAATAACAAAATATTAAACAGCCATTACGCAATTATTGCGTTTAAGCGTCTCCACAAAAATTGTTTCCACTCGCAACGACGCTTTCCTTAACGAGTTCCTGACTAGTAGCATTAGGATAACAAAATGTATGTCGTTCAAATCATTTTTTTTAACTTGGATAGATGATAGATGATCTCTACTAATTCATTAATATTTCGAATTTTTGAAAAAAAAACACACAATTACCAAACGATTGGGTCTCGTAAATTCAACTCGTTTAAAATTTACAACCAGTACAAATTAGAGTATTTTTATTACCGATAAAGAGAGCATAAGATTTTTTTCCTCAAAATCAGTTATACATACATAACCACAGTCTAATGGAGCATTTCCGATAATTTACGAGGCTCACTTTCCGGGCAAAAAATGTATTTTGCTCCGGTACATTACGAACAAAAAGAGATTCATCTGTCAAGTCATTCACTTGTCCTTCCTCACACTTGCGACTTTTTCTATTGAAAACGAACTTGCTGGCGATTTTTAAACCATCATCGCCTCGATATTTTTTTGAAAAATTCGAAACGATAATACGAAGGTGACGCACTCGGCTCATAGTCACTAGAATGAAGAATTTTACGGTTTAAATGGGCGCTAATGGACAATGTAGTTTCGATGTTCCCGCGGCCTCCCGATGGCAGAAAAATACCAGAAACGTTTAGTAACAATATTGTTATTAGTTTTTTATACAGATTTTTAAAACTAGATTTTAGATTACTTATACATGAAGTAAAGGAGCTATTGCTTTTGAAGTTCTAACGAAAACGGACCACATCTGAACCCAATAACCGTGTTTATTTCATTTTTAATATCATTTTAAAGAGCAAATGATAAGTAAATCGCGCTGTTAGGAAGATTAATACAATTTTATCGTTTATTTTCGACCAGAATAATATTAGATGCGTTTTATTATTTGCTCTAAATATTTTAAATTTTAACCTAACTGTGTATAGTCCGATGAACGAGTGTTAGAGAAATATTTTTATGTGAAACAATAATTAGTGCAAATTGTTAAATTTTTCTTGACACTCGATTAACTTGCCAAAACACCTAAATTTATAGTGGTAATCCGAAGGGATTTCTCAGGGTTTTTGAAACACATACAACATTTTAGATTATTTTTGAATATATCAGACAGGCTGTGACTATAAAATGTCAACTAAACAATCTCGTACCTACACCATCTACCTCCAAAATAAACTAATTTTTAAATAGATGTATAGCAGAAAGTGTTCCATAATTTTTGGTATTTATTCTGCCAATTGACGGCGGCCCGATGTCCATTAGCCATTTTTTTTATTAACGTTACCCAATTATTCTGGTTACGATTTCCATTAGATACATAGTTATTTTGCAAGTTGAAATAGTTTATTAAGCAGCAAGTGTACATATTGTGTGATGTATATAGGATGTGCCTATGTTGGGCTATTTTTTATTATCCTCTACTTAATGAATACCGTACAATTTGTACTTTCATTAAGTTATTTTAGGTGTACCTAATTCAAAATAGCCCAATTCGACTGTAATTTTTCTGAATTTTCCTCATAATAATTGATATCATGCGAATATATACTTAAAAGTCACTCAGAACCAGAAGTCAATGGAGCTAGTTTCAATGTACAGGGTGGCCAAATAAGGATGGCTCTCGGCCATATCTCGCAAACTAATTGTCATAGAGACTTGCGGTAAAAAATCTTATGACTAAATCGGCAAAAAGAAAATGCTGGAAATAATTTTCAGGTCTCTAAAATGGCCGCTAGGGGAAGTATCCGCCATCTTGATTTTAAAAAGTCATTTTTTTCAAAATTTTCCTAAATAAAGGTATCAAAAATGTGTTTTATTTTGATAGTTAAGTTAATTTCGATTATTTTTGGTAATATATTTTTGACTCTATCTTTTAAAATAAAGTGGTGGGGGTAGTTTGAATATTTTGACAAATAAATGTTAATAACTTTTAAATGGCTGAACCGATTTTCAAAAAAATGAAATTGTTGAAAAGGGCTTTCTTTGGTCTATAATTTACGCTATATAAGATATTATTTTAATTGCTTGCTTTGCCGCAAGATGGCGTTTTTCGACATTACTTCAAACAACACCGATTTTCTCAAAAAAGTTAAATGCAACGATATAACTTTTTCTTTGGAGAAAAATAGTCAAATAATTACCAAACAAGCCTGTGAAAACCGAATCTCGATATCTCCTTCCTAACCTAAAATATATCTGAAAAAAGAAAAAATCAAGAAAATGCGTATATTTTTGGTGCACTACCAGTATAAAAATCTCTAATTAGCGTTGTTCCATCCACAAAAATTATCAATTTATTAATAATCTTCAAGTATGATATTTAGAAACACCAAGCTAAGTAATATTCATTCAATAATTATTGGATTTCCCTTCTATTCGCACTAGTTGAGAACAAACGAAATAACCATGCCGTGGAAAATAAAAAAAACCAAAAAACTGGACGCAGAAGGTCCAGAATAATTAAGGACGTTGGTATCAACGTGTGGTGTGGTATACAAGGTGAAAGTTGTTGTTCCCTGGTTTATTTATGGGCGACTCAACGGACAAATATTTCTAAATTATCTATACGTAACGATTTTCCTGGGTTATTGGTAGATGTTCGTCTGGAAACTCAAAGAAATATGTATTCCCAACCCGATGAATGCCCAGCTCATTTTTGTAGACTAGTTAGTTAGATTTTTTTGTTTTTTTTTTATTTTCCACGGCATGGTTATTTCGTTTGTTCTCAACTAGTGCGAATAGAAGGGAAATCCAATAATTATTGAATGAATATTACTTAGCTTGGTGTTTCTAAATATCATACTTGAAGATTATTAATAAATTGATAATTTTTGTGGATGGAACAACGCTAATTAGAGATTTTTATACTGGTAGTGCACCAAAAATATACGCATTTTCTTGATTTTTTCTTTTTTCAGATATATTTTAGGTTAGGAAGGAGATATCGAGATTCGGTTTTCACAGGCTTGTTTGGTAATTATTTGACTATTTTTCTCCAAAGAAAAAGTTATATCGTTGCATTTAAATTTTTTGAGAAAATCGGTGTTGTTTGAAGTAATGTCGAAAAACGCCATCTTGCGGCAAAGCAAGCAATTAAAATAATATCTTATATAGCGTAAATTATAGACCAAAGAAAGCCCTTTTCAACAATTTCATTTTTTTGAAAATCGGTTCAGCCATTTAAAAGTTATTAACATTTATTTGTCAAAATATTCAAACTACCCCCCACCACTTTATTTTAAAAGATAGAGTCAAAAATATATTACCAAAAATAATCGAAATTAACTTAACTATCAAAATAAAACACATTTTTGATACCTTTATTTAGGAAAATTTTGAAAAAAATGACTTTTTAAAATCAAGATGGCGGATACTTCCCCTAGCGGCCATTTTAGAGACCTGAAAATTATTTCCAGCATTTTCTTTTTGCCGATTTAGTCATAAGATTTTTTACCGCAAGTCTCTATGACAATTAGTTTGCGAGATATGGCCGAGAGCCATCCTTATTTGGCCACCCTGTACAAAATGTTCTCAAATTGCAGGATAGTTAATAATTTACAATGATTTTTATTTGGAAAATTCAATGGAAATGGGCGCACTCTGATTACACGAAACGAAGGTGATCAGGTCAAATTCAAAATAAGAACCATTGCGGGGAGATTTGGCCTGTAGATGTTAAATATGCAAAGTGGCTCGACATTTTATATTCAACCTGAATGTCAACAACCAGTTAAAAATCGGTGCGATCTATGGATTTTTAAGCGAACGCACAAATAGGCCATTTTGCATATCGATTCACTCGACGATTTGAAATACATTGGACATAATTTGGGTGAACAATATAACCTTTGTACATCGAAGAAGCCAACGGTATATTGTCCAAAATATTTCATGTTTTTTCCGAACTATTAAGAGTAAGAGAGGTACAAAAATTAAGTCTACGCATGCTCTAATTCTGGTGGAAAAACTAGTGAAATAGGGTAATCAACTACTGCTTTAATTATCTCTCTTGGCTAAATTATTTTTGAAGAAATCTTGTTAATATTTAAAATGCGCAGGTTAATTGGACGTTCTTAATTAATTAGTAGGTGTAATGAATTCAACAACGAAAGAACGTGTTTAAAAACGATAGTATTACCTAATAAGTATTAATAAGATTTTTTCATTTATATTTGTATATTTTACTTAATTACGAAATTGATTGTTTCTTTAACCTTAAGAGGTTTTACTGGTAAAAGACACATATTGTTTAATGTTGTATAGTACAAAACCGACTACCTTTGCTAATTACTAGTTATAATATACAAGCTGTGTGCCTTCAGTAATTGCAAAATGACCTGCTATTTCATATTATAAGAGCCTGGGTGCTATGAATTATATCTGTTTTACTATAGAGTACAAACGGTTGGAGGAAAGATTGAGCGAATAAATTTAATCTAACTTCAAGTACGTAGGTTAGCTACACGTTTTTTTACGAACTGCCTTAATTGAAATTGAAAATCGCGATCAAACAAGTTCGAGTTGTGCTAGATTTATCGAGGGGTTCGAACAATCTTTTCCTCAACTACAAAAAAAAATGCAGATGTTTCCTACGAGTTTGTATTCAAATGAAGTGAAACCGTACACCGTAAAAATTTACCAAATCGCATGAATTTATATTTTTCGTGATCATGCAAATCAATTTCCATTTCTTTATAATTTTTGTTCCATTATAATGTTAGGGGTGCCGTTTCCTGAATTCGAACAACAGCTGCAAAACACATGGCT
Organism: Phyllotreta striolata; assembly: GCA_918026865.1. Lineage (NCBI taxonomy): Eukaryota > Metazoa > Arthropoda > Insecta > Coleoptera > Chrysomelidae > Phyllotreta > Phyllotreta striolata. Next base: position 4,787,787 of record OU900103.1, on the reverse strand, counting down.
CTTCCCTTACCCTCGCCCTCGCTGACCACTGCAAACCCTCCAAAATGGTAATTTTTTTGTTAAAAATGCAACTGCTTATGATTTTTTTTTAATTAGAACAATCATTCGGATACAAACTCGTACGTTAATAACAGTCAAGCTATACATGTGTATAAAAAAAAACATGCATTTTTTAAATGCACAAATGCATGTAGGACCCAGTGTAATATGAACCTTTATGAAAAATATTCATTTAAGACCAACGCTAATTTCCCAGTATTATACAATTCCGCTACCTTAACTCGATCGAAGTGACGTCGTTTATAATAAAAAATCTTATAATATACAGGGTGCTATCGAATATTTTAATTATTAAGATGTTTTATTATACGTTGAATGAATTTCGTAACGAATTCCGTGCATATTTCCAATCATTACAATATCGAAATAATTGTTAAATTGTTTTTAGGTACGCGCGTGTGTTATTGTTATCGTACCTATTAATTTTTTCTTCTGTGGTGATAACGATTTTGCAACTAATCTGCCGCCCTCGACTTTGATCAATATTGATCTGCCGGCGCCTTTTGCACGTGGAATGATCGGATATTATTATACATATTTCTAAAAGGCAGCAAAAATATTTAAAAGCGAATTTGACCGCAAAAGGGCAAACCAAAGTCGAATAGGTATATAAAATAAGGTCAATTATTTATTTTTATAAAACGCAACTGCTTTCACGAAAAAATCATTTCGCAGGGTTGATGTTCTAGATTTTATTTGAATTGTTTACCCTACTTAGGAAACGGAATATTAAATATTAGAAATATGCATGTGTAGGAAGTTAAGCGAGCATTTTTGATTGATATACTGCGAATAGGTGGCAGGTCTGGAAGTAGATAAAAAGGATTCATGTTACTAGAGGAGATAAGTATTGTAAATGAGCATAAAATCAAAATCATGGATCGTATCTTGCGAATGTTCAAAATGTTAAGTATAAGTTGTTCTAGGATGTTCCAGAACTCTCAGGGTACGATACGTGGACCAAAACTTCGTTGAAAATATTAATACGGGTTCTATATATACATTCATATATATTATATAAAAATATATATTTATTGAGTTAAGCTAGACTATATTCTTATGTGTTATTTACATTAATTACCATACCAAAAAACGCGTTAGAAATTCAACATAATTATGTACATGCCCCATTATCAAACTAATCGTCACTGATACTTTTTTAATTAAATATATAACGATTTTTTTTCAAATGCTTATTACCAAATTAAATTTAAAAATATATATATTTATTATTATGTATAACTTATATTAATTATTAGCAATTTATTTGTGAATTTCGTCTAATTGAAAACGTTTGTGCTGCTAATTAGAGTTGAAAAACTTAAAAAAAAATCAGTGTCTTAAATTGAGTAGTTCCTATAATATATTTACAAGGCTATTTTAGTTTCGAGAGAAAGTGAATTATTATCGAGAGTCCTAATTCTGTATCCAGCCACGATTAAAGTCTAACTTTATTTACCTCAATCTGAATAAATATGCGAGTAAAAATAGAGTAATATTCGAGCGTTAAGAAGTAGGTACTTAATATATTATGCAGGATTGTTGCGCTTATCAATCAAGCTATCAAATTGGTAATGATAGAAAACTATGTGATTTTTAAATCAAAATCAGTGTTGTAAATAGTTAGATGTTTTTTAAATGCGGTGTTGTTTTTCATTGTAAATATGAAACGATTTACTTATTAACATAATTTTAGTATCGATTGGAGCGATGTCGTTTCTGGTTTATTAATTTCTTGTTCTCTTAATTAGCTCAAAAAAAAGTATCAGTAAACGATCTTAATTTATAAGTTATAGCACAGTGTCCAAACCTTGTTATGTCTATGTAGATCTAAGTTTTTCTTTGAATTGTGTGTATTTGTAGACCTTCTCATTAGAAACATTTTAAAAGCTAGTCAATGTATTTATTTTGTGTATTTCAGTTTAGTCAATATTCTAGTCAGAATATATGTTATTTTTTCTAATATTTTGTCTAATTTATATATTTTTATTGAATAAATTATTATATTTTGATTGGTAAAATACTATTGTCGTTTATTGATTTCTTGCCTTACAACCACTAAAACACATAATTCCATGTACATCCAATTTATTTTTCAAAATTAAAATACAAATAGCTGCTACATAAATACAAAAATAAATCTGCGAAAATGTTATTTATTTAACAAAAACCTAGGTATCCAAAAAAATTACAGTCTTGACTAGTGATGCTAGAAATGCATGGATACATACTTTAAGTACATACTGATGGATTGTTTTTGAGTGTTAAACAAAGAGCTTTCTTCAAATCCTTTAATATCAAAGCCTGCGACACTAAATTCTGGTTACCATTTAATTCTATAGTTGGTATAAAGGTAACCGCTGGTTTCAAAGAATGCGTCCTCTCTCCGTTCTCCTTCAACAATATCGTACCTTTCGCGCCATTGGCACACTCGGATATCGCGTTATATTTAATATCTTCGAATTCTTTGGCACACTGGAATAAATATAATTAGTTTTTTTTAAACACCGAATAATGATTAGGTTTACCCTTTCACCTGCATCGTCTGGTATAGTATTATCTTTTATCATACACGATATGTATTCCAACTGAAGAAGCGGATCACTTATCAAGAATATCGAGCAAGAATGGATTTTATTTGCGAAACATTCGACTGCATCATGTTGGCATTGGAATTCTATCTGCCCGTCTGTTTCTATCGTCTAAAATATTTTTATACGCTTATTTATTATTTCAGTGTCTATTTTAGTATATATGAAAGGTAGCTCATTACCTGTGCTTTTCCGTAGGGTATTAAATCCAAATTAACGTACTCTTGAAAATTCTTGTATGTGGGAAGTAATTGATATGCTATAAAAAACCTGGAGTCAGGACACAGCGCCTCGTAATATACGGACAGTTTGATCTTGTCATTAATTGGCTCTTCTAGATATTTTTCTTCGTTATTCGATTGCAAGTAATGCAAAGTCTTATATAACAGAATTATTACAACAATGAGTAACAACAGCTTGGTAATTTTTATATTCATCGCTGCGGTCTGTCGATTTATCACTTATTTAACATTATTTAAAAACTCTGAGTGCAAAAGTATAAATAAAACTTTATTATCTTAAAGTTACTTTACATGAATCACCATAACCTCTATTTACAAGTAATCAAAATCAAAACAAAATTTCAGTGCTACCAACTAAACGTTGAAATGACAACGTCGGATTGGTTTGCTGTAAATAGAATGTGTTGGTTGACGTGAGACGTGAAATTATTTGACACATCATATGTCAACGTCAATGTCAAAACTAAGCATAAAATAAGATGGTGGTTGTTTTGCAGAGAATACTTTTAAAATGTTTTTTAATGTCAGGAGTTGTTCTAGCTTCTAGAAAATTAAAATTGTAAGGAATATGTGCAAATATTAATTGTAAATAAGCGGTAAGTACATACAATAATTTACCACGGCTTGCATACTGAATATTGTTTATTAGGGCAAAAGTTGTGAAAAGTTTAATCATCATAATTACAAGATTTATTCAGATATTCATTGGTCAGGAACGGTAACTACTGCGAATGTTTATAACATTGAAATAGACCGGAAACGGTCGAATTATCTAATTCTGTATTTTTATAGCTTGCTAAATATTTTAAACTAACTGTCTTATTGTTCCCCTTGTTTTTTATAAAAGAATACATTCGTTTAAATACATACTAGCGTTTATTAAGCGGATATTTGGAATAATTTATTGGTGCATAAAACTTATTCAAAGAAATTGTTTAAAACAATAACATTGTGTCTCTTTCAGTGAAGTGTATTATGATAGAAATAAAACTGAAAAAGTGATGACAAGCCAGAATTCATCATACACACAGGTATTCCGTTCAATATACAAACATTTCAAGAAATTAATCATTTGAAACCATTTCAGAGGTATCAACCTTACATTTTTGATCAGTATCGTCAACCCGATGGGCAATGGGATTCATCATCGATCCCAAACCCGCCATCTGTTCCTGTTAGAGGAGTCAAGAGAATGACCCCTAATGAAGTGGCACAATCATATGAAGATTCTTCTTGGGTGAGTGATTCGCGCATCGGAAAAGAATTAGATGTGCAATTTGTACGGAATGTTTATTGCGCGATTAAAAATATCTGCATTTACTAATCTTAATTGTATTTAAATTGTAGTTAGTAACAATTCTTGCGGTACACACGATTAATTCTGTTTTTGCAGATGGGACCTCAAGAATTACCCCAACAAATGGATATTGATGTGCATCAGTGCAATCTACTCATAAGGCAAAACAATATGAATACGAATCCAGCCAATGCTACAAACTTTAGAAACCACATTGCTAATACTGAACATGATGTAAATGTTAATCACGTACAAAGTCCTCTGAGGACAAGTTCAAAATATGCTTTTTCTCCGTAAGTTTTGTGCAATTTTTTTTTTAGTTTTTAGTATGATTGAATCCATTGCAGGTGGTACCATGGTAAAATATCTCGAGATGAAGCTGAAAACCTATTGCGTCCAAGGTCCGATGGCCTGTTCCTAATAAGAGAATCAACCAATTTTCCGGGGGATTATACCCTGTGCGTGTGCTTCCAATCAAAAGTCGAACATTACAGAGTGAAATCAAATAGCGGTAGGTTGACGATCGACGATGAAGAATTTTTCGACAATTTGGAGGAGCTCATAGAGCACTACAAAAACGACGCGGATGGATTGTGTACAAAATTAGTAAAAACCTTGTCCAAAGAAAACGAAGCCTTATATACGAACACCAACAAGACTTGCAATGTTAAGGAAGGAGACGATCTGTTTGTTATACCCGAACAAGAACTGCACGTAAGTAATTTCTACAATAAGGTTTAAAAAAGTATTTATGAATCGTTTCTTTTAGATAAGCGAATCTATAGGAAAAGGCGAATTTTGCGAAGTAATGCTGGGAAAGTGGAAAAACAATAAAGTTGCTGTAAAAGTATTAAAAGATTCGAGCGAAGCTGAAGCAATCTTAATGAAGTGAGTAGCTAATACAAAAAAAAAATCGCCACGTTTCTAACGGTTTACTCCACAGATCTCTGCACCACGAAAACTTAGTCAATTTGTTGGGAATCGTTAGGAAAAAAGACCAGATCTATTTAGTAACCGAGTACATGAGCAAGGGAAGTCTCGTGGACTACTTGCGATCGAGGGGCAGACAGCACGTCACCAAGAAGGATCAAATTAATTTCGCGTTCGACACCAGCTCGGGCATGGAGTATTTGGAGAAGATGCACGTGGTGCACCGGGATTTGGCCGCGAGGAACGTGCTGATAGCCGAAAACGGACGGGCGAAAGTATCGGACTTCGGGCTGGCGAGGAACGAGAAAAACGCCACTTCCGAATCGGCTAAATTGCCTATTAAATGGACCGCTCCTGAAGCGCTCAAGCAAAACGTAATAGCTGTATTCATATATTCGCTACAAGCTTTAACTGAATTGTTTTTTTAGAAATTTTCGAACAAGTCGGACATGTGGAGTTTTGGTATTCTTTTGTGGGAAATTTACTCGTTTGGAAGAGTTCCATATCCGCGAATAGTAAGTAGCGAGCATTTCGAATTGTTGGTTGTTAATTTGGTTTTATTTTAGCCGCTGGCAGATGTTGTTAAGCACGTGGAGAAAGGCTACAAGATGGAGGCTCCCGAAGGATGTCCTTCAGAAGTCTATGAAATCATGAGACAGGTACGATTTTTTTTTGTTAGTGTGTATTCGTAAGATTTGATTGCATTAAATGTTTCAGGCGTGGGATTTGAACCCTGAAAAGAGACCAAATTTTCATGAAGTCAAAGGGAAACTTGGACATTTAAAACAGCAAACCACATTGTGAAAAAAGTTATCAGATATATTTATATTTATACACGTATACAGGATTTTTTACAATGAGCTTTCATTGCATATTTTTTATGGTAATTGTATACATGTTCTGTTTATTGCAGTATAATTTGTTTCGCGTAAATTCATTTAAGCCTCTCTGCAAAAGATCCTCTATATACATCGAGTAGTGTTTGTTAGAGTGGATGTGGTACATATAGTATTTATATATTATATACATATTTGCAAATACTTTTTTTAATGTAATTTATCGTTTTTACTATCATTTAACAATCGCCAATTTTATTAACAAAGTCATTAATTTTCAAAATTATTGAAAAATTAGATTTGTACAAATAACACCTTAATTGTGTTCGAGTTTTTATTTATTGAATTCGTTTATAATCAAGTAGTGGTTTAAAATTTATAACATATAATATAAATAGCATTAAATGGATGTTCTATATATTATAATTCATTTAAGGTGTTTAAAGTCATTTTTTGGACGGTAAATTGTTTATATTAATTAGAGTAGTAAATAGCAAACATTCTGTTATAATTTGAGTTGTGGATACGTAATTTCTTATATATGTATAATAATCTTATATGTAGTCATATACATCTTTCTCTTTATATAGGGTGTTCTGGAATGATGCAAAAATGAAAGCTTTTCTATTATTTTTTCCCGAGTACCCTCTAAGGTTTGCCAGAATTTTTTTTAATTAATTTGACAAGAACAATTAAGAAAAATCGTGACATTTCTAAATTCCATGACGTAGATTTAATATTCTCGTAATTATTTACTACTTAAATATTTTTAATAATCTTGAATATTGGTGAAATTGTCAGTGGTACAGGGGATTGTAAATAAACAAAATTTGCCCAGAACGCTGCGAGTAAATGGTACAATTGTGCAATATTGGAAAAAAGTTTTGTCCTCTGAAATAAAATTTTTCGAAAACAAGCATTTTTATAATTTGTGAACATTTACACGTGGCAATACTGGAGCATTATAATTAAACTAAGTTGTAATTATTTATCAAAAAAATAATAAATTCGCCTAGTATTTTCTTGTGATATTTATGTATCTATTCGACAATCGTTCTTTCGACAAAACGATTGAGTGGTCAAATAAGTAGTATTAATTTTTTTAAACGCCCTGTATACACCAATAATTTAAAATTTCGTAGATGTGACGTAATTGTATATTATACCGTACTTTGTTAATGAAGCATTTTCTCAAAATATATATACCGTACGTGCATAATTTTTTAATGAAATTTTGGCAGTCAGGTTCAGTTATAGGTTTGTTTGCTTGTTTTTTGATTGTTTCGAATGAATTGTATTGTTAAGTTGTATTTAATTATGTATATTTTTTATTTCTATTTTTAAATTCTCTTGGAATTTGAAAAATAAACTTTTTTGTGTTAGCGATGAATTATTTTTATGCAATTAAATTCTCTCTGTTTCCTCACGATGTGTCACACACTGCCAGGAATTTGAATAGAAAATAAAGGCTAATCGTTCAGGTACAAAGTGTATTTCAATGAAGTTCGACTCAGTCAAAATTGCTTTTGAATTTTTTTATTAGTTTTCCATTTTGGTAATTTTTTCAATACTTAGTTTCCAGTTAGATTATTTTTTAACTAGTATTAACGATCAAATCGAAATGGCATGTAAATTTATTGTTCGTGTTTATCCTACGCTAGAAATAAAAAGGGAGAATAAAAAGATGTACTATAAATCCCTAAAATTATAATTACAGCTATTGAAAAACGGAAAACTTAAAAACCAAAGCCCAAATAATTCATACGCAGATTTATGTAAGTCAAATCATTAAATATATGAGAAGTAATAACGAATACAAAATGATGGAACAAATCGTAGTTGTGCTTAATTAAAACAATCAAACACCATCTGTAATTATAGTTGGCTTTCCCCGACGGTTACACATCCTTAAGTTCGGGAGGCACCTCGTTTTTGGGATGTTTATTTTCAAAGTGCTGTTTGTAGGTTTTTGGGTCAGGCATCTGAGCCTAAAAAGAATCATTATTAACCCGTCATTTTGATGTACTATTTAAAAGACTTACTTTGCAAACAGCACAAACGTGCACTAGGGCTTTTTGAGCAGCTTTTTTCTGGTCAGTAGCGCTATGTCCTTGCTGTTTTTTCGCCTTCGCCGCGCGTTCGGCCGCTTTGGCTTGAGATTGGAGTTTCTGCTGTCCTCTTGCCATTTTCTAATACACCAAACAACTGAAATTGAGCGAATTACTTCGAAACTATGTACGAAAATTTACAGTTACTCCAGCAACTATGAAATAACCTATATAGCAATGTGCGTGCTCAATCGCTACCGATTCGGCAATTTCACTTACCTGCTACAAGAATTACAATACAAAATGCTTTTACTGGTTCTGGTTCGAAAATTTGGAATTCAGTTTTTGAATTTTATTTTATTTAACTATGACAGCTGCAACGCAGCGTCAACTTGAAGCATACACCATTCCACTGATTTTCTTTTCCTTTTCCTGATTTCAATTTTCAACAAATCACGAAACACAAAACTATCATCAATCAATTGTCACTTTTCGACTAATTACAGAAACAAATCCCACTGTTGTCACATCACCTACCCTTTTATTGATTCAACAAAATAAACGAATAAAACACAATGAAGCATTAACTACTTGAACTGAATCGAAAAATAAACCGATTACATACAGAAAACAACCTAAATTTTTGCTATTAATACATTATTGATACATTTTTTTTCCTAACCGAAGTCATCTTTGAGTAAGGACCACCAGCAGAGTTAACCGTCATAAATTATTTGTTGACCTTAACCTAAAATATTACAGATTCATTTCAATTTCTAATTTCGCTTCAACATTCACATTCACCTTCAGAAAAATTGCTGGCATAGACAATTTAATCCCAAGCTTGTTGCTCGTTTAAGGTAATGCTCGATTTAATAATTAACAATCGATTCATCTAATTCTTTTTCAGATTATTCTATTCATAACTCGAGCTGCAAAATGGATACCCTGTGCCCAGAGCAAGTTTTGAAATTTCTGGACTTGGTGATAAACCTGAAGCACAGCAGCAGACGAGGCTGGGAGCTGTGCAACGTAAAAAACCACGAGCAAATCGCCAGTCACATGTACACAATGGGTATCATGACGTTCTTGCTTGGAAACAACTCGAAGCTGGACCGATTCAAATGCTTGCAGCTGGCTTTGGTTCACGACTTGGCTGAATGTATTGTCGGAGACATCACACCCCATGATTCCATAACAGAAGAAAAGAAGCACGCAATGGAAGACGAAGCTATGAAGGAGATAACTAGCTACGTGGGATCCGAAGTCGGCCCTTTGATATACAATCTGTACAAAGAATACGAAGCCAAAGAGACCCCAGAGGCGAAGTTCGTTAAGGATTTAGATCGATTCGACATGCTGTTTACAGCGGAGCACTACGAACGAAGAGATGGCACGCCGAAGAAATTACAAGAGTTTTTCGACACCACCAATGGAAAGTTCCAGGATCCATTCATTAAAAAACTTGTATTATCTCTCGAACAAAGAAGATTGTAGAAATGTAAATATTCGTTTATTTTAATTACTGTAGTTTTTTGTTCATTCTAAGAATGTTTTATTTTTTTTTAGGTAATTAAAGTACCTATTTTTTATATGTGTTGACAATTTGTGATCTTTTTGTTTCTGGTCTTTATTTAAATAAACTTTTTGATGAACTAAGCATTTTTATTATACTTGGGCACTGTTTGTTAAACCGAATAACTGTTTCAACGACGTCCACTTATAAAAAAATAAATGATGAATTCTTCTGTCATTTCGTAAGTGTCAAAATACAAGTGTGCAAGTTTTGATTTGTTTATCAAGTAAATACTACAGATGAAATTGATAATTACTAAATATATTAAATGAAAATTACTTGCAAGCATATTCTACTGAATACTAGATACAAGATTTACGTTTAATTCGCGTTCTAACGATACAAATCCTTCCGATTTTAATTTATCAACTGCCTAACCTCCTCTTGGGTTGCCTGTTTTAATGGCTAAAATGTCCAATTTCATGAATGAAAGTGTGTACACGCACACTTTTACACCTAAGGAATATCAAGTGGAACTACTGGATTCTGCTAAGGCGAAAAATACGATCGTTTGTTCGAGCACCAGCTCATCGAAAGCCTTTATTGTTGTGAAATTACTCCAGGAGTACTCCTGGCAGATGCGAGTGCCTTACGGCAAGAAGGCTTTGTTCATCTTGGATCCACAGAATGTACCAATAATGACGTGTCACGTGAAGTACCTCACAGATCTAAGTTGTACGAGCATCGAATGGAACAGCGAAATCGACTACAAAAGAATCGAGCAAGATTTCAAAAAGAACCAAGTGATTATCTCTACGGCAGAAATGTGCGTTGATGTGTTCATGTACGAGAACTTGCTAGCGGACTTTTCGATCTTCAATTTAATAGTAGTGGACGATTGCCTTTACGGACACAGGCAGTCTTTGATTAAGTTAATTATGAACAAATACAAGCATTTATCGAGCGAGAAAAGACCTCGTATTCTTGGGTTAACGACCGGTTTGCTGAGCTCCGAATTGCAACCAGATCGGTTAGAAGCGGAATTGATACGATTAGAAAAATTACTTGATTCACACGTTGACACATCATCAGAAATAGTTACGCTGATCCGGTTATCATGCAGACCACACGAATGTATAATCGAATGCCCCGGCTGGGAAGGCCACGACTTAGAAGAGTATATCAAAACTATCGTAACAGACACGATAGAGTTCCTCCTCGATCACCGGTTCGATCCTAGCGAAATATACGACGACGAATTATTAGAAGAATTTAAGCAAGTTCCTGATCCTAGAGATGTCCCGTTAAAGCTCTTGAACGAGTTTCTCGAAATCCTCGAAGACTTGGGCCCGTGGGGTGCAGACAAGGCAGCTTTACATATACTTTCGAAAATTGAAAAGCTGAAGGTGAAAGTACCCTACGAAAGACACTACTTGCTTCTGTGCATTACATCTACCACTTTAATTAGCGTTAGAGCGGCCTGTGATAATGTTTTCGAATCCTACAGCGACAGCCTCGAAACGCTACATACCTTTTCAAAACCGAAAGTATTAAAGTTTATACAAGTGTTGAAACAATTCAAACCTCCAGGCAGCAAACCCGAGCCCAACACGAACGCAAACACCAAAGAACCAACACCCGAAGAAATTTCAATTACAAAAAACAGAGGCAGGAGTAAACCTTTTAGAAGGCCCTTCGCGTTTCAGAGGCCTCAATCGGATGACAATTTATGCGCTCTTGTATTTGTGCATAGCAGATACAAGGCGAAGGCTCTCTTTACTATATTATGTGTAAGTATAGCTTCATTAATTCACTCGAATATACTACAATATTATCCATATTTTAGACCTTATCCCAAAGCGACGACGATTTGTGGTGGGTGTCCACGTTGTTTTCCGTAGAAAAAGTAGCGGACTCCGTGAGCGAACCGAGAGAAGCGGAGAACGAGCACAAAACACAAGAAGAGGTTCTTAGGAAATTCAGGTGCCATGAGTGCAACATACTCATAACCACGTCTATTCTAGAGCAAGGCTGTGATTTACCGAAATGCAATCTAGTGATTAGGTTCGATTTACCGAAAAGTTTTCACAGTTACATTCAAAGCAAAGCGAGAGCCAGGGCGGCGGACGCTTATTACGTGTTATTCAGCAACCATAGCGAAGTAGAATCGTTCGTGAACGACCTAGCGGAGTACAACGAGGTGGAGAATATTCTGTTGAGGAGGTGCTATAGTTTAGAACCCGATAAAGAGGAGGAAATGGTGGCGGATAAGTACACGGAACTGTGCGTTCCTTACAAACCGCTGGAGGAAAAGGGCGCTCCGAGCATTACGCTGTTGAATTCGATACCGTTGTTGAACAAGTATTGTGCCAAATTGCCCAGCGACACTTTCACTAAACTAACGCCTATTTGGAAGGAGGAAAGAATCGACAGCAGTTTCGTCTGTCACATCCGGTTACCAATCAATTCTCCCGTCAAACAAACTATATCTAGTCCGCCGATGCCAAATTGTTTGTTAGCTAGAAGGGCCGCTGCCTTTATGGTGTGCCAATTGCTTCACAAATCCTCGGAATTGGACGATTACTTGCAGCCGATCAACAAGGAAAACTTCAAGGCTACCGAAGAAGACTGGACTAATTTTTCTTTAGACGACTCGGAGCCCGATGACGAGTACACGGAAATCCGACCCGGTGAGTAAAACGCCACAGTAATCCTGCAATAATACATGTTTTATTAATTCAGGCACTACTAAACGCAGGCAATACTACTACAAAAGGATAGCCGAGGCTTTGTTAGATTGCCATCCAGTGCCTGGAAAACACACGTATTTCTACGAAGTCGTTATGATATTAACATGCCCTTTGCCCGAGGAACAAAACACGAGAGGCAGGAAGATTTACCCGCCCGAAGAATCCGCACAAGGTTTTGGAATTTTAACTTGCAAAGTGATCCCAAAGGTGAGTCAATCTTTAAAATCAATTAAGTAAAGTACAATGAGTGTAAATTTCAGATAAGTGCCTTTCCGATTTTTACGAGATCCGGCGAAGTGAGCGTGGACCTGCAGCTGGTATCGGACGATGTAGTTTTAGACGAAACTCAAATTAAAAAAACCAGGGAGTTTGTAAATTACACGTTCACCAGTGTGTTACGCTTACAGAAGTACCTGATGCTTTTTAACCCGGAAGCTTCGTTAAATAACTACCTAATCGTCCCCACTATAAGGAGTAAGTTTCTACGATTTTTTTATGCTCCGTTTACACTCTTACATTTAATCGTAGGAAACGATCGAATCGAGGTGCACTGGGAATTCATCGACGTGATATTCGACAATTTAATAGTAGCCCCAACGTTTATACCGGACGAGCAACGCACCGACTACGAATTCAACGAGGCCGAATACTCCGACGCCGTGGTGATGCCCTGGTACCGCAACCAGGACCAACCGCAGTACTTCTACGTCGCCGAAATCTGCAAGAACCTGAACCCGATGTCCGCCTTCCCGGGCTCCGAGTACGCCACCTTCGAGGAGTACTACAAGCGCAAGTACGGCATCCAAATCCAGAACATCGGCCAGAACCTGCTCGACGTCGACCACACGTCCGCCCGCCTGAACTTCCTCACGCCGCGCTACGTCAACCGCAAGGGCGTCGCGCTGCCGACGAGCAGCGAGGAGACCAAGCGCGCCAAGCGCGAGAACCTCGAACAGAAACAGATCCTGGTGCCGGAGCTCTGCGCCATCCACCCGTTCCCCGCGTCCCTGTGGAGGAAAGCCGTGGCTCTGCCGTGCATACTCTACAGGATCAACGCGCTGTTGCTGGCCGATCAAATCAGGCGGACCGTCGCTAATTGTTTGAACTTAGGCAGGTCGGATTTACCTAACGATTTCAAATGGCCGTCGCTCAACTTCGGCTGGAGCTTATCCGATGTACTAAAGAAATCCAGAGAAGAAGAACTGAAGAAGCAGCAGCAAGACAAGCTTCCCGACGAACCAATCGATGATAAAACACCTAACGATTCGACTATAAAAGAATGCAAGGACGGCGAGTTACCCGTCGAACCATCGACGGAGGAGGAGGACGAGGAGACCAAGTGGATCGAAATCGGCACGTGGCGCAACGAGATGGCCGACGACGTCGGCGCCGACGGCGGCGGCGGCGGCGTGCGCTACGCCTCGCCGACCAGCTGGATGCCGGCGGAGGCGGCCTTCGACGACTTCTCGGACAGCGAGAGCGACTCGTTCGAGGACGAGTCGGAGTCGGAGTGGGGCGGGCTGCGCATCGAGTTCACCGGCGAGCACCAGGCCGAGGCGCTCGACGACGACGACGACGACGACGACCGGCAGGCGTTCCGCTTGTACGACGACGCGAACGCCTGGAAGATCGAGGAGGAGAACGAGCTGACGGAGGGCCTCAAGAAGGAGTTCCACGAGGCGTGCGACAGGAACAAGCGGAAGATTTACACGAGGGGGATCTTGGTGGGAGCGGCGGGTGATTTCAGGAAGAGTTGCGCGAAAGACGACATGACTGGGTCGGTTAGTACCGTGAGAATCGAAGAGGATGTGAATTTCTCGTTGTTGCACGTGGATTTACAAGTCGAACTTACCAATAAACTTCACTGTGATAATAACGAGTATGTTAACGATTACGACAAATCCGAGGAATTGTCGTTTAGTTTCGATAAACAGCCTAATTTGGCCGAACATCCCGGTCCAAGCCCGAACGTGCTACTCCAAGCTCTAACCATGTCGAACGCCAACGACGGCATCAATTTAGAAAGGCTCGAAACCATCGGCGACTCGTTCCTCAAATACGCCATAACGAACTACCTCTATTCGAAATACGAGAACGTGCACGAGGGCAAGCTGAGCCACCTGCGCTCGAAGCAGGTCAGCAACCTGAACCTCTACCGGCTGGGCAAGCGCAAGTCGCTCGGCGAGTTCATGATCGCCACCAAGTTCGACCCGCACGACAACTGGCTGCCGCCGTGCTTCTACGTGCCCAAGCAGCTCGAGGAGGCGCTCATCGACGCCCAGTTCCCGGCCAACTGCTGGTCGGCGGCCGACATGGCGGCCGCCAGGAGCATGACGCTCGACGACATCTGCGACATGGTGAGGGAGCGCGGCGAGGAGCACGGCTGCGCGCTCGGGCTGAACGTCGCCGCCGCCGCCGCCGTGCCTTATAACTTGGTCACGCAGCACAGCATCCCCGACAAGAGCATCGCCGATTGCGTGGAGGCCGTCATCGGGGCGTACTTGATCGAGTGCGGCCCGCGCGGGGCGCTGCTCTTCATGGCTTGGCTGGGCATACGAGTTTTGCCCAAACTCTCCGACAGCACTTACGGTGAAATCCAATTACCCAGATCTCCTTTATTAAGGCATATTCCGGATCCCGAAGGGGAGCTGGCTCGGTTGCTGGATGGTTACGACGCGTTCGAGAAGAACATCGGTTACAAGTTCAGGGATCGTTCGTATTTACTGCAAGCTATGACGCACGCTTCCTATTATCCCAACCATCTAACCGACTGTTATCAACGTTTGGAGTTTCTCGGCGACGCTGTTCTCGATTATTTGATAACGAGGCATCTGTACGAAGATCCCAGAATGCATTCCCCGGGCGCCTTAACCGATTTGAGATCCGCGCTGGTCAACAACACGATATTCGCATCGTTAGCTGTAAGAAATGGGTTTCATAAATACTTCAGGCACTTATCACCGGGGTTGAACGAGGTAAGTTCCACGTACATATACAGGATGTATCGCAAACTATTAATTCATTTGTAGGTAGTGGAACGGTTCATTAGGTTGCAAGAAGAGAGCGGACATTCGCTGGTCGACGAGCTGTACTTGGTGGTGGAAACCGAATGCGAAGAGGTGGAGGACGTGGAAGTGCCCAAGGCGCTAGGGGACGTGTTCGAATCGGTGGCGGGGGCGGTGTTCCTCGATTCCGGGATGTCGTTGGACGCCGTGTGGAAGGTGTATTACAGGATGATGAAGATCGAGATCGAGCAGTTCAGCAACAAGGTGCCGAAGTCGCCCATAAGGGAGCTGCTCGAGCTGGAGCCGGAGACCGCGAAGTTCGGCAAGCCCGAGAAGCTGGCCGACGGGAGGAGGGTGAGAGTTACCGTGGAGGTGTTCGGAAAGGGGCTGTTCAAGGGTATAGGTCGCAACTATCGCATCGCCAAGTGCACTGCGGCTAAATGCGCCCTGAAGCACCTCAAAAGGAGAGGTTTGTTGAAGAAAACGAACGAACCCTAAAATCGAGCGTTTTTGATTGTTGTTGAAAACTATTTATGTTATACATATTTATTTAAGTATTTAATTGGAAGTATTTTTTGCAATACATTGTGTCTGTGATTGTAATTTTTATTAAATTCGTTTTTCGAACAACATGATGCCTCACCTTAGATATTTGTTCATCTCATTAAACTTATTTCGTAACAGTTTATCGATCCGAATCGAGTCACTTAGACTCGAATTCTGATTATTAGCATATGCATGTTGCATTTTAGTTCTCGGATGTGTTAATGTTGTTAATTAAATTTTCATGCGTTCACATAATAAGGAAACACCTCGTACAAGCTGGTAATTGGTATTCGAGATTTATTGTTCCTAACACAAATTATTCTTCATTAACTTTTTTCTCGAGATATTTGAACTATTGCATTAAGTATATAGAAAATTGTCCGGTGATATTTTCGCTAATCGACGTCCATGTTTTTATTGTGGTATCTTATACCATTTATATCACAACTTTGTACTTTATACTTTGTATTTGTTGGAATTATATAAATGTAAATGATTAAACGTAAAAACGATAAATAAAATGATGTTATTTGCTCAATTATTCCTTTTTTTGCAAATAAAATGAAAAATACACTAATATGTTAATAACGAATAGTAGTACTATAATCTACGCATAAAATATTCCCTAACAAACGCCTAATTTTCTATTATTAGCCCGTAAAAAAAATTAAAATGACCCATATACAGGAATTTTCCAAATTGATCGCACAGATTGTAAATGGCAGGGGGAATTTATCACGCAACAAATTTAAGACACGATTCAGCGAAATGTGCAGTCTAAACGGAACGAAACGCGAAGCAACCCCTAGTGTGCCGGTGACCTTTAGCCGATCTACGGAGTATCCTCGCGACGTCCGCGTCGTTTTTTTCAACGCCGACAAAATGCTTAACCGGATTATTTGTCTGACGATCGCGTGCCATTGCTGCCTCGCCAAGGATATCAAAATCCAAGTCGACATCCCCGGCCAGGGGAGGATCCGCGGCGTGGAGGTCTCCAAGCTCCGCATACAGAAAATAATCGCCTACTACGGCATCCCGTACGCCCAACCTCCGGTGGGCAATTTGAGATTCGCCCCGCCGCTCACGGACCCCCTGCCTTCGTGGGACGGCGTCAAGAACGACACCGCTTACCCGCCGTCCTGCCTGCAGAACCAGGACGACTACAAGGACGCCGAGAAGCCCTTCCTGCAGCTGATATCGAAGTTGAACTTCACCCTCGACGAGAACTGCTTGTACCTCAACGTCTTCGTCCCCTACGGTGAGTACATTTTTTTTTTTCCCAATCAAATCCTCGATATTGTCTCCGAGAAAGCCGAATATCGGATCGAGAAGCGAGCGTAGCGTGTCCCCGGCTCATTACCATTATGCAGATTCGAGCATGAACGCGAAGTCCGCCGGGCGTCGCGTCACGACATAAACCCATAACACATCTTTTCCCTCGAAATAAATCAATTCCATTCGCGAACGTGCACAACCCACGATCGAGCGCCTGTTTCAGGTGACGAGCCGAAGCAAGGTTACGCCACCGTGATATGGTTCCACCCCGGCAACTTCGCCACCGGCACGCCCGCCATGTGGAACCCCCACACGCTGGTGTACCGCCAGCGAATCGTCATGGTCACCGTCGCCTGGCGGCTGAACATCATGGGGTTCTTCACCACCGGCGACGGCGAAGCGTCCGGCAACTACGGGCTGATGGACCAGCAGGCGGCCATGCAGTGGGTGAAGAAGAACATCAAACTCTTCGGCGGCAACCCCGACAATATTTGCCTCATGGGCTACGGAGCCGGAGCGGTGAGCGCCGGATTGCATCTCATCAACCCACAATCGAAAGGACTCTTCAATAAAGTAATAGCAATGAGTGGTAGGTATATTCAATAATAATGCACGCGAACGGTGTTTTGTAACGAATCGATTCCAGGTGATGTGTTGTCTTCGGCGAGTATAAAAAAACCCGAAGAGGACAAAGATCTACTGGACAGGTTGGCGGGCAGCTTCGGCTGCGACAGGAAGCCCACCTCGCAGCTGATACAGTGCCTGCGAAACGCGGACGCCGAGGCGCTGGTGCAACAGGCGGCCAACACCAATTGGCGGCCGGTGATCGACGCCAAGCTGACCAACGGCACCACGCCGGCGTTCCTCTCCGACCGGCCGGCGGCCGCCTTCGAGGCCTCCGACTTCGAGAAGGTGCCGCTGCTGGCGGGCTACACGCGCATGGAGCACGTGCTCGAGTACGAGGCCTTCAACGGCATCAACGGCACGTCGAACGAGCACCTGCAGGCGGTGCTGTCGGGCCTCATCAGCGGCGACATACCGGCGGTGAACAACAGCGAGTCCTCGTGCGAGTACAACCACGACCACATCGTCGACGCCGTGATGTTCTTCTACGGCGCCTCGCCGCCCGCCAAGGACGTCGACGCGTTCCGCGCCGTGCTGGTGAACTTCGTGACGGAGCGCAACGTGGCGGCGTCGGTGTACCAGCTGGCGTCGTACATGAGCAGGGAGCGGCCGGCGTTCGTGTACCGGTTCGATATGAAGCCGACGACGGCCGCCGCCGTCGAGCATCTGCCCGATTGGGTGTCGGTGCCGCACCTGTTCGATCTGCTGTACGTGTGGGGCGTGCCCTATTGGGCGACGGACTACGATTGGGACATACGGGACAAGAGGATATCCGATACCATCATGTCGTTTTGGACGCATTTCGCGAAGTCCTCCGATCCGACGGCTAACAGCATTTATCCGGTGGTTTGGGACAAATTCGCTGAGGACAATCCGGGGATACTGATCATCGATGGGAACTTCAACATGAGCAATTCGAAGAGCGTGAACTACAAGGCTTTCGAGTTTTGGAATAAGTATTATCCTAAAGTCAGGGACGTCGCGACGCAGTGCTGCGAGGTCAGGGACGGCGCGTCGGGGGTTTACGCCGGTGGGATTTATTTACGCCTGGTGCTTTTGTGTTGTATTTTCTTCATGTTCTGAATGAGATTTTTTTGATTTATATAGCGGGTTAAAATTCGATGCAAATTTTTAATATTAGGAAAAATTAACTACAAATTAAAACACGTAATATTCACTTCGTAAATAATTGTTTTAACCTGTTATATCTATACTGTACTTACTTGAAACTGTATATCTTCCTGGAATTGCCTTCCTTTTTACTACACCACTGTTTATACTATACTTGGTTATTTTTGAATAAATACCTATTTAAAAATATTTGTGTTTTTTTTTATGTAGAGGTTTCATTGCAAATATTTTAACACGTTTAATAAATTTTGAACAAAAAATGGTAAAAACTTTGATGATAAAATGAATAAAGTCGCCATTTTATTGATCAGAAACTCCTTTTCTGTGTTATAGTAAAGTTTGTTGTTTCCTAAATAATCTTGCTTAGATAAATAAATAAAAATTGTGAGATAATTTTCATTCGTCTAGAATAAATTTAATGTTACTATACAATTAAACAACAATCGAGTCGACAAATAAATGCACCATTTGTAATAACTTTTTACTACACATTTGTTTAAAATTGAATACATTTTTAACTTACAATTATTATTTGTTTTAAATGGAAGACTCAGTTTTAGTACAGCGTAGTTAAATTTACGAAATTAATAAATAATAGCGCATTTTTTTCTACAAAGGTAGGTGTTTAATTTTAGTACCGGGTGACTGGGAATGATTGCAACGATATATCGAAATATATATTTTAACCCACGCCTATGCCAAACTTACTAATTTCTAAATAATTAATAAGTAAAATCTGTCAAAATGACATTTTTTTGACATTTTAAAACGTCAAAAATAATTATCAAGTTCTACCAACATAAATTGTCAAAATTCCTACAAAAGCGTATAAACCTTTTCCAGTCATTCGATATAAATATAATAATGTTAATATATAATACGCTATAAACTAGAATTGTGTAATTAATGTACTAACTTACAAATGTAACAGTCTAACATTTTTTAACCTAAACGATACAAAATTACCCCGTGCAACTGTACAAAAATAACTCGAATCTAAATTCTGTTCGTATTCTTAATTGAACTAAAACTGAATAGAACTAATCGCTATTTTTACCAATTCTAATATACAAGTTGTGGATTATATGCATGCCTATCTCTATATTGTGTAATTAACACGCAAATTGTACCAAATCCGTTGGATAAAAAAAAACGAGACTGAAAAGCCGTTTTGTTTATGCACTAGTGAGTAAAGTAGATCACTTTACGTTATGGCATATTGGAATTGGTTTAATCTGTATGTCGGAGAAATTTCGTTAGAATTACAAATACTTGTTTATAAAAATGAAAAATAATAGATTATAAATAAATGGTGCTCGACAGACTTACATTTACATACGTACATTTTTATTTACAATACATGAATATACTATTCTATGTAACCTGTATATCAGTATTCACAGTTTTATTAAGTTTTATTTGTATTGTCTTAAAATTACATTTTTACGAATCGATGTTTAAGAGATAGAGAATATATTGGTAAAAATTTAATTTGACAAGGAAAAGCAATTTTATGTAGATTTTTCTTATCCTATAATATTGATATACCGTCATGAGAAACACAATTTTATAAACTTTTTGAATGGAAATAGGAAACATTTGGAACCATTCCATTTTCCATCAAAAGCTTCTCAACGTCCAGTTTTGAACCACTTTGTCAAAAAAAAAAACGTTTTACATATTTATTATTAATTTTATTAAGTACTTGCGGACAAAGATGATCCACCACAGGACGTTCTACATTAATTCACATTAAATAGTATTTTATTACGCTTTTGTATATAAGTAGGATATGCTTTTATATAAATTCAAGTTTTCACAAATATTATAGTTGTTACGCTAACGTGAAACGGATTTGCTGATGTTATTTTCATCGCGCATTTACACCTATCCCTAAAATTAATTGGAAAAATTCGCAAAGATAACCCGAACGGAGTTGTACTGGCCTAATTTAAAGTACAACCAGCGCAGGAGTTTGGAGCAACATTTAAAGTTTCGACATGGAAGGAAAGTATTCACGATAGCGAAAACTATTTGTCCGTTACGTGCGAGTATTTTTTATAATATCAAAGATGAATTTAACATTTTTCATTCAGTCTATTCGTGTTCATTACAGTACCAGAAAAAATTCCACTTAATAACGCCACCTTATACGACATGCAAGTTCACGAGTTTTTAAACATTCGGTTGACAAATTTCATACCGGGTGTCTCAGTAAGAGGTATTCTCCTGCGTCATACTATTGGGACACCCTGTATGCAACACAAATTATTGTCTGGTCGAACCAATGGTTGAATATTTGCTGTTGATATGTGAAATAATGAGAATTTCGATGGTCAGAAGGAAAGTTAAATTTAGATATGTAGGTAAGTGGATAAATTTGTTAGTATTCTTTTCAAAAATATATGTATGTCATCATTTCTAAAAAATCATTGATTATGAAATATTCGATATGTACAAAACACCCAAAATTTATTACTATTCTTATAAATTATATTTAAAATTTAACTAGTTCCATAATTTATCATCGTAAAAACATTACCTACTTTTTAACTATCCGCAAATAAAGTAACGTTTACATTTCTTCTAAACGTACGGAAATCATCAGAGATACATACATAATGCCAACATGGTTTTATCTTATCGTTTTCTATCGCTAATTTCGTACAAATTTAATCACGATATCAAAGCAACAAGGCAATTTATAAAACCTAATAATGATACGATAAAACTTAAATGCAGTACCGACGATCCTCCGCAGAGATGTATCTCTATTTCCTGCAAACACAACCAACATGTACCCACGAAATCCCTGTTCACCAAACAAAGCTTACCTCAGGATGGTAGTTGATGCACTTCGGAGGTCTCCTCCTATACAAGCTATTTTTCGGCTTGTGCAAGCACCCCCCGTTCTTCGAATCGTAATTCACCTCCTGCGGGATGATGCTCAACTGCTTACTGCCGCACGAGCACACCGTATCAACCACCAGCAGAATCAGATTACTGTGCGGTATCTTCTGCACGCTGAACGGCCTGAAAACCACCAACAACTCAACAACGCCCTCTAATATTAGCTACAAACACCGACCTCTCGCAGCCGCTGCTGTGGCAATTAGTCAGTTTCCCTTTCAGGGGATTCCCCTGGCCGCTGGTGTTCAGTTTATCGGGCTGCAGGACGTACAAGTCCACCTTGCGGTCGCACCGCCTCACGCCGAACTGGCCCAAATCCACGCCTTCCATCGGATCCGACTCGTAAGGCGGAATGAAAGACGGGGAATATGTGTTAGAAGTGCCCAAAACTGAATCGGTATCGTCTATAATATCATCGCTTGTCGGGTACTGTTCTACGTCGTAATCGGAATAAACGTCCAGTAAATCGTCTGTAAGAGAAGGTGTTTCAAGTGTGTTTTAGTTTTTAATGAAGCTGTAGTAATTACCGTCTTCTCTGTTGTAAGCTAGAGCTGTTCCGTAGGCTTGGCTCAATTTGTTTAACAACAAGATAGCGCCTTTGAAGAAGAAGTTAATCAAGCTTGTAGCGGGATTGAAGAGCTGAAAAATAGTGTTGTAGTGGATATATGAAGTGGGTGTATCGAAGGGTACTAACTGATATTTTATTGGAGCCGCCGCTGAAGTGGAACTTGCTGTTCGAGCAGGACCCCTGGTAATCGTACACCGGCACTTTGACGAAGATCCGGTCTTGCACCAGCGAATCCATGATGGTGCCGTCGACTTGGCCGAAGAACCGGCCGGTGTCTTCGTTGTTCTCCGATATGATGATGAAGCCGTTGTTGTCGAGGATGTAGCAGTCGAGCTTGTCGCTGGCGCAGGTCTTCTTGCACACGGTCGATCCGGTGCACTGCGAAACAAGACAATCGCGCTCTCACGCTCCCGTTTTCGAACCTCCCTAATGGAGCAAGCGAGCAAGCAAGCAGGCAAGCAAGCGAAGCCCGTCGTTCGTTTACCTTTGAAGTAATGTTGTTGAAGAAGTGCGCCGCTAGAATGGAGTGCTGGTACTGGAGGCCGACGACGGCGGCGGGCGTCCTGTGGCCCTTGTCCTCGACGAAGATGGCGTGCGTGGCCGTTATCAAAGGCTTCCCGTAGGAGCCGACGTCGAAGGGCACCGAAAACACGAAGCTGTCCGGCTCGATGGCGTGCTGGTCCACCGCCCTTTTGTACCAAGTCTCGTCCATTGCTCGCACGTTACTTTCGCTGAAGTGCCTTCGGAAAAATCACAAACGAGGTGTTGGAATTGCGGATCATTCCGCAATCATTCCTACTTCTTTCGTTGTTTGCGCCATGCGCTCGTTAAGGGAACCAAAGAAGTAGGATCGTCGAAGGGATGGTTTGTTGGTTGCCGCTAGATTAAATGGGGGTTTGTTTGGTGAACTTACGGTTCGTTGGATTTGGTGTCCGTCAAATTGGTCCAACGCAAGAGACCGCTGCGAGTCGCGACGAAGGACAGCGTCGATCCGAATATCTGAAATCCTTGGCTGCAAAAATGTTCTCCCGTTAATTCCTGATGCGAGGCCGGGTTTTTTTGGGGGAGGACGGGCGAGTTTTCATGTGCAATTTAAAGGAGTTTCCACTGATCAAAAACAGACGATTTATGGCGTAGCAGGGCAATTAGAGTTCGCTAGAGAATCCTATTAAAGGCGGGTAATAATAAATTGAATGGATGCGTTGTTAAATAGGGTTATTTAGTTATTTAATGTTTAGTATTCTTGGGGTTAAAAACGTTTATATTTATGATCTTTATCGGTCTGTTTTTGTATGGGTTTATTAATAATACAATTCGTTTATACTTTATACTTACAATCCCAGGCGAGCTAAATGTTCATTAAACATTCATGTAAACAATAGCGCAGGATAACCGATACAAATTACAGTCCTTTTTAATAACCATTAAGGTCAGTAAAATATCCTGTCTAATCAGTGATCCTGCTTGTTCGAAACGATCATTTCAATGTGTATTTGTTTATTTCGACTCGTATACCGCGTTTTAGGCAAAACAACATTCTAATTCTTTCTATATTATAGACTTTTCTCAAGTAAAAAAGTTTTACCTTGTACCATACCATTGTACCATAAGGTTGCCAATAGGACTAATGTGCAAAGAATGAATTAGTTAAACATATTTAGTGCGAGAAAATCAAATAAACGAAACATGCCACGAATATGCCACTCGATAAAATATGTACTTACTGTTTATCTGCCCGTACAGGGAGCTTTTCCAAACCTTCCGTAACGATAGCGTCTAAAACTAGAGATTGCAGTAATGTTTTGTCGCCTGAAATCACACCAACAATACGTCATTTTTCTGTTATAATTACATGTTTTATTCTTACAATAATAAGCCTCTTTGTCTTGTTTAGTCGACATGTGGTGGTGTTCTCTTTGTAAAGGCGATCTGGGCCTTAGAGACATCCATTTCCATGCGGGTCTGCGACTCCTTTTCAGGAAATGCAGAACCCTTTCTTCAGCGGTTTTGAACCACTGTTCTCCCGATGTTCCGCTGGTATATTCGCAATACACCCTTGAATAATCGATTGTTAATTAAATACCAATTGCTGCAATCGAAATATCACTTACCAATCGGGGTGAACCCGCCAGTTATTCCCTTTGAAATAATCGCTGACTGCGTTAGAAAAAAACAATAAATTTAAATGTAATTATTGTTAACAGTAAAGTGTTATCTTGTACCATTTTTTTGGCTGTGCTTTATTTCCTGTTCAGCTTGGTATTCGTACATTCCGTACCCTTCGGGAATGGCGAGACCCAGCGAAAAGGGCGTACCCTCTATGGGGTTGTAAAAATATTTATTTCGTCTGGTAGTAACCCGTCTCTGCGGAGAAAAAAAAATCGCATTAACGCGGATATTAGACTCGGATTTCGATCGCATTTACCATGTTATCGTAGTGGACTTTCACGGTGATTTCGGTCTCGCCTTTCATTTGATCGATCATATCGTGTCTCAACTGCAAGAAAACCGAATCGTAATTAAAGGTTTCTTTTAGCGGGAGATTCGAACTCACGTCGAGCAAAAGGGTGTTGTTTTCCCTCGGACCGCTTTCGTTATCGACCAATTCAACCTCCGTTAGATCCACGGACACGTATTTCGGTTCTAGCGTGTCCTCATACAGGTCGTTACCTTCCTGCAAGCACAATGCTTTTTTTACCGAACAATTCGATTGTAATAAATTAACCGCTTACCAAAGGCCTCAAATCGGGATGATACAACACGTGTCCGTTGTTATTAACGATAAACGAATAACCGTTTACGCCCAACTGGAAGACAATTAGACGGGTAATTGCGAGTGTAGGAAATTTTAAAGTTTACTCACTTTGTATGAAGGAACTAATTTTTTGATTTCGTCTATAGAAACGTCTGTACCTACGACTCCTAACACATTCGCTACACGGACCTGGAAAAGCATATACCTCATCGAATGTAGCTTGGCAATTGTATTAATTAATGGTATATTTTCTCTCTGATACGCGGGGTTTATATTTAATGTTATTTTTATGAATTCATGAAGAGTGAATGTGGTATATAAATAATTAAGCTACTTACAGAATGGTTCCTTCGGTCGAACACAGGAGTGGAGACAGTGGTCATTATTTGCCCGCGTTTGTCGTCCGAAAAACTATCCGCCTGCGAATAAAAAAAAAAGCGTCCGCAAATTATCCGAATAATTAGAAGCGCAATTAAAACCCACCCTTCCACCGACGTAGGCGGGGGTCCAGTATATCGGATGGTCGTTTTGGTACATGACCATCGGCCTGGCCATTACCTCGACGTAATGCAAAACTTGTTCTTTTATATCCTCGTAGCGTTCTATTCTGGCGTAATATCCTAAACAGAAGGGTCGTTTGGGCGCGTAAAAAACGGCGCTTTAATTAAGAAATGAATTTGTACCTTTATGAGCGCAGGCCATCCAGTGCATTTGGGTGGCGCTGCTCGAGTCCCTGCCAATCAGGTAAGTGAACATCCGCACCGGGCTGTGCGGGAAATTGTACATTTTGAAAATCTCTTTGTACATCGAAGGAGGGCCGTCCGTTATCAGCATGATGGCCTGGTTGCACTGGCAACCCTGCCCGGATCTGTTATACTGGAAATTGATACTCTTTTTATATTCACACCGTCGATTTGCAGTATTGGTTTTACGCACCTTCTGCAAGATCTCGAATGCCGTCACCAAAGCGGACGTGAAATTCGCTATGTTCTCGGGTTTCAACGAACCCAGCGAGTCCTTCAAGTACTTCAAATTTTCGTTATTCGCCTTGAAACAGCAAACAAAATCAACTCCCGAATTCGCGATCGATTCGCGTTGTTCTCCCTACCTGCACGAGTTGATCCTTGAAGCAGCCCACCGTCTCCTGCGTGGAATCGGAAAACGTGTAGATATTCACGAAGTCGTTGTCCGACAGCGTATCCAGCACCGCCTCGGCCGTGGCCTTGGCCAGATTCACCCGATGGCCCGTCATCGACCCCGAATTATCCACCAATATCACGATGTCCTTCGGAGACGTGGCCGCGTTCACGTACCAAGCCGAAGAGCGGAAATCGTACACGTTTCTATTCGCCCTCGGCCGTTGCCAGACGGTTGAAATCGTATCATCCGGCGGCCAGGCGATTCCTACCACCGCAAAACACCGTTAAAAACCGAGGATACCAATCCCGCGAACGCCAGTCACTTACCTGGATACCTCCTCAAGAAGCCGTTGGAGCTGCCGAAGAACTGCCAGGACAACGACGGGTCGCCTTCGTAGTTGTTGATGAACAGCGGATCGAGGTTCTCCGACCACTGGATGGCGTTCATAACGTCCGGATCTGCGAAAGAACTCGTTGCTGGGAGGGCGAATGAGATTGGGTGTGGGCGCTTACCGTTTTCGTCGACGTTGTTGGGCATGAGGATGGTGCTCAGGGTGGTGTTGACCGGCAAGTGGTCGAAGTGCGGATTGGGCGTCAGCACCATTTCTCTGGTGCCGTCGGCCGGTCTGCCGTCGTCGCCGAAAGCGTTCAATCTCTTGGCGTTGTAGAACCTGAAGGGCTGCCCGTTGTCCGAGCGCGGGGTGAGGGCCGCTTGCTCGGCCGAATCCATTATCCTCTGTGTAATGCAAATAGCGCGTTTCGACACCCTTGTGATTTGTTTTATTAAATTTTAATTACCATCACCGCGCTCATTTTGAAGTCCATCATGTTCTTCACCTCCATCGCCATGTCTTTGATCAGGATGAGACCGTCCTTGCGGACGACGTCCATCGTCACGTCGTGGTATTTCTGAAAAAAATTGATTATTTTTTCACCGATTGATGGGAGATAATTAACGCGACTCACGTCTCGCAGCTCGTTCCTCCGTGTCACCAGCTTTCCGTACTCCCACAAGTCCACTCCGAATTTCAGCGCCCAATTTTTCACCCTGGAATTCAGAGACTCGACTAAAATCATATACTAAGTGCAGTTTGTTGCAGCTAGGGCGTGAGAAAAACTGCACCCTTCCGTAGCGTAAATTAATAATCTCGAGTAATTACATCAGCTGATGCGAAGAGTGCTGGTACAATGAAACGAGGAAGAGGTAACGTTCGATCCTAATCTCAAGGAGAATTTTTCGATTGTATTTTTTCCTGCGTGTAAAAAATCCGAACACAATCGTTTTTTTTTTCTTTTTATTTGAGAATATTACGATCCTCCGCGTATGCTTACGTAAACAAAAGGAATAGGTGTTTAATTGTTTGTTATTGTGTATGCAAATTTTGTTTCTTTTTGCTTGCCACACGTTCGTTCTAATTTTGCGTTTAATTGGAACTTTCGTTTTTTAATAGCGACACCACGCGAAAATGTTGCCGGTTTATTGAAAAATTTCATATCGCGACGTCTAATTGTATAATTGGATGAAAATTTCTTAGCGATTTTCAAGCACACGGGGGTAATGGAATTAGGAGTCGTGCCGGAGGTCGATAACGTTCACATTGTAAATTTGATTTAATGGCTACACTAGTTGCAATAGGTGCATTCCGAATTTCTTATTATAAGATTCGAAAGAAACTCTTCGATGTTGAATTAATTGTGCCGCATAGCGTTTAAGAAATAGCACCTATAAAGACGGGTAGGTGAGGTGAGTGCATAACATCTAAGCATCTATTCTAGTTGCGGAAGATGGATAACTAAAACTTACTCGTTGTGCGGTATGTCTTCGTCCTGTTCCGGGTAAACTCTCATGATTTGCGTGAGAAACAACAGGAGAAGAAACAATGTTTTTTTATAAGGATACGAATTGGGCATTACATTATAATTTCCACGCAACATGTTCACTCTAACACTAGCCACCTACTAGGTCAAACTGTTGACTAGTAAATAGTCCTGCATTTTCTTGGTGGCGCCCAAAAGGCCATATCAGGAGTGCACGAATCAATCGGACGTACGCCGACGTTTTTACATATCGAATATCAAATTACTCGCCGAGGTTTTTCAGTCGAATTTCGACCCGGTTGGAGTTTCGACTATTGGGCCGTATAGTCGTAGTACACACCCGAGTCTCGATTCGGCCTATGCTATTTTGGATTCGTTTAGAATTTTCCGCCGTATCGCGCAAACGTCGCTATCTAATCGATATTGAAAAATACAATTCTATACAGGGAGTTCCTTCCTACCCACACCGGCCCAATTTCCCTATTTAAACATGCCGGTTATTAGGTAGGTGAAAATTCTCGAATTTATTACCCCGTGGAAAAGGTGCTGCATGAAATTATAAACTCTTTATTTAATTATATGATTTAATGCGGTCGATTTTATCGTATATCCACACCGGCGGGGGGTTTCTTTTAATAGGTATTTCTGAATTTTGTTAATTAATAACAGAAAGGAGTACCTAATAAATTGTTAGTTTTTTTTTTATAAAATTTATCAATAAATCCAAATTTATACAATGACTTTCTTTGTATAATTACGCAATAATCAAACATATTGAATATTAGGCAGGTACTTTCGAATTGATGAATTATTTACTCAAAAGAAAATTTAATTATAAACATTTTTTTAAATACAGCTAGTTAATTCCTATGGCGACCCAATTTTCCTAGTTAAACTGAATTCACAAATTGCAGTATTAAACAAGATTATAGTCCTCTTAAAATTTCTACGAGTTTGTTATAAAGTGCTTAATACTTAATAAATTTTCTTATAGTACTCATTTTCGTTCGAATTTCTTCTAGCATAAACGTACCAATTTCTGTTACGAATATATCAATATAAAGTGGTATTTATTCGGTTTCGGTGAAAACTGCTAACAGGAAGCAAAATGTTTGTATAGAAAGCGCATACCCACCGACTATAGCTAATACTATGGTACTGAAATTCACGAGATACCGCTAACAATCGGCAAGTACTGTTTTAACTGTTGTGGTGAAGCGTAAACAGTTCGTATTCGTATCCGCAGTTCAGTTGCTGGCAGTACCACGGCCGAAGCGCGCGGTGAAAGTACTACCTGCGTGTGCGGAGTACTACCTGTCGAGTGTGAAGATTACGATGATAGTTTTGGTATAGGCCGTACGATTTATTGTAGTGAAACGAAACGGATTAGGTGCCATCGTCCAAGGAATTTCGCTCCGCTAAGGGAATTTGTTGAGGTGAGAAATTTTTACGAGTTCCGATAGAAAGTTTCGGGAATAATGAATGAATGAATGAACTCCAATCGTGCACAGATCGCAATCGTTAATGAGAATTGCGGATGCATTCCGATCGGAATTCTTCGAGCTTGTTTAAGCTGACAACAACCCGTTTCTTTCCCGAATTCTTCTAGCATCCAGCACCGATATAACTTTCGGGATAAGAAATCAATAACACCGTTTTATAGTCAAGGGCGAAACATAATTTTTCGGGCCGCCCGCTAGTTTAATTAGAAACGAAACCCGCAAATCCGAAATCGATTTGAATAATGTAGGTTGTGTTAAATTTAATTCCGAGATAATGCGACGACCGTTAAGGAATACAAATACGAATAAAAAGTGAAAATGAAACTTTTGCTCAAGGCTCAATATCCGATCGCTCCGGAGAAAGAATACCTTTAAACAGTCATCCGCGTATGTGACCGTGCGTGCATTTCGGTAACTTTCATTATTTTAACCGGAAAGAACACACCTAAGCGTGAAAGTGATTCTAATCAAGGCGAAGATGCTCTCTTACATCTCGATAAAATCCATCGAGAAATTTTTAATTAAAACAGATATACCTACACGAGATCCATTCACAACTTATTTTTACAACAACCGATAAAACAAATAGTAAAAAAAAAACGCTATAAATATTTTTAATTTTTATGTTTATTTAACGATTTTATTTTAAAGAAAATCAGCAAACCGAAAGATTTCTCTAATTAATCGATACTATTTCAGTCTAATGAAAGTCTCCAAACAACTTTTCCCTCGCCAATTACAATCCAACAATCGCTTATAAGGATCGGCAGGAATTACATTTTCAAGTTAATCGTAATTATTCGCAGAATATGCATTTTCGAAAGCGCGCACGGTACTGATATGGGAAATAGCGGCAGCCAAAATACGGCGATCGAACTAAACCACCAAGAGGAAGAAAAATGGGCGCACTCGTTCCCGAGACCGTCGAACTCCCAGCCGAAATACCACTTCCAGCACAAGGTGCTGCCGGAGAAGACGCCCCAGCTGAAGCTCCGGTCCACTAACAACGGCGAAATCCTGCAATCGGGCGGCACCATCAGCGGCAGGCAAATCAGATCGATCGAAGACAAAACGGTAAACAACCGAAACCTTAGATTTTAAACGAATAAACGGTCGGGTTCTTTTTTATCAGAAACAGTACGAGGAGAATTTCCGGAAATCCGCCGTCCAAGGGGTCCAGCACAAGCTCGGCAACAGCAAGCATTCTAGTCAAGACGTAAGTAAACCAGACTCGATCTGATTGCATTTACAAACCGGAATTTTCAGAGGAAATTATTCGCGTCCGAGCCAGATTTAAGATACGCTTTGAAAAATGACGAAAAGAGATCCAAGAAGAAGTACAGGGCGCCTTCTCCACCGAAAATCAGAAACAAGGTACACAAAACACCACTATAATTAGAGTTATTTTAATTTCGTTATGACTATAGGAGGATAGTAGGGTACAAAACGAGGAAGGCGACATGAACCCAAGGCTGCCCATCAGAAAAGCCCGCCTGTTCAAAACCAGAGCAGAAACTAAAAAACAACCAAATCCTAGTCACCTCCACAGCACCGCCGAAGACGATCCAAGCTACGCACCGCCGGCGAAACCCAACATAAAGCGCCTGTCGCTGCCCGACGTGAAACCGGTGGACTTCAACGAGTTCACGAAGGAGCTGAAGGACGTCACGCAGCGCTTCAAGAACAACGCCTCCAGCAAGCCCATCCGGCAGGTGGTGGGCGCGCGCGGCGAGGCCTCCGGCAAAGAGTCCACCACGCCGGAGGCGTCGCCGGACCTGCGCCAGAAGCGCCGGCCCGCGCCCGACGGGCCCGCCAAGCCCAAGCAGGCGTTCTACTTCGGCATGAACGGCGACGCGGTCGGCAACTCGTCGGGCTCGGACCTATCGAGCGACATCGATTCGGACGAGAACGACGCGTGCAAGGGGAAAATCGACCTGCAGCTGCGGCCGATCTTGCCCAAGAAGCAGCTGGAGATTCCGAGGTTCTCGCCGGCGGCCGCCTGGAGGCTTCTGTCGCTGGACGCCAACGATGATGATAAAACCGCGCCCGGCGATGATACCAAACCGGACTTGGCGATACCCGAACTTGTAGCGGGTTTTGGCGATACTACGATCGCAGATGATGTGCCGTTGTTCATGGAGGAGCATATTGAAAAGTACTCCAGGCCTCTGCCTTCGTTTCTGAACACCGCTCAAAGGTCTTGCAACGATAAATCTGGAGATTCTGGAATATCTGGTGACGAAGCAGTACCTATAGTTTATTGCTACGATGATCCCGAAGAAGATTACAGATTCGGGAGAATCGGTAAAGATGAAAAGGTTAGTATTTTTTTACACAATTCTTCAAAACGTATTAAACAAACGAAATTCCAGATTGCTTCGAAAATAGACCGAGAAAGAGCTTCGTGGACACCACAACAAGATTTAGACGAATCGAGCGCCGAAGAAGAATTACTAAACAAACCTCTGAAGCAAAGAATGAAAACGGGCCCGTACGTGTTCAGCCTGTCGCTGCCCAGAGACAACCACATTTCGAGCTACATCGCGGACAAATCGAACTTCGGCCACTACAACGGGCTGCAAAAATTCAAGAAGTCCATATCGGGCGTGTGGGGCAACCTGTCGAGCAGGCGCGACTTCGCGACCAACGACGAGCCGAACAACAACTGGTTCCTGAGCAAATCCGCGCCGAACTCGCTGACCAACGTCATTCACTCGCTGGAGCGGCACAAGACGCTGGAGCAGCAGCAATATTCCGGCGGCAACACGCCGGCGCGCCTGATGTACTTGCCCGAGATGGACAATCACGCGAAGAAACCGCCGCATTCGAAGCTGCAGTCGAAGTCGTGCGAGAACGTCGCCGGCGAGGTGGAGAAGGAGGGCAAATCGCCGCAGCCGCTGCAGGACCCGAGCAGCCGCTTCGACGATTTCCCTTGGAGCTCGAGGAGGAAGCCGAAGAAGTACACCTTCCAAAGCACCATTCGCCAGATAGAGAAGAAGCGGCTGTCCGACAAATTGTCCAGGGAGGCCGAGCGCAGGGAGAAGGAGCGGCTGCGAGAGCTGAACGCGATGCAGAGAGTCGAGGAGGAGTTCCAAAGGAAGAGAGCTAGGTATTAGCGTTTGATTCTTTTAAATTAATCGTATTAATAAACTTGGATTTTAAGCGAGAAAGCGAACATTCGACAGCAGCTGCGATTGTTCTCTTTGGACGAGAGCACAGGTTACCAAAGCATGCCGAACTTCGACACGAAATATAAAGTTAGTGTAGTAATCGATAATCAGTAATGCAAATACATTAAATGATGCTTTTTCAGCGTCGTTCGGAGCCCGATGGAGCGTTCTCATCGGCCTCCTCGTCGCCGGTGTCATCGTTATCGTCGAGAAAAAGGGGATCTTCGAATAAAAGGACTCACCAACAGGTATCTAAACTCACACCGTCGTCTACTAAGGAGTTGTCCGAGTTCAGGCAGACGCAGGTGGATTATAAAGATTACAACAGCAACATGTTGAAGCACGCTAATGAGATGAGGTACTACAATAAGCAAACGACGATTCACCCGCAAGTGAGTTGCACCATGAGTCAAGTTAAAGGTAAGATTGTTTGGTTGTTTCGATTCGAAATTTAATGTGGATTCCTCGCCAGGTTTGAATGCGAACGCGAAGCAGAAGCATAATTACAGAAAAGAGTTTGCTTCTGGTATAAGAAACATCGAATCTACGGATAATTATAGGGAGTATAGAAAAAAGCATGTGAACAAACACTCGCCTTCTACAGGGTATGGAAACCATTTCGTTTCCTTGGAACATTAACGAATTTATAACCATAAATTTTAAATTGAATTATATTAAAAATTGTTACCTGTAAATACTAAAATAAATGTATAAAGTTACGAAACGGCATTTATGCTCTCAATTTACACAAGTGAACGAACCAATAGGAAATAACGATACAAAAATTCTTATCCACAACCTCGTCCAAGTTCTTCGTCTCCTTGAAATGCACCAGGTACTTCCGCAAAATGTCCGTTTCGGCCTTGCAAGCCGGCGACAGCCGCTCCGAGCCGACGAGCACCGACGTGATCTTCTTCACGTGCTCGTAGAAGAACTGCAGCTCCGAGCTGAGGTTGCGCCTGAAGTACGCCACGTTCTCGGGCCCGGCCGTCCGCACGGCCAGGAAGATCTGCTGCGCCAGGAACACCATCAGCGCCTCCAACGAGAACCGCACCAGCCCGAAATCGAGCCTCTGTATCCACGGATCGGCGAGGCCCGAGTACTCGTACATCGCGTACCGCAGGAACGCGCTCAGCTTCTGCGTGGGCGGGTTGTCGGAGAAGTCCTGGTGCTCGACCATGCCGAAGAGGCGGGGGAACGCGTCCTCCGGCGGCGGGCGCGGCGCCTCCGCGGCGGCGGCCCGGCCGGTGTTCAACGCCAGGGCGTCCATCGTCTTGCATAGGAAGTGCGAGAGGCACAGCAGCATGCCGTAGGTGAGCTTGCTGGAGATGGGCAGTTCGAATTTCGGCACCCCGAAGTCGTTTTCGATGGTGATCTCGGTGACGTCGTGCGCGGGTACGTCCAAAATGTCTACCAGATTCGGGTTGGTTCGGTACAATATCGAGAATCCCAGGCCGGTCACCGTTACTAACCTTAATAGCGGAATAATTAAGCGTTAATCGAGAATTAAAACGGTTTGTTGTTGTACGATTACCTATTCATTATCGCTACCATGAGTTCAACGGGAAATTTTTCTAATTGATTCAGCCGGTTGGCCTCGTCCAGTTGGTATACAGCTATGTTTTTCGGACGCAAGATAGCGTAAAGGCAGGCATTCACTATTTTTTTCACTCCGTTCTATAAAGAAATCGCTGAATACTCGCTTAGGATTTTAGTAATATACTTACCAGTACGAAATTGTATGTTGCATTGGATTTTCTGTACCATTCCACCCGCCATTTCATCAGCACGGAATCGATTAGGACGAGGGCGTTTTGGACGAGATCGAGGGCTTTCAGGGCGACGCTGGTTTCCAAAACGTTGAAAACGTGCAGGAAAATTTGCTCGTTCAGGGTGAGGAAATTATAGAAGCTGTTCAGGGCTAAATGCTGCAGAGATTGGAAATACGCAGTTTCGAATTTGATCAGCAGCGAGCAGGTCACCCACATTTCTTCCAACTGCAGCGGACTTATCTGAGAGTTAATTATTAGTCAAGTAGAAAACTTTCATTGAAGCGAACTTACTTTGTTATTTTGGCCTTGGAGTAACCGACTAACAAAAGGCTCCATTTTCACGAAAAACGTGTTTATGTTAACGTTGAGAAAGTCGAATGCGAGCGACGAACTGGCGTAGAGTCCCAGACCGTACAAAACCATCTTGACCAGCGGTAGAGTTTTGGAATCTTTCACCAACTGGCAAGCGGAATTCATGTACTTGTGAATAATATTTCTGTACGAAAACCACAGGCTGATATCGTCGAGATTCTTGTACTCGAATAAACCGTTGACGATTTTAACGCACACCATCCAAGGGAGGAGTTGCTCTCTGACGACGACGTCGAATTCGCTGGTGCTAGTCCAAGAGTTTTCTTCCAAGATGAGATACTCGTACTCCAGCATCGGTCCGAAGTACTCCAAGATCTCGAGCAGATCGTTGCAATACAATTTGAAATGATCCTGCAAACCGTCTAAGAGCTGTTGCACGATCGTGAGCACCGATAGCCTGGTGGAATGCTCCAAATCGTTGTAATACAATTTCAATATCTTGACAGTTTTGATCGTCTTTTGGGTCATATCGAACGAATTTTCCTTGTCCCTGTACAAAAAATAATTCAATAATAGAGTTTTGTGTAAATTTGTTACTCACTTATTAGGAAGTTTCCAATAAGACAGCTGAAGTAATAAGAAATCAGTCCAATTCTTTATGCAATAAGTATTAACGAAGGGCAACTGCAATCCTTCTAAAGTCATAGAGATAAACCTAAACTTATTGTCTTCGGTAAACTTCTTCAATTTGCCGCACCGCTCCAACATAATGATGAATTCCATCCAAGATTTGAGCAAAAACTTTCGGTCTTCGATATCCTCGACGTTCGTCGATTTGGTCTTGAACGTCAGCAGCACGTAGTCTATCCACGATTGGATCTGCTGCGCGTCGGTCACGAATTTCTCGATGGACAGCAGAAACTGCGGATCGTCGTCGAGCTGCGCCAGTTGTATGCTGTAGATCTGGAAGATGAACGCGTAGATCTTCGGCAGCTGGTCGAATTCCCGGTAAAGCGGGTTGCTGAGCAGCGGCCAGAATTCCTTCAGCGACACCACGTCGCTGATCAAGTGCTTCTTCTGGCTCGACCACAGGTTCGCCATGACGTGCAGGATGCCGATTTGCAAGGGGCTGCGCAGGAACTCCGGCGACTGGAAATGTACGATAAGTACGAGTTTAACTCGCCACGCGCGCGACTTACTCTTTTCACGTTGTGCAGATAGTCCACCATGAAATCGCTGACGGTGTCGATTTCGATGGTTTTTTCTTTGTTGTCGCTGTACCATTTCCTGGACCTGGTAACGTTGAAGAAAGCTGCCGTCATTCCGTGTTGGTAAATGACACAAGTGCCGATTAAATCGAGAATGTGCACTTTTAGATCGTCATCTTCAGTGGAATCCCTCAATCTATCCAAGTATAATCTCTGGACTTGATCGTAATCCAACCCGAGAAGGGCCATCAATGGTATGTTTTGATCCTGCAAATATACCAATATCATTTTAAACAATATTTTCATCTATTTCATTCTTATTTTACCTTGGCCAAAAGTTCCAAAAATCGACAAGAGAGTTTCCTCAACGCCAACGAATAGGGATTGATGATGTAAGGGGTAACAGCTTTAGCGAAAAATCCAACGTTATCATCGAGATTGTTTTTCTTGTTGACGATTTTAGCCTTGTGCTTGAAGAGCAGAATGAGCAGGACGAGCTGCAAACGCAGGCAGTCCAGGATCTCTAAATTAGCTCCCGATGACCAGTTGGACTCTTGCTCCATCAGATTCTGAAGGTAAAACTTGTCTTTGGACAGCACGGACATGTAACTGGATAAGGTGATGTCGTCGAACATGAACGAATCTAAGACCATTTCGAATATAACTACTGAAGCGTCCGTCACGTTGGACAAATGTCTGTTGAGTATTTCCACCATTATCGAAAAGCAGTATTTTGATATCTGGATTTTTTCCGATGGGTCCTCGTAATGCCACTGCTGGTAAAGAGGCAATGTGCAGTTAATAATGTACCATACCCCTGGCAATTGCACTTCATAATGATACGCGTTTTTCTAAAATAAAACTTGATAACATGGCTCTTAATTAAATTATTAACAAATCTTTTACCTTCACCATAAAATAAATAAGTTCCAAATACTGGAGCAGCAGAGAATGCGACTCTTTGCCTTCTTCATCTTTCAAACTCTGGTACAACAAACTTTTATTATGTAACTGGCTGTATAAACCATTTCTATTATCTTTATTATACACTACAACGTTCGGCATAAAAGCTTTTCTCTGTATGGGAGGAAAGGCTTCCATATAATCCAGCAAATCGTACGTTATTAAAGTGCAATTAACTTCGAAATACAACTTAATAAAATCGAAATTCTTGACTGGACCTTGACAGAATTGAACCGGTACGATTTCCAGTCTTTCCACGAGAGTCCTGAGCTCACTATCGTGCCTGTAATCACCTTTGTAGTGTTTGAGAAGGTGATTTATGAATTTGAAGCCGATATGAACTAGTTTGGTCAAATTTTTGTAGCAATACCAATCAGGGCCGATTTCAAAAGTAATCGTACTGAATGACTTCGTAAATTGTTCCATTAACAAAAAGAAACTAAAAGGGTATATAAATCTCGCGTATTCTTGTCCTTGATATAAATAACGCTCCACGGTTGTTCCTGCTGGTACAATGAACAAATCACTGTCTATGAACAATTTCTGAGGTCTACTCAAGGTGAATCTTGACCTGCAGTCGCTCCAAGGAATTTCTGCCAAGAAACCTGGTATTGATTTCAGCAACTTCACAACCTGTAAAAATAATATAAATGTGTTATAATAATTCTATGATGTTTTAAGTACAAACTTACATTGTCGTATTTTTCTGGGATGATCAGCAGAGACTTGCACATTTCCAAAAATGGCTCAAAAACAAACGGAAAGGCCTCCATGGAGAGTTGAAAAATTGGTCCTAAATTATCTAACACAATCAAACCTTTCTGCTTCAGTAACTCGGCAGTAATTTTGGTAACTCCAGGCTGTTCGTGGAAATAACCAAAGTCGGCGCAATTTTTCGAAAATTCCACCACAAGGGTATGAACTGCATCCACTAATATAGCCCCAACTTTACTACCCTAAAGCCGATGAAATGTCAAGAAAAATTGGATCAGTTTTGATGAGTATTTACCGTAAACATTTTGTGTATCAATAAACCGTACAGAGACATAAACATTTTCTTTTCAAGCACCTTCTCGATGATCATATTACAATTATCCATGTTACACTCTTGAGCATTGTCGTTATAGTATGCTTTAAACAAAGTCCATGCAAATAGTATGATGCTATTATCGTTCTGAATTTGCAATAATTCTAAATTCCTCTCAATAGTTTGAGGTAACATAACAACTTTCAATCTTTCAGTCGAGTTCCTTAAATAGAATTGATTAATTTTACTTTCAGAGGTAACGTTAGACTAATGTATACTTACCAATATTTATGAATGATTGTGAGAATTAAAGCAATTTCGGCATATTTGATCTCTTCTAGATCTTCTTTCCTAGATATTGATAAACTTTCGGAGGATAAATGGAGACCCGTAAAACCGTGTTTCATGAAAAGGGTGAACACTTGTTCTAACTCCAAACCCGTTAATTTGTACTGTGGTAAATTTAGCGTGTGGGTGAGTAACAAAATGACTTCAACTTGCTCTCGATTATTCCTGTGAATCCATTCTACAAACAATTTTCTAGGTATATTTCTCACATTAATGTCACTTATTTCATGAATTAAGTTAGAAAAGACTGTCAGTAAATTCTTCCACAACAGTGTAGAATTTATATTCTGTAGATACGATTTAATTTTTTCGTCATATTTGTGATCTGCTGAATCGCATCCTTCAAGAATGTGCCTTAGCGTTTTTAGGAGGAACATTCTGTCAGCGGAATAGAAATACCATATATTTTCAGTCAAATATTCCAATTTTGAGTTGAATTTAATTAAAGTTTTTAGTTCATCCACTTTTCCGTAGTATTCGTACATTAAAAAATTGCATATCACAATCCAAGCGACTTTCGAATCCAAGTTCTAAAAACAAAACAAAAGTGTATACAAAAAAATTACAAATTAAATTAAACATACGAGTTTTTTGCTTAAATTGTGAATGAAATTACACATTTCATCATCTGATGTTATTTGTTTCACCCCCAGTTCTTCCTTCCATTTATTAAAACTTTCTTTGCTGTAAGGTTTGTACTGCAAAAATACATCTGTTAAATGCTGTTTACAAATATTCAGTACATCCTCTACGACATCAGTCGTCACATGTGGATTGCTTGAAGCAATAACCGGGTAAATCCTCTTCCAAACTCTGCAAAATTTATAATAAATGTATTAAGAAACATGTAAATAAATATGTATAAAGATTAACTTACGGTAGGGTATCCATTTTGCCGAATATGTTTAGTTCAAACAGTACTACTTTAAGAACATTTTCGATGTTAGATTCATATGTATAGTATATAATGGAAACTAACTCACTAAAAGATTAAATAAAATTAATTTTTGTAATGAAACCAAACGTTTTTATTTTAAACTTGAAAAATATAGGTTAACTTTAAATGACAGCTGTCATGTAGTTAAATGTCACCCATAGACAAAATAAAAGACATCTTTCTTTCTCTATGATCGCTTGTTTGTAAAACGCCATACAAACTAACGTAGTTTTATGACATATGACATTTAAACATATGTCAATAAATGTCATAATAAATAATTGACAGTGACACAATGACAGCACTCCAAATTTTTTCTTGTAATTGAAATTCGTAATATAATTAAATAAATGTAATTTGAATTAATCCCAAGTTTAGTGTAAATGTGAAGGTATCTTTTTATTAATAATTTTGAATGAAATTCCTCAGCCAATTATTTTTTACAGATTTTGAACGACTAATGTTTATAATAACTTTATTTAACAATAAACTTTTAATAACATCGTCTGTGGTTTTGGGGACAGTTATCCTCTATCGATTTTTAAAACATAAGACAGTTTCCATAGCGAGGATGTCAAAATTACCTTCCCCTGAAGGAATGGACGAAATGGTTATTAGTGTCATATTTATCCTATGATTGAGATTAAATTTGTTTATTTTATTTTGTATCTAGATGACAGGTGAACAAGATTGTCTTGTACCAAAGACTACAGACACTTTCACCCTCGGAAAACTAATAGGATGTGGCTCGTACGCCAATGTATACAAAGCTATCCAGAAGGTTAACTTTTATACGAGCAATAAAAATTTTATTTCTAAAATATTTACATTTGTAGGATACAAGATCCGTGATAGCTATAAAATTCTACAAAATGAGGAAGAAGACTTCATCTGAAATATGTCGTACAGCTGTTGAAATGGCTTTTGTCAAGTTTCTACAGCACCCCAACATTATTAAATTTATACTTTGTGATATTAAATGCCGGTAAAATTCTACAATAATTCAACTTTCTATTTTCTAAATGTGTTCTTTCAAGGTACATATATTTAGGAATCGAATATTCCTGCTTTGGTTCCCTTCAAAAAGCGATTCCAAAGGACCACACAGCTCCAGAAGGAGTAGTACAAATACTGATGAAGCAGTTAATATCTGCACTCGTTTATTTACACAGCATGTCCATTATGCACGGAGATGTTAAACCAGAGAATATAATAGTAATCAGAATAGATCCAGATCCTTTAATAAAATTAAGCGATTTTGGGTAAAATAATCCAAATATTGATCTATTATAAATATCAATGATTTCATGTTTAGGTTAGCCGAGATATTTTTTAATTGTGATGAAAAAGGGAAGAAAATCGGCTCGTTTTTGTACATGGCGCCGGAATTGCATTTAGGTTTTCCCTATGACCTATCTACAGATTTATATTCCGCAGGCGTTGTTATGTATGAATTACTTTACGGAAGAACTCCATTTCCTTCTCAAGCTACCAAAGACAATTACATTCAACTCTTGAGGAAACGCATCCCCATTCAGGTAATAATGAACTTGATATATAGTATAATAATAATTATGGTTTTTAATTTTCAGTATCCTCAAGTAATTACTGCCCAATTATCCACTACCTGTGTTAACCTGTTACAATCACTGTTGCAATACGATAAGCAGAAAAGGCCTTCCAGTGAGGAGCTCGTCGGGCATCCCTTTTTAGATTTAAAAAACGAGTATTTAGTCAATAAAGACAATCACTACATCATGGGCTGCGATTGCCTCATGAAAAGCGTGAAACTAGTCGCCGAGAAGAAATTCGGCCAGGCTTACGTGGAAGCGACAGAAGCCATACTGCATTTAAAAATATACGCGAAAACTATTTTATCCGACGAAGGAATGTTTGCTTATTTACTGCAAAACATCCATTACTATTCGTGTTATTTGTCGCAAATTGAAATTAGGATTATGATTGAAAGAGACTACGAGCCGATCAACATGCCTATGCTTTCTGAAAGACTTAGGTAAACACATTTAATTGAATTTGAGCCGGAAATTGTAATTAAAATAATTGTTTGTAGGTGTATGTTGTCTTCTACGCCAGCATTGCTTACTGGATACGACATGTGTTTAGTAGGAGAAATGTACATTAACCAAGGCAAAAATGAAGAGGGTGTAAGAAAGTTGAAGGATGGTTTGGAAGTTTTATTCATGAATATTCGTCAGGAGCCTCTTGGTGATAGAAGGATAAGGCTGTTAAAAAAGGTCCAATATTAAGTTTACTATTATTCTTTCGTTGTTCTATAAGTAAATTTCGTGTCTTGTAGATGAAGCAGTGGGTGAACTTGTTAGAAAACTTAGGCAGCAATGCAGGACATGTGGAAGAATGCGTAAATGTAGAAGAGCCTGATAATGAAGCGAAAAATTAATCGCCATTTTCTATCGTTGAATTGTTTTATATTTATATATGTAGTTTTCGTTATTGTTATTTCAATTTGATTGCCAATTTGATTAAGTACTTTCTAAGAATGTATTTATACCTAAGCGTTGTTGTTGATTAATTTAGCATAGTAGAAAATATTTTCCTACGTTTTAAATATTTCATACAAAACATGGATCTAATAGACTGAATCTAATTTATAATTTTCAAAACGAACAAAAGATGCAAACACGAATTAATTAGAATAAGCAATAGGCCTATAAAATAGTCAACATAATATATATTTTTATCTATTTATTTAAAACAAGTTAAGACATTAGAGATTATGGGTACCTGCGTATTTCAATGAAAAATTACAGAAGGCTGTGGAATGTCAAGTGCATGTTTGAATATTTTTACTTAAATAAAATGTATTGTTTGAGAAGCAAATTAAAATGTTTGGTTTCATTTCTATTCAAAGTCTAACCCGTTTCTAAATTACTATAACTTTTGGTGCGAATTTAATTTTTAATAAATATATGGGTAAATTCAAATGTGTTGTAACGAAAGTTGTCATGGTTGCACCCACAGCCTACTTTGCATCTACCTGTATAATGGGAAAATCTGTTTTTTTAACACTCCAAAAAAACCTTTCCGTCAAAGCGAGGGCAAATAAATTCTCAGTAGGCGAATAATCTAATCTTATCTTGATACAATTTCACATGCGCGTTGAAATTTTCTAAAAATAAATTTTGTACAATTTAAAACGAATTAAATAATTCGCTTAAAACTACCCCTGGAGGAAAAGACCATTTTTCTGTTCGCAAACCCTCCGGAGCAAGATCAACAAAAGAAACCGGAATGAATGGGAATTGGGGAAACAGGTATATCAGGTAGGATGAAATTCATGCGAGCCGAAACGCAAGCGCTTTACGTGCGCATCTGCAAAACATTCCCTTCCCACTTACAAACACAAAACACATTTCGTCAGATCGTATTTACTATTTACCAAATTTAAATAATTATTTTCTGCAATAAATCGCCGCACCCGTCCAAGTGGTTTTCGATTCGTCGGTTTCCCGTTTCGCCCTGTTCCCGTGGAATTGTCGAGGCACGAAAAAAGGAAGAGAAGAGATGCTTTGTAGTGCGTGGTCACAGTGCCGCCGCCATTTTCAATTTAACACCGTCAATTTTTTCCGCTAGCAACCAGTACCCGCAGATAAGGCACACCTGATTAAGTTCGAATTTCGCGAGCTCGCAGCCGGCCATGACGTCAAGGGAATATTCTCCCCGAGGAAGAAGCATGAGCATTTCGCCCGAGCCGTACAGGAGGGATTCTCCGGGTTACAGGAGCAGATCTGGTTCGAGATCTCCGAGTCACAGGAGGCGCAATGGACATCATAAGAAATCACGTAAGTTTAATAATCTATTCACCCGCCTACTGAGTTTTAACGCTGCATTCGCCAGATTAAGTAATTCCCTCCAAAATGTTTGTACACTGAAAAACAAAGGCAATAAAAGACACGTTTGTACACAATAAACAAACACAACAAAAATAGGGGAGAGTAGGACACTGAGAGAAAAATCTACAGGAAAATCTTCCACAATTTAACACCAAGAGGCTACTTGATAAATTTAAGTTATTATTTTGATTGCAGACCATCACGATTACGATAGGCGAGAGAGTGACTATGAAAGTGACTACGAATACCGCGATAAAGACTCTTACGATGGTGACAGAGAGAAGAAAAGATCTCACAGTCCCGACTACAGGGAGAGGGACAGGGATAGGGATAGAGATAGGAGGCACCATCGCAGAGATAGGGAGTATCGCAGAAGGCGATCCAGGAGCAGCTCGCGCTGGGAAAGGAAATCTGAGGATAGGAAACGCGACAGAGATCGATATAGGGATGATGATAGGGACAGTGATAGGTATAGGATATACGGAATGGTTCTAGAATGTATTTAGACCTTTGTGTATTTAATAGCTCTTATGATTTTGACAGTGAAAGAAGTCCTGGCACGGCACCACTCGGAGCGAGCGGAGCTGAAATAATCGGTTACAAAAGCCAACCTCCTAATAATACCATCATGATCAGAGGCCTGGCTCAGCATATAACCGAGTACGATGTAAGTACAAGTCTATTTTTTCTAGTAAACTTGTACTAAACTCCGGTAAATTCTGTTGCAGATAAGACAGGACATAATATCTTGCGAGCTAATGCCGAAGGATATCCGGCTCATCAGGAAAAAAGATACAGGTAATAATTAGTCGCTTTGAAGATTGTATTAAGGTTTTCTTAGGCCGTTTATTGTGAATATATCACCTCGTAAGGTCGGGTAATGCCATTGGTATCTATTGTGCTGTTTAGGTGCTTCCCGCGGTTTCGCCTTTGTCGAGTTTGCTACTGTGGGTGAGGCTGTTCGATGGATGGAGATTAAACAGGTATCTTAATTTAAAGAAGACTCTTATCATTTTACCTGCGATTCGATAAGTATTTTTTATTATTATTACTTTTTTCTTTGGCCGCTCTTTTGCCTCTTTTTTTAACTCTTGTTTATTTATTTTTAGTCAAATTTTGTACATATTGAACAATACACTTGATATTTTTGTGTGTGCTAAATTTGATAGAGCATATAAGACTTATTACAATGTAAGGAGAGTTAATAATCCTGATTATAGATAGCTCGAGCAATCATTGATACTTATGGATTATCAACTCTGCTATTTAGTCGTATAATATGAATATGACGAAGGGGTTTA
The DNA here is from genome assembly GCA_918026865.1 of Phyllotreta striolata. NCBI lineage: Eukaryota > Metazoa > Arthropoda > Insecta > Coleoptera > Chrysomelidae > Phyllotreta > Phyllotreta striolata. The sequence continues at coordinate 4,743,334 of OU900103.1, read as the reverse complement.
GCTAAGGTACTGCATCACGTTTATGTAATATGAGAGAAATTTTAATGTATGCGGCCTTGAATTTTGTACTTATCAGACATTTTGCATTTCTAGGCAGCAAAAGGGTCTCTTTAAGAAGAGGGGGTAGTTGTTAATTAATGGCAAGTTTTAATTCTTTCTCGTCGTTTCAGGGCGTCTTAATGCTACAAGACCAATATCGTGCTATTATGCAATATAGTATTCCCAAGGATCTGAGCTCGTCCGATAAACCTCCTTCCTATAAGGCCTCCGCTGATTGGTTTTGCATAAAAGTATATTCCGTTAACATTGAATTTAGTATTGAGTATTTATGTTTTTCTTTGTAGTGCGGAGCTCAAAATTTCAAGAGAAGAGACAACTGTTTCAAGTGCCACGCGTCTCGAACGGAAAGCGAAGAAGGAGGAAGTGGAAGTGATGAAATTTGCAATTATGCCACCAAAAGTTAGTCAAAAATTTACCACGTTATAAATTTCTCTAAACGTTTCTCTTTCAGCAATCATGATGAGAAATTTAGACGCTTTAACTACCGAAGATTCCGTTATGTCTGTACTTAGTACTGCTATACCTGATTTAATAAAAAGTATATCGGCAGTATGTATAGGAAGAGATCCTCTCACATCTACCTCAAGAGGATTATGTTACCTCGGAACGGAGAGTACAATCGATGCTTTAGCAATATTTGGAGCTCTTAATAACCTTAAAACACCCTTAGCTATTGATGGAAAAACTGGTAAACTCCCTCCTCATTCCCACCTAAAATTAACCCACTAATTATTGCATTTCCAGTGATATTATCGTATTGTAAATATAACATGGGCGATACCAAAAAGGCGTATTCGCAAGCGGACCACGAGGCCTTCCCGAACGCCGCAGTTCCCAGTACTTACGCGATGACGGACGTCGACAGTCTGGCCGAATACGCCGCCAGGCGATACGCCAAGACCCCCCAAGAGTACATGTCTTACATCGAATATTATAGGAACTTCTTCAGCCAGCAAATCAGCGCGGGAAATTCGATAACGCTGCAAGAGAACCAGATGGACGCCGCCAACGCCGCCGCCGCCGTCGCGCAGTCCGCCATCCAGCAACTAGCCGCCAATAAAACCACCACACCCTATTACGAGCAAATCCCGCCCAGCGGCACCGACGGCAAAAAATACCGTAAGTAGTAATTACCTATAAATAAATCGTAAGTGAATGTAAATGTTTTTGCAGCTGTTCCAGACGTTTCTCGCTACGTCTACGACAAGATAACGGGTTATCAGTACTGCTCGACGACGGGTCTTTACTACGATCCGAATTCTACTTACTACTGGAACAACCATTTGCAGAAGTGGCTGTATTGGGATCACGACAAGCACACTTACAGCCTGGCGCCTGTTTACGATTCCTCCACCCAAAACTCCCAACCTTGCGCGGAAGTCACCTCCACGCAAGAACCCGACAACAAGAAGCAGAAACAGGAGAAACAGGACAAAGTCAAAGTTGCCAAAAAAATCGCCAAAGACATGGAACGATGGGCTAAAACGTTGAACCAGAAGAAGGAGAATTCGCTGTACAAAGCGACGGCCGATTACAGCGTGAGCTCCAGCAGCGCCTCCGCCGACGTCGGGTTTTCGGTTCTCGAGAAGAAGGCCTTGGCGTCGCCGGCGCCGTCTTCGACGCCTTTCTTCAAGCCCGACAACGACGATCCGAGCACGTCCAATTCGTTACCGTCCGGAGCGCCCCTGGTGGCCGCGTACGGAGGCGAAAGCGACTCGTCCGGCGACGAGGAGGAGCTGCTCGACTACCAGAAACTCATTTGTAACCTGTGCAAAAGACAATTGGGATCGTCCGAGGCTCTCACCAAGCACGCCAAGCTCTCCACGCTCCACAAGCAGAACCTCGAGGCCCGCAACAAGAAGAAGAGCGACAAGGCGAACGAGAAGATCGTCTACCGGGACAGGGCCAAGGAGCGGCGGATGAAGTACGGCGATCCGGACGCGCCGAAGCCCAGTAAATTGAAAGAGAAGTACCTCAAAGCCAGAGATGCGGATATTCCTTTGCCCACGGCTTCCGTTACCGAACCCATCGGCGCCGAAAACGTCGGAAATCGTCTGTTGCAGAAAATGGGTTGGACGGAAGGACAAGGATTAGGGAAGCAGAATCAAGGAAGAACTACTATTATACAGGTAGTTATTTAGACTCTAAAATAACGCTTATTTTGTAACAGTCGTTACTGCATCTCTGTACCAAAAATTATTCCCACCTCTATTAAACTTTCATATGAAATGTCATTAATGTCAATTTTGAGTTTTTTGTGTTTATGTATCATCGAACGCATCTTAAAGTCCCACTTTTTCTCGTACAGTGCGAGGTTCAAATTTATTTCGAAATGTTTTTTTTTTTAGGCCGAACAACATAGTAGTACCGTAGGTTTAGGCAACAAACTTCCAGGTTACACAGCTTTAGCGGGGGAATCGTACAAGGACTGTGTGAAAAAGATGATGTACGCGCGTTATCAGGAGTTGACCGAAAAAGAGAACAGCAATTAAGTAACTACTTTATACATAATATTATATTAGTTTATTTTAACGATTTAGAATACTTTATTGTTTAAAATTCTATTTAATTAAGTTCCAAGTACTTAGTTCGGAGTAACAATTCTTTTTATTGTATATACATTTAAGTACTGTGAATATTTCGTGGTCCATTTTTTTCATAGGTAGTAGTAAGTGCCAAGTGATTGTTTGCGTTTCTTATTGAGAAATGTACTTTTTATTATGTATTTTTACTTTGTATTTGGATTTACATATTTTTTTTCTCTATTAATTATGATGTTTGAAATAATAAAAAGGCAGAATGTAAATGTAGCCGGCTTTATAGTAGAAAAGCAGTTTTGTTAAATAAATTCTTTCGTAAAGACGATTCGATTTTTAACCTTTACAATGTTCGTGACATTTTCAAACAACTGTTTATTTATGAAGCGAATAAAATAATTTGCATCTTCTCAAAATCTATTTTTTAGTAATAAAACACGCCTCGGAGAATTATTAATTCCGTTACATTGATATACTTATACCTCATTAATTCGTTCAATTGCGAAATACACATCGAAATTTACGTGTGCGAATGAATCATTTTCCGTTTTGTGAAAATGGATAGCAGAAGTGGAAAAATTCGTGTCGCAACGGAACGCACCCTAATTACAATAAGCACCGGTTCGGGTAAATTCCTCAACCTTAGCCTCGTTAACTAATTCCTGGATTCGCAAGACGTGGGTCGCGGGCACAATGTTTGTATGAATACGTCCAATGCTAAGCTAACAAGACGTCGCGCACGGAATAGCAGAGGCGAGTTCGATCGAAAGCGAGTTCTAGAAACCGCTAACGGGGTGGATTCCGCGTAAAAGGACCCACAAATCTTATCGCGATTCGGGCTAAGCGGCCGTTTAGTCAGCCGACAGAAATACTGTTGCTTCCGAGAACCATATTGATTATGTTCGGAATTTATGAATATAGGTTGAACGAAAGGGTGGAGTTAGATGTATTAATCATTTAGTTTTTCAATGAAATTGAAAACGTTCGGTGTCGACTGACAGTCGGAACGTTGCACATTATTCATTTCGTTATTTAAATGGATTTTATCGTGCACGATCGTTCCGGGACATCTGTCTTAAATCTTATTTGCAAGTATAAATACATGCGTATTTTAATTATTTTTTTATTTCGTTGAAATCAATCTGATCGAATCGGAGCGACTCTAGAAATGTATTATTTTTCAACAAAAAATTACGATTGCGCAAACACCGTATATACAGGGTGTTGCATATGAGAATCCCTAGGAATTACAGGAATTTATCACTTACGCATACACTAAAACCATCTATTACTAAATCAAATTCTTCTAAAGAGTATACAAAATGTGAAGTAGACCATTTAGATTTTTTAATCTAAATCGAGGAAAAATATTCTCTGAAAATATGCATAATTCAACTTTTTAATATGCAAAGGGTTTAATGATGAACCATTAAATTATTGGTGAATTACATTAGAGTTCTAAAATGTCCCAGTACAGTCCTGTTACAAATTTTTTTAGATGAGTAGAAATTCCATATATCCTTACAACTTATTTATGTGCATTTATTTATGTAAATCATCTCCCAAATATGCAGCAAAAAATCACAAAACTTTTTTTCTAGTATTAATAATTAATTAGTTGAAACGATCGTCACAATATTTTTCTCTTGTGATTTACAATAAACAACCATTCCTCGTTCATTACTATTTAGTTCTTTTGCCAAACGACCTCGCAAAAAAAATCCAAAGAACTACAAAGGTATGGATAAATTTGGAGTAAAAATCTTGCTGGAAAATTTTAGGGCGATTTCGCGTAAATGCATATTTTGATATTTCAATTGTATAGAGTTCCCGTAAGTACGATACACAGAAGAATGAATATGCAAATTAAAAGTGGAGTTGCCGTCGAATCGAACAGGATTAAGCAGAAATTGAAAGCGACCTTTTGGGGTGTTCGAATCCGAGAACAATTTCAAAACGGACGCATCGACATTTAACGATGTATATAAAAGTGCGAGCGCGTTTGAAAGCGCGAGTTAAACGCTCTGCGCCCTGCGACACCGACACACACGAACTCACCGGTCGACGTGCCATCGAAAAACCCGCGCCTTTTCGAACTGGAGAGAACGATTTCCTCGCGTGGCTTTTGGAAATCCTCCGGCGTTTCGGTTCTCGGGTGGTCTTTGATGTCTGGCACCGGACAGTGGGGCGCGCGAGGGGTGCGTTGATGCAGGCCGGTCCACGGGGTACCTGTCGCTTGCTATGGGCTTAGGTTGTCACATTTCGGCTCGTCTGGCCGCGACTTTTTGGACTACTGTTTGCCTCTTGAGGATCATCACCGCGGATCAGGGACTCTTCCAAGACTTGGGATTCAACGTTCTTCCAGATATTTCTAAGGTAACAAATACTCTTCTAATCTACTCTACGCAGATACATCTGATGTTCGTATAAAACTCGGAAGCTTTTGGTTTTCGATTTGCAGAGGGTTGTAAAATTTTTATTTTGGTGTCTTTTGTTCCAAGTATAATTTTAACTAATTGGGTAATACACCACTGTTTTTTTAGAAACTTTCTTTTTATTTTCTTTAAAATGATAATTTTTACGGCAAAAACGCAGGAAACATTTTTCTTTAAAATTAGGTAAATGATTATCAATAATCTTTAAAAAAAGTTTCTAACAGTGGCGAATAAAAAAAATATTTATACATTTTAAACAGTTTTCTCAAATTTTTACAAACCTACAAAACTTTTACAACCCTAAAGAATCAGCAGAATGACAAGATTTTGAATTATTCTCTCTAAAATAAAACAAATTTAAATACTTTCGTTGGAATTCCTTGACAAATTCGTAAAATATCATCTAATCACATCCTGTATATTTATTTAAGAGTTAATCACATAAGAAATACCCTATATTTATCAACATAAAATTGCACTATTATTCAACTAGCAACTATAACTGGAAATGATTTAAATTAATAAACAATTAGTTTGATTTTATAATTAGAACTTATACACCTTATGATTAAATTGGGTAATAATATCCACTAGGAAAATAATTAGCGTTTGTCCTTAAAGACCGGATCGGAGAAAAAACAGACAATGCTCATTATAATGTAATGTTGCTATTGAGTTACATGCTTCCGGAAATATAGCCGTCAATTGCAGGGAATTCCAATTGATCTCGAACCATGACTGACCTATCACCTGTCTTGTATCGCCAACGTAACGATCTTTTTCGCTGCTACAACGCAATCTAGTTGAGATGCGAGAATTTTCGTCAAAACATAATTTATACGGCTTAGAACTGGAAATTTTTTAATTGAGTCCGGTTGGAATTTTTAGTACGTTGAATACCTGAATAAATATGCTGATGTATTCAACAAAGCGGAAGGGCAATTGTCCAAATATTTGTAGTCGACTCGAATTAGTTGTCGAAGAAATTTCGATTTCAAGTCGCCCGATGATTTCTAACATACATAATTGTGATGGAGATTGGTTTATTTTCGTTATGCTTGTCGATGATTGACTAATCATTCGATAAATAGATATTTCGTGAAGCTCCGGCGATTTGTTGTCATCGAAATTTTTTGCTTTCTAGGAATAGTAGACTCCCGAACATTGTCACTACAGTGTTGTGGATCGCGGAGCCCGAGCTGCCCCAAGCTGATACGTTCAATGTCCCCATTTCTATTTCGGAACTGAGTTACACAGTAATCGAAGCATCTAATTTCGACTAACAGTTCGTGTCAAGTTTAAAATTTCCTTTGAAAAAAACTAGTTGAAACGTATCGGATTGAAAATCGTTTATTTAGGTCGTTACGACTTTTTTTTTAACTTAACACATCCGAAGTTCTGGCGCGACGCGAAAATGTTTTCAACGGAGCCCACTGTAGAAGTTATTTCCTAAGCGCCCACTTTCTGTAAAAGGCAATCCGATAAGTGTGCATTAATTCATTCGTACCTATTTTAATGATCCCCCCGACTTTATATACCTAATCGCTCCAGTTTTTTTTATACTTTTCCGCACTTTAATCGCTTTGTCGTATTATAGCATTACATTTTAATACACACTGAAATCATTTACTACTTTTTAATTGCGTATTATTAATTACTGCACAATTTTAACATGCGAAAAAACTGTACTGGAAAGATTATTGCTGCCTGTACGTTTTTATTGCTATTAACTTTATCGCTGTTATTACAGAAAATTAAGACATTCGAAAATTACTATCACTTTTTACGCTATCACTATTATGCATACAATAAGTACTTTAAGTTTATGTTAGTTCATTTATGTTTTGTTTAGTTCTCCTAGGACTCTAGGATTTTTTTTTTTGGTCTCAACTTCGCTGGTCAAGTAGCGACATTGTATAAATATGCAGCGTGTTAATTTTATTGCAGTGTGCGTTTACGCATTTCTGGTAAACGTAAAAAACCGCAGCTGTACTCGAGAGGCAGCTGATTTGCTTTATAAATACACGCAGAAATTTTTTGCATCAATTAAAAGTGTCGAATCCGATTGTAAATTAATTAACAAAATTCATCGCCCCCGGTGTTGGATTATTGGGTAAACTGATACTCTAATCGACGCCTATCGAAGACTATTATTTAACTACCTAGTATGTGATTTACAACCGGTTTATTTTCAATGATGCACAATTTAATACAAGGCGAAATCCGAGTTTCGCAACATCTCGCGCGTTTTTTCGAATTTACAAACCGATAATAAAACGTTTTTATGTATGCGATGGTATTTTTTCCAATCGCGCTGGAACTGGATTGATCTGAATGTTCTTACGTGTGCGAGCGCACCCACAATATCCAATTTGTTCCAGTGGGGTTTATTTTTTCAGAAAGATGAATCATCCTTAACGTTTTCGAAATTACGTGAAAAAAACGCCGAATTTAAACGAGGATATTTATCGGCTGATTCATCAAGCACGTCACGAGGGTACCAATGGTTTCTGTAATTTTCACACGCCAGTCAAGCTCTCTAATTTTACATTTTACCGCTCAATCCGAAGCTCTATTAAACCCACTAGCATGCCTACTGGAAATTAGATTGTGCGGAGGAACAGTCGAATCAAACAGGAGCAAAGTTTTCAGTCGGCATTGTTTGGGAACCCATTTTATTTTTGCCGGGACGTGCGTAAATAAACAACTTTCACAAAACTGATGCAAATTAATTAATTGATCGATCGGTACCCACTTGCACAATCGCCTTTGTGCGAGCGATTATTTTAAAATTAATTTATGCTAATACAACAGGCGAGTAAACAAGTTTTGAGAAATTCCCAATAAACCCATCAATAGGCTGCAATAAAATGCAACTAATTTCAATAACGCACGTTGGAAGGTACGAAGCGAAATTCCCAGGCATAAATATTTGCACAAATCGTGGATTTTCCGTTTTTAAATGTAATTAACAAGTAAATTAGCAGTCCTGGTTGGTTATTATTTAAGAAAACGGTGAAAGTTAGACGAACATTCGAAAAACGAAATAAATTTGTTATTTCATTTTAAACACCTGTTATTTAACGGTAACTATAACATTATGATTAATGATGTGAAAATTGTTTTTTTTTTCGCGTTTCAGATTAACATAAGCATCGAAGAGTACACGCGCATGATGTCGGCCTATCTGCAATCGAAGGAAAATTCGGGCGATGATACAACGACTGTTCCAAAACTAGTTCTATTTAAATTAGGTGAGTTGTTTGAATATTTTGGAAATTTATGGATATCGCCATTGGCGCCGTTTCGAATGAAAATATCCTGTTTAGAAATAGCTCGAATTATAATAATTACGAGCTATAAATACCGAATTATACTCCAAATTGTCAACTTTCTCACCTTGCCTTAGGCCAGGACTCGAAAACATATGCGGATGTATATCAAAAACCGCTGACATCACTGTGCATTACTCATGTTTTCTACGTGTCCCACCAATTACGATAATGGGTATATTAGTTAGTATTTTTCCCGACGGATCCGACTCCCCTTTTTTTCTACGAATCTTGTACTTTCAATTCCGCACCGTGTGTGCGACTGTAACATATCCTTTTATTAACTACAAGTCACCGACCTACAAAATTATTTTTATCTATACGTGTATTTTCGATGGTCGTAATATGGAGGTAGTTTCTGGTGTCTGGTTCGAAAATTCGTCGGTTTTTTTCCCACTCGAACAATAGGGCAAGTTAAACGGCGGGTTGCGGCGAAATGCGTTTTATGGTGGTTATGATAATAACTGGTCTGTATTGTTTAAAAGTACCGACATATTGAATATCCAGTTTACGACCCAGACGGGCACAGGCGCGATTTTTTCTTATTACCTTCGACGCGATTTTATGAATACAACGTGCATCTAGAAAAATAAACATTTTACCGTTTCTAGTGATGAAATTCATTGCGATATGACTTGACAAAATCGCGCAGTGTTTGCCAAACGAACTTAATTAAAATCGAGCCTGAGGTTCGATATTTTACGACACGAGCCATAGGCGAGTGTCGTAAATTTATCAACCGAATGCACTACACTCGTAATAATTCATCCGGTACATCAAAAGAATTTAATTAAACTTACTATGGATTTGAAATTTTTACAATACAGATATAACACATACGGTTAATCGATAATAAATCGATAAACAATCGACATGTACTTCACCTTCTAAATACGTTTGTTTGTTTGCAAAATATTTTAAATAACGCTTCGATATTTTGAAAATTTTTGAGTGATTTGTAGAATGTCACAATCAAATAAGTATACATACTAATACATCTCTTATACACTATTATGTTTTCAATTCAACAAATATTATTCATTGATTTTTAATATTTTAGTATAGGCATGTAGGTATATGCTTAGAGCATATTTAATGGCCGCAAACAAAAATATCACTTGTGATTTGGGTCGTTAATGTTATTACAATGGTTTATTAGTAGGATTTCCACAACAGATTCGGTTTATTTAACTGCTGTTCAAACGAAACGAGCTGTTTTAATCAAATCTAACTCGATTCCGAGCTGAGACATAAGACAGAAAATAAATATTTTTAGCGGCAACCCACTTAATCATTTCGATCGAAAATAAAGTTTTCGGTTAAAATTAGCGCCGGTTTTATGTAAAAATAAAACTATATACTGGAAATCGAAGCGCGGCGGGGAGCCGATTATATTTGCAAATATTTCGAATCGAATACGACGAATAAATATTGTGAATTCTTCGCTGCGAAATCACCGCGTTTCCTTCAAACCGTGCCAAAAAATTTCTTGATTGACTTTACGAATATTTTTATACGCATTCATTCAAAATTAATAGTACGCAGAATCCCATCGCTTCTCTACAAGATTCTTACACTATTTAGAATATGATGGAATTATTGAAACATATAGGTGCATCAATATATTCGTAGCCAACACCTCAATAAATCTTATTCGAATGAAAGATTCGTAAAAAAAATACCCAAACCCACGCGATGATTGTTAAGAGGATTTAAAAATCTCTACGGGGTGTTTCATTAAAACCCGCCGAGTCAAACTCGAAGCGCGCCGCGAACGTCGCACGATCACTCAGAACACCCTGTAGATCTTTCTACTATCAGCGGGCGATCGATTTCCATTTAAATCAAAATCTTAAACTCATCCCGAATTTCGATTAATAATAAATTAAACTGTAATACACATTTCGAACCGTCTTACGCTCGAAGCATGAATGCCAGTTGCGTCATAGTCGGAAATAATGACGGTGACGTTACCTGAGTGATCCACAAAATTATGTAGAAAGTGTTAATAATGGGAATTCGAAAAATTCGGAGTTCGATCGCCGCGGTTCCCGGAACGCGAATCGATACCGGCCGTTCGATTTCTCGGTAAAAAGCCGAATTTTTTCAGTAACAAGTCACAGCTTATTAAACCGGAATGATCGCGTGGAAAATAATGCGCTGAAAAAATACACTCTGTGCGGAGGAACATGTGGCGTGTCGAGTGCGCTGCAGTTTGGATTTCATCTGAACCGCTCATTGTATCAACAAAAACCGAAAAGAATAGGCGATTGTACCGGCATTATCGTGCACTTTTGAGAGCGCGTCTAAAGGGTTTTTAAGCAACTTCACTAACAAAGAAAACAATAGTTTTGTGATAAATTTAATGGTACATTGAGAGTAACAATTATTTGATGAATGCATGTGCATTATAAATTCGAAACCGCTTTACTTTTTTGTGGTAACGCGCTAGGTTTAATGAGGAAACATTCCAGGTTATTTATACACTCTGCAAGCAGGTATATTATTTAGAGTATCCCGAAAATTTACACTCCACAAATCTGTCATATATCATTAAGGAAGGGATTAGCAAGGCAACGGGCTTTCATTCATAACTAATAACTATCTATTCTATTTATAAACCCACCGATCCGTCGCGGGAGTATTTCCAGACGCTAACAGAGTTTTTTATTCATTGCAGATCGACAAGTATCGTGGAAAGGCAGAGGGTCCTCGGTGCTGCTGAGGTTCCCGGTGGCCGCCGACGCCGGCGTCGAGCTGGAGAGCGCCCAGCTGCGGATGCTGCTGCCGCCGCGCCGCGACGCCGACGGCCCGGCGACGGTGCAAGTGAACCTGGTGCTGGGCGCGCGGCGGCGGCGGCCGCTCGCCGAAAGGACCGTCTACCCGTCGCGGCGCTCGCCCAAGTGGAGCGAGATCGACGTCGGCGACGGCGTGGCGTCGTGGCTGGGCGGCGGCGCCAACCTGGGTTTGGAGCTGGTTTGCCTGGAGCCGGGCTGCAGGCTGGAGCCGCTGGAGGCGGGCATCACGGGGTTAGTGCGCGCGAGGCGGGCGGGGCGCGCGAAGAGGTCGCCGTACCACAACGGGCGAAGGACTGATTGCCAGAAGGGCAAGGGGAAGAAGCGGCGCTGCTGTCGGCAGAACATGAAAGTGACGTTCAGCAAGTTGGACTTTCCCGAGATGAATTTCATCGTGGAGCCGAAGGTGTACGAGGCCGGGTACTGCCACGGGCTGTGCCCGCCCAACTACAACCACGCCACGAACCACTCGAGGATACAGAGCCTCATCCACCAGATGGAGAGGAGGAACTCGTCGAGGACGAGCAAGCGGAGTATCGTGCCGAAGGCTTGCTGCGCTCCTTCGAAGTTAGGGCCTTTGGAGATACTCCTCGTAGATAAAGACGACCCTAGTAAATTAATGTTAGAAAAATGGGATAACATGAAAGTTATCGAGTGCGCATGTTCGTAGATAGTAAATTTATTTATATTTTTGTACGGGTCGAGAACTGAGTATTTTTTACATTTTTTACTGTGATATTATTTCAATTTTACTTTTGATTTCATGTAGTATTCTCAGAGTATTATTTTTATCTGATCTGTTCATTTTTATATAGTATTTAAATTTATATTATCTGATTTATTTCAGGATCTTTTATTTTGTTAAGTAAATATTTCGAAAACGCGCTGTCTTTCATTTCACTCAACAACAAACCCAATAGTTAGTATAAATATATTTCTCAATTTAATAAAATTACGCAAAGAATTAACAACACATAGAATTTTTACAACCACCGTAAACTATAAATTTACCTAATTAAAACAACTATATGGAATGCGAAGACGCCCTGGAAGGCACGCAAAAAACGAAATGTACTCGATGAAATGAAACTAACGAAACAATTTTATTATTACAATGGGTAACTGATATCACCTGATTAGTTCAGTCGTCTCTTTCGCTTAACTTTAGACTGGAAAGTATTCTGCAATAAATAAGGAGCATATCGTTGCGCAAGTGGTTTATAAAACCACTCGTACACTATATACTATGTCTTCTTAACAAATCCCGCCATCGGTGGAGGTTGGATGTTACCGGGTAACTGCATAGGCCTCGTAGGATCCACCCCCGCACCGTATAGTGAATTATTCTCAAACGACGGAGCCGCTCTTTCAATCGTCATAGATTGCTGCGGTATTTGACTATCGCTCGTTACTCCCATCGAAGTATAAATTTCCTATAAAACACACTCAATTAGCTAACGATTGACTCTATTAACGCAATAATATCACCTTTAAAATCATCAAAATAGTATCCTCGGACTCCCAGTAGCAAACGTGGCTCTTCAACGCGAAAAAGTACTCGGTTAACACCTCGAAAGGCGCTTCTTGCAGCACGTAGTCGATCCTCCTGCCGCCGTTGAGGGTCCCCAAGTTGATCCCGGCGGTGTCCTCGACTTGCTCCGGCTCGTCTTTCACTTCTATCTGCTCGTTGTAGGCACTGGCGACTTCCTCTTCCAGGTTCGGCGGTGGCGTTTGCTTGTGGAACATCGCCAGCTGGTACACGGAATTCCAGGTGTTCTTCATCGAATCGAAGACTTTCTGTTTCAAATCCGCGCCCACTCGCGCCATCGTTTCTTTCAATTCTATCAACGGGTTTTTTTGGTTAATAGATTGTTGGAGGGTGCGCGATAGGGCTTACCTAAGTGCATTCGTTTTCTTCCTTTGTGATGGGGTATCAGGACGGGGTTGAGCTGGCCGAGTTCGGGGTTTATCAGGGACTCGATTCTGTAGGCGATCGGGTCGTGGGGATGGAAGATGTTGTAAAAAGCGGGGCAAGTCGGTAGAGAGAAATTGTCGCCTAGCGTATCCAAACCCCTAACGATGATGAACATTCCTGTGGAAAACACGGTTAAAAAATTGCTTATTTGGATTGGAATTTATTGACCTATGGGCGAGCCTAAAGCGAAGAAATTCTTAGGCTCGAAGTTCAACCGGGTGTAGTGTATCTGAGGTTGACCCGTACCGATCGCGCCCATCATGTAACTGATCCTTTTGCTCATTTTCCTATCCTGCGGCGCGGGTTTTTCCGACGTTAAATCATCGCCTGAAACATCCCTCTAAGCATACATAAATTCCTACTCGTTCGCCACTTACTCTCCTCGCTATCCGTTTCGACCTTCGAATCCTGATGGCACAGCAAATCGAACAGAATCAAGCTGCCCAAACTGTGCCCGCCCAACGACACCCCGCCGCTGAACTCGGGATTCCTCATCTTGAACAGATCGTATATCCGATTCAGCTCGCTACCCACGGTAGAAATGATCTTCTGGCAATACACCGGACTGGTGTAAAACAGTATATCCAACAGCGTGTCGTTGGTGAACTTCCTCAGCGTCGGCACGCTGCTCAGCGTGATGCGATCCAGCTGGTCGTCGATGCCGGTCTCCTCCGAATGCAACCGATCGTGCCAGCTGATCGGCAACACCTCCACCCTGTGCACCGCGCCGGCCTCGCAGGACGTCCTGTAGTGGGACTGGACCAATTGGTAGGCGATGCCGCGGAACTCGTCCACCACCTCCTCCACCGTCCGGAATTTCAGGTCGCACACCGACCCGATGCCGTGCACCATGAACAGAATGTGGTCGACGCGCGCCGGCTCGCCCTCGTCGATGTCGAACTCGTCCATGCCTCGTTTCACCACCCTCGGACGCGGTTGTGTCTGAAAATCTAACGATTATTTGCGTTTGCGAAATGAATCGACGCGTTACCGTGGAGTTGCCCCAAGCGTCCGGTACTTGGGATTGGGAGAACAGCACCAATACGTCGGGACCGTGCAGGACGACGGTCTCGCCGTTGGGCAGCTCGATTTTCCTGTGCCACTGGTTCGATTCGAACGCTACCTTGTACTCCTCCTCCAACGTGGCCGCCACGTTCTCCTCGTAGGGCAACAGCCTGCCGTCCGACGAGTTCTTGTGGAACCAAGAGCACCTTCGAACTTCCGTCGGTTCCGATTTCCAGTAAACGGCGCTCCTCTGGCGCCTCAGAATGTTCACATCGTATCGACCGCCGTCGGTCGCTATCACCTTCTCCGGATCCAAATCGTCTGCAACAACCGACCGATCCAACGACTCGATTTAAAACGCGTTAAACCTACTTACTGGACGTGAAAGCGTGCTCGAGCGCCAGCGAATCGACCATCGAAAACGGCTGCCAGCTCTTCTTCTCCTGCCCGCCCTTCTCGAAGAACCAGTGGTGGTAGACCGGCCTGTAGACTTGGTTGACGGGAGCGCGAGCTTGCTCGGACTCGGCGCCGCCCGTCGAGGAATTCGAAGCCGAATCGATGCGGCCGTTGTCGCGGCCCAGCTCGCTGGGCGAGATGGCGTCCATGACGGGGCTCGGCGCGGCCTCCTGGCCGAAGTTCGACTGGAAATGCGCGACCGGCGACGGGGCCGACAGCGGCCTGAACGGGTGCTGGTGGATTTGAGCCGAGCTGGTCACCACCGAGTCGATCGACGGGGTGAAGAACGCCGACGTGAAGTAGGGTGCCGGTTGCGGAGGGGCGATTACAGGCGGAGCGGGCGCTGCTGGAGCTGGTGCGGTGCCGGACAGACCCGGTACTGGAGCATACGTGGGTCGCTTCAAGCCTCCTCTTCTAAACTGATTCGAAGTTTCTAAAAAAATGATCGAATTATTAACCGATAAATGACATAATAGGCGCGACTACCTGATGTGGTGGGCGGTTTCTGCTGTAGAAACTGAGCGCTGTCGGCCGAAAACAGCGGCACCGGGTCCGGGTTGATGGCCGGTTGCTGGATGAAGGTGTCGATGCCGGCTGGAGGCGGTACTGGAACCGGCTCCTTGGTGCTCGAGCCGCCCAAGCTGAGGATATTCGAGAACGACGAGAATACGGAGGACAAGTGCGAGGTGTTGGCCGCCGTTGGGGCTAAGTGGGGTTGAAGGGTCGAAATGTCGGGTAGATCTTGGGCGAAAGGCGGTGCAGTTTGCGCTGCGGGAAGGTCCTTGGTCGAGAATTCGCTGCTGGGTCCGGGTTCTGATGATCTCGAGGAATCGTCGGGTGATTTCAGCGGGTTCGAAAGTATTTCGTTCAGAAGTTGTTCTGTAAATAAAATAACAATGTTTATATATTTTTTTAATACAATTGAAATTACCAGTCTTTTGATCCATTTGTAATTCGATTTAATGGAATTTATTTCACGTAGGAATGATTTGTTGTAATTTTGTAATTTGTAATGAACTGGTATAACAATTAAACTCTAATCTACATGGTTAAGTAAACACGATTATTTGAATTAGATTTGTATAAATACATAAAAACTTGTTTTGAATTTTTAGACAACACCACTGCCATTATTATTATCGATGTAAAAAATAGATATCTATTAGCAGATTGAAAAAACATAAAACCCCGATTATCTCCTCTAAAGACGGCATAAGTTTTCATTTATTTAACTTATTCAAACATTCGCGATTAATTCTTACTAAATAGTGAAATTCCAAGATAAGCGTAGGCGTGTATCTTCCTGTTTTGAAACATACACCACTTACAGGCGCGCAATATTTTCGGCTACTTTAGCAAGAAACCGAACCTGTCCTACTTAAAGAGATCCTTCGCTCGAATCGCCGCGGGTTTTTCACCGCAATTGCATCAAAAAAAACGGTCGAAATGTAACGATAAGAACACAGATTCTGACAGTTTATCACAATATCCTGCCTTACCCAAAAAATTTGTCATATGGTCTACAAAACGAAAGACTCGACTCGTCTCCACCTCAGTCGCGCAAAATGCCGCGAATCGTCGTTGCCCTGGCGTTAATCCACTGCGTTTTCGGCGCGGAGAGTTTCTTCCCCGAAGCCAGAATTGCGAACAACCCGACCATCGACAACCCGGTGAGGAGGTTTTTGAAACACTACAACTCCCTTAAGCCAGTCGCCCTGCTAGTCGACGACACCGCCGAAAGCACCTTCGCCGCGAAGGAGTTTCTAAAAGAAGCGCTCGAAGCAGCGCGGGGAACCAAACAAATCCAGTACTTCGTATCAAAGTTCAACGAAACAGGTACTAACTCGCAATCGCTATTAAAAAGGTTTCTCGTGTTAGAGTGATAGTGCGAATTGCGATACTGTATTAATTGCGGTCTTCTTCTAGGTGCCTCCACGCCAATAGGAATCCCAGGAACGGACGCCGAAAGCATCTACGCACTCATCGATGGCGGAACGGGAACGGAAAACTCGGAATTGGGACACAAGAAATCGCCGGGGAGCGTCTTGTTTTTCGCCACTTGGAACGCCGTCGCCGCCATGCCCCCGGACGGGGCGGCGCTCATTTTCACCGACAGGAACCCGACCGACGAGGATCTAGCCCAACACGCGGAAATAGTGAGGAAAAAAAATATCAAAGTTTACGTAATTTGGGGTGGTCCCCTAACCACAAACGATCAACACCTTCTTAAAGAACTGTGCTCGTTCTCCGGTGGATTATTCCTAACCGAAGGCGTTAGAGATTTATCGAGCTACAACTACAGGAGATTCATCAACAGCAAATCCAACACCAGCACCGTGAGTTTTAAACAACCCACCAAAGGCACTACTAATAGTAATTTACGAATCCGCAGTCGGTGCTAGTCCTGAAACGCAACGTGTCGTCGCCGCTGAGCGTCCCGTTTCCCGTCGATTCGGAAGTCACCTGCGTGGAGCTGGTGCTCCAGCCGGCGCCCGCGAGGGCCGCTCTGGTGACGCCGACAGGTACTCGAGTTCCCTTCGAAGGCGCCGCGAATTAACGCGCGTTTGGTTTGCAGGGCGGCGCATCGACGTGGCCGACGACGCCTCGATCGCCGGCTACGGGGCCGGCTCGTTCGGCGTCCGGCAGCCCGGCGGCAGGGAGGTGCGCCTGCAGGACGTCGCCGTCGGCGCGTGGCGGCTCGACGTCGAACCGCCGGCGGGCGGTTGCAACGTGTCGGTGTTCGCGTGCACCGGCCTCACGGCAAGCGCTCATTATGTCTTCAATAAAGGTAAAAAAAAACTAATAATGCATGCACTTACTTGGTTGGAAGGTATCGGAGGATTCAACGGAACATGTGGATAGTGTAGAGTTCTGAATTTATCGCGAATTTAACGATAGTGGTTCGATTTCTGACCGTGACACCAATCTTATTATTGATTAGATTTATTTTGAATTTAGAAAAAAAAAGTTGCAGTTCGTACACTTACCAATATGCCGCAGGCGTCGATGGGTTGATCAGAACTGCTGATTGGTGTTCGGTAACGGTTAAGATGAATGCAGGTTGTTTGTAATTGTAAACTTTGTACAATGCGTCATAGAAGTAACTTACATTTTTTGACCTTGCGTTTACAAAACATCTCTATTTTACGAATTCCGAGTGATAATTTTTTGTTGAAGAGCCGCTACGACGTAATAGTTTGTTTTCAAAACACGCGTTCGATAAAAGATGTTTGATGGATACAGCGGAAATTCGGTTAGTGCGTTATAATTTGGCCCGACGTCAATTGAAATGTGGCCCGTTTCCAATAAACTTTAAAATCCGCTGACTTTCTATTAATAACTATGAAGTATTTTACGCAAATTGCAAGCGTGTAATCATTCATTTTTCTTTTCAATTTTGAGATAATGGAACTAGTAAAACAAACAGAAAAATAAAGCTAGACCTGGAAGGGCATTTAAAAAACATCAACAACATTGCTTTTATAGACCCAAATGGAAATTTAATAAACAACGATATAGAATATAACATTACGAGCGCGTCAGAACAAAACAAAAACGTAAACATTGAATTTAAGAGAATCCCTAATGAAACGGTCCAACTTCTTGTACAAGGAACAGACATAGAAGGTAACCAATTCCTCAACAACATTCGCCCATTATAAAATATACATTTTTTTAGGAAACAAATTCTCTAGATTAACCTACGTCAATAATAATTTCAACAGCAACAATCCATTCCCCCAACAAACAGTGTTGATTGACGTAGGGGTAGGTTCCCAGCTAATTACAACCGGAGGCAGATCATCGATTATAACATTCGAAGTAACGAATTTGAAAAACACCGCTGTAGATGCGAGATTTTACTGCTCAGATGAGCGGTCCATTTTGGGGAGCCTGCAACCCATTAGGTACGAAATGCCTCTTAAATTCCTTACTGGACATATGCAGGATAGTTGATTTCAGGACTCTCATCGCGCCTAAAGAAATGGCAGTGGTAACATTGACTTTGTCAGTCAAATACGGTTCTTATCAAGATTTAATAACCTTCGTAGTTTCGGTGGGATCGGAATTCATATATAAAAGAGTAGTAGTGGACGTGGGCACGTCGCAAGTTACTTCAGATAAACAACCACCTTATCTAGATTATTCTTATTTAAGCGATTGTTCAAAGGTTGTATTTTCCAATTGTGAGCAAGGAACGTGGACTATTGAAGCAAAAGCAAAAGATAGTGAATCAGGTATTTGAGTATAGAAAGTTAGATAAGGGAGAACTCCTTGACCTTTTACAACAAAAACTCTAACAGCACTCTTACTATACAGGTTTGCTGCAACTCACTTCGAACCCGAAAGGTTTGTATATTGAAAACGGTTTTACGACGGGGACTACAGAAGAGGTTTCCGGAATATACAGTGATTCTTGTTGCAATGCAGATTTGCAGCTGACTGCTATCGATAGAGCTAATAACAGGCGAACAATTACAGTCAATGCTTTCAGTAAGTTATCGAGTAATTGCAAGTAATTCCACTAAAATTTTGTTATTGGTGTTTTAGAGGCTGCGTGGGGACCTGGACCGATAGCTGCTTTAGTTTTAGGAATAATCTTGTTAATATTACTGATTGTATTGATAGTGTATTTAATCAGAAAGTGTCTAAAAAAGAGAGAAAACTACAACCTTCCAACGTATAGAGGGAGAATATGACAATTAATTAATTCTATTCGTGATGAACAAAAGTTTTGGTATTAATCGTACTATTCGTAATATTTTAAGTAAATGTTTTTATATGAGTTAAGTACAACTATATTTAAGTAATTATAAATACACTAACATAAGAGAGTCGTTTTTTTAATTATTATCTTGATATTCGTATGAACGTAACTGTGATCAATTCCTTAAGCTTTTGATTGAGTAACCAAAAGTAAAGAACTAAATTGCGACAAAAAAATGAAGTAATGATATTCAAACCAAAGTATGAACCTACATAAGACTTAAAACAAACAATAATATTCAAGTATTTCAACAAAATACTTTAAATAAACCTGTAAAATCGCACCTAGGAAGTCTCAAAAACAAATAGTATGACGATAATGGAAATTAAGCAAATAAATAATGAAAGATAAGAAAAACAAATAAATGTTATTCTTATTTAGCAGATAAAAACACTTACCCTGTGAAATTTTTAGGGAAGAGGGTGGTGGTTTTTCTTTCGCTGGTAATAATATAGCATTTTGGGAATAATCCTCTAATGTTGTACCAGTCACGAAAGCACTAAACAATGGATTTTTGAGTTTCTTCGATTGATCATCCATTTAAAAAAATTGTATGTATTCATAAAAATATATAAAAATTAACCCAGATGGTAAAATTTTGTTCTAAAACGTCAAACAGAAAAATAAGTATGTCTAACTACAGGAAATTTCAACTCAATGACAGGAAAAAGGCAACACTGTAGAAACTTTACTATTATTAAAACATCTGTTTTGACATAAGACTTGTCACTTGTATACACGTTGTTGCCTATACTCTAATGACAAACTCTTTTCATTAAAAAATCCTTTGCGAGGTATGTCAGAGTGTTTTGCATCTACCGATATCTTAAAAAATATACGACATCTTTGAATTAATTTCACTTATACAAGGTTTTTCTTGATTCTCGAATCTAACTTTACGTGCAGTGCGTGATATTTTGTCGAAAAAAATATCGCCAAAATTATATATGTAAGTTAACCAAAAACTCCGCTTACGGATTTTTGTTTTCAGGTTTCAAAATGGGCCGATACGCTCGCGAACCCGACAATGCGGCGAAGTCTTGCAAAGCCAGAGGCTCTAACCTCAGAGTCCACTTCAAGGTAGGATTTCCATTGCAAAATTCGATACATTTAAACTTAACCTAAAATGTTGTTATCCCTCTAATTTCAGAATACGTGCGAGACCGCGAACGCCATAAGGAAGATGCCCCTCAAGCGGGCAGTGGCCTATTTGAAGAACGTAGTCGTCCAAAAAGAGTGTATTCCATTCAGGAGGTTCAACGGAGGAGTAGGCCGTTGTGCCCAAGCCAAGCAATTCGGCACCACACAGGGAAGGTGGCCCAAGAAGTCAGCCGAATTCCTGTTACAGCTCCTCAGGAACGCCGAGAGCAACGCAGATTACAGCGGGCTTGATGTCGATAGGCTAGTCGTAGAACACATTCAAGTAAGTTTATATTGCTAAGAATAAGAAGGTATTCGAGAATGTGAACATGTAAAATTTATTATCAAGGTACTGTTCATTAATTCTCACGCGTTGCTAAGCAAATGAGTTGTGTATTTGCTTGTAAACTTCAATTTTTTTATAAACAAGTGCACGTGTTTTTAATAATACAGGGAGATGCCAAATTGTTTGCAATATTGTCTAAGGGTGCAAAAAAGACAACTTTCGTTAGTTACTTATAAAGAAAAAAGATAGTGTGAGTTTGGGTACTTTGCAACTTTCTTAATCTAGCTACTGTTGTTTTAATAGTGCTTCTTTATTTTACTCATAGAATTGACCATACTGCAAACAAACATAAGGTTACTTACATACTTAATTACGATTCTAGTTACTTTTGTACTCCGATACATTTGCACATACTCAAAAATTAAAGTATATATTTAAAGAATTTAACATTTTTCTCCTGCTACTAATGAAAGTTTTGTTGAATTGCAGGTTAACCGAGCTGCTTGTTTGAGACGTCGTACGTACAGGGCTCACGGTAGGATCAATCCGTACATGTCATCGCCCTGTCACATCGAACTCTGGTTAACCGAGGGAGAATCGTCACCTGAGGCTCCTAAGAAGAGCAACAAAAAGAAGGCAACGGAGAAGAAGAGACCCAAGTCGTCCGTTGCTGCAGTAGCGCATTGATTTTTTTACGTTTTTGTTTTAATTTTAGGACGCTACTATATTTATTCTCAAAAAAACATTTTGGGATTATATGAATAAATAATTATTATGAAGCGTGTTTTATTTTGTTTTATTTCTTTATAAAGCGTTGTGAAAGGTTTGAAAGTGATGAGGAATGTGAGGTTAGTTTTGCTTGATGTTAATAAAAATTTAGTTGGCAACATCGCAAAATTATTCCTATAATTAGATTCGTTTCTAATTCTTAAATTGTTATACTCCTTGAAGTAAAGACTAATAAAAAGTAATTGCATGCATTAAATTTAGTGAATCCACTCTTTTTATTAATCAGAACAATTTTTAAATTAAAATGGAATATTTTATTTCTTACTAAACTTAGGGATATTTGAAATTTCGTGTCAAGTCAATGTTGGCAACACTGATGTTGGTCATGTTGACTGAAAATTTTGACGTTCTTTTCTTTAGTCTACAAAAACATATGCATGATTATTTAAAAATAGTGTTTATAGAATAAATATTCGAGAAATTGAATACCCCATCGTACGTTAGTTAAGTACTAGCATGTCTACTCACCATTAACTTGAATTCTACGGCTGTATCTAAATGGTATCCTTGAGCATCCTTGATTGAAAAGCTACTTGAAAAATGAGTGAAAATACTGTTAATAGTGTCCGCAGGCCGAATTTTTCCAACATTCCGCAAAACGGAATTAGCAGGAACATTAATTTGATAAACATAAAGCCTACAGCGAAGAAGCTAGTGATTAAAAATCTGAAAAGTAAGTTGTCATGTCGTTTTCTAACACATCATCTAAAAAATTATCGTTTTAGGCGAACCGAAACTCCCAGACGATTACCGTGAACAAACATGGGACAAACTCCATAGCGCTGTGCTTGCTATTCAACAGTCAAAGCCAAATCAGTATTCTTTGGAGGAACTGTATCAAGCTGTAGAAAATATGTGCAATCATAAAATGGCTCCAACTCTTTATACTCGTCTGTATAACTTAACTGAAAACCACGTTTCTCACAACATCGAGCAGTTCCTGGCCGAATCGATGGATCGTTTCCTGTTCCTCAAGAAGATGAACGAAACGTGGTTGGCTCATTGTAACCAAATGATAATGATTAGAAGCATATTTTTGTATCTTGACAGAACTTACGTTCTTCAAAACCCGAACATTTCATCCATTTGGGATATGGGCCTAGAATTGTTCAGTAAATATATTATTCTAAATACTCTGGTCCAAACTAGAGTCGTAGAAGGTCTGTTGATGTTGATAGAAAAGGAGAGACAGGGTGATAAAGTAGATAGAACATTACTAAAATCTCTTCTGAGAATGTTAACTGATTTACAAATTTACGATAAGGCTTTCGAGCAGAAATTCCTGCAATCCACGGAGCGCCTTTACGCATCTGAAGGACAAAGACTTATGCAAGAACTCGAAGTACCAGATTACTTAGCTCACGTAGACAAGAGAATCCAGGAAGAAAACGAAAGAGTTCTTCACTATTTGGATTCTGGCACAAGATATCTGCTAATACATACAGTAGAAAAGCAGCTGCTTAGTGAGCATGTATCCAACATACTCCAGAAAGGGCTCGATCAACTTTTAAATGAAAATAGAATTACGGACTTGACACTTCTTTACCAGCTGCTGAGCCGCGTCAAAAATGGCTTATCAGAACTATGCACTTCCTTTAATGCTTACATAAAGAAAAGAGGCAAGACTATCGTCATCGATCCGGAGAAGGACAAGACCATGGTTCAAGAACTACTAGATTTTAAGGACACCATGGATAATATCGTAGCCACCTGCTTCAACAAGAACGAGAAGTTCGGCAACTCCCTCAAGGAGGCCTTCGAGCACTTCATCAACCAGAGAACCAACAAACCCGCTGAACTAATCGGTACGTATAAAAATGACTCAAAGTCATACCACGTGGCTGTCGATCAATCTACTAATTGATATTCTTCATATAAACATTCTCTTAGGTTCGTATTTTTTAGCGAAATTCGTCGATTCGAAGCTGCGCGCCGGCAACAAGGAGGCCACGGAAGAGGAATTAGAAAGACTTTTAGACAAGATAATGGTACTGTTCCGCTTCATCCACGGCAAGGACGTGTTCGAGGCGTTCTACAAGAAGGATCTCGCGAAAAGACTGCTCGTCGGCAAGTCGGCCAGCGTCGATGCGGAGAAGAGCATGCTGAGCAAATTGAAGCAAGAATGCGGCGGGGGATTCACCTCGAAGCTGGAAGGGATGTTCAAAGACATGGAACTAAGCAAAGACATAAACGTGGCTTTCAAGCAACATTTGAATGTTAATACTCGGAACTTGGCGCCCATCGACATGACTGTGAATATACTCACGATGGGCTACTGGCCGACTTATCAGGCGATGGACGTCACCTTGCCCGATCAAATGGTGAGGTTCCAAGACATATTCAAAGATTTTTATCTGAGCAAGCACAGCGGCAGGAAACTCCAATGGCAGCCTACCTTGGGGCATTGCGTTTTGAGAGCCTCCTTCAAAGCCGGACCTAAGGAGCTGGTGGTTTCCTTGTTTCAAACGTTGGTCATCCTATTGTTCAACAAATACGACGAGGTGACCTTCGAGTACATTAAAGCAGCTACTAACATCGAAGACGGAGAACTGAGAAGGACTCTGCAATCCTTGGCTTGCGGCAAGGCTCGCGTTTTAAACAAGGTCCCCAAAGGTCGAGACATTGACGATTTCGACAAGTTTCGCTTCAACAATGATTTCACCAACAAATTATTCAGGATCAAGATAAATCAAATTCAAATGAAAGAAACAGTAAGTCGACTAAAGTTTATTTCGAACAAGCGTTTTATAATTTTTTTTTTCTAGACTGAAGAACAGAAGGCTACGGAAGAAAGAGTGTTCCAAGACAGGCAGTACCAGATCGATGCTGCCATCGTTCGCATCATGAAAATGAGAAAAACCCTCAGTCACAACCTGCTTATTAGTGAACTTTACTTGCAGCTTAAATTTCCTGTTAAGGTGAGTTTTTCGTACAGGATGGCCGGAAAAATACTTTAGAATGATACATTTATTGTGTGTTTCAGCCGACCGATTTAAAGAAACGCATCGAATCCCTGATTGACAGAGACTACATGGAACGAGACAAGGATAATCCCAATCAATACAACTACGTTGCTTAAATAACTGTTCTGGTTCTTCTACGACAACTAGGTCATCATGTTAACTGTTGCGAATATTTCTAGTCCAGTGAGAAATTCTGGCTTTGCCCCCTTTCCCCTGTATGTATATAAATTTAGGTTTTATTCATTTTCAGGACAACGTGGTTTGCATTAATATTCTTGTTATTCTAATTTTTTTTCAAAGTACAAAAAAGATTATTACATGAAAAGGAGTTATTTAAATTAAAGCACAGGAACCAGTTAATTTTATTTAAACTCACTGTTTTAATGTATTTTATTTCTGAAATTTTTGAATCCAACACAAATAACCACCTTTAATAATTTTTAATACGATTTGAACAAGTTTATTGTACATTAATTTATTTTTTAATTATTATAAGTAAACAATTAGTAACAGTTAAAACTGTGATTTTTTACTTAACCAGCTTTAAGTATCATTCGAAACGATTTTTAAATAATACATATAAATATTTATCGTAACTCCTTGAATGGCAAAAAAAATCATTCAATAGTTGTGAAATGGTATTTTGAGGATAAAAATTTAAGTGATCAATTTTGTGGTAGATTAATTCATTGTCGTCATATATTTTGAAAATTTAATAAATTGCAGTTTACTTCAATATTTGTTAAAAATAATTATATGAAACGGTTTCGATGTAAATCTTTAATGTTTTCATTTCAATTTTGAGTAAATAAATGGCAACATCTAATTTTTTTATATTAATGTATTATTAATATAAGTGTTTCAACAAGTGAGTGTTTACTTATTTGTTCCTTAAGGTCTTAAAATGATTCAATAACAGCTGATTATTTTATTTACTTACAGATTAAAGATTTGCACTTATAACTTATTAAAAAATATGTTTCTATACATCACTTTTCGATTATATCACTGGAATAATTATTAGTAAATATGATATATGTATAACAATATTTCAACAAATTAGTGACTAAATTTAGCGATAGATTTAAAAATTCACAGCTATTTTAAATTGTTTAAAAAGTGTATAATCTATTTATTGGGAGGTTGAATTTCCATTGTTTTACAGACCCATCCAGCTATGTCTACATCTTCACTTTCTGCCTGTTTAATCCATGAATGATTCTGTAAAAAATTACATAATTTCATCATACATCCATTCTTTTTCTAACAACAATTTACCATTAGTGTCTTCAAATCGGCCCTCTCGTCGGGATTTTTCCTCAAACACCTGTCAACGAAATCTTTAAAATCATCTGTGAATATGCCTGATGGTAGTTTAGGAGGCGGCTCATTTACGATATAGTCCAACAATTCGAATATTGCCATCGGTCTGGGTCCTTTGGTGTGATCTGGTGAATCACTATCATTGTGCGGCCCGAAAATTGACGCTAATGTCTTTGCATCTGGAGGTGGTATGGGGTACATACCAATAGCCATTTCAACCAATGATAAACCCAACGACCAGATATCACTTTGCACGGAATAATGCGTTCCTTGCAGTCTTTCAGGCTGAAAACAGATAAGATGTAAATGCACAGTGAACCTTTTAAGTGTTTTTTTTCAAACTTACAGACATATAGCTCCTAGTTCCCACAAAAGAATTAGCCAATGAATCTATCAATTGTCCAGATACACCAAAATCACAGATTTTTATCTCACCACAGCTGTTGATAAGAATATTGCTTGGTTTTACGTCTCTGTGCATAATAGCATGTTTGTCTCTTAAGTAACTCAGCCCCTTAAGAACTGCGAATGTGATTTTACCTAATATGTTTTCAGGTATTCTACCAGCTTTTTTTAAAATAAGGTCCAGCGAACCAGCATCCATGTATTCCATGCATATGCTGATTTCACCATCGACGTAGAAGGCTCCATAAAAGCCAACGATGTGCGCAAAGTTGCATTTGTGTAAAACTTTTAATTCCCTAATGATCTGCTTCTTTATTGCAGGCTTCACCTCTAAGTGTATAAGTTTTCTCGCCATTATGAGGCCGCTGCCCTTGTGGCGGACTTTTGTAACAACTCCTCCGTTGCCAGAGCCCAGTTCACCGAGCTTCTCGAAATCGTCCTCGGAAAATTCCCCACCGATCTTCTCCTTCTGACAGAGGAAAACTTCTATTCTCTTCCTTTGGGTATCGTCCATTTCGAGTGTCGAGTCTAATTCTTCTAGTCTAGCAGTTAAGTTCTCTATACTATTACTTCTGATTAAATTAGTTGTCCTTAAATGAAAACAAACAATGAAAAAATTCATTAAAAAATTTATGAATAATACTTACACAGGCGCCTCTTGGAAAGAGGATGTGGGGGTTACTGCAGGATTTAGGTCTATTGCACCTGGAGGCAGCGTTAAATTTAATTTATTTTTCGACATCTTCCTTGAGGATTTCTTCTTAGTTTACATTACTATTTACTAGAATTTTAATATCTAATCGAAGGTATCCTATACTAATTCCTTAAGCTATCACAGATTGTAAAATTTAGGTTTAATTTGGTTATCACTTTTATCAAAATGGAACAATTAAAATGTAATTTATAAATGAAATTATAATAAAACAGGGAGTGACGACCATTTCCAATTTTCAGCCCCGACTCTAATTTGATTGACATAGACGGTTGACAGATTGACATTGACAATTGACATTATTTTACCAGCATCGTCCAATTTATAATTTTTTTCGACTTGAATTTTAAATGTAAATTAGCCATAATTTATTCATTTAAAAGCAGTAAGAAAGAGTAAGAAAGTAAGAGTGAAAAGTTTTCAATTTTTTTGCATAATTCTATATATAGAAATTAGGTCACTCGTCAAAAATAGAAAAATTTTATTTAGCATGACTGATATATTTCCTTTATTTAGACTCGCGTTTCACATAATATCGATATTCTAATAATAAGGTATTCCGTGTAAAGATGGAATGTGATGTGTTGTCCCTGAAGCTGTTACAGGAACGTTTGTGTTCTGTCCTTGTTTAATATCTCCTTTTCATTCTTTCAACATAACGTACTTCATGAGTACTAGATCCTCAGATTGTCATATTGACAGAACATTTGACGGGTGTCAAATGCCAAATAAATTGATGTGTCAAAACGAGTAATTTACAAATAATAAATAATAATAATGTGGTGTTCTTTTGAAAGTTGTAATTAACAAATAATACCAATTACAGATTTTCGTTTAAATTGAAGTGACAAAAACAACTCCTCTTTCCTTTGCTACGCAGCGCACACACCTCTAGTAAGAACAAGTAATCTTAAATCTAGTAATAACTGATTGGTAACAAAGTAATAAAGGAAAATAGTTTTTGTCATGCTGTGCTAAATTGTTATTATTTCCAATTTAGATCAATGCATATATAAATAGATGGCTTGGCTATTCTAAAATGAACACAATTAATAAAAAATATGATGAGATTCGCTGGTATTATGGGAAATTAACTAGGGAGGAAGCTGAGACGATCCTAACTCAAGGTAATAAAATAGTGACACTTAAATTATAGTTTTAGCCTTACGATTATTAAATCTATTGCAGATGGAAGAAATGGATTGTTCCTTGTGCGTGATAGCAATTCTTCCACAGGAGACTATGTCTTGTCTGTTCTTCATAACAGTCTAGTCAGACATTATCAAATAAGGAGACATATAGACGATGCCTTTTTTTCTATAAGTAATGCTATTTGTTTTTAGTAATCAATATACATGATCAATTACACCATCTGTTTTAGACGAGTGCCTTAAATTCCACGGTTTAGAAGTCCTCATTGAGTATTACACGAAAAACTCCATTAATGACGAAGGGGTTTTGACCGAATACATCCCAAAATATCCACCCCCGCATGATTCATTACGACATGGGCGGATTAATTTACTACACAGAGCAACCGATTGTGGCAATTACACCATAGTTTCCGAGTTACTGAAGACCGATTATCCTCACGATGCTAAAAATCAAGACGGCCAAACGGCCGTACACCTGGCGAGTAAAAACGGACAAAATGAAATCCTATCGAAGCTAATCGAGTGCGGAGCCAGCGTTAATTTGAGAGACTCCGCTGGATTCACTCCGCTACATGTAAACAAACCTCCGTTTATTATAATGCGCGTTATATTAATTCATCGTTTTTAGTATGCTTGTCAGAACAATTATCCAGCCACAGCTAGGCTGCTCGTGCAAGTTGGCCATGCTAATGTGCAAGCTAGAAACACGGAAACAGGATCTGTACCTTTACACGAGGCTGCTAGTCGGGGCCACAAGGAGGTCGTTAAAGAACTGCTGAGTTTAAACGCACCGGCTAGGCCTAGAAACAAAGAGAACAAAACTCCTGCACAATTGGCCAGGTCGAACAATTACAACGAATGCGCTGACATTTTAGGTATGTTATTTGGTCGATTTGTGGAGTTGATAATTAATTGTTTATTGCAGAATTGTATAGATACACAGCTAAGAGGACAGATAAGAGCGATTGGTATCATGGGACGCTCGGAAGGCAAGAAGCTGAAATGATTATTAGGCAGTACAGCGGTAAATGTGGCACATATTTAGTGAGATTTAGTGAAAGAAACAAGGAAGATGTATTAACGTTATTAAACGACGGGAGGTTTCGTAATTACATAATCCACAGCAAAGTAAGAAGTTTTAGTAAATATTACAAATGTGTATAAATAAATATGTTATTGTTTTATTATAGAATGGATATTTGTTCATTGATGATGGTCCTTACCTAGAATCATTAGAACATATAGTGGAGCACTACAGTTTAATGTCGGACGGTTTACCTATAGAATTATTGTATCCCGTTCCACCGAAGCCGAAACCTCCGGTTCCCGAAGTAAGTTAACTCGATTCCTTCTCTATATTTGTAACGATTCGTGTGTTGCAGTTTTCCACGATGCCGAGGCCAAACAAGAACAAAATCGCGCCGAAAGTAGCGCCGAAAACCATCCCTGTGGATGATTTGCACAGCAAGCACTTCCCTAGTCAGTTCGCAAACATATCATTTACCAGCGACTTCGCATCGAACAACAACAATTACAACGACGCCAAAAGTGACTACATCCCCGCGGAGAATCTAACGAAAGGCCGGTTGATCGGCGAAGGAGAATTCGCTTCTGTTTACGAAGGTATTAAATATATATCGTACAGTAATTTGAGTTAAATTAATTCGGTGTTTCAGGTAGTTACTTAAAAGACAACGGCGACAAGTTGAAGGTAGCGATTAAGATCCTTCACAACGAACAAATGGAGACCAATCGGGGTGCATTTCTATCCGAAGCTCAAGTGATGGTTAAACTGAATCACCACTGCATCGTGAAATTGATAGGGCTGTCTTTGGGGCCGCCTTTGCTGATGGTGCAAGAGCTGGTGCCGTTAGGGTCCATTTTGCAGTACATCGAAGTGAACAAAGATAAGATCAATCCGAATTACGAGTTCAAAATATGGGCTGCTCAAATTGCGTGCGGTAAGATATATCAAAAAATTTACTATTAAAAATATTGTGGTCATTTTTTTGCCCAAGCAGCGTACGGAAAATTTGTAATATCTTAGTAAGTTTGTTAAGGGTAAAAATTTCATATATTTTCTACTTCTTTTTGTTACTAAAGGAATGCAATATTTGGAAGAAAATCGATTCGTTCACAGAGATTTGGCCGCGAGGAATATCCTTTTGGCCAGTCAAGTACAGGCGAAAATAAGCGATTTTGGTTTGTCGAGAGCATTGGGCACAGACCACGAATATTACAGGTAAAATTTTAAGGTGTTTTAAGGAATTTTATTAATGCAATGTTTTTGTGTCAGGGCTTTGGCCGGAGGAAAGTGGCCACTTAAATGGTACGCGCCGGAATCCTATAATTACGGGCAATTCTCGCACAAGAGCGATGTTTGGAGCTTCGGCGTTACGATTTGGGAAATGTATTCGTTCGGAGCGTCTCCTTATGGGGAAAAGAAGGGTTCAGATGTAAGTAGGCTTCATTTAACTTTCTTTGCGAACTGTGTATGAAAATGTGTTGTTTTCTCAGGCGATAAATCTGATTGAAGCTGGGGAACGGCTGGAACAACCAGTCGAATGTCCAGACGAGATTTACAAAATGATTAAGAATTGCTGGGAATATAGAAAGGAAGACAGGCCGACGTTTAACGAGCTGGTGGAGTTTTTCACATCTGATTCAGAGTACATGAATATCAGAGAATTACTACCGACAGTCGATCTTGCTTAGTGCGTAATTTATTTAATCTAACAATTTCATCGAATTCTAACTCTTAAAAATATACCAATTTAATAAGCTGCCATAGATTGAATACTTTTTTATAGGCAAAGTATTTGAAATCATTTTATTAGTCTATGTTTTATTGATTTAGATTTATGAAATCATTTTAAGAAAATTTTTATGCTAACATTCCATGTTTTTATATATGACAAGGTATTTTTACATTTTTAGTAAATTTATTAAAATCGAAACACTAATTCAAAGCTTCTGTATATTGTAAATTTTTTGTCTATTTATTAATTTAAGTACAAATCAATGCATTTATAGAATACTTTTAGATTCATTTGTGTCATATTTTAAATTGTGCAATATCTAATTGAAAAATAAATATTTATATATTTACTCATTTTTCTTTCTGTCACGTTCCACATTTGAATAAATAAAACGCTGTTTCTGATTTAAATTTGTAATATTATCGACACATTTATGCTCATCAACCAAAAACTAATAAAATATAGGCTCCTCCATTTATTGATAATCCCTATTTCATCTGTACTCGAATCCATCAGCATCCCCAAATACACCAAATGTATGACATTAGTGAGAGTAAATAATAATCTGAAACAAATGGAAAGCAACGCTTCTCTCTTATGCTTGTGCTTGCAGCATCCCTTACAAGGATGCACCCTCATGCAACAATCGAAAGCGCCAGCGAAATATTCTCGCAGAGCAAATTGGAGGTACGAAAATATCCCAATTGTTATCAACACGACCGAAACTTTCAACTCAAATCCATGCAAGAACGACGACATTACAAACGTGGCAAGAATAGCGTAGAACTTTCCTAATGGTAACCACGACCTGTAAACATCTGAAAATTGCGTTTATTAATTTATGCTTGGAGAATATTTTTTGACTTACATTTTTTTAAAAAATCGTGCATAGGTTTATTCCAATGCGTCACAACTGTTGCTAAAGCTGTAGGGTATTCGATTTTTAATGGATTGACTATCTCGTAGCGCCATTTATCCGGTTCATTCCATATTTTGCTGTTCTTATACCCGGCAGAGAGCATTGTAACTTCAGACAGGAAGCTCACAAAATAGTGGCTCGTTCTGAACGATAATGCTTCTTTGTAACTCTGCAAGAACACCGGCATCTCCCCATCTATTACGTAGTTGCAGAAGCAGTTAGAGACAGTCAGGAAAAACAACGAAATCGCGAGTGTTCTGACAATGGAGAACATCCACCTGAAATTCTTCCTCGTTGGTTTGTCGTACATTAAATTGTACTCGTCGAAAGAAATCCACGGTCCAAAAATAACGTTGGCCCCGCAGAAAATGTAGCCGAAGTAATTGAAGAAGCTCGGAAACTGGACAATGTCTTTTTCCATATCGTCGACTAACGAAATAAGTTTCATGCTGAACACCATCACTAAACCTCTGATTTCCAACCAGGTCGCAGCATTCATTAAAAAATATTCACTAAAAATTTCAAAATATAATTAAACAGATATTACGTTTTTACTAACTTACCATAATACTAAAATTACTATAAGGGTGTATTTTATTATATTAGAGCTACTGAAGTAGCTGGTCCGATGAATCTTTTCCTTTCCCAGAAGACTTAAAGCTTTTTGCAGCAAATCGATTAGGATTAAAACTAAATACGATGAGGAAAATACTAATATTAACAGCAATTTGCCTTCGTAAAATTCTAGTTGATATATTAAGTACAATCCGCAAACTCCTGATAGCAGATGGAATAACTCCTTTTTTAATCTCACTGTAAAAGTTTTTTAGAATAGATTAAGTTATAAGCAAATATTTAGTTTTACATGCATACCTGTTGAAACGAAAAGGGCAAAAATAAAATTCACTAGGACTAGTTGGCTAAGAAAATAAGCTACACTAAAAATTGAGGGTGCAACGCAGTCTTCCCAAACGCCCTGTGAGGTTTCTTCTAATATTATATTATCATCATAAAATAACAAGGATCTGAAAAATGTTTAATAAAACGAAAGTAATTTATGAATGTAGAAATACTTACTCGTCGGTTTCAAACCATTCTGATGAATGCATTTTGTTAAAAAATCGTCAATAAGTTAAATTTTATATTAAATTAAAATTACGGTTGGATTAATTTAAAATTATCAATGATAACAGTTTGTTTATATTTGTGAAATAAACAAACATAACCTTCTTCTTCTTTATATTTTTTAAATTAAATGGTGCCTTCAACGAGTATGATAAGCAGCCACTTTAAATATTTTCCCACAGTAATGACACTTTTTAGCATTCGAATCAAAATCAAATCATATTTTTATAAAATTATATTATTCAGTAAAATATATTCCAAAAAAATGACATATATTTATAATATGCAATTACCGAGCAATTGCATAGAAAAATACATAAAATAGGAAAACAACATAACAATTTGCTAAACAAACATTCAACATGGGAAAACAATTTTTTAACGGACTCCAATTAAATGTAAAAATCAAATTCAACGCCACATTCAGATGACAATGAACTCCTACAGGACGCAACATTAAGAATAATTTCAACATTACAGTAGAGACATATTAAAAAATAAATCTGAGGTACAAAAATAAGTAAGGTATAATATTTTAGATAAGAGGGCTCTTAATTGTATGTACATGCATTTAACGTAGCTAGATTTACCTTCACACAGCACATTACTCGAGAATCCCAATACTGCGACCTACAAAAAGGCAGTGGTGTGTTGGCATTATTTATTCACTTATACAACAAAATGCAAGTAATAGTGGTCCACAGTTCGACAGTTTTAACGTTACTTTCCAATATAATAAGCAATTTTTTTTTCACAAACAATTCGTTGGCAGAGATTTGATATTCAGACTGTTAATATTATTTCAATTATAAATATAGAGTATTCACGTAGACTGAATAATGTATTCTTAACATGTGCTATGTGAGATAACTTTAGTACATCAATAAAAGTGAGCAAATTGTTTTTCTTACTATTTCAACTAAACGCTTATTCAAATTTCTTGGTACCCTTCATTTTCCACGCCGTGAGTAGGTTCCATGAGAAGTACATGGAAAACAGGTGAACTTGAATGGTTAACAGTATAAATGCATACCATAGCATTCCGTATGGATAACCCTAAAATGCAATAATTAGCATATCGGTCGTATGATGCAAGTTTGTGAGTGATTTCAACAGCTGCTCACCTGCCACATGTGAACATCTTCTAATTCATCTTTATCTTCGAAAGTTAAGTAAATCCAAACGTCTGAAAAATAGTATACAATTGCATAGAAAAGTGGTAGAAATCCAAAGAGCAACAATCCCGTCATATATTTTTTCATTAAAGATATTTTATTCTTTTTTATAGCTTCTAATCCCAAAAATGACAACAGAAGGCTAATACACCAAATGTATTCCCACCAAAGAGGCTAAAAATAAAATAATTAGGGACCTTTCATGTACAATAACTGGCATATTTACCTTAGGAATGTCCAATTCTTCAATTTCTAATATAAATATATCTAGTTTGTCTAAAATATCTGCAGAAAGCTTTGCTAACATCGCAAAAAACAGTAAATAATGGAAAAATATACAATACTTTAGTCTTGATTTATTTAAAGCACTAAAACAAACAACTATTAACAGTTTTGAACATTTTTTCAGTTTTTGGCATATTTTCAAAATAGTTGGCAATATTAATAATAAATTTAAGGTTAGACTTTTTA
Source organism: Phyllotreta striolata (assembly GCA_918026865.1). Classification (NCBI taxonomy): domain Eukaryota; kingdom Metazoa; phylum Arthropoda; class Insecta; order Coleoptera; family Chrysomelidae; genus Phyllotreta; species Phyllotreta striolata. The sequence continues at coordinate 4,708,750 of OU900103.1, read as the reverse complement.
CCTTATTTGATAATGGCTAGCTATGCGTTGTCTATGTTCATAATCGGAGCCGTCCATACAGTACAACCCCTTTGTAGCCATTTTCACTTATATTTCATAAATAATTAATTTCTCCTAAAATAAAATCAGCCTTCCTAGACTTGACACCTAACGTCAAATCATCAAGGTTTTTTTTTCGTTACCTTGAAATTCAAGCCAACATTTGCCAACACAACATTATAATCTCTGCCTATACGTGTTTTCAGCCACATTTTTTAAGTTACCCTACACTATTCAACACTGGTGTACAAAAAAAATGAAACGAACGTATCTATCCAGCTGCCACATTTTTGACGTAAACTTTTGATTGACAGTTGAGTGACAGTAATTGACAGATTCAGTCAATACATTTTACTATTCTCATTATAAATATATTTTCTTGAGTGTTATTTTAATTCCGTATAGTTTGTAATTCCTTTTATGGTTCTACTCGTTGTTCTCAAAATTTGTAAGTGAAATATATCGTTTCGCCCAGGACATCAGCGATATCTGGAAGATGGCTGTAAAAATTAAAGAAATTTGTGATAATGTTAGCCTAGCACGGGAAATGACGATGCTAGGAAACTATGAATCTGCAGAAGTTTATTACGAAGGTTGCTTGCAAATGATATCGAGAATAATCCTGATGATTTCTGAACCGCTGAGGAAGAGCAAATGGCAACAAGTAAGCGACTAGACTATTTTAGCGCAGTTTAAAAATACCTAATCGCTGCTTTAAACAGGTACAAAAAAAAGTCAGCACGGAATACGAGCAAGTTAAGGTCCTGAAATCGAGGCTGCAGACGTTACGAATAGAAACCAGTTCCGAAGTGCCCATCGGGGTGAGGCGCAGAGATGAGCCAGTCAGAGAATTCGGTGATATATCAGAAATGGATTCGTTTTCTCACGGCGACCCCGACGTGTGGCCTCCTCCGACACCCGTTGACCACAGGTAATCACCCCGAAACAACCGCAAATTCAACAAACCCCTAAACAACGCAAATTTTAGCACCGGCCCCAAATCGAAAACGCCCAGTATCAAAAAACCCGATTCGAAAAAGGGCAATTTATCGTCGAGGGCGAGCTCGTCGTCCGCCCGGAAATCGGACGGGCAGAAGCACTCGAGGAACTTCACCAAACGCGACGAGCGACCCAGCTCGTCCAAATCCGAGCGAATAATCGACAACAACAAACCGGAGAAGGAAAAGGACTCCGACGGCGCCGACAAAAACGACAAAAGCGAGGCCGACGAAGAGAAGAAATTCGAGTGCCATGGCATGGAACGCGAGCTGGCCGATACCCTAGAAAGAGACATCGTTCAAAAGAACCCCAACATCCATTGGTCCGATATCGCTGACTTGAACGAAGCTAAACGATTGTTAGAAGAAGCTGTCGTCTTACCTATGTGGATGCCAGATTTTTTCAGAGGTATTTTAATACACAAATACCTTCTTAATACAAATTTTTATCAATGTATATTTTTAGGAATACGCAGACCTTGGAAAGGAGTACTTATGGTGGGCCCTCCTGGTACCGGTAAAACAATGTTAGCAAAAGCAGTAGCGACAGAATGCGGTACTACATTCTTCAACGTATCCTCATCGACTCTAACGTCGAAATATCGCGGCGAATCCGAGAAAATGGTCAGGCTACTTTTCGAAATGGTGAATAAACAACGCACAACATCAATATCGCGTTTATAATTCGTTTGGCATTCGTTTAGGCTCGCTTCTACGCGCCCAGCACGATCTTCATCGACGAAATCGATTCGTTGTGTTCGAGGAGAGGCTCCGAATCGGAGCACGAGGCGTCGCGTCGAGTGAAGTCCGAGCTGCTGGTGCAAATGGACGGCATAACGGCGAACAACGACGAGCCGGGCAAAGTCGTGATGGTTTTGGCGGCGACGAACTTCCCGTGGGACATCGACGAGGCGCTGAGGCGTCGATTGGAGAAGCGGATCTACATTCCGCTGCCGTCGAAGGAGGGACGAGAGGCGCTGCTCGAGATCAACCTGAGGGAGGTGAAGCTGGACCCGGATATCAATCTGGCCACTATAGCGAGGAGGTTGGACGGTTTCTCCGGCGCTGATATAACGAACGTGTGCAGGGACGCTTCGATGATGTCGATGAGGAGGAAGATCTGCGGGTTGCGGCCGGATCAAATAAAGCAGTTGCCTAAGGAAGAGCTGGATTTGCCGGTGACGATGAGAGACTTTGAGGAAGCTCTGGTCAAAAATAATAAGAGTGTTAGCAAGCAGGATTTGGAGAAGTACGAGAAGTGGATGAAGGAGTTTGGATCTTCATGATTCGGATTTTAGCAAAAATCTAAATGTTGTAGAGAACAACAATTCGTATGATTATTTAATATTTACATTCGCTAAAATTGCATAACTTTTAAAAATCGTTAATAACCTTTTAAAACGTATTTTTATATATGGAAAATATAGATATTAAATAATTGTAGAAAGTCATGTATTGTTCTTAATTTGCACAGTCAGAAGTGCCTTATTAAGAATATGGTTAAAAAAATAGGTGGCTTTTACATTAAGTTATGGATAACTAACTTAATTTCAACTAATAGTATTAAAACATTTTTGATACAGTATAATAGTATAGGAAGTTAAAAGTTTGTAAAAAAACGTTTTGTTTCTATTCAATATTAAAAACTCACTTGTTAGCTGCATAAGTAGATTATTGTTGTTAGATAGCAGGATAAATGCTCATAATTGATATTAATGATAAGAGAAATTTTGAACATTCGTAGAGAAAATGACCAAAAAATACATTCTTGTTTTTTAAATATTCGGGAATAAACATTGTAATGTTTTGTTTTTAAAATTTAAATTGTGTACAGTTCGATAGAAATATGTAAGAAACACAAATTACATAAATCTCGGTTAATTCTTTTTATTATATTACATCAAAGAGCGTTTTATCGAACTAATATAATTTTTTTATATCTTACATTATTATTAATCAAGTAACCACTGAATTGTCACGTTTTTGTACCTAGAGTCTTTTGTTATTCCGGTTGAACTGTAGATAGTTGTTAAATAGAAATTTTTATAGCAGTTATTTAAAGTATAAATATTATGAATATACCAGCGTTTGAATGTAAAATTCGTTAATTTTGCTTCGACTGCGATTAATAGTTGAAACAATTTGTAATAGTAAGAGGTTTAAAAGTAATTAGTTTTTTTTTTAATTATCGCATTTATTTGAATTTTATCATTTTTAATTCGTCTCGGCTTTCGCGTGTCGTAAAAAAAATCAGTGTGATTATATTTATCTAGGAAAAACTTGTGATTTCGCTGCTAATTAGAGTTTTCATTTTATACTTGTGTAACTTTTTACTAACTTGAACAAAGTTGTCTCAAATAAAATTTATTTATTACGTTCGGTAGTTTTATTGTATAATTTTTAAATAGTAAGTATAAACATTACTAGAGCTTTGCTATTGGACTTCATTCATCTTACCTGACATATTGAATTTAGCGTTTATTACTTTATTGTTTATTAATTGCTATTAACATGTTGATAATACAATCAATACAGATATAAGTACAATTGTTTTTATCATTAGTATGATAAGTTTTATGGAAATATCATGGTTTATTTAAATGTTAATATTTTAGCATATTAAATAGTCTCAGCATTAAAATTTATTGCTAATTTAAATATGTACTAACTTAGAAATTGAGCGAATTTTATTTTTTTGTTTTTTCAATTAAAAATTATATTTTAATTGTTAAGTAATTAATATAATTTTAGCCTATTTTATTCTAAAATGATAATTAAAATTTATTAAAATTGCAAAATTTACAAAATTATGGGAACGATAGTTTTTGGTTTATTTCGAAAGGAATAAAATAAAAAAAATGTGTGTAGAGTACACAAGAAAGTAAAATTCAAATTTCCCGCGCCGAGTGTCCTGTTAAAAATACCGCGTTTACAAGTCTACGCTACAAAACAGCGCCACAGTAGCGTAAGAGCAAGCAGATGGAAAAATAGTTCTCGAGTTTTCGGGCATTTATTGGGTAAAATTGTGATAAAAATATCGAAAATAGATTGGAAATTGTTGTTACGTGCATTAGTAATCGGCCGATGTGAAAATAATAATCGCCAGTGTAGGAGAAATAGTGAAAAATCGAAGTAAAATGTTGGCGTAGGAATCGGACCTCTACCAATAACCGCCATAACCTCCATTCGTGTTATTGGAGTAGATACGGAATTAAGTTGTGTGTCAGATGTGTCTATCAATTTGGATTATTCGACAAGTTGTATCGTTTTATTTATTTTCAACGTAAAAAAGGTGATCCAGTGAGTAATTTATTATGTGTTTGAAAGGATTAGGGTGCGAATTAGAATACCAAAATGAAGAAAAGCTTCCGTTGTTGACTATAACGGCGGGGTGTTGGCAACGATCGGCCGTGCTACATCGCAGCCGTTTTTCTTAACATGGCTGCAACGCAGGCCGAAAAGCAACAAAATGACGTGAGTAGTGAAAAAGTGCAGTCGGATCAGCATCTGAACGTGAACGTGCGGAATTCCTTGTTGCAGAATGGGACCGATAAGAGTAGTGCTCGCGGAGATGGCGGTGTCGGTGTAGTGCATACAAAGGCAAAGAGCACCGCCGGCAAAAACATCGCCGTTGAAATGAGTCAATACCGTCAGGATAGCAGCGGTGGCGGTGGCGGTGGCGGCCCGGCGACGGTACCCGGACAGACGAACACTAACACTGGTTCGGGTGCGGGCCCCACGTCCACCACCAGTGTCTCCGGTCAGGGTCATGGGCCGAACGAGCCAGGCCTTAGTGGAGAGCCCGAACCGACGGCCGGGGCCCCAGCCGCTGCGACAGACTCAAATATCTACGCCACCGAGGGACCGCCGGCCCCTTCACCGGCCGCCGCCGCCGCCGCCGACGGTCACGGTTACGGTTTTCCTTACGGGAGAGACGTGCACAACAGCGCCGAAGGTGGCATCCACGCTTTCGGGCCGAGACAACCGTTCGGGGCGCCCAAACAGATGCCGCCGCACCAACACCAGGCCCATCAGCGTTTCGTAACGGGACCCTCTATTTCTCAGCCCTCGGGCCCCACGCCTACGTTAAATCAATTATTACAAAGTAATAATAACACGATGCCGCATCGATATCCGAATAGTTACGGTCACCCCGATCAGCATTACAACCAAGCCTGGCCGCCCCAGAAACCTATTCAACAAGGCTACGCTCCCGGGCCCCCGGGAAACGCCGGACCGCTACCGGCCGCGCCGCCGGCCGCCTCCTACAGGACACCACCGACAGTAAGTTCCATTTACCTTAAAAAAAATACTAATAAATCCAACCACCGAATCGCGTGTCGGACTCCTAAACCAAATACATCTTAGCAGGAGAAAACCACGTGCTACATTTGTTTACTATTTAACGCGAACAGGACCGGCTCCGGCGAATGTACCCCATTCGAATGTCAATTACGAACTTAACATGCAGCTCTCGTCCTTGAACTTGCACTGACAGCCGATTAAACACCTCCTACTTTTGTTATTATGCAATCAGCTGACGTGTCACAAAAGTGATGCCGGAACGCTTCCGTATGCCCACATGTAACATTATTTTAAACCCCTTTCGATTTGTTTTTTTATTTCGCTCGAAATGTCCCGTTTCCCATTGATAGCATAATCGCCTTATTGCTAATTGTCCTCATTAATTACGAATTTATTTATCGTTTAATAACCATCAAAATAAGCGCCTTATTGCATAACAGGTAGTATAATTTAATTGTTTATACTAAATAACTTTGTTTATTTACTAGAATATTACTTGATGTTTATTTCTACAGGGTTATTCGAAAGATTTTAATATTTTTTTCAAAGACTAATCAAAATAGCCTTGAAAATGACAGGTTACTAAATGGCATATAAATTGTTTTCAAAACATCCACAATTTATAAGGGGTAATTAAAATGTTACTAAAAATTTCTTTAATTTTTAATATTTCCAAAAACTAGACTATTTTTCTTATACAATACTATTAGATTATTCGACACTGACCTTCACTACTTTTCAATTAAAAGCGAATGCAATATTGTGTATTAACTAAAATTTTCCGCATAAAAAGAAAACCTGTTGTTTTGGACGCGTGCCAGATTTTATGAAAATATTTACGTTTGTTGAATAAGATTGAAAATAAATTTTAGTGGGTGTGACAATGTTGTGATTTAACTTCACTTTTAAAGTGCACTTTCCAACGTTCCTAACCGGTGGGCATTTTAGTAGATGTATACAATTTAAAGTACTATTCATGAAATCAATAGTAAAATTTGTGTAATTGGTTTATTCACAGTAATTATCATGTTATATTATAAAAACCAAGCTCTTATTTCCCGGGAATTTGCCATTGACATTGTTTTCTAATAAAAAAAATGACTTTATTCACTACATTATTTTGAAAATGTTACGTAATATGCAAAAATGTGCTCTATACTCTATACTATGACAACGAAAAATGATTTAACGCGTAGAAACATAATTTTCCGTCATTCCATTATACATTTTTCACAGTGAAAAACTCTTATTTGTTTTTTGATGCGAAAATAGGGATTTATTAGAACGTTCGAACTCGAAATTGATGATTTTGACACATTCAATTTCGCTAATGCAATTCCACCATACATGTTTGTTCTGCAAAACGTGTTTTTGTTTGCTGGTTTTTTTTTCTGTTATTCCCAACGATATTTACCATATTAATGCATATCTGACAAAAAAAAGTACCTGATGTGTGTTGATTATTGTTCCGTTTTATTTAACCCAGCTTCAAAAGCGTATCAATTTAAAAGTTGAATGAGTTAGGAACAGCACGTTTTGTAGCTTAATGAAAGTTTAGTGCATTTCATGTTTGTAATATGTAAAATCTGTTTTCAATTTATTTTAGCCGTAATTTATTTAATGGAACGGCGGAATAAAATACGATTTAAGCTTTTTTTTTAAGGTGAAGGTTACAGGTAGTAGATAAATCTTGAATGAAGTAGATACTAATTGATTGTTTTCTTTTAAATTTAACTGAAATCTTTGTTTTAACATAGGCTACATTCAATTTAATTTTTTTTGTCCTAATTTGATTTAGTTCAATTCCAACGTGGTAATTGTCTCTTCTGTTTATAACAATTTATTCGCCTAGTTGGGCTATTAACTCTTGCACTTTTGTCTCCTTGAGTCGAATTGAAAGTTGAAACACATTCACAGTATTGATTTTTGCAAGTGTTATAATCGATTTTATTTTTTGATGAATTATTTGTTAGGAAGGAAATAATTACAGATTTGATATTGATGTTCGACATCCAGTTCTCAACTATGATAGCCAGTGTGCTGGTTTTGTAACAACCGTTATACATAAATTAGTGTTGTCGAGCATGCAAAATGAACATCCATCTTATTCACTGCATATTCAATTTTTTGCTTATTATCGTCTAGGAAATCATCATGGCCTGTTGATGACCGTATAGAGTGTCCCAAAGAATGTTGTTGATCGTTTTTTTTTGTATTCAATAAATTATTTTTTATATAGTCCACTTATCATTTTAAACAATTCATATCACCATTAAAAATCCATAAACATAAAGACACTTGTTGATATACCGATTTAAAGATAAACATAGGCAATTTGTAGCTACAAAAATTATGATAGATGATTGCATATAAATTATTATGATATTTACGATATGAATCACCTATAATTTGGATATTAGTAATCAAGATATCGATAAAAGTTTGTTGAAAGTAAATTTCTACAATGAGGGTATTTAATTTAACACGTCAAGTTATAATTTTTTTGAAGGAGTAATAGCTTTTTAAGTAGAATTAATTTGAGTCTTTATTCAGTTTATGATCTATACAAGTTTAAAAAATAGCATTACCTTCAACCTATGTGCACCATAACTTACCTGTTATGCACAAAGAGCGCTTCTTGAAATCCGATAAGCAAACATTTAGATATTTCAACGTCGGTTGAATTTAATGCACAGGACAATTTATTCAGTTGTGTCAGAAACGTCGCCTTATATTTAATTTATATCCACAATCCGAACGTGATAGTAATTTAAGGAGTGTAGTTTTTCCAGTAGATTTTCGGCCCGCGGATGTTCCCGTTTAATTTGGAAGTTGTCTAGCCGAAAAACGAAATTTCCAACGCACCGATAATCCCGCAAACAATCGGAATGGTTTCCAACTCGCTAATTTTATTTTAATTACATTAGTAGTTGTTTCGGTGTGTAAAATCTGATTAATTTACTCATCGTACCCCGTTCGGCCAATGAAAATAAATAAACCGGTAATTCTATGGAAAGCCGGTGATAAATCAAATTGGTTCACGGCATCAGATGCAATGGACGATCACCGATGAACTAGGAAATGTGCTAAAAAATAATTATCTCGCGTTGATTTTCGCATGTTTTCATTATAACTTTTACCAACACGTTTATCCATAGTTTTATTTAAATACGTCTCTTTATTTAACGCCGTACAAACATTGTCTTTATATATTCTTTTTATTTTCTCCTCCTCTTCCTGTAACTTTTATCGGCAATTCGTACATTCACTCAACCTTTTGTTGACTTTCACCCAACTTTCATTGCAATTGTATTACAGGGAACACAGGGCGCTTTAAAGGCTAAAGGGAAATATTTTTTAATTTTATCACTGTAGTAAAATGCTCAGGTCCGGCTTAGCATAGAATCTACATTTTATTTTATCCTGTCTCCATTGAATTGGTAAACAAGTAGACAGTTAATTATAATTGAATCATTTACATTCAAACAATTCCCGAATGTATGAATGAACTTAAAAAAATTATATTTAAATTTAGAACGTTGGAAACATGTTGATGCGTTGCGTAACTGAAATGTTCAAATCCATTTCATACACAATTAGACAGCCGTGATGTTCAATCTATAAATATAAATCGATGAAATGAATAAAAATATGTATGTTTCTTTCGAAATCACGTAATTGCTGTCGGTTGAAGCACTTGTAAATACAACGGACACCTGTTATGCTTACAATTTAATATATAATTACGGGTTATTTTCAAAATTAGCATTGTTATGGTTATCAGCTGATGTGATTTTATTCCTTCAAACATCGAACAGTGCGATTAATTTAACGATTAGATTAAGTACGTTTGGAAGGCAATAAAACCGTAGGTTCGAACTGTCTGTCGAATTCCCGAAGGAATCGAGTCGATCGAGTTTTTGGTAAATTCGGCAAATTTTCCTTTGCAGTTGTCGCCGGCGTACGGCAGCGGCTCGTCGTCGAGTCCGGGCTACAGCGAGGGCAGGTCGAATTGGCAGAGCGGCCCGTCGGGTCCGGGCGGCCACGGGCCCGGGCCCGGACCGGGGCCCGGCAGTCCGGGCCAAGCGAATTCGTCGACGGCGCCGGCGAGTCAGCCGTCGCCGCAGCCGTCTCAGCCGCCGAGTCACTCGCCGGGGCCCGGACCTGGAATGCCGCCCAGTCCGCAACACCAGCCCCACCAGGGGTTCCCGTCGAGGCCGGCGCCGCCCACCACCCCCAACGCACACGGTCCCGATGCGGCGGTAAGTTTGTTTTTTTTTTCTTCTTCTTCTTATTGTTTAGTCACGTTGACGTTAACGTCGGTTTCGTCTTGTCTCGGATTCCAATCGGATTACGTTTTTATTATCTTTTTTTATTCGGCTTTGATTAGCGCCCTTTTCCTCCGTCGTTTCCTAACGTTTATTGGAGTGCGCCCGACTACTCGTCATCGACAAATTGGCTAATGCTATTTTTATTACAACGCGGCGCGATTACTGAATGCACTAACACCGTTTCGAAATTTTATTTAACGCCGTCACAATTCCTTTTGTTTATTTTTACAATTTATTTATTAATTCTATCGCTATTTATCGTAGTACAAAAAAAAATCCTTATTGTCATTTTAATTATCACCAGTCTGCTTAAGATAGCATCAATTTAAGAAAGGCATCCCGGAGGCGTCTGAATGAAACATTCTTTCGGAGCCGATAAAAATAATCAAATGCGAATCGGCATGAAAGTCCATTTACCGTGAATGACCCTCGTATATTATGCAACGAGTCTGGTAATGTTAAATCGAGAATGGATGATAAACGGATGGAAATACAACACGAGGAAAAGTGTTTTTGATATAACAAAGCATTTGGCATAACGGTTAAGATTTATCCACAAAGGAGTCGTGTGTTTGTAAATGCAAATGCACAAGGAAAGGAGTGGAATTTCATAGCACTTACGTCAGACGCGGTTAGGGCCATAAATAGTCGTGGGTTTTTTTTTTATTATTTTATTTTCAATGGATACACCGAGAGCTCAAGTCTCGCGTTAATATTCCTAAATTCGTTGACCGTTATTCCTTGAATATACCGAGTGGCTTATAAATTGAAGCTAATAATTTGTTTAAATGAAAGTGTTTGCATAGTCGTATTCTACGAAGAACCGTTAAAACGATTTCGTTTAGCCGCTCTTCGAATTCCCATCTATTAGCTAAATAATGTTGGAATATGTTTTTTATTTTGCGTACCATATCAGTATAAAGATAAGATTACTTTGATACGAAAATACTTGCAATATCCTACTTGATATTAGTTTATTTGATTAGTAAAGGTAGAAGGTATGACACAAATTTTCTACATATTTTTCTCAAGAAGTTTCAAAAATTTCATAAATTAAACCCAATTAAATCTCGAAATTTTATTTTGCAAGTTGTCGCAATGGTAGAAAATAATCTACGAAGCGTTACTCAATTGGTTGATTCAATGGAATAAGTCATATCGAAACAAGAGAGAATAAAAGTAATTAAACAAATTCGCGACGTAGTTAATGATGTAATTGTTTATTATTAACTCGAATCTCCGTTCGGAGTTTTCGGTACATAGAATGGGAGACTAATCAAATTTCCCAAAAAGCGATTGCACGCAGTATGGGGAAAGTAAAATAAACTGGAATACCGAGAGCTCAGCTCCGTTCGAATGTGTTGTGTGAATACGTAGGCAGCTATCCAAGGTTGTGTTTTATAGATTCTATCAGCTGTGTCTAAAAACGATTTGATAAAGTTTTGAAAGAGAAGCGAGTTCATAAAACTTCCGTGGAATCGGCTTGTGTGCGGCTTCGGTTTTGAAGAAATCCCAGGCGATAAAATAACGAACCAGATTTTTGCGAATCCGAATCCGATGTATTTAACGATAATTTCGTATGGTATTTAACCGCTTCCTTTCCATTCGAATACTCGAAAAGTTTTTCGAAATGGGTATAATCATAAAAACCATACTTCGAGCGTAGCAAACTTGGCTGGCTTGGTTCTATTAGCGGCGTTGCCAAGCGTAAATCTAATAGATTCCATTTTACTTTATTCTATCTACCTACAATCTTGTAGAGGTATCCGAAGTTTAATTTCAGATTCGATTCTTTCTTACTAACCGTCTTACAATAATTATTTTTTTTTTCGGATTAATAATTTACGTGGATTGCGAAAAGGTTGTTGTAATTTACAACGTTAAAGCAATCAATCCTAAATCATGTTTTAATTTACGCGCACGCGAAACCTCTAATCAATCAATCATTTCTGAAAAAAAAACACGTTATGGGAAGCGATTATGTATGAAAATCATCGTCAATAACGAGCGAGATTAAATAAACAGCAATCGTAAAAGTTTATCAAATAAAAGTAAATGGAACGCCGATGCAGGATCGAATCCGCATTAAATTGTTATAAAACCGTCCATATGGTTGGTGGATCGTAGACTTGGCAACGCTGGGACTACGTACGGCAAAGAATCGTCAAGCCGATGTTAAAACTATCGAGGCAATGCCTCGACGTTGCCACGTTCCATCCGACCGGCCGAGTGCCGGGGTTATTATTGATTGGAATGGTTGAAATCGGCAACGCGGCTTCTACAGTACGCTGCACTGCATTTTCGTTTAGGATATACTTTGTGAAGGTAGTGTTGCCACGTTGTTTGTTTGACAAAGTCCTCGCTAAGGTTCATGGAACTCGTCTCTGATGTTTTACGCTGTTTTTGTTCATGTCCTAGAATTAATGGATCTTTATATAGGGGCCCTAAAAGCTTTGTTTTTACTCTGTATATTTTGATCACAAACTGCATTTTTATAAAACTTGTTTACCTGTACTCCCCACGAATCATGGCAATTGTATTTAACGAACGAGCATTATCAATTGACCCTATTCAAAGATAAATATATTAAATTTCAATTAAATCACAATATTCGCGTGTCGTTTGTATTTTATCGTAATTAATATCAGTAATATTTCATACCTCAGTAAATCATCGAGGAAGTAAAGCGTTATATAAATACGATTTTACAAGTAAACAATAGTGAGTGTGTATTAGATAACCATCCCATTCATTGGTGTAGGTCAAGGAATATTCTAAATAAACTTTTGTTTATGATGTTTACATTATCTTTAATGACGTGTTGTGCTGCTAGTTTCTTTTTTATTCGTAAATTTAACAACTCGCTCGTTTATTATTAAAATAATCGTATCGTTAATGCAATTTAGCCCAAACCGCTTATTTAACAGGCCCTTTTAATGCTTCCATTCATTTTACACTAAGGGCGCATGATGCACGAACTCGAAGCCGAAAATATACAAACTTGCGAGTAATCCATCGACAAGCAATTAAAAACTTTATAATAACCAAAATAGTATCTAAAGAGCACCATTTTACCTACTTAAGGGTGGTAAAATGTATGCTAAAAAGACCCATTTGTCCAAAAGAATCGAACCAAAGAGGACTTTGTACAAAGACTCTATTCTAGGAAGTCAAATCTTTTATCTAATCAAAAGAGTAATTTCTATACCAAAGTATCCTGAAAGAGCGCCTTTTATTTACCGAGCTAAGAAAGTTGTATCTATACACAAGGAAGTGGCTTTAGGTCGGTAAGTAAAGTTGGTCGAAACTTGGCGACCTATCGATCTGTATCCGGAGAAAACGTTGAAAAATACACTTGGGCCGAATGAAATGGCGCGAACAGTTTTCCGCACCATCTCCCTAACTAATCGCCAAGCACGAGTTAAAGCACGCATTTTGGTACGGCGAATAAGATAGTGCAACGTCACCAAAAAGTCCCCCCGCGCGGGTTTCAAGCACCCACCGTTCGAGCGTTGATGCCAAATTTGGCCCGTGAAAAATTAGCCAAAGCGATCGAAATTTTTGCGCTAATTGATTTAACGGGAATCGCGATTTCGCTCCGTGCCGGCTTTCGGGCCCTAAGGGGGCGGCATTTCGAGGTGTTAATTAGGTTTGTTTGTTTCCGATTTTTTTTTTTTTCGGGGTAAAATTTAGAACGGATGGCAATGTTGCTTCGGAGCCCTCGCGCTCGCAACGACGAAACAAACCGAACGAAGAAGGGCTGCGAACGGCGTTGCCGGCTCCCTGTCATTTTCTGTGACTTAAAAATACATTAAGATCACCGTTCGTGATTGACGCGGCCGGAAAGTTTGCGTCGAACGTTTTTTATTTTTTACCCAAAGCAGCGGTTTAGTTTTATTTAAGATTATCCCGCACAAAAGCCTCTGTTATGCATGTCGAACACGCATCGGCAATGTTTGCTCTGAATCATATTTACTTGTAAAATCATTTCGCGAAAGAAAGCAAAAAAAAACCCTCGCCTGGGGCGGTCGGGACTGAGAGGGAGTACGACGAATAACCTCGGATAATCGACGAGGAATGCCCGAGGTTTTCGACGTATCGAATCGATTCGTGCGATTTTTTTCCCCCAACAATTTCGTTCGATTACTTTTTCTGTGTATTTCGTTGGGATTCTCCGCGAAAGAGTTTTCTCATTCGCAGCGGTCGTTGAAATCTTAATCTTTTTGGCATAGGGACGAGAAAGAAAATGGAAGCGATTATTTTTCGGAAGCGTACGGCGTATTATTCTTTATTTCGAATGGCGGAAAGTACGAGTCTGTTAATGAGGCTGTCAAAACTATAAAAAACACACAATACGTGGAGAGATAGAAATTCTCTCTCCGATACAACCCTCATTGACGTCTACTCCTGTTTCACTGACGCCCTTTAAACGTGGGGTGAGCCTTTTGATGTAAGTGAGGGTTGAAAAATGGTCAATGCAGGCACAGGAAATGGGGAGCCGGACCTTTTTGAACAATTTCGAGAGATGAAATTATGTAAGTTATTTGCACAAAAAAATTCATCGTTCGCGTTATTTTGGAAAAAAAGCCCGAATAAAAAGTTGATAGAAACTTGATTAACCGTGTTTTACAAACCATAAATAGTTTTCCAACCGCAAAATGCAATAAATAACGAAATTAGACACTAAATTAAATTCCTATCGAATTTCAATTTCATCATCGATTCGCTCGGCGTTTGTTTATTTCAATATTCGATACAAAGCTTTTATAACACAAAAATTAATTTCCATTTTAACATCCCCACAAAAGTCGCTGATTGCAAGTACAATCGCGACATTAAAAGAGCCGTAATTCGCGTCGGAACGGAAAGTCTACGAATGATTTATGCCTGTCACATTGTATAAGCATCCCGTTCGTTTTTATTTGGGCCCTGTTAATGTTACGAAAGGCTATAAAAGGTCCATGACCGCGGGCACCATTACCTCACAAATAAATTGGGACGTTTCCCAAGACCTACCCTAATCTGAATCTGGGTCGAACAAAGTGCAAGTTATGTGTTAAAGTTAATTTACCGGTTATGGCTTGTGTTTATACAGAACCGGATCCGCCTCTTTACCATATGTTGGATTACTATCTGATTAAATTCGTGTATCTGTTTGATTTTAATTGCAATTTAAAATCGGTGAATTAACCTAATTGGTTTTTGCACAACAAAACTCGAGAGAAGACGAAATATAATACTGGAAAAGGATTTAAAGGGTTGCGGTATCATTATAAATTCGACAACTTCACATTTCTGCTATTGGCTTTAGAATGAAACAGAGCATTGGTAATTCACGTGCTAGAGCAAGTAACAAATAGTTGAATATCTCTGTTGACGTTTAACCACGGAACTTTGTTGACTTTGTTCTGTGCACTCGGCTGCTTTATATAACCCAACTCCATATTACACAGTTTATAATTTTATTATTTACAAAAATCGTCCCCTTTCGCATAAAGTTAAATGAGCTTTTGTGAATGTTTATTCATTCACTATTCAAAGAGTTATCTTCCTAGTTTTGTTTTAATGGATATTTAATTTTATGGAAAAAGGCACAATAAAAGTTTATTATATTCTATAACTTCTATATCATGTAGATAGAAATTGGATGAAAATCAATAGTAGATTATAGTACTTTATTCAACTCGAAATGATGCGTTATTTGACCAGTTTAATGTTGCACGATTCGACAATTTCCTGAATAAGCTACTCTTCAATATATTAAGAGATTCGTGCATTCTGGCACGTGTCCTAAAAGGAATACAGAAAGAAAACCAGCCGTGATCGTGGTCAATCGTTTTCCCATAATAAACCCAATACTGAACTGATCTCTATCAAAGAATCAACGTTGCACTGAATGCATTATCCCCGTGACAACTTTGCTCGTACGCTTTATGGCGAAGTTTGAGCATTCTTGGAATTTATCGGATTTCGAAACTAGTTTGGGATTCTTGCGAAAGGAAATTGACGTTGCCGATTTCTTCTCAAATTGAAAAGTCAATAACTCACGAAGTTTGAGCGCGTTGTTCAATTCCAAAACAACTTGGAGTTTTGATTGTTGTCGCGGCGCGAATGCACCGCAATAATTTATTGCAATTTGTGAATAAAAACCATTCACTTGTTGCTCCGTTTTCTACGCCGCTGTCGCATGGAAGAATGAGAACGACGTAAATTAGTTTTAAATATATGTGGCAAGGTCGTATTTGTATTTATTTCCCATTTTTGGGGTCGTCATTTGCGTTACGTCACGCCGTGCGTGCCTATTGATTTTCCCTTTTGTTTTTATCTTCTAACATGTCTGGTTGTTTGTTGGCTCGCTTATATTGGGAAATGATTTGAAAGTAAAATTCAATGTTTTGCATATCGAAATTAACAATGTGGGCTATAGGGACATTACTATTACCAATTACATTTTGAGAAAAATATATAGCTATAGAACCGAACAATCGACGAAAATTTGGTTTATAGGCACCGGTCTGTCGGAAAATCTAATCAGTCGTTCGCCGCATTTCGCTCGGCATTATCCTGCGCTCCGTTTATTATTCATAAAGAAATATTAATTTTAACCCTTATTGCGTGACGGTTTAGTACGGTTAAAAAATTTATAGGTTAAGCGACCGAGTTCGTCGTTCGAATTGTTCCTCGAGGAATTTTACGACATCGATAGTGCGAACACCTGTTCATACTTGTTACTAGACGAAAGCACGATGTAGAAACGTTTTATTTTCGCCGGGTTTACAGTTAATTTTTGTTCCACAAAGATGCACGACCAATTCACCTGTCCTACCCCGGCCCGTCGAGGGTTTTGAACTGTTTACGTTGTAGTCGAACCGAAATTTTGAGGTACGACGAGTCGTAACCACTTCCTTATCGCATGCTATAATAAAGTAATTCGGATTGTTGAAAAACCGGTTGTTCAAAAATGCCTACTTGGAAATGTAAAATATACATAACGATGATAACATTAATTTTCAATGATGTTTACGATAGACATTCAGGCACCTTAAAGAGATAAAATAAAATATTGTCATTATATATGAACTTCGCGATAATGCTAAGATTGTTGTGTTAATAATAAAATAATATTATGAAAATAAGCGTATCTGAAAATATTGATTATTTGGACGTAAGGATTCGAATCATCGCAGAGTTCGTAAAAAAAAAGAGGAAATCGTTGCGATGGTAGAGGATCCCTGCCCAATGTCAATATAAAAATAATGTCTTTGAATGAGGCTTCCCCCGAGGTTGTGGCCACATCAAGGTTAGCAATTCATTGAGAAACGGGTTTCCCTTTTAATGAAAGAGGTCCTAAAATCGTGGCAAGGTCACGTCGGAATTAGAGGGAGTTACACTCATAAATAAATTGATGTGGAACAGCTGTTTGGAAAGCCGATTAGAAGATTAGAATAGATGCGGGATCGGGTAGATTTACGATATTGGTACCGCGGTTATCCGTAATAGCCCGCCGGTGAATTATTTACATAATGATAAGTCCTCGGCGTTGCATTCGATTTTGTAATAAATGCAAAAGGGGTGAAATAGGTGAACTGGAAATTCCATTTCGACTTGCTTCGAATGTCTGTTGTTGCGATAGGTCGGCAAAGGATGTTACCACTTTATCGTGATCGTTATGAATCACTGGCGTTATTTTCTTGCGTTGGAATTTTTGGAAGCGTTCGGGGATATTGTGATTGTACGTGTTGTTTACATTCGAGCTGTCCTAAAGGGACTAAGAGGTACCCACCAATTTGAACTTCGTTAAACAAGAGGCAATTAATCCTATTTGGTCGCCGATTAGTTCATTAAGGTCCTATTAGGGTCAATTGATTAGTGACCCAAGTGAATCTAAGTATAATCAGCAGTGAATAGGATTTGTGCCAAAATCAATTTTCACACGAGGATTGTGATCGAAATTACCCAATTCTTTACATTCGTTTTTTCTTTTAAATTTTGCAAAATAATCCGGATATGCCGCAGAATATTGGAACGCGTAGTTCGTTAATAACTTGTGTGAGAGTACGTTCACGCTAATCTGGCGATGCGAACATATTGTTATGTACTTAATTCGTTTAATTGGTCATCGGCAAGATTCATTATTTATTGTACTCGGGATATTCCGATCAATTTATTAGAGCAAGCACAACAACAAGAACTATTGACCGTTTTGGCACTAAGTGGGAAGAAAATCAATAATCCGGCTCACGTTTCGGATTGGTCGAGGGCCACGTGGCCTCCGCCTACTTTTCAAATATTTCACTCTCAGAAAATGTAAAATTTGCTTTATACCAATTAGGGAAGGCGGATTGTGCGTTGATTTATTCTGATAAATCGTTTTGAAGAGCTTTTGTGTAGGTACGGCACAGGTGAATTGGTTTTGAATATCGCATGTGGATTTTAGCTCAATGGTTTTTTAATGAGTACTGATTATAAATACATAGTTAAATATTTATTATTTGGATAGGTCAGTATCGAAATTACTGAATTAAAGATGAAGGTCACAGTTCAAGTGTATTTTTAAATTACGCACATAAAAGTACGTTAAAAATCGTTTATTTTTAACGATTAAATTTTGTTTAAAAGTAAATACTTGATTAAGTTTAAGCACTTTCACATAATTAAAAAAAAATAACTTTAGATCATTATCTGTTAACCTTAAATAAACTTTACTATGATTCAAGATAATTGTTTATTTTTAGAAATGCTTTGTTTTACACGCGCTCTAAATTTTATGCGTTACCCTGTATAAACAATTTAGAAAGAAGACCTGTATTATATTAAGTTCCCTATTTGTTAGTGAATTGAAGTTTATGAGGTAATTTCCCTTTAGCGAAATTTACACACATTCACGTTGTCGCCTAACGTTCGCGTAATGGGCGTTTAATGTAAGCCCGAGATCCCTAATAAGTCACAATTAGGGATCTTTTATATGGAACTTGACCTGTCTCAAAGCGAATTGAATTAGACATAACCATTAATATTTATCGTTTAACAAGGTACATTTATAGAACGAAATGTTACTAAAAATACAATACCCTCTTGAATGAATTTGTATGACACATATCGCTCTCGGTTTTATTATATAAACTATGCTAGTCGCTGTTCAATTCGAAAATAAGCAAACAAAAAGCTCGGATTCCGTCGAGATTACCAAATTAATTAGTTATTGTATCAATAAGTGTGCGATAACTAAACAATGCAATCAATATTCATAAACGAATTTAAATTTCGAAGTAACATAGTGTTAATAACATTTATTTTATCCTCTTCATTTCGGATGATTTCAATTATTTCAGCTTGCATATATCCTCTTTGATCCTCGAACAAGTAACAGAGTAACAAACGGCAATTATTATTCATTAAACGGGATGAATACGCCGAGGTGGATTGGAATTTTTGCCGAAATATCGGTAATGTTTCGAAGCTCAAATCGAGCCGACTTTAATGAATTCAAAACCGCGACGAATTTACTTAATTGAATCGTTTCATTCGTTTCGAAATCTGTTGTTATGATCCACTCTTTTATCTTTAATGCATATGACCAAATTTCCTCAAAATACCATTTTCAGATAGACTAACACAAACTTTCTGCAACGTTGTATTTAGTGTTACCTTGGATATTACTGGCATGAACTTTGGAAGTGAATGTTGCATTTTACATCACGCTATTAAATACTAATATATATTCTAGGCATCAAAATTAATGATGTGTAGGAAAATTTGTATATTTTCATTATGTATTCCATTTTCGGAAGGCTTTTCTGGTTTCCGAACCAGTTGATTTTACTCTGTTTTGTCGAAATAGTCTCGTTAATATTAATCTTTGGGGAGTATAATGAATGAGATTAAATGTAGGTGGCGGATATCGTTTTCATAAAAGTTTGCCTGTTACACATAAAACTTCAAAATCCAATGATTCATTGAAGAATCGACTGATACTAAATACAACCTGTAAACGTCCCAATTAAAAACCACATATTTATCAGTTTCAGAACGGAAATAATTTGATTTAAATGCGATAAATATACGAGGTTGCTTCGTATAGAATTTCCACAATTTTAAGTATGCTGAACACTGTTTATGAATACCAGTTGAGGTATCTTTGTGACCTCCTTTATATTATAATCTACGTAGTATGATATTCGTAGTATGAAATTCTTTAATTCAAATGAGGTACACTGAGGAATTTTTATTAAAACAATGAATGTAAAAGCGGAAAATTAAAGCGAGTGAATTAAAAAAAAAAACGAAAAAAAAAGTAAAAGTTTATTAAGTTTAAATTGCACTGCATGATTCTATTTGACGCACGAGCATAAAATAAAATAAAATAGAGAAAAATAAGGTAGAACGAAACTCGCGTTAGTTAGCTGACGCAAATAAATCAAGTCAGCTACAATGATGTTTCCGCTAATTGAAAGCTTGTTAAAATGTTATTCTTAATTATTTTTATCCGCTTCATCTCATCATTCGATTCCATCAGTTTATAAGAAAATGCATCTTCTGCAAGTGTCATATACTGGCAGTGTGCGTGGGTTTGTCGACTACTCGAAAATAAAGGGAAATTAAAATCAATATTAAATTATAAAGCTTCAAATTACTTTGAACAACAACTTGATATTTCTTAGTTTAGTGACTGGAAGGCATTCGTCTCGTTAGCACCGGTCGAAATTAACTTTTTTTCCGAAATGAGTTTTTTACCGGATTTATTGCATTTCGCATTCTTTGAGGAGTATCTAAGGGTTCGGACTGATTTATCTAGTGTGCGAAAACGGATTTTGTTGAAAAACGGAATTATTTTGTTGCAGGATCTTAGTGGTGGTAACAGTAATGATAGTTCCGGTGGTCCTGCACCGGGGACGCCGAATTCACAGGGTATGCGACCGACTCCATCACCTACTGGTTCAACAGGTTCCAGGTCCATGTCACCAGCAGTAGGTCGGTATTAAAAAAAAAACAGTTTAAAATATTAATTACTGTCCGTAGCGTAACGTAACGCAACGTAATGAATTGAATATTTGATTGAAAATCCGTTAGTAATCGGAATAATAATATTGCAATTGAATTGTGCGCTGAAATGTTTGTGCATTTTTCAGGCGCTTTAGTTAATGATGATAAAATTCGATTTTATTACCAAATCTGTTTAACCTATAATTCAATTATTACGTAATGGCGATTTGTTAATCGAATTCGAATGGAATTATTTAGTGATTTGATGGATGTTTTGATGGAGCTTGTAATAAAATTAATATTGTCGTTTGTTTGCAGGCCAAAACATTCCTATGCCACCAAGGCCTTCGAGCGGACAATCCGATGGCAACGGACCTAGTCGTATAAGTCATTCACCGATTGTAACTCAGGGCAGCTATACAACACCCCATTCGAATCCTCATCCGGCCCACGGTTATAAAGGCCACCCGAGCATGGTGGTCACCGGTTCAGGCAACCAGCAAATGCCTCTGTACCAGCCGAACCAATACCCTCAAACCGGCTACCCGCCGCGACCTCCGGGCAACATCCAATACCCCGGCCCCGGCTACGGCCCGCCCGCCTCGCAACCGCCGCCGCCGCCCAACAACATGCCGCCGCAACAGTTCCCCGGCCGCTCGGCGCCGAACCCGATGCAGAACTCCCAATTCCCGCCCTACCAACAGTCGTGGCAGGCGTCCATGACGGCCGGCTCGAAGGGCAACGGCCCGAACCCGCCGGCGCCGGCGGCGCCGGGCTCGCAATCGCCGGGCGGCCCGACCGCGCGACCACCGCACTACCTCAAGCACCATCTCCAACACAAAATGGGTTTCCAGAACGTGCCGGGCTCGGCGCCGCCCAGCCCCGGCCCGCCGCAGAACTACCACATGGGCCCGCCGTCGGGCCACCATCACTCGGGCATGGGGCCGCCGCCGTCGTCGATGGGGCCGCCGCCGAACATGCCGCCGGCCAGCAGCCCGCTGTTGCCGAACAACCATCCGCACGACGGGCCGATGCCGCCGCCCAGTTCGACGCCGAACTCGCATCCGCCGATGGTGTCGGAGATGATGGACAACGGCATCACCACGACGGCGCAGGGCGGTTTGAACACGCACGTCACCACGGCGACGGGCGGTTCCGTGACGTCCGTGGTGACCACGGGACCGGACGGTACTCCCATCGACGAAGGTTCCCAGCAATCTACGCTGTCGAACGCTTCTGCCGGTAGGTTTCTCTCTCTTGGTCGCATTCGCTTCGGGGTTGTTACTTACTTTAGTTATTTCGACAGCGTCGGGAGAGGATCCGCAATGTACGACGCCGAAGGCGACTCGCAAAAACGACAACATGGGTCTTTATAGTCATCCGACGACGCCGCAGAGTACTGTTCCATCGCCTGGTGCAGCTAGTATAAATTCGATGCACGAGGAATACGGCGAACTTGGTAGTCCTAGTTGGCCGAGAACGCCCGCAAGTCCGGTGAGTGTTTCGATTTAGACTGGTGACACGTTACATTTGTTTGATTTTTTTTTGAAATAATTTCCTCAGTGTGGTTGTGATTGCACAGCACTACCTCAAGCCATATTATGTTCTGTTATATGTTTACGATACTTTGAAATCAATTGTTTTGAAATTGGGCCGACTGGGCATTCACATATTCTTGATTTTGATATTATAAGTGTTGCGAAGTAACGGAATGGTTGGGCGTTTGAGCTTTTTTTTTGAGATATAAAGCCTCATCGCCCAATGACCAATCCGTCACGAGTGTTATGTTTGTTAATTTTTGTGTTACCCCCGTAGTTTGGGTTTCGTCATATTTATGTCGTATTTAGTTAAATTCATTAATTAACTGCATTTTTACTGATGAAATTTCGTCGGGATTTTAAACATTTTTTTTATTCTAATTTTATTGGCGATGTAGCAGATAATTTGATAAAAGTGCAGTAAATTGTAGAGGGTTAATGTTTTTTCAGCACATGATATTGGTGTGTGTTGTTGAGTTTATTTGTGTTTTAGTTTCATACCCAATTTTTAAACACTGATTTTCGTTGCCGACGCGTTATTTTCAATTCGCGTTTCGAAATTCAATCCTCGAATTCGCATAATTATACGAGTTTGATTCAATTAATAGAGCAAATTCAATAATACAGGCGCCGACAGAAAATAATGTGGCTTCTTTTTTACAATACAACCACTCGATTTTTTTGTTTAGGATATAAAAAAAATCAAAATCTGATAACATTTTATACCACGTGTTAAATTTTTGTGTTCACACTGAAGTGGCTTGTTTGAAACTGTTTCATTCCGACTCCCATCAACAACGAAACATATTCACAAATTACGCAATATTTCTAACTAAGGGGTCTCCAAAATATTAGCTTGAGAAATAATAGCTCAAGTAGCCGATGAAATGATGAAATGAAAGAAGAGAGATCATGGAGAAGAGAATAACCGTAGAAATTAGGGGGGTTTATTAAATAATGGAAAACTTTGGAGACCCTTGCATTGAAATGAGACTGTTATTCTAAATACAAAAATTGGGGGGAAAACTATTCGGACTAGAAGCGAATTTGTCGGAATCTCGGGGTGTCGGATTGATGAGTTTTTGAAAGCAACTTGAGCTAACTGGCGGGTATTTCCAGGTATTTAACAGTCATGTGCCTCCCCCGGATACGTATCGCTCAAAGGTTTATATCAAATAATATTTACTTTTTTTGTCGTGCTAAACATAAACAGCTTACTTAAAGCATGTATATGGCATGTCCTCTAGTGCTTGCCCTAGATATATTAAAACATTTAACAGTCGCATCACACGAAAATATCAAATTCGAATTTTAAATTGCATTATCGATGTATTGAAAAATGTCCTAAGGGTTTTTAAATTGTAGTTTATAATAATTTAATCGTTAGTCCTTTGTCGATGAAATTCTCTATTTGAAACAGTACATATTTGATTTTAAATTAGTTTTTGACGTTTTCAGCGACTTAAAATATAAAGAGAATCGGTAATATTAAATTGAGCTTCATTAGTCTAGGTTTTTTTTACAATAAAATTACGAATAATGTTACAATTTTTAGGTGTAAATTTTAGTCAACAAATTTTTGTAGCTTTAGAAGAAAATATGGGTTTATATTTTTTTTTTATTTAAAATTATGCTTTAACAATTCGTTTATTTTCGCTTAATATTTGTTATTGCTTTTTTATCGCCTAGACTAGTCAGTTTTTTATATATTTACAGCTCCAGTAATTTTGGTTACATCGCTTCAATAAACACATTTTTCACGCGGAAATCTTACAATTTTGTTACGAGTAAATTTTATCTGCAAATTCAAACTAAGAATGTGTTTATTTTTACATTCACTAATAACTTATTTTATAATTCCTTTTTACCAAATGTGCTAAATACCTAGTTATTGCGTTGGTATTACAAAACAACTTTTCTCCTATACAAAACTATCCAATTTTCCCCAAAGTAGCAAACTTGGGACGTTATAATGTTTGAAATCTCTACTTCACTTTTTGACTTTTAAACTGCAACAATAAAGAAAATAAGGAAAGTTATTTCCCTTCGTCTCGTTCGTCTCCTGAACAAACTAATTCCATTTCAAAGTCATAAAATACTTGAACTTACTTTAACATTATGTAGATAAAGCTGTCAATCTTCCACTCCTACGTTATCGTTCTATAATTATAAATCGTTTTTAAATAATCTACCAACGCAATACACCTGTTAATACCACTAATTATAACTAAAATTCTAATTACACGTTCGATACGCACATATCTTTCATTGAACTAACATAACATATTACGAGATCTAACATGCATGTTTACAATTTCATCCATTGATCGATGCATCAGTAAACAACATGAATGGAATTGAATACGCTTAGGTCATCAAAGTACACAACTTAAGTGCGATTTGCCAAAATTACTGTTTATAATATTGCCGGTACTATTGGATATCAGGAATACTTTGAGCACATTTGCTGCAACAGTAGTAAAGAATGTCGAATTTCATGTTGTAATAAAATTGTTGATGATATGGAGCAAATGTGGTCAAAATTTGTATATCTGTGCGTTGTTTGTATTGTGACCATTGTGTGTTTCCAGAAAACCGACAGCCTTAGCAAGCTGTATGAAATGGATGAAAATCCAGAAAGGAAAGCTTGGTTAGATAAGCTGCTAGCGTTCATGGATGATAGGAGAACACCTATCACCACATGTCCGACTATATCCAAGAATCCCCTTGATTTGTTCCGCTTGTATATGTTTGTAAAGGAACGTGGGGGCTTTATGGAGGTTTGTACACAGGTTTTATGTTTTAGGGATTCCACTATTTTTTTGAATATTCGATAATTTTAAAACATGCTAAATTATGAGAGTTACCTTAAAAATAGTAGATCCTTATGTGTTTTTGTCTGGAATCCTTGGTTTTTCAATTGATGGTTAGTAACTAAATCGAATTTAAAATTTGTTTAAGTATAAAATTAATGCCGCTTCTTTCAGCCAATTATTTAATTTAAACCAAGTATTTGCGTTGTGACTAATTATTGCGTAAATATGAATTAAAAATGAATATGCAGCGGCTCGAAATATTAAAAAACAAGTACCAGGTTAAAAAAATCTAATAACAGATTGTTACTTTTTTTGTTTTATATTTAATAAACAATGCATATCGCCGAATAACATTTTATGACAATTACGAAATTATTTTGTTATTGTTCTTTAAATAATTAGGATGCAGAAAAAATATGAACGTTTAGATTAAAAAGCTCTTGGAGTAAATTTGAATATACAAGACTAATATATTCTATCCTGGGTGCAGATTTATATCTATAAATTTTACAATAAAACCGATGTAAATAGGAGTTTCTAACCAGCGCCATCAGTTGAATAACCATGCTTTGGAACAATTTTTAATCTCCACCCTTGCAGGTGACTAAAAATAAAACTTGGAAGGATATTGCTGGTATGCTAGGGATCGGTGCTTCATCATCAGCTGCTTATACGCTAAGGAAGCACTACACTAAACATTTGCTAGCATATGAATGTCAATTTGACAGAGGTGGTATTGATCCTCAGCCAATAATAAACCAAGTGGAGGCGACGTCGAAGAAGAAGAGCGCCAAGGCCACGTCCGTGCCGTCGCCGGGCTCCTCGAACTCGCAGGACTCGTTTCCGCCCGGATCCGGCGGCGCCTCGATGGACGGGTACGGCGGTTACGGTGGATATCCACCATCCGGTAACCCGGATTATCCACCACAGAGGCCTTCATCGCAATCCGCGCCCAGCCCACACGGAGGTAAGTCCTTCCGTATGAAGTATGAACCTTGAGATCGGTGGGAGTAATTCTTTGCCGGGCTAGTTTTATTTGTGTCGAATATTTTAGTTGAGTTTATGAGATATATTAGCCGGTAGTTGAGACGGGATCGAGTTTGCGATCCGGCGTTTAATCAGACATGAATATTTTCTTTTAAACGTTTTTCATATGCGATTGATTGTAGGGTATTGTTTATAAAAAAATAATTTTCGGACACGCTTTACGTCGTAAATTGATTGACAATTAAATAAACGGTAACCACTTTTAGTTTTAAACTGTTGAATAAAAATTAAATTTTTATTGAAACCAAATGGATCACCCTGTATATCATTCCGATAGAGATAGGTTAGTAGCATAAAAACACCTGAGTGCTTTTTGCATGGCTCATCACCTTTAGTTGCCACTTTAATCGACCTGTAAATTTTCAGTAGTGTGCAGATACGGTAGTTAGAAGCTTGTTTTAATTCAAACAAGTTAAAGATGTATCAGTTGGGTTTTTATAATTCTAATGACATTGTTCACTGTCGGTATCCGAATTTTTCGTTTGGTTGTGAGGTTGGAGGTATTACTTTGTTTTAAATTATTAACATACTTGCCATTGTTAAACAGATAGGCATGTTTTGAATTCTAAAGCGACTTCGATTCAATTCGAGTTACGTTAGGTTAGGCGTCGATGCGGACGATTTTCGAAGTAATAAAATGAATTTTGGTATTAAATTTTTGAGAGTGTAATAATTAAAAAAAAAATTGACTCCTACCAACCAATCAACCAAGCGTTTAATTTGTTCCAATCTGTCTTTTAAGAATCGTTTCATTTTTTGTTTTGTTCTCATCTAATTGTTTTTTTTTTTCTCTTCCAAATGTAATGCATTAAAGTAGAATCGTAGCAAATTTGTTTTCCACTTAAATTTTCGTTTGATATTTTAATTGTGAATTGGAAATATGAATATAAGAAAATGAGTAACGTCGAATTGTTTGTTGACGTTCAGCAGGAGTCAATCATCACAACAGCGCAGCGCCTGGAGGTCCCAGCCCTGCAGGCGGGGCTGCAGACAACGTCAGCGTATCCAATCCGTTCGATGATGTGTCCCCAAGCCCACCACCGAGGGGTGGGCCTTTTCCAGGCGGGCCACATCCCTCTTACCCGGCTGGAACACCTCCGCGGCCTCCCGGTCAGAATTATTCCGGACAACCCGGGTACCAATACCCCGGACCCGGTCCTGGATCGGGTACTTCTCCAGACCAGTATTCCCCATATCCTGCTAGTTCAGGTATGTCTCTAAAGTTTTGGCTCACTTAGACTATGTTAGATGATATTGATAACGAAACCGAGATAGGCCCGTTTCATTGCATTCTAGTATCAATAGTTACCAAATATTTTTTTACTGTTATCTAAGCACTCCTTACCTTTTTCTAGCCATTAAAAACATTTAAACTTGTAAATAAACCTACACGCTAACTTAGTATTTAATTATACAGGGTGTTCCAGTATTGTGCGTTTATTTTATAATATAATAGATATTTTTCATGTCTGTATTTTACTCAACAAAATATAACGGAAATTTTTAACGTACCGCCTAAAATTGACGTATCGCATAAATAACGTAGGACATAACATATTCAATTGGAATATTAGCTATTGCTGAGTAGCGTCAATATGATGCAAAAAGCGATGACGTTCGTTCGCAATGTTGTGGTATTGTTTGTAAACTTTGCAAAATTGATTTACAATTTTCGACGCGGTGTCGCATTATTCGCAATAAAAACTCTTAATCTATCGAAAATATTTTATATATTAGAACAATAGTGGTTATTTTTTCACGTATTAACGTTCGATATTTTGACACAATAAAAACCTCGCAATTATTCCGAAGGCTACCCACCGGCTGTAAGGCCGATTTATCCACCTTACTCTGGCGATTCATCAGCTCCGCCACCGAGTCCCAGCAATTCGCAGGGACCACCATCGTCTGCGGCACAGGATCCTTACCGATACAACGCGAACCCGGGCTCGAGCTATAATCCCCGACCGGCTTATGGGCAAGCCCCGAGCAATGCGGGACCGCCGACCTCGCAGCCGACCGGCCCTGGAAATTATCCACCTCATCCGGATTATTATCGCCCAGAACAAGTACAGGTACGACGAGGATTTGTATGAGGAATTGCGACTGTTTAATAATGTATATTTTTTTGCGTTGTTTAGCAAGGAGCAGGCGCGGCAACTGGATACACCGGAGGAACTAATGCAAACAAGAACATGCCTCCTCCCGGACCTCAACCGCCGAGGAGGCATCCGGATTTCGCGAAGGACCAGCCGTACGCTTACGGCCAACCTCGCACTCCTTTATATAGTGAGTAGTCGGTAAATTCGTATTGAGCGATATGATTCTAAAGCGACGTTGTTTTATTGCAGGTGGCTGGCCGAACAATAATCAATACAGACCTCCGCAATACGGTGGATCCCCGGGCGGACCACAAGTTGCTCCACAACAGTGGAACCAAGGAGGAAGGCCCGGTGGACCTTGGCCGAATAATCAAAATTATCAACAGCAACAACCTGGGCAACCGCCATGGCCGGGGATGGCTCAACCGACAGGACAGAATGCAAATATGAGACCGGTTCACAGGCCCGGCAAGCCGTTCCCCAACATAATGCCACCAAGTGGCGGTGCTAAAGGCAGTCAAGCACAACCTGCGCCCAGTAATACCTACAGTCATAGTCAGATGCCTAAACGAGAAATAACGTTCCCGCCAGATAGTGTCGAATCAACCGTTCCAGTTTTATACCGTAGAAAACGACTATGTCGAAGCGACGTCGGGCAAGTCGACGCTTGGCGTATAATAATGTGTTTGAGATCAGGACTCCTCTCCGAAAGTACTTACGCACTCGATATGCTTAATATTCTCCTATTCGACGACTCTTCAGTGGGCTATTTCGGCCTGAGCCAATGGCCGGGATTGCTGGACCTTTTGATGGAACATTTCAAGCGCAGTCTGTCGGAAATGTTCGACGGTCCGTACCCGCGCGACGACAAGCTAATCGAACCGGCCGAAGTCGACCTCGGCGGCGTCACCAGGCCGATCGATCCCAACATGAAGACGATCGTTTTGCACGAAACGACGAACTACACGTTCGTCTCTCGTAAGGGACATCCAGTGAAATTAGTTGATAGACCGGACGACGTGTTCGTCCAGGACCACGTGAAAGATTGGGACACGAAAGGCGATCCGAACCGGGCCAACATTCTGGCCGAGATACCGACCGATCCGTGGCACACGAACGCAGATCACATATTACCTCCTTTCCAAGCGGAATTTTGTCGCATTCCGTTCCACATGCGTTTGGAAGACGACAAAATGAAATCCGACAAAGACGACGCCGTCTCCGACAAGAAAATAAAAAGTTCCCCCGACGACGCGACGCCGGACGAGGCGGCCGCGCCTCCGTCTAAAATGTGTAACGCCAAAATATGTGAAAAAAGACTTAGGGCTAAGTCGTTGCTTGATGTGATATATCGAATTACGCCTGACTACGAACCAGACGAGACGGAGACGACGGCAACCAAAATAAAGACTGAGGTATTGAGTGAGAAAGTGAATTGTGAGGAAAGTCCAAGCATAGATCTGAATATTAGTGTAAACGGGGAGTGCGTCGATACTAAAGGACAATCGGTGCGAGATCCATCAGGTACCTTGAAACGTCGACGAATCTCCGATTATGAAGACGAAGCCTACACTAGAGACGAGGCCAGTTTAATGCTCCTGACCGAGAGCCAAGACAACATTGGCAAACGATGCGTTTGTCTATCTAATATTCTTAGGAGTCTTACGTTTATTCCTGGTAACGAAAACGAATTTGCCAAAAGCGAAACGTTTTTAGCGCTCATCGGCAAATTACTCTTGCTCCATCATGAACATCCACCTAGGACGCAGAAGACTAGAAATTATGATAGAGAGGTGAGTTGAGTACTGCTCGAGACAATATCAATTCTCTTCACACTTGAACGTTGAACTTGAATGAATTTTATTAATTTGTTTCAGGAGGATGCAGATTTTGCCGATTCATGTAGTAGTTTGCAAGGTGAAAGTGAATGGTGGTGGGACTTTCTTGTGCAAATTAGAGAAAATATTCTTGTTTCGATATCAAATATAGCCGGACAAATAGATGTATCATTATTCGACGAAGAAGTGGCGAGGCCCTTGTTGGATGGACTATTACATTGGGCCATATGTCCTTCAGCTACAGGTCAAGATCCATTCGCTTCTGTAGGTCCAACGTCGCTGCTTTCTCCGCAGAGACTAGCTCTCGAGGCACTCTGCAAATTATGTGTAACAAATAGTAATGTTGATTTGGTGATAGCAACGCCTCCGTTCTCCAGATTAGAAAGGCTCTGCATCGTACTCACGAAGCACCTGTGCAGATCAGAGGATCAGGTATTACGGGAATTTTCGATAAATTTGTTGCATTATCTGGCCGCGGCCGACAGCAGTATGGCGAGAGTGGTGGCTTCGCAAACACCGTGCGTTTCATTATTAGTAGCGTTCATCGAGCAAGCAGAACAAAGCGCAATGGGGGTTGCGAATCAACACGGAATCAGCGCCCTTCGGGATAATCCCGATTCGATGGGTACGAGTTTGGACATGTTGAGGAGAGCCGCTGCGACATTAGTATTTTTAGCAAGACATCCGGAGAACAAGCCTCTATTGGTGCAACAGGAATCGAGGTTGCTTGCTCTAGTTATGAGCCAGATACTAGACCAACAAGTAGCTTTATTGCTCTCCAAAGTGCTGTATCAGATATCTCGCAGCTAATCCACTCTACTACCTCTGTAGATACTGAACTGTTGTCTATGATCTATGCTCTATGCGGCCTTGATGGTGTACAGTACAGAATAGACCCATGTATAGTTTGTTTTCTCCCGGACTTTTACCATAAATGACAGTGTGCGTGCGTGCGTGTGAGTATACGAGTGCTGTGAGATAATGACACCAAGACTAGAAATGAGATATCCAGATCTCGGATAGCTAATCAATTCACATAGTGTAATCCATTAATTGTACCATTTTGTAAATTAAGTAAACATTGTCTTTCTGGAAAATGTTAAACATACATCCATGTTACTTATTTTATTTATTAATTTGATATAAACATGAATAAACAGTAGATTCCAACTACTCTGGAATAGAATAAGCCTGATCTGGTGTAAAAGGCGGTGCAGGCGGTGTCATCCCTCATTTGTTTTGTTTCCTGCACACACTTTCTCTTCATTCATGTTTGGTATTACTGTGCGAATGCTTTATACATGTCTGATAATGAATTTAATTAAATAAATGTACAAAGGAAGTACCGAAAATGGTGTTTTTATACAAGTTTTAATTTTCTATGTATATTTAGAAATGTTTTATACATCCCATTTTAGCTGTTACATTGGACTCTGTTAAAGAACAAGTAAGGACTGTAATCATTAGAAAATGGCAGTCTTGATCTAGAACTCAAATGTAGTTTAAAATATGTGGTGATATTTTTCTGGCTGTAGGTATAATTCATCTTATGTATGATTGCATATTGTAAAATAAGTAAATGCTAAATACATTCAATTTTTTTTTAATTCATAACAAAGTCCTCGTCGTTATAACAACTGCCATTCACAATCGTATTCTACACATTATTTTTAACTATGATTTACTTATAACTCGAATACATTTTCTATTCAAATCAATTTTGTTTGTGTGATTGTCGTTTTAAACATTTTGTGATTAACAGTAACGATAAAAATAAATAATTTTGTTGAATTTAAAGATAAATAATATAGAACTCTCAATAATGTAAATTAAATATTTTTTTCAAATTTATAAGTAACAAACTATTATTTTCATTGTTAAAAATGTGTGTATATTAATATTAATTTTGAACTTCAATTTCAAGAGAATCAAAATTTATTCTAATAGAAATCGAATTTCTTGTGTGAAATACCTTAATTCGCTTTAGGATTTCTAAAAATTAGAAAACATTCTACAATGACAGTAAAAAAAAATCCTCCATTTGCATTTGAAGGAAGGATCATCCAAAAGGGGGTAAGTATAACAAAATAATTAATAATAAAACTCTGGAAGTATCCCAAGTATGGGTAAGTGTTAATTTTTTACAATATGGTCAATTCTATGAGTTGAACAAAGAAATATTGAAATAACAGTGGTTAGAGTGAGAAAGTTCCTTCCCATTACTCTTTCTTTTTCCTTTATATGAGACTAAAGGAAGTTGTCTTTGTTCCAACCTATACACCATAATGTCTACAAATTTGCATTAATAAATTCGTTTACGAATCGATATACATAATTTAAAAGAAGTTATGCAACATTTTTAACTCTTGTTACGTAAAACGATGACAACTTTACACCGTTGCCATTTAGCAGTGCGCCAAGGATTTTGTGAACGAGCCTTATTTTATCTGTCACCTGTCTCTTGTCAACTTCAGTCAAGCCCCTCCCACTCTGCATGGTTATGATTAGAACATGGCGGAAGTTTTGTTGTAAACATAAGTTTCGGTTTGAATGTTTGTGTTTCAAATGAATGAACTTTACGATATGTTTATCAAATTGTAGATGTAATGTGTCATAAATAAAAGCGGTATTATAACAATTCGCATGATTTATCACACAGATGTCAGCTGTTACACATTCTGTGCCAGGTTAGTATTATAAAGATATCAAATTGTTTGGGGTGGCTTTTATTGTAATAATTACGGGTTAATGCTTTCTAGTTGCTAATTACTCTGTTTTTGGGTTTTAAAATAATTTATATTCATTGTAGATATTTAATTTAAGGGGTTTAATTGGATTAATTTGTTATTTTGTACGATTTATTTGGATTTATTGAGCATATAAAATGCTAATTAGGAGGCAGGTCGGGTTAGATTTTTGCTTGAAGTCAAATGGGCTTTGGATATATTTTGTTTATATTCTCGATGCATTTGTTAACTTAACCTATAATTCTATTAGGTGCTGATCCTACGAAAGGCATCCAGAAAAGGAGGGCCGTTAATATAGGGTGAGTCGCCTTTTTATGAATACTAATTAGACCATCGCATTAAATTTCGTATAATATTATAATACAGCAAACCCCTAAATAACCGTGACTCTACCTACAAACAAGATTAAATGCTTGCATAATTTCCAGTTCCCTTACGATTCCGTAGATGTCGCAACGCGCTTCGGAATTACATCAAACATTTTCTCCAAGTAGATTTTCCTTCGCGAGACATTTTGCCGCATTTTCAGATTCAATTAGGATAAGAAAATTATTTTTTCTTATCAGTTCATAAATAACTCGTAACGGGCTGTTTGTGTATTAAAAACAACTCGGAATATGGTCTGAATATGGTTAATTTCGTACTGATAAAATTCGCGCTGTGAGAAGATTATTTTTTTAAGAGCAATATACGCATCGGGTGTTCCTTGCGAATTTCTAATATGATTTAGGTTTATGCAAAAAAACACTTTCGAATTATGAGTATGGGGATTTATTTATGTTAATCAGATGTATGTAGGTAATTTTTGTTATCTAGTTTTTACTTATCAAAGTATTTTTCTAGATTTGTTGCCTAAAAAAATAATTAGAGCTTCAGATATTACTGATATTTTTTTCTAAAATATTCTTCAATAAATTAATGAAATCCTGAATAAGTGTTCCCCAAATAATTGTAGAAAAATTGTAAATATTGTAAAATCTTCTACTACTTAACAATTTATTTTCTAATATGAAATTTGAGAGTTTAAAGATTTTCTGTACGTATTGAGCAATAACTCTGTGAATCCTATTTTAATGCTATTAATCTTCTCTATAAATTTTCGTAGAAGAGAATTTGTATTTATTAAGTATATTGTTTATTAAACAGGAACTTTATCTCGACCCGAGCCGGCATTAGACCGCAATTTTCTCGAGCATAATCGACGGTTTTATTACATGTTAAACACGATTAACTTGACAAATTGATGTTATCAAACCGGCCGCACCGAAATGACAAATTCATTCATTTATTTTCTTATTTCGCGACTGCATAAACTTATCGTCATTTATAAAGCTTTAGTTTATCCTCCCGATTTGAGAACCGGAGGCTTTAGCGAAAATCCCTCAACAGTAACCTAGGCAACATTTTCCGCTCTCTTCATGAATAAAGTAGAAACCCGAGGTAGATGTTTGTATTAAATTAGCCCGATGTTCAGTAGTGGCGTAAAATTCTAATTCGATTGATTAAATAAATTTTGTGGACCGAAAAAGTCCGTTCTTGGTCTAACCGATTTTGTGCTTTGCGTTTGGTGAATTATTTTAATAACTTTTTACGGCCGAAGCGGTCACGGAACTTTACCACAAATTCCGATTTTATCAATGAAAAGTCGAAATCGAATAAAAAAAAAACCGTCGGTATCCGTAATAGGATATTATTCACACTTTGATTAATGTTCAAATCCGATATTGTAACGGAACGGTTTTCATTCAACGATCGAAGTTTCCTCCGAAAAAAAAAAATAATCAAATAAAACGCAATGTTTTTTTTTTTTTCGTAACTGTAATTGCGAATTACAATGGAAATGCACGCCGCTACATCCTGGTAGAATAGCTTTCGAGCAGATGCTGTTACAAGCTCATCTCCATCAATGGCCTGCTCCTCCTCGCCATTCTCGAGCCAGGCGAAGCTTACGGACCCGTCAGTTCGTCAAATCCTGTCGGCGAGGTCGGGCGTATAAGCACCTCTCGTTCGAGCCCATGCCATGTGACGAAGTGCTCCGTTTCGAATGTGCCATTTGAACGGAAATAGTGCCGCGGTCGCTTAGCAGTTCATTTTTATTTTTGTGGTTTATTTCGTTCGGAAAAAAAATTCGGCAATTGTGGATATGTACGCCGCTTATGCGGGGGGCACCCCCTCGCATTACGCTCCGCCGCCGCCGCCCACCTACCTGCAACCCCATCCGCCGCCGCCGCCGTTGCCGCACCACATGCAGGTCCCGCCGGTCGCGGTGGGACAGGACCCCGTGCCCGTCGCGCATTTTTCCAAAAAGAGAATAAGGTATTTCCTTGCACGGTTGTTGTTGCGAAAAAATCCGCTGGGTTTACTGTAGATGATGTCTCTAGGTATCTGTCGGGGCGGTTCGGACAGACAAACTATCCCCTAATCTACTATTGTTATTCAAATCATGGGTGCAATTTAGTTCGGCAAGGAAATCGTTTGCAACAAACCCAACAGGTGGTTCGTGTTTTTGAGCTATTCCAAATTTCCCCTTGCGACGACTTTACTTGGAATTGTTTAAATCGAATTATTCGTGCTGTGGCGGTTTCGATCGTACGATTTTTCGATTAATTATCCAAGGGTTAAAGTCGATGTTTAGGCTGAAATTTACGTTTGCGTTACCATGTCTAATAAAATTTACTATTGAACATTTTTGATGACGTTTCCAATTTCTATTGATCATTTGAAGTAATTTGTAAATTATATATTATATATATTTTTAAATACTATTAGAGCATTTTAAAACTGCAACAATTTAGGGATAAAACATTATTTCGTTAGGGAGTTTTTATAATAATGACTATTTAATTTTATTTCAGTTATTTTTCAATATTGCGAAATTAAAGATTTGTTAGATATCTTATTAAACCCCTAATATTTCAAAACTGATCCTAAAATAAAATAAATCTCAGCAATAATAGAAACACCCATAACTAAAATCGAAGTAAATATTTCACAAATTCTGTCCTGAAATAATTAAAAAAACTCAAATGAAACAAATTCATTAACAAATTATCATAAAAAACTTTATTACAAATCATAGACTTTCAAAATCACGAAAATAACCCTTTGCTATGGATTTTTGGTAACGCTGTAAAATTCAAATTTGTGTTTTAATAAGGGGAAAAAATTTTAATTGACTGGAGTTTATTAAAGAGAACCCTGTATTCGTCTCTGTTTGGTTTGGTTTGGTCGGGAATCCATCATGATCGCTTACCCCGGGTCTATTAACATTAATCTACGGTAAACTATAAACTTGTTTGTACAATGCTCGTTCCTTATTAATAATTGGGATGTTGCCGATAACATATAGTTTGGCCGGCCATTCGCTGCCTGATAGTTTGGTAATATCGCAGATTAATATTACAAAGTAGTTTCGTTTTAATTATGTCATAAAATGTATGGAATACTCGCCGTTGGCTGGACGGTAAAAGGGACGTAAAAATGCCGTAAAAACTTGTTATGAAGCCAAAATAATAATCAAAATTTCAAAAACGTACTTCCTTTACCTGACTCTGATTTGTCTATAGCGATAAAGGCATATAAAATGCGTGATGCGTTCCGTTTTTTATTGCTTTATTTTTCATGTTTGCATCTTATTTCCTGAAATAATAAAATTTTATGCGCCTTTCTTTAAATACATGACCACTTATTATACAGTTCAATTAGTATACCAAGTAACTTTATAAATGAGATTTTAGCTTAAGTACCTAAAATAATGGCAATTTAACACGAAATATTGTAGATATGTCTTGTGGCTTCGCAAGCCTCAATAATTTTCAGTCGGCCGACATAAAGAATCGAAATTCTTGAAGTAATAAGTTGATTTAAAACCATCGAAAATGCTCGCGTCGCCCCTATTTCGCTTCGTTAAATATACAATTTCGAATATTCCCGTATATTTATGAGATCTCATTTAAAATTTAAATCAGTTCTTTCATCGAATTCGGTATTAAATGCTTTCGAAATTGCAATCTAATTGAACTACCTCGGAACCTCTCCTCTAGAAAAATAACAATAATCCCGCTAAAACATTCGTCCCCTTTTGCCTTCGAAGTGAAGATAAAAACTATTTTCGTGGTTGTTAAGCCGGGGAAAATAAATTTCTGTGAAATAAGAATAACACGTGTAGCGTCATTAAAATTCAAAACTGAAAATTAACGATAGGGACCCTTCGTGAAATAAAGATTTTTATCTTCGTTCGCCCCTACCTCTATAAAAATAGTATTGGAGTATCTCGATGAAAATCTACTGCCACCACGATGGGACTATTACTGGCTAAACGATAGAGTGTTTTTTTATTAATTTTATCTTTTAATGAGATTTTTGTTGTACACACATTGTTGTTTTGTTGTAATTTGGAAACTGAAACTTGACTTTAAATAAGCGTGAATCATAATAACAATATTAGTGTTTTAATATTCTGCCAACTAATGGAAAAAAATGAGATCTTTTCGCAATATTCCAAATAATTAACCTACAAAATTTATTATTTCTACTTATCAAAACATAATGAGTAACAAGCACGAAGTTAAAGGTGCTTTATCAGCATATTCAATTTGTTACACTTGTATTAATAAGTATTAATTACCCGCGTTTTTTTTATTTAAAATTTCACTCAAAATCTTATTTCTATATCGTCATTAAATAAATTAAAAACAGCGGTTAAAACTAACGGCTGTTGTTACAAAACTAAAACTATAGTGACCTAACAATTACAATTACAGTTACAAGCCGACTATAATTTGAGCTAATTTCGTACGATGATTTTATCATCCAAAAATTTTTTACCTTTCCAAACTTAATTATAACTTCTATACGCATTTTTAAAACTAATCCAAACACAGGTTAATTGACAAATCGTTTTTTAATTGCCCTCAAAAAATTTTGCATCGACTGCAAATATCACTTTTTTGCCTCGGCGTGTCCGTGAATAACATTACTAGATATTTATAAAAGCATAATTCATAAATCGAACAATTACCGATGAAGATAAATCCCGCCGGAAAATCTGAGTTTCATTAAAAATTCGGTTTGCAGATAGTTTAATCCGTTTTAATGGCGCAAGATGCAAGGCATCGATCGAATTAAATTGTTTGCCCCACTAATTTATAACAAAAAGATCAACGAACAACGCTTATTCCCTAAAATGCCGTCCCTTTTTGTAACAAAATTAGTGTTTAAACATCGAACAGGAAACGGCGCGTCTCGCTCTAACCCCGTTGATTTATGTTAGGGGTAAGTAAGAGCGTTTTTCCGCTCGGGGGTAAAACAAAAATCCTCTTCTGGGATTCATTCATTCATCAACCATCGCTCCAATTACACATTCGACCTTTAATAGTATCGGAATAACTGCTGTACCTGTCGCGCTAATATTTCATTAAATGTTTTCTGTTTTACCAGAGATTATAAGCTCTCAAAGGGCTCACGGCATTTGATATGTATTTACAGTAGAGTTACCGTGTTGCAGCTCTAAATCTGCGTTACGTGCCATGATGGTCCGATAAAGGTCTCATTAGTAAACCGTAAATCGGACTGTAGGGCGCAAACATACCCCCATGGTCCTGTAAATAACCCCCTCGGCATAATGGGCGGGCGCAGGGGCGGACTCGGAAACACCGTGAGAACACAGCAAAATGTTTGTTGTGTTTATTTCGGCTCGAACAAACAGACGATATCTTGTTGTATATACATTACTATCCCTAAACAAAGTTAATTGAATGCTCTCGATGAAAACGGCTACTTTGCAGCGATGTTTCATCGATTGAGCGAGCTTGCGAAGAAAAAAAAAATCCATTCGTGCTGCTCCCCCTCGCAGGTTTTCTCGAAACATTAGTTGCCGTACGTCATTCAACATCAAGTCAACATTAAACGATTTTGTTTTGCAACACCTTTTTTCGCTTAACCGGCGTCTTGATAATGATTTTAGATCGCATTACGGGCGAGCTTTCAACGTGTTAAACGTTTTAAAACGCTTTCCAACGGCGCGCTGCTAATGTTTTCTGCAGCTGAAATCGATTAAAGATCTCGCATAACTTTTAAAGGTTTCGATAAAAATTGCATTTACCATGTATCACATATCACGAACAATTGTTTCACAATTTATGATCCGGGCGCCGAGTACTCGGAAAGTTTGTTCTGATTAATCTAGTTTGAATAAGGTGGTACTAAGAGAAATGTACTTGAACTATTAAATTAAAAAGTAGGGTGAAAATTCCTGGGCATATTTTTCGTTTTTATTGGATATGTCTGGCAAAGACCTCGTGTAGCATAAAATTCAAATGCAATAAACCATGTCTGTTGATACCTATCGGTCTAATTTTTTATCAGGTTTAACTCGTGCTTTCTAACAGTTTGGTATTTTTTTTCCTCTCAAGTAC
The DNA here is from genome assembly GCA_918026865.1 of Phyllotreta striolata. NCBI lineage: Eukaryota > Metazoa > Arthropoda > Insecta > Coleoptera > Chrysomelidae > Phyllotreta > Phyllotreta striolata. Next base: position 4,669,590 of record OU900103.1, on the reverse strand, counting down.
AATGTTAAAGGTCAGATTAATGTGTTTATTATTAATGGGAAGGTATTTATTATAAAATGTTAGAGAAACTCTGCATTGTTGTTATTATTATTTAATTCGTATGTTATTGTACAGTAATAGTTTATTATCTATTATGCTGTACAATATTGATTTGTTTATGTAACGTGTATTTACTATAAATAATTTCGTTTTATTTTCCACGTAATTTGGCGCATATTAATTAATTACAAAACCGTATCGTACTCGCATTTTCTGGAATTCCATAAGTAATTGATATCTTAAAAAACAACAGTAAATAAGGTCAACAACCAAATAGCCATATTCATGAACAATTAGTTAATTAAATTAAACGCAACTGGAAGTAATGAAGCAATTAGGCAATTTGTATTAATGAGAACAATGTATTCTTCTCAGTCTCATTACATTTCAGATATGATATTGATATAACGCGAGTTGTTTGATATCACTTTATTACGGCTGTTGGAAAGCGTTCTATTCATTAATTTCGCTGCGAGTAATTACCGTAAGCGATCAATTCGACTGTAATTGAAGATTGAATAAACGCCATTTGTGTAATTTCAATGTATGCCCAGGATACGGCTCTCGCAAAATTGATCGGAATGTAATCGGTTCGAAAATGAATCGTGGCCGAGTGATTTGCGATAAATCCGTAATAACACATTTTTCTGAAATCTTTATATTCAAAACCGAACTGGTCGTGGCCTATTTTCGCGATGTATCCGATTAAAAGTACATTATAGGAATTCTTTTCTTATATCTTAATATGTCGACGTGACCGTTGTGCATTTTTGCTATTTTTAAATGAAGAAAAACGTTACATTTTTCGAAATTTTAACAAGTACCGTACAACATTTTTACTACGATACATTGAAAAATTATTTAAACCCTTCATTAATTCTCTTTTAAACATTGCTGACAAAGAAATATTGTATTACAAAAGAATGAAATTTATATGTTTATGTTGTCGACAAAGTAATTTTCAACTCATACAGGGCGATGATTTTTTTCACCTCGTTAGTGAATGAGTAATAGACTTTCTCGCGAGCCGTTCTGTATAAAATTCGCTAGTTAAGCTGTGCATTGCATATATGGGTTTCATTGTTATGAAAATCACTGCTAACGTTCAGGGCAACATATCTATGAAATTATTTTCATTATATTACTCAGTTAACTTGTAATTACCTGCAATTAGCTTTTTAAAATAATAAGAATGCAAATTTCTTAGAAATAAAACAAACACGCCATCGTTTTTGCATAATTATCGAAGGCATTTTTAATAGTATTCCGAGTTGTGCATCACCAACGGTTATGCATCCATAAGTCTTATTGATACATTTTAAGTAATTCGATATCTAAATTGCAAATCGATCTGTTCGATTTTATTAATTATGCTAATAATGGTTTTGCTTACCATAAAGCCACGATTCCATGTAATGATGCATAAAGTTCGTTCGATCAGCCCAAAGGAACTAAACTATAAAGTAAATCGTATACGATTAACAAAAAATGGAGGTGTGGGCGTGAGAACTAGATCAAAATGTATGTATATAGGACTCGTTTCGTTAAGTTTATCGGTGTTCTTATGGCAATTCGTACATACCACTGTACTTTCTACTAAACTATGTAGGTTAGAAAACCCATAGCGCGACCGATTGTTCAGACGGTATTTATCTAGGAATAACAATGGTCATGGTAACTTACAATACCCCATGTGGCCAATGAAATATATTTCCTAAACGTATTTCTCGCCATTAGCGTAGCCTTCTCAAAGCTTATAAAAATAATAATAGTGTTACAACTAAAAAATTGCTTCATATACTTTATAATTATGGAAAAGCTAACAAAGCCACCTAATCGATAAAGAGATTTAGTACTATAGGTACTCCTCCAAATCGAAATCTACTCAAACTATTTAAACCTAGGATTGATTGAGGACTAAATGTTTTTAATAGGGATACGCCATTGGTGGAAGTCATGCTCTTTCCGTGTACTTGTTTGAGATGGTACGCATTTTAAACTCCACATCCTCTTTATCAGGCATACCGGTGATCGAGCCAGAGGAATAAAGAGGGATGTATTGCGTTACTCGGTACCTATATCCCCTCAGTTATATCGACTGTAATGGTTCCACTAACTTCAGCTACTACACGCTTAATGCCTGCATAACTTTGACTGGCCAACTCGCCGCGTTTTATTTATCTTTTTATTATTTATTGTTAATTTCTTCGGAGAATTTTTGTGATTTACGGTACGCAATTTCACTTTGTTTCGAGTTTGCTTCACGTTCGATAATGGAAGTGGCTTTGATTTGAAATCGATGGAATGCTTGGTAAAACTTAAATTTGATAGCACGAGATAAAATCGGTTTGTGCGAGACGTTGCGTTCAGAAAATAACCTTCGAGTAATATATTATCCTAATTATTTTCTCAACGATTAACGATAAAAGTGATAAATCGACCAAAAAAAGCCTTCTGGTTGTTCTAACGATCATTCGAAAGGGGACGGGAACTCGTAAAGATCTATCACTGGTCAACAATGTTTGCTTTTCTCTAACTAATTCTCTTTGATAGGCACTGTGAAAATATGTTTGTAGCAAAATTGTTGCGAAATAAATCAAACCGCAAAAAGGTTGTTTTATCGCCGGCTTCAATAATAATTTCAATTGATTTAGTTAATAATTAAGCGATTGATATTGTTAATTGTTACTTTTATAAATCAATTAAATGAATTTTAATTGCAATTGTACAAGGCTAGTAATGTTGAAAATTACAATTTAATATTTTTTAGAACGGCATGGAAAATTTTTCTTTGCATTAAAAGATTGGGCTTTTAGTGGTAAATGTCAGGTTTAAAAATTGCCAGCATGTATTTATGTATTTAACTTAATTCCGTTAGATATTTGGATTAATATTGGTTTCTGCGTTCTTACATTACTAACATTGATTTTATTTATTATTTTAATCGAAGTACGTAAAATAGCCTGATCGTTTCGTAATCGTTTCAACTGTGTATGTAATTAATTTTACAACGTGAATTTCAGAATTGAAAAGGAGCTATAATTATTTTTTTCGAATCTTTTTCCAACGAGCTTACATAGTCGAAGCTCATTTTTTTCTGCTCGGAGATTACGAATATTATTGACCGGACTGAATTATGATTCGTAAGGAATCCTATCTGAAATACTACGGCTCACTCAAGCGGCAAATTACTAATAAATAGAATCATAATGTAGAGAGTTATTGAACGCCCCAGCAATAGAGATCACTCTTGTATATTGTTAACTACATAAATCAGATCGCTTTATTTGAATAACAAGAATTTAAAAACGTAAATTTGTTGTCAATTCAAACACGAATTGTTTGTTTAATTTTGATAAACATTTATCTATGATTAATTACATCATGTTTAAAATCTTCTTTGTAATTAAATTTAGAAAAAAAAACTGTTAAAACCATGTTTAATAAATATTAATGCCTTGAATGTCTGTTAACTGTCTTCATTTTTTGGTTTCTGTAATTAAACTTGTGTCAATCATATTACTGGCAGGCGTAATGGATAATAAATATTTTATGCCAGTTTTTATGAAATTTGATTTTAAACGGTAAACCGAGCTGTATGCTTAAGGGGAATGTTCTCGCGTTATCAATTCAATTTGCTGAAAAATAATAATATTTTATTGTTATGTAGTAACATAGTAAATGTGCAAAAAGTGTATATTTTTATTGAAATGGGGTACTTATTTTAAAGCAAAATGATAAAAGCAATTTTAATGGCAGGCAATAAAGTTTTATTTATGAATGGTAAAAATAAGCGAATTTAAAATGTGTTACATTATTGTTTGAAACAATGAACTAGTTTTTATTTTTTTTATCAAAATTTAAATGTCGATAATCACTTCAACTCGTAAAATAACGATTATTGCTGCTATTAATCATAATATTTTAACAAATAAAGATTATTTTTAATGATTTCAACATAATATAAGTTAATTCGATATTTTCGAACGTTTTTCTACAATCTTCCCAAAATTAACACTAACATTTTTGTGTTATCTACATACATGCCATTTGTGATAAAAAAAATAGTGCAAATTTATTCCAATAATACTGTTAAACTGTTAAAAATGATTTTTTTATTAACTTACAATTAGTTTAAGTATTTTATAATCATCCCATACTTATTCATTGAAATTATTGCCTTTGTTTGGCTACTTTATTCAGTAAGTCCCTCGAGTGACACGCTTACAATTCGCCGGTCGGAAAAAATAATTGTTTTTCCGATCCGGCTAAAATCGGAAAAATGAACAAGTCATTTCGAAACGAAAATGTTCGGCACACATATTAGCGATGTGCCGGAATTAAATTTTAATTAGAGCTTAGTGTCCAACGAGCCATTTTCTTCTTCACGCCGTTTTGCGTTTCGCCATTGATTCCGCGAAATTTCAACGAAATTGTTTGCTTGCAGGTCAGATGAAGACGACCCAACCGGTAGTAAATTCACTAGAATGGAAGACGAAAACATCCAGGACAAGGAAAGATTTGCCAGGTATCTATTAACTCTTACATTTTCCACTCTCCGATATTCTACGTTTATTAAACATAGCGATCGTTCTATTAAAGAACGTCGGTTATTCCAGATATGCGTAGTTGTGTTAATTTTTTCCGGTTGTTAAAATATCCCGATAAAATTCAACCGTATATAGCGCAGGGGGTGTTGGAGGATGGTACCCAACGTAGGCGGCATTAGATTCGGTATTTTAGTGTTGGTTTTTCGATAGCGATCGCTCGGTATATATGGGATGGGAGCGAGCAAGAGTTTTAAGAAAAGAGAGGAGCCACATCGCAGAGCGAGCGCACCAAAGGAGGTGGGGAAGGGGGGGGGGAGGGCGTCGGGGGGGAGGAGACGGGAGGTACGGCAGCGTGGGAAATCGCGGCCGCCGTTCGTCGCCGTTTCTGCGGTTCTACGACGGGTACGCCGTTCCGATGGGTCGACGGTGTGCGGCGGTGGGCCCCCCGCGGCCGGTCACGATTGCTCGGGAACACGATGCTAGATGCTCCCTTTTAATGCCGTCCACCGGCGCACACGGGGCCCCGGTCTCTTTCGCTGCTTATCTTTTTTCGAGCCGGCGCGTCGCCGGTGCTCCGCGACGGTACCCGCTCGGTACCCTCGAACTCTCAACCCGGTATCGCGGAATGGACGGCGCACGGTGCTCGATTTTTTTCAGGTGGCTGTCACACCACCTTTACGCCGAAACCGGCATTCGTTCCACGATTAAATTGCTTTATCTCCAACAATATCATCCAAAAAGGCCGATACCGTTTACAAACGCCACTCCACAATTACATTACAAACCAAATATTTCTTGGTGATATATCAAGTTAAATTACTCTTGTTAAAAAAAATATGATGTAGGTATGCTTTCTATATCCAATTTGATGTATATCTTGATTTATGAATTAGTTACATTACTTTTTTTATACATATAAATAATCTTCTTAAAGGTCATGGGCGTATCGTAATGAATATTAAAGTGAAAGTCCAAAGGTTTTAATTTATTTAAATCTGAAAAAAAAAGATGGTTACATTCGATACTGTTCGATGCTCTTAATAAAATTTATCGTTATGTAATTGCCAGCCACATTGTTCTGCTAATCAGACTGTTGATGGAAAAAAAACGGAATCATTTTTATTCATTGAGCTAACATGATAATTATAACCTTTTAAACCTTATTATTTGATGTGTAAGTATGTGTCGCATTTGACGTAATATTTTAATAATGTACCCTATAAAATTATTGCTACGTGTTGACTAACATGTATAGCGATTCCATTAATTTATTTATCCATTGATAAAACTAACTACATGTATCCATTATTGGCGAATTTCGTGGTTCAATAACTGACGCTCGTTCGTTAAAATAACGAGTTATGAGACGCGCTGTTTGTAAAACAGAGAATAGCCTGTTGTGTAGAGAAGAGATTTCTATGTCAATTTATTTATACAAAACGCGTTTGCTTGCGTTTGATTTTAATCAACGTACTTGGTTCATGCTTTTCCTCGTCGAATGAATAATTCATCGTAATGAATAACTACGGGGTTGTTCGCAATTTTTCAATTAAGCAAATTGCGCCTTTAATTCGCTGGTGTTCTTTGTTGATGCGATTTCGTACACTTTTTCAAATCGAAATTCGACCGGATCTGAAGAAAATCAATCGACCTAATAGCCAGCGCAAAAAAAATGTTACACTTTGATCGCTAATTATCGATTGAGATTTTACTTGTATTCTTTAGATTGATTTTTTTATAGAAAAAGTAGATAGTTTCAGTCGTAAAAAATTAAATACTAATTCACCAAGGATTGTGCAATACGAAGGGGGAATATTTATTTATGTTATATCGCTTGTAATTGGAAGATTAGTTAAATTTGCAACGCTAAATATCACACAATCACGATTCATAAAACCGTTTGTTTGCAGTGACAATCGTCATATCGACGTCTCGCTAAAGCATACATATTTAAATAAAATTTACAGCAGTCTCAATTAATTTTTCAACAGGTAGCCCATAGCGCGTTAGCAACAATGTTGTTTCGAAACGAATTCGATCGCTTTACCTTATCGCACGAATTCACAAAATTAAAAATTCCGCAGCGCTCCGGGTTTTGGATCCGGCGAAATTTCGCGTGCGGGGGATCCCCTTTTTCGGGAAAAGTAAGTGGCTTAATTGGTCGGGAGAAAGGGTGGCCGAGACGGAATTATCTAGAGCGAGCCTCGAGGTGATTATATGCGCCCCTGTAATCTCTGTTACGACTATTAACTGATCTGTGGCTGTGCCGAATACGCCGCTGTTGCGGTCTATCTCACGTCTGCCGGCCCAGGATAATCATTGTTATTTAGACTCTCCTCAATTATTGATTATTCTCGGTAATTGTGTTACTTTCAGGTGGAACACAACGACAAATTCCAATCAGAATCTCTCATTTTCTTAACAGTAAAATCGAGATAAGGTCTAATACAAAATTAGTATCGAGTTGTTTTTTTTTGTGGAAATTGGGTTTTTTTTTGTTCGGTACGTTGCGAGGCGGTGTTTCGCGGAAAGGCAGATCAGATTTAGGCACATGGATGTGGCGAAAGAAAACTTTAGCTCGTCCGTACGAAAAAAAGCGTCGGTTTTTAAAAGGAGAAGGAATGCGAGCCGCAAACGATGGACCCGGGCTGTTCTCTTACCAAAAAGTACGTCGTTGGTCACAGTAGTTATCGATTCTAGTAACTGAGTTTTATGGTGTCCTGCCAGTCGAATAATTTACTCAACATCCAAGCAGGTATCATAAAAGTTTATTTGTTACCGGACCAAGGACGTAACGTCAATTCGGGTCTAGAGGATGGCCCGCTCTCCTATACAAATTTTTGCATTTTTAGGGCGTATGAATTTCGGATAGAAAATCTAATTACTATTAGATAGGAACCGACAATTAAAGATCTCGGATATGTAGAGCTTTTTGAGATAAAAAAAAGCGGTCAATTCGTTTGGTGTTTTTTTTGGGCATAATTACAATACGCCACTGGTGGAACATTGCCGGTCTCGAGACCAACACAAAAAAAAGTACAATTAAGTTTAATTGACGTTGAACTTTTATATACCATTAAAACAATAAAATTCCTTTCGCCGATAGGAATATGGCAAATCTTGTAAACGGGATAAAAGTTGGTACAGTTCTTTGTGAAAAAAGGTCGGCTCCGTATACGCATAACAATTGTCGACTTCCCACAGGTGGATGTGCTCGTAGTAAACCTACCTGTGCTCTTTTTTGTCAATGGGAACACCTTTAGTTAAAAATTCGTCGATTGTAGGAGTTATTTTCTTTGTGTGAATGAATCGAAGGCGACGAGCGTAGCGGCAAGATGGCCCCGTTACACGTTAAAGTTGAAAAACCGATGTGTTTCCCTTGAATTTTTAAATCGGGACATTTTTTCGAGTCGTACCACAAGCTTTTGCATTTCCTAGAATTCTCGTAAGATACTCGCTGAATAATTCGCGTCCATAAATTGTCGGTTTATAGGAAAATTACGTAGCATTAAGCTCGAAAACCATATATTTTAAGTAGCGGCAAGAATGCTAAATTACACATTCAAATTTTGTTTAACAATATTATATTATTAGCATTGGATAAAAAAAATTAAAACACGAAGGTATTCTCCCACAGTATCTCTTCGAAACGAGTTCTTAGGTGGTATGGATGCCATAGATCAATTATTATGGACAAAATTGCTTTGGGAATCTTTCGCAATATTTAATAACGTTTTGTTGGTAGTGTATTAACGTGTATACTGCCTGATTTAATTATTTTTTGTTTTAATTTCAATCGATATAACATAAAGGGGCGTTTAAAAATATTTCTGAATTGTTGAGATATCGCAAAAAATATTTTTTTTCTGCAGTAAGTTTTCTTGGAATGAGACAAGGAATCGATTCCCTGTCCCTTTCTTAGTGTTTCATTTTCCCACAAACAGCGCAATCGATTACTTTTGATAATAATCATCTCAGAATGAAAATTATGAGGATATATTTCGATGCTGAAAAATCCACTTGCGACCACGCACACGTTAATAACATAATGGGATGCCAGTATTAAAATCGGAGTAAAAAGTTAGACAATTTTCGGCCGTCCTTAAAATTATACCTTCAACGTTTTTTCCTTCGGGGCTCATCATGTATCGACGTGAAATTTGATGAATTCAAAAATTGTTCGAAATACTGGTTTCGGAAATTTCGATCCGACGAGACGGGTAATTTTCTATTGGTAGTTATTAAAGTGCCATGCCGGTTTTTGTTTTAAAATTATATCGCGTTTACTAGCGGCCATTAAAATAATAGTCGTAGAATGATCCTCGTAAAATAAATATAGACTAAAGCGATGCGGATTCCTGATGCATATGTGCATCGGCTCCGACACCCCCCCGAAACGTAGAGTATCGGAGTGGTTATGCAAAGCGCAAACACTTAGATAATTTGATGTAATTACCGATGCCTTTCTTGCGACTTACCGTAGGGAGAATCATTGCGAAATCGAGCGGAGGAGAAGGAACAAGATGACAGCGTACATCACGGAGCTGTCCGACATGGTGCCCACGTGCAGCGCCCTGGCCAGGAAACCCGACAAACTGACAATCCTCCGGATGGCAGTTGCTCACATGAAGCAACTCAGAGGTGAGTGTGATCGGTTCATTTCAAAGGTATCACTATGAATTAAGATTACTGCAACAATAATGGGCAGTCGAGGCTTCGATTCTAGGCACATTTTTTTTAAAGCCTTCATCTGCTGCACTTGTAAGCTTGTGCAAAGCGTATTTTATTTGTTTTCCTGTTATTGTGTGTGCAAGAAAACTCGTTAAATTATCCTAATACCCAATAAAAAAAATGATATTCAGCATTCTTATTCTCGGGTAATAAATTTAAAAAATACCCGGTGATCTGAAATATACATTTTTTTTTTCATGTTTTGTATTTTTATGCTGGCAACTATGCGCGCTTGTTTTGTTGTTCGAGCATCGGCATCGTATCGTAACGGGTCTGGCGTCGTAGCAAAACAAGCTGGTGCACAAAATGATGGTATCGCTATGTTAGTTATGGGCCACAGAATGCCTACTCTTTGCTAACCAGGATTAATGCCCTTATTATTTAAAACGCGCCGCGTTTCCGCCAAACTGTTGCGTTTTTATTTTTTCGTTGTTGCGCGAGATAGCGTCAGGCTCCGTCGCTTTCGCGACCCTATATCGTGCCGATTTGCGAGAGCGGCGAATTTTCTTATTTCGCCCTCCGAATGAAATGAAAAAGGAAAGTAGGTTGGATTTCCAAACTCACTTCCATGTGTCGCGGCTTTTTACGATTGCACGGTAAATTGTATTAAACATCTACGAATCGACGGATCCGAGTTTAATAGCTTCTGAATAACGAATGATTTACTACTAACGATACGTACTTAATATTCAAGAAAGTGACCATGTTGAAACGGGCCATGTCTATTGTTTCGGTGTTAAGTATTCATCATGCGTCGTTTGGAAAAATAGTATTTTTTTTATTTTGTAACATACGACATTTTTAAAATCTAACATCTAACGCCTAATTCGGGAAAAGGAAACGTTTATTTCATTATTCAGTTATTTAAATTGGAGAACGCTTTCGTTTATACGACGATACAATATTTTATTTGTACAATAAATGTTGTTCTTACGCAGTGAAGAATATAATTCGAACCGAAGTTTAAAATGGCATAAATCCACCGCCGACAATCGTAATCGCGCATCGCGTATTACAATGAAAGAAGGAACGAAAAAAAAAATAAAGAGCAAAAGCAAATTCGAGATCCTCCATCAGATGACAATTATGAATTATGATACGACTATGCGGTAATTGAAATACAATGTACCCGGCCATTCCGAGATCTCTTTTCTGTGTCTAATCAACAAAAGCCTTGTAATTCCGACAAAGCTTATAAAAAGATTCGAAGAAAAATCGTACTCGGAATGGAATAGAATGAAAGCTGCCAGCTGGAATTACTGCAGTAATAGGTACCATAACGTTCGGTCGGTACTCGGACGGTTTTGTGGGAACCTCCATGGTGAATTTCATCCTCAACTCTTTATTATTTAGCATAATTTCGTACCGTAGGGTTTCGTTTCGACAATTGAAAATTGCTGTTAGAATTTTAATTAACCGGCGTGAAAAGTTGTTATAAAATATTTTTATATTTATGCGACAAGACAATATGGATAGTGTGTATAATTTAAGAATAAGAATGACGTTCTTAGAAGTACCTATCGGATATGCAAAACGCCATCCGCATAAAAATGAAGTTGGCCAGTACATCGGCTCGTGTATAATATTTTTAATTTTAATTTCTACGAACAAATTGAAGCCACGTACACCTCAAGGCATTTTTCAGAAAGGAAATTTAAGACCTTACTAACGAATAAGCGCGCTTTCTAGAAAGCTTGATGATTTATAGCTGAATATTGCATAAAGAAATTCCTTCTTATGCTCAGTTCCCCGTTCATTTTTATTTACATGCTTCCTAGGCCCCTCGGATATCCAACGTCACTACAACCTTCCTTTCATGGATTTTAATCCACTTCCAGAATTTTATTCTTAACCCTTCCTATTTTTACTGGTGAAAAAATACTTTTCATCTACTTAATTAAAACGTGGACTTGGGTTAAAAAGCTTGATTCATCGCATCCTGGAATAGTGCTTTCGATTATAATAGAAAATTATAAAAATCGCAGTAGAGATAAATAACGTTGTAACATGAAATTTACGTATTTCTTCGGATCGTTAAAGACCAAATAAGCGAATGAGATATTTAAGCGGATAACGATTCGAATTCAATTGGTGTTGCCATTGAATAAACATGTGTTTAATTGTAACCGAGAAGTTTATTGAGCAAATCGCTTTTAAATCAATTTCCTATACAGCTTTCCCATGTTCATTAATTAACGTTGCGGAATAGGCGGACGTCGTCACAATTTACGAAAGGTTGGAGATGCAAGTTGTCGATAGAAATATTTTAAGGGACTTACCTTAAAATAACATTGCATTTCATGACCTGGTTTCGTTGTGATCAACGTTAAAAATTTGCCTTAAAACGTTTTGTTTTATGATTTCGCTTGCGCCTGCGAAACCTCGGATATCGTTCGCGACTACAAACACGTAAGGAAATAAAGGAACATAAACGAATGCCGATAAAACTAATTCTTTATTGTAATTTGCAACTTTGTCTAAAAGCAACGGGAACCGTAAACCGTGGTTACAGTATAATTGACTAGCGACGTTGCACAGCTATTCCAGTACATGACTTCATCTTTACCAGTAGCGACTCGATGGTATTTTTAACCTCCCGATGTGCCTAATTACCGCCCCAAAATAACCTGATTGATTTTCAAAAAGATGAGATTTCTTATAATTCGCGTTTCTGTTATATGCAATAATTTAATGAGTTTTCTATCGGAACAATTCTGGCGGTAGCACTTTTTAAATGGACCGCCGCTGGTGGTTCTGTAGGTAAAATATGTATAAACAATGGTTTTGTTTTAATATGAAACACAATCATTATGGGCCGAGCAAGTTGTAGTAGTAATGAACTGGGTTAGGTATATCAGGCATTTTTCAAAATAAAAATGGTCGCAATTTCATTTTTTGCATACTTTTTTCGCAAGAATTGTTTTATTTACGGTGGAATTTTTGATCCCCACTCTATCATGACGAACTCATTTTATTTATTATCGGACGTTGTAGTGTGGTATTAACTGGTACTTTGTACTAACAAATACCATTTGAATTGTTAGCATTGTGTTTAAAATATTGATGAAAATTTTTCAAAACATGGAAAACAAGAAGCGCTTATTACCAGGATTAAAGCAATTTTTGGAGGATTTTATTTCTGTTATAGGTACCGGTAATACGAGCAATGATGGAACATACAAACCGTCATTCCTTACGGATCAGGAATTAAAACATCTTATACTGGAAGCAGCCGATGGGTTCCTATTTGTAGTGAGCTGTGATAACGGGAGAGTAATATACGTTTCAGATTCCGTAGCGCCCGTGCTGAATTATTCACAAAGCGATTGGTACGGATCTTGTCTGTACGATAATATTCATCCGGAAGACGTAGAAAAAGTACGAGAACAGTTATCAACGCAGGAGCCACAAAATACTGGAAGAATATTAGACTTGAAGACTGGTACAGTTAAGAAAGAGGGCAATCATTGTAAGTGCATCTAAACGTTTTCGAAATTCCAATTGTAACGAATGTTTTTTTTAGCATCTATGAGACTATGTATGGGCTCCAGAAGAGGCTTTATTTGCCGTATGAAAATAGGAAATTTACCTCCCGAAAGTATGACAGTAGGACACCTAAATCGCCTTAAACAACGGAATAGTTTAGGTCCAGGACGTGACGGTCAAAATTACGCCGTTGTGCATTGTACAGGATATATTAAAAATTGGCCACCAACAGGTAATGTGTCAAAAATAAATTATTTCGATAATTTAAACGTACATACCTATATTCGTTCAATTTATAAAACACATTTATTCACTGTTTAGAAAAATCTATTGAAATAATATTAACTGTAAGTAAGACTAACCTGGAAAAAATATCAGATATGTTCCCAGGTGTTCAACTGGACCGTCAATCGGAGGAGGACCTACACTCGTCCCATTGCTGCCTGGTGGCAATCGGAAGACTGCAAGTTACATCGACACCGAACACGAGCGACATGTCAGGTTCCAGTAGTAACACTGAATTCATATCTAGACATTCCATGGACGGCAAATTCACCTTCGTCGACCAACGAGTCATAGGCTTGTTAGGTTATTCTCCTCCGGAATTATTAGGGAAGAGCTGCTTCGATTTTTTCCATCCCGAAGACCAGACTCACATGAAGGACAGCTTCGAGCAAGGTACTTGTAGTAGTAGACGTGATGTTAATTAAATAATTGAAATACGTTGTTACTTTCAGTGTTGAAGCTGAAAGGCCAAGTACTATCGGTGATGTATCGATTTCGAGCAAAGAACAGAGAATGGGTATGGCTCAGAACCAGCGCGTTTTCCTTCCTCAATCCCTATACAGACGACGTCGAGTACATCGTATGCACGAACACCACGGCGAAATCGGTTCACGCACCCAGCGAAACGCCTTCGGAAACACCGGAGCACGTCAACTACCAACAACCGGGCCTCGATTACAGCCTGCAAAGGCGCGATCCCATCTATTCACACATGCTTCCCACTACACATATCCAAAACGAGTACCTGCCTATGTCTACAACAACCAGTCCGGACGATTCCCGATATCCAAGACTGCTTGCGGATCCGCAGCAGGCGACCAGACCGAGCAGTGTTCAGAACGTTTACACCACGTACGAGCCCACTCCTTCGCCCATAGCGTACGGTTCCCCGTCTCAAGCCAGCGCCACCAGCAGCAACGCCAGCGTTTTGGCAAGGTAACCTACCCTCCTGTCGCGAGCTCGCGCAGCTTATACGATAAATAATACTATTTCAGGTTGAACAAAAACAACACGACGAGTCCGACACCGGCGGCGGCGGCTTGGACGCTGCGGCAGCCGCAGCAGGCGCCCGACGGGTACCAGTACAGCCAGCCGAGTCCCCGCTCGCCGGGGCCGACGTATACGCAGCTGAGCGCCGGCCGATCCGGCGCCAACGCGACCACGTCGGCTTACCAATGGACTAATTGGCAGAATTCGACGCAGGTGTCGGAGGCCGGACCGGGATCGTCCGGATCGGGGCCGCCGCCTCAGCCGCAACCTCACGAACTCTCCGACATGTTGCAGATGTTAGACCAAGGTGGTGCCACTTCGTTCGAGGACCTCACGATGTTCAATACAACTTTCGAGTAGAGTAATATATTTTTGTACAAATGAAATGAGGAAATGATTAGATTCGGGTTCTCGCGGATGTGTCGGGTTTTGCTCGGCATTTCTGGGAATTCGATTTTTTTCATTAGTTGTAAATTAAAGAGTTGTGTAATAAGGTGACACTTTTAGTGGAAGTGAAGCGTGTGTGTCTTATTTAACCAGGGTTGTTGAAAACTAAGAAATAATTAAACAGCTCAAACCTAAAGTATCGGTGAACCAATGAGACTCGTTTGTTATTTCTAACTGTTGTGACGTCCAAAATTGTATAGCTTAAGATATGGCAAAATGCTATGTTTCTCTTAATATTGTGAAGTAGTCTGTATACTCGGTTTTACTTTTTTTTTCACTGAAGGATTTGAACATCGAGTTTACTACGTACAATTTATCACAATCAGGTGTCTCAAACGTTTTTGAAAAATAACCCGACAAACTAATTTATAAACAAATTATGATGTTCAAATTTATTTTGTAATTATAAATAATGTATAAACTTTATATGGAAAAGCATTTGAAAATTTAAACTTAGCTGATATTGTTCTTTTAATATTGTACACTATTTTTCTTAATAAAGAAAAATGTAATATTTTAAGTTTTGAGATATCTGATTATTTGTATTTTTTCATCCATATTGATATTATAAATGCCTTGTGCTTTGCAATGTGATGCAAATTGATTATAACACTATGTAAAGTACAACCATAATTTTATCTTTAACGTTTTAATTAGTAATTTTGTTTTTTCTTATAACTACATTATAGTCAATATTTTTGTAGATTTTTAATTTATACTTCTTGTGTAAAAAAGCACATTTATAATATCGTTTTGAAGGATTTTAGAAAATTTTAATAATTATATTTTATTGCTATTAAAAGTCAATAAATTCTTTTATGAAATATGTCATTATTATTTTTTATTTGAACGTTCAACAGATTTTTTCAACGAGCTTTGAGTTTGTACTTATAACGAAAATTCAATTTGTTGGAAATTTTATTATAGCTATGTGCCGTATTAGAAGCAAGGGAGTAGGAAATTCGAAAAACAAATGTTAATAACATTCTCACTGCAATGCAATGTTGAAAATAAATAAAAACTCAACTTTAATGAATTCTGTAAACGAATTAATTATTAATTTATCCCCTTAACTATTTTCCCATAGACACGTGTTTTTAATTTCAAACAAAGCAAAATAATAACATACGTGGTGCAACAAAAATAAATATAGCACTCGTGTTTAAAAAACAGGGAGTACATTTAATCAAATTTGCTACTTAAATAAATAAATAAATAAATGCTTAAATAAAAGAAAGATGAAACTCTCAAGGAATTTCCTATTTGAAATGGTATTTTTAGTTTCAGAAGAAAAAGACATTAGTGGTAACAAGTACTTACGATTTTTAAAACTTGAAACACATTTTTGTGAAAAAATCATTCCAGAAATTTTGAACTCAAACACGGTACAAAAAAAATCTAATCAGCATAGCGTTAAAAATTTTCGATAACTAACAGTTTGCTTGGTTTTATGCTGTAAGTATTTTAGTTTATGTAATATAAAATGAATAAGTCATTTTAAATATAAATGAGTACTTACCCTGTATAGTATTCACAAAACATGTCCGTGTATCACTGCCTAGTAGGAATATTATATTATTTTTGCCAATTTTAATTAATCAAGTCAACTTATTTTTCGATATTTTTCAAATTGACATTAGACATTTTAGCAAAATAGAAAAGTGGACTCTTACTTAGCAGTGATTGAGAAATTATTATAGTTTTATGAATTTTAGCTGCAAATAAATGTAAATTAAAAATTTCTGAAATACCTTTTATTTGACATCTTAAAATTTCGAATCAAGTAAGCCGGATTCTACCAACTATTCTTTTACTCGACATTTGACATAAGTGTTGCCTACTTAGATTTCTTTAAGGAACGCTGCGGTGTTGCCAGCTCGATTCTATGAATTTATTAGCATTATTCACAAAATTACCCAAGCTTCTTTATCCAGAATAACCAACTGTCACCGAATATTTTTTTATAAAATCGATACGCAAAGTAATTTTTTATTACTATTTTACCTTTCAAAATTCTATAAATTTAAATCCCATTTTGAAGTCGCTTAAAATTATAGGAACATAAAAAAAGTTCATTTGAATTGTTTTTGTTACACAATAAGTATTATCATAACATTTTTTTTAATTACTGTTTAATTAGCATTTGGGGAGGACTTTATGAAAATAAATAGCGTATGTGTATGTACGAGCGTTATTTGATAAACGAATGATTTGTGATTACACGCAACATTCCAACAGTAAAACATGATAAATATTTTGTACTTAATGAATGAACGTACGAATAAACAAGCAAGACGAACGCCAGTTCAGTTTTACTTCGATAACTAAATAAGAATAGCTGACCGTTAAAGGTAATAAAGTCGAAACAATTCGCTCCATTATTTCCAATAGTGGCCTTCGTTCGGCGTGCGCGAGCGTTGGTTTTATGGCCAACGATATTTTATATACTTATAAAAGTTCGACGGACAGCTGTTTTTACTCTCTATTGAAACCGAAACAATAAATGTGTTGACCGCGATCAGCCAGAGCAGCCGTTATCAAACCGAACCAGCGTTCGCTTTTCAAGGGCCCTCGCTTTTCCCGACGCCGCCGACGATGATAAACTTCTTTCGTGCCACTACAACAGGATCAGGATCAGCTGTTTGCAGTTCGTAACCAGCCACCACGTGGGTTTGTGCGTGTACCGATGCCCCGCAGCTGATGATACGCCGTGAAGACTGAAGACAACATTGGATTGAAAGATGTCCAAAGAGCCCGATCTCATCGCCAGCAGCGCCGAGGCCGGCGAGCCGCTTTTGCCCAAAATCGACGCGACCGCGGTCAAAAACGATGAAACCACCCTCAAGCCACCCTCTGACAATGTCAAGAGAAACAAAAGTAAGTTAACCGATTTCAACATTTTTTTTAACAATATTCGTTAGAGAAATATTTAATGTAAAATTTAATCGGCGAAATTATTGTTCCAGTAAGAGTTTTTAAAATAACAATTAGAAAGTGTCTGGCAATAATTTCACTTTTATTTGTTGGTCGCGATTTCATTTTCACTTCGCGTGGAATTAATAATTAACCCCGGATTAATTAAAATCTAAAATTTTATCTAGTTTCTAGCCTGGATATCGTTGGTGGTAGTTGAAAATAATGTAAATATTTTGTTATTGAACTTTGGCCTAGAAAATTGATATTATTTATAAACGTCACTATTAATCATTTACACTGGAACTCTTAATAATAGTGTAGCGAAATACGTAAATTGTGTTTCCACTGTGAAATCCCAGAATTAATTACACTCGTGTTAATTTATCCACGTTTTACTCTTATCTATACAGTGTACACATATTTTTTTAATTCCACGTATTTTCCGAAAGATGAAATATTTATATTGTACATTTCTTTGTAAATACATACGTATCGTGTAGAAACAAAACAAAGAAATTTATAAAAAAAAATATACCTATAAAACGACAGGTTTATGTCACAACAACCTATTATATCGAACCCATTACCAGGAATCTTTTACATTTAATGACCGTCTTCGGAGAGGTAAACAAAAATCCAACACGAAATGTTTTATATACACTCCAAAAACTCGATAAAATACATGAAAATTCTACCGCTCGAAGGGCCCTTCATTTGAATTCGATTAACTGTTAACACGCGAGATAAATTTGAAATTTTAAGCTTCTCAAAAACCCCAAGGTCGGTGAATTACAAGAATTTTGAATATTGTGATGTAATATTTATACGCGAATTAAAACTTCTTATCGTGCTTAGGTTGTTCCATTAAATTGGATTAGTTTTTGTTAAAAATCCTCGTTTGTCCTCCCGGCTCGCATCGATTTAATCGGTTTACAACTTAACTATTGATTCAATATAAAGTAATAAATTTTGCAAGGCTTTTCCCATTTCTGACTTATCAATCGTTGTATGTAAATGTGGAATTATTACGAATGCAGCTGCTATTTAGATGTTTACTTACTGTAATGTGCAAGTCATTTAAATTTAGTTTTAGAATAAATGTGTATTTAGTTATTGAATTGTTTCTCACGTGTATTTACGATGTGTAATTAATACAGTAACTTTCCTACAACTAATTGATAATTAAAAAAATTAAGTCGAGAATGGGAATCACGCTGTACAGAGTAATTTTGTAAACAAAGAATTTAATCAGAATTGATTTTTTTTGCAATAGATTGTATGTGGGTCAAAATCTTGGCAATGAAAGTGTATGTATTGGGTTTTTTGCTAGTGAAATCAGAAGTACACTATTTAAAAAGGTTATCGTTCTGTTCAAGTTTTGTCGGTCGATTCTTCGGATATCCTGCTGTGTTCGAAACAAAACGACTGGAAATTATCTCCTGATTTGCGAAATTTCATGAAATTAATCTACAAAAACAAGCAAATATTTGCTCAAAACGAACAATTCAATTGGGTCAAGAATACCTGTTCTTTGTATTCAATGAAAAAAATAAATGACAAGAAAAATAAACTCGCACTATTGGAATCTCAACATGTTTACAGATTAATTAAGCGGCTGACGATTTATTTGAATTAAGTAATAGCGGCCGATACAATTTAATTGTTCTTATCCTGTTTTTATTGCATTTCCCATTAAGAAGGCTTGGGTTAAAAGACGGGCAATTAACTCTTCCACATGCGGAGTTAAATTACAAATTACTCGACCGCAAACACACACAAACTCGAGCGGATTTGAATGATTGTTCCATTGAATATTTTCAAGAAATATGGATCGCACAATGCGCTGTTTTAATTTGACATTCAATATATTTTATTCAATGTTATTTTATTGCGGGCAATTGTTCCATTTACATTTTAATTTCGTCGAATACTTCAAGGAAATAGCGTAAAAAATGACGTTATAATTATTACGTTGTTGCTTTTCAATTATACGCTTGTTAAAAGTTATACAGGGTGTTGCCTAAACACGCGTATAATATACAGGGAGGAAAGGAAGCGTGCATTTTTTTGGGGATAATTTTAAAAATTCGGAATTTAAACAATTCCATAAAATCCAAAGCATGTGTTTGTGGCACATTCCTCGTGGAATTAACACCTATACATTTTTAGAAATGCAAAATTATTAGCATTCACTTTACAGACGTAATAAATTCGCATTTGTACCAAATAGGTATTGTTCTCAATAGCGTTAAAAATTTTCGATAACTAACAGTTGGTTCGGTTCTATGTAGCAAGTATTTTAGTTTATGTAATGTAATATGAATAATTGGTAAGTTATTTTAAATATAAATAGGTACTTACCCTGTATAGTATCCAGAAAACATGTCCGTGTATCACTGCCCAGTAAGAATATTATTTTCGCCAATTTCAATTAATCAAGTCAACTTATTTTTCGAGGATATTTTTCAAATTGACATACGACATTTTAGCAAAATAGAAAAGTGGACTCTTACTTAGCAGTGATTGAGAAATTATTAGTACCCCTATAATTAGATAACCAAAATAACAATAATCTGATTTTAAGTCTAGTTATTTCAAAAAAATGAATCATACTGTATATTAATAATGTTGTAATTGATGTTCATATGAGCAAACAATCATTAGAATTTAGATACATAAATATAGATTCTCTGCGTAGTTTATTTTTGGTATAAAGTAGCTAATGGTTGATTGTACCTAAAACGACATATGCTATTTTTTATTAAATTCATGTTGAAGCGTTATTAATTCATGTTTCATATTATCTGCATTAAACTTTATTCAACAAATAATAATAATAATATGGATAAAAATTGACTATTTCAAAGGTCACGCAATCTCCATACACAAAATTATTCAAGAATTTACAATAACTGTACGCAACCGGCGATAAATTGAAAATCCCATAATTTTACTGATATTACAGAATTGTGTGTGTTTTCCCTAAGGTTATCTTGATTAACCTTCCTAAATTAAAACCGTGGGCTTTACATAATTATTAAATCGAAACGATATTATTTTATTCGCATCGAAGCGCGCGATAAAGAAAATCAATCCGTTATGCAACCGACGAGCGTCATTCATACCTGTCAAAAGCATACCCAAATAAAAAAAGAATGCGTGTTATTAACATCTCGATTAGAACGATTTTCTCCACTCATTCGCAGGTGCTTGCGAATGGATAAAGTAAACGATTGAGATGTGTTGCAGGCGTGGTGCTGTTGGAGCACAAAAAGAATGGTAAAAAAATGGACAAGTGGAAGCTGGTGCCGCCCGACGGGGGCTGGGGGTGGTTGGTGCTCTTCGGCGCCACGATGGTGAACATACTCGTGCCGGGGACCATCAAGTCCTTCGGGGTGCTCTTCGTGGAGTTCATAGAAGCGTTCGAATCGTCGCCGGCCGAGGCGATGTGGATACCGGCGCTCTGCTATTTCCTCTACAGTTCACTAGGTAAGGAGATCCGTCGGAAACGTTGTTGTCACTTCCGAACTTCCAAACTGTTCAATACGAAAAACGAAATACTAAAGATCTCGTTTTTTTTTTAATTTCCCCCTATAGCTACCTGACTCCATTAATATCGGACGAATTCAGTAAGTGAAAAATAAGGGGTACTATTTTATCATTTTCAAGACGACATTCGGCTCCTGAAATCGCAAACACCCGGTATGATCAAAAATAATCTGCAGCGCAGCTCTATCTTTCTTCGAACGATTTTTCCGCGATTTGGTTAAGTCATCCGAAGAAGGACAGAGCTCTCTTGTACGCAGGAAATTAACGAAACTGTTTTTGTTCTAGGTCCGCTTTCGAGCATCCTTTCAGTAAAATACTCGTACCGAACGGTAACCCTCATAGGAGGCGCCTTCGCCGCCGGCGGTATGATCTTGAGCTTTTGGGCGAATTCTGTATATTTCCTCTACGTAAGTTACGGAGTGTTAGTAGGAATCGGAGCCGGACTGTCCTTCCCGCCGACTGTTTACATAGTGTGTAGTTATTTCGTAAGACTGCGTGGCGTTGCCAACGGCATTTGCATATCCGGCTCGGCCTTCGGTTCCATACTCATCCCGCCGGTGCTCCGCATACTTCTCGTCACCTACGGCTATCGCGGGGCCGTTTTGCTGATGGGCGGATTGACGCTCAACGTGTTCGTAGCCGCCCTGTTCTACGACCGGGTGGAGTTGCACATGAAACGCGAACGCATCCCCGATGAGGACGAAGAAGAGGAGACGGCGAGGGCTAAATTTTCAATCGGACAAGAGGAGAGCTTCCCTTCGATGCAAAACATCCCGCACAACGACTCCTTTTTGGAGCAAATCGAAAATTCGACCGGTAATTTTAACCGAAGCGCTTCCAGCGTGGCGATGCAAAACTTGAAGACCATCTCGAGGGAACGCAAAATCAGCATGCCGCAGGGCAGGCAAGAAATATTAAAAGCCAAAGGCAGAGAGAGCATAAACAGCACCCTAAAACACCAAGTTGTCCTCGAAAACGAGCAATGCAACCAGGAGTACACCAACAGCCGCCCTCCGAGTACTAGACGCAGGTCGGTGGTGCCTCGCAGGAGTACCTCCACCAGTTCCTTTCAATACGTCAGCACGCCGTACCACGGCAGTACTCTAACACTCCAACCCGAAATTTTCGCCAGCAGCTTCAGCCTAAGGTCCAACAAATCCAAATCGGCTGTCCAAGCCGAAGCAGAGGTGCAGAAAAAACCGAAACTGTTGGATTTGAACCTCCTGAAGCACCCCGTGTATTTAATAATCCTCATATCGAACGCCACGAACGCGATCAGCTACACGAACTTCTTCATTCTGCTTCCGTCGTACGCCCAATCGCTGGGCTTCGACAAAGACCAAGGGGCCATGCTGGTGTCCATCGTGTCCGCGCTGGATTTGGTCGGAAGAATCGGCGGTTCGGCGCTGTCGGATCTGACGTCGTTCCCGAAGTGTTACTACTTCGTCGGGGGATTGTTCATATCCGGCGTGTCGCTGGGCCTGATGCCGTTGGTGCGCGACTACTGGGCCATCGCGGCGTTCTGCTGCATGTTCGGGCTGGCCTCGGGCACGTACGTGGGGATCACCGCCATAGTGATGGCTGATATGCTCGGCGAGGAGCGCCTGCAGTCCACCTACGGCATGGGGCTGTTCGTGAACGGCATCTTGCAGCTGGTGGGGCCGCCGCTGTGCGGGCTCTGGTACGCCCAGGTGCAGTCCTACGTGTCGCTGTTCATCTGCTTGGGGATAGCTCTCTCGTGCGGGGCGAGCCTGTGGCTGTTCGTTCCTTGCATCAGGAGAAAGAAGGAGTTGGAGAAGGAAAATTTGGAGAACGGGACTGTATCGACGCCCTGATCTGTTTATTAGTAATTTCGAATATTTATAAATGGATATTTTCTGACAAATAGTTATCGCTTTATGTACTTGTTTAAATTCGTGTACTTTACATAAGTTGAAATTGATAATATCAGAATTTTAAATTAGATTAGTTTAAAATTAGGTTAAAAGAACGCAATTTTCGGGAAAACGTTTTTTATGAAAATAACATATATATTTAATATAGTTCATAAAAAATGTAAGTGTGCATTTATGTTTCTCGAATAAAAATACTCGAATAATTCCCATCCTATATGAACTTGGTAAACAATGTGATAATTCATCGCTTTGATAATTCCTGATAATGCTGTCAATGTATTAATCACCATGAGGATCCACATACAAATATAAATAGCGTATGAGAAACATTTTCGTTGTACATTTATTATTTTATGAAGTACGACCAAATGTTGTTTGACGATTGTTTGAACATGGAACATGTTTAGATTACTTGACCTAAGTATTTTTATTGTACTTCGAAGCCTTTCACTTACAAACAAATGTGATATTAAATATATTTTAGATAGTATTCTGTTATTTATTTGAGTTAATCCTTAATTCTATATTGAACTGTCAAAGGACAGGAAGAGTTTAAATAATTTTAGGGAAATTTACTACAACAAATCAGCGGTAATTATTATATTTAATTTCCTACCATTTACAATAAATTTTGTAAACATATTATTGCACATAACATTCAGAAACATTTATGTTTTAAAACAACAACTGCATAAATTCGCAACGTTTCCATTCGTTAATCGATATTTGAAAGTTAATAATCTGATCTAGCAGTTAGAGGGGATACTAGAGTTACACCAAGTATTACGAGTTTCATGACGATAATCTCTTCTTTTTTATTACTTTTTATATTATTTTTACTAACGGACCCTTTATAAACGTTTAATAGCTTTTGAAGACTATATAAGTGAACAGAATATTACATTCATCCACATACTTTTAATCGAAAATCTGGACATATCATTTAATATTTTACTCACTATCGTGGGATAAATTAAGCGGGTTTCCACGTCACCATCTTCAATTTCATATTGATCTGATCCAATATTATTTGACAATGCTGTTCTAACTCCGGCGACATCTTGGTTATCCCTTCGTCCTCTTCCTCCTCCTCCTTCTTGATTTTCTTCTTCTTCCTGCCGTTTTCCTTCTTAGCCTCGTCATCGTCGTCGATATCGCACTCACTGATCCGTTTTTTCATCTTAAATAACAGCGAAAAACAAAAAATCTTCTTCAAAATGGGATTTGTCGACTTACCTTCTTGATGTGTTTGTCGTATTCGAGGGCATCGTAGTAGTTCGGTTTTTCCCGTCTCACTCTGGCCGTTCTTCTTCGATAGTCTGCTTCGATGGCGAATTCTCTGGCAATTCGTCTGGCATTGTAGAAGAAATGCCCGCAGGGGCATGACTTGCACGCCACAGGTACCTGGAAAGAGAAATTCCAATATTACAAATATTTCTTCGATGTTGAAATTTCGTTTGTGGTTAACGTTAACTTACCTGCTGTTTGCAAGTGGGGCATATCTTTGCAATCATCGTTTTCTTCGGCATTGCTGCAGTTATTGGTTTTGTATTTGAGCTAGGCTTTCGTCATGAATTCTTCATGTTATTTTTGATCGACTTTTTACGTTTGTATCTAATTTTGGAAATTTCAATCACTAATATCCGGGGCTCATAAAAATAAACCGACCGCAGAAACTGATTTAATGTAATAGGTGCTTCGTAGGAAATGGTATTTGATAAACTCGAGATGTAACCTTGCAATTCAAAACCTCTATAGGCATTTAAAAACAAAACAAAGGAAACACTTTGATTATTCCAAGTGATAGTTCACGTTTTTTTAATTGTCACTTTACGCACTGTTTTAGTTTGTGTTATACTTTAGTTTTAAAGCTTTTATTTTGGGTTCTGTATAAATATTATTAATTTATTAATATATGGGAAACCTAAATCATTTTGGTTAAAATTAATGTCACTTCAATCATATGTCACTAGATTTTTTGACAACAAGACAACTGACAGCATGGTGGAAATTTCCAAACCAAAATTTTCAATACAAGAAATATATAAGTTATTTTTATTAACTTTTTAATAAAATAAAAAACAAAAATCGTAATATAATCTAATAATTATTTCTTGTGAAAAAAATTAACTAAAAGAGAGAGTGCATTAGAGTATCCCTCATAATATTAAAAGGAGATAGCAAATCATGTGAGTTTTACTGTCAACTGTCATATTTGATAAGTTTAAGTTGGCACAATTGGTTTACATTATTATGCTGTCCACCATTAATATATGGCTTGGTTGAAAACTGTAGAAAATACCATTTCATGAAGTTGTAAACCATGTTTATTTTGTAAACAAAATTGAGGTTTTATGTATACTTATTATTAATAATTGAAGGTAATGGATTGGTTAAGCTCAGAGAAAGTCTTACTTGATTTTGACAAGCTGGTGATAGATTAAAGCATTTGAAGTTTAACCAAACAATTGGAAAAATGCCGGGATTGTAACTTACATCAACATCCAAGGAGTTGGTTTAACTGTTTTTGTTTCCTCATTGTTGACTCCTTCAATTACCATGAAACTTCATTGGGTGCAACTAAACAACCTGAAGAACCTTCATTTGTGTTACCATAATTGATCACATTTAAGAAAGGCTCCAGACATCTAAAACCATGGAGGAATATAATAGTGAAGTTTTAAAAACTGTTGAAGACTTAGCTAACAACATCCCCATGGATATAAATGTTAGTGCAGACGTTTACAAAAGTACTGAAACCCCAAACGAGAATGATTCGAAGTTAAGTAATGCACCAAATGAATCCACGAATGATTCCGGACAATTAGATAAAAATACAATAGAAAATGAAGACCCCACACCTGAAGAATCAACTGCGCCTGATAAGTCTGCAGAGGAATGTAATTCAATATCAAATAAAGAAGCAGACAGTGAAGAAACCGCTGCAACTGCACAAAATTCAACAGATGTTCCTCCTATATCCACAAGTGACAGTGAAAAAGTTGTAGATACTGTAAGTGAAACAGGGAAAGAAGAAGAAGCTGGTGAAACTGTGCCAGAAAAAATGGATTGGACCGAATCGGAAAAAGATCCAGACAAAGTTCCTGAAAACGATAATGACACTAGCAAAAATTCTAACGAGAAACCTAGCGAGAACGAGCCAATTAGTGAAAACTCTTTAAACGATAGCAAGGAAATTGACGATGCAGAACATGACAAGCCAATCATTTCCACTGAAAGCGAAGAACCTGTAGATCCGCCTCCAGCAGAATCCCAGGATACATCTTCCGATGACAAAGAAACACCAGAACCCAGCGCTAGTGTAACAACAACAGAAGATCTGCTAGAAGCTCCTAGTGAAAATAATCCAGAATTAGAAGACAAAAAAGCAATCATTGATAGTACAGTCGACATGGAATCCAAATCGCCAGTAAGTAAAGAGCTGCAAAGCGAAGATATCACAGATACTTCCCCGATTCTTGAAGACGACAAAATAAAAAAGCCCATCATCGAAGATGAAGTCAAAGTGATCGAAGATAACGACGATCTTATTAGTAAAAGCAAAGCCACTAACGATGACAGCATGGAAATCGAGTGTGAAGAATTGGACAAAGATGGCAACGATAAAGAAAAACAGTCCGATAGGGAAAACACGGAATTCGTGCATGTTACAGAAAACGAGAAGGAGAGCGATGATATCGACAAAGACAGCGCTTCCGGGTCTCGGAGGGACATGGAACACGATCCTATTGCTTCAGACTCGTTCGAGAGTTTGAACAATGAAGACAGGGAAGGAGCTGATGAAGAATTATGCATTATTCCAGATACCGAACGTGAAATCTCGCAGGTTAGTAAACAATGATTAATTCTACAACACTTATTTTCAAATCTGTATTACTTTTAGGAAGAAAGAGATGCTGCCTCATCTATTACACCACTTCGCGATATTAGTGAAGCAACAGTATCGATTCAACCTGAAGAAAACAATCAAGAAGTACCCGAACAAACAAGCCCTTCACCCATAGTTATTTTCAAATATGAAATGGACGACCTGCAAATATGCAATGAATGCAAATTGGTAATTATTTCCCTTTTACGATTTAATTATCGCTTAATAAATACATTATTTTTACAGAAACGGAAAGTCAAATATTACTATTCAGTGAAAGATGACATAGATGCCGATGAGAAGTATCTTTGCGATGAGAACTGCTTGAACACTTTCAAGAGTAGCCAAAGTGATAAAATCGCTTTGAATTGGGAGGAAGGCGGTTTAAGAGTGAAGGATTTCTCAGGGGTCTCGAAAGAATCGACTACCAAAGACTCCACTTTGGTTAGGAAATGCGCGATGTGCAGTAAACAACCCAACGAAGATGAAATTTTGATATGGGAAATCAAGGACTTTTGCAACGAGTTTTGCCTGATCAAATATCAGAAAGAAATCGGTTCGTTCTGTTCGACCTGCAAAGGGGAAGTTAATTCGAATTCTCTCGGAAAGTACTGCGTTAGGTTCGGTACTGACATAAGGCAGTTTTGTTCGAGTCTCTGTTTAGATAAATATAAAAAAGGATTGAAAGTATGCTCCTACTGTCAGCAGGACATGTCGGGAGGCGCGCCGGGATTCTTAGCTCCTGTAGGAGACAAGGGCATATTCAAGGATTTCTGTTCCCGCGATTGCATGGAAAAATACGACGTTATGACAAACAACAAACCGCCCATTGTACCCGCAGGTACGACTTGCTCGGTATGCAAGGCTGAGAAACCCATAACGATTGAATACGAGCTAGACAGGACTACGAACTACTTTTGTGGAGAACCTTGCTTTGTGGCTTTCAGTTTCGTAAACAACATATCGCCGGGTAAATGCGGTATGTGTCGCAGGCACTTCCCGAAAGACACGCTCGAGAAGCACACGATGTATTACGATAATATCCAGCTCAGATTCTGCTCGGCCAGCTGCGAAAACATTTATATCATCGCGCATAGGAAAATCGTTCCGTGCAGCTGGTGTAAAGTAAAAAAATACAACTTCGACATGATCAGAAAACACTCGAATTCAGACACAATTATCAACATGTGCAGCGTAAACTGCCTGACCTTGTACCGAGTCTCCGTGGAAGCTGTCAGTTTGAAGCAAGCGACTTGCAGTCTATGCCAAAAATTCACTCTTCCTATGTACCACCTAACAATGTCCGATGCCACTTTGAGAAACTTCTGCTCTTACATATGCGTTTTGAATTTCCAAAACCAATACTCCAAGCCCAGCAATCGGAGCGATTCGGCGCAACCAGTCCCTACCGGACAACCAAGGAGAAACAAGCAAAACACAGAAACTGATTCAGGTAATTGTTAACCCACTTTTTATCATTTAAACCAGTTAAAAAAACCCGTTTCGTTTCCAGTTTCCATACAAGATATAAACCAATTACCAGTGATAACGAGCGTACAAAGCCTGGCATCTAACGGGAATATGGCGCAAGCGTCCGCTGTACCATCGACCATTTCGTCCATAAACACCAGAAGCACCCGCTCGAAATCTTCGAATTCCTCGTCGCAGGCGATCAACTCGTTCTCGGACGCGCCGTTCCAGGTGCAAATCAAGCAGCACTTCATCGTCCGGCCGGCGCCCATTCCCGAGCAACGAAACGTCGGAACGATGTGCTACACGCGCAAATTGAACAAGGGCACCAGCGCCCGGCCCGTCATGGTCGATCAGGAGGTGCAAACCGACGAGAGGGAGGAGAAGAAAATCCTAATACCCGTTCCCGTTCCCATTTACGTGCCCACTCCGATGCACATGTACAGCATCCCCACGCCGGTTCCCGTGCCGATACCCTTGCCGATACCGATTCCCATATTCATCCCGACTACTAGAAACTCTGCGGCTGGCATCATGAAGGAAATCAAAGTAACGTGGTGGTCGTTAGAGAAATTGCGATGTAATTAATTGTTGTAATTTCAGAAAATTCAAGTAAAAATACCGACTGATCCTTACGAAGCCGAGCTGCTGATGATGGCCGAAATGGTTGCTGAAGAAAAGAAAGAAGATATTACGGATTCGGAAAGCGATGTGGATGACGCTGGTGGGCCAGATGATGGCTACAGCCCGGAGCCTGTAGATGCCAGCAACACTTTCGGCGACGATATGTTGCAAATGGCTCTAAAAATGGCCACTGAATTAGACGAACCGCCTGTCGATCTCGAAGGCGCCCTCACCGCGAATACTATTACAGGTAATATTTAGTTTAATCCGCACAAACAAATCAGTACCAACGTTTTTGTATGTTAATCAGCACCACAAGGTGGCGAAGCGCATCCAGTGGGAGAAGAAAATGTGGACGATCAGCAACCTATGCACCATCACATGATGGGCGACAGGAACCCCGCGATCAGAGGGAGGAAGAGAGGCATGAGACAACCCCGTTCCGGGGCTAAGCGCGGCAGAAGAATGTCACATCACCAGGTCGATATGCCGATGATGCCGCACCACCAAGTCCAACAGCCGCCTCCGCCGCCCGAACCCGCGGAAAAACCCGACGCCAATATGTGTCTGAAGGTAAATTATAGCTTCATTCGAATTGAATAAAACTCAAAATGTACCTATTTCAGTACACGTTCGGAGTGAACGCCTGGAAGCAATGGGTCACGACGAAGAACGCCGAATTGGAGAAATCCTCGAGGCTCGTGAAGCTCTTCAAAACCGAAATTCTCCAATTGACCGCGGACGAACTGAATTACTCGCTTTGCCTGTTCGTGAAGGAGGTGCGGAAGCCCAACGGCGCGGAGTACGCGCCCGACACGATATACTACCTGTGCTTGGGCATCCAGCAATATTTGTTCGAAAACGGGCGCATTGATAACATATTCTGCGACGCTTACTACGAGAAGTTCACCGATTGTTTGGACGAGGTGGCGAAGAAGTTCTCGGTGCTGTACAACGATTCGCACTACATCGTGACGAGGGTCGAAGAGGAGCATTTGTGGGAGAGCAAACAGTTGGGGGCCCATTCGCCTCACGTTCTGCTGAGTACTTTGATGTTCTTCAACACCAAGCACTTTAATCTTACGGTGGGTTCACTATTTAGCGATTTATTTCTTAATTGATTGATTTTTTTTATAACAGAGCGTTGACGAGCACATGCAGTTGTCCTTTTCGCACATTATGAAACATTGGAAGAGAAATCCGAATCAACCGGGGGCTTCTAAAGTTCCGGGTTCTAGGAATGTCTTGTTGCGCTTCTATCCACCACAAAGTGCTATACGTACGTAAAAATAACAATTAATAAATACAATTACTTAAAAAAATATTTCTCGTAGAAAACAACGCTAGGAAAAAGAAAGTTTACGAGCAACAAGAAAACGAAGAAAATCCATTGAGATGTCCTGTGAAACTCTACGAATTCTACTTATCCAAATGGTAAGTATAATTACACTTTTTTTGTATTAAAAACTAATAAAATTGACAATTTACAGTCCGGAGAGTGTGAAGACGAGAAACGATGTTTTCTATCTGCAACCGGAACGTTCCTGCGTACCGGACAGTCCGGTTTGGTACTCGACGATGCCTTTGCCGAAGGAGGCCCTCGAGAAAATGCTTCACAGGGTCAAAATGGTGAAAGAAATTAACGTTGCCCTTTTAACCAGCTAAGTGAATTTTAATGGACCACCTTCCATTGGACATTTTAAATTTAAGTACCTAACTGATTGAAACAAATATGAAGCTAACGTTGTAGTTGAATTTGTTTAAAAACAGGTGTAGAGTGCGTTGTGTAGTAGTGGGATGATTTGTTAAAATATTCTTCCATTTAAAAGAAAATGTATTGTTATAAAACTCACTGTAACTGAATTATAATGCACTCTATGTAATTTTCCTTTAGTCTTAATCACTTACTCGATTATAATTTATATGAAAAACGAATTCACTGCTGTTAGTTACCCTTCCTACAGAGACATTTGTAGACAATTTTTGATAAATATTTCTTACCTTGATGTTATTATAACTATGTGTAGTTAACAATTTAAAAACTTCTGTAATGTCCACTGATACGTTATATAATTTAATTATATATTTACAAAATAATTCCTGATGTTGATCAATGACTAGCGAATTTCATGTGTTGATATAAGATTTATGAATATTTGATAACATAAAAGCTTATAATTTTCTCCAATTATTACTAACTAAAACTGTAAAATAGTAATTAGTTAACATTTAGAATTGAGTTTTATACACTGTGAATTATAAATAAATTAGGCACTTTGTTTATCTTTTAGAATTGATTTTTTTGGTAACAATAGCATGTAAGATTTTATACAAATATTTTCAAGTTTCCAGCAACCGAACTGCATGTTTTACTTGTGATGTAAAAACAGTTTAAACGTTGTAGTAAAAAATAGTACCTTACGTTCAGAAGTATATTTAGATATACGGGGTTTATTGTGAAAAAATTGTCACAAAATTTGTAAAAAAAAATCTTTGTTGTATTCCTATTCAGAAGCACCTTACTGATATTCACATTATTCTTGAACAGTTTGTAATTTGTAAAAAAGTATAATATGCTTTGTTAATTTTTCTAATTACGTATTTTTCCAAATAAACCTTTGAATACTTATTAAGTTAATTACATTTGCCTCAAAAATTTCGCCTTTCGATAAAAATTATTCAGAAACACTTGGAATGGGATTGATAAAACGCTAATGAGTGGGCACATTTGCTACATTTATTTAACAATCTGTATGTTATATAACAATTAGAATACAGGAGAACATGCTTAACACACGAAAAGCTACATCCTAAATGCTATAATGCTAACAGTTTTGAACGCAACAGATGTAAAATTATTTATCCGCGTGGCTAAAAGAAAAACTATTTATATACTATATTACATCTCTAAATAATTACATACTTATTTCATTCATATATATTATATACACAGAAATAACAAAATATAATAGAATTTTTAATCTTTTAATAAAAATAGATAATTTACAAACGATTTAAATGAATATACCAAAAAACAGCATATATAGCAAATGGAAATGCAGTATTATGTATAAAGTGACACTTTTATTTTAAAATGCATAATATATATTTAATATACGAAGGTGTAGACCCTATATGCTATATACCATCACAAATTAAGTACGAAAAATACCATTTAGTTTTTTTTTTCAAAATGACTAGAGTACGATGAATCCTACAAACGAATCCCAACAAGGAAAAGTATACCTAGGTACTAATTAAATGGGAATGTGTACGATTT
Source organism: Phyllotreta striolata (assembly GCA_918026865.1). Taxonomy (NCBI): domain Eukaryota; kingdom Metazoa; phylum Arthropoda; class Insecta; order Coleoptera; family Chrysomelidae; genus Phyllotreta; species Phyllotreta striolata. The sequence continues at coordinate 4,637,439 of OU900103.1, read as the reverse complement.
ATTCAAAAATGCTTACAAAAGCGCTGTAACACCCTTTTGTTGCCAATTAAAAAGACTTTTGAATTAACAAGTCGCTATGGAATGGTTACTTATGGATTATCCAGCAACATTTGCACGCTGATATGGTATTTGTGGAAATGAACGACCTATTACTCTATTCATACATATTATGACACATTTAAAAATAATAACAGTGCTGCTCAAAATTTCTTCAATAAGCCACTGTTTTATTAAGCCTTAATTCTTTTACGCTTCGATGCAAGCCAAAAGATATACAAACAGACTCGGCAATCATTGTTGTTCTTCACAGTAGGCAATTTCTGCACAAATATGCCAGTTTTTAAGAAACGATTCGGCAAAGTTAAATTACCACAAACAAGGCCAAAATTAACCGAAAGGAATTCAGTAAATAAACATAAAATATATCAGTCTGGAGTATTAAAACAAATTATTTTAAATCAGTCTCGTCCTGCAATATGTCCTCAATCTCTTGCTCCCAGTTATCGCTTTTCGAATTCGTCGATTTTTGTTCACTGACCATTTCATAATCCTGCAATTCTGCTTCGAGTTCTCTCTCCCATTCTTCTTCTATGTGAACAATATTGGGATAAGGAAAAAGGCGAAAAATAAATAAAATAGCTCGGAGTATTCTTTTGACGCCGATCGGGCTAGGTTTTCTTTTAAAAACACAACTTTTTCGAAAGAGAACCTCAGTCAAAATAATAAAAAGCTATATGCATAAAACATTGAGCAATCTTGTCTTCAACCAGATGCTCAGAACGTTAGTTTCCTGATTGTTTTGTATATATATTTTTTTTGAGGAAATCTGAGCAACTGGTGGGTCCACACCTTATAAGAAACCGTTTAGAAATGAAAAATTTTTAGCAAAATTCCCTTAATATTTTTATAATTGGGATTTCCTCAGTTTTCAAATACAAATTGACACTTTTAACCAAATCCACGTTACTTGCCAAAATAGTTACATTTCTGTTTTAAGTGAATACAAATTAATTTAATTACGTTGGACGTTTGATATGTACAAATGAATTTCTATCTGAAAATCGAGGTGAAAAATTTTTCATTTGGAAAGCTGTATAAATCTTAAAACAGTTATATGTACTTCTACCAACATTTTAATATTATTAGTATAATTCCAACCAATCTGTTTTGTATTGTCATTTTTAAGCGACTCAAACTGGACCCATGTCATAATTTTAGGAAGACAAAGGTATAATTTACACATTTACACAAGAGTAGATATATAACTTTTACATATTTATACAGGTTATCACAAAAATATGTGTACAAATTAGTACCTACTTATCCAACGTTATTGCCACATTCAACCCGTGTTAATCACCAATCCAGGTACCCAAATGTACAAATAATTTAGTAACCAACACCCTATTGCCAAAAATACATAGTTACAAATATTTAGAAAAGCTTTGTTAACAAAAATTACCCCAAGGGTCACAGTCTAGTCCACTGCAAGAAACAGAATTGCTCAAATATCGTTTGCGTTGAATTTGTGCACACAAATATTTTAGTTTTCACGATCCAGCTTACTTGAATTTTTAGTATATTTACCTATGTACTAAGTAATTTGCCATGGCTTTTGTAATTATTATTAAAATAGTTTGTATTTAGCCCGTAAGTTCTGGGGATGCAATACTCAATCATGAATATTAGTTAATAATTAAGTACTTTGCACAAATTCGTAAAACATTTAGTTAATTGAACAAAATGTACCCAGTGGACATAGAACAACAAAATACAACAGCATTGACACCATGCAATGTTAATTTTATTTTAGATATCGGAACTACAGCATTAGAATATAATACTGTTCTATTCTTATTAATCCTAATACAAATAACATTTCGTAAATAATTTTTTATTCATACAAGGTGATTAAAATTTGATTGATTTTTTTTTAATAATAAACCTCTAAGTACTAACAGACAAAAATATATTTTATTACACAGAATAGAATAGACATTTAATGATTTCAATTTATTGAAACAAATATCACATCTAGATGACACATTTGAAATTTTCAAGAAGCAAAAACAACAATTTTATCGCCATACAACATTTAGTTATTCTTTAAACATCAACGTTACTGATGTACTTATATAATTTGAATCAAATTCAACTCACCCTGTATTTAAATGACTATGGTGTGAAGCAAGTTAAATAAAAACAGGGTTTGTGTACGTAAAGCCAAACTAAGTTAAATTAAAAGTGACTTGTTAAAGTAGGAAGATATTTTTTAGACTAATACAAGTCCGGGATTTGGGATAGTAAGGAAGTGAGATGTCGACGATCCTCTTAAGCTGCGACAAAACAAAACAGGAAACTAACCACATGTTTTCTTACGCTATTGTTAATAGTTAATTAGTTAATTGTAATGAACATGCAAATAATCCATCATCTTCTGCTACTAACTCGTTTCGATCGAAACCTAACGAGAAGATAATGGACGATCAAGCTATCTTAGTATCTTACCATTATGCTTGGAGCCCATTGCGAGTTTTTTCATTCCTTCGCGCACTTCATTCAAATCTTCGCTACTGGCTTGGAGTGTGTCAGACACAAATTCATGCATATCTTTTTTTGAACTATCTACTTAATAATAAAAAAAACTCAAAAATGATGAACTGTTGTCAAACTATAGCACAATAAAATTCGCTTTTGTTTCTCCAAGGCAAACTTAGATTTTTAGCAACGGGACATTTCCAGCAAGATTATGAGACTACACAAGGATTGTTCGCGTGAGTTAGCCTACTTGATGTAATAAAAAAAATCGAAGTAAGTTTGGTTGTAATGGTCTTGATGATAAAAGTTCTAGCTTATAGTCGCTTCTTGGTCATATAAAATTAAACTATCCTTGGGTAGTTTTATATTCTCGATTTTTACGTAAGTCAAAAGAAAATAGTTAGCCTTGAATGTCAAAAAATACTTGACAGTTGATTATAAGGTTTGCGATTGTTAAGATTTCCAATGGTAACTTTGATTTGTTATAATTTCGTGATTTCTTTAAATGTCAATAATTTTACGTTCGTCGGTATTACAGATTTCTGTATTTCACATTTCAATATTTTTTTGTAAATCCTCCTTTCATTATTTTTTCATTTAAATACTGCAATATTCAACGGGATGTCCATATTTGTAATTATTGTGCTATAGTTTAGAATAACTAAATAAAAATATTTCGAATATGTATTATTTAGATATAAATCGAATTGGATTCGATACGAAGCATATACGAAATCCGGCGTGTGCGAAGGATTTGCCAATATCCCTAAATATGAAGGACATTGATATAACTCACCTATAAGTTGATCTGAAGTGTAAGTTTCGGTAGCGGATTGACTATCACCCTCTCTCGACATGAACGACAATTCATTCGCTTGACAAATTAGGCTTACGCGGTAGAAATAATTTCTCCAGAAGTTCTCTTCCGTAATTCTGCGGGACAAAATCCCCGTGTCATATTTCGCCGAGGAAATCGAAAGAAAATGAACACTTACACTTTAGGCACGAGTTCATAACGCATCTTCTCCAAGTTGGGATCCTGCTCCATGATGGACATAGCGACCGGATAAGACACTTCGTAGTCGAATTGGAAATCGACACCAGCTGGCGGACTACGTACAAAATTCCTACGGTCAGTCGACAAGCTGAGACACTCGTCTTTCAGGGCCTCCTCGTTGGCGCAGCCCACCCATGGGGGCACGGCGCTGGCGGCGTTGTTGCCTTGGGTTTTAATAAAAGCGTCCTGTTCTTTGTTGAACTCGCCTAGTATGCTCTATAAATACAACCATTCAATTGTATGATCGATATTTTAAACGAATTTAATTACTGAGAGTATACCCCACGAATAACCTGAACAGGCGAAATACTCACGTTTTTTTCAACGGATTCTTTAATTTTAGCGCTCGCTTCGCTTACGGTTTTCCCAGCCTTATTTACAGCAGAATACAGAAAACTACCGAATGATTTAGCGCCAGCTAAAGCCTTAGTTTGTACTGAAAAACAAACGTAATTTCTAAACCCAGGATTCAATACCTCACACAAATACAACATTTATCTCATCATAAACCAAACCTAAGAAAAAAAGGGTAACGAGCGTACAATTACACTTTAAATATTCATTACCCATTTTCTCGATTTACATTAAAATAGCACCAAGAAGTAAAGTATGTCGAGTAAAAGAGAAGAAACAGTTACCTTCAGACACTTATACAACATCGACAACAACAACAACATATCTTTATTTTGTACATACCATTTGCAAATTGACTATCTTTGTCTTCGGTAGGAGATTCGGCAGCGGATTGAGGTCCCGAATCAGCTCCACCGGTAGCACTGTAATTTCTGGATTAAGTTTTTGGGTTATACTACTGTATTTAGAGAAAGTAAGAAACCTGCCGGAAGAGGTGCCAGATAGTCTGGCACAGAAGGAGCAACAGTAGAAGAATCAATCAATGTAGAAAAAAATCATTAAAGTAACAAGCTCAGAAGAACTAGTTAAGAATCAAATACTGAAGTACTATTGCTGAAAAATTACTGACTACTGAAGAATTTACTCGGAACACATATCTTCACATATTTTGAATTAATTTTGTAATCGAATTCATCTGCAGCCCTTACTTTCTCTCTCAAAGTGGTGAAGTAAGCAACGGAACTGTCTGGAGATGCGAACATACCTGGAGTTATCATCGTCGTCCTTTACAGGCTGCACGTCGGGTTCCTGGGTATCGGCAGCCTCGGTAGCAGCAGGTTGATCCAGGACGTCCGAGGAGCCTGCCTCGTTCTCGTTTTTCCTCAGCTTCGGGATGCTCGAGCCCAGCCAACCTCCGATGCCCTCGATTTGGTTTTTCACGTTGGAGAACATCTCTAATCGCCCTCCCGGAGCCGCCGCTTTGGTCGGACTGAAAGATACAGTTTCAAGTGCACCCTATTGATTTCGATTAGTGTAAAGCATATTGAACTGTAAAGGATTTAATCTTCCTTCTGGAGCTGCTTTAGTTAGACATTTAAAGTGCATATGTACGCACCAATTAATAGGATTAAAAATTCAAAAACATAACGTGAAAACAAATAATAATTCAGACAAAACAACTGCACCTGTTTAAGTGTAATTAAATAAACGATTCGAGATAACGCTTCGTTTTATTTGTGATAAATTTAATTGGTTAATAAACTGAAGTAATTATCTTCGTCGGAGAGTAAATAGGCTAATTCATAGTCAATAAACGGCCCGTTGGTACCCGATGGAAACTTTGGCAAGAGTACAATAAGCGAATAATCGAGATTTGTAATCAATAAAAAATAGGTCAAATCAAAATTACCTTCCTTCCTTCTTCTCCGGTCCAACAAGTGTACTAGTGTCTTCCGTAGGTGTGGGGACTTTTTCCTCCTGCTCGCCCTTAACGGTTCCCATCCAGGAAGATACTTGGCTGGTGAGACCAGTAAACATTTTTGCTGATGCGAGAGATCAATATAACTAAAGGAATCGAGTGTTCTAGTGTTTGGTAACGCACGTCGTATTCGCTGCGATTAGGTGACGCACAAAAATGACATATTATTTCAGTTAAAAAAGTGGTATTAATTTTTGGAGCGATTGGGAATATTCGGGACCTTTCACACCAAGAACTTGTCAATTTTGCTAGCCACCTTGCGCTTCAAACGTGCGCTTGGAATCTTCGATTCCGTCGTAAAGCGGCGTTGCCAAACCAACAGAACAGATCAACTCCTACACTTCCACTTCGATGTAACAGTACGATGAAAACTCGTCTGAGTAGTGGACATTTTCCGACATGTGGCAACGTTGGATGAATTCGATTGACCAATAACCGCCCCGGATACGTTATAGAACCAATGCGTCTTCGCGTTTTCCGAAAACTGCGCATCATGTCACACCTTTTCGTAATTTTGCTTCTTGATCTATTTTCTCTCAAGGTCGCGCAATAGCGAGGATTAATTTCACTCTGCCAGCCCTTTTAATTTATTTGTATTGTATTATTGCTCTGGAGCGGGAAGCGAAATTTTAATAACGTTTTTATTGGTTCATTCAATCAAAGGAAAATCTCATTTTAAAAATTTTCCACAATTCAATGACATTTTTAATTTTCGGTCGAACGATCAAAGAGATTGCGATTTATTAGAAATACTGCGTCTAAAGAAGCACCCTAGATAACGCGTCAAAGTTTCAATAAATAAAAATTGAAGAAAATTCAATGAATTGTACATTTTTATAATGAAGCGGGAAAAACATATGACAATTTTGACAAATGGAAAAGCAGTAAGCGCCATCTAGACAACTTTTAAACTAAAATAAGAGATGCTAGAGTGACTTTTCTAGAGAGCGATTAAAAATCGTCCATCTTTGTTTAATGACATTTATACGCATTTGTCAGAACGCGATGAATGCATACTAAATATTTGCAATTATTTCGAATACGAAATGATAAATTTAATCAAATTAGCGTTACTTCAATGCTCCTTTGCTGAATTATTTCGTGTTTGGTGTTTTATGTGGAAAGTGAACGTGTTATATTGAATTGGATTAATTCCAATAATCCAACTCATTGACCTGTTCCAAAATAACAGATTCGAGATTACGTTACCATCCCTAGCAACAGCAGTCTCACCCCTACCTAAAGAACATCACTGTTTGTGTTTTTCGTTTGCATTAAAGTCAATTGTCTGTTTATAAATTCGCCATTTGTTTGCATCAATTATCAAAATCAAAAGTTGTAACATCCACTAGTGAAATTAGTACAATGGGTTAAGTAATAAGCGAATGATATATGGATTTACTCAGCGACCAGTGCAGTACAAGCAACGGACTTCGGGTGAAATCTCAGCAAACGCTTCATCAAAACAAACTCGGTCACCTGAATAATACAACTTATTGCTGGCAGTACATATAAGAAAAGTGAATTATTTTCATGGTGATTATCGTCAGAGGAATAAAAATGTAGAAAACATGCAATATATTAGTTTTTAAAAACCTTGTTAAATGTCAACTGCAATGTTGTTGACAGCTTTACAATTTTTCTCCAAAAAAGAACGTTTATATTGTTTATATGATTATCTTAAACAATTAGATAATAGTTTCGAGGTATACAGTGTAAAATTTCAGTTGTAATTTAACAATTATAAAACCAACTAATTACTTAGGTTATGTCAGTTATGTATAAGAAACGAAAATCTTTTACATGATATCTTTGGACACTATATTAAGATTTAACTATGGTTTTTGGATAAAAAAATTAATTTGTGGAGATGGATCCAGGAGTTCCAAGTGTACCCATCACCACGTTAGCTGGTGTAGCAAGTCTTACTGACTGTAAGTATTAAGTAGATCAATTTTACATACTCGTACTACTATAAAAGTTATTCTACATTACATTATTAACAACTACTTTATGTTGTCAAATGAAATTGCAACAATTCACTCTATTATTGTGTTTTAATAACAGAATAATATTAAATACTCCGTTTGTATATTTTCTAATTGAGGTTATACCTTTATCGATGTGAAGTAATAACGTAATTGGGTTTTTAGTGCTCCCAGAAATGCCTTTACCGACCCCCTCGCCACAAACACTTAGTAATAAATCGTTACTCTTTCATCCAAGAGTAGCAGAGGAAGCTCAGAATTTACTAGGCGTTCGAGATGAAGTTTTGGTACCCCAGTTAGTTCAGTCATTAGAGAAGACGTCTGCTGAACACATGTAAGTACTGAAACAACCTCAAGTTAAATATCATAACGACAATTCAATTCCAGAGAGGTGAAAGATAACTATGCAGGAGCAGAGTCTAGGCTTGAACAGCAGGAATCCATGCCGGAACTGTTACGAGCTCTCTTAGACACGAATGCTACAATTTTTAGTGACAACAAATGTAAGTTAAAATAAATAATCATCATGTAAGTACATCGGTCACACATTACCAATATTTCAGCTCAAGCGTCTATCCAAATGATACAGCAATTGCAAATGACAATGATGCAAAACCAACAGCAAATGCAGCAGTTCCAAATGCAGGCGCAAGCGCAGACCCTGCAGCAGCAACAGCGAACGGAACAATCTCAAGCACAATCGCAATGGAATCATACGGGTCAATCACCGGGACAGGTAATGTTTTCGTGCAATTACGCCCAGTTACTGTGTTACTAAATTCGTGAATTAATTGTGCAGAACGTGAAAGGTGACAAGCAATTCGATCAAAATCAAGCAAAAAGCAATTCCCTACCTAGTTCTAATGTACATAATACCAATCAAAGTATAAGTGTAGCCGAGATGGGTAATAATGCGAGCGGCAATTTTTCAAATCAAGGTGAGATTCATTGGAAATGCTACTTATTCAATTTAAACTAATATCTATTACATATCAGGACAATTAAACCAAGATCAGTCGAACCTATTGATGGCTGACAGAGCAATGCAACCAGACCAAAGTGTTTTAAATCCGTCCGAGTCTGAACAAAAACAAAAATTTGTTCAGTTCAATCAACCTGGTACTGTAAATAATGTGTATAACACTCGTCTACCAGAAAATAAACAAACTTCACAGACATCTACCAGCGAACTGAGGCAGTTGAGGAGGAACCCTATGAGAGGTAAACCCGTTTAATCCCTAAACAAACCAACAATTTCTACACAACTAATTCAATCTAGGTCAAACGAGCGCAACGAAGACCGATTCAGCGACGCCTACTTCCACTCTACAAATGAAACACCAGTTCGACTTCGATCCAGACCAAGAAACCGACGATTCCAGACTCGACCACGACTCGATGGACAAATCGATCTGCGGCGATTCGCTAATAAAGCAGCCGGTAATCAAACTCAACCGGCTGACCGAAGAAGACCAATTGCTGCTGCAGAAGAGCGTCAAGGAATTCGTCGAGAGCAAACCGAAGCTGGCCAAAGACATGGGCATCGACGTGAACGAAGACCGGTCGGAGTCCGACGGCGACGGCGACGGCGAAGCGTCGAGGCGCGGCAAGCGCAAGCGCAGCGGCGACAAGAGCGACGACGACTACCACCCGGACACGTTCTCCGCCTTGGTCGAGAGCAAAAGGCGAAAGGTCGTCTCCGAGGAGGTGCCGGAGCTCGTGGTTACCAAACCGAAGTTGCGCAGGGTGGAGAAGAAGTTCGTGCCGGTGTTGGAGAAGCTCTCGCAGGAGGAGCTGATGGAGACCAACACCTACCACAAGTTCAACAAATCGATAGAGCACATTCTGAGGTCCGTCGAGGATATTGATATCACAAAAATAGGTACGATCGCGGTAAGATGGTGGTAAATTAGGTTTTTATTGAAACCATTTTGCAGGCGAAGAAGGTATGATTCAGGAAGAGGGATTGTTGAATCGGAGCGTTATGCAAGAATTGTGCACGGAAGCAGCTAAGTTGAAGATTCTTGGTGCAATGGAAATGATACCTACAGAAAAGCTAACTAGGTTGTTGAATATACTGGAATTGAATATTCGAGGAGGAGATAAGGTTTCGCCGATATCTGACGTATGTAAAATATGCGAAAATTAACTCTAGCTAAAGAAGGATTTTTATTTTAGGAAGACAATGAAAGTATTCGTCAGTTATGGTTGGAAACTACGATGGAGAGAGTAATGGGCGCTGCGGATGCTTGTTTAGTTTGCTTGTACATTATGACATCCAGAAACATGTCAAAACGGGTTTACCTAGAAGATGTTATTGACAGGGTTGTTCTTTACATACGATATCACCTTCACAACACCATATTTCCATCGTTTGATTCTACTTACATGTATGTAAAGAGATTATAAATGTGGAAACGATTTATTATTTTTTGATTTTTTCCATAGGTTGGATAATAAAAAGAAAGATGGCCGCAAGAAGAAGAACAACCACGTTACTGAAAAAGGCATTGTTCTTTTGTACACAAAAATATCCGAACTAGTAAATTTGTTAGCCGAATTATTGAATATCCAAGTTTTAACTGATACTTCCGTATTGCACGCCTCCTCCATGGGCGTCTCGCCATTTTTCGCAGAAAACGTCAATGAACTCCAACTGGCTTGTCTAAAACTCGTAACCACTGTAAGTTATATCGATCAACAGCCCTCCATGATATTCACTTTCATTTATTCGCAGATTTTTACGAAATACGAAACGCACAGAAGGGTGTTGTTGGACGATATCTTAGCTTCTATTGCCCGTCTTCCCAGTACAAAGCGAAGTAAACGAACATACAGGCTGAACAGCGAAGAAAACATCCAGATGTTAACCGCTTTAGTCCTGCAGCTTATTCAATGCGTAGCAGCTTTACCCGATAGTTTCCAAAAGGATTCGAAAAATAAAACCCAAAACACCAACGAAAAATCAACACCGAAGGTAATCTATCATACACTGATATAAATATCGTTACTAGACGCTATATATTTCCAGGTCGACCCCGACATTCTTATTTGCAATAAATACGAAAAAGCGACCCACATAGCAGGAACATTCCTGTCTGTGTTTTTGAACAAATGCGGCAGCAAGCAGGAGGAGATCGACTATCGCCCTCTGTTCGAGAATTTCGTCCAAGATCTGCTCGCCACCGTCAACAAACCCGAATGGCCGGCCACGGAACTGCTGCTGTTCCTGCTGGGCAAAATGCTGGTGCAGAATTTCTCGAACCGAGACGCCGACATGCCGCTGAGAGTGGCCAGCTTGGACTACTTGGGCGTAGTCGCCGCGAAATTGAGGAAGGACAGCGTCGTGTCCAGGTGCAAATTGAACACCATCGACCAGATGATCAAGGACATCAAGCAGGAGGAGCAGAAGGACAACGACGAGTTGCCTTCTAAAAAAGTAAGCCGCCTAGTGTTCTACGAACGTTTAAATTTATTTCGATTTTTCTATCAGAAGAAGAACGACATGGTGAATTGCGATCACGAGCGCACGTTGTTCCTGCAGCGCGTCCTGCTCGATTTCCTGGCCGTGAACTCGCAGAACGACGAAGCCTACAAGTACGCGAGGCATTTTTACATCGCCCAATGGTACAAGGACGCCTTGTACAAGAAGAGCCAAATAGCTTCGGGCGACAATAAAAACGTAAATACCAACAACAATCACAAAAGTAAGAAGTGCCAGGAAGAGACCGAAGACGAAGATTCCGACGATGAGCGAAACAATAAGTCGAAGAAAACGCCCGATCAACAGAACGCCGATAAATACCAGCAAATCGACGAAAACAAGAAATTCTTGTTGAGCAAGATTAAACCGTTTCAGGAAGCTATTTCTAGTGGCAACAGAATCCAAGTGTATCAAACCTACATTGATTACACCAGCGCGGAATTAATCGCCCAATTTTTGGCATCTAAGCGGTACTTTTCGCAAAGCTTCGATCAGTACCTCAAAGCCGTAAGTAACCTTTATTTCCACCTCGTTACCTATTAATTCATCGCAATCATTTCTCCAGATCTTGATCGTTTTGAAAGAGAACTCGATTGCTATAAGGACAAAGGCCATGAAATGCCTGACGATGATCGTCGAGGCCGATCCCGCCGTCCTGGGACGACACGACATGCAAATGGGCGTGAACATGTCGTTCCTGGATCTCTCCACGTCCGTACGAGAAGCAGCCGTAGATTTAGTAGGGAAATTCGTGCTGAGCCGGCCGGAATTGATAAGCAAGTATTACGAAATGCTGTCCGCTCGAATATTAGACACCGGCGTGAGCGTCAGGAAGAGGGTCATAAAGATCCTCAAAGACATCTGCATCGAATACCCGGAATTTCCCAAAGTCCCCGAGCTCTGCGTCAAGATGATCCGGCGGGTCAACGACGAAGAAGGCATCAGAAAATTAGTCATGGAAGTGTTTCAGAACATGTGGTTCACTCCATCCAAAGACGCCTTCCTTCTCAGGAAAGTCATGAACATTACGGACGTGGTGGCTTACTCGAAAGAAATCGGATTGGAGTGGTTCGAACAACTTTTAGTTAGCGTAAGTATCGATAGTATTTTTCTGAAACGATAGCGTGTTTATTGTGTGTATTATTCCAGTTGTTCAAGCCGAAAGAAGACAAGGATGATTCCACGAAGATAGTTACGGAACCGCCTAAAGCTTTAATCCTCGCCTGCCGGCAAATCGTCGATTGTCTGATAGAAAACGTGCTGAGCTTGGAGGAAAACAACGAGAAGAGCGGCTCCTCCCAAAGGCTCGTCGCTTGCTTGACCACGTTACATTTGTTCGCCAAGATCAGGCCGCAGCTTCTGGTGAAACATGCCAGCACGCTGCAGCCTTACCTCGGCTTGAAATGCCAAACTCTGGGCGACATACAGATCATCAGCAGCGTCGCGAAAATGCTGGAGCTGGTGGTGCCGCTGATGGAGCACCCGAGCGATTCGTTCCTGGCGCAGCTCGAAGAGGACGCCATAAAGTTGGTGCTGCAGCACGACAGGCTGATCGTGAGCAGCTGCCTGTCCTGCTTGAGTTCGATCATCAACAAGGTCACGAGGAATTTCAAGCTGATCAGGGACTGCTTCAAGAAGTGCTACGACTTCCTCATCAAGTACAGGGGCTGGATCGAGACGAATTGCAGGCAGTACCTCGAAGTGAAGCAGAGGAATTTCTTCAGGCGGGCTTTGTTCATCGTCGGGTTGCTCTTGAGGCACTTCGATTTTCAAAATCCCGAAGTATTGGGCGACTACTCGGTAAGATTCGGCTGGTTAATCGATTACCGGTTAGTAAAATAGTTTTATTGCAGCCCGATTTGAAGGACGAAGTTTATCAAAACATGGCGTATTTCTTGCAAACGGACGACATTGATATACAGACTAACACGTTGAAGGCTATAGGCAGCATATGCATCAGGCATTACGAGTTTATGTTGCAAGACGAATTAAAAAATTTCTACCACAAACAGCTAACCTGCGAGGACGCTCCGCTGCGTATGAAAGTTGAAGTACTCGTCAATATTGAAAGTTATCTAATCGAAGAAGACAATAGGATGATTCAACAGGATTTAGAATGTAAGTAGTTGAATGAAGAGTAATTGTTTCCTCTAATATGTCGGTTTGTTATAGGGAAAACGAGGGGTAAAAAGGAGAATTTAAAAGAAATGTGTGATTTATCCTCTGGAATGGCCAGTACAATAATCCAACTGTACCAAATAGAAATAGCATCGTCTTACTTGCACCCCAGCCTTCAAGTACGACAGCAAGCGTTGAAAGTGGTGAAATTAATCCTGCAACAGGGTCTTGTGCATCCGGCGCCCATCCTGCCTTACCTAATTTGCATGAGTACCGACCCAGACTTGATGATATCCCACAGCGCCGACAAGCAACTGTTGGAAATCGAGAAGAAGTACCCCACGTTCAACAACATGAAATCCTCAGTGGGCATCCAGCTGTCCTATCAGCTGCAAAATATCTTGCAAAACGAATCGATCGTCAGAGGTTTCAAGGTTAAGGAAAAGGGCGAATACCCCAGCGCCTTGAATGGCTACTTGTACACATTGTTCCGTGGTTCCAGACAGCAAAGACGTGCCTTAATACTTTACATTTTAAAACAGTTCGACGAGCAAACCGTAAGTACTATCAAACTTACCTTGAACGCGGTTAATTAATTGGTGGTTTTTCAGCGGGCCACTCTCTCTTACATGCTGTATTTAGCCGATCATTTGGCATACTTCCCTTACCAAGTACAGGACGAGCCGCTGTTCACTGTCCATCACATCAACAACAAGATAACTTCTTCCGGAACGAATCTCCTGCAAAATTTCAAAGACGTATGTACAAATTATAAAAACTCTAAAGTATACACTAACCGGTATTCCGATATTCAGGGGTTGCTGATGATCGAGGGGCACACCCCGATGAAAGTCATAGGCAACGAGAACGACGAGGCGAACGTGGTTTCCGCGTTGGACGAGGACGACGACGACGAGGAACTGCTCCTGACGCGAGTACCTGAGGACACCAGCCAGCTCCAAGCCTGCATGACGGCCGCGCAGGGGTGCATGTTGCTGTTGATGCTGAAGCAGCACATCAAAGATGTTTACGGTTTAACCGACGGGTACGTTCGCTGCCGTCCGGGCTCTTTCGATCGGGTCTCAATGGTTGCGTTTTAGGAAAATTCAGCGGTACTCTCCGCTGGAGCCTGCGAAGGTGTACGAGAAAGCCATACAGCGCAGATCGAACAGCTTGTTTAACCCGAAAGCGACTATACAGAAGCTCAAGGAAGGCAAACCGGCTGAATATTTGGACGAAAACGGCAGGAGGGAACTTATTCAACAATACATTGATGTAAGTAATTAAAAGTTTGGTCACAATTAAGTTATTTACGGCGAATTTTTTTTGTGTAGTTCAAGCAGTTGATGATGCAACTCGATCCGAAAGATCAGGACGAGGACGAAAACGCTCCGAAAATTCCTTTTTTGAATACTTCCAATACGGACGGATCAGGTAACCCAGGAGCCGCGTCTACAATACTTACCGAAAACGACCAAATAGTACTCGATAATTATAATGTAAGTCATTCGAAGCTAGTTATTTAAATGATATCTAAACGATTTTTCTTAATGCAGGATACCACGCCGAAAGTGCCCAAATTGGTGATATCGAATCGAAGGTTTGATAGTGATACGAAACGTACCATTAGGACTCCAAAAACGGATAAAGTGAAAAAACACAGACACAAAAAGAAACGGCGGAAGTTCGCGAGTTCGTCGAGTGAAAACGATTTTAGTGATCCTGACTTTATGGCCTAGCTATAGACTTCGGGCGACTCGCTGTTCCGGCTGCGCAGTAAGTTTTCAAGTCGAATCATTTCGATCGGAAATTTGCAGATGATGAAATTTTTATATGATGTAGTGAAAGTTAAAAAGAAGCACTCTTAATTGTAAATATACTCCTTAATGTTCAATTCCTAAGAAAAAAAAACTAATGGTGATTGTTCTATATTATTGTTTTTGTTCGACATTTGTCGAGATTTTCACATCTTTTATTATAAATAATAATAGAGAAGTATATCGAATGTGAGGATCTCTTCAGTAGTACATTTTGCATAGTTTTCGTATCACAATTGTTTTCGATAACTATATGAATCAGGTGATTCTTGAGAGTATTAGAAAGAACATCGATTTCTTCTAACTAGTCTAAGAGTTGAATTTGTTTTCCTTTTATTTAAATTTATTTAACAAATATTTGTTTATATATATTTTTAATTTGTAATATCGACATTTCGTTTTATTTCTCACATCAAAAAATCTATTCAAAAGACAATTTTTTTAAAAAGACAAATTTTACCACGAGATTTTAAAATAATATGAAATTATTACAACTAGAAAATTAGGCGAATTGCTTTAAATTTGTCATTTTAATATAATGAACATTTGACTGTAAGAGTTTCGCTTATAAAAATAGCGCATGCGTTCTGTTTTCAGTATTTTAACCTACCTAAGGAAATGTTGATGTTGCTTAAATTTTCAAAGACCAAACTTTTAATTCAATTACGTCTATTGCGAAATGTTTCTGCATTGGTATTTCATATACAGTACAATTTCTGCTGATGTACAACAGAGTTTTTCATAATGTGCTTTATTTTCTCAGTTACATTGAGTGTTAAAACGTAGCAATTAGAAGAAAGTGGTTTTAGCAGTAAAGGTTTTTAATAAAAATAAAATCAACTATGCATATACGTTGAATGTACAGTATTTTAGTTCGTAATCGAGAAAACGTAGATCAATTTAACCAATTTAAGTTTCTACCTATACGTATATTAAAATTAACGTTAAGGAATAAATACTAAGTGAATTACCAGTTGCAATTAACATCCAACCCAAATGTGGAATTGATTTATTTAAAGAAAAAAATTAAATAAACTGAATCATCCTGGTTTAACACTATATTTTTCTGCTTGTAAATAGATTTATAAAATATTTTATATTCAGTTTTGTCGCTGTTTTAAACATGAAATTTTACATAGAAATTGATTCCAACTTTTGTTAGAATATAGCACAAAGAAATTGACGCTCGATTTAATTATTTATTATTATTATATTAAAGTTTAATGCAAATTAATATAGCCTACGAAGTGAAATATTTGAATGAAATAATTTAAATAGGAATGACCTTTCCTAAATAACGCAGGAATTTATATTTTAAATTCAACTAAATTCTCTGTGCTGTAAATCTTGTTTTTTTTATTAATTTAAAATGTTATAAAACTTTCAAAATGTATGTTGTTCAATTCGATACCGATAGTCTGAAGCAAGCGTATTCGCATTTCAATCGAGTTCCATTTCACAAACCCATTTTTTTAATGATTAAATTTGATAGCGGTATTTTAGGTAAGAAATATAGACAAAAGATTAAGGTTTAGGTTGCTGTGTATTTTCTCCAACTATAAATTTACTCATTAAAAAAATCATTCAGAATTTGAGCGACGTTTTTCTACTTAAACAAAACTACTTACTCCGGTTCTGTATTTTTCTACAGGGTGTTTTCGATTTTGGTGATCTCGCTTATTGTTGATGATAGAATGTTGTGATTTGCACAATTTTCTGTATTTAATGATAAGTGATTTTTTTTCTCAAACCTACAATACACAAATAATAGCGAACTTGGTCCAGACTTTCAGTATTTATTTAAAAAAAATTAGATTGTGTTGTAAGATAGTTCTATTTTGTATATTTTCTGAATAAATATTCTTAAAAATTTTTCTTGTGATTCTACAATACCAACGCTCCCGCATGAAAAAGCCGTCCAATCTCCTCTGAAATTACCCTAAGACGAGATAAACAGCCCATTAAATAATCTCGAGATTGTTGTAACTCCCTCAATTAGGTCAAACGTCTTATTAAATTAAATTGAGGTATAATTCTCGAGAGGGGTCAAGCCTAATAAACAAATTCGAGATTGCAATGCTAAAACATCTGTTTAAAAGGCGGCGACGCGCTGAGCACAAACTGACCGTGAATGGTAGAAATAGACTCCTTGTAAGATGGGAACCGAGCACCGGGAGCTACGCCGAACACTCCAGTCCTCGCTCCCGACTGTTCATGTTCATGTTGTGTCTCATGTCTCGTTTACTACATAGCACGCCTGCCAAATACATTAAAACACTCGAGTTTTAGTGCGTACGATCTTGTAGTGTTGGGGAATTCATTCAAGTCTTCGCGTTCGAGTCGGTTTTTTATTCGCCCGTTGGAAGGAAAAGTGCCAATTTCTGTGGATTTAACCCGAAGACGAACCTGGCTATCTAACACTAATGGGTAAGCGAACGTACCGAATTTTTTTAATTGTGTAAAACCAAACTATTAGCAGGCTGTATTGGATTTATTTTTGGAACGTCTGGAATAATATATGAAACTGTTTCTAATATAAATTTTTCTGGATCACTCTTTCGATAACATAAATCGGTAAATTTAGATTCGGTGAAATAATTTATGACCGGTAGATTAATAAACATTCGCTTTCGATTTTACAACAAATATTGCCACGATCGCTTGTGTTTTTGCCACAAAAATTATGTAGCACTTTGCGCAAATTACCACACAATTAGTTTTGTTGCTATTAACACCATCTCATTATTTTTTTTTACATGATTATAGTTGTTTTTAGAAGCTAATTCGAATATTCCAGCTTGTTTACTTACAGCATTTTCCCTGATTTTCCAACGTATTCATTCATAAACTATACCCGGTTGATTTGAGCAAACTTAAGAACGAAATACCAATGAGAAAAATCATTCGGTGGGAGATTTTGCATTAAAGCAATTAATTTAAATAAATACATAAGTTCCCGACCGCAATGAAATGCTAATTGCGTATAAAAGCACTTATAAAAATCCTCTTGTTCGCCTACACCGCCATATATTGCGAGATCAAGTATTGCCTACTGATTTTCGAGTATGATAAATCGCGGTTTTTTTGCTAGGGTCCTCTCAGGGATTCAAAAATTGACTTCACTCCACGTGAAATGTAAACAATTTCTCTGATCATAGCAAAAAAAAATATTTACCTTCCAGATGGTAAACTTCCTGCATTTTCTAAAATCGATATTTTTAACGCGTGCAGATGGATACAATTAAAATAATTAATCTACCATATTTTTTTAAAAAACCGGTAAAACAAACAAATAAGGTGCAAAATGACGGATAAGTTTACACTAATTATTCGAAGAAGGAAACTTACTCAATTAATCGGTCATCAATTTCCACATTGCACAGAAACTGGAATCGGTTCTTCACTATTACAGGTCATTTTTGTGAGTCGGTGCATTGTTAACTCGCCATGAATGCGCCCTTATTCATTTAAATTACATCCTTATTGAACCGACATTAGAAGTATCGGTGATTACGTAAATTAGAAGCATATTTTTAAACGTGATTGAATAAAAAAAAATCAAGCACGTCAGATTATTCCGAACGGTTTTCCTCGAACAGCCGATCATTCGATGAAAATAATCGAAAAACGAAGTGGAAACGGAATTCAAAACAACGTTTCTCCGATTTTTCATGAGCCAACGAATTTCTTTTCTGGGCTATTATAAATCATAAGTAGGCAGTTTGTTAAAAATTTGTATTCCGAGTACGGTTCGCTGCAATAGTATCGTCATTCGTACTAATTGAAAACGATCAAGGCCTCTTTATTAACGATACTTGCGATAGCTTCCTCTTGATCGAATCCGTTTTTTTTCTGCTCTTCAAACTATTAACAAACCGGGCTAATATTACAACGGCAACGCAATTAATTAGGTTTGTTAATACAACAGCGCTTGATTAATCGGAATCAACTCGCTGCATATTTACATGCGGAATAAATTGTTAGTAAAACGGTTAAAAATAAATCGTTTCGGGTGTATAATTGACCTTTGCAATTCGCCATTGCGATCGATCTGTTCTCACCAGGTGTAATGCGTTAATCTATTTTTACGCGGGTCGCTCATTCCGCGATATTACCGACTCAACGAGGTCCCTTTTGCTTCTTGGTTTCACCGAGTTACAACTTAATTGAAACTGACTATATCTATTTGTAGTCGTAGATAAATATTATTTTTGAAACGCCGACCATCTGCGAGCTAGGTGCGAGCTTTTATTGCTTACAGATATTTTTTTCGTACAAACTCACCCGAATCCAAATACATAACTATATTATTATGTCTTGTTTTCGTGTAGAGGTAACTTTCCCGCAAAATATAAAACTCTCCTGGAAGAAACTTGAAAATAAAATGTAGAGAGTGTAGAAGTAGGGAGAAAATAAGTTAGAGATCATAATCTTTATGAGTTAACTGTATTATAATGAAGCCAATTGAGCGTCTTTCCCTCAAAATCAATTCTACAAGCTCTTCTAGGGGTACTAATAAGTAATATTTTATTCTATGTGTACTTATTGTAAACTTAAAAAATAAAAAAATATGTATGCTTCATTATAGAGTATAAGTAAAAGTAGGGAGAAAATAAATTAGGGATCATAGTATTGCGTTTATGAGGGCTTAGTAAGATTATCTTAAGGTACATATTGTATTATGTATTTTCAAAAAAATGTAATTTGCATTACTTGAATAAATAAAAAAATAACTTAATAAAGTGAAGCAAAATTAGGTAGAAAATTATTTATAATAATTATATCATAATGCCTCGTGTTAAAAAAGAAACACCAATATTTACAGTTGTCATAAAATACTAACTTCGCTTTGTTTCCAAATATTTATTCTCCGACTGACCGCAAATAGAACTGCCTCGGGCTGTTTTGAATTCGATAATGTGAAAAAGCAACTCGAAACTCGCGTGTGTGTATCGCGTTACGCTCGTAAAGTTTCGAGAGCTCGCCTCTTGTTCCTTTCTTTTTCGCTCGCTAAATTTTAGGATGCAGACAATTCACCAACTACTTCATCTCGAACTGCAACCATTCCGTCTGGATTTGTGCTCGTTAAAATCAGCGTATAGAGCGTCCCAGAAATCAACAGTTTGAAAATACCAGAGAATATCTATCAGGGATCCCTGTTGATGGTAGTACGAGTATTGATCAGTGAAAGCTGTTAATCAATGATCACCGCTCGATTCCCAGTAGAATCATCTTTCTACGAGTTGGACCAAAACCGGATGCCGCTTAACAGGCAATTCGAATATCATTGTTAGTTAAGATGCAAGTCGACGTCCAACTATTTCTGCATACTTAACGCTAACGTCTGCTTAGTATGCTCGTAGTATCCCCGAGCACCTTAAGAATGAATATTACAATAGGAAAATAAAACGATTAGAATTCAAGGCGAGTACATCCCTGATGGTCGTCCAACAGTTGTTACTTATTTGTCCGGTTATATCTATTATTGCTTCCACATACATTAGATTTTAATATACAGAATGTGTACTGAAAAAAATCGTGTTTGAGTTAGCCTGTTAATTGCGTTCGTTATTTAAGAGTCTCTTCAGTTGCGCTCTTTAAAAACCTACGATTATTTAGCTAAGCAAAATAGATCCCACTGAAACGGTTTGTAATTATTTGACTTACAATGCTGGATTGCTATAACAATAGATTTGAAAATTTGTTAAATAAATAAGAATTAATTAGCTTATTCTTTCAGGAAGTTTCTATGATTAAAATACGTAGTGTTTTTGGGCTTCAACAGGTATAAAATAGAGTTCTTTTATCTGGTAAAATCTTCCAAGGCGTTTAAGAATTCAGTGGCAAAAGCCGAACGCGGTTCGAATGAAAAATAGAGAACGTTCGAATTTAATTCATGAACTCGACTCTCGACTTCAAATTCGAGTAACGTGCAATCCTAACAAAAACAAAATATTAATATTTTCGAATTAACTCGGTGTAGCACATGCGTGTTAAACGCGTTCAGAAATAGACTTTATTCTTATAAAGTTCGGGATTTATTTCTGTATACTGAATGAAGCACGCTCGAATATTACCTATATTTAGATTGATTCCGATCGGCATTTCGCAGACCCCCTCGAGTTTTCACATGGCGAAATAAAATAACGGGCCAGTTATTCTTCGTTCTCGAAATTAAATAACGTTTTCGGTAAAAGTTCATCGCGCTGAAAATTTATCGTTATTGCGACGCCCACCGTTCTAGCGCATTTGCAATTCGCGTAGTGTAAAACGTATTGTAATTAATTAGAAGAGCCGCCAAAAATCCGCGAGAATAGCGTGTAATTGTAATTACAAATACCTACGTGAATGGCACAACTGCACTATGAATGGATGGAATACTATAAACGTCTTTTATTATTTATTGTTTGCGGACATTCTTTCGCGCGATAGCCACGAGCACGTGGGATTGCGGTTAATTTATCTGCATTCCCACTAAAATAATAATTTTTTTGTTATTTGAAAAATAACGCTTATTTTGTAACAGTCGTTACTGTACCTCTATACCAAAAAATTGATTCCCACCTCTATTAAACTTCTGTCATTAATGTCAAATTTGACAGATATCACCGAACGCATCTAAAGTCCCACAATTTTGTAATTATCGTAGAGTATAAATATATAAAATAAAAATAAATAAGCGAGTGTATGAATAAACGAGGAAAATTTAATTTAGGATTAGAAAGTGTATACGAGCATTGTGCGTAAGTTCAAACATCGAACAGGGAAGATACTGATGAAAATTTTCATAACGCTCTAAATATAGAAAGTCAATTCAACTTTTATTACATAGTTAAAATTCCCCGGCATCTCCGTTGGAAAATTCGAATTAAAAGGAATTAAAAGGCAACGCGAAACCTCGTTAGTCTCGCCAGATTCGGGGCTCCTGCCAAAGAGATTTTAACCTTCAACTTCGTATTTTTCGAAAATCCTCGAGGAATTTCGATTCTTCTCCGTGCGACAACCGGCCGATTGTGTACAGGTGCAGGCCAAATGCGCTGCAGCGGTGGAAGGCTTGTTTGAAAAAAGAACAGAGGTGCATGAAATAAAGCAATATAAACGGAATTTTCGACCGTTTTTTTCGGCCTATTTCTAATTTTTAATGAAGCGTGCGAACGAAGAGGAAGTAGCGTTTGACGTTTATGGAGTATTAACGTCATTATCGAGTGAAGTCGAAGAGGAAATTCGAAAAATAAACTCGAAAATAAAACGACTACCCTTTTTCCGGTACAAGGTTTTTTAAGTTGCCCTACGAATTATTTCCTCAAGTTTTGTATTGTCGGGCCAAAATAGATGACATTTTTGTGAGTATATTTAAAGTCGGCTAATCAACATAGTGCATAAATATAACTACACTGGAAAAGAAACTAGAAACTACCTACCGGAAACTTATAAATCTATTTCTATATTTAAAATTCACTTTTCCTGTTTATATTAAGTTTTTGTTCTTATTTAATAGAGTTTTTTAACGGATTCGAAATAGAAAAACCGGAGGGATTAAATTAGTTCGACTAAAAATCGGAATCGTTGTTTACGCAAATGCCAAACAAATCATTAAAAGTGAATACTGTTATTTACTAAAACGCTAATGTTTAAACCGCTATAAAAACAAATCCGGCATTACATCATATTATTCCTTCGCGCATTCGACTAATTCGTATTCCGAAAGCGACGCCTCTTCGAAAACGGAACTAATTTTAAATATCGAGTACGATTGTTGCCCACAACAATTCACAATTACCATCGAAACTTTGCTGAAATAACGCAAATTTACTTTCATTTACTTACTGATGAATTTTTAATGTTTCCGGACTTTTTTAAAAAAATTCGATGACATTAAAATTTTTTTTCTGTCAAATATGTCAAAAAAATTGACAAATAGAGAAAAATTCACTTATAGTTTCATCAACTTGCTGATTAATTTTTAATGTTTCCGGGCTTTTTTTAAAAAAATCGATGATATTTTAAATTTTTTTCTGTCAAATATGTCAAAAAAAATTCACTTACCTACTTATACTTTCATTAACTTACTGATGAATTTTTAATGTTTCCGGGCTTTTTATAAAAAAAAAATTCGATGACATTTGTATTTTTTTCTGTCAAATATGTCAAAAAATATTAAAAATAGAGGTGGAAGAAATAGTAGATTAGAAATAATGGAACAATACTTTAGAAATTAACAGTTATTTTTTTATGTGGAATTTGCTCGCAAGTTTGGAATTGGAAATTATTGTTGTAATCGCACTTTTACTTGTCGAGTTATCGTGTGTGTAAACAACGTTTCTCTTCGATTTGCAATAGGATATTTAGCGATTGCTATTACAAATAAATTAAGAAAAGCTATGAGTAACGAAACGTAAATATTTAAAAAAGCGTATTTTGCAACGCAAATATATTACTCCGCAATGTAGGAAAATAAGTATAATACAATCAAACATACAGCACCAACTCAACAAATCTATTATTGTAATCAAGTA
The DNA here is from genome assembly GCA_918026865.1 of Phyllotreta striolata. Taxonomy (NCBI): domain Eukaryota; kingdom Metazoa; phylum Arthropoda; class Insecta; order Coleoptera; family Chrysomelidae; genus Phyllotreta; species Phyllotreta striolata. The sequence goes on along the minus strand of OU900103.1, from coordinate 4,614,090 downwards.
TACATAGGTACAAAAATAAAACCCTCATTTCAGTAGGTGCAAGACACCTATACGTGCTGTTAAAAGATACAAACTTCCACGAGCCTATTTTTTTTTAATCCGTATATCTTTCGTTGGGTAAATAACACCCTCATTTCGGGGGTGCAAAACGTTACAGTGGTCCCAATATTCGAGTAAATCACCTTTCGAGAAACGGAAATACCACGCCGCTCGGAATTGTGCTCCGCACAGAGCCAGTTCATTGCCTACGATACCTCTGCACATGTGGAACACATGTGCTGTTGGCTTCCAGTCGGACATTTGTGCCCCCGCAAGCCCTCCTCGCCTAAATGGGATGCCCCTCGAAAGGTGGCCCTACAAGGTGCTTTTGCTATTTTGCTGAATTTATTTCCCCCTGCAATTTAAATGAGTTGTAAAGTCGCTGTAGTTGTTTCATAAAGACATTCGAAAATATACAGGCCACAGGGTGTATATTTCTAATAGATGACACACCCTGTAGTGGGTAATATAAACGGTACTAAACATTTTTTACTCCATGTTCAATATTGTTTTTATCGAGTAAACAGAGTTGTAAATGCATCCGAAATAATTGAGGTAAACGTATTTATTTTTTAATTAACCTAATTAACATGCGGTGCTACAAAACAGACGAACCTTATAAATTAAAGTCTGCTTACTTTAAAAACTTATTGTATTCTTAAACGGCAGCGGAACCCATTCGGTTTCGTACTTAAATTTGTTACTATTTATAAATAAATGCGAGTACATAAATCAAGGCTCGTAAAAATGGTTTCTTATTGTAAAAGTAGTCGATATGCAGTGACGCGGTCCCTAAGTGAAGCTAAAGAAAGCGATGACTCTTTTGAGAAAAAGCAATAATAATATTTACTTTATTTTCAGGATCTGGCGGGATATAAATCATGGAAGTTTACATCTGGCACTTCATGGTCTTAGCCCTCTGCGTTTTCAATGACAGGCAGGCAGATGCCTTCACATCGTCAGGTTGGCGCGCACATGAACCTCATTGTCTCGAAACGATCGTTCGCAATTCATATATTTTTCAGATTTCGACCAACTGGATACTTTCGAGAACATCACCACCGTCGCGAACATCACCGTCGCCCTGCAATGCCCCCGCAGCGCCACCGCGTGGAGGCGGTATTCAGACAACAGCAAAAACATCACCTGGAACTTGCTAAGAGTAACTCTCGCATTTCTCTTCTCTACGACCGCATTTACCCCATCGCTTTTCAGAACGGCTCTTCCACCTACGAATTCGCGCCGAAGAGCCACGCCGAGAGCGGCGTGTACGGCTGCTTCGTCAGCGGCGAGCTGGTGAAGACCTTCAACGTGACGGTGCTGGAGCCGCCCCGCTACGGCCGGAAGAACCTCCCGAAGCTGGTGGGCAAGCCGGCCGGGAACTTCGTCAAGCTGAATTGCCGGGCCACCGGCTATCCCCTGCCTAACATCACTTGGTTCAAGGAGGACAAGACGCCGCCGACCCGCAAACTGGGCGACATAAAGACAGGACACTGGTCGCTCACTTTGGAGGATTTGGTGTCGGCGGATTCCGGTAATTACACGTGCCTCGTGTGCAACGTTCTGGGATGCATCAACCACACTTTCGAAGTCAACGTAGTGGGTAAGTCGTTGGTTGTTTAACGGGTATTCAATTGCAGCCGATCGACAATCGGGGAATTTGATGATTTTTATGTTGTGTAGAGAGGTACCCTTCGAAACCTTACATAAAAGATGGATACCCCCAAAATCAAACGGTGCTTATCAACTCGAACGTGTCTATTGAATGTCCGCAAGTTATCGTGGATTTAGAACCTTTCATTCAATTCTTCAAATTAAATCAAACCGAACTTACCGAAGACGATTCCGAGTTGAATTGGACGAAATTGCAGCAGGTTAAATTTATTGATTTTATCGACTCTTCTGTGATAAATAACGTGGTGAAGGACTTCATTTTTAATTTAATCATCATTTTATAATTATATTGTGTTTATAATGAATTCTTTATTTTTAATCGATACAGGGTGATGACTTGTAATATTAGAATTGCTGAGTAATCACCCTGTATAATCTTTTCATTTTTATTTAAGGTGTTGGGATATACAATTTTTTCAAATTTTCAATGTTCTGTTCATTCCCTTAACTTGTATTTTTTTGATCCACTCAAGATTTACCTTATTTGAAAAATAAATTTTCAACCATTATTCATTCATTGAATTCAACAGGTCAAGGGAATGAAATTAACTAAGCACGAACATTACATACAAATAAAATTCTGTTTCCTAACATGGTGGTGGTTCGAATTAATTAACAACCCTCTAAAAATAGACAAATCTGGATTGCTAAATAATTCGAAACGAAACTGTAATAAACTTTACGTGTGGTGATGGTGAATTTTCTTTCTAGAGCGATATCACAATACTCCTATTATAACAAATAAACTAGTCAATATGACGGTTGTGGCGGGCGAAACTGTATCCCTTAACTGCCAATTACTGTCCGACTTGCACCCGTCCATGTTGTGGGCGAAACTGTCGAGTTACGATAATAATTGTTCGCTCGAGGAACTCAAAGATTGTAATGCTACCAAGCTTCAGGTACTTGTCTATTAACAACATTCTAAATGTTTCGTCTAGTCGGACTCGTTCTAACTTAACTCGCTGTGATAATTTTCTTTCGGTGTTGATCTAGACCAGCGACGATGGTGCGATAAACCCCGACATATACGAAATCATCAATGTAACGCACGAAGACGAAGGATGGTACGCCTGCTTCGCCTCGAACAGCCTGGGAACCACCGTATCCAAGGCTTATCTCACGGTAGTCGACGAGGAACCAGGTTCGATAATACTAATTTAACCACTGCTTTATTTATCCGATAACTTTTCAGCAGTCCAGAACAGTAGCAACGATAATAACGATTCAATGATAATCATCATTGTCGGTGTAGCTATTATATTCGTCGTGTTCATCATCTCGTTCATATGCATACATTATCGACAGAAAATAAAAAGGTATAACGCATTCAAAACCACTCGATCCCCTCGCTTATCCACTTTTTGCTTAGGGAAAAGAGGGAGAAAATGATAGCAGTCGAAACTGCCAGGGCTGCAATCGTAACCCAATGGACGAAGAAGGTCATCATCGAAAAAATCAACAATTCCAAAGAAAACGTATCGGAACCACTGGTAAATAATCACTAACGAACTCTTCGAATTTAATCGAACATCCCCCGCTTTTTCAGTTGATGCCCGTGGTTAAAATCGAGAAGCAAAAGCTGCAAAGCAACAACGCCGAAAACGGCATCATATCCGAATACGAGCTGCCCATGGACTCCGACTGGGAGATACCCAGGGACCTGCTGGTCCTCGGCAAGAACCTCGGCGAAGGCGCCTTCGGTCGCGTGGTGAAAGCGGAGGCTTCGAACATCGTGAAACCGGGAAGCAAGAGCGTCGTGGCCGTTAAAATGCTGAAAGGTACTTTTACAATGCGGCGTCGAACACAGCTTAATCCCGATTCGATTTCCAGAGGGACACACCGACAACGAGATGATGGACCTCGTCTCCGAGATGGAAATGATGAAGATGATCGGCAAGCACATGAACATCATAAACCTGCTGGGCTGTTGCACGCAAGGCGGCCCGCTGTTCGTGATCGTCGAGTACGCGCCCTTCGGGAACCTGAGGGACTTCCTGAGGCAGCACAGACCTTCGTCCGGTTACGAATTGGCTGTTGGAGAGAAGAAGACTTTAACGCAGAAGGATCTGGTTTCCTTCGCTTACCAGGTGGCTAGAGGCATGGAGTACCTCGCCTCCAGAAGGGTAAGATATACAAATCCAGAGTAGGATTAGTTAGGAAACTCTTCATTAGGAGTCTTCACTAATTCCATTGTTATTTCCAGTGCATTCATAGAGATTTAGCGGCGAGGAATGTGCTAGTAAGCGACGATTACGTATTGAAAATCGCCGATTTCGGTTTAGCCAGAGACATCCACTGCAGCGACTATTACAGGAAGACCACCGACGGGAGATTGCCTGTAAAATGGATGGCTCCGGAAGCTTTGTTCCACAGAATGTACACAACGCAATCCGACGTGTGGTCGTACGGAATATTGCTTTGGGAAATCATGACATTAGGCGGTAATGGAACTCGACATCGATTATCGATCGCTGTATTAATCGGATTCGATTCGCAGGTACTCCTTATCCATCGGTGCCGAGCGTCGAGAAGCTCTTCCAGCTGCTGAGGAACGGGCACCGGATGGAAAAGCCGCCGTGCTGCTCGCTGGAAATCTACATGCTGATGCGGGAGTGCTGGAGCTACCAGCCCAACGAGCGGCCGGTGTTCGCTGAGCTGGTGGAAGACTTGGACCGGATACTGATGATCACCGCCAACGAGGAGTACCTGGACTTGGGCCTGCCCCAGTTGGATACGCCTCCTTCGAGCCAGGAGTCCAGCTGCGACGAGCAGGACTATCCGTTTCCGTGACGCGCGATCGCCTACTAGTCATTAACTCAAGCAGCTTCTTGTGATTTTTTTTTGTTGGATTGTTTGCGGAGGTTATCGCTTCCAGCGATACGTACGTGATGATCGGCCGTTTGCTGTTGTTGATACGTTCGATTAAATGCGAATTAACGGACAATTATCGATGGACTATAATGGGAGACGTTATCGAAATTGTTGTTTATGGAAAGGTTTAATACTCAGCACATTCTCTATTAGTTTTCGTAAATAGAACGGTAATTTTTTTTCAGATTAATTTGTTTTGTACGCAGATTATTGTACGATTTGTGGATGCACAATATTTTACGAGTTTGTGGTATTGTACTCATCTGAGATGACGGTTTTTTTGTGTTTGGATTTATGTAGTTGTAAATATAATACGATGATTGCGTTATTATTTAATTAGTAATGGAAATGATGATTTACGAGCGTTGCTTTTTTTATTTGTAATTGTCAAACATGAAGGAAATGTTAGCATTTTTTACTGTAAAACGAATAATTGTGCTAATATTAATTGCAATTTGTCCGAATTAATTTGTCGACAAAACTTAGTTATATAAGTTGTTAAGACTGTGTACAATCATGTTTACTAAATTTTTCAATATATTTATTAACCATTGTATCGAATTTTTTGATTGCCCTTTTGAATTCTTAAATGGGTTTTTTTTATTACAGGCCAGTTCGGAAGATTGATTACAGGAATGCAACTTAAGTTGTTTGTCGCAATTTTACCTTCAAATTAAAGCTTTAATTTATAATCAACAAAAGAACTAACTGACTTGATATTGAATTTTATTTCTTGTGTGTCCGCGACAGCAATGCGATTCGAAATGATCGAATTAATCAACAAACGACCTTATTATGTCTGCACCAAAGCTATGGTATACACTTGTTTGTTGCCGAAAAAGAATTGCCCTATGTCGATATTTTACCTCTATTCGACTGTTTACAGGTTGATTTTGACGATTCCTTATGCTTTAATCATACTAAACACATTTTTGAAAATTAAAAATTATCGTAAGTACATAATTATTTTTACTCAAACGCCTACAAACGATTTTAATTGCTGTAGAAAAAGCGACTGGCGTTAATTTCAGCGAAGAACTAGCGATGTGTTGCAGCTACGGCGGAATGTACCTTACCATAATAATATTCCAAGTGAAACATAAAGATTGGCTGCGATTTATAGACAAAGTCGTCGATCATTCGGAATTCGGAATACCGCCTACTTTCGATGAAGCTCAGAGAAACTCAAACATTGTTACAGCTATGATGTTTCTTTACGCGGCAATCGGTAATTAATACCTTTCAAAAAGGGGTTGAGATTAACAACCTTTCGTACACTTTAGGTGTGACATTTTACGCGTTAGTACCGTTGTTCGGAATAGAAGAATGCAGGCGGATGAATCAAGAGAAACATTTAAAAGAATCATGCTCAGGTTTGCCCGTGTGGTTGCCTTTCGAAACGACAAACAACAAGCAATTGTTTATTCTTACCTTCTATGAGTTAGCCAGCTCTATGAGCATCTGCGTTCCCGCATCGTCAGTGGCGTTCATGGCTTACAATTCTTCGAAAATCCTCATATCCAAGATCGATCAATTCAAAGCATTGCTCCTAGAGGCCTTAAAGGAGAAGGACGGGAGAGTGCTTCGGGATAAACTGAGATATTGCGTAAAGTATCACAATCACATACTAAGGTTGTATGTGCATGTAGGTATACGAATGTTGGTTAAATGTTCGCTTGTAATTACAGTTTGGGGGACGAATTGAAACGGTTGGTGCGAGTCACCGTTGGTTCGTACGGGATAATGGCAGCCCTTTCCATCGGTGGAATTGGCAATCAAATTATACAAGTTTGTTATTTCTGTAACAGTTCTAGAGTAGGAGTTAGGAAATGTTTTTTTTTCAGGAACAATCTGCACGTAGTATAGTGCATTTCTTCGGTTTTGCTGTAGCGGCTTTCACTATTTGTCATGCGGGTCAAATCATAGCAACTGAGGTACGTTAGTGAATAAGCAAGCGTACTTGCACAATAAATCATTGTAGAAAGAAATTTTCTACTTACCTAAAGTTCAAAAAAAGTGTAACTGGGGAAATAGAGAAGCGCATCTGTCACTTTTTGACAACCAAGGCTAAACTAATTTTTCGACGTTGTTTATACACAACTGTTTGCAATGAAGTCGAATCTATGAGTTGAACAAAGAAAAGATTATAAAAACTACGGTGGTATAACAGCTCGATTATATAGAGAAATAATTTCCACTTACCCAAGTTCATTATACATAGCTGTCAATTTTGACAGATGGCTTATTAATAACTGTCACTTTGACATCCAAGGCTAACTTGAGTATTCGACGGTATGTATGCGACTTAAAACGTTAGAATGAAAAAATGCATGTTTCAGTCAGTCTCCATTAAAGAAGTAATTTATGCAACCGACTGGTATTTGTGTGATGCAAAGACTATGAAAGACATTAGATTCATGCTGGCAAGAAGTCAAATTCCAATCACTCTAGAAATGTTGCCGCTTGGATGGCTCAATTATGAATTTTTCACAATGGTAAGAAATTATTCAAGGATTCACAAACCAATCAGGGCCAATGCGATTTTATTTCAGATTATGAAAACTTCTTATTCATACATAACTCTATTAAGTAAAGCTACTTAAACGCTTAACAGCACTACAAAATGCATCGATTACAGAGTACTTCACCAGTTCAATAAAATCTTCAGCATTTAAAATTGTTTTTATGAACCTGAACAAAGAATATAAGCCATTTTGGAATATTCAAAATAAGGTGTTTCAAGGAAATAGGATTTTATTTAAATCAGTCAAATTATATCAAAACATATTTATCTATCCGTATGTACATTAATTTTTTTACAGATGAGATGACGGGCCTGCTTATACAAATATTTTTATTAACATACATGCGGCCTCCTCAATACAATAAAAATGTACAATTAAATTAATTACAAAACATTTGGTAATCAAAAATGCAATTTTCGTGAGAAATTATTGAGCGAAATGCAAATCAAAAACTAATAAATAGACTAATTTAAATAGGGTGCTTCATCCGGACAACAAAACCGTTTGCATGTTTTCTTCAATAAAATAAAAAAAAATGACTAAAAATTTGATGGAGCATCCCATTCAATTGTGAAGGACAATCACCTATTCACGTCCATTCCGCAAAGTATATAAAGAATAAAATAATCTTCTCGATAATTTCTCAGACGTTACCAAGTAACTTTTACAATGCACATTTGAACATGTACTTTTTAACTAAAAAAGAAAAAAGAAACTATTGCTGGTATCTATCGTATCGTCTACTTCGATCGGGGGGCCTCCAGTCTCCTAAAAACCTCTCTCTAGGAAATGGCTGATCATGCTGGTACATGGGCCCCGTTTGGGAAAATCCTGGATACAAAAACGGCTGATTTGGCATAATTGGCATCATTTCTCTACCTCTAGGATATTGCCTCCAGTCAATCTTCTCCGGAGACCTGAAATTTACTCTAAGTACCCAAACGCGTCAACATTTTTAACACGAGTTTTACCTTTTTTCGAGACGTTGGTAATCCCGTTCCCGTTGGAAACTAGGCGGTCTGTGGTACTCGGACCTTTTGTGGTCCCCCGCGAATCTGTCTCGTTGCTGGGCGTTCCACCTTTCCATCTCGGAGTGCGCTTGTTCATGTCGAAACGATTTCTGCGAACTACCAGGTTTCCTATGTCTACTAAAACGATATTCATCATCCTCGCTAGTTTCCTCTCTAGGCCTCTTTCGCTCTTTCTCAGTTTTCTCCCTTCGCTCCTTCCTGCTGTATAAACAATAATTGATATTTGAAGTGGTCGAATTGGGAATGTTACTCACCTTTCGCTGTGATGCTTCTTTGTATCTTCCTTTTCGGCATCGCTTTCGTGCTTCCTTTTGTGCTCTTTGATTTCTTTGGCTTCGGCTTTGGATGTTTTGGTTCTCACCTGTTCGGTACTCGTTGAAGCACCTTCCTGAAATGTTCGCATTGTTTTAATTACAGGTCGTGTGTTGGAATATTTCGTACTTACATCTTTATCTTTTTTATCGCCTTTTTCGTTTTTCTTGCAAGCTTTTTTATATAACTTATATAATTTCTTGGCATCGTATTCGGTAAATTTTGAGACAAAGTACCATAGATTGCTAAAAAAAGTGATTTAGTTTTTATGTTACTGAATTAATAAATATTTACCTTCTCCATTCTTTAATTTTTTCTGGGTCCGAATATTGCTTTAAACACATGTTAATTTGTTCTCCGATTTTCAACAGGCAGTCTCTAGTGTGCTGTACTTGCTCAGCTTCCGTCATCGATTGGTCAGGATTATCTAAAGCTTTCAACGCCTTCTTTACAGGTCGCATTTTTTCCTTGCATTCGTTGAATTTCGTTGGATCCAAACCGCCCAATATGTTCAAAGCGATCGGTTCGTTCGTGGAAAAATGCATAGGACCCGACGATTTCTTCTCCTTCTTCTTTTCCTTTTTCTTCTCCTTCTTTTCGGCCAAAGCATCGTCTTTCTCCTCCTTTTCTCTCTTCAACTGGGCTTTCGCCGCTTTCTTCGACGCCGCCGCGGACTGCATAGTCGATCCGTCGTTCGAACTGGCGTCGTCTTCGATGATCTCTTTCGTCAAAACTTTAGTATCCCGCTTCCTCTGGCGCTTCGGCTTCTGCACGCCCTTCTTCTGGTCCAGTTGCTTCTTCATCACCTTAAGTAGATACTCGGCCCTCGATTGCAAGTGCTTACCCTGCGGCTTCTTGTCTTCGTTGTTGAGGAAGATTTTATCGCCGATGCTCAGCAACGGATCCAGCTTGATTTGCTCCCACGAACCCAAACCGTATATGTATATGCCTTTCAGCAGTTTCGTGTCCTCTTTGGCGCCCCATTCGACGTCGAAGTGCGCGGATTTCGTCTTCGCGTCGAAGGACCATTTGTTCCGTTCCTCCGGCTCGGGGGGTATCACCTCGTCGAGCGGTTGTAGCTCTTCTTCGCAGGCCAACATGGTCTTCGCGTTCACCGATACGCCGCCCAATTTGAACGAAGTGCCGCGCTTGCGGCCTTTTTGCTCGTCTTGCGTGTTGGATTCGGTGTTTTCCTTGGCCTGTTCGTTCATGAACGTTCTGCACCTGTCGTGGAGCATTTCGCCCAATTTCTTCAACTCCGCGAGCGGTTTTTCCTGCAGCTCGGCATCGCACGCGACGGCTTCCAGTCTCTTCAAAGGCGCGCTGAATTTCTTGTAGCTCTTCACGAACCTCCTGATCTGTAAAATGCGGTGTAAGCGATTGTAGAATTTTAATAGTAATTATTACAAACCTCGGCGTCGGTGAAATTCTTGATTTTTTCTTTTGTGGATGTTCTACCGCGTTTCTTCGGTCGTTCTTCGTCGGATTCCTCGCCCGTCGAGCCGGCCGATTCTTCGCCATCTTTTTTCGCTTTTTTCCTGCCTTTGCCCTCTTCGCCGTCGCTCTCGGATTGATTGATTTGCTGGAGGGTCTTCCTGCTACGCGGCGGCAGGTACAGATCTTCCATTTCCTTGTTCTTCTCCTCTTCCTCGACCTTCTTGCGGAGCCTCTCCGGAATAATTTCGTCCCAGTCTTTGCTTTCCTCGTCCGCCGTGTGGTTTACCGGCGACGGTTCGGCGTCCTCGTCGAAAGCGGCGAAACTGGCCACCTTGAAGGCCGAGAGGAGCTCGTCGCCCGCCATGGCGGGGGCGTCGTCCCTGGTCTCTGCGCGCCGGAGGATTTCATCAATATCACACTGAAATTATTAACTTGTAGAATTAATAAAATCGAGGTCGGTGCGCGTAATATTACGTTAGGTTCTTCATCTTCTTCTTCGTCTTTGAACAATTCCTCGGCGCCGAACTTCAAGATAGCAGTTAAGTCTTCTTTGTTGAAGGGGGTGTTGTTCGAGGAGCCTTTTTTATCGAGGACTGTCCGGCCAGTGGTGTCCATTCTTTGAATAACCAAATGGTCGAGTACCATTTTTTGTTTGGCGCGTTCCACGATTTCTTCCTCAACAGATCGCGCCGTTACCAACCTATTAAATACGAAAATTAGGATGATTTTATCGCAAACAATTGCGCGCGTACCTGTAAATGTTGACTTGATTTTTCTGCCCGATTCGGTGCGCTCTGGCTTGCGCCTGAAGATCGTTTTGGGGGTTCCAATCGGAATCGAAGATTATCACAGTATCCGCCGTAGCCAAATTAATACCTAAGCCGCCGGCTCGCGTCGACAAGAGGAAACAGAAATCCTGCGAACCTTCCGCGTTGAAATGGTCCAACGCCTGCCGCCTCAGTTCGCCTTTGATGCCGCCGTCGAGCCGTTGGAACGGGAAGTGCCTCAGTTGCAGGTACTCGGCGAGAATGTCGAGCATCCGGACCATTTGCGAAAATATAAGAACCCTGTGACCTGTACCGCGCAATCTAATTAACAATTTATCTAAAAGAACTAGTTTTCCGGAGCCTCTTAGCAACTTTTGCAGTTGGTCTTGCTGAGTATTGTGGATTTCGTGATCGGTTGGTTTGATTAAATAGGAGTGGTTGCAGCATTTCTTTAACTCGATGACGATGTTCAAGAATGTTGTGGTAGAGCCTTTTACGCCTCGCCTCAATGCGTTGTAATTTTTTGTCAATATCCACTTGTAATATTGTTTTTGAATCGACGTCATTTCGACTCGTAGGATTTGCTCTACTTTAGCCGGTAGCGATTTTTCTACGTCCTTTTTGACCCTTCTAAGAATAAATGGTTCGAGTTGCTTGTGGAGTTTCCCGTAACCCTTCGTTGAGGCGTTTTCGTGTTCCTTTTCGAACTCCTCCCAATGATTAAATCTGTTGAAATAAATCATTAAAAAATCTTCATTCAGAAAATACGAAAGGATTCACTTACTTTTCCGGCATGATGAAATGTAGAAGAGCCCACAATTCTTTTAAACTATTTTGTAAAGGTGTACCCGTAATAAGTAACCTATGGTTTGTGTCGAACTCCATTAAAGCCTTATAAAGTAAAGAATCATCGTTTTTTAATCTGAAAATAACAACAACTTATTAATTTTATAGAACGCGTAAATTAGAAAAGATTTTAAAATCAGCTTTTTTTTCAAGTAATATGCCAATTATATAAGTGGAAAAATAATTACCTATGAGCTTCGTCAACTAAAAGAACAGCCCAATTTAAACTACCAAGAAATGCTTTATCTTTCAAAACGATCTCGTAAGTAGTAAGAACAGCATTAAATTTTAAACGCTTCGATCCCTCAAAGCACCATTCAAATTGTCGAATCTAAAAACACAATTTTCTCACAATTAACAAAATCACAGTAACGTCCAAAAAACCCTCACGCATTTGCTTCAAATGACCAAGAAATTTATCAAAAAAGCTGATTTTAATTACCTTCACGAATAGGGACTGTTATCAGTAACTGAACAAAAGTAGCATGAGGGTAACTTGAACTAACAATACATGGGGCGTTTTTAAAGTCCTTAGTCGCAAAATCAACTCAATTGTAACTTCAGAAAGACCCCTCGCATCTTACCGTATCTCTCGACTGGACGTCTCCTAAGTAAGTAACAAAGTTCAAGTCCGGAGCCCATTGGGAAAACTCCCGTTGCCACGAAGTCATTGTAGAAAGCGGCACAACGCACAAGAACGGCCCGTAAAGGTGGTGCGTATTGAAGAGATAGTATAGAAAGCATATTGTCTGAACAAAAAATAGTACCCATTAGAAAATCTAAAAAACCAAACTTGTATCGAGCTTAAATTGTTTACCTGAATAGTTTTACCAAGTCCCATTTCGTCCGCAAGGATGACCGAGTTCTCCTTGGTCCAGGAGTGAATCATCCAATTCAGGCCGTGTATCTGGTAATCCCTCAATATTAAATTCTGAAACGATGCGAAATTAATATAGGTAAAAGCGCGAATGCGATTCGGAAAAAATCACCTTATCTTTCCCCATCATATATTCCGGCTGGGTTTTCACTTCGTGAAATTTAGGTCGGTATTTAAGTACTTTGCAATGCCTAGTTGGGGTCATACTCGACTGTTCCCGCGTTTCGAATTCGCTAATTTTCTCCGGCCATTTCCTTCGTATAAGGCCAGAATCTTCCCACGTCGATTCGGCGTAGGGAAGACTTTGCCATTTAATGTAATAGTCCGTTCCGCCATCTGGTTTGTTGTATTTAGCTACTTAATAAACGAAAAGAGAACAGTTAATTCCATCCACAACTAATGAACCAAACGACGAAAATAAAAAAATCCAAAAGAAAAATTCGGCTCACCTATGATCCTATCGACTTCGTTATAACTTTTCATAAGATCCTGAGTTAGTTCCATTTGACATTCGTAATATTCGACGTCCTCGGGCGTTGAATATTTCAACCACTGCTGAATTTCCAATTCTTTTTTAATGTAATTATCGAGCTTCTTAATCCCCTTAACTTTTTGCTCTTTCAGGCTGCGCTCGGATTCCCACGTGTTGTGTATGTGAGCCCAATCTTTCCATTTTATCAAATACTGATCTTCGCAATTCTCGCTATCTTTTTCGTTTATATTTGCATTGGGGTCGCCGTTTTCTTCCACGTAATAAATAGTAGTGATATTACCAGTAACTGAAATGATGGTACATTAAAAATCTACTAAGATAAAATTAGTAGAGAACCACAATACCTCCTTTTTTCCCTCGTCTGGCTGCTAAAACCTTCTCGATCGTTTCGAATTTTTCTTCAGGAACAGGCTCAACTTGTTCGTTTTCTACTTCTAATAAATCTTCAGAATCTGTCTTTTCTTCACTATCTTCCTTGTAGCTTACAGTCGTTGCTTTCCTCCGAGACACGGCCCTTCTGCTTTCGTCGTCGCTGTCCTCGTCGCTCGTTTCTTCCTCATCGGAACTGTATTTATTCCGTTTTTTCCTCTTGACGAGCTTCCTTTTTATCACAGGGGCTCGAGTTCTGACGCCCATCCGCTTGCTGGGCGGCGGCTTCTCTTTCTCCTCTTCCGATTCTGAAGAACTCGCGTCATTGTACTTCCACTCATCACTTTTGCTACCGCTGGTTTTATCACTACTAGTTCGGTCACTATCTCTACTTTGAAGTCTTTCGGGTTCCCTTCGCGTCCTTATAGATCTTCGGATAGTACAAGAGTCGGAACTTTTTTCTGACTGGAGGAAAATATCAACAATTACTTTCGAGGCTTTTAGTGTAATGGTCGCAGTCCAATAATCTTACGTTGCTAATTTCGAACTTACCACGAGACAAACAAAAAATTGATCAATCGATTTCGATTCGGTGATGATTAGTGGAGAAAAAAAAAATTAAAAAAAAATTCGTATAAGTTTTATTTCGTTGAACTTTCAATTTGGTTTTCCATTTATTTTGAAAATTAAATAGGGAGTAATTTACATATAGCTCGCAAATGCAAATAAAGTACTGTACAATTGTTAATTGAAGACAAACTGAAAAGTATTTAAATTTTTATAGAACCGATTCAAATCATATGCGACAATCTTTGGTAAAGAACCAATTTGGTTGCGCCACCTTTGCTAACTTCAAAAACAAAAACATTCACAATAAAAAAATAATAATGAGTTAATTGGGAATCGAATGAAGTCGACTTACCTCCTTTGATGTGTCGTGCCTCGCGTCCGGACTAGCTGGGTTAGATGGATTTGTGTCTGGGCTATGTTCGTTTTCGTCTCCCTTGTGGCAAGAACCGTTTTCAACATTCTCGCCACCGCTTTCCGAACCGTCAGTAGATGAGGATCCCGATCCACTAAAAACCCCAATCTCAACGTTAGCCCTTCATTGATCAACAGCGTTGCGCCCGAAAGGGTTGGTCAAAATAAAAGACTTGGACGACAAGATTTAATTCAATTACTTTTACAATTACCCTTAAGGTAAGAATGGAGCAGGCGTTTACAATAGAATTGAAGAAACTGTGCACATACCTCCCTGAATTATTGCTGGACGAGTCGCTTTTACTGCCGTTTTCTGAGCCTGATTCTGAATTATCCGAGTCCGACACATCTCCCATCTAAAATAAAAATAGTTACTATACACTTCCTATGTAATGCAAATTGAGCACATACTGTATTTTTATACTAAACTGAAAATTTTAGTAGGTTATTACTTATATTATTTATTTTTTTGACACCAAATAAAAGGGTAGTGTTTTACTATTACTAATACCTGCCAATTTTTTAGGTTAACTTTTGAAATTTATCTAAATTTGACATTTGTTTAATCAAATTCTTTTCTTTCGAATTTCATTAAGGCAGGGCTACTTAGTAAAAACAGATGTAAGCTGAAAGCCATTCGAAAAAGAAGCAGATTGTATGACAAAACGTTTTTCACAATCATATTTATTGTCAAATTAGCCCGTGATCAGGGCAATAAAATTAATGTAGCTCTTCAAAAAGTTAGTACAACGGCTCTTGAGAAATTTATTATACATGAAAACATAAACAGAAATGATATCGTTGGGGTTAACTGGAGAACAGGGCAAAAACAACTCGAAAACACCCCATTAAGAGCAGATCTGGAAGAATAATCCAAAATCTAGAGGGTTCCAAATCATTTACAGATGAAATGCTGTAAAATACAAAACGAATAAGTAAAAATCTCATCTTAATATGTTCTTAGGTAGACAAAGAACGTACCAACAAGATCTTATAACTGTAAAGTCCTAAGTTTAGCTTAAAATTGCTCAAATGGGTCCATCTCAAAAATTGAAAATTTCTGCTTAGAGGGATACCTAAATGCTCTAAAAACAAGAATCTAACAAAAATAGGGTGGAACACTACCCCCTTATACTTAATATTCTTAAATAAGTGCATGTAAACAAAAATATTCACAGAAATTAAGAGAAATATGTTAGAAGTGATAGGAACCACGCCCTTGAAATGACGTTGAAATATCGCCTAAAGGACAGTAATAAATGCATAAAAACATAATATACATAAAATTTAAACTACTAATTTATTATTATTTAAGGGTAACTTACTTCTGGCATTTTCCAACTGAAACTTAGTATTTTCTAGTGTTTTATGGCAGAAAACCGAGTTTAAAATTAATTCATTAAGCACTATAAACATTCCTAAACGTTTTCATAACGTTAAAATAAGTATAATTTTCAAATAAAATAATTAAAATGTAACTTAGTTACAAACTGCTCTTTGAAGAGCACGGTCAGCCGCCATTTTGTACTGAATTAAAACGAAAAGAAGTTAAATTGGCTTCAAATTAAGTAAAAAGGAAAAAAGATTTACACTTTCGATACACTAATTTCAAAAATTCACTTTGTCTAGGTTAGAATATCACAATTTTCCACTAGATAGGGTTAAGTTTGTTTTTTGACGGATCTACAAGTCGACGTAAACGCAATTTGAAGCCATGTTTAATTTTTTGGAGAATCGACATCATAGCCTTATACGCAAGCGTTTCGCGCCGTGGAAGGGGCAACGCAGTTATGTCACAGTCAAAATTTAAAGTCTTCTGTCACTTATACATACAGCTCATTTTTCCTTGAATCCCAACAACACATCGAGAGAGCAAGAAGACGTATCGGACGAATCAGAAACGCCATAATTCACATCCGTTTCCGCTATTTGAGTGCAAAATTTGAATTTTGTAATACTCAAAAATGTTTGTGACGTTAATTTGGTCGAATTAAAACGTTAATTCCACTTATATGGCGATGTTAATACGTAATTCGAATGTATTATAATGGATTTACAGAGTAAATAAAGCGTGCAATAAATAATACGAGATTTATGTATTATGAACAGTTTTAAGTTTGCTTAATTATTTTGGCAACGTGAGAAGTGATACTAGATAGTAATGTTTGAATTAAAATTTACTCCAATAAAGAAATTGTTTTTAGGTACAATACAATTTTAGATGTTGGTAACAATGATCTGTTAGTGTAAAAGAAGAAGAAAAGATATACTTACTTTAATAAATGTTCGTTTGTGTTAATTGGTGCAATTTATTTTGTACTGGTTTAAACTTTCATTAGTTAACATAATTATGTTTGTTAATCATTTTATAATTTGGTGGTTTTAATAAAAAAAGCAACTTACTAGATTAAATTTCGAATTTGCCGCTAATTTCGTATGATGCACGGGACGCATGCGTTTCAAATACCATTCGCGTTGGATCAGAGTTGCCGTATTTCACAGTAAGTCGTGAGATATCCGGAAATCCGGATTTGAAGGACCAGTTTGTAAAATTGAACGAAATTGGTTTCGTTGCTTCATAATGGTAGATGAATTTTTGAATCGTCCAAAAAAAACCGAATTTAATTCGATTTAAAAATTCCTCTACAAAAATTCGAAAAATCTACATAAAATGCAAGGTGGGAAATTAAATATTTACTCACAGAACGAGCGGAAAATGAAATTTCCACGAAACGCCTCTCTCGATTCATAATTAGCGGAAAAACGACGACCGCACGATTTTCCACGATTCCGCATGATTTTGTTTACGATTTAAAAAACTCTCGCCTGGCAACGGTGTAAATAGACAGACCATTGATCAGTGTACTGTACTGTACTCAACCTAATGTTCTAGTGGGTTGTGTTTTATGTCGTGTCATAATTATTATTAAGTTTCTACTTCGTCTAAAGAAAAGACTGCAAACTATTAGTGATGCATTTTAGGATACAGAGCCTATTGTTTTGGGCCGCCCTCGTTGGAATTGCAGCGGCAGCGCAAGTAAGTAAATACCTAAGTACATCGTCCTGGATGTGGTTTAAGATCGGATACTCCGAGGCTTGCGGACTTTTCGATGAAATTCTTCGCGTAGATTCCGAGCTTTTGTTCGAACATATTCAACATATAGCCGGTAGAAAGACTTTAGAAAACGTTTAACCCCGATTTAGTGAGTTTTAAAATCACTCCCTACCCAGTACCTAGTCATATCATGATGCATTGACAAATATTTACATTTGCTAGTTTCAGTTTCTAACGCAATTTCGATACTTGAATTTTTCTAGATTCGACGTTTTTACGCGATATACAACATAATAAGCTCGTCGACGTGATAAATTTTTATTGTGATTGGTTATTAAACTAACAATTTTTAACACATGTTTTAGAAAACGTCAAAATGTTTGGTGAAATTTTGCTATGATCCCACTTCGTTTGCACAAATAACTGAATAACCAGCTGTAATAAAGCTTATTACCATTAAAGGTGATGTGAATGAGATAAATAGTTCCTTAAAACGTGCCCTAACAAACAATATGACCTAGAATTAAGTCTTTGAATTAATTCTAAAATTTGTTTACGGAGCTCTTTGTGCATTGCATTAAAAATGCCTACTTAAAAGGAATATAATGAATAGACGTTGGCTTTAAAAGAATATCTAATTAATTGCTGTTCTAATGAAATTTTTACTATATTTTGCTTTATGCCAGAATGATAATGTTTTAATGTTGTGTATAAATATGTTGTTTAAATTGATAATTGATGTACTAATTCGGTATCTTTAGTGTTATCATGTTTAGCAAGTATTCGTACAATTCCAAATATCGTATATCGACCAATTTATTTTATCTTAATCGAGTATATTAGGACCTTTCCTTGTTTTATGTTCATTGTTAAAATACTTCCTTCGGGTGGATTCTATAAAACGAAACAATAATAAACAAAGTCCATTGTCTTGTATCCGATACATCCCAATGTATTGATAACTGTTCCTCCAATCCTGCACAATTCATGAATTTCTTAATAGCTTATCTGATTTGATAAGCTAGTATTCCGTATTAAATACACGTAGATCATAGAATATTTAGGTTGAAGTTTCATTCTCTGCTTACTGAAGTTTAGTAAAAAACAACATAATAAAATTTACTTTTACCAGAGTTTTATTTATAAGTTTTCGATTAATTCTGCTAGCCGTATCGACTTTATTTTTATTGTGGGTTTTTCCAAAATTACATATTGATAAGTAAGTTTGCGAATTATTAACCCAGCAAAACTTTTAATAGATTTATCAAGTAGCCAGATTTGAATTTTATCCAAGCTTGAGCTAATGGAATACTTCACTCACAATTTTAGATGTATTACCAATTTATAACACTATTGACAGGCTGATGATTTTGTAATGATATGCATCAAATGCAGCAACATATTGATATGGTGAAATAAATACTTATGCACATATTCAAGCACATTTAGGATAGGTGCCTGGATCCTGGGAATCCTGGAAATACTCAAATGTCAATCATTTGTGAACTGCAGCAAATTGTTTAATTACAGGAAACTACAGATCTGATAAAGTACATGTAGGTGGTATAAAATCCACCCCTTTTTATAAACAAAGAAGACTAAAAATAGTCAATTTAGAGGTCAAATGAATTTTTTAATCGTCCAAAATTATTAGGTAATATTCCCATAAATTTTTAATGAAGGTGTAGGTGAAGCATAGAAAAAAGATGTGCCAAAAACGAGGTGTTTTACCCAAGTTTATTTTGTGACCTATACAAGAATTGCCGAAGTAACCTGGATGCTGCTGAGTCCGCGCAGATTATTGATTAGTTCAACTCTTACATTGCTCTCCTAACCGTTATTTACAATAGTTATGCCATTTAGGCCTTTGTCCTGGTGTTTCTCTATCGGTATATGCACCGAAATAAGCGTTTTCTATTTCGCAGGTAAGTAGGTGTGTTCCTATATTTCACGTGTACGCGTAATCTCATTCGAAAACAAACAAGTAACATTTTGTTGGGATCGTAAAATCGCAGCGATGTTCGCTGGAAATTACGCGTATTTTATTCAAACTGGTTAGGAAATATTTTATGCCTCGATTTGCATACGTTTGAGCTTTGTAGTTTGTTTAATCGATAAAATAAGTGTTTTATTAGCGTCTCGATAGGATTGATCAACCTTTTCAGCACTTTCTGATCCGGATATTCTACTTTTGTGCTATTCTATTGCGTTTTGGATTTCGCATGGAGATCTTTAAACATTGAACTTAACTGTTATTATTGTTTGATTTCGTCGAGGATATTCAACGGCTTGGCGAAATATTGCCGGCTGTTTCGATATTAACAGGAAACGATACTAAATTTATTTAAATATAAGCCTTATTGTGTGTAATAATTAATATGTAAATCGCGTATTAGGATGGGTGCTCATTTTATTTTTCTTCAACGTAATCTAAATAGATATATTTTTTTTAATTTCGTTGATGTTTGAATAATTTATAATTTCATTGTGTGCACGATTATAAACATTATCTTTTGCCATTATGTCCGCGTTTTTAATCAGTCAACACGAAAAATGCAAATAATATATAACATGTAGTATTTATAGGCATGTTTAAAATTAGACGGGAATAAATATTTGCTAGGTATTTTTTATTTATTAGCACATGATCAAATTACATATGTCCGTTCTTCCAGCAGATTGAATTGTCCTCGAAGGACGATTTTATTTTTTGTAGGTCATCTTGTTTGTCATAAGGCATAGACAATTACACTTTAATCGTATCGAATGTCTTTATTTCTCTACAATATTGCATATACTTCAATTTTAGGTGTATCTTATTACAATCGTCAGCTTGATAACGTGTTAAAATATTTCTTAACAATGCTCATAACGTTTCTTCTATTTTACGACCATCGATGGGAAATTTCTCCATAATTTAACCTGCTGTGTAAATACTTGCTTTGTGATAATTCTATTAATTATGAAAAAGTAAAGAGGAGTTTGTTATGTGGTCATTTCTAGAAACGTATACTAGTATATAGCGTCCCAAATTTAAAATTCATAGCAATTTCCATTCAAATCTGGTATAAGCTTGAATAGCATAGTGCGATAACTTACCGTGATGTCTGGGCATAAAGAGATGAGTACTGTTTACATTCGAAATCGACATTGTTCGTCGATAATCGACTTTAGCAATTTGAAAATGATTTCTTGGAAAATCGTGTTGCCAAAACAACAAACGTCATCTCTATGTTTTCTCCGAGTTATATATACATATTTTACATTCAACCTTGTGTGCGAGATAACCCCTAGGTTATCCACCTCGTGCTCATTGATGTATTAACGAGAATTTTCTTGTTGTCAATGCGCTGGATTTTTTTATGCTGTTTTGCAAAAGATAAAGCGACCAACTGTTTTCTAATCGCCCAATTAGGATCGTTAAAATTCGCGAAGTCGTTGGGTTTTCTTTTTTACCGCTAGATTAGGTGAAGCTGACGCAGCAATTCTAATCCCGACTGATTCCAGAGCAATAACCAACGAAGTAGCAGCGACTTCACGTTACCGGACGACTCGGCCATCGAAGGCAGCGGCTACAATGGCGAGGTAAACCACGACTTGGAATCCAGCGGATCCGGATTTGGACCGGACGACGAGGACGACCATGAACACACCCCCATGAAATCTGACATAACGCCAGGTTGGCCGAAACAATCCTGTTCGTTTAACGCCTCGTTCAATTCATAACCCGTTTCAGATGTGATAACAGAAAATACGGTCCCGAGGAAACTGCCGCCGCCGATAGAGGTCGACAGGAACGACAAGCCGCCGAGCACCACGACCGATAGTAGTGTGAAGATGACTGACGATCGTCCGTTCTTCGGCAAACCAGACATTCTAGCAGGTAAATTACACTACTTATTTCTACAAGGGATGTTTCCGAAGCTGTATCCTACTGTAATTGACTTAGAACATCGGGAACTTCCCTGGTGTTTTGCTAGCAATTGGAGCATTCGAATAATGATTGTTTGATGTTTCAGCTGTCATAGGAGGAGCTGTGGTCGGTTTGTTGTGTGCAATATTAGTGGTGATGTTCATCGTCTACAGAATGCGCAAAAAAGACGAGGGCTCGTACGCGCTGGGCGAGCCGAAGCAATCGCCGAACTCAAATTCGTACAGCAGAACTACAACAAATAAAGAATTCTATGCCTGAAAATAATTTTTTATCGAGGACGTGGTGAGGTAACAAGTTTGGAGGATCTCTAATTGCTCATTAAAAGGAGTTCAAGATAAATTGCAGATGTGATCTTCCATTTCATAGTAAAGCTTAAAACGTTTACATACTCATAAAACGCACATTATGCTATAATTACGTATTTTTTTATACATTTTATTTATTTTCGAAAGGAGATTTTTTTTTGTTTCAGCTATTGGAAGATAATTTTAGGAAAAACTGCCATATAAAAGATTATTTCTTTTTGTTTTCGAGGTTTTCAAAATCCAGATATGTATATAAATATACATACTATACAATATATCATTTACTATAAACATAGTTGTAACAAAAATAACTAAAATATTGTACGTCCATTTTGACTTCCAGTACATCTAAAAAATTTTTGTAACTAGATGTATTGAAAGTTCACATTTTACTTTAACCAAGACATTTATAACAAAAAGTGATAAAATTTTTGCTATTTTGTAAAAGGTTTAGGCAGGACTTTGCATATGCTCGTTAGGCAGCTATTTTAATACATTAATAGTGTATTTAAAGATATCATAGACAATAATGTGCTTTTTAATACTCATTTTCTCCTAAACTAAATAACAATTACAAATTTATTCTACTCCGTTATCCCCTAAATGCAATATGGTAGAATAAAATATTTTTTTTAATTGGGATGAGCATATTTTAAAACTTGTACATACACCTTTTAAAAGATTATATTTACAGTAGATTTTTTATATCATACAAACCATATAAAATACTTTACAGCACTATAACTGACGAGAAAAATTTGTTCGCTATAATTCCGCTATTTTCCGCACTTCACTTGATTAGTTTAGGAAAAAATTACTGGAATTTTATGTATTATGAAGTCGAAGGCTATCACACAACGACAACCATACGAGATTTGCGTCAAAAATTTATGGAGAATTCGCCATCGGGCAGATCTCGCGCGGTGTACGAAAATTTCTGAATTGTGCCATAAAAGATGAGCTTTAATTTTATTCCGAAGGCTGACAAAAAAACCCTAACGTTCCTCCGCAGACCCGACCCGTTGATGGAAATATTAAACTCGAATCTCGAATGATCACTGATTGATTCTCCATTATTGACCTAATCACAAGAAGTAAAAGAATGTGTTCAAAAATGTTATTGTTATATAAAAGTTTTACAGCTGGCTGCAATGTCAAGTGCTGATTTAATTCGAATTTAATGTTATTGATAAGGTTTTACATGCACAATCGAATGTAAAACGATTAGGGCAAAGGTTGAATTTTCGCGTTTTTACGGCCTGCTTTTGAACTATTATTGTTTGTTTGGATTTTGTTGAATTTTCATTATTTTTTTTCTCATTCGATTACATTTGTTTTTTGACCGTTACATTCAATCAAAAAGACTACCTTTGCTCTATGAATGGTCTTGTGTGTTATTAAAAATTGAAATAGTACTTAAACGATTGTAAAGAAATCAATTTTTAGAATTTTTAAATAAGCCACTTTCAATTAAATTCAATCGACTCGATCTAGACCAGTAACATTTTTATAAGCGGAAAAATCGGTGCCATATTTTAATCGATTGATATTGAAAAATTCTAAACTTTGTACAATAATTCGCTCAGTTGTTTTGACAATTCTTTACGAGCCTTCTGCTTGCACAGAAAGTTATTTACGTTTTATGATGTCTAATTTTAATGGATATTCAGCTACCAGTAATGAAATTTTTCGAAATTAACGGCAGCTTAAATTATTTTACAGATGGAATCTCACGCAGCTAACAGTGCCCGAAAATTTTATTATTTAAATAACATATCATATTTGAGTATATTTTACTACTTTCATTAATTGCCTAAAGGAAAATTGGTAGCTAATATTGCATATTACGGTTAGCGATATATTTTTATGCTTTTTTTTTAAATAATAACGCAACATATTAATTTTAAGTTAAATTATTCTAGTTTTTACGAGCTTTGTGAATTCCTGCTATGAGGACTCGAATTTAAATCAACTCCTGTCCTACACTATGATTTAAATTTAGGTAATCTTGTAGTTAGGTATTTTTGTAAATTGTGAACAATCCAGCATACTATCCAAATTGAAATTAACTAGTATTCGCTTATTTAAACATTCGACGCATTGGTGATTGCGAAACATTTCTGTTAACTGCGGAACCAGTGATGGAGTGCAAAAGGTCTTGTTAAATCATCAAGTCGTTCAAATTGCTTTTACGCTATTTACGAAACATTAGTGTTTGCGCAATTGCGATGCTTAAACGGCTGGTTTAATCGAACTACTTTGTTGCACGGAGCTTTACCGAAAATGCGCTTTTTTTGTTAGAAATCCAGACCACCCAATGTGATTAATGAATACAGTCAATTAAACATTCTAATGGTATTGCTGATATTAATTAATTTCAATTTCTAAGCTACAGTGGTCGTATTCAAGACCAACATTTTGATAATAATAATATTAATAATAACAAAGTTGCACAGTTAGCACAATTTTTTATACGGAAGGTTTTAAGTTAATGGAAATGAATTGTAACGGATTTTCAATAAAAATTTCCCGTTGTGGAGCTTCGAACATTTCACTTATGTTTAAATCAAATATATTTTTATCGACTATCCGTTAGTTTATTGTGTCTACAGGGTTCTTGAATTTATGTTGAGAAATATTCCCTACAGTTTACGCATTTTGTAAATGGTAAGTTAAAGGAATATCTATCAAACGATGCATTTATTTTATACGACTATCGAATTCGAACGGTTCCTTCGAACGCCTGCTTAATTAATTTATTGTTATGTTTAAATTAAAAAATGGTGTTAAATGCAGCCTGGCCGCTATTGTTGGTTAAATGACGATTAAAACTAAGAACAATATGTAAAGTCCGATTATATGATGTGCTATATGTCTATGCTAGGTCTAGGGCCGAATAGTGTTTAGTACCTAATTCAATAACAGCATTGTGGCTAATACTTGGGTTAGGTTGTATAATAATTGTAATTGATAAGGAAAAAAAAATCATTTTTACGTCGGTACATAACGCAGTTCTTCGTTGACTCGTTGCAGTGGATGTAAAACTGCGCTGAATTTTATTCAAAACTGAACGTAGGATGGTAATAGAACTAGTACAATCTGTGAGGCAATTTCATTTTGTTTTGAATGAAATGGTGCAGCAGCGAGGCGCTCTCGCAGTCAGTTCTGTGTTATGTATTACATCTAATATAATATTTTTAATTAATCAACTTTTATTTATTTAACTCTTATTATTTTTACTGATTATATCTAATAAAACGATAGATTACTTATTACAATAACTTTTTTATTGTACTGATTATAGCTATTGGAGATTAAATTGTATAGTATTAGAATAACGTTGTACAATCCAGTTGTAAATATATAAACTCTTAAAATCTTTAGTTTCACTTATATTTATACCCACTTTCCCTACATTTATATACAACGTATTACAAATTATATCTAAATTAAAAGTACTAATATGAAATAAATTCAATTTGGAATCTTGTATTTCTTATGACTGGATTAACATCAAGTCGTAGTATCATTCGAAAAAGAAGAAGGATAAAATTGACATTGACAACCACTCCGCTAATTTGTTTTGATGCAGCCTTCGACCTTATGTCGGGTACACGGAGTGGCGAATTTCGAACGGAACTTTCTACATCACCGATGGTAGAATCTCTATGCAATTTAGTACATTTTTAACACATTTTCTAGTTACTCATTCAACTCATTGGGTTATTGGTACATCTGCGAAATTGTCCGCGGCAGCACTGGTTTTACAGTACGTTCATTCACCTTTCAGAAAAAGGAAATTTGTAGAAATACTTACCTAAATAATTAAGCTAGTGATTGTTATTACTTAAGTCGCCTAAGTGTTAAAGGGTACTTATACCTAGTTCGGGATCAAATAACATAAAGGTACGTATTGTGTTGCGGAACGTTTAACTTTAACTAACTGTTTTTATTTTCGTGTTGAAATGCGAAGATCGCCAAGTTGTGAGTGATAATGTAAATATTCGAGTTAGTAGTAGTAGAATCTTTGATAAGGCAATCGGGTTAATCCGATAAATAACAAAAGCAAGGCGTGATATGTCTGTGTTTAATTAATATGTGCACTGGATATCTAGGTAAATATGTGGTATGCGATGTGCAAGATATCAAGGTCGTATAACATTCTGTTTTTTTTTGTTCACTACCGTCGAAAACAAAATACTATTGAAAAATTTCGAATTAACACAAGAAAAAAAAACCGATTAATTAATATTAAAATAAATTCGATTGGATCTTTGGTATCAAAGGTTATTTAACTTTCATTTGTTTTATTATACATATATTCTCCATAAATTTAATATTAGTAACGCCCTGTTTAGAGAGTAAAATAGTAAATATTATTATTATCGATGCAATTACGTCTCTTATTTAACATCGCTCTGCACTCTGAAGCAATGAAGTAAAAAAAAAACCTTTAAGTGAAACAAAAAAAAAAAAGAAAAACAATGGTACAATATTCCAACTGAAATAAAACTATACGCTCGTTCCCACTATGATGTAAAAGAAAGTATAAAATTTCATGAGAAACTGAATTAGCGTTTGTTCGAAATTCAAAGAGAAAAATCATATGTATTCTAATCGTCACATTGTCGGGAATGTTTTTTTACGATCGGGTACGTTTGAATTTTATAGTCAATATTAAATTATTTGCTCCGCACTCGTCTCCGGTTGTTTGCGCAAACTAATTTACGACTTTGCAATTTTTGGAATATTTTTTTATTCGTCGGATGAATAACAATCCTGACGGTTTATTAATCAATTCTAATTTGTTTTTTTCTCCGATAGATTTCCACTCAACTTTCACAACATAACGTTTTAAATGACCAAATGGACAATCACGACCATCAAACGGACGAGGAAAAAGAACGACGAGTAAGCTATGCATTTTATTACACATCAAATACTTTCGAATGTAGCGCATATTCGCCCCTGGATTATTCTTTCAACATTAATCCGCGAAACGCTATTTTTAACCGGCGAAGTGCTTACATAATTCGAGCGGTGTGCGAATAAAAAATCGCCTTCGAAATAGCCGTAGCTGTTGCAGGATTTTTTTTTAATTGTATTTCACCTGCCCGCAACCTTGAGCGTGGAAATAGTTCCAGCGACTGGCGCGCTCTCTCCTCACTCGATTCCTCTTGCAGAATTCCAACACCGAGTACTTGCCCACCAAGTGCCGCATAACGAAGCCCGCGCCCCCCAAACCGGCGACCAACCCGCTGCAATTCATCAAGCTCTCGCCATGCCCGCTGTTCGTGAAGGCCCAGCAGCAGATCAAGAAAGTCGAGGAGATCAAAAAGGAAGAAAAAGACATCGGCACGGAGGTCGAAGACTGGCAAACTGTAAGACTTACAGTCGAACAATCGCTTTTCCAGAGTATAAGTTTGTTTGTTTCTGTTCAGAATCTTGATAATTGGAAGAGCAGCAGGAGAAAACGGCAGGAGCACATCATCGAAAGAGTGGTAGAAGTGAAGAAGCTCACCGAACAAGAGGAGTCCGATAAGAATCGAAGGAGGAGCAAAACGTTTAGCGAGATGATGGAAGAAAGGTACTAACAATAAATTTCACTAACAATTTTGTTACAAATTTTAAACTTTAGGAGTAAAGGCAGACATAAATTCAACATACCTTTGTACGAAAACGACTCGAACGATCTTAGCGATTACGGAATAGGCAGCAGTAGTTCCAAAACCAGCCACGACGACGATACTCTCTCAGTAAGTTAAATTCATTAATAACCGGCTACATTTTACACAATGCGATTCGATTCCAGCACAACAAGAACAACAGCTTAGACTTATCTAGTAATAAAGAAAACTGCAACAAAACCAACCAAAGCGGCGACGAAATTATTAACACCAAAAACGGGACCAAAATTAGTGATAATATTAATAATAATAACAATAATAATAACAACAACAACGGCCCAGCGGCGAAAACTTTCGCTTCTACGTACACCAACCCGCCGTTGTCGCGACCCGCAGCCGATAACCTGAACAAACTCGACGCCAAAGACGTCAAGCAGTACACCTACGAAGGTGCCATCGAGGACTACAGGTCGCGCATTCAAACCATCAATTCGGAGGAGTTCCGGAAGGGCGCCGAGCCGGCCGACGTCGTCCTGCCCAAGGGCGAGATATTCAAACGGAAAGACCTCTTCGAGAAGCAGACGATGGAGATCGGCCAGCTGGGCAGCGCCTCGTCGAAGCGCCTCAGCGAGATCGGCGCCGTGAAAAGCATCAAAGACAGATTGAAGATCTTCGAACAAAACAACGAACAAATAGCGAAGTTCAACGACGCGCAGTTGGGCGACAAGCCGAAGAAAACCGATGGTTACGCAGCGGGCGAGGCTGCGAACCGACACGAGTACCTCGCGGACAGTTCGAGCGCCGGTGGCTTCAAGAAGACCGGCGACGAGCGATGCTTCAGCCCGGAAACGGAGCTGTACGTGAACAAACTGAACATGTTCAACAGGGACCTCGACAATTTGATGATCAACAAATCGGTGGATGAGAATTACACGCCTTCGGTGTCTTCGACGGAACTGACTTGCATCTCTTCCGATCGCGAGGACAGCGGGATCCACACCGGCGACATTTCCTGCTCCGTCAGCCAGGCCGATGAATCCGTGGATATCGACATAGAAATTAATTCCAATAACGACAAATTAAACGACAATACTCAATTCGAAAACGACTTCCATCAATTCCAAGACACCTTCAAGCAGCTCCAATCGAACAAAAAGGACACCAAAAACATCAGCGAAATCGACGCGAAGGAAATCATGAACATAACCGAGGAATTCCTAGAGAAAAATCGCGTCCCTAGTCCCGTTTCTATCGATCGCAAAGAAGATACAAACGTACCCTCCGCCCTTCCGCCTCCATCCAAACCAAAGCCTATAATATACGAAAATGTAGACATCAAAACATTTTCGCCTTCAGTGGAGTTCATCACCAACGACTTCGTCCCGTTCACCGACTTCAACGCTCCTCTCATAGAACCCCCGAAAGTCAAACCGCCGCCTCCTCCGCCACCGCAAGCCCCGGAGGACGACAAGCCCACGAAACTCGCCCATCTCAGATCGAGCTTCCTCGGCCTGGAGGACCCGGAGAAAAGGTTCAAGCCGCCGGCCGACAAGCCGCCCGATTTGACGGCGTTCCTGCACAAAATCGACAAGAAGTACTACAACAACTCGGGCGCGCTCAACAAGGTCGAGAGCCAGGACTCCGGCCTCGACGTCGACAGGGGCCGGCTGTCGAGCGACACCTGGTGCAGCAGCGTCGGCGATTCGAGCGCCGCCAGCCACGAGAAGCTGCCCGGCGAGGCGACCGGCTTCGTCGCCTTCGAAGAGGACGAGATCGCCAAGAAGGAGCGCGAGATCATCGAGCTGGTGGAGAAGGAGGAGCAGTACCGCGACGTCGATTTCGCGATCGACGAGCCCGGCGACGCCAAAACCGAGGCTTTCTTCGGACCGACCTTGGGCAACGAGCAATTCGACAAGCCTTGTTTCGATACGGTGAGTTATTCGAATGATTTATTAGCGCGGGTAATAAATGATTTTTGTAGCCGTCCGATTTTCTGGATCAAGACTCCGAGGTTCTGAAGGTGGAGCAGGAACTGAGGCAGCTGGAGCTCGAGGAGCTTGAAAGGCAACGGGAGAACTTGTTGTTCCGCGAAAATCGAGCCAAAGTGCACCACAACAGGCATTCGTTGGAGAACATCACCGAGAGAATGTACCATCACCCGTCGTACATGTACGAAAATCACATTGAATATCGCAAGTCCTTGCCGGAACTGGTGAGACAGAAGTCCTCCACGATGGATTACCCGCGTTCCGTGCCCGTTTGTAATTATTACGGTTACGAAAACGTGCAGGATTTGAAGTTCAAAGTTCACAGTCAAACACTAGATGGTAAGCACGATCCAAATGAAATAAAAATCATACTAAAATATACGCATTATGTTAGGAAACTTGGGAATCCCGTTCGACTGTAGGAAGTCCATGCCGGATCTCCCGCACAACCAGAAGAAATTCAGCCCGGAACACCACAGGCCCGCGCTGGAGCCCAGCCCCGTCCGCACGGAGCACCGCAAATCCATGCCGGAGTTGTTGCTGAACCTGCAACAACCGCCTCATCTCAGACAAACCAAGCCTCCGGCGGCTAAAGAGAGGATCCTCTACGAACCGCCGGGCGTGAAATCCCCGTCCAAGCAGCTCAGGGGCAAGCCGGCCCATCCGAAACTCAACAACAACGAGGGGAAAAACTACAATCAACATTGGTTGATTCAGGTGAGGCTGAACGCGAGATCGATTGTTCGGTGGTAATTTGTTATTTTTTTGTGTCGAAAGGAGGCGGAATTGAGGCGTTTGTCGGACCAACGGAACAACTACAGCAACATCAGGCAGCAACCAAAGCAAAACTCCCCAGTCAGGATACCTATGGATAAACTGCAGCAGCCCATATCGAGGTAAATTGCGACTTGCTAACCCTCGCTAATTCATCTTAACGCGTTTTTCGTTTCATCTGATACTGCCGCTAGGTGATTTTCATTGCTCTTTTTGTAACGTTTCAGCTCTCATGTTTCCATAGAATAGTAAGTAGTGGTCTATCGACGATTTAGCACCTTCAAAATTTACTTATTTTTGTTTTTTTCTAATTTGAAATTTCAGAAGCCACCGCCCGCCAGTAAATTACGCATTACCTAGCATGTCGTACACCACGCCGGTAGTCCCGAAAGAGTCGCACGACAAGATTTTGAGCGTTAGCGGTAAAAAGAAATGCTCGTACTGCGGTAATGAATTGGGTTAGTATTAACTGTTAGGAGCCAAGTGTATTCGGATTGAGAAATAATTTGTCGTTACAGGAAGGGGCGCTGCCATGATAGTGGAAAGTTTGTGCCTGTTCTATCACATGGATTGCTTTAAATGCTGCGTGTGCCACGTGCAACTGGGCGATGGGATGATGGGAACCGACGTGAAGGTCCGAAATCAGAAATTACATTGCAATAATTGCTATTCCAGTGACGACGGCATTAAGTTTAGTTGTGTGTAGAATTTTTTGCAGCTATGTTAGCCTATAAATTTATTAATGTCTCGCTATTGGATTACTATTTGCGGCTTAATGTATATATCATTTTTTTTGTATATATAATTTATATGTGGTATTTTGTTATGTATATTAGTTATATAGTTGGTTGATTTGTAATTATTAAATTTTATATAAAACCTAACTGATTTAATGTTGATTAGAAATGACAAATATTGGTAGTTAATTTAATAACTACCCACACAGCATCAAATCTCTCAGTACCATCTCAATCAGATCACATATTGATCACAATATCTCAGAAATTTCTGAAATGTCTCCGAGACATTTAAAAAAATTGAAAGCTTGGTAACATATATATTGGTGAATAGTGATATGTCTGAGATGTATCTGAGATAGTTACAGCTTTATCAATTGCTTGATGGTAATATTTTCACATATTTTTTTTCTTAATTTTTTGGGATGATCTGCTAAGCTATTGTACTATTTAGCTATTGTACACGAGCCCACAGCCAACGTGGCACGTTCTGATTGGTTCTTGGTTCTTATAACACTTTACGGTGCTGTATATATCATTGCTTAAAGGGCATTCCATATACTTGCGAATTACGAATTGCGAATTGCGAATAGTTTTCTGATTGGTCAGTTTAGAAAAAGACATAAATGCAGATGCCTGCATTTTGTTTTTGTTTCCCTGCTTTCCGCGGTACCAAAATTATATCGATTAATCGATTATAAGAATTAAATCGGTAATATGTAGATTCGAAATAATTAATACTTGTATAATAACAGAGTATTCTCTAGAACAAATAATAAAAGCAAATATGACAAAAATCCTAATGTAAAGTTGATTTTAGGCATTCTTTTTATAATTTAAACGTACTAAAATCGAATTCTGTCACTTATCGAATCGAATGATTAACAATCGAAAATGTCACAATCGTTAAAATAAAGAATTAGAGCGAAAACGATCAACTAACCTCACTTTTTGGTTTGCAATGTGCAATGTCTTTCGGTTACACGGTTTTTTTTGAGTAAGCATCTTTTAAATTTAATACTTAATAGTTGGATTATTAATTTCCTTTATTTTATATTTATTATTTATTCCTTTCTTTATGAATTAAACATGCCTAAATCTAAATCAGTTAGTACAGTAAGTAAGAGGCATTTGCGGCGCCTTGTCCAAAGAAATTTAATTGAAGTTAATAAGAATAAGCCTGAAAAACAAATAACCAACACTTTTCAAGAAGTTAATAACTTTGAAACACAGAAACCTGTTCCTGTTAATAATTTTATTGAATCAAGTGATGATGAATGTAATTCTCAAGAAAGTATCGAAGTGACACATTTTTCTCCTCCTAAGCCCAGTTTATTAACACTAAGTGAATCTTCAGAACCTTCAGAAAATTGTGATCATAATATTGTGATGACCAACTCCAGTATTACTACAGATTTCAGGTTAGAAGCTGAAAATATAAGATCTAGTTTAGCTAACTGGGCAATCTCACATAATATTTCTCATGTTTCACTTAATAGTTTATTGAATATTTTACATAATCACAATTGTTTTTCTAACCTTCCACTGGATAGTAGAACACTACTTCATACAGCAAAAACGTGTGTGCTTAAAACTGTATGTCCAGGAGAATATGTTCATTTTGGCTTGAAAAGAATTTTACAAATAATGATAAATGAAAACATTGAAATAGTTGAATTATTGATAAATATCGACGGTTTGCCTATTGGTAAATCGTCTACCAATTCTTTATGGCCAATATTAGGAAATATTTCAGGGTTTTCAAATGTTTTTATAATAGGTGTTTATTTTGGTCCTCAAAAACCACAAGATGTCAATGAATTTTTATCAAATTTTGTCGAAGATTGTACAGATTTAATAAATAATGGTTTATGCATAAATAATAAAATAATTCCTTTTATTCTAAAAGGTATAGTATGTGATGCACCAGCAAAGTCTTTTGTATTAGGCGTTAAAGGGCATTCTGGCTATTCAAGCTGCACAAAATGTTTGATAAATGGTGATTTTTTAAATAACCGAGTTTGTTTTCCTGGCAGTACATGTGGTAAAAGAACAGATGAAAGCTTTAGAGCCCAAAGTGACGAAGAATACCATATTCGTGAAACAATTTTAAAACAAATTCCTAATTTTGACTTAGTAAAAGGAGTTCCACTGGATTATATGCACCTTTTATGTCTTGGTATAACTAAAAGACTTCTGCTCCTATGGACCGGGGGTGATTTATCTGTCAGATTACCCAGTTCTAAAATTAAATC
This sequence comes from Phyllotreta striolata, assembly GCA_918026865.1. Classification (NCBI taxonomy): domain Eukaryota; kingdom Metazoa; phylum Arthropoda; class Insecta; order Coleoptera; family Chrysomelidae; genus Phyllotreta; species Phyllotreta striolata. The sequence goes on along the minus strand of OU900103.1, from coordinate 4,581,190 downwards.
TATATCACAAAGAATTACAAGCTTAAAGCATTATATACCCAAAGAATTTGTTAGAAGACCCCGTTCATTGGATTACTTAAAATTATTTAAAGCAACAGAGTTTCGAATGTTACTGCTTTATATAGGGCCAATTTGTTTTTCCGGCATTTTAAGAAGAAAAGTTTATGAAAATTTTCTTACACTACATGTTGCAATTAGAATGCTTTGTATTCAAAATGAATGTGAAACCATTGAATATGCTAATAAATTACTGCACATCTTTGTTTCGACATATGAAAAAATTTACAAAAAATACAATGTTTCCCATAATGTTCATAACCTGTTACATCTTGCTGAAGATGTAAAACAATTTGGAGTATTGGATAATTTCAGCGCTTTCAAATTTGAAAACTATATGTCATCGATAAAGAAATTACTGAGAAAATCTGAAAGACCACTTCAACAATTATTTTTTAGAACTACTGAAATAGAAGCCTTAGGTACACAAACATGGAAGCTTTTGCCAAAAAACAAAAATCTAAAATTTTTCATGGTTGATAAAACATTGCATACTCGTGGTCCCCTCATTGAAGGATGTTCAAATCCTCAATATCATTCAATACAAAATGATCAATTCATATTAAAAGCTTTTTCTGTTTCTGATAATTGTTTTTTGGGCAAAAATGGCAATATTGTAGTGTTAGAAAACATTGCCTATTCGTTTGAAGCACAGTCTATGTTACTAATAGGTAGAGAATTCGTAAAGAAAGAAAATTTATTTCACAAACCCTGTGATTCATCTAAACTTGATATTTATGTAGTTTCACACTTATCCGCGCTCAAAACTTGGCCGTTAACTGAAGTTAGGTGCAAATATATGAAATTGCCCTTTGAAGCTAATACATTTGTTGTTATTCCCTTACTCCATAGTGAGGTAAGTATTTTTTTAAATTATGGCAACAATAGAAAATAATAATTTTGTTCCATTTTAAACACTTAGAGTTCAAAATGAATAAGAAGTACTGCGTAGTTGAGTTTGATGATGGCCTGCAACTTATTCCAAGACTTTGGATCAACAGCGACAATGAAGCTTTCTGGCCGAATTTTAAAACTACAGCTAAATACAACGCTGCCGTTAAAAATTCAATAAAACCTGGCATAGATTGGCAAAAATGTCAAATTTTAAGAATTTTATATTCTACAGGTGAGAAAATGATTACTTTCCCTAAAGATGTTAGACTATATTTATTCTAAAATGTTATATATTTCCAGATAATTATGAGTATGGATTAAAAAAAGTGAAAGAAGCTGAAGATGAGAGTGACATTTGTACAACAGATCCAGAAGAAGAAAAGAAAAAAAGAAAGTACAAGGCGACAAAAAAATTATCCAGCTCCGAAGATGAAATGGATACAACAATTGTACAAAAAAGGCAAATAAAACATCGCGAAACAAGATATTCTTTATCAGACGATGAAGATGAAGATACTGCATATCCAACGTTTCCAACTGACAAAACAGGTGAGTGCTTTTCGTACTTTTTGAGTACTGTACTTTTCTTAACTACGTTTTAATAGAAAACTTAATTTCAAATGGATCAATTATTTTAGTTAATTGTACGCCTGCAAAAGATACACGAATGGAAGTTCCCTCCCAACTAACAATAAGTAAGTAAATTTGTAAATAAGAGTATTTACATAAATCAATTTTTGTGTAATTTTTAGCCTTCCAGGAGGACTGCATGAAATTATTACAAAACGTCCAGAGAAAAGTAGTGGCAGTGTCCCTGATGCAACAGGAAATATTGGATAGGTTGAATTCGCTCGAACTAGGAGTTGTTGAAAGGGAAAAAGATTTACCAAATGATGATCCGTGCAGAGAAATTTTTGAAAGTGTGTTCCCTGTAAACACCATTGAAGAAATGGAACGTATCAACAACATGTTAAAAACTAATGATAATTTACGAAAATATGTTGTAAGTATAAAAATTACTTATCTAAAGATTTTATAATGATTTATATATTCATTTTAGTTTCAACGAAGTCGTCTTCTGTTGGGGAAGGATACAAAAACTTCAATTGTAAATATTCTTCGAGCTTTCTTAACAAATTCTTGTGCGGCATGTTACAGTTGGGTTGGAGCAAAGAAGAAGAATATGTTTTGTGAATTAGAGCTGGTCAAAATTATAAAAGGTAGTTACTCAAGTGAAACAAAAGTTGTTTAAGAAAAAAATAATAGAATACAATTTTCGTTACATCGAGTTTTCATTCACAATTTCACTGTAAAATGTTTTTCTAATACTTGAATTTTATTTTTCAGATTCAATTCGCAGTCAAAAAGGTAAAGAACTAACTTCAGACTATGAAATATCGGAAGTTATAAAGAACTGGCTAAGACTGGCAACATTAAGGAAGGACCGGGAAAGAGAAAAACAAGAGCGAGCAAGAACAGAATGATGTAATTTAATAAGATTTGAAAAAATAAAGTACTTTCTTAGTATTCTGGTTATGTCTCAATAATATTTAAAATAATATCTCAGATGCACTAAGTATATAAGCTGCGAGATATCTTTGAGATATTTTTAAACGGTTCTGAGATATCTCAATAACACGTCTTTGAGATGTTTACAAGGCGGACATAAAGATATCTCAAAGATATCCCGATTATATCTCAAAAATATTTCTGAAGATCTCAGAGATATACTATGTCTCATTATTGACGTCCCTGATATATCCTAGAGTCGTAAATTTGCTGTGTGGGTAGAAGTATACTCGTTAATTTTTGACAGTGAATTATCGACTGCTACATTCGTTAGTTAATTTTTCGTAATTTAGATTAACGGAATTTCGTAAGTCTGAAACATTAATGCCGCAAAATTTATACATTAAGAAAATTTTACAAGTATTTAACGATGCGAGTCGTACTAAATTTAAATTGTTAGAAAGTTACTTTACGTAGTCGACACATTTATGTTAGTGAAATTGACTCTATGTATGCAGTAAACTGAAATTATATTGTTACTAAATAGATAACTAACAAGTATTGCTACGATATGCGATAAACAAATTCAAGGTAAAATTTCTCATTTGTAAAAGTTGTATGAATAATGCAATGCGATGCATATCGAAGTCGTACTTCTTAGGAAATAAATTGTTTTTTTACACTTGTACAGTTGAAATAAAAACTTCGAAAAACAATATCACATTTATTTCTTGGCCTTTACATAATAAATATTTAGATAATTACACGTTGGAATGGTAGAGCATAAATTCTTGGTGGTATTCCACCACCAAACTCTTGGACATCATATCGTAGCTGGTCCGATTGTGGGGAAATATATAAAATGCAATACACAGTGGTAAAAATAGACCCACAAAGAGGTTTTTTAAGGTAGCTCGGGTAAAAGACTGACGCCATCCTAGAGGTTTCGCTCTCGTTACAGATACTGTTTCGAACGGTCTGCCCGGTACGGATGTAATCGCTTCTACTGTTATCACCATAAGTCCCATATACCTTTTTCCTGGCGTCGCGCATAGTTTTCCTTTCAAAAAATATGCCTGCAAAACATTTTTAACTATAAGCAAATTATGTTGGCAATACTGTTTTTTTTCTGTTGACAATGACAGGTATTTGACACGTCTATAAGCATAGGCGTGTAAAAGTAATTTTAAGAGGAATTTCCAGCAATATACTAACCTCGTATAAACAAACTATAACACGATGCAGCAATTCCAATGTAAGTAACTCGACTGCCATGGGCACAGTCCCTTCTGAATTTTCCAAATTTTTTTGGAACAACTCCAAACCATAAAACCCCATGTCTCTATAAAACAGTATGTAAATATTTAAACACTTCGATAATCCAATTAGCCGTTTCCTTACATAACGTCGAAACTTTCCAATAGGAGAAAAGTGAGTGCAACTTTGAATAATAGCAACAGCAGGAAATCTATTAACTCAGCTGCGGCTCGTTTCCACAAAGGGGGTATAATAAATTCATAGGTTTGTGGGGCTTGATTGTTTTGCGTGGGTTGGCCTGAAAATAGCAAAACCATTGTAACTCAATGAATAGAATATTAGTGGAAATTTACCTGCTTGAAAAAAGGTATTTTGAAAATTTCGGTTTAAAAACAGAAGCCGCTGTTGCAGAGCGAACTGATTGGTTCCTTGATTGACATTCGCTGGATTCGGGAAAAATATATTGGGAGACTGATTAAAATTCTGCCTCAAATAGTCTTCGAAACTCCACGGGAAACTCGAACTAACATTGTAACGCCATAACCTAACATCGTCTAACCATTTTCGTAGTTTCTCCAAGTATTCTTCACGCTCCTGCTTTTCTTTTAACATGTCACTATCCGAGAAATTTTCCTTTTCAAACTCCATATTTTCATCGTTCATAATACGTACTTTTCCTCAGTATACAAAACACTCGTCACTTTCAATTTTGACATTTAACAGGTTATTCAAGGACAATAACGTCAAAACTCAAAACAAATCTGTCACTTCATCATCACAGAACAATTAATTTCTGTGATAGACATTTTACTTACTGAATGTATGCAACACACATTTCACTTAAAAAATAATGGAAATATTATGCAATAAGAAACTGCATACGCAGATATCAGAGTTATAAAAATTAAAACGAACTTTCTCCATTAAAAAATTTATTGATTACTAGAAAACATTAAATTCTTATGCAATTCTAAAACCTAGGGGTATTTATCAAAATATGAAATCTCCAGCTTAGCTAGAGTATAAATCAACAGAACACTGGTAGAAAACAAGGAAACCTAACAAACTCCACGGTTTTTTAATATCTACCAGCCACGGACAAAATACATACTAATTGATTACAAACAGCAGGACGATTTTAAGCAGTCGCACTTGCAAGCGCATGCAGTATGAATCAAGTACAAACGATGAAAAATGAAATCCTGCTGCTTATATTAATCGAACCATTATTGCTCAACATTGGCTGTTTAAACAAATAGGAATTTTGGTGTAATTACCTACGAATAGCTATCTAGGGTGGATTTATTTAACATGTTCTGCATACTATGTACTTCAATTTAATTAATTTCATTCAGTGTGGCAAGAAAAATTCATCAACGAAAATTCCTAGTTTGTTTGCAGTTGTTCTCATTTATTTAAAGAACAATAATGATTTAATTTTCCAGAATAGGAAAGTAAAAGAAGAAACACTTTAGAAGAACTTACAATCTAAACATTAGTAGTATAAATTAATTAAATCTAAGTAATAACAGTAGATAAATAGGGGAAATTTAGTATATTTTTTCTAAAATACAAAATAAGCTTTAAAGTGGTATTTTGACTCCCACTACATATACAAATCATATATAGTAGAAAAATCCCAGTCTCATTCACAAGGCAGCGTTCACAAGCAATTGATATCTTTATATTTTTGTAATTAAGAAAACTTTAACGAATTAAAATAAGATTCATTGTTACGAGTAGTGTTGTAAGTGACATGATAAATAACAAAAATAACCGTTAATTAACATGTTATTATTAACATAAATTAACTTGTTAATTATATTTAATTTTAATAACGTGTTATATAACGGTTATTTTTGTTAATTAACATGTCACAACACTAGTTTCGAGTAAGGGTTCTTCGAGCACAAGCGTTTAGAATGAAATTAGTCGATGTGATGTGTTTTAAGAAAGAAAAAGTACATAAATATATAAAATGCAAAATGCGGAAGGAACGACTCAGCCACAACAAAGACCAATTCAATAGGACCTTCTAACCATTAGAAGAGCTATAATTGAACATCGTCATTTCTGGATCAATATAGAATTTATTCTGCCACACGCTTTACAAATAGCAGATTCTTCAATTCGAGCATGTGATTTGCCTCACACCTGCCTTACCTTATGTACATTTACATATTAGTGTACATGTTTCCTACATCAAAAAATGCGTGAAAAAAGGAAAGAAAGGAATCCTTATCTAAATCCAATTCAAACGAAATCTCTCGAAAATAATAAGCTATATAAAAAAACTTACAATTAATTCGCTTGGAACACTGACACATAAATCATATCTCTTTAGCGTACTTTAATGGCGGGGATGAAAAATCCTTGTTTACTTAACCACAGGCCGACGCCAGTGCCTAACAACAGGGATATTAAATTGGTGAGAAACAGGGTGCATAGGCCCTTGCGGGAAAACACACTATTGTTGCCTACGCGGGCGTACCGGATACTAAGTAGATCTCTCTTCGGAGGACGGAAACCCCAATTCTTCGGCGGGAGCTGGTCCGGGCGACTGCTCCAATCGTTGAAAAAGTCCGATTCCTGGAAACAAAAAAAAAATATATTAGTGGGACTTAAGATGCGTTCGATGATACTGCCAAAATTGACATTTCGTATGACAGAAGTTTAATAGAGGTGGGAATATTTTTTTGGTATAGAGGTGCACTAACGATTGTTACAAAATAAGCGTTATTTTTAAAATATCCTCCTAATTACTCGATCTATTCCATTGGTTTTCGGTGTGGAATTGGAACAAAGAGGACAGTAATGCGAGCGATAAAACAAAGTTAGTTAGCACAGTTATCTTTAGATTCGCTCCAATGTAGGCACAAAAATGGGTACAAAAATAACTAGATAATCGAGAGGTCAAGATCATTAAGTTGTGAGTAATATTTACGGAAAGCTATCCCTGCTAAATTAAAATTTCGCTTAGGTGCTAATTAACTTTATTGCTTGCAAATATTTAAGTATCAATCGCTATCAACTTTTAATTAAACTTTCTTCTTTGTTACCACACGAAGTTTGTATTTACACAAACAAGCATTCCGTCGTTATCAAAATAAATAATAAATATTTAATTAAGTATGTACAATATTTTCGTCTCAATACACAATTAAAATGTCAGAAACCTCTTGTTTGTTCCATTTTCAACCACCATTGAGCACGTTAATTAAACCACGAGTGCCTTCTGACAGACGCGTTTCGGGCGGTATCAAATTCGTGCACAAGTCCCGTTTAATTAACGACAAATAAAATGATAATGTATTTCAAATATGCTCGCCGATTAACGTAATCGAAATTCCTTGTACAAAAAAATTGATTTTCGGATTAATTTTCACACTCTTATCTGCATTCTGTATTTAGAGTTCGACTTCTCCGAGTCTAGACAATCAAACTATTTTTAAACTAATTTATCCAAACAAACAGGGTATTATTATCGAAAGAAAAAAAATAATAATAAATTTCGTTTCGCTAGCGTTCTTGTAATCCGATATTTTCAATGGAAGTGTGAACGCTAAAAAAATATTTACCCGACAACCACTTCTACAACTTAAAAATTACGCATTAATCCACGCTTCCTATCCGCTTATCGTCGCACTCATGCTTCTTTAATTTTGATTAAGTGCCAAAAAACAAACCGTAAATTACAGATCAACAGCAAGCGCGTCATTCTATTTTGAATAAAGGAATCCCATTGCAATCTTCCCAATTTCCTCACCCGAAAAAACGCACTTTTACCTTCGCTAGAAATTATTACTAACACTGCAGCACATTTATGTATATATAAACTTACTCGCAAGGTTTATGGCCCAAGCGCGAGAAAAAAATTCATAAATTCGCTATTTAAACATGTTCGGTAATGCGGCAACTCATTCAAAAATTTACTTCATTGAAGCCAATTGATTTCAAGTTTCTTACAATGGGAATTCCTGTGATTGATAAGTAAATATGTACATTGAATAGTTTGTTTTAGCATAGTTTTTTGGCTTGTACAATAATAATGACATCAAGCAGTTCGCGTCGAATTATCGTCTCACCTCTTTAGCCTCGGTGTTGATGTAGTAGGACTGCCATTCGAGGTTGAGAGCGGTGCCCTGGACGGGGCTGTTGGGCGGCGATTTGGGGCTGCTGCGGGGCGAGTCGCGCCGCGAGCCGGCCAGCGACACCCGCGCCGACGACTGGTTGGACTCCTGGGCCTCCTTCAGCAGGCGCAGGTAGTCCTCGACGGAGAGGGTGTGGGTGATGGAGCCCGGCGTGCCGCCGTTCTGCGAGCCGCAGGTCGAGCCCGCGCTGACGTCCACCCATGACTCTGTAGATAATTTATCTAAATAGAGAATGGTGTACAAAAATTTGAGGGATGTCGATTTGTGTTGGTTTAAATCGCGGATAATTAATCGATCGACTTTTAATGGGTGTCCGGTGGTGTCTTTCGAGACGTCGTACGAATAGCTGGTGGATAGAGGATGTTATTTTGTAGCGATGCGAGAAGTGTATTGTGATTAAATTTAGTATGTTAATGAATGAATGAGCATAAAAAGCGAAATTTATGCGTTACAACAGTAGGAAGCATGCACCAACTAGCGATTTATCCTTGAATTTCGAATATTTTCGCGATATTTCTGTCGTATCGGGTTGTCCTCTCAAAGCTCAAAGTCAGTGACATCGGATTCGTATATGGCATCATGCTGTATTAATTTGGTGGAATGGCAAGGTTCGGTTCGGACGTGATTCGTTTAATTACAATAAATTTGACTAATCGTAGGTAAATTAGCTGGGGAAATGCCATGCGAGCGTCCGAATTTTCTTTGTCGATTGCCACAACAAAAAAACTGCGATGCAACACGAAAAGTAAACAAACGGATTCGACAACAATAGGCACGTCGCCGTGGAAGTCTTCGAATTTTCATAATTATTCCAGTCGAATATATGCTGTAGTCGAATTCAAACAATGGTGTATTTACAAACAAATCCGCTCGTATTTACAAATACGAAAAAGTGACATATGCCAGATGGGAATATAAACAAGGAATCTCACCTCCGAGAAGATCGTCCACGCTGGATTTGCTCGATGACATCTTGTATTATCGACGGTTTCGGCTTTTCGACCGTTTTTCGCTTCGTATTCAGCTCGAATCGAGTATTTACGCGGAATTTTAGCTACGTCTTCGCACAAACTCACTAATCGGCGTATGTGACTTGACAATTCCGAAACAAAAACCAAACAACTACTCTGCCGTCGTCTCTGTCTAAAAGGCGATGGCGTCACGGCACACGTGACCGATCCGGCCAATCGCCGGCGCGATAAATATACCGAAATCGCGACGTTGCCGGACTTGCGCCGTGTCGACAATCGCGAAAAGAAGAATCAATTGAACGCGTAAGCGCGAATGACGTACATGTGCAGATGAACATTTTAAATTTTAAAGTGCAACTAGTTTTTATTTTGCGATGCGCTCGTAAATGACATTCGCTTGCCCTGGTATAGGTAATTTTTAATATTTCTAAAAGTTATACAGGGTGTTTCAAAAAAGTATTAACTTGCATTCGTAAATGTACAGGGGGTGTTTCAAAAAAGTATTAACTTGCATTCGTAAAAATACAGGGGGTGTTTCAAAAGTTACTAAAAAATTGATTAGATAAACGGTGTGCTTATAATGTTTACAGTTTACCTGAAATTATAAAAAAATTATCTGAGAATTTTGTAGATATCCCACAAGGTTGTTATTAATTCTAAGATGCAAAATAAAAGATACCGATTCGAAAATAAAATGTGTTTACAAACGTTTGCGCGTTTTCGCCAAAAAACAGTGTCCTGACCTTTCCAATAACGCATTGTTCTCACCGAATTAGTCTCCAAACGGGGGCTACACCCTGTATAAACAGAAGCCCCCGATTATGATGAATGACTGCGATGATCTCTATTAGCCTTTGTTGACGAGATTCCCGGTGGAATTTTTTGGCCTAGCGTCAATAAAACCGCGTCGATGTATAAGAATTTTAATGAACGTATCACAATAATTTTGTTGCTCATCGGAGTCGAAAACATAAACAATATATACACATATATATAAATATAATTTTTGGAGCAAAAGGCACTAGACGGTCGATGGTACTGGAATATTAGATTTCTATGAAAGCCTGCGAAGGGGGATCCATTTTTTGCATCGCTCGATCGAAAGCCTCCACTATCGACTCTCTGCAAAAAAAATGCAAACATCCATTACACAGCTGAAAGCAATTACGTAGACAATTTAATCGAATTTATCTGTTGATAGTTCAAATGTTATCGCTCGTAAAAATAAAAAGATCGAACCGCGCTATCTCATACACTATTTTACATATTAAAAAAAAACTAGAATAGTATGCAATATTACTACAACTGCAAAGATAAGGTACCTAAAGATGTTCCGATGCCACACGTAGGCGCCGACGTGGCCGCACTCCACGTACTTAACAGTAGCCCCGGGCCAAATGTCCTCGAGAGTCGAGACCCCCGTCCTGGGCACGTACCCGTCGTACTTCGCGCAAATCGATATTATCAACGATGTGTCGAAGGGCGTCGAGAAGTTCTTCAGGTGCGTGCACTCGTCCATGATGCCCCGCATGAACCACAACGCCTCCCTGTCGCGCTTCTTCATCTCCTGCACCTTCTTGCTGGTGCCCGCTATGGCGGGCGACTCCTTCAGGAGGTTCATCAGCGAGAATTCCTTCGCGCCGCCCTTCTGGTTGGGCTTGTAGGCGACGTTTTGGCACTTGGGGTTCAAGTTGAGGTAGCTGATTAGCTGATATGGGGTTACGTACGATACGTGCGAATTGTCCAGCAGGTGGATCGGTATGGCTAGAGGGGTTTCTAAAAAGAAATAAAACGAATTTTCGTTGTATTTAGCAGATGGAGTTTCGTTGGAAACGAGGTTGATGCGAGGGTTAACCCGATGGATTCTTTTCGATTTAATTACCTGAGGGTTTACTGAGATCACAGGCAAAAGGATTATCTACAATTTTACATAATCTAGATAAAGTGTAATAGAACAATTTGTTGGATTCATATTGGTTTTGGAGCATATCCCAGTCGATAGATTCGCTCATTACACCCTATAAAGAAACGATGCTTTTAATGTGTGTATTCCAAATTTCGGGGATGTTTTTTACCTCTGTAAATACTGAGGATGCAGTGGACCATGATAAGCAAGGAACTAACACTAAAGGTTTTGGCCAATTTGATGCTGCTAAAGAAGCCATCTAAAGAAATGTGCAATTTTAAAAAATAAACCAACAAAAACAGATACAATTTGTTTATTACTTAATTCGAGTATGTATCTGTTCTTACGATATTTTATGCTAGCAAAATATGTAGTATAATCTGAAATGGAGCTGTTTCATAGCGAAAAAGTGCTTAATTTAATCCCTAAAAAACACTGCATATATAGATATAATTAGAATGTCGTTACTCTGCTTGGCAAAGGAATTATTCATCGATTAGTATGCATTATTTAGGTAAACTCACATGACCGCCCATGGATATTCCGGTTATTCCTAAAGGCCCAAAACCTAACTGTTCGCACCAGTTTAATAGTACAAGACACTCTAGTATCAGACAACCACCCATTATGAAGATATCGGACACATAGTGAACGCTAGACCGTTGCTGATCCTTGGGCTTCCTGACGCCGTAGAAAGGATTTTCTAATATAATAGCACCTATTCCGTCTTTGAGCAATGGTTTGGCCATTATGTTTCGCCTTCGCCAAAAGTACTGTAAAAATTCAGGTGTTTGTAAACATCGGTTGTAAAGTTTTTGTTTACGAAACTCACATGGTCACCTGTGCCTGCCAAGTGTATGCAAATTGGTTTGTAATCGTTCTTCCATTTCAATGGAAGGATCATTTGAAAATAGGAATCCTGGACTTCCTTCCTAACTAAGCCCGGTAAATGCAGGGAAAAGGGACTTCTGAATTTACCTTCGATTATGCGACAATCCGATCTATTTACTACCTACGTAAATACATTGCATTATATTCGAAATCGATGGTCGGCAAGCACTTACATTTATTATTTTAATTGGATATTCTTTTGGCACTAATCTGTAACATGTGTCTCTATTTGATATTTTTTTTCTAAAATCAAATAACCTGAAATAAAAAAGAGGGAATTAATTGATCGAAAGTAATGTGGAAAATTTCCTTTAGAATCACACTATTTTTATCAGTGTAAGTATAATAAAACCACGAAATCACGTAGCCACGTTAAAAATTACTTAATATCTACACTTTATCTCATTAAAATAATATCTGTTTCAAAATAAGGCTGATTTTTTGAGACAACTCACTTGTGCATATTTTCAGGTGATCCCCATCCTTTCGTAAAGTATTTACTCAAAACGATTTTTCTATATAAAACATCCAAACGGCTTACTGACATATTTCCACAAAATTTATGCTTTACGGCCATAAAATAGGCATTTTTAAATGAATTAATAAAGACCGCCTAAAATTTCTACCTTAGCTCAGAAAATAAACGTCATTTGTCAGATTTGGGATTTGTCCGGATATCATAGAGATGGACGTAACTTCGATTTCAGTTATTTTGTCACGACTAAAGATACGAATTGGAACAGGTTGCTCCTTCGGGAATCTTTTTATAGAGAATCTCGGTCGAAAATTGTAACATACTATGTGCTTTATTTTGAACTAGTGTTGTAAGTGACATGGTAATTAACAAAAATCACTGTTAATGAACATGTTAATTTATGTAATTACTAATTTATTAGTAATGTGAATTAATTTTAATAAAGGGTTATTTAACGGTTATTTTTGTCAATTAACATGTCACTTACAACACTATTTTGAACAAAAACTGCTAGTGCTAATATACCATAAGCCATAGGATGATATTAATCGCTTTACATTTTCTCAACTTGGCAACGCTGCTAGTAGTTATGGTTTATTGAAATAACTCCTCTACGTGCTTATACTAATACGCGATGTTGCCAGATTGATCTATAAGGCAACTTCCCTTAAATAATAGCGCAATAAAATAGATATAGTTATTTATTAATAAATAAAAATATATACATAATCAAAATATTACAATTTTTGTAGAGGGAAAACTTTACATAAATATACATATATTTTATAACATCTTTTATAATTTGTAACTTACTGAAAATAATTAGTACGATTTAATAAATAGAGAAACCAGCTTTTAAATCTGGCGTTTTGCCTTCTTTTACAATGCTTAGCGCCCTCAACACCGATACTTTGTCGAGTTCCGCTTGAGAAGCCTTTTCATTGTCCAAACAAAGATTTTTGGCCCTGTCCCCGAAATACTTCAATACTTTTACTCTGTAGTCGATAGCAGTCGCAACATTATTGCCAGTTAAAACTAAATTCTCCAAACAGGGCAGATCCCCGAGATATTGAATATCTTCCACGTTGTTGATTTTATTACAACTCAGGTCCAACGTTTCGAGAGAATAGAGCTTACTGAAGCCCTTGCAGCAGCTGATGTTGTTTTGAGAAAGATTCAAAATTTTCAAGTTCCCGACTTTCGTATGCAAATCCGTGCATATGGAAATCAAGTTATTGGCTAAGTTAAGGTGCGACAAATTCGGAAGGTGCGAAAGATTCATTAAGGTGGAGATGTGGTTACCGTTCAATGATAATTTCATTACTCTCTGAGCTAATTTAATTGTACCGTCGATTTCTGTGATATTATTGTTGTTCAGATCTAACAGTTCGAGAGAATCCCACTTCTGAAACAGACTATGGTAGTTGAATAAGGTAGGAATATTTGATAATTTACCTGGCTTCCTTCGATGTTATCTTTGTGAATAACATCGCATTGTAAAACTTGCGATATTGTAGTAGCGTTTGTGTTATTAACATGCAATTTTTGAATGGTACTTCTCAGGTTACCAAGGGAATTAATACATTCAAACGTGATATTTTTCATAAATAATACTTTCAAACTCTAAAAATTAAAATAGCATGTATTTTTTAAATGAGCAAGTAATACCACTCACTTTAAAAGAGGTAAGATCGAATGTTAATTTATCCAATATGATATTACTTTGTAAATACGGTTTAGATTCTCCGATAACAGTAATCGAAATTAACTGGGAACATAAATCTACCACAGGACTGATATCAAATCTAGTTTCAGTTTGATCCAATAAAGGTTTTTTCAAAAACTCGCTTAGAGCATGTAACTAAAAACAAATACGTAAATCATTAAGTAGTAAATCATTTAACAACTTCTTACTTGCAAAGTAGTAAAGTTGTACATTTTCTTGCTAGAAAGAATCTGGTCGCTTTCTAGAAACAATTTCGAAGACAAATCTTGGAGTAAAAAGAAAATATCGTATATGTTAAACTGGAGGAAATCCACGAATACTTTCGGCATTGTACGTTTCAAAAAGACGAGGATCCTTTGCAAATACTCTTCTAAACCTTTCCTTCTCGACTCGATAAATGCCGGGCATTTGTTCCTGATGACTTTCTTCGATGGTAAGATTTCTTTCGAGACACCATGGTCTATGACGAGTTGGTTGTGCAGATCGTAGAAATCGTTGTAACGATGAGCTACTTTCCAGTTATAGTCTGCGACAGTAACTGTAATTACATAGTAAGTTACATTGTTTTCCTCTTTTGTATTGAAAATGTTTATCGATGTTTCCTTCGAATTTAACCAAAAACAAGCCATGTAAGCACCATATAAATTAGTCCTTCTTCGAGACTGAGTTAATCATAACCTAAAATCAATAATATATTAGTTACAGTGGATGATTTATGGCGAAATTAATGATAATTATGGTTAATAGTATTCACTCACCTGTTAATTTTGAACAAAAATACAAGTTAAAAATAAATATCGATTTACAAAAATGAAATGTCATCGTTTACGTCGACGATTCGAATGAATAACGATTAATCGATTAATCGTTGAAAATACGAATCCGTATTACAATTTAATTTAGTTTATTATTAGTATTTTTTAACTTGTTTATATGTTAAACATGTTCTGCAACCATTATTTTTTTATTAATTAAAGAATTATGTACATAATAAAAGAAATTAGGTCAAAATCCTGTTGGAACTTTTTCAGTTTATAAGTTGGCAACACAATTTGACGTCTTTTTGAACGAATTGAAATATCGTTTTTGAATGATGAATTTTGACGTTGACGTTTATTTTATATTGACGCCATTTTTTATTTTTTCTGGTGTTTTGTTTGTTAAGATCGTTAAATTGTGAGAAAAAAATTATGTAAAAAGGTTCTACGTTAATTCGACTGCCTCCCAGTGTTAATTTTTAACCAAGAAAATTGGGAGCTTGAGATTGGAAGCAATTAGAAACACCTTTGATGCCTTTACCAAAAGAAGGCACCCTACATTGAGGATTTATTTATTTTGGTGCTCCCAATTAGATGTATTGAAATGCAGAATTAATGCTGATAGTCTTCACAAAAGAAATTATGAATAGTGATTTTTGGACGTTTAAACCCACTGCGCTACTAATTAATTACAGCAATAATAGGGTGCTAGTTTTGGTAACTTTTCCAAGTATTTTAGCATTTCCTGAAAACACAAGTAATGCAGGAAATTTGCAATAAGTTGTATGTATTAGAATTTAGCCTGAAATGGGGGATTATGAGTTGTATCAAGCAATCAAATCATTTGAATCTTCCTCAGAAGATGAATTGGATTTCCAAAAAGGCGATGTATTTGAAGTATCCATACAAAGTCCGTTTGAAAACACACAATCAAATAGGCCAGGTTGGCTTTTTGCATATAGTAGGAGAACTAATGATGTTGGATATGTTCCAGGTAGGCTTGAATACATATTTTTCTACTTCAAAGAAATAGCAAGTATTAATAATACTTTCACTATCTATTCAAAACTTTTTTTATGATGTTTTTAGCATTAGAGATTCGATTAATTTACTCTCTGATTTGTATTTCAAAATCCAATAAATACTAGTTAAAAATAATAAATTGTCGTTGTACGAAATCCACAATGCTTAGATAAATTCTGTCGAGGAAGTAGTGCTATCAGAAAGATTTTACAATCCTATTAGTCATGATGTTATTTATATATTAGATACTTTCCTGTAGTTTGATTAAAATTATGTAAGGTTTGCTACGAGTCCTTATCTCGGGCGATTTTTGTCGTATTTTTCCTTGAATTGCAACCACATCACTGCCAACCACATCACTCGAATTTCTAATCATCGATACCAGCGATTTAATTGCCCTTTTTTTTTAGTCGAATGCGTCAAATTACTGGGATCCGAAGTCGGAAAAACCATTCACCATCCATCGGCATGCGGAGTAGAATTTACTAAATTGGGTAACTGCAGTTTTATTCGAATCGAAGAAGACCAAGATTGGATATTAACCGCTTTTCGTACTACAACTCTTCGCACTACATTTCTACCGAAATAGAACATAAGAATAAATAAGAATCAATTCAAGTTCAATTTTCCCAATTAAGATTACCTTAATGTTGTACTTTCTTGTCACTTTAATCGGGTGATATTAGTACATTGACAGTACGTTACATTGTATGTAATCTCGGAGCAATAAGCTTAATTAGTACATTAATTGATCTCTTGGTGGATTAAGCAATATAATAACAAAAATAATTTTGCTTATCGTACGTGAAAAGTGTCATTACCCTCAATCTTGCTCATCATCACTTTGAGGTTTCTGTTTTTTCTTTAATATAAATGTAATTTTCCTTCTCTCTAGTATTTCAACATCTCCACACGAGTTCATATTACAGACATATAAGGATCTTTGGGAAAAAAATGCAATGTTTGAATAGTAGTGCTTACAGTAGTACAGATGTTAAATTCAGTCGTGGTCTTGTTTGTATATCATCTCTATAAATTTGTACAAATTGAATTTGCAACTATATGTCGAGCAATTTTGTTGCTTCTATTATGTTAATTTCTACTATTCTGTAGTAAAATGCTAATTTTTTATTGAATATGTGTTAAGTAGATAGTAAGTATCGTGTTTGTAAACGCATAATTTGCAGTCTTAGAAAAATATGTTCCTTTCGAATTATGCTGCAATATTTCATCTTTTGTATTATAAACATGTTCTGCACTACGGCACATAAACCTGGAACAAATTGATTTACTTAACGCAGTATTTTCCTATTAATTTACATATTTAAACATTCGGTACATTAGTTTCATGCAAACAACAAACAAAATTATAAAATATAAGATGAACAGATAATATTAATACGGGATTAATTTCGTATTCCTATTTTTTGTATGTAAATTGTAAAAATCTTCAATGTCACATGCTCGATTATTAAAATAATTTATGTCCGATTACAATTTTCTCGTAATAAATCGTGTATAAAATTACTCAAAGAACTTCATGCTTTGCAATTTCAATCGAGGATACGAAGGACTCGCACTATAAATTCATTCACAAAACGATTGCGTTTATTTATTCTATGCTTGAGCATTCCTGTAGATATGTAGATGTGATTATTCGTTGGGAATTTAGCATAGGAATATGACAGTTGAAAATTTTGTATTCAATTTAATAGGCATTATTTATGTTGTGATATTATCTATTCTCCTTCTCCGTTGAAAATATGTTGAATGTTATTATTTCTTTATTTGGCTTTTATTAACATTTTTCATTCATTGCTAAGAAATTGTGAAATTTCTTAACGACGATTATGTTAATGTAAATAGTACTTCAAAACCTGTTGTTGTAGGTGTTGTATTAATGTATTCTGTAAATTCGTTATTAATTTATCATTTTTTTTTTAATTTCATAATGCCTTGATGAATAATTTATCAAAGATCGCCCGGTTTTATTGATTTTTTTGTACATGTCTTCTCCTAAATTCTCTACTGGTTCCATTGAAATCGTACTGTGGACATCAAAAAATTATGAATATTTTATAATATAATTTTGTTGGTAAACATTTGCCCTTGAGATTAGGTTTTTGGGCAAATAATCATTTCGTATTCCTTTGGGACTTATTAAAAAATAGAAAGATTTTGAGTTAGGGTTGCAAATGAAATATGTACATTAACTATGTAATAATAAAGTACTAATTTTTGTTTTACTTCTAGGAATGAACGTGAAGCTGAGCCACAAGTTAGAGGATGTATATTTTCTAACTCCAATTCTCTGCAAGCATTGTGAGTATATTTTATCAGTTACACAGTAGGTTATTCTAAAGTTTTGCCATCAAAGCTCAATTTTGTTGTTATTCTTGTTGGATTTCCTAGTCGAAATTTATTCAACAGTAAAGTGGAAAAACGCAGGGCCTCGTTTAAAATTACACATGTATAATCCACCGTGCGATAACCGGTAATTGCTTTTACAGCTCCTAAATTTAGTTTACTAATCTCGAAGATACGGCTAATTTTTCTTTAATTTCTTCGAATACTTTCCCGTTACGATATAATTACAATTAGTAAGCCGAATGTCAATATTTTTTTATGCGATGTCCAAGGACCCGCAACTATTTTCATGTCGATTATGTGTTTGACTAATTGTGTTGTAATTTTGTTCATGTTGGTTTTAAAAGCAATGAGGATTAGTTTTATCTACGACATTAAGTTAATAGTTCACCGCTTATTGCACTAGAAATAAAAAATATATGTAGGCGACAAGAGTGTATAATTTTCAGGTATATTATTCGGTTTTTTTAGTCGTTATTTTTTGATAAATAAAAAAGAGGTCATTGTAATTTTTTACCTTGTAAAATATTTGCAATACCTCAACAAATCAAGATAATAACGACACATTTTTTTTGCTCTAAATAGTAAACAATTTAATCTAACTCCAGATGATAGATCGAGTTAGGCTATCTCCTATGAAATCAAATAGATTGCGACAAACGTATTGAATTCGTTTATTGATAACAGTATCCACGGGAAAATTGATGGTATATTCCGTGGAAACATTCACCATTCTTGTAAAGTAATATATTTCACGAACTCGCCGAAAAGAATCGTAAGGTCCCGGTAGAAAATGCGTTTAGGTAAATATAATGCGGGTTATTTTTAGATCTTCGATATCGAAGTTTTTTTTTTCTGCCATAAAAGTGTCCGGTCGACTTATCATTTTTATCTGTTGCCGAGTGGTCGCGATTGGGGCAGCGGAAAAAAAATCTATGCCGGTTGTTTTATTCAACGTGTCCCCGCTATCAAACCGAAATCAGGAGGGTAAGTAATATGTACTTGTTGCCATGGACACGCGTCGGCGGTTTATTTTTGTTGCATTAAAACGCGAGAGCAGCCGCTTTATTGTTTTCATTTTACCAGAAATTGTCTTGGCCGTTGGTAAAATATTTATAGGGCCGCATTCAAAAATCAATCTTTTTAATAGCGAAAAGGGAAGTAGGAAAGCACTTAGATTGAACCAATTTCCTTCAAATGCGAAATACGTAAACAAGCCATTATTTTCTAAACAAAATATTGTTCTGTCGTTCGTTCATATAAAGTACCGATATTTGAAAATAAGGCTGTAAGTTGTTTACTGCTGGAGGTTTGATAGGTGTAGTATTCGAGACATAAAAGGCATTCTATTGTCGGGGATATTACAGCGAGACAATGGATATTTACCAGGAAGCTCCTTTTGCCCGTGTAGGTGAAAAATCGCAAATTAGTTCGCGAATAAAATTCCCAATTCCGCCACGGGTCGGTTTATAATCCATAGACAAACCGATTGTTGTCTAGACGAAAAAAAGAAGAAGCCGATTTTTTTTGCCAGCGCATTATCAGAAATGAACCTGTCATTCAGAATTTACCTAAACGATTCGATGAGTCATCGATAGCCCTTAATATACAGCACATGTGCTGGAATAGAACAATGGCGAATATTTTAATATGTATAAGGTACACATGACCCACTGCTGTAAGTCAAACGGAATAGATTTAATGAACATTTTCGCATAATACGGCCAATTTTTCGAGCTCTGCCCGGCTTCTTCTTCGGCATTTTTCACGTTTTCATTTTCCCCCGCCGTTCCCCCCGGCCGTCGTGCTCGCCCAGCTCTTGTATTGTGGAATTTTTCGCTGGTGATCCGATTCGTTTTTGTGATTTTTTCTCTATTCTCTGCGTTTCTTTGCGCTGAATGGTTATTTAGGCGGCGGCAATTAACTTTGAAAACGGAGTCTTAGGATTAATCAAGTCGGATGAGAGCGTGGAATCGGAGAAGAGTGGATAATGAAGTTATTGTTGGGACGGGGACCGTTGGTGTGGAGACGTTAAAAATTAGGGTTTGGCCAGTAAATCCTTTCTGCAGGGCGGTTATTTTTTTCGCAGGCTTTTTACGTAACGTGGAATCAAAAATGTTGTAATAAGCGGTTTTTAGTTAAATTGTATTTACGCGAACGGTTGTTTTAATTGGATTACTTTTGATGCCAGAATATCCGCAGACTCTCTCCAGTCTCCTGTGCATTCACGTTGCTGAGTTAATTAACTAGCAAAATGTTTGTTTTGGGGCATATGTGCCTAGATAATTCTTCAATTTTTAATTAAAATAGTATACCTTTATGTTTTTTTGTTCCAACGATGAAAAACACACCTCGATTTTATCGATTATGCATCAGTTAGGTACATATTTTTAGAAAAAGCAAGTAGACAAAATGCGATTAGGTTCAACGACTGATAATGATCCTATTTTCTGTAATAATCAGATGTATTTATGGCATGAGACGGTAGATAATAAAATTTGTTTTTTATATACGTTTCGGAGCTACGGAATGTGCGATAATTTGACAACATAATTAAAAGTCGCATCGCGTTAACTCTTTCTCGAAAAAAAAAAAACCAATCGCCGATTTAATTCCGTCAATTATACGGAAATTAATTACGTCGTTCTAAATGGAAAAGTGTTCTTCCCGTTATTTTCCCTCTATAAAAGTCGCAACCTCACACCGACATTATACAATTTCCTAATTCGTTTCATAAAAGCGTGTCATAATGTTTATCAGAACGAGTGAAGACGGACGATAAGATACGTTCATCTCGCTGAGACTGATGGGTCAATTAAATTGTCGAGATTAAAATTTTTAGGGCAATAACATTTAATTTAATCACAAAAATTGCGTTGTTTACGAAACACGCGACATAAGTGGTCGCGTCTAATCTCTCGCCACGGAATATTTCATGGACGCATTGAAAAGCTTCGTTTTAATGTAAATTAGCTGCATTTTTTTATTAATTGATTGGATATTTTTCCCTTACGCACTTAAGAAAGACCCTGTATACGAGCGTGTTAATTGTTAATGCAATTGACATTTCTCGTTGGAATGAATTATTTTCACATTTATATCGTACACTATTAGTAGAATGTTAAGGTAAATAAAATAAATTAATATCTTTACGCATTTGATAAGAAGGTAAACGTGTTATGTGTTATAAATTTAATACCTCTCGTTTGTAAAAATCGTATTGAATAGTTTAGCCGAGAGGAAAGGTTGTAGCTATTAATATTTTTATAGATAAATGCAGCGACAGCATTTGTTTATATTTATATCGCTTTGCTGACTTCCTCATCAATAATTCCTTCTATCCGACTCGTACCAATGGTTTTTATTTCCGGCGACATCCTGTTTATTTTCGCCCCAATTTTCATAATGTTGTTTTGCGAAAAAAAATGACGCCCGACTCCGGAAGCATTAACTAATCCGCCATCGGAGTAATTTATCTAATCACTTCCGTCGAAGGAAAAGCTCGGGACGGAATGACCTTAAGTGTCCTGAAAAATTCTCTGTCGGGAATATTCAGTATTGATGTCCTGTCTTGGCGGCTTCTAAGGATATTAGTTTTCGTATAATGTAATTAGTGTTGTTTTAAAGACTCGCTATGAAAATCGTGCTTCGCCGATGATGACATAAACCTCTTAACTAATAGGCTTTTCGGTGAAGCGGCTGAAAAGCTATCTGAAATCGAACTGACAGATGCTTCCAGCTATTCCATTTGTACCTATGCAGTCCTAATGATGGACTATCAGCAAGCGTTTGTACGCTGTGTTTAGGTATTATTTGTTGGGTTGATTTCGCTCCGTTCCGGTTCGAAGCCCTGATTAATTGACTATTTGTAAAGGGCCTTTGAATTAGTTTGTGTACTGGATTTAAATATATAAACCCGGTTTGTTTTGATTGCAGCTTCACTCATTTGGAAGAATTGTTCCGACTTTTGTAAATACAATCAGACTGTTCGCGTAATTTCGCCCCGCCGCTATTAACACAGTGTGTTTTGTTAAACTTGAGCTATTTTGAAAATGTAATATTTTCCTGGAATAGCGTGTACTAACGTTTTTTTTTTTTCGTACGATCAGAGGTTCGATAACTATTTTTAGACTGTTTCTAATAGATACATAAATACCTGCCTTCGTTTGCGAGAGTGGAAATTTCTAAAGTAATCAATTGGTATGCTAAACAATAATGAAAACGTTTATATCGTCGCGTATCCCCTTTTTTGAGCAGTCTGCTAATAAAATTCAACTTTATCTAATATTTTTATCTGCGATAAACTCAGTTGATTTGGTGGTATTGCAATGTTTGGATGTTTCTTTCATTTCACTCATTGTGCCAGGTAGGTGTATTATATTTTAACTAAATAATCCGGTTTTTCGTAACGTCGTTATAAAAGTGTTTTGTGTCCAAAGTTAAATTCCACTCGCACCAATTTAATTTTGCCCAACTCCCGAACAGGTAATTAAATTCCTAATTGCATTTGTCAATTTAATTTAACCTTTCCAAGTTCGTTTGGTTAATTTTTGAATAAATTTTCCCGTTGTCAGCCGGGCTATTTTTAGCTGGGAAACTCTTTCGCCGTTGCTGTAGGTTAAGAACAAACTTCACGTCTAGGTTATTTGATCAAACAGATAATAAATTAATAAGCATTAAACGGCAGACAACAAGACTTGTCGGCACGTCAACTTTTCCATCGAATGCAAATTTTCGTTCGATTAAATTCGTTAATCATCTGTGTATACATAATTAAAATTTGTTGACATACGAACTTTGTAATTTCGATGCGTTATTCACCCTCACGACATTCTACAATTAAAGCTTAGTTTCGGAACGCCTTGTATAATCTATAATATGTAATGTTATTAAAATTTTCGATCTACGCTTGCTAGTCGTTCGGTAGCCAATCACCAATCATTTTCTAAACGTATGTGGACTGTGGTGTACGAGTTTAAACATGAATATTCATTTTGAGCTGGCGAGATGGAAACCAGCAATACCATGTAAAACCTTTTACAGGCGCCAGGCGTGAAAGTTCAACCGGTGTTTAGACTGGAACCACTAAATCTCGACATGTACAAAAACCTTTAATTTCTTGTATGCTTATAAGACAGCTAATCGTTAAAAAGTGACTGTGTCAAAGCTCGAATTGACCTCTCGAGTTAAAAAAAAAATTATCGTCTATCGGCGACCGACAGTAGACGGTTTTGTTCTAAAAACCCTATTTTTTCGGTCGAGAAAATTATTTAATGTCCATTTCCTTTGCAGGTAAAGACTACATTTGGGGACAGGGAAGAGTCGGCGTAAAATGTAAAGGTAAGATTGCTTAATTATTTCTAATTAATCAAACAACCGAATTTTTATTGCAAACATTAACAAAACGGCTGGAATTAATACAAAAATGTACAGGCCGATTAAAATGAAAGTGGCAAACGAAAAAATCTATTAAAAAAGAATTGGAAAATTACTTTAAAATCCGAATTCGTGACGGCGATTTTTAGAAAGTAACCCATCCGATTACATCTCGGCGTTACTTCTAAATGCAATAATTCCTTTTATTTTAAATACAATAATTATTAATTGCTAATTGCATCTGCTAATACGAAAAGCATTTAAAATATTAATAACACTCGACACGATTTTATTTCGAGAATCATGTCCACGATTTTTTATTAATACCGAAATAAATGCTGAAAATTGCAGTTTCTCATGTAAACTATTCGCGAAAATGTTTATCTTAAAATGCAAATATTTTCGAGTATTGCTCGAGATCAACTATTTTCGTATTAACAATATTTCCCACTTTTTGGGGGAGATGTTTGATTATAATTTTGTGGTATTTGTAGGTTTCTAAGTATATATTTCAGTATTTATAAATAAAACCAAATATTCGAGGGTTGTTGGGGGAAAAAGTTCGCTAATTAGATTCTTGTTTCCTCAACTTTTGCAATGCTTTATTGAGTATGGTTTTTTGTTTATTCTTGAAATATGCAAAATCTTTTGCAAACTTCGGTTTCATTAAAATTCACGAAATTTAATGGTTTTTGTTGACGCTTACCTGACCTATTAAGAACAATCAATATTTATATTTTAACAAGGGATCGTCGAGAAGTTTGTGTATAGCGAAAAATCGCTTCAACAAAAAATCGCTCTCCGAGTTATTTGTTCATTCGAAAAGTTTGAATTCGAAATGCTCCTCTCGGTAATTCGATTGGATCGCTTGTTTTTCGCTTTTAGCAGCGGAATAAAATTAATTAGAGTTTGATGAAATTTATATAGCGAGCTCGGTTTCATTTCATTACATTCGCAGTATTATATTACCTCGTATCGAACATTTACAGAGTGCTCGCTTGATTGGTAGAGGAATATACTCTTTGAGGACGACATTGTTTTAAATAATAACCGATTCGGATTAAATTTTGAATAATTAATGGACGAGCAACATATTTTGCATGCCTCCCTTTCACACAATAATAGCATGTTACAGAGAGAGTCGCTGACATGTTCCCGTTCCGTAGCTGGATTATCAGCGGAACAAGGGTGAACTTCAACGAACTTCCACAACATACAGAAACTAAAGTTTGGTGTGTAAATGTTCGGAATGCTCGTTTAATATATCTCTTGTTAGCAGCCTTTACAATGCGAATTCTTCATTAATTGACGTTGCTTAATTGTGCTTTGATTGCTATTCAAGTTTCCTTCTAAAGCCGTTGCCAATCTCGAGGAAATTTCCGCAAGTTTCAGAACATTACTGATTCATAACGACTAAGCGATAACACTTCTTTAATTCGAACCGATCTAAAAGTTTCTTTTTTCTTCTTCTTCGAAAATACCCGGATAAATGCGCGATTTAGGATAAATAAGTAATGCGATACTTTCACCGAGGATTCCATAAGTTTTGTTGTAAACTCTAAATTGATCCGTTATCAAGTAATAATACCTTTTTGAAGTAAAAGCAAATGTTGTAAGCTCGAGGGTGTATGAGTCGAATTCATTTTTAATGTGTTCACATGTTTGCTCGTCTTTCAACCGAAGAAATAAATTGCTTTTTTCAGGGACATGTCCCGTGAAAATCAGCGAGTGTAACCGACCACAATCAACTAAATTTGCGGTTTACGCTAGTTTTTTGATTCGTTTAGAGATGGTGATGAAGTCGTACCCGATGTGCACATTTCAAATTTAATGAACGATAAAAAAAACCGCAGTAAACTCCCTTAATTTGATAATGCGTTTAGTCCGAAATGGAAAAATTATTCGGGCGTAATCGAAATCGAGTCCACCTTAAAATCCTATTTCGAAATTTTTATTTTTGCGTTTTTTGCATCGTCGAATTTTCACCGGGCTTTTTATTAATTTTCCCGGCTCTGGCTCGTCGATTTGATGTTTTTTTTGGTTTTATTTGGGTGAATAGAGATGAAATAAAAAAGACGTAAAATTTTATTTATTTGTAGACGCTATGACTACCGAACTAATTAATAATCCGTTTAATTTATTCATTAAACAATTTAATAAATAAAAATAAATTATGTAGTTTATTTATGGTGCTTAATAAACTGTTAAATGCGGCTCTGCGCTAGAATTATAAGCATTTTGACCTAATTTAAATACACGTGTCTCGATTAAAAGATGTTAAAGTATACGTTTAGAAAATTAAAATTTACAGGATTTTTATTTCTTGGAAACGCGAATTCGTTTCGTTTGGAATTTTTCTTGGAGAATCGGACCTGTTGAATGCGAATTTGTCGTGCTTGAGATTTTCTTTTTTAGTTTAACGTTGCTCGTAGATTTTCCAACTAATTTCTTCTTCAATTCGGATAATTTATACGCTGAATTGCCCTTACACAAATACTTCAATCAAATGAGGAGTTGTTGGGGATTTAACAGTTGATCTAGGTTAAATTGGAGCTCGTTAAGTTGAATATACCATTAGGTTTGTCTAATTGGCTCGAGATATTTTGAGATTCTCTCAAATTACTCTATTTTGCAAACGTATTTAGTTTACTAGATTCCACAGGGCGAGTTGTTGTTGTGTTGTGAACATTTCGCTCGGGTCGATTGATTTTTCTGAAATTTCTCCTGCTTAATGCAAGACAGGTTCACATGTCAATTCCTCGGCCGGAGTCTCGCCCCTTCCAATCAATAAAAAAATACACAATTTCCGTTTTTCCGTTTTCAATTTCGGACCATTTCACTTTTAAAGAGCGAATCTTCGACGTGAAAAAACGCAATTCCGAAACACATTCGGGCCGAAATTGGGAAAATTAAATTTAATTGCTGTCCGGGTATCCAGCGAGCAAAAAAATATTTAGGAATCCTTGTTTCCTCGAGTTTGTTATAATCCCGTACCGACCGTGTCCGTTTCAGGCAAATTTTATAACGCTCTTAAAATATTATTTTAGGACTCAAAGCTTCGGTAATCGGAACATTTTTAACGCAGTTAAACCCATTTGACCTTATTAAATGCTGAAGTCAAGGTAGAGGTTAATATCTTTGTTCAATTTTGATAATGAATATTATATTAAAAGTTTAATACATCAAGGTGAATTTTGCCGCGTTCTCCCTGCTCTTGTAGCTGCTAGAGAGGTTTGTGAGAAAATCAGAGTTGTTTTAAATGTTAAGAACCTGCCTAAGTAATAACTACTTATGTACACAATCGTTTAGATTAGTAAAAAGTAACAGATGTAGCAAAAATAGAAGCAGCAACCATTACGCATTCAAAAAAAAAAACTTGCGTATGTATTATAAAACCGGTAATGATAAAAAAAAAGTCGAGATATGGATGGCATAATAAATTTGCAAGTAAATGTAATTAAGGACTAGGAAAAAAAAATGTACAAATAAAGCTGAACGAGCCAATTCGTTTTATTAGGGCCTATTAAGCATTCCTGGGTTATTTGTTTCATTGCGTTCTGTGCGCTGGATAAAAATTCGTTTCAACGGCTCCGCGATCGGCTCACGAATCTCGCATTGACCTTGCGTAGAAGAAAATTCGAAATTCCGTTTAAATATAAAATTTTTCGCCGGTCCCGGGCCCGGAATCCGGCCGTTTTCCGCCGATTTTCCCGAGTTGAAAGCCGAACGAGCTCGCTGTAAAATTCGTACATTAACTGGCGTTTAAGCCTGTTAACTGTGGAGTTATTAAAATTTCATGATACATGGATGATTTATGTCGTTCTGGGCGGTCATTTGATTACCTTGACGTTCGACCATGACGAGTTGCTTCGAATGTGGCAACGCTGTTTCTATCTACGACCGCGTAAGTTTATCAAGGTCATTCATCACACCATTCGACAATATTCGTCCTATAAACGCTTGCCAGACTTCCTAAATTTTCTCCCGAAGTGTCACTGCGACCGTTGGAGATGTTAGCGAAAAACGCCGAATTTTTCGCGCGAATTAGTACCGATATTCCCAACCGAAAAAGCTGTTAAAATCGAACTTCCCAAGGTCGGTCTATTTTTAATCGGCGACTTTTCACTTTTAAAACTGCGAAAAAAAATTTTTGCACAACCGACTCGGTCGAAACGCATACATTTAAATTGTTTAACAGCGAATGAATATTTGGAATTACTTCGACGATTCCAATTCGCTGATGATTTGCATCATTAACACCAATTCGCTTTAATTTCGACAATTAAAAATTCCTGGTGCAAGTTTCTGCATGCCGCTCCATCGGCCGCGCTAATTCTGGTTTATTATCTAAACTTCATTAAAATTTAGGCGAAAATTAATTAATTAGCATATTTACACGTGCAAAATTGATGCGTTATGCGAATATGACAGATTCTTGCTTACCTGATTAAATTCGAGCCTTCCTTCTATCAGCTGTAACTGTATACAAAGGCACACGGGGTGCTGCAATAAAATTTATCCTTGATTTCATATTCTTTTTTAACGACTTTGCTCGTTTTTAATGCTCATTACTCGGCGTTTAAGTTAAAATAATAGACTATTTCAAGAAATTTAGATATGTAGTATTGAGGTGAAATTTGGAAAAAATCAATAGAGATAACGGACATAACCAGCTGATGGGGAAATTAAAGTTTTTGGAGAGGTAACTCGCCGGTATAATACATAATTACCTTTGTGGCGTAAATTTTTGCAGCTGTTTTGGAACATCTGTATATTCGTTGTATGTAAAATAATTTAGTTCGTATTTTCAATTAAAAATAGGAATTCTTATTAAAGTCCATTTCGCTCTGGCATAGCATTTTTAAATGAATTATATCATACGTAACAACATCAGCGTAAAAGCGAATATATGAAAATGTTTGTAATTAAAAACTACCTTCCAAACGGAAATACTAACGTAATTAGTACCTTTAATGAAATGTTAACAACTAGCCCGTATGATTTATATGAATTGCAACTAAATTAAAGTTCTAATTGGTTTCGTTTGAACCCTCTCGGACTGATTTATTTGCGGGAAAAAAAACTCCTTTCTGAATATTTCATAAATTAAATTGACTCAGATGGAATATCCGCGACTAAATGAATAAAAATTTGATTCGTTAAATGTTTACTGTAACGTGAAGATTACTAATAAAAATTCAAACTCATACCGTATGAAAATGATTTCACTATGCAGTGATTCAAAATCGTATAAAAATAGTTGGAAAACTATTGTTCTCCATACTATCATATAATACATTAAAATAAAAATTGGTTTATCGCAAAGCCTTCTAAAAATACACTTACACAAGATTATGGTAAATGGTTTATTTGCGATTTGTAATTCAATGAAATATAGCAATGCCGCTATTTTTGACTATGTGCAATAATTCGATTCCCAATTTTACCAAATTAAATAAAAATCCGGACTAATGCATCAGGACTAAAATTTTTATGCACGGTAATTTTCCGCTGCAATTAAATTCCCTCGTATCTATCGGGACGTTTTTTTTTAATCTATTTTTATGTAAAATACAAACAACGTAAATCCATATTTGTTCCTCGTCTGCAGGCAAACATTTTATGAATACCTATGGAATCCGTCTAAATTTATTGTTGATTACAAATTGGATTTTAAACATGAAAGCAAAATTTTGCATTTTAATACACATTTAAGCGTGAGGTCAGAGGAAAATGGCGAAAAAAAGTTGCCCAGGCTCTTCTCTCAGGGGCCTCCCTCGGAGATGGAAAAGTTAAAATATACGAAATTTACTTAGTAAAATTTAACTTTTAAAAATTCCTCATAATAAAGTTATAATCTTTTATTCCCTTAAAGTTTTCCCTACTTACTACTTATTGGGGAAGAACAAGTTCGCAACTACGCTACTGTTAGTGAATTATTTTAATTATACAGGATGATTCTTAATTCACGAGATTAGTATTCAATTTTTAGTTTAGCTAAATGTTGAGTTAATTAAAGCTATAAATAACGTTTTTAATTTGTAATCATAATAATATGTAGAAAGTTTATATGTCAAACACCATTAATTCCTGACTTGTGACTAAAAATTTGATGTGTATAAAAATTGCATAAAAGAGATGCATTGAAAACTGAAAGTTGAAATGTAACTTAAAATTTTAAATGAAATGACCAACATTCTCCGGGCATCACCGTGTACAATTAAAATAAAACCATTTTCGCCTTGTACGAATGAAATCTCGCCGTCAATTTGTATTATTTTGAAAAAAAAAAGTTCGTTATGTAGAGAGCCAGCTACCGTCTGATGCCCATTAATTAGTAGAAAGTAAATTTATATGTCTTGTTTTAAATCCGATGTCAAACTATCCGCGATATGATTGATCATCTAGTTTTTATCTGAAACGTATCTGATTAATTAAAAAAAAGCGCACATACGCGATTTCAACCAGCGCTAGCGAAGCAACGCTGGCAACGCCGGCGAGAGATGTGTTTCGGTAGCTGTGCGTATTAAAATTTCAAATGATTCGTATAAGGGACATGTATACGTAATGCAATCAAATGTGCTGGGCTGGTTCGGAGCCCGGCATGGAGATTTACCATCGGGATAATAATAAAAAAAAAGCGAAGGAGAAGAACTGATGCGAGTTGAAAACGGTAGCCGTACTAGCGGTTATTGTATTCAGTTCGGTCTGTGTGGACGGCCCGTGTCGTTTTCATTGCTGGTTGCTAGCTGGCTCTGCGCTGGATTTGGACAAGACAACTACCTGCGTTCACTGCGAGGAGGATATCTAATGTTCGATTATTACGCAATAACTAGTCGCCGATAAGGCGACCTCCATTTCGTTAATCTGTCGAGATGCCGGTTTTATTAACAATTTATACGGTTTCATTTAAATATTATTTTGTTTGGCGCTTTCGATGCCACGGTGACTTACACGAATGTACTTAAAATTTCAACCGCCGCATCAAAAAAATTTCTCCAACGACGTAAAGAAAAATTATATCCAGCTTAACAGAATTGCAATTCTTGTATTCATTAAAAAAACAATTTATCTCAATGCTAAATCAGAGTACTAAAACGATGCGAAACTGCGACGCATTTCATAAAACACATCCAAAAATGTAGAATATTCCAAACAAAACAAGAATACAAATCTTTATTGGAAAACTATTTTCGAGTATCAAAAGATGCAATGAGTCTCAATAAGAGCCGGCTAACGAACCGACTTGTTACAAATTGAAATATTTTCCCGGCTGTAAGGACATATTTAACTGGCGCGATTCCGTCTCTTTGTGCTCCGATTCCGTACCTTTAATTACCGAGAATTACTACTATTACGTTTCGAGAATAATTACAACTTAATAAGCATCAGAAAAGTGCCCGTCTTGAAGCGATGCCATTCTTCGACGAAACGCTACCCCCTTATCGATAAAATTGTCTGTAAAAATAAAGGTTGTTTAAAATGCCCCTTTGTGGATTAATTTGAATATGCCCGCATTCAACCGGTTTTTATTTAATTTTATTGCTATTTTAGCTACCCTGTCTCGGTGGTTTATAACACAAAGAAAATTTACTATAGGTAGTTTATATTTCAATTAATTGATTACATTATGGGACACAAAAATGTGCACATTAACAAATAAACTGTATATGAAAGTCACCATCAGATTAATTGTATAGTTGATTAAAGCTTGCCTTCTGCTGTTGGCTTGATGGTAAACCCAGAAAAGACAGCAGCAGTAATCTTCACCCGGAAATACAAACTCCAACCAACAAAGCCGTTACAGCTTTGGGGGGTGGAGATCCCTTACTCCAATACAGTCAAATATCTGGGAGTCCACCTAGATACAAAACTGAATTGGAACACCCACCTCGAAACAAAGAGGAAAAAATTCTACAGCACAATGTGGGCTTGTAGAAGAGCCATAGGAAAAACCTGGGGATTAAAACCTAGGGTAACTCTTTGGCTATACCAAACGGTATTAATACCAAGATTCCTGTATGCTGCAGTAGTCTGGTGGCCCAGGGTAGAATTGGTGGGGAATCGGAACCTGTTAAAAAGCCTGCAAGGTAACTACCTGCGGGCTGCGACAGGGGCCATGAGAACCACACCAATTGACGCGCTAGAAATAGCGCTCAATATTCCACCCCTGGACCTAAAAGTGACAAATGTCGCCCGGCAGACAGCATACAGAATGAAATGTCAAGGGGAGTGGAAGGAAAATGGAACTGGACATACCAGGATTCATGTCCTTCGAAACACACCTTTTACATTAAAACAAGACAGAACCTCTAAACAGGTTATGATTGAACACACCTATAGGGTAAAAATACCAACCAGAGAAGACTGGAAGGAACAAAAACCGTTGATGGAACATCAGGGCGAAAACTGGTACTCCGATGGCTCGGGGTGTGGGGACCGCCATGGATCGGGCATCTACGGGCAAAATACCAACTACAGGGAGAGCATATCCCTGGGTGAACATGCTTCGGTCTTCCAAGCCGAAGTATTTGCTATACTGAGATGTGCAGAGCATCTCATAAATAATGGAGCCACACATTCCCGAATAAATATTTATTCGGATAGCCGCGCTGCCCTAGAGGCACTGGCGAAAAACACCACGGTCTCCGCCGTGGTGCGGGACTGCATGCAGAACCTCGCCAGGTTAGGGGCTGAGAATGTAGTGACTCTAATTTGGATCCCTGGACATCAGGGAATAGAAGGCAATGAGGTAGCCGATAATCTAGCCAGAGAGGGGGCCATGGAGCAACCTGGTAGGCAGATAGTTGGAATGCCCTTTGCAGAAGGTAAACAATACCTAAACAAACTCCTAGAAAGGGAACATCTCGTTCGATGGAGGAACTCGACAGGCTGTAGGGTATCCAAACAGTTCATGGAAACACCCTCAAAAGAAAGGGCAACCGAGCTCTGGGCTATGGACCGTGACAGGCTGAGCAAAACGCTTGGACTACTCACAGGACACGTAGCACTCAGAGCGCACCTATACCGCCTCAAAATAGTAGAGCAGAAAACATGCCGTCTATGTGGGGAGGCTGATGAGGACAGCATACACATACTGTGTCACTGTCCAGCATTATCCTTGCGCAGGTATAATACCTGGGGAAGGACCTCATTAGATCCTAGCGATCTCAAAAACACAAGGGCATCCGAACTGCTGAGGTTTGCAAATACCTGCGACCTCTGGCAGAATCAATGACCTTGGGAAACAGCGGGAAACTACAGAGGATCATTAGATCTAGGTGGTCACGGGGCTGGAAAGACCGCCCGCATAAAAAAACAACAACAACAACAACAAAGCTTGCCTTTGTTTAAAATGTTGGGTGTTAAATTTGAAACAAACATTACGTAATTAAACAAAAAGCTTTGTATAACAAAAGGACGAGGAGATTATAAATAAATTTACAATAAAAAAAACTAATATTAATATATGTGCTACCCTTTCTCTTTAATTGATTATACCTTTGTTTCTTTTAGGACATAATGTCACGTATTTGTTTAGTGATAAATATGCGGTTTACGTTGCAACGCTAGGCTCTTTTTTAATTAGAATTTACTTAGTGATAACCGCTACTAGCGCTGTATTGTAGTCTTGCTCGTTTCTTTGTGCGAGTCCAGCGGTAAATATAAACATATTATACTTATTTTATACATGTAAATAACTTTCGACAAAAAAAATCGAAGCTTTAATGTCATTCGAGCTTTCATGCGTATAGGGGAGGTTAGGAGTTTATCACCCTGTGGAAATATTCCCACCCTTCTCGCCTATTTTGAAATTATAATAAGTTGTTATGCCGGCCAGGTAAAAAACATCCCTTTATACAAAATGGAATACTTACATCGGGTTTTGTTAATGTTTGCATAAATGTTTGACATAAAAAAATATAGTGTACTAAGACAACCTTCAAGGTGACCTATATTTGTTGTAAAAAAGCTGCATGGAGATCTTTTTTTGCGAATTGTGCGTTATTTAATCTTGTAATACCAGAAAATATTTTACACCGCCAGCAACTTGGCTGCGTTTTCGCAATGAATATTTGTTGTTAAAGGAAAAGCAACAGATAGCGGCCGATTCAGCACGAAAGAGTGCATCTGGAAAATTTATATTACATAATTATTTTACAGTGTTTAAACGTAAATATCATAATATTGATTCGGATTATTATCTTCCGTTGCATTGCAATATTTCTCTTGGTTTATTTGCACGAAAATTTTCGAATTTTGTCTAAAATTAGAGTCGCATAATGAAAAAAAAAATGATCTCTTTTTTTAGTGTGTCCTGATTACGATTGAATAGGGGTAAACAAATTTTTATTCTCATTATTTTTGTGTTTCAAGGCGAAAAGAATAAATTTGCTTTATAATTTGATTACGTCTATTCGTAAGGGCACTTTATATAGGGTGTTCTGGTTTCAAAAATTGTAAATATTAAAATTAGGAAGATTTGCTTTATTTCTGCCTTGTAGAAATTTACGGTAGTCTGTTCAAAGTTGAATGAATACCATAAAAAATATAACGTTAAAAATTTATATTCTAATATTGTATTAAGTATTGCCCAATGAATATATTTTTTGTGGGAATATTCATTATGATATTTGAACAAGTTTTTGTATGAATGAAAACGGAACGACCTGTATAATAAAATTATAGAAACCGACCCTGCTTCTGTGTGAAATGAAAAATTGTATAATGTTTAATTAACGTTGGTAATTCGCTATTTTTCGTAGTCTAATACTACGATAAACCAATCCCTACTATATTTCGGAAAATTCGTCCGGTTTTTCGGTCGATAGAGCGTTTTAGTTTTTAAGAAAAATAGATAGCGCGGAGAGAGAGCACACGAAGGTTTTTCGGGTATGGAAAGACGGAGCCCGACCGGTTTCGAGCCCGACGATTTAAAGTAATGCGAGGCGATCTGCCTCGTGGGAACAAAAGTAGTCGAATTCGTGGACAGGGGGGCGCGAGGCAGAATCCACAGCATGATGCTTGCCGGCCACTGCGCACACTCCATTTACTCTGATAGTTGGTCGTGCGAGTTGGGCCAGTTCCGAGTTCTACTACCCGGTAGTCTGAAGTGTGAGGCTGTGGGACGTCGTCGTCGCTGTGAGAGAAACCGAACAGATTCTAACAGAATATATATACATATATATAGTAGTATACAGAGAGTTCTAGAATATTAAAGGAAACTTAAATGAAAAATCGAAATGAGTGTGAACGAGGAGAGCGGAGACACCGAGACTGGTAAAAGCAAAATGCTAAAGAGACCATTGGATAACAAGTTCTCGAATATATTGGCCGTGGATGCCGAAAACTACATGTTGCGAGGAATCAGCCGGCCGGCTACCACCAAGACTGCCGCATCAGCTGAGGGTGCTGCCTCGGATGGGGAAATGAACCATCAAGGGACCACCGGCGCTCTGCAGAGTATCAAGCTCCGCGACAAGGACCCTTTTCGGGGTTGGGGCACCGCCGAAGAGGGCGCCGAATGTTGCGCTCGAATACTCTCTTTCCACAACCTCTTGTGCTCTTGTGAGATGTCTTGTTGTTGTAAATGTGGTACTTTATGTTCTGCAGATTGTCATGCCTGTTTCCACAACTATTGCGTCAGTTTTTATCCAGAATATTTATGCCAGAAAGACGCCGATGCTCTTCCACCAGTTACCCTGGATTACGACAAGGTGAGTTTTTATTATTATTTTCATTTTCGATCGGATAGTGTTAACCGAGGGGTACACAAACGGCTCAAAATTACTCATAATCAACGCAAAATAATAAATTTTACTAATACCTATCAATGAAAATAATCTTTTATTCAACGATCATTATATTTAAAATTTCTTTCTTTTGTGTCAGATTATTAATTAAAACATTCACTTTCGGTATTTTGACCTTAATTCAACCCCTTGACTACATCCTTTGTCTTTCCCCTTTAGCGTATTTTTAATTTACTTAGTGCCTGTATAATTTTATTCGACTGGTACCGGCAGAAACTAAATCTCATTCACGAAATATCCATGCATACAAAATTCTAATGCTTCATGTAAAAAAGCACACACATACACCGAAAATTGAAGGGTAATTTTGGGCTTTGTCGGCCATCTTGGTTCAGTTATTTTTATTTCAAATTTTACAATTTCCATTTTAATCCATCGGCAGCGATCGCTCTCGAATCAATTTATTAATTATAAGCCTTGCGACCGCAAATTGCGCCAGCGAAGTAGTAACGTTTGTTAAATATTCCCACCCTATCGACAGCAGAAAATCTTTTGTTTGCGCTCAGAGGGTGGATGGAAATCGAAAGTTACATGCCTACCTAGGTCGTTCGCTAACAGCTGATGTAAGATTATGTAATTTGTAACCGCTATTTTCGGTGGAATTTTCTACCAGCCCGGCTCTACGGTTCTCCTTTGTTACGAAAAAACTTACTCATTTATTTAATTAACGAAATATTAATAAGTGTTTCGATTTTTGATAAGGATTGTTAGATTGTATGGTACCAATATATCGTTTTATCTCGAGCCTACGTGCAAACAAAAATCAATTAAAAAAATATACATTCGGAATATTTTTTTTAATGGAATCGGCGTTCCAAAGTGCTCTAAAATTGGCTAGCGTTCGAAGGGTTTGTTTAATATATTCACATCCGGAGTAGATGCGTGCCAATTTGAGAATGTTGGGTAAATTAGGGATTACACGGAAATTTTAGGGAAATGAATATCCGAGGAAATGTCGAGCGATTTACGTAACTCGGTTTTACATTAAGGCGAATATGTGGAAAAACAAAAATTAAATGAAATCCTGCAAATCGTTAATAAAAGCCTACAGAGATACATAAAAAATTCGCTAAAATACATGTCTATTTTTACACATTTTGGTCATCCCTCATATTCGCTTTTTATTTATCTCATCGTGACAAAGAAATTAATACCGACAGAGCTTTTCATGTCGAATTGAATGACTTAATCCAACTTCATCCTGGTTAATTAGTTTTTGAGTTACGTTTTCATTTCTATACCTATCATTAGCAATCAATGGTTCTCATGTATTAAAGTCCCTTCTCTATACATGTCTGGATTACGATTAAATTTGTGCATACAATTTATAGTAATGAAATAAACAGTAAACTCCCTCAAAACAACATTAACTAAGCAATCGACAATCCTGGATAGCTTCAATTGAAGCTTCATACGATCCTCCAATATCTGCACAAGAAAATTGAGTATACCTTTCCAATTGAACTATTTTTTACTGCATCTACTCGAGCATATATTTATGCTTCTTTTATCTTTTGCAATTCCACCTTACCTCCAATAACATCCAATACGCGTCTGGTACGAATATTACCTTAACCATTTATGCAATTAGTGTCTTAGAAGTACCATGCATTATCTGAACGGCCGCCTATAGTGCGATTATTTAAAAAAAACCCAATGGGGAAGAGATAAGCAGCGATCGAAAAGCACTTTTTTTGAGTCATTTCTACCCATAAAACGGTATCTGGGAGAACGTAAAGGCTATAAAAGGGCTTAATGATCTGGCTAGCCTAGAAAACCGTGAGGGTTCAGGAGGGGCACAGCCTAAAATTTATTTCCGCAGCGGCTACACGGAGACGATTTTTTTTAACCGGCTTCACAGCATTCTTTCCAGTCAAGGTCGTTTCGTAAGCTACCATATAACATCATATTTTTAATAAAAAAAAACTAATTACTCTTGTTTTTTTTGTACGAATTGATTAGTCCTGTAACAGATTAAAAGGTTATTTCTGTTCATTGTGATATTTGAAAATCCGAGCGTAGGCGACATTTTATAAAATCGTATTGTTCGAAATTGTTACGGCTAGGAATTTCGTATTTCGTATCGAAGAAACAGGCGATTTAACTGTATCTTGTTTTATTTATAAAATGCATTTTCGAATAAGATTTCACCACGTCGTCGTTATCGAATTAAGAACAAACTCTCCGTCAAGTAGGAGCAGATAGAGAAATTTATTTTATTTTCACCGAATTATTATTTCGCCGGTATTAATTGATTAATTAATCGAGCGCACCCTGTATGAAATTTCATATGTCAATTATTAATAGGAAGTATTTATCTTATTCCGCATCAATTAGTTTTTCCTAAGTAACATAATATGCAATTAAAAATAAATAATTTACAAACTTGCCGGTTTAC
Source organism: Phyllotreta striolata (assembly GCA_918026865.1). Classification (NCBI taxonomy): domain Eukaryota; kingdom Metazoa; phylum Arthropoda; class Insecta; order Coleoptera; family Chrysomelidae; genus Phyllotreta; species Phyllotreta striolata. The sequence goes on along the minus strand of OU900103.1, from coordinate 4,543,618 downwards.
TATTACTATTATATCAGAATTCTGCAGGAAAATGAAAGAAAAAATATTCTGAAATAAAGCGACTCATGAATAATATAAATTATTACATTCTATTATTACACGTGTAAGTATGCAGTGTACTGAATAATTGATTTTATGAATTTTTCAGTACGGTTTCTGTACGAGATGCTTTTTATACTTAATACGCACAGGTTTAAAAAAAAAATAACTTAATTGAGTCGCAAAGTATTTTAAATCTAATTTTCGTTTGGCACGAACACCCCGGTCGATAATATGGGAAGGAAGTTGCCCGAATTGACACCAAGTTTAGCCTCACGAACGCACAAAAACTCGACTTTTAAAAACCAAAATTAAAGTTTCAGCAGCGCCGCTTTTGACATTCGATGGCGGTTTGCATAATATAAATAAAAAATGCGATTTTTGTTTGGAAAAAATAAATTAATTGAAACGCCTTTGATCTGCTTCGACCGTATTACCAGAGCAAATCAAAGCGATCTTGCTTTTTGACACTGTAGAAATGGGTATGTCGGAAAACAAAGGTTTAGCAATCGTGGGTTAGATTTATTTAGACAATTTACTTTTACAAAAAAAATATAATGACCTCGTTTGTACCTGATAGTAGAATAACCGACGCTGTTGCGTGTATAACAAAAAAAAAATAATGGAGCTAAATTAATTTATTACAAAACAGTTAATTCAAAATTTAATTAATCTCTCTTTTCGGTATTCATGCATGGAGAACTGTATCGCACACTCACACAACGTGTATATTCCGAATTTTATCGCACATTGCTCCTTTTGTAAGTATCTATTAATTCACGTTAATATGGAAAACGTTTAAAAAAAAGTTATAAAATTAATCTGAAATTAGAGCAATCCTAATTCGTAATTAACGGCGTAATTGTGTGACGCAATTACCGTTAATTACGCGAAGTGAAAATAGTTGATAGGTCAAAATTTGATGTAAACTTCACTTGTCAGGAATTTGGCAACTTCTCACTTTTCAAAATTATGAGGTTTATTGTTTGTGACAGGCGCTATGCAAAAATGTAATTGCGCCGCTGCCAAGTTTATTTTTCTTCAGTAAAAATAAAGAAAGACCGTGCCGGAAATTTTCTATGAATCCTTACCACATACCTAGATGTATACTTGAAAATTGTATACAAAGTTTACAAAGTAAAATATAACCTTAGCACCTGCCCGGAGTTCTAAATGTGTAATCCTAAATATTCAGCCTGCGTTGTTTGTAAATTTATTCCTATTATAAAGTATTCATATTCCTTTATTGGCCTTATTAAATGATTTTCTATTTATAAAGCTAGTCTCGACTGGGTTGTTTAAATATTAAAGAAGCTCGTAAATGCACTTATTGAATTTTTCAATTTAGCTCATTCAATGCGCGCTATTTTTCTAATTTTTATCCATTCATTTTTACGATGTTCATAGAAAACCAACCAATTTGCATCTTATATTCGTACTGATATTTTTGTGTACTCTCATCAATCCAATCCCATCCAATCCGACCGTAACAGCGGATTCGAATCGAGGATTATACTTATGCATCGGTCGCAAATAACTGCATTCGGTACGCAGATATGCGCTTAACCTAATTCAACAAGGATCAAAGGTAATTTAGGAGTATATCCCATTAAATAATACTGTCCTTGCGGCAATCACGTACTATTTGTGTACATTCAGCGTCCGGAATACATCGCGAAATTATCGACGCCGCTCATAATAGCACGGAATCCAAAAATTGCGAGTATTTTTTGTTTAATTTTTTCCACCGGCAAATCTCCGAAACTACTCGTCGAACACGTTTCCTCACTACAAACATTTGCGCTAATAATTTCGCCGCTTCCAGCGCAACCTGTAGAGGGAAAAACATTATAAACGCAAATCATTTTAATGCAGCCGTTCCAATTTACTCGAATTTTATCAATTACGTAAAAGTCTTCAATATAATACTATATGCAGCGTTTTTTATTGGAGCTGTCATTTGTCACTCGCTAGGTTTCAGTTGTTTTTCGGTTTTGTGGTGATTCGTTTACATAATGGTAATGGATTATTTTTAGTCATTGATTCGACGTCCACCTGGAAACAGCCCTCCCTCTGTGTTGGTAACGATTTTCCCTTTCATATACGCGGATTGCTCGGCGTATCTGTTTTTTTTTTTTTCGTGATTCGTCGATTTTTTTTTATTCGCTTATTTGATGGAGTGTATGTACTGTATGCCTGTTATGTTTATAATTGATTGATAAAAATGATTGTGTTTACAAAAATGGGAAAAAGCTTCTTCAATTCCGACTTAATTAAATTAATTAATATTAATATCGAAACTAAATAAGAGATAATTCTATTGGAAATAATCTAAGATAATTGCAATTAACTTGGAACAAATGTAATAATTTCTAGGATTCATATATAAATAAGTGATAAACTAAATTTAGAATATTTCATTCGAATTTAATTTGTTTAAAAAAATGTTATCCATACAGGTTGTCCCGTTTAATAGTTTGCTAATCATTCACCCTGTACGGTATTAACAAATTAATGGGTTTCAAAGAAATAAAAAGAATATATCCACTTGTAAAAATTTTATAGCTTTTACGTGCTCGTGTCTAGTTTTTGAAGATCGACCTTACTACCAGATATTGTTACGTACTTAAACATTCCGAATAAATGTCGTCTTTTTTTGTTTTCTTTTTTACAACTATACGGCGTGAAAAATCACCCTGAAATGAAACAGAAGCATGTAAAATTTATTTATGTTCGGTCTGTAAATAAATGACTGTTGCAGAATTAACGACTGACTACACTTTTATGGTTTTGTTGTGGTTTATTGAAAAGTATAGTTTTTTTTTACGAAGTGCTTCGATCGCCTCGCGATGAGCTCTCTCCGGATGATATATCAAATTAAATAAAAAGTTAATAATAAAACAAAGTTTATTCCTCCAAATTGTTGTATTTACTTTGAGATTTTCTATAATTACATCAATTCGTTTAATATGGGTTATCAGTATGACTATACTTTAATATCTTCTTGAAATGTAAAGCTAGATTATATAATTCTTAATTTGAAATAATGGTGCGCTGCGATAAGAGTATTGTATACTGTTTCATAAGTTGAGATAATAAGTAGAGCTGCCGAAAATTAAGATGGAAAGCTAGACAGTTTGTAAACATGTGTAACTCGAATATCTAAAGTTAGACTTAGACAAATCAAATGTTTTTAAAATATTTGCTATTCCGAAATAATAAAATTTCTAGACACAATTCAGCAATTTTTTTGAAACGATAACGCATCGAAGCGTAATTTGATTTTCAGTCAAGAAACGTGTAATCGGTTTTTTTTAATATTGTAAAAGGATTGTAACAAGTCGTTGATTTTTGATTAAAATTAATTCAGAAGTCACTGATAGCGTAAAATTTATCTGAAAGGAGGTCGCCTTTTTAATTTATTTTCATATTTGCTGATAATATATCACATACATAAATCATTACATATTTATTACGTGACTTTTAAAGCGTTACAGTATCCAAGACTTCTTGAAATGCTAATCGTATAAAACGCTGATACAAAATAAAAATGTTCCAAAAGCAGATGTCATTTTGAACATTACAATTGATAAGTAATTTTCAGGTTGTTTAAAACGCCTTACTAAAATAAATATTTAAACAGGAGATACCGCGTTCTACCTTTTGTTTATTCAATATGTTTCCGATATTTTGTAACTAATTTTTTTTCAATATACAGGGTAATTTCGACCCGACCATAAATCAAATTCGAGACAGAAAAAATCATTGATAATGTTACACTATTTCAATTGAACCTGCACTTAATGATTAGAGGTAAATACACAGCCGGTTATTGATTTTGCCGTGAATAGTCTGAGTGCACGCGAGTGTTTTGTAGTGCCGAGAAAATTACATTTACATTCAGTTCCGCTATTGACAATTTGGATTAAAACGCCGGTTTTCTTCCTGCGACATCTTTATGAAGCTTTCGTTATGAGTTATGAGCAACGCCGTTCCCCTTCAACAAATAGGAATTATCAAAATTTCAATGCAGCGATAGATTTTTGTTTGGGACAGCCCGATTTCGAGCCGTAATTTTTGGTAAAGAAATTTTTACATGTAAAATACGTACAAGGAAAAATATTCCTTATTGAAATTCACGGACATGGTATCAATATTGTGAAGTTATTTGAGCTTTTTGATGCAGTAAAATGTCGACGGCGTGAATTTCAATGGGGGAAAACTCGGGAAAAATCAGTATTCAAAAACTTTTTTCTTTTAACCCCTCGATTTTTTTAATTATAAAGATGTGGTGAAGCGTTTATTTAAATGATTAAATTTAAACATGGAAAGAGGAAGTCGTGTTCTTGGGTTTTTCTGGAAACTTTTTGCATTTCCTTATATATTCGAGCAGCAAACGCTAACTGGTGCAATTACAATAAAAACCAAAAGACCGCAACATCTTTAGAGCGAATTTGAGCTTATCCCGGAAACGGAATGACCAAAATGGAGTCGTGGAAGTTTTATTAAATTAGTTTCCCCGACTTTGTAACCCAAAACTAAATTCGTTGGAAAAATATATAATAAAAGAGTCCGGTTCGATTATATTATTTTGCTCATTAAAGCAATAAATGCGCCCGTTTGTGACAAACGCATTCAAACCGAATACATGAGCTACATATACTTTGAAGATTTAAATATACCATCACGCAATTAATTTTCCAAGGAAAAAGATAAGTGGCTTTCCTGGTTAGTTGTGACATATGTATAATGGTGTTCGCATAAATCGGACGAATACATTTTTCCTCTGCGCAGGAATACGATTTGAAATTTTAAGTTGAATGGCTTTGACCCTATACCGTGTGTGTGCTATACAATCGCACAAAAGTTCAAACAAAAGATGAGTTTTCGGTACCGCCATTCGGGTCACGTAAACTATTTAAAAGCTGTAAATAATAGAATAAAAGTATTTGAAAAACTTTTGTGTTGGTTCTGCTTTATGTTAATAGAGTCGACTAACCTTTTAAACCAACAACAGATTTAGTTCATCAGATTATTAAAATAAATTTGGTTAACAAAAAAAAATCTGTGCACTAGTTCTTGCACGAGGCGGTTCTTTTGGACAATCGAACACTCTGTATAAAATTTTTGCTTAGGAGCAACGCAAATAGGTTATTTAATATAAAAAGAGCTGATTCTTTAAAACGCCGGTTCAAGATACGAATAATGGCACTATTTTTATAGCTATTAAAGTTCACAACATTAAAAAATTGATGTCTGCAATTTATTTTAAATTGGGTAAGGTTTCAGCAAACATTCTAGTTTACCATAGGTTATTACACTTTGTTGATAGTTAGAACAAAAATATTTATTTTATCGTTGAACAAGAAGTGTAATTGCCTTTATGTTCATGTTAAACATGTATATATTCGCTTTTGGCATCTTTGTAATTTTTACTGGAAATAACTTTGTTCGATTAGTATCTAGTTATTCGTTTTGTTCGAATTTTAACATTATATAATATAATACTAATTTCCCAGGGTTATAACAAATTTATCAGCTAAATTAGTCATTTCAACTTAACTTCATAGGTCTATAATAAAAAACAATTACCTCCGCTAATATAAACATGTGTTATTTGTGCACGAGTAGAGTGTTTTGTAGTTATAAAATGAACGAACAATTAGTATTTTTACGATATATTCATGGCGTCTTGTTCATCGAGTTCCAATTTTAGAAAATCTAAATGGTGTATTTTGACGAGAACTTATTTCCTGATTAGAAATACAAAACAACTATTATTTATCCACATTATTTTGAGTATATTTTTAAAATATATTTAACACAATTTAACTGTGAAATATTCGAAGCTCTCCGGCACGTACTACGCTTGTTTTAATGTATATTTAGCCGCTAAATATACCATCGGAATAATAATGTGCCATTTTTTTATTCGAAATAGCATAAGATTTTTGATCACTTGAACGATTTTGAAATAAAGTGGAAAAAAATTATATAACTTGAGATTGACCTATAAAGCTTGGGATTTTTCTTTTTTTGAAATCACCATTAAACATAAAACACTCCTCGACTTTCTGGTTTGTGTAATTTATTTCTGCCGAATTCTATTTTGGTATGTTGTAAAATGGGTCGAATTATTTTTTTATACCGAAGCGAAATTATTAATATCATAAAAATTTGTTTGATGTAATAAATTTTATCTCGCTGTTTCGCATCTTTTTCTAAAAAAACTGTCAAAATTTTATAATATATAGGCCATTAAACGATATTAACTGTATACCGCGCCGGTTGTCCAATTTCGGGCAAACACTCTGTATAGTTGGGGTAATCAGTTTGATTTTTTTTCTTTCATTAATTAAAAATGCAGCCAACTTACATATTAAGTATATATAAAAGATTTAATAATCGTTATCAAATTAGTTTAATTAAGTATGCGTTACGTCAGATTGATAATAAATTTGGTATTTGAATTATTGCAAAGTTCATTTATTTTTATAAACTGATCCAATCTTACTTCTTTTCTTGATGCTTATCATCGCTATAATTCTAAATAATTTTTGAGTTTTAGGCATTCAATTTTTTTGATAATTTCCATAAATATCGAATCAACCTCATATTTATTATTACTTAAGAAATTAAAGATGCCGATTAAGAAAGTAGTTTTAAAAGCGACGTTGTCGCATTTGGCTTGGCTAGTTTCACGTGTGCTTTACTGAGGATATTACGCTGTATTTTATTATAAACTAGACGGTATAAAATTTACTATTTCTTAGTTTTTTTGTGCTAGACTTAAATAAAATTTGCATTAGGTAGGTATGTCGTTGGCATAAATTATAGTACATAACGCTGGTACGTGTGTTTTCATAATAAAATGGAAAACAAAATATTCTTCGAATGCTGTGGTCAATATACGCAGAGATCCAGAAAGTTCTACGACTTCTCAAAATGCTTATATTATGTAAAGCATTTTAAAATGTGCAAAGGTTACACGAGATATATGATAAGCAATTCAAAATTTTGAATAATTTACGCTACAAAAACGTTTAAAGAACTTTACTAGTACGTCATTTAAATTTATAATTCGCCGTTCGTACTAATTTAAAAAAAGTCTTGAGAAAACGAATTCAGAATATCATCATGGAAATGAGAGAATTCTAAAAACTACCAAGGTTAGTTCTGAAAAATTTCAAAAGGCTATTTGTTTCGAATTATCTATCCATATGCATTGATTGAACGCAAAATTTGTACATACGTGAACAAGAACTAACGCGATTTGTTGTATTTTTGGATTTAATACTGGTACCTTATCTAAAAGAGAACACTTGGAAAATTATTGACAAAATCCGTGACACGATTTTGGCAGATCGCCGAATAAATTTGTATGAAATTCAACTCGTACTGCATATTTTACACTGTGGATTTGTGCAAAATACACTGAAAAGGCGCCTCGCTTTTCACAATACAATTCAAAAATTTTACATGATTTTATCCAGGGTTAAATTAAGAAAGTTAAAAAAAATGTTTGAATTCAGCCGAACAATTTCGAATGTATAACGTATCCGGAGAATCATTTTTACGTATAAACAGAAAATCATTCATCCTCTCTAATCGTCTCATCTTTTTTGATTGTTTGCTTTTGTTCGTGGAAAATATAGTTTACTTAATTAATGAAAATTTTAAACAGTGAAGTTGATTGTAAACACACATTTTTAAAAAGAAGGCGATCAAATAAACAAACGTTAATACATCATTGATAACATATTTGGAGAAAGTAAATGTTATTCTACGGTTTAATAGCAACTTGTTTCAGTCTGTACGACCATCATCAGATATAAATTATGTCTCTTAATTAGCCCTGAAGCTAGTCAGAGAGATCAAAGCTTTGTGTAAACAATAATTGTTAGTAAACTAATTAGTAAACTAATTATTAGTAATGTAACTTACATTTGGTTATCCCTTTAATTTTGCCTGATGTTGATGCTCAGAGTGTTTGTATGGACATTGAAACCATTCATGCTGTTTTTTAAATGGAATATTTCTATTACGCAAGGTAGCGGCAGTGATAAAATTATATAATATAAAAAAATCATTTAAATAAGTGTTGATAGTCGCGTGTTGTCAGCCAAATAAAAATAAATAACGCTTTCAATGTAAATAAATTGTCAGTACTTGTCAGTGTATTCGTAGAAACCAGCTAAAATTCCTGGATTTAAGAATTCTATTTGCACTAGATAAACACACACTGTCTGTACTGATAAAATGTACGGTTAACTGTCGATTATTATTCATCGTATTAAATATTAAGCTCCAAACCATCAATCAAATCGCATTGTAGAAGTTCAATTTGTTTGAGCAGCAAGGGCTGTGTAATGCGGGACCACTTTTTTTTTGTAGTGCTCATATTCAATTGCAGAGTGGCCTCAAAATAGTTAAATGCATTTGGAAGTTCCATGTCATTTGTAGTAGTACACACGAGATTCATTCATCGTAGGTATTAAGCACTTACCGAGGTAATTCCAATATTGTTTAGGAATTAATAATTTCGAAAGTGGGGGTTTAAACTTTTTGAATAACTCATTGGGAATGGTGAAGCTGCTTTGTCCATTATTCCCGGTTAATCCCATTAATTGTTTTCAGTGATGGTAAATACCGGTTTAGAAAGTAAAAAATGGCAATTTCGGGATTCGCTTTAATGCCGTCTGAAAAACGACTTTAATAAGTTGACAGGTTGGTAGGATGTTGTTAAAAACATATGGTTCGTATTCGAGGAATGCGAAGTATTAATCTGTTTCCATTCGAAAAACGATCTGGATTTAATCCAGTTTTACAAATCGGAAAAAAGTGATTCAACCTTGCTTTTCGAAATCATTCAGCTTTATCTGTATTTTGGATGTCACTGATTTATTATATTTTTTACATAATCATGACGTCTTGAAATCCATTCGGTATGTAATGCAAATCGAGCATTACATTCACTATCAAAATTTCTTTTATCAAAGGTCGTCATGTCTATTTCACAAATTCTAACCGAACTGTTTTATATCAATTTCGATAGATATAGTTTATAACATGCACACATTTTTTCAATATCATGCACTTTCAGCTTTAAATTATCTAATTTTGTCCTAATTAATCAAACGTAATAACGTATTTTTAAACAACTATTTTTATCGATTCTTGTTACAAGGCGAGTTCACGAAACTACTGCTAGAGGTGCGCCTTTACTGAAAGATATATTCGATTTAAGTTAAGTGCACTTTACATTACAAGTTTTTCACATGATTTCTCTTAAGATTTAACATAGCTTGCAATTATTAAGCTTACTTAGTACAAGTAATTTATAAGAGACAAACGCTTGAAATTTGTAATCAATTGGTTTTCTCCTTGGATTTTTATCGTATAAGGCTACTCTTGTGAGGAATTATTTGAGAATTATTGATATAAAGTACATTTTTTAGGTATGTATTACAAAAAAAAATTAAATTTATATATCTAATGACTGAGTTAATTATTATTTTAAAAAACGATAAAAAAGTATTTTAATGATTGTTATTACTATTTATTTTTTTCAATTGAAGTATTCGCACCAAAATAATAATTTATTAGAATTTTAGGAAATGCCATATCTAATATTACTGTCAATTTTCAAAAACCGAACTCATTGTTAATTCAAAACGCAGTGCAATAAGTTATTGGCACAAACATAAAAGTTTATTAAAAGAATGTTTATCGAAACGAACGATAAAAGTAAAGCGTAAAAATTAATAGGTATAAGTACCTACTATTTCGCTATCGTACAAGAGAAACGTATAGAAAACAGGAAATGGATATCTTTGACAACTACTTACAAACAATATATATATATATATATATTTTGGTTTTTCGATCGAGGTCCTCGTACGCAACCGCAGATCTACCGCTGCGTATAAGGCGCAAAATGTTTCAATTAATTTTTACAATTTTTTATCTGACCGCAAGAATTTTGAACTCTTTTAACGGCTCGAAAGACGCCAGGAAACTTACGATTAAGGCACATCAACTCCAGACTGATAACGAAAGTTGTAGGAGGTTTAAGGCAAATTTTAGACAAAGGCTTTAGGGGTTTTTTGAATCATCGAAACGTACTTTTTTCCAACTCATTATTCATAATTTAGCTGCCTTATCGTCGATATTTGAATAATAATTGGAATATTTTGCATTGTGTTCTATTTTAGGAACAAAAAATTTACTAAATAGCCAATAAACGTGTCCAAAATTAACGTGAACGTCCTTTTAAATTGTTGAAAAAAAATCCATATATCGTCGAAGTTTATCCAGCCCGGTTTTGTCAGCCTTCCAACATCGCCTCGCTCGCGACGATAAATTGTTTTAAGGGCCGTAAAATATTTTCTCCCGTTTTCTGGTTGCACGAGTTAATCGACAACAACGGAATATCCGTAACAAAGGAACACTATGCTGTAAGATTTGAGCAGCGGAGGAATATAACCTTGATGACCAATCCTAGTAGTCATCACTGAATTTTAATAGGTCACCCGAAACCTGCTCCACCCCCTGCGTTCGGTCGCAACATTTCGACACGACAACGCTGTCGTTCCCGAAATTCGACCTACCGTACGGGGCGCGTAGGGTCCACGAGCCAGCCCGATGCCTTCCGTCCTTTGTATTACTAAACGACTTTCAACCCCCTTCGCTCGGAATTAACGACCAACTCCCTTTTTAGAGTGCCCCGAAACGAAACAAAGGAACCCGGGATATATGGTCAAGATTCCCGTTTACTTTCGTGCCGTTCTCCTTAAAGAGTTCCGAACCATTCAAATGCGAAATTGCGATGCGTTCGTACTATTTACCGTCGAACGCAACGGGCTAATAGCAGCTGATTTAGCCGGAAAAAAATAGAAATCGATGCCTCCCTATTCCGAATTTCGTTGAGGCTTAAACAGATGGCTCCCTAGACCTTACAAATTAAATTTCGTTTCGGGGTGTTTTTGTCTTCGAAGGGACGAAATCCTATAAACGATGAGAATGTATTTTTTATACTAATTTAAATTGCATAAATTGAAGTAGTACAATTCCGCTTAAATAGTTTTTAAAGGGCCGATCAAAAACAATGGTGATTAAAGGGTGAAGGAATGAAAACACGAGGGTTGGTTACATTGTTGGGTTCGCTGCCGATCAATAAGAAGACATTTTTTTTCGCTCACTTGAGTTTGTTGGTAACAGGAAAATCGTGGAGAGCACAGCGCCCGATAAAAGCCGGGCAAAAATGTGTGACAACAGCCCGTCACTACCGGTGTCCTTCGGGCATGTTGTTCTAGCTGATGAAGGACAGCCAAATTGACTACATAATGTAATTAAAATTTGAAGTGTTACTCCCGATCGGGGTAAATTAAGTCATACGCGCATTTCGAAAACAAGTCGAGAGTAAATAAAATTAAAATGGCGAAATTTAGGTCTGCAACATGTTATTTACCAATTTCGTTCTATTTAGCGAACATAATGTCATGTTGTTTTTTGGGGGATGAAGGCATCTGAAATGCAAATTTATTCAAATAATTAATTGGTGGCAATGAAGTGGAAAACGCCATTATTAACTCAAATTTTCTTGTGCAGAGGCTAGGTGCGTTTGAAGCATGTTACAGCGGCTTTCACAAACATTTATGAAATGTTTTCGTCGGTGACTGGTTACAGTACTAATTTGAAGTTCGGGATTAATTTTTTTAACGATTGAAACGTACCATACATACTCTGTTAAAGCAAATAATGTATCGTGTCATGGCTATGCGAATGTCTAATTGAACACATTTATTACATTTAGCGTACCAAGTTAATAAAAATGTAGCGGAATTTTTTGTATTTCGATAAGAGTAGATTGAGCTAAACGCACTAACGAAAAAAAAATCGTTGATATACAATTAATTTAAAATTGTTTTTCTTTAAATTAATGTATATTTTGATTATAAGTGTATTACCCTACATTGATGATCTAAGACCTATACGAAATATCCAAGAGATAACTTTAGAACCTCTATTTTTATAGGCTCGTTTTTCATATTCCAATTTGGAGATAAAATGAATTGATATATTTTTTAATTATCCCAATTATTAGTTAATTTAGTGTTCGGTCGCTATTTTTTTTCTCTATAATTTGATAAGGCCTTGCAGCTGGAATACTTTTTTATTGATAGCAGAGGACGATATTCGAAGTTGACCTCTAATATTATCAGAGAATAAGTAGTAAATTGGTTAAAAATTTACACGTGGTACCTAGTGCAAATACACAATCAGTTTAGTCTCTACTAAGATAAGCAATTTGGATAGCAGCCAGCAAAAGGGAAATACGAAAAGTGCCAAATATATGGTAAAGTTAATTTTATCTCTTATAGTAGGAATATGTCTACTTCATTTTTAAAATTGATTGGCAATTATCAGTGTATGTATATTTTAATTGGATATTTAACAGGTAAAATGTCCGCTTAAAACAACTTATTTCGATGTTTGGAAAATTACAGCAAAATTTATTGCCACTTATGTTACTGATAAACATAACTTGAATGTTTAACTCCAAGTAAAAAATACATATTCATTTTTCGTAGCACCTATGTATGTATGTGTCATTTTATGTGACCGGCTCCTTGAGCTTCCATCTTAATACAATGCTCTGATCGTGAGTACTTTATATTTTATTTATTATGTTCTCTTTGATTTTCGAGTTTACTTATTCTGGTCTCTTCATTATTTATCACACCCACTATCCAGGAATTAAATATTTAGTAGGCCTTCCCTACTGTTTTCGTACACTTCACTCCTTTGCTTCTATTAAGTTTATCCGATCTAATTTTGCTTTAATTTATTTAACATTTCTTTCATCTATTATTTTGTTGCCAAGGTAACTGCTTCCATCTGAAAATTGTAGTTATGATAAATTATTTTTAAACTGTTAAAAATATCTAATCTAATTTTACACTTCTTGCTTTAAATTTAACTAGGAATCAATTTATATTGTGCTTATTATACTGTTTGTTTTGGGCCATTCATTAAAAAAAATAATATTTATATTTTCCCTCGATTGTTTGTAAATTTGCTTACAATTTTCCATCTATTTATAAATTTTTGAAAGTTGGCTTATCGGATTATGTGCGAAATCAATTTATTCATCCACCTACCCAAAACATTCCTCCATATTGTATATTTTTTACGTTTCAACTTTTTAATTTTCTGCTTCAGACATGAGGCATGACTCACCAACTAACTATTCTACTTTTATTTTTATTTTCACAACAATATTTGTAATTGCATCGACTATTCTCCAATTATAACCACTACATTTTTATAATAAATTTTATTTTGCATTCAATTATAATTTTACTACGTATTGTTGTGCGTTGAAAAAGATTTTTTACTCGGGAGAACGCCGATACGAGGGCCATTTGAAAAATTGTTTTAATTTACATACTATCTCTATTAGGTACTTATACTATCACCTAGAGAAGTTCGATTAAAAATACAATATTTAATTAATTTTTCTTTTATCGCCTTTCGAGTCACATATAATAATTGAATTGCCGTTGCAAATGAATTTGTTAGAATAAATGTTATACAAATAACCGTTAATTTTTAACGTATTTTTTCTCATTTATTGATAAATCTTCCAACATATTCGATGGGAATGCACGTACGATTAAATTTCATTTCTAATCATTTTTTTTGAAAGCTCTCGCTGCCTATAGTGGGTACTAGAATGTAGTAAACGTGCAAAGGGTTCGTGAATAGAAGCTAGAAGGGATACGACAAAAGCTTTTAAATGTGAGACAGAGCTAAATACCTTTAAAATTTTCACTCTTCTATTATTCGAACAACACCACTCATAAACAGTTCTGTCAGGACCCTTACGGCTTTGAATAATGTGGAATTTAGAATTTCTAACTAGGTGGAACGGAACACGAAGATTTATTTCGAAATGTCCTAACGAACAAATTAATGCATTATTATTCTCGGTTTTTTTATCCAGTAGAATACAAAGTTCATTGTTTTTGTATTAATATTTATAGCGAGTTAGATCAACGGGATGAGAAATGATCATTTAATAAAACACAATTCACATCCATTATTTACCTAAATGAAAATAATTAAGAACTACTTTATTACAAATATTCTGCACAAGCATCGCCTGAAAACAATCAGTTCGGAATTTAAATTTGAAAATAAAAAAGTATTTTTTATGGTCGGCCGATGCGAGTTGCAATCAATTTATTCATTCAGTCTTTGCCCAGGTGTGTACGTTCTTAAAAAAAAAAGAATAAGGCACATCTTTTATAACTCTTAATGCCTCTCGAAGTGAACTCACGATGTGTTGAGAATAAATCTCGGGCATAAATATAAAAGAGGTTTCCTTGGAAATAAGGTTGCGTGAAACCAATAAAATGAAACAAAAAAACGGACTCGTTTAAATTCATACGAATAATATGTTAGAAAGGTTTCTGGAATCTGGACTAATAACTCGGGTGATTTATTTCCTTAGTTTTGCACATTTATCTTGTAGAGACGAACTTATTACATTATGCATGCACGTTTATTATTTCACTTTTTCCATAACTAATTGTATTGTTATCTTACTAAGCGAAATTTGTAGATTACTTTTTGACTAAAATGGAAGCGACCGTTCTAATAAGATTAAATTTGAATCCTTAGTAACAATTATCGCTAGAACATAATTACAAAAGTGTGATTTAATTTTCCCTGATTAAATATTTCAAAAGTAGAGATTATTTTTATTCATTAGCATAAAAAAATCATCTATTATTTAAATTCGTGTATTATGTAACGGCAGCTTTCAAAAATGTCAATGTTAATTTATTATCGAGGTACTTACTTCCATTCAATTTTGAAACCTGAGTGACTAGATGTGTTTGATGTATATTATTAATTGATCATTATTGGAACATGTTAGTTAGTTCTACAAACTTGTAAGTACTTTGTATGTTTAAAGCCAAAACAACTTCTATAGTATAACAGGTTGTACAACAATATCTTAGACCCTTATTTATTTTCTTTTACTTATTATTATCGATATCGCAACATATTCCGCTCGTATGCCCGTAACAAGCCGACTTGTTTCATTTCAATGGCCGGTAAAACATTCACCCCATTATTGGAATACGCGTTGAATTAAAAAGAACGACAAATACGGAATAACGGAATGTAGAGTTAGGGTAGCAATGCATGTGTGGAATTACAAAAGTAGGGTTGCTTGATGAATTTTTGCAGCTGGTTATCAAACGCAAAACAATTTTAAACAAGTAGGTACTTGTAACCGGATATCCGGATATTTTATTTTGTTGCAAAACTCTGTCATACTGATTTTTTTTCTATGTGTTAATCATTCGAAAACATTGAAAACTTCGTCAGTGATATAATTATTGCGATGAATGTTGAATGGTAATAAATTCTTACCCCGCATAAAATTACGATTTTCTAGTAAATAAACGTAACTCTTAATGCAATGTAAGTACGAATGTATAAAAACAGTTCCGTTTTCTCTATATTATTTCATGAATAAAGCAGGTAAATACGTTTATATAGTATACAATTTATGAAATTGAGGTTGTATCACGATTATCATTTATGTCAAATTAGAGTAATAAAATTTTTAATTGACTAGCCGCATTTGAATAAATTTTCGTTTACAAGAACTAATTAAGTGATATTTTTCACAAGCTGTTGCAATTACGTTTTCATCTCGCTATAACGGCATCGATACTAATAAACTATTACCTACTGGACCGAGTTCTCTCGATCATCCTGTACATTTTTTTCATTCAGCAGCTACTGCTAGAGTTAAAATCGGTTACGTAAGTGTGTAACTACCATTTTTGAAGCATAAAATTATGTGTTCAAATTGAATATCATTGTAAGTCATTATTATCTAGTTAAATCATTCATTTAATTCTATTTTAAGGCTTTCAAATATGTTCGTTGACATTTGTTAATTATTTCCTATTTGAAATTTTATTGTGGTTTAAATTAAAGGGATTTTTTATAACGAGTAGGTACTTTAATTTTTTGTATCTAAATATTTGATTGCGCAATTGTTTTATGAATCGAACAGGATCGGTTTGTTAAAATAGAATTTATTAATTCAGGAAAATTCCTCCGATTTTTATTCACGTTTAGGCTGTATTAATTAGGAATTAGAAATAAAGCGAAAACGATTAACATATAGGCGTTAACTTCATTTATTTGTAATACATTTTTAAGCACGCGTGTTTTTAATGGCGGCAGTATAAAATAATCAGTGCAAATCGGCTATTTCGATATCGAAATAAAATCAATTAAAATGTCGTTGCGAAAAGAAGAATTAGTCAAATTAGCTTGGAAAATTCGAAATGCGATTTGAACGAACTTGAAATATTACCGGCGTAATTCTTTTCCACTCGCCTTTCTGTCGCGGAACGTGGAAAAATCGTTTCATAAAGCGTTTTCAAGATTACAATAAATTGTAACTATAATCGATTGGAGTAAATAAGTCGGAGTAATTTTGTTGCTTTGCTAAGCAAAAATCGCTTTGTCGTTGGCATATTTAATATCTTACATCTGGTAAATGTATTTTAGTTGTGTTGCGTTCGAGTCGAAAGTGGTGGTTTCGGTTTGTTTTAAAAAAAAAGTTCGGTTTCGTTTGTCTCCTTGGGGATTTTTATGCGATAAGGTAATAAGCAAATCCGAAGTTTGAAAATTACATTATTTTTTCTTCCCGAGCCCAATTTTACGAAAGACAAAAGAATGACTTCCGGCTATTCGAAATTCTTATTATATTGCATAAATCATCAATGTATTCGAATAAATGGTAAAAGAAAACAAGAAAATCAACTTTTTTTTTTGTTCGGAGTATAATGAAGTTTTTTGCTTTCTATAAAAACCTCAAAACAAAACGCCCCAAGGGCAGTGGATTGTTTTCGAGAAAAAAAAAATGCTGGAGAATTAAATGTAATGCGGTGGATGGTATATTTTTTATTTTGTGATTTTGTAACGTACTATATTATACTAACTTCATGTTCATTATTTCTCAGTAGACACTCGATTCTGTACTGCTGTGTCGATAGGTGGTTTGTCCTCCAATGGTAGGCCCTGCACGTTGCTATGCGGTCGTATAACCGTCTTCCTATCTCTTTTTTCGTTACGCGATCCTTTTCTTTCGCTCGTTACTTTGTACGATGTTGTCAGGACTCATCAGTTATCAATAGGCGTCGGAAAAATGCTTTTTGTACTCTTTTCTTTTTGTTCTTCCATTTAAAGCTCACGTTACTGAAACTTTTAGAACGTCAGAGGATAAACAGATTATTTTGCTCCACTCTGGCTCTGGTGTGTATTTTCCTTTTCGCGATTGTAACTTGGGCCGCTTTTGTCGCCCGGCTTAATTATTTGGGAATTGTTGGTGTGTAATGCGAATTTAATAAATTTCTCGTTAAAGGAGTTTTATATGTCTTTTACCGTTGGTTGTATTTTTAGAAATCGAATTGTGCTTTCTTGAATCTGGTTACTTGTGTGTGACCCACTTTCGTGTGGGCTGGCAACAATGTTTTAATAGAAATGCTGCTAGATATACGGGAATGAACATAGAACATAGTTTAGTCCGTATTTGCCGAAATATAACCGGACCGAGTAATATCTGGTTAGTACAGTATCGTAACGGTATATTTTGGCTTTGTTCAACTCAAATTTTCCAAAAAAAAAAAATCATTCGATTCTTAAATTTCCACAACACAATCAATTCCTATGCAATTATAAGTAATAACAAACGTTAATTTTATTTTAATTAGCAATCCTTTTTATAAATGATGTTATAAACTAAACACTACAATCGTTAGATAAATGCTATGAATGTGGCACCGTAATATACTGGATTGTTAGACATTGAAAAATCTAATTAAGGTCTTTATTAAACACTTACATGAATTATTTATAACTAGCGATTTGTTCAAATTAATTGAGCCGTTTTTATTACATCATAAACATTGCCCTATGTGGATGGGTTCTTTTATTACTAAACGTCGTATGCTAAACGATACAATGGGTTTTTTTTAATCGCTCTCTATTCTTGTTTCAGCCAATTTCCGAGTGGACTTGTTCGAATGTCATAGAATGGATGGCGGCTCTTAATCTATACACATATTCCGACGTCTTCAGATGCAAGGATATCAAAGGTTCAGATTTAATAAATCTCGACCGCGATAAATTAGTGGTAAGTATCCGTACACTTCATAATGGGTTAATTATAGTTTTGCTTCTCATTTTATAATGGCGTTCGGTTATGAATAGATGAACCTATGTACGAATTTGATTAGAACACGGGGGTTGCTATAGCTACCGATTTGGGGTCCTCGGATCACAGTAGGCTGGTGCTTTGAAAGGTATCGCAATTGAAAGAAATGACAATTGTTCATTTTCGAGAATAAATGAAAATATTGTGAGGTATTTTTGAAACAATATAAGTTTATTTGAACTAAATTGTGTAAAATTTTATATATTTTCAAAACTTTCATTGTCATGAATGTCATTTCTGTTAAAAACTTTCTTTCATAGGACAACCTACTATGATTTATTAGAGATTTTTTTACGCGTCGATTAAATTGACATTGACAGATGTTATTCAGTTTTTTATATTGAAAGTATTTTTCAATAGAAAAAAAATGACAATTGCTCGTTTTCGACAATAAATGAAAATATTGTGAGGTATTTTTGAAACAATATAAGTTTATTTGTACTAAATTGTGTAAAATTTTCAAAATTTTCAAAATTGTCATTTGTCATGAATGTTATTTCTGTTAAACTTTCTTTCATAGGACAACCTACTATGATTTATTAGAGATTTTTTTACACATCGCTTAAATTGACATTGACAGCTGTCATTTAGTTTTTTTATATTCGAAGTTTCGAATGAATTACTGTAGACGAACCAAATACATAAACTTTTGTATTTTAGGCTATGGGCATAAAGGATGAATTCCACCAAAAAGCGATCCTAACGTGCATCGACGAGCTCCTGAACAAATCGGAAGAAAACCCCGGCTTCAGGACCGAGCAAGAAGATGTGGACGCGTCCGGCAAGAATTTCTTCCACAATCTAGCCAGCCACAGCTTCAGCACGCTGGAGCGCTGCGACAAATGCAACAAATACCTGCGGGGCCTGCTCCACCAGGGTTTCCTCTGCCAAAACTGCGGCCTGGTGGCCCATCGCACGTGCGCCGTCACCGGCCTCCCGTCGTGCACGCACCGTCCAATGGATGAGCGATCGCAATTCATTCAGTTCAAGTCGTTCTTCGGCCAGGGGCTGTGCTGCCACTTCAAGCTCAGCGACAGCCCGGCGCCGGAGCTGCTCATCAACTGCGCCGCCGAGCTCGAGAAGCGGGCCAAGGGCAACGACGCGCTCGAGCTGTACAACCTCTACTGCGCCACGCCGCCCTCCGACCAGCTGCAGTTCCTCGTCAAGAAGATCGAGGAGAATCCGAACGGCATCAACCTCTCCGAATTCAGTCCCGTGTGCATAGCCAGCGTGTTCAAGAAGTACCTGCGAGAACTGCCGGATCCGCTTATTCCGGTACAATGGTACGATAAGTTCCTGGAGGCGTCGAAGAAGAGGAACGACGAAGAGTGCACTACCATACTGAGGCAATTGGTGGAAGAGCTGCCGGATCACCACAAGTCCACTTTGAGATTCATTATGGGACATCTTTGCAGGATTTGCCAATTGGAGTACGCCAGGGGCAATAAGAGCCCGCCGACTGTACTGATACAAGTCATGTGTCACATTTTCCTGCGGCCTCCTTGGGAACGAATTATGTGAGTATACTTGTTCTTGTAGCGTTTTTTTTACACGTGTATTAGAATGAATTTATTGATTTAGTTATGCAGTCGGTTGGCGATAAATTGAACTGGACTTTCAACATATTCAATTGGTTATTAACTTTGATATTCCGCATTTTGTGTTTTTTTGGCATTAATTAAAGTATTCGTTACGTTCACTTTGAAACCTTGAAACTTTTAAAGACATGCATTTAATAAATCATTAATCCAATCTAATAAGTGTTGTCTGGAGATTTATGCACTAGGTAGACAAAAAAAAATACTTAAATTTTTATATTGAACCAATTGAGTTTATTTTTTTATCTAAAAAAAACCAAATAGGTACAATATCGCAGCAATTGAATTGCCACATATAAATCACACAAGTGTGCGAAAGATAAGATAACGATCTCGAATGCGTTGGAAACGCCAGTTTTATAAAACGAACTAGACTAATCAGAAAATTTCAGTAACTAATTAAATGTTTTCATTTCTCCTTCAGACAAGTCGTCTACAATACGCAGGCACACAATCGCATCGTGGAGCTGTTGTTGCTCTATTGCGATTGGGGTGAAAAATTGCCGGAGTTCGCCTCCGCGCCGGCGATTCCGCCGAGGAAGGTGTCTCGAATGGGCAGCAGCGCCTACTACAGCATGCTGGAAGGCAACAAGGACAAGAGCGCCGCGGCGACGAGCCTCCAGGACGCCGAGTGGTATTGGGGCGACATCAAGCGCGAGGAAGTCAACGAGGTGTTGAACGACACGGTGGACGGGACGTTTTTGGTGCGGGACGCTTCGAGCAAATGCGGCGAATACACTCTGACGTTGAGGAAAGGCGGCGCGAACAAGTTGATAAAAATCTGCCACAGGAACGGCATGTACGGCTTCACGGAACCTTACACTTTCCCATCCGTCGTGGATCTGATCAATCACTTTCGGAACGACTCACTCTCTCAGTACAACGCCTCTTTGGACATCAAGTTGCTCTATCCCGTGTCGAGGAACAACCAGGAGGAGGAGCTGGCCAAAAACGAGAAGATCGAGAAGCTGGTGGAGAAGCTCGTGACTGTTAACAAGAATTTGGCCGAGAAGAACAAGGTGTCCGAGACGGTTTCGAAGGATTTCAATGAAACGTCAACCGAAGTACAAACCAAAAGACATGCCCTCGATGCACTCAAAGAATTAGTACAAGTATTCAGGGATCAGACTACGATCCAAGAAAAATTCCAAAGCGAGGCCCAGCCTCACGAAATCAAAAACTTAGAAATTAATTCCGAATTATTAAAGAAACGGTTGGATTTGATGACCGAAAGCTGCGAGCAACTCGAGGAGATACTGAAGCAGAAGGAGGCGTACAAGAAAGCGCTGGAGCGCGAACTGACCAGCCTGAAGCCGCAAATACACAATTTGGTCAGGGAACGGGACAAGCACATCAGGTGGCTCCAACAGCGGGGTTTCTCGGTGGCGAAGATCAACCAAATCCTCAACCGCAACAGAGAGGAAACGTCCGAGGAGTGCGAAATCGACACGGACACGTTGCCGCACAACGACGAGCACACCTGGCTGTTGTTGAATTGCTCGCGCACCGAGGCCGAACGGCTGCTCGACGGCAAGCCGGACGGCACGTTCCTGGTGAGGAAGTCCAGGCAAATGAACAAGTACGCGCTGTCCGTCGTGTGCAACGGCAGCACCAATCATTGCATCATCAACGAAACGGGCAAGGGTCTCGGCTTCACCGAACCCTACAACATCTATCCGACGCTGAAAGATTTGGTGCTGCACTACGCCACGAATTCGTTGGAGATCCACAACGACCTTCTGAACACGGTCTTGGCCTATCCGATTCGGGCGTACAATGAAAATTGCCTCCACGAACGAGAAAATTCTATTTACGTTTCTTAAGATGCGAGTTTTGTGATAATATAAAGCTGCTGTGACTTTTTTTATTCCCATATTAAAATATTGTGATGGTGATAATTATGAAGAAACAAACAAAAAACGATTTTAACAAATTTTTATTAAACTATGTATTATATATTATATATACATAAAATTTATATTTACATGACTGGTTTACGATTGAATGAACTGTTTTGCTTCGACACCAGGTTAAAATGACTGTGATAGTGTACTAAAGATGAGTTTCACATGTACTTAGAGTTTTGGTGGGATATGCGTCGGGAGGTGTGGAAAAACAAAATTGTATCTGCCAAAGCGATAAAACAAATTGTGTGGAATGCTTGTTAATATTCCAGTGACCATTTTGAGACGTTCAGCGACAGCTTGGCAAATGCTCTCATTTTACCAAAATTTTTGTCCATAAATGATGAATCGGATTTCCTTCCAACACAATTCACTTTAGTACCGCTAGACTTACTTGTAGAGTACTAAAATTTGTCTTGGAATTTGTTGGATTGGAAGGGAATTAAATCAGTATTTAACTCCGTTTTAATTGTAGGGAAACAAAACATAATGCATGTAAATTGTCCATGCTGTGATTGTTTGTAGCTGAAGTCTCGTTATTTCTAGTGATCTTGTACTAATAATCGAGTCAATAAAAGTATATAGGATATTTCCATTTAGTTTGGTTACCGACTTTAATGTGCGATAAAAAAACTGGAATTTTAAATTCAGTAACCTTGCTAGGTGAAAATTTCAATTTATATATGCGGTGATATACACTGCAGAATATTTACCTGGTATTTTATTTGCTTATTTTTTTATAAAAGAAAAGCATTCTAGATAGAATAAATACAAATTTTATATATATTTATATATTATGTATACAAATAATTTCTTAATTTAAACAAAAAAAGTTATACACTTGAAATTATATATTTATTTTTTATTTAAAATTATTTTTTAATTTCCGTCATTTTTGTACCAGATATTTTACATCAGTTGTATAAATCAGCTTTCACGTCAATCAGTCTTTTTTTTTAATTAGAAGTAAATAATTAATTTCATTAATTGTGCCATATTTACTTTTATATCGAATTATGATTTTTCTTTTATATTTATTTTCTAAAATTCCAATTAAAAGATATTAAAATGAGATTAAATGATATTAAAAAAATAATTATGAAAATAAGCAGAATCTCTTGAGTTTTGTAAATCCACTGTCTCTAAACACCCATAGTGTTTAATTCTTTCGAATTAAATTTCTGATTTAACAGAGAAAAATTAAACACCTTTTGGATTTTTATGACTGTGAGAAACAAAGTTTCGAATTTTTGTTATCAAATCGCCAAAAAAACGAACGATTAACCAGGATTTTTAAGTAAACGTTTCAAACTCTTTAAATTTTGGACAATCTTAGGACATTTATTGTCGAATTATAATTAATTCTTCCTTGCTTTGAACAATCTTCATTTACTTAAGTTTGAATCCTTGGGTGTATCGTATTGTTGAAGGCATCGTAATGTTTGCTGTTTTCTTTATTCGTCAATAACAAGAGTTTAGATCTGGATATTTTTGTTTAGCGGTAAGAATCAACAAACATTACGGCATGTTTGGCGATGTTTCTATTGGGAAAAATCAATCATTTCAATTTTTTGGAGTTTCCGTTGCGGAATTTAAAATCAAGTTGTTTTTTTTTAGAAATCCTAATAGTTACGTATCTAGAATGTTTTTACAATTTTTTTAATGCCTCTATAATCGATGTATTATGTGTATTGGAATTTTAAAAGAGCAATTGATGATTCAACAGTCCTTAATTTTTTTTTACTAGAAATCTTTTTTAACTGTCATTTCGATTTGCTAAAAATGTGAAACATATATTCTGATGTTTTAATCAGCAGTTTTTGTGGTGTAAAGGCCTAAAATTTTCATAAAACTAGTAACCAATGAATTGTCAATATTTCTTTCATAAAGAAGGTATTTATTCGATTGGTAAAATCATAAGTAGTAATTTATTTTTAATTTTAAAAAATATTTACTATTTTCATTTTGGTAAAAATCCAGTATTTCTTTTTATAAAATAAGGCACAACGGTGTAACGTAGTTTTTTATATTGTGGCTATTGTAATTCTGAGTTTATTCATTTGCTTCATTAAAGGTGTTTACATCTTCTTGTAGAATGTAATCAGTTGATCGTTCTGTTCGTAAAATAGATTGATCATGTGATTTTTCTTCTCATGTATTCGTATGAAAATGAAGTTAGTATGTATGAATGATGATACAAATAAAGGCTTTTGAACTTTAATGCATCCGTGTATTGAAATGTGCAATTAAGATAGTTCAAATATTTGATGTTTATCGGATTTGCGCAATGAGCCACTAAAGAAAAAAACACAAAAAAAATTACAAATTTCAAATACGTTTAATGAAATTATTGATAGGCCTAGTATAATTTTTTGTCCATTCATGTACCATTTCGATTGTTTAAATGTGATTTACATTAACATGCATACATTAGAATTAAAACTTTCTAAACCCATTTTAATATAACATTTTGATATTTATTATTAGATAAATTTGTGCCATCGTCATTGTAAAACTTCTGGGTAAATTTTGTCGAAATCATTCTTATTGCAAACGATGCGTCTAAATTAATCGATATCAAAATGTCGCATTTAGTTTTTTTGGATACAGTGAAGAAGTACTTGTTGTTCGAATGTGTGAATGCATGAATATCGTATGTTAATATGCATGAATATTAGAAGTTTCATTATATAGTATTTTTTAAATTTGTAATAAACTGTTCATATACTGTTGAATGTCATCTCAAATAAATAATAAAAATAATCCCGTCTTTTATTGTTTTATTTTTAGTACACAATTCGAACATGGCGCGTGTCGTAAACCTTGAAAGTATGCAACACTCCTTACACTAAATCAAAGCGTACGCTGCGTAATTAGATATCCCGCATCGGTTTTTGCGCCTTTTGAGTTTCATATAGCCGTTGTCGCCCCAATGCTTACCCCACCAATTTTTGATTATCCAAGCGTCCTTCGTGTACCCCACGACGAGCACCGCGTGATTCACGTGGTCAGAGGAACAAGCTGGGTCGTCGTAGACTCCGGTACTAAAACACAACTCGACTGAGCAACGGCCCAAAAACCGGGTTTCCAAAACCTATTTCGATGGGAGTGACGGGAAAGGTACTTACTGGTAGAGCTGGAATGTATCCGGACTGGCGTTGATGGACACCGCGACCGGTCCTATTTTCGCGACGGCGACTTCTAGGGCTCTTTCATCGCGCGCTGGCAGCACCGCCCAACTCGTTAGATTCACTAGGGCTTTGTGCTTGTCGAATGAGCATTTTTGTTTCTGCAAAACACAATTTTATTGCAGCTAGAAGTACCACAGACTAGCTCCACTTTGCTCAAATAAAGCCTTTCTATGAGTTTTAATATCCTGGAGTAAGCCTATAAACTCGGTTTTTAACCATACTTAAGGTGTAAAAAGTGTTGCCTACATTAGTTGAAACTCACAAATTCAACAATCAAACGATGTTAATACTTGCTTTAGATTTATAAGGGTAGTCACTATAAGCCATCAACCCTCCGACTTTTTCCAAATACTTGAGAGTGTTTCTGAGGGATCCCCCGGCACAGCCGTAGTTTCCGTACGGCAGGCTGCAATCGACGATTTGTTGTTCGCTGGAAAACACGATTGTTAATTCGCATATTCGCAATTCCGGTGCGGGTTTCCTTACCTCAACGGCACCAATCTGTCCGTTTGCTTGAATATCTGAGCCTGAATGGCGCCGGCGATGCTGAAGGCGTAGCAGGAGCCGCAGTCCCTCTGGTTGTAATAGGGCGTTTTGAAGCCCTTCTCCACCCAGTTGATGGATTCGGGAATGTGCAGCAGCCTTTCGTAGATGTCGCCGACCCTTTCGGCGTCGATTTTCCGGTGCCTGCTCGAGGTGAGCTTCACCATTTTCCGCAAGTACTGGTAGTTGGACTGAAATGAAACGGACCCGTGGAAATCCTTCGTTTAATATCTGTAGCAGGTACTGACCATATCTGATAAATGGTTGTCTTTCAAAAAGTAGGAATGTTTCCCTTTTAGCGCTTCCTCGTTGTGCTTTTTGATTTTGTTCATGTTCTCTTCCCAGGATTTCCGCCTCACGAATTCGTTGTAGTTGGAGTAGGTTTTGTTAAATTTCCTCTTGGACATGCGAAAAGAAGGTTAGTTGTGTTCAATGCTGTGTTTAAAGTTTTACCTTAAAGTCGTCCCAGTCCTTGTCCAAATCACTTCCCACCATGTAACTTTGAAAATCGTCGTAATCGAAATATGAAAGACAACATTTAATGGACAGAACAAACAACGTTAAATTTAGCAAATAATTCATGTTAATTTTGTAAAAATGTTAATCAAACTGCTTGGTATTAGTATTGGGCATTAGCAGCATTAATAAAAACATATATCGGTTCTGCTGATGGATGTAATTTTTCGTTGTGCAATTTGTTTGCTCGACGAATTTAATCGTATATAGTCGATATGCACGTAGAAAAAGTGTAACAAATTCCGGAATACCCAAAGATATCTTACAATGTACTTTAGATACTTAATAATCATTTATAAAGTTCTGCATTTCAGGTAAAATAAATTACATATTTGTGCATTTTTTACTTCGAAAATTATTTAGAGTAATTGGAATAATTCATGAGTTATTAGAAGAAAAGTTTTGGGTTAGGAATTTAGGTATCGAGCTTGCGAAGCGAGGGAGAAAGGCGCCGAAGGTTAAGTAAAAGTTTGAAATCTAATAAAAACAAATTATTGTGTTCATTCGTAAGTTTTATTTGAGTTGATGATAGTGGGTAGCGATAATTCGATAAAATTCTAAAAAGCAGATAAATATCTAAAAAGGATGTTGGTGTATAAAATTGAAGAATCGGTACTTACTAAATGAAATTAATCAATCAAAGGAATTAATTTAGGTATTTTATAACACATACTTATGATTGATTGAAGCATCTGTATAATGGGTAAACAATTCTTACAAAATATTTTAGGAGTTTGTGTTAAAAAAATGTAGGGCTTTGATGAAATGGATTATTAAAAATTACACATAATTATAAAACACACAGAAATTAACGCTCTGCGTGAACAAATATTGGATTAAACGTTTTCTCGCTGAAAATAACGTCGAATGACATGATAAAACATTCGTACTGTTTGTTTTGTGTATTACAACCGATTTGTTCCGTAGTAAAAAATTGTCGAAAAATCGCAAAATCAGGCGCGATATTTTCCGAATTTCGACTTGACCGGTCGCAAGTGAGTCGCCGTGGGCCCGTTCGCTTTGGGCAAAGCACTAAGGTGGAAATTTTCAAAGGAAATAATAATTGAAAATAATGCCAAGATTTTGAAGATACCGGCGGCGCGCAGTTCAGTCGGTCGCGAATTTCGAGATGAATCCGTCCGTCGAGCATCGCGATCTCTAGTCGTCGAGTGAATTTTCGGTTTTCCTGCTTCGCGCAGTTTGCGCTATTTTCGACGGCTTTCCAAGTGCGAACTTTTCGGCTCCCGGCGCAACTTCGACTGGACGCCCGGCCCTGACATTGCGCCGCTCGAACGTCGGAAAAATCGCTCAAAAACGCTCGATTATGGCCGCGTAACGGGCCAATGTCAAAGCCTTTCATTTTCTTTTCGACGATTCGAACACTCGAAGCTGTGAGAATACTGTGATAACGTATCGAGGGAAGCATGGCAGAATCCGGCATCGACATTGGATATGATCTCTCTGCTCTGCTCTCGGAGGACTTTGATATCGAGAGTGCTATAGATTTCGATGATCTCTTAGGGACGCCGAAAAATCAAGAGTTTTACGAACTGACATCTAAAACTATGCCCGTTTTAGAAAGGTGAGCTAGAAATTGTTGAATAATCAACTTTGGTCTAGCCGATTTCTTATACTTCCACTAACAACAAAATTTATTACTTAATACATTCGAAAGTATCGACGTAAATGTAAATTTGTATTAACTAATAATCGAGTGATAATAAAGTTGTATGTATATTAAAACAATTAATATTTAACCGATGTTTTTAATATCGTATAGTACTTACAAAACCTTCGAGTCATTTCAGACGTTCGAGCTATTTAAAAAAATTCATATCGAATCGCAATTCAAATCACGATTAATCTCAGATTTCAAATTTCACAATTTTACTAACATTTTTTCCCATCGTAGGTAAGAAAATAATTCCAATGCGTGCACACTTTTTATTTAAATACAACTATTTTTAGATAGCCTTTTAAATCTTGTAAATTTTGACGTATTGCCAAATTTAACCGTTTAACTAACAATAAATATATTTTCGTTTACTGCTTTAGCGCGACTTCAATAATCATATTTAAACTCGATTAATCGACCAGAAAATCATACTTAAGTCATCAATGAATTAGTTAAGAAATTTAAATAATTATTTAAGTTTCCAAAATCCACTTTAACACTACTTGTTTACATGGAGCTTTTTTGTATTTAATGCTCAGTTGGAGATTACTTTTACTCTTCTTGAAATCCTCTTATAATGACAGAAAAAATCGTATAATAAATCATTAAAACACTTAAAAAAATAGGCGTAAAATTTCCTTCTAAAAGGCTCAACAAACCGTTCAAAAAAATATAAAAATTAATAAATAACACTTTTCCTTCGCCGGGAAAAGTACCAACAACGTAGTTAGCGAAAACTTTTAATGCGTACAAGGGAAATTTTCCGCCTTGCCAACCGTGCGTGAGACGCTCATTACGGGTTTCTGCGTAGTTACGGGCAAGTTTAAATGGGTTCCCGCGTGTGAGATGTGACAGGAACATTCGAAAAATGGAATTAAACCGGCTCGATTACAAAGCGCCGTTTTCCAAATCGCAAAAAAAGCCCGGAAAGTTGTTTTAATGTGACATACACGTGCAAATCGCGCTCGTTTCGAACCTAATCGACGCCGATCGGTTTTAATAAAATTTCAACTCGGTTTGGCGAATGTGCCGGCATTTTCGAATGGAAATTTGTTTTTAGTCGGGCTATAAATAAAGCCTGTTAAACAAACACTCTTTATGGATTAAAAAATTAACCTTATCACGTCGGAGTAAATGTAGCTTAAAAAATTTAGCAATCGATCAAAGTCAAATTGTCTATTTGCAGAAAAATCGCGGGAACCGGTATTTTCCGGTTAATCGGTGATCCCGAAACGCATGCATTTTTTTAATTGCAGATCCATTTGGTTGTAAATAAGCAATGAAAGTACAAGTTCAATGGTTGAGGGATTGTGAAAACTTGTAGGCCAAGGTGTGCAAATGCCTCACTTCTTAGAAACAACTGATGTAAAAATAAAATTAGGTTGCCGTGCGAGAAACATCAATTTCGCTATCGTTTATTTTCATAAAACTTAACTAACAACTTTAATTAACAGTGTTCCCGACAAATTTCGAATTTAGTTTTGGGACACCCGGTATAAGCGCCAGGCGTGTTACCATATCAGATAGAGGTAATTCCCATTTAATTAATATACATGTAATTAATATACGAATTTTATTTCAACGTTATATCGCACTTCTTTTAGTAGGTAGCAGGAAATATTTACAGTTTCCGAAATAAAAATGCCGTCGATTGGATTAGATCCAAAAAATCTTTGCTGCGAAATAACGATTCAATAAATTCACCTTGCGAAATTACGCAAAACAATTAAACGAAATTCCCAACGAAAGCCTTTCTTCAAGAAAAAAAAACCGAACGCCACAATTCGCAACGCTCAATGTACATTTTAAATTTAACAGACGTCACGCATTTTATTATTGCTTTAACCAGTGGCATAATCAACAATCAGTGGCAACAAAACATGTGATAGAGTCATGAAATTAACCTTAATAAAGTGAAATCGCCTTGCTTGTGTGAGTACGACTTTCGATCGAGTTGGATACGCACTTTTGAGGTTGTGAGACCTCAAATTTATTAAGTATTTTTACGTTTTTTTTTAAATGCAATAGATTCGAATAGCGTTAATATTTAACGCGAGTTATGTAGCTATCCTTGTCTGTTTTCCCCTTCTACTCCATCTGCTATATTCCAAACAATCAAAGGATTGTGTTATGTGATTTTTAAGCAAAAATTTTCGATTTTAGCACGCCGAACTTGAAGACGATCAACCCGGCGTCGCGCACCCAACTGAAACTGCAACTGATGAGGGACCAAGCTATCTACGAGCAACAGAAGAAGAACCAGGAGAAGACGCAGCGGCCGCCGCCTCACGCGCAGCAAATACCGGCGCCGAATCCGGCCCAAAATCCTATAAAAGTACCGCTGAACAGCCTGGCCGAGGTGCCGCCGCAGGTGCTGCAGGTGCAAACCAAGCTGGCGAACCCGACGCGGTACCACGTCATGCAGAAGCAGAAGGACCAAGTGAAACAGTACCTGAGCGAGTCGTTTCAAGCGGCTGGTGCGGAGCACCGGTTGACTCAGACTCAGACTCAAAGTGCCCCGCCTAGCGGTACCGGAACCGGCCAGTACAACGGCGGTACCGCGAACGTTTCCGGTTCGCAGGGGTACTACTCGCAGGGGAAGGTCGCGCAGAGCTACGACGTGCCCGTGCTGTCGCCCACTCTGAGCTCGGGGGCCACCAGTTGTACATCGGAGGTAAATATTTTTCCATCATCAATCATCGATGACATCTGTATATCTGATCGAACGCGTTTCTGATACTAAACGATTTTATATCATATGTGGATAGTTTCAATTACGCTCGTTAGCAAATTACGTGTAAAGTTGATAATTTTTATTGAAAATTTATGACGACTCTGCATATATTTCTGATTTAAGTGATTGATTAAATATTAACAGTGCTTATATGGCACAAGGATGGGACGGGCAGTCAGTTTCGTCGAAAGTGCTCGCTTGTACCGGGTGGATTTTGCACATTTCGATTTTTATAAATAGCTCATCGACGCCCACGATCTTTCGTTGGTCTAAATGCGAACAGAATCGCTATTTATTCGATAACGAGAGGTCCGAGTTCTCGTCAGTTACCGCGGCCAAGGAAATTGAAAATTTGAAAGTTTAAATTTAGACACGCCACTGTTCAAGGTGTTTTTGCATACCTCCGGTACTCGAATTTGTTTTTCTATTCTCTTTACAGCTCAAATTCTCAAGCACCATCCAAAGTTCATTAATTACCAATACCGAGTAGTACTGTTTTTTATTAATGAGAATGTTGTCTGCACTTCGAGAAAAAATTCCCTATTCTAAATGGTTCAATTAAGTTTTATAATCTATAATTACTTGTCTAAGATAAGGCGTAACCTACATAAAATATAAAAAAAATTTAGACTGGTACGTGCATTTGATTTACTACTTCTTCATAAATATTCCGGAATATAAAATATGTAACAATATTTTCTGGTTTTATGGTTTATTGACAAAATTAAAGGACGAATTTCGATGGAGATGTGTGTACAGAATATTTCGCTAAAAATCGCTTCTACTACCGTATTACGTATTTCAAAATGTGATGGGATATTTACAATTATTATGCAACACTAAATACTACTTAGTAACGATATGAATATACGATTATCCGGTAAACATTCTTAGTGGAAAGCTTTGAAACATTTTCTCAGCCCGACAAACGACAGGTGGTAGTTTATACACAAGTAAAAAGAAATTATAAGATCCTTTGATCTTTTTATCTACAGTAAGAACACATTGATACTTCGAAATTCTAAAGAAAAATCCGTACTTTTGTAGGGAATAAACGTTTGTTAGAGCACTCAAAGACTACAATATCCTTTTAAATCGGCGATTAATATGAATAAATAGAATGTGATGTAGGTGTCTGTCTATATGAAGACCGGCTGTTATATCTACTTCTTTCTTCTCAATAAACAAATTAGATAGCGAAACGTTTTTCAATTGTACTACATTATCTTATCATTCTTTAGCAACCAAATGACGAAAATTTGCTTTTGAAGATTATATTTTGCGTAAATTTTTGATCATTAGATAATTACCTACTTAGTATCCACGTAAAGATTATGAAATTCGGATTGTTTATCTTTGAGATAGTCGAAAGTCGATTTTAGAAATTTTACTGGAAATCACATCCTTTTTTACTCTGATCAATTCCACAAATTGTTGTTACCTTGAAACACATAACAGTTGTCTGGTCTACAGTGAAAATCAGGATGTAAACAGCATTAGAACAATTCATTCGTGACAAACAGCGCCAAATGAACAGTATTTATTCTGCTAAAAATACGGATACCAACTAACAACTACCCTAATTAATTTTAATTAATTAGTTCTAAAAATTGCTTATATTATCTAATGCATACTACACACACACGCTTATGTTTTATTCGCCAATGCCAATACTTTTTATATCGAGACGATTTTTATCATTTATTACAAAATAACTTCCTTGTCGACTAATGATGACTATTTGAAATTTATTTTCAAGATTTCGTTTAGGTACCATTTTATAAAGACAAAACGTAAGTAACCCAGTAATTGGTTTAGATTATAAACTCATTAGAGATTTGCAAAATATCATTATCTGTTCTAATCAAGGAAAATCTTAGATTCGACATCTTTTACGAGCAGGATTTTATAATACAATTGATAATAAAATGTACGTAAATAAGTTTTATAAGTAAATTTCCGAGGATTTAGCCGGCATATTGGAATATTTCTGTTATTATAACCGAGAGATTATACCCTGGCAGAGATAAATGGAACCTTACCTTAATAATGGGAATTTTTATTTCAAATTGCAATTAAATCTTTAATCGTTTTACTTTCATTGTTTTCGTATACGTTTAGAGTAACAGCGAAATTTTATTGCACCATGTAGTAAATTTATCCTAATCTCTTGTAAATCATAAACGTGCGTTGATGGGCGTCTTCTACGCAAATACGTTCGAAAAAAATTAACAATTACGCAACAATCCAATGTGTAACATATTCGTTTCCAATCGATTTTGTTTCACACCGCGAGACCAATGTTTCCTCTAACTAAACGAATCGATTGCAGCGAACCGAAGCAGGATATTATTTTATATTTTATGTTCTCGATTATTGAATGAAAAATTAATAAACCTTTTGATATATTACATTCCGAACGCAAATACCGAATTCGCGGCAAAATAAATTTCATATAATGAAAAATACCGCAAATAGA
Organism: Phyllotreta striolata; assembly: GCA_918026865.1. Classification (NCBI taxonomy): domain Eukaryota; kingdom Metazoa; phylum Arthropoda; class Insecta; order Coleoptera; family Chrysomelidae; genus Phyllotreta; species Phyllotreta striolata. The sequence goes on along the minus strand of OU900103.1, from coordinate 4,510,623 downwards.
AGCGCCCGCTCTATCGTATGTGGAAGCTCGCAATAATTTTTATTATTTCGTTATATCGGTAAAATGTCTGCCTGTTGGAAGCGTGAATTTTTCCAGTAATGTAGGGACAAAATAATGAATTAACAGAAATCAATTCAAAATTTCTCCGTAAATGACATACCTCGGTTGCACCTTGAATTTTTATAATCCTCGGGAATCCCTATATTTTTTAATATTGGCGCATTTTATGTAACTCACCTCGGTTTTACCAATACATATATAATTAAATTTGCGTTAGACGTAACATTTATTTTCTTGGTATAGCAACAAAATTTTATTTTTATTTTGTATAACACAAGTAAGTAATATTCGTACTTTTGTTATGTTAATTTTAACTGTAATTACGTTAATGGATAGATGCTTAAGATCTTCATATATTTGCATAGAAAATGGTTTTTGTTAACTGGTGTATTGCAAAAATATATAAATACTGATCATCCTGTAAGTGTGTAATACCGTTTAGTTGAAATTTTGCAAATGAGCCCACAATATTCCAGTGCTTACTTCAATTTCACAACGGATTTATTGATATTCAAAGTTTGTTTCTCCTATATAATAAGTAATTATTTCGACACATTACTGATCCGAATACATATGCGTTTTATTATAACCTACTTCGGAATTTAATCAATAAAACTATGAAAAGTGCTAACCTCAATAAATTACACATTTGTTTCTGATTCAACTGACGGTAAGATGTATTAAAAAAAAAATTCAAAATTCGGCTGCTTATTTTCCTGGTTCGAATAAAATTCGGTTGTAACTGGAAAATTTATTTGTAAGTTAAATAAGCTATAAATCTTCGACTGATGTTGTTTTCGTAAATATTGGTATTTTTGCAATCGTACCTATTTAAATTTTATTTAATTACCCGAGAGGTTGCCTAAAGACTGCAAATATTTAATTACCGAAAAATACAATATATCTATCAATTTTAAGACAAAACAAGCACATTCAAAAATCGGATTAATAAAAAAAAATAGTAATGAGCGAAGAAGGCGTTTTGCAAGTTGGCGATAAGATAAAATTTATTCAGTAAATCGGTAATGTACATCTAATTAAAATTGATGTCAAGTGTGGATGACGTTTATTTTTCTAAACGACAAGAATAACACAATAAATCCCTCTAACCATCAGAGCAAATAGAAGATTACCAACTAGGTGTTACATTTTATGTAGTAACCGAGCGTTATACAATCCAATTTTTAAACCTATTTCCTATCAGACTGCTGATAGCGGATCGGCGTAAACAGCGATGGGCGCAACTCGAGCTCGACCAGTTTAAGCATAAATCCTGGCCGAAACCGCTCCCAAAAATTTCTCCACGCAAACCCGTTCGAAATGCATAGCCCGCACATTCGCGTGTAATGCAATGCAAATGCTCGGCCAAATTGGCTTTCGAGAATACACGTAAATTTTCATAAAGACATGTACAAACAGGGGAGAATCCTAAGCTCGAGTTGAGCGGGACCTGCGGCGAAACAGCGGAGACTGAACCGCATACTTTCGCTCGGCTTCTGTATCATTATCTTTTGAATGAACGATGTTCCTCCTCTTTTTATCATTATCAATGTGACACAACCGGGCGACAGCTTAGATAACTTCGGTGCATACGTCAGTTTGTATCAAAGCACTCATAAGTTTCGGTCCCGCATCGCAAGCCTCCAGTGCTTAGGTTCCACGTGGTGCGTGCGCATCGTACTTTAATTCACGTTTGTGCAGGCCGTGCTTATTGTTAGCCGCTTCGAGTACCAGCGTTTCAGTACCAACACGATAGCGTACGCTGGCAGCGCAAAGCTCACTTAACGCCAATTATTACACTACCAGCTACAATATACGTTCAATTTATATCTTATTTCGACGCTAACTTTAATTTATTTATTATCTTTCGAGTCGATTTCGAGTGGTTTTTTTTCGCGTTCGAAAATAACGAGTGTTTTTTGTCTACTAAATGTGTCAAGGAATATGATTTCGCTGTTGCATCTCTGAGCCGGTGCTGCGTTTACCAAAGTTGCATCTAATTCGTATCGAATGACTAGGAAAACAAGGCACAGAAAAATGCCCGTCTATAACATCATCACTAGGAGATGTAAGGTACTGTTTCTTTTATAATAAGCGCCGTTTTAAAGGGAATTTCGCATATCGAGCAATTTTCTAAAAGACGGCAATTTATCGCTAGTTACAGAATATAATTTCGAGTTCTTATCATGTTTATTCAAGGTTTAAAATATTTAGTCGTCGTAATATCTACCTAATATGTGGAAGGTTAAAATGAAGAATATCGCGTAAAGTACGGATGGAATAAATTTTTAGAAAATAAAAATAATCAATAAGCCATAATTTCGGTCGAAGGTAACAGTTAAATTAATTGTACTATTGTTACAAAACAGTAACGTGCAGTTTCACAAATAGTTTAAACGCGAAAAGGACAGTTATTTTTAGCAAAACATTAATTACATTTTTCACGAAATGTCGATTGTTCATAGTGAATTAATAGGTTTGCGTTCTCGCTAAATAACTATAACACATGCCTATTTTACAATTTCATTAATACATTGTTGAATAATTTCACTACGCATTTTCTTTGATGTAATCATTAGATTTTTTCAATACCTTTCTCTTAATTCTCGAGCTCGTCGAAGAGATTGTAATATATGCAAAAGATTGTATTGGATTAGACACATTAATCAACAGCTCTCGACCGAGTTCAAGGTTTGTTATAACAATTTACAGGAATCGAATTTCGAATATTTAGTTAGTACAAACAAAAGGTTTTATATAAGTATGAAAACAATTCGTTAATTCATTTTACTCTTAATTACTTTTATTTTTACATTTTATATGTTAAAATTGTGGAATTCCCGCTCATTCTTGTAAATTGTTTAATGAAAATTAATTCTCAATGTCAAATATATTACAATTTATAGTTATACTAGCAGAAAAAAATTCGACAATATTTGCGCATTTTTCGAGTACTAAAACGTGGAATTATGCATCAAATTTGGTACTTTAGGGATAAAAGCTAACCGACAACTTTCACTTAATATGTTAAGTCTGTTGTTTAATTACATTGTTCTCTTGTATGTGGCTTTAAATCGAATGCCAAGACGAAAAAAAAACCGTGTTAACCCACTTAAAAGAGGCGACGTTAATGTATTGGGACGTGCTTTCTTATTCGATAAATATTTGATCTGCAGGTAAATCGAACAATAAATAAGCCGCACAAGTTTTAATTTTAATGGAATTATAAAAAAAAAAATAATCATTTATTAAATCAAAACTGTATCACTATAAAATGTAATGAAATCTATCTTATACAAAGAGAGACGGTGCCACAAAAATCTTCGATAATAAAAATTTAATAGCCTGATTAGATTAAATCAAATCTGCGCATGTTATAGTACCCACTTGTGGGCCATTGTCATATCAACGATTGATTTCAAATACGAATATCATCACTTTTGTTGTGTACATTCTTAGACTTTTATCATTGTAAAAATATACCTGCCATTAAATTTTTTTTGCTGTTTCCTATAGTCTACGCCACGCTACGAAATTATTCGTTAGCAATGCCGTCAAATAATTGTGAAATTGGCACCATTACGATTCTTCTAAATGATTTTTAATGATAAAAAGTATTTCCAAAATACATATTCCTAAACGTGATTATCCAACATACGCTAAATTATTCGCGTTACGGTTTTTGGTACTGAGAAAAACAATAGATTTTAAAGTAAGAAAAACAGATATTTTGTTCATTCTATTAGTCTAGGTACCCTATCATAAAATTCATAACGACTAGTAAGTATAATAGGCTATTAAACTACATTATTTATTTTAAACATAAATCACTTTGGTAGCGTGAAAACTATTACTTAAGACCACTACCAGCATTTTCACGAGTTTTCATACCGTTTAGAGAAATTCGAATTTGTTTACCATTATATATAACAAATAACAACCGCGTATCTCAATTTGCAATTCGAATATCAGTAAAAAAATTACTCATTCAAATCAAAATTGTTTAATAAACATTTTCAGAACTATTCGTTTGGTATATCCCAACAATTTTATCAGTTAGGTACAATACTGCCTGCGGTTCGAAGGTTTTCAGTAGATAATGCAGACCTGAAATGTATCATGTTGTAGATAACGCAAATACCACTGTTTATTTTAATTGTAGCTAAAATAACAATGGACTAATTAGAATTACTGAAAACGAATTAATTTCCATTATTATGATTAAAAACATTTAATAGGCTAAAATTTAAAATCCAAATACCGCCGCAGCCCGCACACACACACACAACAATTTGCGTCATTACGCATGTTGAATCATGCCGATACATTTTCCTCTTCTTATTAAACAAACGGGCTCCGACGAATTATTTTGTGCATGTTACAATTAAAAAGCTATTAGCGACGAAATTTTACAACCGATTCGAACTGGTTACATCTCGATTGCTAGTAAAAGACAAACATATAACACTATTTACAAAACAACTACAAGAAAAAAAAACCGTCAAATAAAACTTTTAATCGACTAATTAACGCAGGAATTGGAATTAACATTCCTCCGGTTTCGTTCTATTGAATCATTTAAAAAAATCCGCTATTTCATTGTAGAGGTTATTACTGGAAAATGTGCTTGTAAAGTAAACGTTTACTACAACAAGCTTGCAATTATTAAATTTATAAAAACCCCTGTAAGTTCCAAACGATTGTTCGTGAACAATACAATTCAATTAAACGGGATATAACGAGATGCTCTGCTATCAATCCCTTTCAAATACCGCAGAGAATCGTATCGATACATTCGGATTAACTAACGTCATACGAAATCTTCGAACCGACATAATTAAGCGGCTAATCGTTAATTATTAGAGCATCGCATGCGTTTCAACAGAACGTTTAAAACCGCGTCCTTGTAAACCAGTGCTTGCGATATGTGCCGTATACGTTGTTAATTAAGAATAAAAGCTGGAGGAGCAGGGCCCATGAAGATGCGCTGCTTTGTGGCGCTACGATGACGTTTATAATCACTTAAGTAGCTTGTTCCGCGAGGCTGTTTCATCTCGGATGTGGTTATGTTTCATCTTTATTGCAACAGGGGAGTACGCCGAATATACGGGCGCATTTAGAAAATTTAGATCTCATTGAATGTAGTGTATTCAGTTGGGTCCGATTGGTTGTACCAAGAGAACGCTTGTTTGAACGTACCAGTATCGTATGCGAAATAATAGTTTAATTATGCCGGGAAAAATGCTCCTCCAACAATACGTCTGAGTTTGTATAAAGAATTAGGAGGAGCTCGTTAAACGCAAACAGTGTAAACGAAGAACGTGTACCACGGTCCTTCAAATATCGTTAACAGTATGATGAAAATCGAAACTGTTGATTACATCAATAAAGGTTTATAAAAATGGGGCATGATGATAATTAAAGATCGATTGTTGCCGCGTTTTAACGTGTAATATTTATAATTAGTACAAATATGTTTAATACGATTTATGTGTAGATATTATCGCATCATATCTAAAAACTCCGAAAACAAATCGCTTGTTTGCACTCGCAATTGAATTATTTCAATTAATTCCAATTATTCTCGATTTTCTCGATAAAAATTTCAAATAGTAAATTTAACTTGGAGCCAACAACAAAAAAAGGCTAAAATTTGTTATTCTACTCCTAAAAGCAATATTGATAAGAAATTTATTTCCAATTCAAGCAGATTAAAAATTGAATTTTTCAATCACTACATGCACGATTTTATTGGCTACAAATTTCATTCAGCAATAAAACCTGCTAATTTGTCGAGACAATCTCCACACATTCGGTGCTTCACAAAAATTTATTCAATGAGTTATTAAATGGTGCTTTCAGCGGTTTGTTGATAAAAACAACTCCTTATAATAAGAATAAATATGGGACCACCCATTTTATATTAAAACTAATTCAACAAGACGTTGCGTGCATACTAATAAAAGTTTGATATTGTTCCAAATGAAATGGCTCGATTGATCATAAAAAAGTCACCGACAATCTATGAAATGACCGCATTATCATAAAACTCATTGCTTTATAATAAAAAATACATTTGCTAGACCATTGGGTATAAATAGACTAGTGAAACTTTCCAAGTAAACTATCTTTTTTTAATATATTTAAATTTAAATTAACCAATTTTAGTTGACCAGTTCATTTGCTTTATCTAAATAATAATAATAATAACAGAGATGATAATTTTGTTTCTCGAAAAGCAAAAACATGTTTACTATTAAATCTTGCAGTCACTTATGTTACGTTTTTAAAAAATCAAATCACAATAACTTTGAATGGAAAAAATGAAAGTGCACTGCAAACACCCGACAATAATAATCTACATAAAATCTACAAATACAACTGGCAAAACAGCGGAAATTTCGGGAATTTTAAGCGGCACGCCCTTTCCTCGCGCTTTAATTCTTACACTGTATTATTTAAAAAAATATAAATAAAATATTTTTTTTTAAAGCTAAGAAATTAATGCAAGCCAATTCAGCGTAAAAAGTTTTACACGTGCGTGCAACCTTGCTTATTTTAAATATTAGCATTTTTTAAATTCAGTGGATTACAAAATAATTCGCTTCCATTGTACAAATGTACGCATGTGTATTATTAGTCTAAATTAATTTCAATCAATGGAATCATTTAATTTTACGCAAAATAACACAGCGGATCGTGTCCCAAATGTTCGGCGCATATGAACAATTTTCGAATTACTCTAACTCTAAACACTAGAATTCATAATGTTTCGGTTGTGTGACCTGATTGACTGTTATTAGTAATATTATTTTCTCACGGTAATCAACCTAATATATTATTACGCAATTGTAGAAAAAATAATTGGTATTGATGAAGTGACAAACTTAATATATCAATTTTATTGTCGTGCTATGTAGCACAGCATCTAGTTTTAAACGCATAAACTTCTTATTTTTTTTCTAAGTGTACTTGTTAGATAATTAGGTTATCGGGTTTCTACCTGAATACATTTGTTTTCCACTTCTATAAATAAGCCAATAAAAGAATAATCTAATTGTATATTTTTTTATTTCTTGTTGAATTCATAAATTGTGGGCAAAATTTCAACAGTTGATTACTTAATCTGGGCAAATAATGTATTCAGCCGGATAATTTACGTCACATTGAAGCAGGAATCAAAAAGTACGTCTAATTCTGCTAATACCTTTAAATACAGAATTCTGATTCAATATTTAGCATATAATTGTAGTAATGTCACCAGTGTGTATTGACAGTAAAATTATGTTGTAAAATTATCTTTTAATTGGTTCAAGATAAGGCTGATAACAAAATAAATACAATTAATTCAATTGACTAATGTTTCTAATAATTGTTGTGGTTGACTGTTGTATTATACCTACATATTCATGTTACCTAAAAGTAAATAATTTTTAGCAGATACGAAATAAGAATGATTGAAATCGTGCGTCAGAAGCTTACATATTAATAAATAAATGAATTAAAACCAGTTGAAATATTTGATTCGGTTTCTGATGGTTCAATTAATATAATTCGATCAATTGGAAAAACTGTTAGATATTTCATTTGATTCGTAAAGTTCAAATAATTGTTTCCTATTGTCTACAAATGTTATTTTTTTTGAACGATCTTTAAATTTTTTTGGTGATACAAAATTTTTACCTTTTGTTGGGTAATACCTAAAGAAAGTTCCTGTCAAAATAACCAACACACAGACATTTTCCTTTATAACCTTTTTTCCACGAATTGTAAATATTTCTTTAATTGACTATAATAATTTTGAAATATGTATAAAATTTCTATATCATGTTTTATAAGTGCGATAAATTTTTATCGCAATTCCAAGTGTTTTACACAATTTCATCAGTTAGAGAGAAAATGCTCGTACTTAAATCATTGCAAAACAATAGGCAGAGATTAATATTGAGTAGTTTTGGAAATCAGTTCATCAATACCTTCATAATTTTTTGATTACATTCATTCACAGAAATAAAAAAAACCGAAACGTAATTTGTCAAAACTATTTTGTAATAAATCAATGCCAAATAAATGGTACTTTGCAATAAAAAATACCGGATGCAGTCAAGCATCACACCGCTGGAGGGGCTGCGAAAACGTACTAAACTAACCGAGAATAACAATTCGTTCTTAGTCCGACAGAATTATAATTTCAGATAAAAAAAGCGAGAAATTTTAGTGACAAATCGCTATAAGAAAGGTCAAGATCGAACCGATTTAAATTGGGATTATTGCCAATTACTTAAGCGGTTAAATTGTTATGCATCGCTAAAAGGACGTTATGCCAAATAGGCTGGCGAATTTTCTTATTAATAATCCATTAATCAAAGCCAACTTCTTGTTTCCTGCATATTCGCACGCTGCAATTAAGACTATAACTAGTTAGTTGTCGAAATATTCTAGTTTTGTGCATTATTTGCCTACGAGCTCGTAATGATAGCTTTACTTCTTGCTCGGGAATTTAATAGATATGTTTACGTGCAAGCTGCATATACGACCGTTTTATCTTTGACCATCTCTTAATTCTTAATTTCTATTTTCGAAATTCGAATTTAATTCGAATTTGTACGTAAACAACTAAATGACAACTTTCAATGTCAAATTAACTGTTGAATGAATGTATGTAGATAATTGGCTAAATATGTCATTGGTTCATTCCATTCAAACACCATCGGATTAATGAGCATTATTATGAAACGGGCAGCGAAAAATTATAGTTTTCTACTAGAAGTAAGAATATTTTTTGCACCTGGAATTACGTGTAATAAACCTTGTGACTAGAAAAGGAAGCTTTTACAAGCTCATTAATCCATATTAGAGATGTCCCATTGTTATTTGCTGTGAAATCGGAATTGATTGATGTGTAAAATCGTAACACGTGTGTCGCTTCGCAATCGGCAAATCCGACTTGAGATTTGATTTATAATGATTGGTTTCCACTAATGCCCGATTTTCAGCTACCTAATTTCATTTCTATTGCCCGTTTGTAGTTTAGTACGTAATTTTAACTGGCTTGTTTATAACGTATTATTTTACTGGTGATAAGACAATGAATCCTGATATGCAACTTACATATGTACGTTATGTACCGGCTGAAATCAGATTAAAAAAACCAAACGGGTTTCGTTATGATCAACATTTTGCAATGTAGGTTAATAACTTTGCGTTAAACTTCTTAAATGTGAGCGACGATTTTTTAAAACCAGCCTATTTGTAAGTCAAGGTCGATCCAACATAAAAATCATTCACTAATTACACGCATTCATTGAAATATAATTTTCATGTGAATTTGTTTTCATTCACAGGATGTTGTTATTATTATTGGATACGTTACATAATATTATCAGTTATATGTAAATCGCTTAGTGATCGCCGATATTCTTCGCAATTTACTATAAACCGATTTTTTATTGGTAAATCCGGTGGGAATGTAAATGCAGTTTTTAATTGGAAAAACTGGGTGGATAGTTTTTTTTTTAATTCAAAGAATCTGGCTTATGTATTTCTATAGGGAATACCTTTACGTCATCAGGGGTTTTAGACATCAAAGATTCCAAAAATCTGTTTTTGCGGTTGCGTAGGTATTTATTTTCTCGGACTGTAATCGAAATCCTAATGGACCAATTTCAGCGGAGCTTCAAATTAAATTGTCTGAACGAATCTCGGTTTTAAGCCAGAATATGCTCGTAACAGACGAGCTGATTTAATTAGTTTTCGATTTGTTTTTTTTTTCGGTTATAATTAGCAGACGTTTGTTGTACAATTTCTAAAAAAGAAATTAATAATCATAACAAATGCCTGTTGCAAAGGTTATAAAAAACCGGTTTTTCTTCATGGTGAATTTTTTAAACGAGTTTAATAATCGTTTATGTGCAATAAGTGTTTTTGTTGTGGTTGCGTTAAAAAAATCACTGCAACAGATGAACAATTTAATGTAAGTGACCTACTTTTCGCACGAATTTTAGAAAAATACCAAAATAATTCTATATATTTAAATTTGTAAACGTTTTCTAATCCAACCGTAACATAACTATTTAACTATACAATTTTAACTGTCTATAGTAGGCAAATTATGAAAATTTGAAATGTAAATTTCAGTTATGAAGGAGACGTGTAGATAATATTTGTAGCGTTTATTAGAGTATAGTTGTTTTTTTATGCTCATTTACATTGTAAAAGTCTCCTCTAATCCCTAAAAGCTTGATAGTACCCAAGCATTATTATGCGGTAATTTCGCATGAATAATTCGCGTTTAATTGCAATTTTTAAGGTTATCAAGAGAATTCGAATCTAGTGGGACTCGGAAAACCGAGTGCGAGCAAAATTTTCAATGTTTAACTTAGCATTAAGAAAGTTTTTATCTTTTTTTCTGAAAGAATAGAATTTAAACATTTCAATGTGTGCCATATTTTCTTTCCTAATTAAGATAAGTTTGCATCACAACCGTAATAAATTAATCGGCTCCTTGACTTATCACTATACGTATACAAACCACATAATTTACAACAGTTGAGAAATTTATTTTTTACAATGCTTCGGATATTTGCCGGTATATTCTAAACGTTACAATATGCTCGAGCAAACAAATTAAAAGTTGATTAGTTTTCGTCGAAAACTTCCTACTCGCGCGCAATCGCCCAAAATCGATACGTATTCGTCTGTCGAATGGAATTTTTTTAATTCATCAATAATTGATTTACAAGTTGATTAACAACAATTATTGTTAACTGATAATTTGAAAACCGTGCCGTAAGTGTATTACGGATAATTTGAGTGCGATCTTCTCGGTCGTTATAAAAATCGAGCGTTTTATAAATGAACACGTTTGTTATAAAATATGTTTTGTGTTATACAATATTTTATACGATCTAAGATAATAAGCAGAAAAAGTTTAGGAGACTAGAACATTTTTTCGCCTGTTTATGACTGACGGGTAATAATAATTCCATTTCTATAATAAACCACGCTAAATTTTATTGTATCGGCATCAGGAGCTTTAAAACGACTATAAATATCCGTCATATCAGAATAAATATTTTATTAAATCGCGCCCTTAATAATCCTAACATCCTAAACACATCACTCGTAATTTATTGATCTAATATATTATCTATTTCGATCGGAGTTTCGACCTTCGGTGACATAACGCGTTTGAATTTTAATGGTATTTTACTTGTTTCGATTGCCGTTGCGATTCCTCCGGTCCGCTCGGCGCAATCCCGTCGCGCTATTTCTAATTTCTATTGATAAATCGTTTCGGGATTCATTGTCAATGTAAATGTAATGAACGAGCGAGCGCTGCAACCTCGCCGGCTATGAACGTTTCTACGGTTCTAATAACTCCGTAACATAGTTATTCGATCAACAATAAATTTTCAATACCAGGTATGTTACATAACAAGCGATACAAATGCCCGTCGAAGTCGTTATTTCAGTTGAAGTGACACAAGCGAAATATGTAATTGAAAAAAATTATATTTGATGGCGGATATGCAATGGATTCATTGTCGTTTTGTTAGGATGTGTTCTAAGGTCATATTTTTGTTTTCGAGGCCGGTTTAGCTTAACCATTAATTATTTATTATATTTATTGTTTTTTTTTATTTAGTTTATTAATGTACCAAAATCAAAGTCTTCAAATGAAGGTGCGCATCTAATTAAAATTATTGCATTTTTTTAAGTTTGATATACAATTTTAATTCTTAATTTTAATAAACCAATTTACTTCCGTTATATCATTTAAAACTAACCAGTTACTTTTTAAGATTCTATACAAACATATACATTCGCATTTATAATTACGCTAATTGTCGGACTGAATTTTTAATACATTTAATTGCTGGAAGTGTACATAATAAATTACTACCTGTAATTAAAAATTATGCAAAATCGCAAGATCCTCTCGGTGTTCTTTAGGAATACGTTAACAATGGTTAATCCAAAGAAAAAGTTTAAATAATCATTTAATAAACGACCTTCAATTACTTCAACACCCAGATAATTGAAGTATAAAAAGTAATTTAGCGTTGTCAAAACGTGAGAATAGTTACTTCCACCATTGGAAGAAAACAATAATTATTTATTACGCGCCCAACAATTGTGAATTCGCGCCTAATTTACAATATTTTCGATAATTCCTACATTAATTACGCACAAAAAAATTTAAATAAATCCCCGAGAGGAGAAAATATTTCAATAAATCGATCAGATCACTCGCAATATGCGTGCGTTTTTTTCGTTTAACGTGCAAATACGTTACTATATGATAGCATGTTTAGATTGTTTTCCACAATGATGCAATAATTTTTCGATAATAATCGCTTTATTGCTTGCTTATTGCTTTTCTGTCTACCCGTGAATATTATTTCTGTTTACTCAGAAATATTGTAAAGCATAAAAAGTACATGTTTTACAAAAATAAATAGATTGAAATTACTTACATTACAAAAGTTTTGTTGGGGTATTTTCTTTTGTTATACTGTATTATACATAAGATAATATGTAGGAATTTTTACATTACAATAATAGAATATTAAATTATTAGTATGTGTGGAATATAAACCAATGGTTTGTTGTTTGTTACAGGCTGAAGAGTTAATAGACGATTTATTATCATTAGAATCCAGTTCTCTAGCTTCCGATGGCTTTAAAACGGATAATTCCCTCACAGGAGGCGATCTCAATATCAAAAACGAACCCTACATACTTAGCGACGCCGAATTACACGCCCTGGCCAAAGACCGTCAGAAAAAAGACAATCACAACATGAGTAAGCACGCGTTAAACCGCCTAATTACCATTACCGAATCCTCACCTTCGGCTTGTTTGCAGTTGAACGTAGAAGAAGATTTAACATAAACGATCGAATCAAAGAGCTGGGCACGTTGTTGCCGAAAAACAACGATCCATACTACGAAATCGTCCGGGACGTCCGCCCCAACAAAGGGACGATTTTGAAATCGTCGGTCGAATACATTAAGTGTCTGAAAAACGAGGTTCAAAGGCTGAAACAGCAAGAGGCTAGACAGAAGCAAATGGAGAGCATAAATAGGAAACTACAATTGCGAGTACAGGTCAGTAAACTTACTCGAATTACCTATTCCTCCTATCTATTTCTATTCTCAATTTTGGTGGTTTTCTTTCAGGAACTTGAAAGACAAGCGAAATCTCACGGTCTTCCGGTATCCGACTTCAACTGGCAGAACATTTCAGTGACGACGCCTCAACCGTACAATACATACAGTAATCAACAGAATCCTCAGTCTGTTACTCTGTTACCTCCGATCGTCCTGCCGGACCCGTGTCGAAAAGTGAGTATACCCGGCGAGGTTAATTGCCGGGGTAGAACTACATCTATGCAGTATTAAACACGATTATTTACACATCTGCTTTGATTATATAATTTCGCGTTAATAATAACACATAATAATATTTATAGTTGTTAGCGAATTGCGAAGGTCGAATCATTTTTAAGAAAATTCCTGATAAAATTTTTTGCGATGATTGCGTATAATTTTGAGCAAACTTTCGCACCGCGTTATTCGCATTATTGCTCACGAATCCATCGATAGATCCACTCCGTTTGATTATTTTCGTTGTAAAACCGATTGCAGGTGAACAATCATCTCATGGAGACGTGAAAGTTGATAACGACATCAATTTTTATTGTCGCATGTAAGTGTATCGTTGCGAAAATCGTAGATACTGAAACGTAGTTGTTTTGAACGGAATCCTCCAAAAATTTTCATCTAACTGGATTTATCTTGTGGCAGATGCCGGACGTCATATCGGATTCCCTCAACTTGTCCGCCATGGACGAGGGCATGGACGACGACGATCTCGTCTACGGGGTCAACGGGGACCCGATGCTGTCTTCGCCTCATTCCTTGCACACGGACACGCTGCTGGCATCTCCTGGTCATCCCGGTTCCGGAGATCCTCTTCTCTGCGAACAACGCCTCCCGACGCCGACGCCCAGCAGCCATATCGACCAGGACGTTGATTCGCTGGATATGGATATGATAGCATAGTATACACTGATAGACCATAGACTCTGACAGATGAAAACCTTTATGTTGATCTCTAGATCAAGGAGTGTCCGATTTGAACCAGTTTGTCTGTTGGTTGGATTGATTTTGCTGCACCGGTGCAATGAACCTGAAGAATATCTATTCTTCCCACAATTTGTACGTTCTTGAGATCAATGTAAAAGAATGTGGATTGCGAAGTATCCCCTATGGTGTTCTGTTTTTCATTTGTCGATGGAATTTTTAGTCTTACCTATTTAGCGGTAGGTATTTTTTTAGTTTATCTGTTTAGATACTTAGGTATTATCTGTCAACCATATCTTTGCAATGGTGATTTTTCAATATGTCTGGATCTAAATGTTTGTTGAAAAGCGCTATCCTACATCACCAAATTTTCCATTATTTATACAAATAGGTGCTACAAGAATAGCTAAACTCTGAGACCAATTTTATAAATATTTACTTGATTACCGCGTAAATAAGCTTAAAAACGCAAATTGTCAGAGTTTTGTTGTTCGCTATCATTTTAACCGATAGAAAATTTTCAATAAATTAATACTAAATACGGTATTATAAATAAGTGTGATTTTTTTATATTTATATATTATTAACTTAAGAAATGTTCTTTCATAATTTGTTACCTATACTTCGAAAAAGACGACACATACATGCAACTAGCAACAGCGCTGAACTAAGCAACACAACGGCTCTGAATTGAAAATAGTTATTTTTTTCGAAATTTCGCTCTAGAATATTAACACGTCCACAAAAAAAAACGTCCATTGTTAGGCCAGGAAATTCTTAAACGTTGAGAGTTTTCGATTCTGTCATACCCTTTTTCGAATTGTTTAAACTGTCGTGGTCAAAAATTGAAAAATTCAACCGCATATTCGGCTGCGTTACCAAGCACGTATTTCCCATAAGAAATGCAATTAGATTGATGTACGATTTAGAATGACAGTAAGAATCAATATGTAGTGATTAATTATATTGTAGACTAACATGAATTTAAAAAAAAATAGGCTCCTAAGCTGCTATATATTTTTTATGATGTTACATTGGAGGCGTTCTGGAAAAAAGCCCTGCGTGCCTTTTTAGCTCGGATTTAGCTGCAAATTGTTATTACTGTTAGATTACAAAAAAAGCCAAATATTGTATTTAATGAAATTTTTATGTGATGTGATTGGGTATAGATATTATGATCGCTGTTATTCTGTTTTAGACTTTTAAATATTGTTTGAGATTATATTGTTAATAAATAATTGAAAGTAGCATTTATTCATTTATTTTTTTTTAATTCCAAATTCAAATATCCAGGGTGTTTCACAACATAGAACGAAAAAATTAAGGAATATTTCGACGATTAAAAGAAAATATTGAAGTGAGAAAAATTTAGAAAAAAGCCAATTTTGATAGAGAATTTTATTTTTGTAGGTAACTGTAAGATTACCAACAGTAACGATTTGGAATTTCTATAGGTGTCACGTCGGTGTTGATATTTGGCTTCCTTGAAGTCCTTGGAGTTGTTATCAAAACGAACGGTAGATGGCGCGGCGCGGATGGTTCAATCGATAAGGGGCAGAGGTCTCTGAAAAGACCATTTCAAGAATGAAAATAGTGAATATAGAGAAAATTTGCGCAGTCCATAGAAAATGAATGTTACAGCGCAATGTCCAATACTGCGTTCTCGAATATGGCGATAGTTGTGAATTTACGTGTTGTGATAAGTGCTACCTTGTGACTTAATATGTTTGAAAATGGATAGTAAAGCAATTATTTATACAAAGAAAGTGTGATAGTAGTGTAAATATACATATTTGTTGTAAATTTTAGTGAAACGAAACGAAAATGTCTACAGACAAAATAAAAGTTGCCGTTCGGCTCCGTCCTTTTAACAGAAGAGGTAATTATGCCCACGAAATCAATGAATTAATCACCCGAAACGATATTCTCTCATACCTGCGCTCGGCGCTTTGTTTTCCTGTTAAAAATGCATCATCAATGTACCTACATCTACTGATTTACTTTCGATGATTCACGGCTATCGCGATTGCGACATCAAGGTATCCTAAATCATCAATTACCACGATTCTATTCTCGATTCATTCATTCCCCTTCGACCCTGGCGTGAACCTATGCAAAACCACAAAGCCTTTTATCCTAGATACCGACGATAACAACAAAAGAAACCATCCAAGACGTTCCTACCGTCTTGCCACTCACACCAGCTAATTTCTGATATACGTTTTTAATTACCAACGAAACGGATTGATCGAATTTTCGGCGCTACACGATATCCACTGAATTTCCGCTACGGCATGAATCCCTTTTTAATTAAACATTGTATTCCCCGAAATCGGCACGAAGGCGACTGAATTTGCTCTGTTTCAGAATTAGAAATGAGGGCTCAAAGTGTCGTAGAGATGGAACAAGATCAAACAATCATCCACCAGCCTACTACGTTGGATAAACTGGACAGGTAAGAGCGATAAGGTCAAAGTTGTACGATTATAAAACGACATTTCAAAATTCGAATTGAACCTTGAATGAGAAAAAGAACAAGAAGTTGTTTCCGTTCGTTGATCGTCAAACAACGAATTATAAACCGCTAAAAACCGAAGTTAAATTTCATGAAATTATAAATAGAAAGCACAGCGATGGTATTATACCTACTTATTGCCCACATTTACAATTAAAGTAGAAGTAAAGAATAGAAGAAACAGACTATAAAATGGTCATTAAACATATTAAAATCTATGGAGTATATAGGTATAATTGCATAACGAAAACGTAATTAGGTACTCTCGATGCAGTTGAAAATCCCTATTAGTACTAACATAATCTATTTCCCCGAAGTTATTATCCCCTAAATGTTGCTAAAATCGCTAGAAAGTATTAGGGGAAAATCTGTTACAAATATTGTTAAGACTCACGAACTTTTCTGGCAGCACACGTGCCGTTTCACAAGGCAACTTACTTACTTGTTAGAAAGATAAACTCTTCAAGATGTATTTCGTTTCATCTAAAAAAAATATCGAGTGAAACCTCTTTGTTGAAAATGCTAACTTACAACTTACGACTTTTATCATCAGCTATTTCTGTAATTGTAAAAATAACTAAACTACATCTGTCAACGTCAAATTAATTAATCAGCCGTAGAAGGTCTCTAGGTCACAGTAGGCCTTTTATATTTCTTTATGTTCCATGTTATATGTAAACAAGTAAATGACAGCTGTAAATGTCTGATTGGTCCATTCAAAAGCGCAGCTAACTTCATTGTGATATAAAAGAAGATAAAATTTGTTATAAAACGCGGTTGGCATTTCTCGTGGGATTTTTTCGCAGCAAACGACGCGAAAAATGAACCGAAAAATCGTAAATAATCCGCGCAAAAATGGCACAAACTTATAAATTTCGTACAACTGCAACAATTAACATTCTTGCAATTTTCTACAATGTTTGGCATTCGTTTACATCCGAGCATTTAACGGCCGTTTAATTACGCCGGCTGTAATCTTCCCTTATCGCGTCCGCCGTAATTAAATGTTCGTTAAAATTCGAGGTTTCAATTTGAATTTGCCCGGCTCTGGTTTTACAGCCAAGTATCGACCGGATGAAATTCCAGAAATAACGAGCAGGTGAAACACAGCAATTTTTATTGTTATAGAAAACACCCGAAAGCGTTCGCGTTCGACCACTGTTTCTGCTCAGTGGATCCGAGCAAAAAGGATTTCGCCTCTCAGGAGGTCGTCTTCGATTGCCTAGGAAGGGACATCCTCGATAACGCATTTCAAGGATACAACGCCTGCATATTCGCTTACGGTCAAACAGGTAAGATCCACAATTTACCGCAGCCATTATTTCATTGCTGTTAATCGTGAATTATAGCGCACACGGTGTATTAAAAATGCAGGGTTTCGCATGACGGTCGCGATTGCTCGCCAAGATTAATTAATTCGGAATAATTACAGTGAGTCAGAAAATTTACAATTTCGTCTAATTCCCCAGGTCGCCGGTAGCCTTGCCCTTGCGTTGGGGTTAATTACGCGTGTGCCCCGCAAACACCTTTTACACGCAAAATTATTCCGCAAATTAATACAACGGCGCGCACGCGACGCGCTCGAATCGATAGCAAAACAAAACAAAAATCCGCTCCGTTTCGAAAAACTTAATTGCCCGCTCCAATTTGCGAAATTCGAGAGGAAACGGCTGCTCCGAGAGGTGACGAAATCAGTTTGCGTTGATGAAACTACCTGTGTGAGGCAAATGTAGTTGAGAAAACGGCGATCCCTCGATGTGAACGACCATAAAAAATAATATATTGGAAAATATTAACTGGTTCGACGGGAGGAAGATGAAACTGTGTAATTGATCGCGCAATAACGAGGATTCGTCTTCGAGCACCGCAATTAACCAGATAATGCCTCGAAAAATGTTGCGGGGATTAAACGGAGAATCGCTTGTAATTGGTTCATAAATAAAACGCGAAATCGCTCACCGGCAAAATGCTGTTAATTGGAAGAAAGGAATTAACTATTCTTCGGTACTATTTTTTGTATCAATCTTCATACAAGCGATAAAAGAAAAGTAAATCAATATGAAACGTATTTATCACGAGCGAGATGCCTATTTTTATAGGTCAAATGCTGTTACAATAAAAAACCGCGAAGTGACAACCAATCTGTGAGCGATTTAGCGTCCTTGTAAAGAATTTACTACGTTTTACTACTTACATTACTATAGTAATTTGACACGAATAGAATTCAATTTTAAGATGATTGCAAAACCATTGATTTATTCTTTTTTTTTGTAATTCTAGGATTTCATTCATTTCATCTTACATCTCGTTTAACTTCTTTGAGAATATGCAGGATTATTAAAATTCATAATGCGCACATTTTCTAATAAAATTGGTATTTATTTAACAACGAAAATGGGCAATTTAAAATACTTCAATTAACTTTAGTGCGGCAACAACTAACATCAGCAGCAGCCATTAGCAGTTAATTTTTATTAAACTCGAGGCGGCCTTAATAAAAAGGGTTTGGCGAAAAGAGCGAATTCGGAATTTTCCCTCGGCGTATAATATAGAAGTCCTACTTTTTTATTTTCCAGCAAGGCGTCGGGGATCCGGCGAGAGATAGACTCTAATTTTATACACCTCCGGGAACTCGAGAATAAACAGGATCAACTTAATGAAAAAAAAAAAGCTGAGAAAGTACCTCATCTTCTCGATTATTACGAAAATATTCTTGTCGCTTTTCGGTAATCTCGTTACATTCAGATGAAAGAAATAAAATTCGGAATTATGGGAAGCTTTCCGTTTATTGCGAAACCGATTTCTCAGACCCTTATTTCATTTAGCACGACAGGACAGCTCGACAGTACAGCTGTTTCAATTAAAAATCCTTAAGAGACTCGAGAAATATCGCTGTTAACGGTCGATCGGGAAACGGGCGAGATAATTCTTTTTCTGTTCTAATTTTTTTCCCTTCGTTACAAGAATTGGACAGAAACGGGAATTACGCGCCGCTCTATCAATGTTTGCTCGCCTGTCAGATACTAGCAATTCGTTTAAGCGGAACAGTTCTAGCATAAAAAGAACAGCGCAATTTTTTCCACTAATTTTATGAAGTTTCGTATAAGCCGTTTAAAAAAGTATCTACTCTAACAAGGGCGATGTAGGGCCCTACAGAACCGATACCCAATTAAGCCCTCGAACTTCAATCACCTCGTTTTCGCCGTAACGGCAGCGAAAGAGCTCCGAGTTGTTCGGCTTATAAACTCGAAACTCCACTTCGACTTTTCGCGTTTAATACCCCTCTCGTGGCGCGATAATTTGGGAAAATGGCGGTCTCTCAAGCAACGCGAGATAAAAAGAAAATTTATACCTCCATTCGACCCTGTTTCTAACAACGCCCCCCGACGGGCGTCTTTGATCCTTTCGGAACGCAAACTTGGCCAATCTAAAAAATTATAATTGCTTTAGTTTCGACATTGTTAAAGGGCCTCTCTCGGCGCGCGCCCGACGAGGGACCGGCGTTTATTTTTAAAGAGGAAGCTAACGAACTTCCGAAAAACAAACAGATGTGTCATTGAAGAGAATTGAATTTCTCGTGACTCGAACAAATCATTTCGTATTTACGAAAATAGCGTCCCGACGCGGCGGGCGATTCATTTGCATGTCGTTGTCTAACTTCGTTTTTCCACGTAAATGTACACCGCCCGAATCTATCGAATAATCGGCTCGAATGAACCGACTCGCCGATAATGCTCATTACGCTCTCTCGGTGAAGGTTCCTGAGACGCTAATTAACACGTTTACTGCGAACGGTAGACGTTGAAGCGCTAACGAGAATTTGACACGTGTTTGTTTTTAAAATTCGTTTTGTTTTGTAAACAAACTAGTTTCAGTAATGTAAACCCCACTGAACTTGTACGAATCTAATGTTTGCTTAACAAGAAAAAAATATATGAACATGTGAATAATCTGAATTTTATTTTGTTTTAGTTTACGAACTTCCTTTCTGATGCGATTGTAAATGCTAAATATAAAACTCAACTATCGGATCGTATAAAAAACATCGAATATAAAGCTTGTTAAATAATAATAAAATTTTTGTTTTTCTAAAAAAAGATTCCGTTATCTAAAAGCGCGATAAACCGGGTTATTCATCTGATAAGGGCGAAGCAATATGGTGTATTGATGATTTGAAATCAATAACGATTCGTTTATCAATATAAAAAAAAATCTAGGTATCAAAATTGTAAATACTCGAACCTCATACTACCGAGTTATGTACAAACAATTACTTTTTACAATAATGGGTAAATTATTACGAATTCTATATAAAAACCCATTTGTAACGACTGACTGGGTTAATTGCAAAACTATTTACGCAACGGCTGACGTTTTTGTTACAAAAATCACGACAACCAACGGTATATCTTCGACGTGGGCGTTTCGCTGTGAGCTAGGAGATTCATTGTACGTTTCAAAATGCATTCGCAGCCGTTCCCTTTGGTGTTTATGAAATGAATTTTATCTCGAACGAGAAACCGAGCGCTTTCAATAGCTTCACGCGAAGCATTCGAAATATCCTTGTTTTCTTAATAATATTCGAAACGAGCTGGTTTTCAGCGACCAGCACTCGCTTTTGTACAAAATTCTTATTGTTCCCGAGTGGAGATTCGAACAGCTAACGTGCTCGAACAATCGTAAATTAAATTTTAAAAGGCATCGAGTCGAGACTAAACATTTTCGTCTATGTTCCGTAAAACAGTTGGTGTATTGATGAATAAAGTAGGAAGCGGATTATTTGGCGGTGTAAATTCGTTTAAAAATATTCACTTTGCGCTCTTCGCAAGAATATGTGCATTATCTGAACAAACAGTAACAGGAGTAACTGTGAATTTCGTTGAGTAAATTTAGATGATTTTTTTTTCAAACTGTCCGCCATAAGTCAATACTTTTAACAGAGTCGTTAAATAAATAACGAACGCGATCGATAAATGGAAAGATATTGTGATGCACTACTTAATTTCATGAAAAAAATATTACATTATCATATTAACTTAACAAATAAATGATTGATATTTGGGTTGACTGTTTGAGCGAGTTGAACACGATTTATTTATATGAAATAAGAAAGTTTTATAAGCGATAAATCCTCGAAAATATCATTTGCTATACAACAAATGATACACGTAGCAATTGGAGCATTACAAGCATAAAATTAGCATTATTAGTTACACAAATGGGAATCGAAAAAACATAAAAGTATCTGCGAATAATCGCGTGGCCGAAAAAATTGAATACGTTTTCGTTTTTCGACGAGCCAGAGTTTCAATCTAGAGATATCGGAAAAACGTCCGGGGCATTCTCGCATCGAATCCGTGCTTTTATATCATCCGACACATTTCAATCCCGCTGCCCAACGTCGGAACGAATGTAGGCTATATCAACAATGAATATCCTCAAATTCATAGTTCGTATCGATTTTATTCTGCCCTCTGACCTTCTCGACAATGAAATATTACTTTTTTGCAACAGGAGTAGTAAACACGAACGCTGAGATCATTATCGTAAATTTCACTCATCATTTCGAGAAACACCGTATCATAAAACGTATGACAAAATCGATATTTTACTCGCGTTAAATTCAATGAAAACTTTATTCGAAATAAAAAAAACTTGATGACAAAATGATTCATTTGTTGCAACATTTCGTTTATAAATAGTTTGTTTCACCTAGGAGAAACTTGGTTACACAATTACATTGTTTGTAATAATTGAACCCGAAAAATATTAAACCGTTTACAAAACCCAACTTTCTCGTAATCGCCGGCCATACCATAAATACATTTCAGAAATAGGAATTGAAAATTATTTTAACCGATTTTTTTTATAGGATCGGGAAAATCGTATACAATGATGGGTTCGCAAGACAGCAAGGGAATTATTCCGAGACTTTGTGATTCGTTATTTGGCCTAATAGCGGAAAAACAAAGCTCTCAATTAACATACAAAGTCGAAGTTAGTTATATGGAAATTTACAATGAAAAGGTCAGTCGGATATAAAGCAATCGATAATATGTTAATGCGTTCTCGAATTTACCTAGTATTCGGCGATTTAAATCGAAACTTGTGTTTAAGGTACACGATTTGTTGGATCCGCAAACAAACAAACAATCACTAAAAGTGAGGGAACACAACGTCCTTGGTCCTTACGTTGATGGATTATCCCAACTGGCTGTAACGGCGTTTCAGGTAATAATATACGGGCGAAACGTCCGTGGAATCGATCATCAAGCAAATTGTTTTCTTATAGGATATCGACAATTTAATGGCGGAAGGCAACAAGTCGAGAACAGTTGCAGCAACGAACATGAACAGTGAATCATCCAGATCTCATGCCGTATTTACCGTAATCCTGACACAAACGCTTATAGACCATAAAACAGGCGTAACGGGAGAGAAAGTTAGCAGAATGTCATTAGTAGATTTAGCAGGTTCTGAGAGGGCTGTGAAAACCGGAGCAGTCGGGGAACGGCTCAAAGAAGGCTCTAATATTAATAAGTCGTTAACGACCTTAGGTCTAGTCATTTCTAAATTAGCTGATCAATCCACTGGCAAAAACAAAGATAACAAGTTCGTGCCATACCGAGATTCCGTTTTGACCTGGCTGCTCAAAGACAATTTAGGCGGCAACAGTAAAACAGTCATGGTTGCTACCATATCCCCGGCAGCTGATAACTACGAAGAGACCCTTTCCACACTCCGGTACGCTGACAGAGCCAAGCGAATCGTCAACCACGCGGTGGTTAACGAAGATCCGAACGCCAGGATTATCAGAGAACTCACCCAAGAAGTGGAGGCGCTCAGAGAAATGCTGAAGCACGCTACGGGATCCCCCGTGGGCGACATCCAACGCGTGGATATCCACCAAAAGCTCAGCGAAAGCGAAAAATTGTACAAAGAAATGTCGCAAACTTGGGAAGAGAAGCTGATGAAAACCGAAAGAATACAAAACGAACGGCAGCAAGCTTTAGAAAAGATGGGCATTAGCGTGCAAGATTCGGGTATAAAAGTAGAAAAGAATAAATACTATTTAGTTAATTTAAACGCCGACCCTTACTTAAACGAATTACTAGTGTATTATTTAAAAGATGTAACCGTAGTAGGCAATAGTAGCAACGGCTACGACAAAGAATCCGACATCCAACTCTCAGGCTTAGGCATACAGCCTGTGCATTGCATCATAACGATCGAAGATAACGGGCTGTTTCTCGAGCCCCTCACCAACGCCAGATCTTGCGTGAACGGATCGCAGGTCAATGAAAAAACCCAGCTGAGACACGGCGATCGGATTGTATGGGGCAATCACCACTACTTCAGAGTCAACTGTCCCAGATCGATCTGTAAGTCGCTTACCACATCGCACAAACATTCGTAATTCATATTTTATGTCGCAGCAACTTCTGAACCTCAAACGCCGGCTCAGAACATAGACTACAACTTCGCTAGAGACGAGCTGATGACGAACGAATTGAGTAACGATCCGATACAGACGGCCATCGCTCGGCTCGAGAAACGCCACGAGGAAGACAAACAAGGTAAACTCACAACCCTTTAACCTCTACCGTTGCGTCATTGTACTTGCTTTCAGTCGCCCTGGAGAAGCAGCGCGTGGAGTACGAAAGGCAGTTCCAGCAGCTCAGGAACCTGGTCTCACCGTCGACTCCTTACTCGTCCTATTCCTACGATCCCCTGCGAATAGGCCTCAGCAAGACGGCGCCTTGCACGCCCACGACGCAGATGAAAGTTGAGCGATGGGCCCACGAGACGGACGAGATGTTCAGGAGGAGCATATGTCAATTAAAAGAGGATATACTGAGGGCGAATTCGTTGGTGAAGGAAGCCAATTGCCTCGCCGAAAATATGGGCAGGCAGACCAAGTTCAGCGTCACCTTGCAGATCCCTCCGGCTAATTTGAGCCCCAACAGACGGGTGAGTTAATCAATCGCTTTTGTGGTATTTTTTTATTCCACGTACTCTTCATATTCCAGAAAGGTGCATTCGTCAGCGAACCGGCGATTTTAGTGAAACGAAACAATTCTAGTCAAGTGTGGTCGATGGAAAAACTGGAGAACAAAATCATCGACATGAGAGAATTCTACGAGGAGCACAGGGACATCGAGAACGACCACGAAAACAATAACGAAATCAAAGGACTCGACCCGTTCTTCGAGTCGCGCGAAGAGCACAATCTGATAGGCGTAGCCAACGTGTTCCTCGAATGCCTGTTTCACGACGTCACGTTGGACTATCACACGCCTATAATAAGCCAACAGGGCGAGGTGGCGGGCCGATTGCAGGTCGAATTGAGCCGAGTCGCCGGTTCGTTCCCCCAAGACAGGATGTGCGAGGCCGCGTCGGACAATTCGTCGGAATGCAGCCACGAAGACGACGACCTGTCGGCGAGCTCGCAGGTCACGATACGCGTCAGCATCAAACAGGCCTCCGGCTTGCCGCTGAGCCTCGCCAATTTCGTCTTCTGCCAGTACTCCTTCTGGGGACACCCGGAGGCCGTCGTGGTGCCCGACAGCGCGGAGCCGAACACCAACGGCCAGCCGACCACCGTTAAATTCGATCACACGCAGGATTTCACCGTGAACCTCTCGGAGGAGCTCATTGATCTGTGCTCGGACGGCGGAGCGCTCTCGATCGAAGTGTGGGGCAACAGGAGTTCGGGCTTTTCGCAGTACAAGCCGGGCTGGGAGGTGGTGGAACAGCAACTGGCGACGGCGAGATCGCTGCTGGACAGATGGTCGGAGCTGACTAGAAAGATCGAATTGTGGGTGGAAATCCAAGAGTTGAACGATCAGGGCGAGTACGGGGCCGTCGAGGTCGCCATGAGGACCGACATGCTGACGGGCGGCATATATCAACTAAGGCAGGGCCAACAACGAAGAATCCAAGTTAGGGTTAAGCCTGTGCAGAACTCCGGAACGCTGCCTATCATCTGTCAAGAGATCATCAAAATCGAAGTAGGCGGCGTTTTAGTGCGAAGTAGGTTACAGAAACCCCTAGATTCATATCAAGAAGAGGATCTCACCGTGCTTAGAGAAAAATGGAGCGACGCGTTGCAAAAGAGAAGGCAATATTTGAACCAGCAGCTGCAGAATCTATCGGAAAAAACCGATAAAACCGAGCAAGAAACCGAAAGAGAAAAGAGCTTGATGGAGCAATTAGTGAATTTAACAGAAGAAAGCAACGCTGTGTACATACCGCAACCGGGAACTGGTATTCCTGGAGCACCGGCAATGTGGAGCCCACCACCTGGTATGGAACCCCACATACCAGTACTTTTCCTAGATTTAAACGGTAATTAATTCATATAATATTGCCTAAATATATTACAATTTGCGTGCTTTCAGCCGACGATTTATCAACGAATCCTGCCGGAGAAGAGGTAACAATCGCAGGAGTCAATTCGATTCTCCCCAAGGAAAACGGGAAGGAGTTCTACAGTTTGCGCATTCTCAGTCACCTCGAAAAGGACGTGTGCGCTATAGCAGCTTGGGACTCCTCGATCCACGACAGCCCGAACTTAAACAAAGTCACCGAAGGTAACTCACAAATCACCCTACATTTACCCTCTGATACCAATCCTTCGTTTTCCGCAGCAAACGAGAGGGTCTACATGATACTCCGCGTGACGGTGCGCCTCTCTCACCCGGCCCCCATGGACCTGGTGCTGCGGAAGAGACTGGCCATCAACGTGTACAAGCGGCAGCGGTTCACCGACATGATCAAAAACCAGATTAAATCGAAAATCACCCGCACCGATCTGGTGACGACCAGCGGCGTGACTTACCTGGTCGTCTCCAACGTGCCCAAGGCCAGCGAGGAGCTGGAAGGCCGGGAGAGCCTGGCGCAGCTGGCGGCTTCCGGGGAAAATTCTTCCATGTGCGACGGCGAAACTTACATAGGTAATGAGTTAATTCAACTGTAAAAATTGTAAAAATAATGCTTGTTTTGTAGAAAAATATACAAGAGGAGTGAGCGCTGTGGAAAGTATCTTGACGTTGGATAGATTGAGGCAAAGTGTTGCTGTTAAGGAATTGCTGCAAGCCAGAGGGCAGCCTCTCATGAGGAAGACTGTTAGTGTACCGAATTTCTCTCAGGTAAAATTCTTATAATTTGGAATAATATACGTGATAATTCTTTCCTCACCTCGCTTCATGCGACTGGGAAGCACCCTTTATCTTCTAAACTATTATAATTCAATTATTTCCACTTAGTTTCTTGTAAGCAAATAAGAAAGGAAATCGTATAGATCCACAAAATATTTCACTTTTATTTAATATAAAATGTGTAAAAGCACTCAAACACAGTATTTAGTATCATTTTAAACTTGTACGTGGAAACAACTTCAAGCTTACATGTATTTACCCTCACACGATTTTGTTAACGAGTTTATTATTTATTATTTTGGCTGCTAGACTTTGGAAAACAAAAATGGGGTATGTCTTTCACGCTTGAGTCGACTTTCTAGTTAAATACTTGTTACGCAAGCATGTTAGATTACGAATTATATGAACGGTATCGAGTTTGATACGAGTAACGTGTGATTTTTTTAGATCATGAGACTGGACGTTAGCAGCGAATCTTTGCATATATCCAGATCGGAGAGCGTGTCAGAGCTAAACAGCGAACTCGGTTTGGGACCTTTGAGAAACCGATCGTCGTTCGGGAAAGACCCAGACGCAACTCCGACTAAGTACGGAGGGCTAGGTAAATATTTAATTCCGTTATTTCATTTATATTACCAGTGAAACGATTAAATAGAAGATAGAGGATAGAAAAGTAATAAGGTAGTTAACGATATTGGTATAATAGAAAGGACAGGGGCAGGGGTTTTATGGTAGAAATAGTTGAAGAATTTTAATAATGGGTCTACATTATGTAACTTTTTTTAACACGTTTTATTATGTAATGTGGACTTTAAATAATTTTCCTTCTTTAAATCTCATTTTTGTGCAACTTTTAATGAATACCTTATAAGAATATTTTTTATCCGAAATGCCTTTTATATAAAAGATCCACAATTGTGTCAACTTGTGCGTTTGTGTAATATTTTGACGAACGTATCGTAGATTTAAGATTTAATCGCAAAAATTCAGAAATTTGACTAATTTTTCATTGAATTTCCTTCGTGCAACCACAAGGCTCCATTCTTTCAGGTAAAATGGAGGCTTGCATATTAAGTTTGCTATATTAGGTGGATTAATACGTGACGAAATCAAAATAGTCACCTGCTTGAAATTAAAAAAAATTGGAAAACAATTTTTGAGATTGTCGTTTGCATCTCAAATCTGTGTTAAAAATAATGTAGTTAGAACGATAATTGTAGATATAAATAAACAGCATGTTGTGGATCATTTGCCAGTTTAGTTTTAGCTTGAGTTAACCGAATACTGACGGATGGAGAGGCAGTAATTACCTTAAATGTACAAATTTTACCGGTGTGTTCATGTAATGAAGTCACAGAGACCTAGGCTATTCGAGACAACCTTCCCCCAAAAAACATTAACGGGTGCATCGTGAGCATGAGTAGTGAATATAGATTATATATCACTTAAAAATCGTCATAAGATTCGCTGAATTCAGATTTTTTTAATAACGCCTCAAGCAACTCATAATAAATGCCGATTTAAAGCAAGTATAAAGGCGTACGATAAAGAAATCTAAAGGAATCTTGTGACTGTACAGAAATTAGAACCGTATACCGATTTTTCCAATTGGCAACCTGCATGTTCTGTTCGATTTATTTGTTAGATTCGAACTAAGTCTCTCGTGGCTTTAACCGATTGTAAAACCGATTGTATTACCATTCGATTTGATCCGTGTAGAAACGGTATGTCTACGCACGTTACGGCAACGCACAGAGACCGCCATACTAAAGAAATTATCTTGAATTTTCAGCACGACCTACGTTTTTAAACCTCAACATAAATTTGAATTCGCTGAGAATGCAACAACCGACAACTACGAAACGTATGTTCAGTAAAACTATTCGTGTAGTTTTTGAACTAGCATGATTTCTTTTGTTGCTTTTCGTGCCATTATTTTTTATTTTCGGAAATTTTGCGGTTTATTTTAGTCTATTTGTTTAGTTGAGTTGATGCTTGTGGTATTAATCGCGTTCTTATTCAGTGTTCCCTGGAATGGTGTCTCCTGCTAACGCTAAGTTAGGATTAAGAATGACAACTCTGCACGAGGAACCGACGAAAATGTTACCCAGGAAGCACTCGTTCGATCTGCTAATGGACGATCCCATCGAGGAACAGGACGAAGGCTACACCGGAAAACCCGAATCACACGTAAATAACTCTTAATTAAAACCCTACTAATTTCTAACATATTAATCGATTGCAGTATATCCAACGCAAGAAGACTTACGCCAAGAAAATGCTGCCCATGTCCCGCACCCTCGATTCTCTGACGGAATTCGCTCCAAAACCTAACACGCCATCTTCCAGCTCCAGCGGGTACGGGTCCCAAGCCGTCTCCACCTCGAACCTCTGCGACGACGCCCTTTCCCTCAAAAGCCTCAGCGTCGACGAAACCCCCGACCTCGATTGCCAAATCAACTACTACCTAGAACCCGTCACCGAAATAACCAAAAACATCGAGGTAAACTATTCGGCCATTTTGTTATTTTCGACACGCTAAAAATGACTGTTCCGGATGTCAAATCTGGCGTCGATAAAAAAGTTGGCTGTGGCGTGACGTCACAGCGCTCGATTGACAGTTGAGGTATTTATATAAAACGCCGCGTTGGTTTGGTTTCAGCAGTCGCAAGTCGAGGAGCACGCATCGAACAACGACGAGAGCTCGGACGACGTGATCAACGGCGACAGCGATTCGAATCAGCACCAACCTGGAAGTGACCTTAACGAATCGAGCTCCGTGGTGAAGACGAACCTGTCGCCCGGACGGGTCGTGCGCAGGAAACGGCAGAGCGCCAGGGCCCACCCGCACCGCGCCTCCTTCCCGCTGGCCAGGCCGGTCATGTCCGAGAGCAAGTCGGCCCACAACCTCACCAGCAAGAATCTAGGTTTGACCAACGAAGATGAGGGCATGGATAGCTCGACCGATCGCTTGGAAGGTAAGCGAATGACGTCATCACTAACATGAAGTTCGTACGAATTGCCAACTTCTGATAAAAAAGTAAAAAAAAGTAACAATGAGTCCATTTAATGAACAAATTTGTGCGAATTTTGATCTGTATGAGTTATATAAACTATATCAAATCCTTTTTTAATTTTATTAATAAAATTATTTAAAAATTTGACAGCTCAATCTGTCATTGACAGAACATTGACAGATTAGAAATATTTTTTCGTCAAAATGGCGGACGACTCGGCATAATTGTATTAGCACTAATTATTGTTCTTTTTTCAAGATGAGCACGAAAACAGCTTCGGTTCGCGCCCTGATTTATCCAAGTTCCACGAAGTTCCCGTCCCGGATTGGGTGATAGTAGGAGAAAGCGTTCTCATTAGACCGTACAACTCTTCGGGCGTGGTGGCCTACGTGGGGGAGACGGAGTTTTCGTCCGGCATTTGGGTGGGAGTGGAGCTGGACGCTCCCAAAGGTAAAAACGACGGCAGCATAAAGGGCGTGCGATATTTCACGTGCAAGCCGAAGCACGGCATGTTCGTGAAGGCCGACAAATTGATATTAGACAGACGAGGACGCGCCATGAGGCTCGACAAGGCCGAGACTCTTGCCAACAGCAATAAATGTTCTCTGAGTAAAGGTACTAAATACACGTAGAAATGCTTGCAGAAACTGACTAAACTGATTTTAGAATCGCTTTCGCGGTCCCGGTCTAGGGGGAATGGTTTGAACACGGCTGGTACCCGGGCTAGTTCGAAAGCAAAGTAAACGAGTCAGTTTTTTCCGAAACGTCTCTTCAATAGTCCACCCTATTTTTAGCCATTTTGCCGTGTTTAACGACACAAACTGTGTGCCGTCCATTTACATGGCGTAGTGTTATATATCCTTGCCATTAAGTAATTTACCTTTTGTAGTGTCTCACTGTACAGGGTTATCTATTAATATCCACCTACATGAATGTTTAAAAAAAAAGAAAGAGAGAATTGGGTGAATGCATAAACCTAAAAATATACACAAATATTGTAAATGTTTTCGGGCAGATTGCATTTCACTTTGAAATTCTCGACGTTCAGAAATAGATGACTAGTACGCGTATTTGGTTGCACTTTCAAAGAGCGAACACTTAGCTTTGTATTTTAATCGTTTCGTAGTGAATTTGAAATTTATATGAGCTAATTATTACGTAAATTAGAAGGCTACAGCGAGACTGCTATATTTTTTGAATAACCAAAAAAAAGATATAATTTTATACCCGATCTTCTCGCTGTAGCTTTTCGATTAAGACTATTTTTTAAGCTCTGTTGCACATCGGTGTGTCTAAGTTCAGCCAAATATCTACCTCCTGTATGTGGTCCATAATCTGAAACCCAGTTTATTCAGATTGAATCATTGTCTTATATGAACCTTAGCATTTTCTTTGCCTTGTAACATAAAAGGGAAACTGCGCAAAATAATAGTGCTAAAAAAAGAGAAATGCTGCCACAGAAACGGAATAGACATACGTATAAACAAAAAAGTATTTTTTATAATAGTTAATTTGTGTCTAGATTGTTCGTGGTAAAACCATTTCTAAATTCAAACGTTCAGCAATGCTATTGCTGCGTTGTTATCACAAATCAAATCATTAAATTCATATATTTTCACATATATTATGTTGGTAAAATCACTAATTGTCGATTGGCTTACTTCTGCACATTATAGTACTTCAAATAACGAAATCAGAGCATTATGATTAAGGTCACGCGCACTAAAATGTTGTCTAGTTTCCTCTGTACAATACTATGTTCTTTTTTTTAATTTAAGCATTTCTTTCTGTGATATAATTAGTGTATACAGAGCACCTTCGTTCTAATGTTGTTAATAAATTATTTTTGCGTGCTGTAATTTGAACAGAATTAATAGAAATATGTAATTGTAATAGACAACATGTAGCTTATGAAAAAAAAAGTATTTAACTTCAGTGTCTTTAGAAAAAATGTAGCGTTAAGATTAAAAGAAGTAGATGCAAATATTTTGATCGTTTTCGCATTTTCTAGCAATCGAAGAATCGGCGCAGTTGATTTTAATGTGATTACTAATGGTTACCAATTAGTTAAAAACGAGCATTACGACTGATTTAAGTATTAAATTCGCATTTTTAGTGATTGAAATTTCCTCCTCGCCTTTCAGTTCATTGCCAGCATTCCAAAATAGTTGTGTACGAACAAAAATTAACTGCGTCGCGATTCGGTTGCCCGAAAAATTCCAACATTCCATAAAAAAATGACTTAATTTTTAGAATGCAAATAATCTAGTCTTTGTCTTTTTATTGTTCAGCAATGTAAGGTTTAGTCGTCCACTGACTGTGACTGAAGGGATAAGAATGATAACCATCTAGGAAGAGTCGAGCTTTAGAATAAAAAGCGTTCCGTCGAAATGTCTTGTCAAAAAAAATATTTCCAGCGATGCAAAGCGAATGTGAGCAAACAGTTTTTACATTGCAAATAGTTCTAGTTGGTACCACCTAATTATTAAGGGTAATTTAATTTATGTGAAGCTATAAATCAACGAATTTATTTAGGCAAATATTTTTAATACGTAGATTCGACCTTTGATTATTCATCAATTAAGTATTAATTTTAATTTCGCTTGTACATATAAAAACATGGAGGTTTTTTTTTATAAGTGTTCGTTTATATTTTTGGTTAATCATTTTATTTTAATTACACCTCTTGAGCATGTGAACCTCAAAAATAACGAAGGATACTTACATGTAGTTACTTAATAATTTTTTAAATAATTAGCTTTATGGTAAAGATATCAGCCCCGTTTATCATTCTCATAACCTCGTCAGTAATCCCAGTCAACAAAATAATATACTAGACCTTTTTCTGTCCAATTTAAATCAATCTGTCCAATTTATTATACATGTACATTAAGTGGGTTTTCATTTTTTGTCCATCTAATTCGTATGACAAAAGCCACTTGCACGACAACTACAATCAAATGAATATGGATGCTCTAAATGTGCAAATCAACAGAAAAAGGGGTTTTTAATTTATAACAACGACGCATTAGTGGCTAAGAGACACCAATGTTTAAATAAAAATAACAATATTTTATATTTCATCTGCTCACGTAAGAAAATTCAGTCGGAATTTAAAAGCAATAACAGCGTTTGATTATCACCTGAAGCAATAATAATTGAATATCAAAATTTGGTGGCTCTTAAGACACACTAGCGGCATTTTGTTTTTATATTTTAAAAACGCCGTTTCAATATACAATTTTGACTATATAGTATAAATTTTTTTGTATTGTACCTCTCAATTATAACAATATTAGAAATTTGATATCATTCTAAGTTACGTAAAGGTAAATATAATTATTCGAGTTCCGCAAAATGAAAGCTTTAATCATCTTTACACTCTGTATAAGTAAAATAATCAGATTCAAAATGACACAGACGAGGCCAAAAAAGTAGCTGCTGAATTTTAAATGAATTGTGTAATAGAAAGTACTAATGTTAAAGGGTAGTTTTTTGGTCTATCTGTAATAAATTGTACATTTGGATATGTAAATGTAAATAAAAAAATCGTTATAACTCTTGGTCTTATTATAGGAAAAAAAGGCTTTTATGTTTTTACTCGATATGGGTTTGTTGTTTTTTTTTTGTAAGTAAAAATCCAAATAGTTATATTTTATATATACATGTGTGTATATTTTTGTTGTTTATATTAAATTATTTTAACCTCAATTGATAGTTTTTAAAAGTTTATTTGTAGCTGTGGTCCTAAAAGCAATTAAAACAAAAATATCAAACCGGTTCGCTTATTTATTTCACAAAAATATAATATACTAAATATCCCTAATCAAAATCAGCATATGCACCTGCAGCAGCGGCTCCTCTTCTTGCTGCTCTCGAAAAACATATATTCCTGCAAACAAAATAAACTTAAAAAAACCCTTCTAAAATACAACCTGTTCAACTCACCAGAAGAAAAGCAGATCCCAACAAAAGAGCTTTGTGCTTGTTGTTAGCAATGTTGCTAGGCATTTGCAGCAACATGTTATAGCACACTTGGACTTGGTCCCATTGATAGATGATGCTTCCTATTTGAGTCGAACCATCGTAGTTATATATCTGAAAGTTTTGGGCCTTGCCCAAAATGCAACCGAACGAACTCGGCCCTTCGATTCTGTACAACAACTCGCAGTCGTTGTAAACGTAGAAAACCGCCTTCATCGCCATCGAGAACTGTTGCCTGACGACCCCTACGTAATCCCCAGGCGGAATCCACACTTCCATTCTCTATCAAACTATTAAAATCATTCACAGCAACAAAAATTGCGCAGCTTACCTGTAGGTAACACCAAAAGGTGCAATTGCCGCAGGCCAATCGCCTTTCCAAAATCAACGCTTCCTGCTGGGTCCTGTCGAACAATCTCATTACAAAAGCTCGACCGGACCCGAAA
The DNA here is from genome assembly GCA_918026865.1 of Phyllotreta striolata. Lineage (NCBI taxonomy): Eukaryota > Metazoa > Arthropoda > Insecta > Coleoptera > Chrysomelidae > Phyllotreta > Phyllotreta striolata. The sequence goes on along the minus strand of OU900103.1, from coordinate 4,476,351 downwards.
CAATTCCTTTGGAAATCACCCGATGTCTCTGTAGCGTAATATATCGCATCTCTTCGGGGAACCTTCACGATGTAACGGTTTTCAGACGATATATTCGAAATTACTAAGCGTATAACAAAGAAAAAAAATCATACAGAACCACTTGTTAATAAACATAAAAGCATCACGTCTAGATACAAACAATTATCTTACAATCATTTAGCTCGATGCTTTGTTGTATTATCAGCTGATTTACATCCCGGAGGAACTCTAAACCCGAAGCGGGGGCGATGGTTCTCCTGTAATCCTGCTCGACGAGCGAAACGGGAATGGGACGTCGGGAACCGGGATAATCTGAAATAACAGAAATTCAAATTTCTGATATACCAGCTTCTGCTAACGTACCGCTCCTCGGTTGATTGGTTACGGCGGTTTCTTCTACGCCATCTAAAATTAATTTACATTCAATTTAATTCGCGAAACAGCTCATTCGTAACTTTGCGACAGAAGATGCCAATTTACCTGTATTGTTTCTTTGCATGGGTAATTCGTGCAATTCAATATCTGAAAGAAATGATCCTGAGTGACTGCTGTCGCAAAATTTGAACTATAATCGCTATATTTATTTTCAATATATAATATAGGTACTTACTTTCCATATTGTTGAACAATTTATCATTATTCATTATTTTTTGTTACTGGTTAATTCAGGATGTGCCCTTACAGGTAAGAACAACTGTGCTTCGTTTTTTATCTGACTGATACATTTATCTAATCTGAAGGAATTAGTCGATGTTCGACATTGTTTCTATATTTAATCTTTTTCCAATTTTACTAATAAAGTAAATATAGTATTATCTGATTAAGTGCGAGTCAAAACAGATAACTTCCATTCTATCTCAATTTGAAGATCCTTACAAATATTTTTTAAACAATTACGAACAGAAGTATTTAAGTGGGTTCAGTTAGGGTTAATAATATACAGAGGAATCAAAGCCTTATGCATTTGTTACATTTAATAAAAGTTTAACATTACAAAATATTTAGAGAAACATAATTTCAGTATGGAAAATACTAAAAAATAGACGCTTTGGAACAGCACTGTAGGATAATAAATCCAATAAATGCCTATTAAATTCCTATTTTTGTAGGCTAATTTAAAATACCATTTTAATAATTTAAATATGTTATAAAAATAAATCTGAAACCTTTAAGGAATCAATTTATGAAAAATAACGTAACTAAATATAACTTTGTTTAAGTAAAATTATACATATTTTTTCTCCAAGTAACAATTTCAAATACTTCTTTTGAAGCTACATTTAACTATAGGTACATACAAGATTACAATGATAATAGCTTGAACGATTTTTTAACATCTGACAGATACAACAAGGATCGAATAAGAGTATCTCGATATTACAAACCGGAGGACAAATATTTGTCAGCCATTTTCAGGAAAATATCAGTTTCCATGTAATTTTAAATCAAACCAAAAAGCAGGAGACTTTTCGAAGTAAGATAACTAGTGCAAATTACCACATCTCACTTCCTTAAATTAGCGTAAATCGTATTCGATGTAATTCCACGATTAAAATCACCTTCCCAGGTGTATAGTGTGTTTTATAGAGACATCGGTGTAAGTATGATATGTACTTTAAAGTTGTTATGTAAAGTTGCCTGTCGAAAGATAATTTTACACCACGAATTTACACCCTTTTGCAATTTTTACCTCTAGCATTCATTTTTGCAATTATTGTCAACTGTCACATACTAAATGTGTTACCTCATCCAATTTCTAACTCGTTAACAACCGTAGCTTTTCCCACAAGAAAATTGTTAAAATTCAACTGATTAACATTTTGCAATACACAAGTTAATTGAAGGGGACACTTTGCAAGTTAACCCCTTCAAAATAGTGGTTATAATTTTATTGTCAAAAGTTTCAGCATATAAAAATTGAAAAACCTAAGTCGATAAAAACCCAAACATCTAATCTACAACACAGTGTACCCCGAAAATACCAGCACTTAACACTAACGTACATCTCTAAAAATATTTCTTACCGCTTGCACTTTTGGCCCTCCTTAAATATTTATATTATAGTTTTACCTTTTAGAGATACACTGTAGCTAAAATGATTTAGTATGCAATTTGACTACTTAAACGTACTTTGAAGTCTGATGCAAAATCACATGGATACAAAACACATCGATTATTTCTGGACAAGTAATTTATCTAGATGCAGGTTCTAGCATTACGTCTGTTTCTGGACAGGACCTCTCGCAGTCGTTAATAGCAGACGGGTCCTCGGCGCGCAAGGACCTGGTTACATTGATTAAATAGCGAAGGGAACGCTGGGCCACCTTCTGACACTCAGGATCGCCCTTGCACAAATCGAAAGCTTTCGCCGCGAAAAGGGAGTGACACTGGCGCGTCGGAGAAAACCAGCTGTTGTTGCTCTATAATAATCCCCAACAATTAACATTAATTTTTAATTAGTGTTAAAATCCTTAGTACTTACACACAACAAACACATTTCGTGCACGTGACAAGCCGTGCGGAATATCTGCCCGTATTCTCTAGCTACCACAGCACCGTCGCTGCAAACTCTCACAATAGCCGGGCATACTTCTAAAAAAAAAAATAATATTTTAATGATGTTATAGCGTTGATATCCAAAAAACGTACCCGTTCCATAGTGATTTTCGATGATCTCGTTCGGAGTTTTATAATTCTGCTCGTGACAATCATCATCTTCATCAGAACATTTGATGTTGTTGTCGCTCTCCGGATTCTCCTCCCTGTCTTTATCCACCACATGTTTCCTCGGCAAAGAAGCCCGCTTCTCCTCCAAAAACAAATAATCCTCATCGCCCGCAGGAGTCGCCGGTCGCCTGTTCTTCAGCCGCTCCCTCTCTTTGGCAACAGCCAGCCTGTACTCCCCCAAAGCGGTCCTCATCTTCTCCAAGCTGTAGGCGGCGGCGAGCCGCGAGATGACTTTGTCCTTGATCTCCTGCACCTCCTTGGGGTCCGTCTCGCCCTCGTGCGACCCGGTGAACTTCAGCGCGTCGTCGACGATCTTGTCCTCCATCACGCGCAGCTTGGAGTCCATGTCGTTGATCTTCTGCTCGTCGGTGAGCGGCTTCTCCGCCCCGCCGGCCGATTTCTTCCGCGGGTCGTCGCGCCCGCGGAACGGCGACCCTTGCTGGTCGCCGCTCCGCTTCTTGTTCATCGATTTGTGGTATCTCTCGATCAGCCATTCCTTGTCGAGGTCGTCGGGCTCGGAGGATTTCTTGCGCCTGTCCAAGCCGAAGTAATCGGACCAATCGATTGATTTCTTCTTGATCTGGAGCGGTTTCTCCGGAGGGTTCGCGCTGATCGCGGCTACCTCTTTGTTGACCGAGCTCGGTTTTTTGTTGGTCGGAGCTTTCAGCATCATGTTATCGATTTTGATGGTCGGTTTTGTTGCGTTAGGCGGTTTAGTAACCGGTGTGATGGTGGTTTCTTCGGATTTGCCGCCTCCGAAGATGTTGCTGAGTTCTTTCTCGACTTTGGGGTCGGTTTGTTTTTTGGTTGTAGAACGCTTGCGTTCGTGAATTTCCGCGTTGTCGCTGCTGCGTTTGGTTACCGGGAAACGTTTAGCTCCGGAGTAGGCTTTCGAATAGTACCGTCTGGCCTTGTTGGATTTATTCTGGCCGTATCTCTTCTTCAAATATTGGTATTCTTCGTCGTCGTCGTCGTAAACGTCGTCGTTGGAAGCGTAAGTGTCGTCGTAATACTCACCGCTCGGTGCACCGTACGAATTTCGTTTTTTCAATCCGGCACCGTCCAGACCGAATCTGGGAAGCATCCATCGTTTGTTCACCGTCGTCGCGTAGACTTTGTTAGGTCTTTTGTACTTGTCCCACAATTCTTTGACGATGTCGTCGTAGTCTTCGCTTTCGACGTTGTAGCTACCTCTGTTGTCCATGTTGTTGATCAAATTCTCGGCCATCTCCTCCAGCTGCTGCCGCTGGTTGTCTTCTTCGACGCGTTCGCGGAAAGCCGAAGATATCCTCTTGCTCACCTCCACGTCGTCGTCCAAGTAGTTCAAACCGAGAGCGCGCTCGTAGTAGTTCCTGTCTGAAATTTACGAACCCGCTCGCACCGCGAATGGATTTGCGGATTGTGGTACTTACCTCTCCCGTAGCCGGATGGTTTGAGGAACACCAGGTCTTCGGGGCGCTCCAGAGTGTATCCATACTCAGCGTTGTCCTCGTAGTCTAGTTCCCTTTGGCGTTGACCAAGTGCTTCGACAGCACTACGCAGAGAATCATCTTGACCTTTGGAGTCTCTTAGTACTGCTATAATCAGCAATAACCATGCACAGAGACGCATAGTGCTGTGGAATATTGTGCAATGGTTAACTTGTCTTGCTTGAGAACGAGGAGGAGTTGTGTTTAGCGCAATGACAAAATCAATAAACGAGGAATCCTAACCTGTTGAATTTAAATCGAGCAAAATATTCGATAATATTATCCAAAGTGCAATTAATTCGCAATATATCGATAGAAATAATTCGAGCGATTATTTTTGATTGGATTGAATAAAGCATTAATAGCGAATGTATGTGCGTGCAGATTTAGTTATTATAATATGATTAATTAGATTAGGAGTGCGAAACTTACCCCTAGATAAACATAAATATGTTTAACTTAGGAACTATTAGCAACACCGAATGATGTTGGTGATTTCAACCGAGGGAATATTGCCTGGAATCGGAATAAAGGTTTGTTTATAAAAACGCGCAGGCGCCGTGAATCTGGTCGATAACATCTATGTAAAAAAAACCTTAATTACTCTTTAGAGCGTGTGGGTGGACAGCGATTGTCATAGGGAATCGCTCGAGTTCCAATTACATCAACATCTTTTTTGATGTATTTATTTCTATCACCTCAGTAACAAACACGACGGGGATTATTCCTGGAATCGGTCAAAACTTCAGTCCGGTTATTTCCAGACTTCTCCAAGTTTAGCCCTTAACGACGTCGATGTCACCTTGAATTACCTTCCGCAAAACAAAACTCGATGTGGATGTATTTTTAAAATATATTTCTTGCATTATATAAAAGTACTTTAAATAGGTATGGCGATTGTCTTTGGCATAAACGACTTAATTTTATAAAAAAAAAACTTGTACCTAATAACCTATGGCGCAACAATCCGCGCTTATGCTTATACGCGGGTTACAATCTAAATTTATAAAATACTTATCAGTTCCGTAAACAACAATTATCAATAAATTAATCGAAACATTTAGCGGGTCTAGACGCTTATGTTTCCTAGTTTCACCATTCCGAAGAACGATTTCCCGTTGGCGAACAATGACAGCCTTTGCTCGATGTCTTTGAGCCACAATTTATCGCCGGCGCGGAAGTGCTCCACTCCGGCCGTGTAGCAAGTGTTGCTCTTCATGCTGCCGCCGATGCTGGGCGCAGTGATGGCGCATTCGAGGATGGTCTTGTCGTTCCTCAGCACCCTGAAGCCCACCCTGTCGTGGGTGTCCAAATAGTATATCTGCGAAACGCGCTACTGAGCAAATACAGTCGGGAATTGTTTGGTTGTTTTATACCTGAGCGTAGACCAGGTACAGGCCGCTTTGCTTCACCGTCACGAAACCGTTGTCCATGGTGAAATGAGAGTGCATTCTTAAAGTGTCTACCCAATCCTTCGCCGTCCAATCGACGAACATTTCGTTTACGTGTCTTAATTGACTGTTTCCTAATAAAGAAAATGGAACGTCGGCTTAAATAGGACGAGCGTTTTTTTTTGGGGAATTTTATTACCGTAGAAATTGTCGTGGACTCCGTAGACATATTTGGACGTGTCGCCGCTGTAATGGACAGAGGGTAAATGCTTGATGGTTCTTCTTCGATATCCCGTGTTTCTGACTATCGTAATCGGCGGGGAATAAGTAGTCGTCTCCTCCTAAAACACATTTAATCATTTCAGGCGAATAATATGCGAATTTCGCGTCTCGACTCGTTTATGGATCGTTGAAACGTGATGCTCGGCCATTCGAGCAATTTAAATAAAAAAAAGTATAAATTACGATTCGGATATTTATTATTTTAATGCAGTATCTGCAATATAGTACTGAAGCTGATTAAAGACTTTTTTGCAAACTACACTGCAAACAGATCAAGTTTCGCGATAGCGGTGAGAATCATTTATGCTGCAAATTTTATATGCGAATTAGGAAATCGAAAATAAAGGTAGGGAGAATACGACATATTCCCGTTTTTGGAGATTCGCTTCCTCGGGATGCGGGTTAAGTGAAAACGATCGTTACTCATTATGCAAAATATTTGGGTATTCGCGTCATAGCGAGATCGGTATTTCGTCCCGTGGGAGTGTCTGTTTGAATGAATGTATATCAATAAATCGATTCGAAACGGGAGTTAGTCACTGGGTTCATTAGAAGCATACTCCGAATAATTTTACACGGAATTTATTACTTACATACGAATCCTGGTAGGAATCCAACGATTTGTAACTGGCTTGCTTCGTGTTGTAACTGGAATCGTTTGGTTCGCCATGGTATTTTTTGGTTCCTGAAGATCTTGAAGTAACAAAGGGATATTACGTTAAAATAAAAAAATAATAAATCGTAGGTACCTTCCAGTAGAATTTCTTCCTCTTAAGTTGTACTTAGAAATAACGATATCATCATCCTTTCTTATTGTAGATGCAATGCTGCGTTTCTTCCTCTTATATAATTCCTCTTCAGTTTTAGTGGAGTTTTCGCGATTTTTGAACAAATCGTATTCGTTGTATGTGAAATTTTCGTTATTTTTTGTATCATAATAATCATAATCTGTATATTCGTTTATATTATCATCAGGTATAATAACTTTTGAATCGTCCTCCGTATCATCATCATCGTTCTTAAAAAAAATATACAAATATTTCATTAATACTTTAATTTAATGAGTGCAGTAGAAAGAATCCATTAAATAATTGAAATATAATCGAAACGTTTAGACAAAGGATTCGCTTGAACTCGATCATTAAAATATTACTTAACGGACGTCCCAAACAAATACCCCTTTATTTACGAAACGGATAAATCGAGCGATAAGAGGGAATTTCGAATCGAATAATTCCGAAATTTCATGCAACATTGATAAAAATAATATCAACAACGCTATTTATATTTTGAATCGTACGGAACACTGACAACTTATCAATATTTCGAACGATTCTTCCCGACTGCACATAATACTGATAAAGGCTATATGTCAGTTTACGATAGGTACAGAACCGAGCTGGCCAAAATTCAAACTGAAAATTATCGAGTGAATGCGACTTACCTGTTCATCTTCGGCTCTGATGATGTTGTTAATTAGATCATCATCGAACAATCTAACGTTGGAGAGCTTCTCTTTCAAACTTTTAACGTCACTTTCCAAAACCGTAATCCTGATTAGGGTCAAGTAATTGAACACGAACAGGGCGAATATGATTACGTACAAAAACGCGACCCCATAAGTCGAGAAGAACCTGATGGGGTTCTTTTTCCGGACGATGAACGGCTCGCAAAAATCCGGCGACTGTTTTTGGTCCGCGGTCATATTCGAAATCGACGCTGAGCGTTTATTCACATGTAATTTATAACTGAGGAGATGTGGGAAGTTTCTTAGTTCGAGCACATTTAAATACTGACCAGCTTATCACACTCACCGACTGATTTAATAATAACAGCGATTCTTCAGTGAATTTAAATTATGAGCCTTAACGAGATACGTAATTTCGGGAAAAAGGAGTCGATAAATTTGAGATAAAAAAATAACGTAAATTTCAACTTCTGGATGCAATTTCGTTGTAATTAATTCGTTGAATAAATGTACTATTTTTAAAATACTATAATCGTGTCACAGTGAAATTGAATTTCTACGTTCTAAAATTAATTTTGTTTTACCAGTAAATCTCACTGTCGCCGGGACTTATTTTTACGTCGGAAAATGTTGTTTTCCGTTTTGTGTATTTTATTGAAAGCTCCTCGGCGTCTTTCCATTCGGATCTGCATATTCGATTAATCGAGCGACTCTATCAAGGGCACGTTGTGTAAACAACTCCTCGTTTAATTCAGCGGATTTACCTTTTTCCAATTAACATGTTTTCGCTAACGTGCGGCGTTATTCAATTAAACCCTCGGCGATTTTCTTCGGGGAATTTTTAACGTTGTCGCCACATCCGCTAATTAATTGCGACCAACAACAATCCAAGTTGAATATTCAGATCGACTGAAAATGTACCAAATTTTACAATTCTTGGACCCAAAAACCAAAACAAAGTGTAACGATCTATTTATACATAGTTCATTTTTAAATGAGAACAAATAACCAATAAAAATAGTAATGTGTCATTTCCTTATCTTATTTATCATGTTTTAATCGCAACTTACAATAAATCCCTGAATATAACAAGGGTAAATAAGTTACTATATAGTACATTATAAAAGATGATAACACATAAAAACAGTGCATGTGTAAATATTAGTTAAAACTTCGCTTTGGAACGAAAATAGAAATGCTACTCTGGTAATAACCCGGATAGTTTTCGCAAAACCGTTTAAAACCAATAAATATCAATAGCCAAGGTTAACTCATCGCAGGAACTTTGAATTGCGAAGAAGACGCGTCCAATTAAGGCGATTGGAATTAAAAAGAGTATTTTCCAGTTGAAAATTGGGAACGACTGGGTTAAATAAACGTTCGTCGCTGTTAAATGGGATAATGCGATTGAATCAAAACGAAAAACGTAAATTATAACAATTCGTCGTCATTCAATTACGTTCTACCGAGAATTAAACACGGCCAAATCTAATTGGCGAAGATAAAAATCGAATGAGACTTTATTGCAAAATTAACCTGTGAACTTTAGCTCAATGTACGTTGATTAAATTTGGTTAAACAGGAATTGTAGGGGTTTTGTTGTAATTTATTCAATTTACCCAAACCCTAATTAAAAATCAATTCCCTTTAACCCGATACACGTAGAAGAATTAATTCCAACATCGAACGTGATTCTGATAACTCCACACATTGAATTATTCAATAAGAATGCAACGTATGTTTTGACTATACATATCAATCTCTATTTGTTATAACAAAATATCGATTGAACAATGTCAACATCATTAAGATTGTAACGAAATGAAATTTGTGCCCGTAGAACGTTACGAACCTGTTATAATACAGATACGTTGCATTAAATAATTCCGGACCAGCAGCGCGCATGAGTCGCGGAGAAGGCCTTGTGGGAATCTCCTCCGTTCCGGCGGCTGTTTTACCATCCATATTCCCAGCGTTCCGAATTGAAAACATTTACTTTTCCAGAGCGGCAAAATCCTGATGTAACAAAGGCGCTCCAACGATCGATTGCCCTGCTCCAGGAAGCGAAAAGGTAAGCCATCGCTTCGCCACAGATGCAATTCCAATCGATAATTCTATAGTAACGGAATTGTTTTTTTTCCAGTGCGTTTTTTACACGAGTGAATATGAGTTAAACATTTCGCGAAGAGGAAGGCCAATGTTTGTTAATTCTTCCGGAATCCGCGGGGGGTTTCACAGCGAAGCAAGATGGAAATCGAAAAGGAATATAGGTGCGTAGTTAATTTCTATTTAATATATTACATGTTCTCTTACAATCGATATTAAAGTAGTTAGTGTTGTCCAATTTACACAGTGTTGCTTTCTAGTACGTAGTTTTTAAACAGGATTTGTGTGTAATGTTTAGTGTCCTGCCTGTCCTCGACCTCAAGCTAATTATACAGCACTATTTGCAAGCGCGTAGTTTTCAGTTTAATTCGATTAACGTATCGAGCTCACATGCTATTAACCCCTTTTAAATGTAGCTAGAAGAAGAGGTTTTATTTAACTAAAAATTGGAATATTGCAGACATGTGCTGCCAGTTCCTATGTATCACAGCGAGTACAACATTTGGTCGGTATTGAAAAACTGCATAGGTAAAGAATTGAGCAAAATCACCATGCCTGTCGTATTCAACGAGCCTTTGAGTTTCCTCCAACGCATGGCAGAGTACATGGAATACGCCCATTTGCTCCGATTAGCATCGCAACAGGAAGACCCAGTCATAAGAATGCAGTACGTTATAGGTACGTTAAACACAAACAATGCTGATGTAACAAGCGTTTATGTACGAGTTCGGTTTAGGATTCGCTGTTAGCGCTTTGGCCTCGAATTGGGAGAGGCTGGGGAAGCCGTTCAATCCTCTGCTGGGCGAGACTTACGAGCTCGAACGCAAGGAATTCAAGATCATATGCGAGCAGGTCAGCCACCATCCGCCAGTCTCGGCCTTCCACGCCGAGAGCGGCGACTGGATTTTCCACGGTTCCATACACCCCAAGCTGAAGTTTTGGGGCAAGAGCGTGGAGATCCAACCCAAAGGCACCGTCACCGTCGAATTTCCGAAGTAAATCGTTCGTAAATTGCGCCGGCGAGAAATTTACTCTGGACCTTTGCAGGCTGAACGAGGCTTACTCGTGGACGAACGTGCAATGTTGTGTTCATAATATAATCGTGGGGAAGTTGTGGATGGAGCAGGTCGGTAATATGGAAATAACCAGCTTCGCCTCGGGGCTGAAAGCCCAGCTTACGTTCAAACAAGCCGGAGGTAACAGCAACAGCAAAGATCTCCACAGAGTCGAAGGGTTCCTCTACGACAAATCGTAAATACACACCAACATCCAGTAACTATCTAACTCACTAAACGACTTTCCGTAGCAAGCAAAAACTGAAATTCATCTACGGCAAATGGACGGAGTTCATCAAATGCGCGGACATCAACTCGTACGAAGAGTACCTCAGCGAAAACTCGTCGAAGTTCTCCAGCAACTCGAAGAGCAAAAGCCCCAACGATTCGCCCTGTCACACTTCCAGGAAAATGCTGCAGAAATTCAACAGCCTCAAAGTCGGCTCGTTCAACAAGTCGAATTCCATGTCCACCTCAGAGGTGAGCATTCGAATTTCTCCGCTCGAATAATAAACGACAAATTTTCAGAGCGTCGACGATGCGAGTTTAGACGTAGGCGAGAATTCGGTCCCGAAAAGCGAATCCGCATACAACATAGACATCCCTAAATCCATCACCATCTGGCAAGTTAACCCCAGACCGGCCCAAACGAGCGATGTAAGCACCATTTCAACCACAAATTTCGCAAATTTATTAACCTCTTTCAACAGTATTACCAGTTTACTCAATTCGCGATGTCTCTAAACGAGATTGAGCCGGAAATGGAGGGGCACATGTGCCCGACGGATTCCCGATTACGGCCTGATATAAGAAAACTCGAGCAAGGCGACATCGACGGAGCAGCGCTCGAGAAAACCAGATTGGAAGAGAAGCAAAGAGACACCAACAAGAACCGCAAGAGCAAGAAAACATCCGAGTGGACTCCGAGGAAAGTAATCACCGATTAGCGCCTTTATAACGTTCGTAATTACGTTTATTTTAGGTGGTTTTACCAAGACACGAACCCCTACACGAAGCAAGAGGACTGGTTATACAACGGCGACTACTGGAAGAGACAATACACCGATCCTGACATATTTTAAGCGACACCGACGTTATATGAAATTGTAAAAGTAGTAGATGTACCGCTAGAAGTGTCCCCTTGTAGAAAATTAGATCGATGTGAGTGTGCCAAAGATTAGCACAAAATATTTTTATCATAGAGAACATATAAAATAATAGAGCGCTTCCGGGGGTGACCGTTTGGTTCATTTAAATTTGGAACTCGTTACAATATCTAAATTCTATTTGTATATTATACAGGGTGACTCGTAATTCCGTGTTGATATCAACCTACTATTTTAATTCCGTAAGTCTGTAGTAGCTCCACATATACACGGAATTTTAGTTCTATATATCATACAGAAACTATAAAAAATATATTATAAACGAATAAAGTAAAGTATTTTTTAGATTATTTAGTTCAAACATATAAAGAACTAAATTAAAAAAATATATATACGACAGAAATGTTACTTAATTAGAGACGTAATCTAAAGTACCTGATCATTAAGTTTATTGCCATTAATTATTTCTTTGGCTATTTCCAATTTTTATTGAATTTATTTATTTTTAGGGCAAGTACTGCCAAAATTCCGAAAACTCCAATAGGTCTTCGTGCATTTCGCCTCTTGAACTAGGCCTGTTTAAGGTTCATTTAAAGTCTAATTTTTTAAAACATCACTCTATTTTTGGACTGCAAGGAAAGTTTCCTAAAGCTTCATTAGATAATTAACAATTAAGATAAAGCTTTTATTCGTTAGTGAACCAGTTAAAGCGTAGATTAAGATTAAGTACATCAAGTGACTTAATTTAAGTAGGCGAATGATATCGAAGTATCATTGTATAGGTATACATTCTAAAGTCGATAAATTTAAGTATAGAAAATTCCCTCAATTATACTTTGAAGCACCATCTGAGAAAAAGCCAAGTGCTTCGTGTGATCTTGAATGCAATAATATAAGCCAACCTAAATGATTTACCCACTGTGCGCAATACTTTACATTGTCAGGTGATATAACATAGTTTAGATGCGTGAATTGTTTTAAATGCTCATTGCTAATGCCTTTCACTAGAAATCCTTTTTTAACCGAGTCAATATTTGGGGAACACAAAAAAATAAATTTTAAATATTTAGTGTACAATAAGATATTTATGTTTTGTTAATAAAAATTTTGTTAACTTAATTGTGGTTTAATTCACGAGTTGTTATAATAAGAAATAAACGCGGTGAGTATTTTGTAATTTCATATTTATTTTTCAATAATAATACAAAACACGTTACAAGACATGGTAATATTAAACAAAATATCATTTTAATGATAAAAAAATAACAAAAAAAAACATACATATATTTAAATAGGAAAATATTGCAGTCTTCACAGTACATAGGTTTCCATTATACATAAATAGAAATATACAACATAATGTAACTAATTTTGGTAGGCATTTTTTCACTAAAACAATAACAGTAACGTTTTTAAAACAAATATAAAGCTACCACATTATCTTCAATACAATTGTATTATAATATGTTGCACAATATATTACTGGGGCCGACCCTAATAATGCAATATTATTTCGGGGATGACACTGCTGCAATAAATCTGTCTAAAGAATGCAACTTTTGTGGTCATGAAAAAGCAATATAATATTCAATATTTTAATGTAATCTTGCATATGGTCACTAATAATAATGCGCAACATATTGGGATTTTAAGATTAAAATTTTGTGATGAGCTTGCGACAAAATTGATCCCAACACAACAACCAGTTTTCATTCACTCATTTTATAAAAATGATAAATATATGTTGCATATTTCTAATATACATATCTACATACAATATTACAAAATATAATCAAATGAACGAATATTGCACACTTTTCGATTTTATAAAATGCTAAGGACGAATATAGATATAAAAATTATCAACTTTCATTCAACATTTTACAATGCATCTGTACAATCGAACAAAAACTCGTTTCAAATTGGTAAAGCAAAAACTAATTCAAAGAAAATGTTCAAGGTCACTTTCTTAATTATTTTTTGAGTCAGCGAGAATTTCCCATACCCAATTTTCGTCAAAAACTGCCCCTACATTCTGAAAATAAATACAAAATTGCGAAATGGGTTGCCTATACTCACTGTCTTACAATATTCAAAGGCTTTCATCAAAACAAAATGTTTATTATTTAGGTGTCGCACATTCTCCTGACAATTACACATAAATCGGGAATTAGAGAGCAATTTGCTAATTTCCCCATCACCCTTCAGCCTAATTTGTCTTATACACTAAACAGCGCGCTGTTGTAGATACCACTAATATATCTCTACGTCGATTTAATTTGGTGGAAACGTCGGTATAATAATTGGCATATGGTTATTAATGGAATTGTTCGGATGCATAAAGGAATGATCGAAGAATGACATTCCCAGCTTATGTGCATTTGACATAGTTGCGTCAGGTACATATACAGTATGAGGATTGTTAAAATAAATGGTGGTGTCCTGTGAAGAACACACGGGTTCAGCACTAAGTGCTAATGGCGTTGGTTCTTTGGGAGGAAGCACCGTAGGCACGAATTGAGATTTTTGAAAGCGGTTCGTATGCACGCGGCTGCTGTGCAGCACGGTTTGGTATCGATGCAAGAAGACCATATCACAATGTTCGCATTTGAATTTTTTCCTGCTGTGTCTCCAGTAGCGGTGCAAGGCCAGCGTGCCTTTGGTATGGTACCTGCTGACGTTCAAGTTTCTGCATAGATTGCACGACAGACCCAATCGAGTGACCAAGCGAGCCATGTATTTGTCTATCAACCGGTTAATGCCCGTGTTGGTCGACGACAGCGCTCCCTTCCATCGTCTGAGCTTGCCCGTGAGGTGTCCCAATACCTCGACCTCCTCCGGATCCCAGCAAGGCAAATAGACCTTCTTCGGCTGGTGCTGCTTCCTCGGTTTGGTTCTAGGCGGCGGTGGCGACGGACTGGAGAACTTCAATCCGAGCACATTGTGAATAGTCATATGAGCGATGATGTGGTTCTGGACATCGTAGCCCGCACCGCACACTTTGCATGTATATTTGAATTCAAAATCGCCTTCTTTCGAATCCTTGAATTTAGCGGGAGATGCTGCGTTGTGCGTCAACTGGTGGGTTTCTAGCGATAGGTCGTCTTCAAACTCGCAACCGCACGTGTGACAGACGAACAGGGGAAGCTCGACTTCCTCGCCGGGTTCGTCGTCAGCCTGATTGCCAACATCTCCCGCCTCAGGAAAATCCGACTGGATCCTGTGGCTCAGGTTCAACCTGCTCATGTCCTCGGCCGCCGAGCGCGGCTCCGTCTCCGGATCGGAGCCGTCGCTCGCCTCGAGGTAGCTGAACAGCCGGGCGGCACCGTGCTGCTTGGGCATCGGGTGCTTCCAGGCCTTCGGATCGGTCTGGAGGAACCGGTTCGTTTGCTGGATCAAAGCGGCCGCCGTGCTCAAGTCGTGGCTCTTCAGCAGCTGCGTTTGGCTGCTAGAAATTAAAAAAAGGCCGTTCCAGGTTATCCAATTTTCTGTACAGGTAATGTCGCGAACTAATCCGTCGGTGCGGAACTGGAAATTGCCTCACGTATTGGCGGCCCCATCCCAATGTACTTTGGGACAATTAGCGGTTTCGCAACGGCGGATTGATTGCAACGAACTATTGGCCTGTACAAGAAATTGGATAACCTGAAACGGACTTTACAGCAAAATGTAACAAACATATTCAAAAGTAAAAGTTAAACAAATGTACATTACCTGCAAGGTACCGGATTCGCGTTGGTAATCGAATTAGACGTTGACGTGGAAGCACTACCATTATTAAACGTATTAGTTCGTAAAATATTGTTATTACTCGTTCTATTTCTTTGTTCTAAAGGACTGAAAATTATAAAAAAAATCACATAAACCACAATCGATACTAATAAAATAATAAACAAACTTACTGCTGCTCCTGTTGGTGCACAGTCAATTGCGCCAGGTCGTCGGCCAAATAGCTGCACTTGCTGCAGGCTCTCTTATTGTGCACTTTCAGAACGTGGGTGGCCAGTCTCTCCGATCTCGCCGCTTTGTAATCGCACAGACCGCACACGAACGGCTTCAAATGCGTGTTCATATGTCTCTTAAGGCACCAATTGTCGACTCCCGACCACGAGCAATAGCAGCAAGTGAACCGCTTCTCTCCTTTCTTCTTGGCGCTGTTCCGCGACAGGTTGCCCGGCTTCGCGCTCGATTTCAGGTCCGGCGGTTGCTGTTGTTGCGGCTGTTGTTGCACGCGCTGGTTCATCTGCGTCGTGCGATTCATGTTGTTGAAACCCGGTATGGAGAGAGAGCCTATCGCGGAGAGATCGTTCGATTGGTTGGTGATGTTGTTGTTGGAGTTGTATTTTTGGTAGTAGGACATCCCCGATGCGTTCTTCGGCGGGTGCCTTCGGATTCGGTTTAAATCGTACGGGTGATCGCGGTGCATCCGCAGGAAATGCTTCTTCACGTGATCGGCTCGGTTGAATTGCTTCTGGCAAACGTAGCATTGGAACGGTTTTTCCTCTCTGTGGATGTTTTCGTGCCTCGTAAATAAATCTCTTCTGTCTGTGGCGTAAGGGCAGAAAGTACAACTGTAGCGTTTCGTGGTGGCGGTTTGTTCCGTGCTGGTAGCGCTACTGGAGTTCCCCATTATCTGGGAAACTCCGGAAATGTTCGAGGAAGCGTTGTTGCTGATAGACTGGTTTTGAAAGTCCTCATTTTGTACTGCGCTCGATGTTTTGTTGCAATTATTCTCCAACTTGTTCTTCAACTTTTGCATGTACTTTATGATCTCCTGTAACACCGGATTATCTTTGGTGAATGTATCGCAGGATTCGTCCGTGTTGATGTTGTGTTGTCTATTCAAGTGTATTCTCACACACCTGGCCCAGGCACTTTCGTATGGACACTGAGGACAACGGAAGGCCCTCACGCTGGAATGTGTGCCCAACCAATGTTCGGCGACTCTCAAGAGATAACCGACGCAATCGCATTCAGTGCACCGGAACAATTTCTGCGACGGATTGTACGAGGCGATCTTGGACTGCGTCCACTGCAGGCATTCTTCGCTGTTGATCCACTTATCTTCGAACACCAAATTCGCCGCGTTCGACGGCTTGTGCACCGGAAAATTGGGATTCAGTATGCCGCTCGGCGGAAAACCGTTTTGCATCAGCGCCGCCAAGCCGAAGGCCGTCAAATGATCGTCGGGTTTCAATATCGGATTATCGACGTCGTAATCGATCGGTGTTAAGCCTCGTTCTTGGTTCGATGGGCCGCGATCGGCGGAGCTGAGGTCCGGTAGACCGTCCTCGCCGTACAACTTTCGGGTGATCTCTTTGAACATGTCCTCATAGCAGTCGATGGCGCTGCCCGACATAGGCATCGCCACTTCCATTTTATCGGATATTTACCTCACTCCGGAGGCCTCAGATCCTGCAAAATACCGCCCTGTTATTTATACAATTTTATCGAAGGTTAATAATGAATGCGTTAATTACGAAACGATTCCTTTGGGTAACGAATTTGGTGAATTTAATTTTGTTGTATCGAATCGGCTTTAATAATTAATCAAGGAAAATTTAATAATAAACGCGCGTTTTGAAATTTCTCTTTTATGTTTGACCACATTAATTTCAATAATTAATTCTACTATTGTATGTATGTTTATGAGGGTTTATATTTTATGAATGTTGTTTGAAATTCAATTATTTTACAATTTAGAAAAAAAATTCATTAATAATTTATGGTAGATGCATTGTATTGAACGCGCAAATACGTTGAGTTATAAAAAGCATTGTAAATATATTAAAAATTGTGTTAAAGAAGGTAAATTTGATTTTGATAAGCATAATAATACAATTTGGATGTGCCCAGGTTTTGAGAATATCAACCAAATCATATTTATCGTGGATTATAGTATGCTATTTGTGTATTCATAATTACTATTTTAGTAACTATGTAGATATTTTTGATCGTACAAATTTATTTCTATCAATATCGGCTTCAACGACATCTGTCTTAAACGTCACTAAATTGCGTAGGATTGATCGGACGGTCAAGTCAAAAAATTGAACCAATCGTGAAGTACGCAACAGAATAATTGTCAAAACACCACCCTGTGCCCTTTTTATCGGCCGTAGCGACGTTAAAAAGAAACCAAACGACAACGAAAGGCGACAATAAACGTACTCACCACGTTGTTAAATGTACACAATCTGCGTAAAGACATGACAGCATCTCTCGTCCGAATCGACTGAAAACACCGAATGTTTGTTATTAAACACAATCGATCACAAACACACCGAAAAATTCATAGATTGAGGAGCAAACGCATGAAACGCTTACTCCTACGAAGTCTGACCCACCCAATACTGCGGCACCCACTGCCCGCCTAGGGCTTCCTTCCCTCCTCCCCCTACCGAAACCACCCCACTATCGCGCCCGTCCCAACTACCCTCGCCAGCCACCCACCTAACATGCTACACGGCCCTCGCCCCGCGACGTTGCCACACACCTCTTCCCCTTTTTATGATAAGAAATTACTCTTTTGTCATACATTTCGAATTGTATCCCGCCGTCTGGGTTTGATTTATCGCCGTTCGATCTCTCGACGGAGCTAATTATTCCGTCATTTGCTCCTGACGGCACGAGTGCCGTTCGTTGGGCCGAAATTCGCGGATGTCGAATCGAAAATTTCGTTTAAAAATCCCACGTAAATAAACCCGACGACGGTCTAATCCAAATTGAATTTATCCAATCAACCGATAAAACGGGAATGTGCTTTTTATTTTGCTTTCTCCTGTGTGTCCGTTATTACTGTAATAAACGCTGGTATATTATTAGAAAAACATCATCGGCGATAACAAAGAAAATATTTGAAGGCAAAAATAATGAGGAATCCGAGCGTAAATCGAACATCCCGTCAAGTACATTACATGTTCGGGTGAGAACAAGCGTAGTACGACACAAACGCTCCGAAGGCACGATTGGCGGAAAATTAAAAGCAAAGTAAAGAAAACCCGAAGAAAAGGAAAAATTAAGTCTAACACGCGGGCAAAATCAAGGGGAAGTTTCTGGGTCGTAGGGTTGCCTGGCAACGAAATTATAATGACTGGGAAGGGGAGCTAATGCAAGGGGTAGGTACGGACCGTACGGCGGGCGTAAAACAAAGAGAGAAACACGGAACATAAAAGAATCTGGTAAACATACACCTACATCAACCGTTTGCTGCATGCTGCAAGCTGCACGAATGATTCCGGTGCATTTGATAAAAAAAGAAAACCGGCTCGTTTGATTTAATATTCGAACTTCGAAGGAGAATAGGGCTCGCTTTCGAGTGAAGATCGTTAACTGCAATTGCTTAGTGAACTATGCGATATTCGTTTAGCAATTGCGAATAAAATTCGTAATATTGTGCAACAGCAAATTATATCTCTTTGTAGCCGTAATTTTCACGTAAGCGCCACGCCAATGGTATTTTTGCTGGATACGTATTTATTTTATTTTCTATATTTCCGGAAAAATAAAATAAATTTTCACCATCTGACCCTAACATGTTTCCAGTTTCAGAGTGAAATGTGGGCCAAGGCAATCAGCTTGTACGATTACACAGTGGCGTATTAAATTTCCAACTAATCGCCCGGAGTGTTTTTAATCTGAAATCGGAGCCTCCACTGGACAGTGATTCATTCGAGTTTCCTTCCACCTCAAATTCGCAATTATTCCCCAACAATGACAAATTATTGCTACAGGACATGCACCGAAGGGATTCCCTCCAACCAGGGAATTATTTGATATCGCTAATGTTTTTCATATCAATTAAACTTGAACAAAAATTGTAAATTTTGCAAGTGCTTGTTGTTGGATAGGATAAGAAAAAAATCCTTTTTTTGAGTTTGCACCCCCGCCAATGGTGGTGAGGATTTGTGAATTGGCGTGAGATCGCCGATGACGGTGGATAAACGAAGAGCACAGATACTCAACGTTGTCAAATCATTTCTCTAAATAAAAATACAAACAAATAGCACTTCATTAATAATATTAAAAAACAGTACGATTTATTCAACGATTTTTAGGATCGTTTTCCTTTGAAATATAGTAAGTAAAGTTTATGTTATATTAAAAAAATATATAGTAAATAATTTACATATTTCGTAATAATAAGTAACATCGATTTATTTATTGTAATATAATTAGTATTTCGATGAATAAAAGCTCGAGTAGCGCTTTACTAGCGGTATAGCCAAAGAACGATAGAAGCTGATTGATGTCGGTCGACGTCGAGTTGGCAACGGGGCTCATGAATGGACGGGCAATTTTTCGAAGACGAGAGTATCAGGTGGAGCGCGTCGGGCGTCGTCGGCGACCGGCGTCGGCGCCGTGACGCTGCATGCGCTACGCGTCCCTGGAACGGCGGGAGCGCGCAAGACGTAAGGCGCATCTGGTTGACTGTTTGCAGTGCGAACACGGTACGGCTGAGCCGAGCCCATCAGCATTTCGGTCTAACGGGCTGTGGTAAGTGGCAAGTCGTGGCAAAAGCGGAAGAGATTCACGGGTTCCCGGAACCGGTGCCGTACACCGAAAGATGATCGTCGGCCGATGGGCGTCCAGGCGAGCCGATTCGACGCGGTCCGGCAGCGGCGAGGAGTTGTGTTGATGTGCGAGTGAGTCGACTACCCCCCCGTTTCGGGCTCGCTGACGCTGACAGACAGGTCACATCGTTCGACGTAAACATTGCTGTTTAACAATGCACCTGGAGCGTTGAGAGTCGTGGTGCAGGGGCAGCGCCAGGCCGGTCGATTTCGACCACCTTCTGCCATGGTCCGGTTCGCGGAGAGTGCAGCGGGCACACGTGCCGACGGCTTCGTCCACAGCCATTGATAAAAGGTACGACGCGACGCGACGTTTGTTGTTTCCTTTATGTAGTCGTCACCCGCGCCACAGCACACCCCACGGCCCTTCTCTTCTCTTGCACGTTCCCGTTGCTCGTTCCATATATCGATCAATACGCGGAACGAGCCTCCTGAAACCTCGGCTTCCCGGTCGAGCTGCCACAGTTGCGAGCCGCAACAAGTGCTTTCTTAAAATATATTTACAATCCCTCGACGCCCACACGTCGAACATCCGACGCCATTTTCCTCTTTACTACGAAGCCCCGATCGCCCCTAAGCAGGATTCCCATTCATGAACCACCCCACGCAAAAATACAACAGAAATAGGTAGATACGCTCTCGGCTCCGAATGATTCATAACAACCGATAGCGTTTATCAATTAGATCGGATCTGCGCATTTTTGTTTACCGTTCGTTGGGATGCGATTTTTGTTTTAAACGACGATGTCATTTTCATCGGATTAATTGTTTATTAACATTTAATTTCGCTGCGTCTCATCGCGATAATCATCTTTCTGCGGCAATTAACCCAATTTCAATATTTTAATTACACGTAATTATATTTTTCGGCAATTTGGAAACAAATTAAAATTTTATTGGATCAACGAGAGTGGGTAGATATTAATTTAAAATCCAATTTATTACGAGTGCCTCTTGCTCGTGGAATTTGTAAAAACATTGCCGTACAATTTGACCGGCAATTGCTGGATTCGTTTCGAAGAGATAATATTTTTATAAAGCTTTTATTTGCTTTGCAGGAGTATCTAAATTGTCTATTTATTTAGTATATTGATATTTGGTGTCTGCTCACAGAGCAGTAATAAAACCAATATAACTACTACAATGTCAACTTCGACGTTAGTCTACGGTAAAGAAATATGATTGATTATTGCATTCATTTTAATATCGGAACAGAATCGAACGTTTCGGGATCATTAAATTGATTCGAAAGATATATCTGAATATTTTAGAGCTATCCAAATGGAATGCACGAGCTTGATATTGTAATATTTAAGTATTTTGAATTTTATATCAAATTCTGGAGTGATTTACTTGGTTCCACACTTTAGCCCATGAATAATAGTGAATTGTAAATATCGCAAGTAGTTCAAGGCGAAACTGTAAACGTGCTCTAAAAATTTTTAATCGATTCATAATTATATTGGCGTTTATTAAATGAAACATAGCCTGAATTGGATTCAAATTGTGGAACCATCAATTTGTTTATCAAAATAGGGATAATTTGTATGCTATTACAATTTATCCTCACCGCTATTAGAATCAATCATCCCTTATACACAACTTTGGAAATTACCTCTATAGAAATGTCTAAATATAGAAAAAGCCTGTCTTAGATAAATGTGTGATTAAGGAAATTGCAGCATTCATCCGGCCAAATTGTGCCGCAACAAACATCTTTAATGAAAAGAAAATTGTAACTTCCTACGAATCGAAGGATATTTATCCAAATTTTCAAAAAAAAAAGAAGTACATAATTGGGTATATATGTATGTAATCCCCTACTCTTTTCCCTTGTATATTAAGTGAAGATATAACAACCACCAACAAACACTCCATTGAATAGAAACGTTCCAATAGTCATTCCAATTCAACGTGTTAAAGTTAGAACTAGGCATTACATGTCGTGACATAACAACAATGACAAAGTGTGCTAGATCGTATTGAAGTTTAATTAAAGTTTCGCTAGGTAATTAGTTCAGTGTGAATTCGATTTAATAAATTAGAAAATAACCTAGTTCTTCAGTGCGCGACGAAACCGGAGACCTTTTCCACCGCATTATTCGCAAACACTCTATTGTATTTTTCCCCGTTCAATAGGCATCTCGAAAATACTGCAGACTCAACAAAGGCTCGGCCTTGAACTTAAATCTCTGAAGAGCTAATTTCAATTTCAAAAGAACGATCTTTTTTCTAAGCGAAAAGGACACCACTGCAGCACGTAAAGCATTCGCACCTCTAAATATTTAAATTTTAATCGTTAATATTAAAATTTCCAGTTAACGCAAAGAGCGTGTTTTTTTGAGATAGGGATAAATTTCCCGGGCAGGCGCCGTGGGCGCCGCGAAGAGAATTTACAGCGCCGCGCCGAAAGGCTCTGACAGGCGTTCTCTCAATCTCGCCCAAAAACAATAGTTCATTAATTACAGCCACGTGCGCAGGCTATAAATATCCGTTACAAAATTCATCCCTTGCAGCATTTGTCGAATAGTAGCCAAAACTGCAAGGTAAGTTCTCTGTGCTCCCAGTTTTTTCATCGGTGATTTTTCAAAATTCATTTCATCGCTTCATCGTACTGCTTCATTCATAGCTCGATCATTAAATGTAATTAAACGGTGTATTTTTCGAGGCGCTCGAATTGAATTAACCACCACTTTGTAAAATTTAATGGGTACAAAGAGAGCGTGCTTTTGTGTGAAATAAAATATGATAGGAAACGTCGAGAATAAAGGGAAAGTTGAATTTCTGATAACGGTCGCAAACCGGGGTGAAGTTTGATTAAGAATGAATTTGCTAGCCGTTTAACGTCATTCCATTATTTTACATTTTAAAGTAGTGTTATCGACGAAAATAATTTAGATGTATCGGTAATTTGATGTTGGCGTGCTGCTTGGAATGAGTCAAGCAATTTTCCAGGGTTTTCACCCCGATAGCGTAAAATACAAACACCGCCGGAAAATTATTAAATAACAAATTTAGTTGAAATTTTGGCGGATGAACGTGTTTTAAAATTTGGCGGAGCCGTAATGAATATTTTAAATTGATTTTATTAAAACGGCACGAATTTTTTCCGGCTGGTTGTGACTTTAGAAAACACAGTTTTATAATTAAAACAGCATTTTAATAATTAAGCTTTAGACAGACTATTAAATTTTATGCCAGTATACTGAAATTCTAGTTTGCGAGTGTTTTGGAATTAATTACTGCCGTCATTAACAAGTCCTCTCGTTCACGTACCCACTTTTACTCGACAAATAATTTATTAAATATATATGATCAGAAATATACCCCCGGTGTTTACTAATAAGTAACTTTACCAATTTGAAACGAAAGTAATTTTCGATTTCCAAGAAAACGCATTAAACCGAAGGCCACAATTTATGAAAATGACATGTGTTGGCAAGCACAAAGGCCAATTTCGAAATTCGTTTCACTATTTTTGCGTGGAAACGCGTCCCTAAAGAAATACAGGGCGCGATTGTTTGTATTTACCCACGTAATTAAGAATATTTTTTTTTTGTGAACGACGCTCATTAGCCGCGACGAAGTATTTACCTAACACTGTCAAAAAATAATTCCATTATTAGCTAATTATGTGCTCTGGCGTGCGCACCTTGCAGGATTAATTATTGAAAATTTTTATTGGATTTGCGTGGAACGCTAACTAAACGCTTTAAATTACGGACGGACTTTTGTTTGCATTCCGAGGGCGATTCACCGTGTCCAATAAAGCGATCAAAATTAATTATCAGCAGGTAAACATGTCCGCCTAACCGCTTTTTCGCAAAATAAGGATGCCACCGACGTTTAATCTCATGAAAATATACTCAATTTTTCACACACACACACAGGGTGTTTATACCTTTATATATGAATTCAAAATTAGCCCAAGAAATAATGAACGATTAGTGTAGGAGATTAGTGTTTCTCTACATGGTGCTATCATAGATTGGTTCCTATCTAATTTATTGCAGATGTCTTGTAGCGTTACCGAGAGGGTTCCGGACAATAGAGCGGCAGTTGTGGGTCCCCAAGGCACCGTAGGTCCTGTGGGGACGAACACCGTGGGAGGGTCAGGATGTAGGCTAAGAGGCACGGCGACTTCGCCGAATTCCAGAGGCAGTCTACCAACATCGCAGAATGGCCCTCAGTCGAGCAGTCAAGGTTCATCCCTCAGACCGAAGCCGTGCTGTTTGTTGTGGTGCTGCTGTTGCAAATGCCCATGGTAAGCACAATGAATTCAAATTCGCGGCGCGTTTTTTATAATTTTATTAGAGAGGATGAAGAGAGGAATATTAAATTCGTGGTTGTGCGTCATATAAAATGCGAATATGTTGTAGGTGTGAATGAGATTGTTAGGCTAGCGTAAATATCGGGTTCATTCATAAAATATATCCAGTGTCAACATTCGTATTGATGTTTATGCCCCAGGAAAACAATATCAAATTATCTATGCTGTTCCGGTGCTCCGGTTTAAAGTTAATTTATTCCCGTTTCGTCGTGTTCCATTCACGAGGCGGCTGGATGTTTTTTATGCAAATAATAATTCCATTAGGGATATGGGATTCCAATAGTAGCTATTTTTAACCCGGCTGGTTCGCGATGAACAAAGCGATTTTTACGGTTGTTGATTCGCTAGATTGGTTGAAAGATACGGTCGTGACTTTTCGTCCTTAAAAAATCTTAACACATAAAAGCTTCGAGTTGATTGTGAAAATAATTTCCCATCAAAAATTCAATTAAAAAGGGGAAAAGGAAATCCTTCGGAACGTCGAAAATGCCGCTCGAGGATCTTGCATTAACACATCGAAAGAGTAAAATAAATTTTCCTTAACTTTTCGATACACGTCCTCTCGAAATTTTCGGTCGCTCCATCTGATTGTGTTGTTATTGTATCCACATCAACCTATTTAATAAGTAAATGTTTAGGTTTCCGTTGAAATTTTAGTAAATTGAAATTATCGATCGCCTTTGCACAAATTCATAAATTATTTACAGTAATTGCACAGTGCTGCTTGAAGTCTAAAATAAAATTTCTATACACGAAAAACTTCCCGATAAATTATAGTTTAGTAAATATTGAATTGTGTGTAAATTATTCCTTTTCGTGGAGGAAAATTGCCTCAGTCCTTAGCTTTGCTTTCGACCATGTACGCTCGGTTAGTATATGGAGCTCTCGCCGAAATCGATAAATATTTTATTTCTTTGGAATTTCAGTTCTACACCGGGCAATAAATCGAATGAAGACAACGGACCAGCGAGAAATTCGAACAATTCCGACACCGCGGCCAATTGCGAAATGGAACCACCGTAAGTCCGCAAATCCCTCTGCTTTATTACCGATTATTCAACGATGTTTTTTTTTTTTTCAGTCCATCTCTGGAAGAAATACGCAGCTGGGGCAGATCTTTCGATAAACTAATGAGAAGTGCTGGTACGTTATTAAATAATCGTTATGTAATCGTGGTATTGACTCGCTTCGTTTCCAGCCGGTCGGAATTACTTTAGAGATTTCCTAAGAGGAGAATACTCCGAAGAAAACATACTGTTTTGGTTGGCTTGCGAAGAACTCAAACGCGAAACAAATCCGGAAACCATCGAAGAAAGAGCAAGAATTATATACGAAGATTACATTTCCATACTTTCTCCAAAGGAGGTTTGTTTCCATTCGTAATCGAAAGAAAAAAAAACAAACACCAACCTTTTAAATATTCAGGTATCGTTGGACGCTCGAGTACGCGAAATCGTGAACCGCAACATGGTGGAACCCACTCCGCACATGTTCGAAGAGGCACAGATTCAAATATACACTCTCATGCACAGGGATAGCTATCCACGTTTCATCAACTCACCGTTATACCGTACGTTGTCTCAACAACAGAGTGGTGCTTCGGGTCCCCAATCTGGTGTGACAACGGCCATGGTCACGACGGTCTCTTCTGGGTGAGTTGAGCGCATTGTTTAGGATAGATTAGTAGGTCGTTGCGGAACCGCCAAAGAGAGTGTTAGGGATGAAAGATTTCGTAGCAATGTGTGGTATAACGTGAATTGTGTTGGTAGGGACCAAGACGGTTAAAGCCGTCCCCATTAGACTCAAGGCGGCCTAACAAGAGACTCGACAGTCGACAATAACCTCGGCGGGCGACGGTCGACTACAAAACAAGGCGTCTAAAAACAAGATAGCCACCGGCCGGCGCCTCTTAGCCGATCCTTCGGAGCATTCCTCGCACAGTGCACAGTGACATGTGACCGTTTTCATAGTAGCCACAGCGCCGCACAAACCCCATAAAAATATTGCATGAATTTGAGGACGCTGTGAGATGTGTTCGCAGGTCTGTTCCGCCGGCACATGGTCACTCTGTACTTCACCACACCAATCATTCTGGACTGGACCTCATAATCGCTCACTTCTTTGAAACAAAATGAAATTTAGTGTTGTGCAAACGACGAATAACAAAAAAAATACAATATAACATATGAATCATCTCTTACTGCTGGCTGGGTAAAAAAGTTGGATGGTAATCAACATCAACTGAGGTGCTGGTTTGACTTGACTAACTAAATTTTTATATATACATTATAGAGGATATCTCATGACAAATTTCGATTCATGGTGAATGGTAGTTGTGATGCTGATATATCCTGTATGCAAATGGATCATTTGCACAATCCCTTTTTGGCTGTGTCATGTGGTAGCACTTAGATTTTAGTTTAGACATGTAGAAACTACACGAGAAGCTTTCCATAATTCGACAAAAGAATTATCGAATACTACTTTGAGCCAACATGTATTAAGATTAGGCAAATGATACCTACGAATTATTACTCATTTGTTAATATTAATATCACTCAGAATCAGTGGTGCTTTTAAATATATAATGCTCAAAGTGTTCTTTCCTCACTAATGTTTATCGTTTCAAAAGCCTTCTCTCCATAGAGTATTTTATTTTCAGCAACAAAATTTCTTTATTTTTTTAAAAATGCATACAACGCTCAAATTAAAAACTTTCTTCCTAATATTATATATTTCTTTACTTATTCCATTCATTGATTAATTTGTTAAGCCCTATCTCTCTCAAGTTACTTATTTTCGGGAAGAGAGTAACTGGGGAGGTAAAAATTTGTATTCTCCTCGAACCTAAACTAAATCATTCTTTTCACTTTATATCTTTGTTTACAAAAAAAGGCTTTGAAAGTACCATTATTAAATACTGGCATCACCACTAAAATCCTTCTAAAATATCAGTTGAAACTGATGATAATATTTATTTAATTTTGTATAAGAAATGTCGATTATTGTAAATAATATGTAATCTTGTAAATCACGATAAAATTAAGTTCTTCAAACACAATATTTAGTATAAGGGAATTATTTATTCACAAATATTTGGTTGTGAATGAATTACGACATCTGAATGAGTTACACTGTCCACACTAGCCGAAAAATTCATAAATTAATCAGTGTAATAATTTTTGAAATTAATAAAAAATGTCAATTAACTTACACGATTATTTATAAATTATAACCTCGTTTGATTTCGAATTATTATATATTTATTATTGTTAATACGTTAAAGAATTTATTTATGAATTTTTTGTACATAACTAACTGAAGATGCTTTGAAACGTAAAAGACTTATAGGTAATATAATAGATGTGATGTAATATATGTTCTAGTAAGTATATGTTGAATGGAAGTCAGTAAAAAGTGTACAAAAGGATATCTCAAACCGGCATTAAATTTTTCATTTAAACATTCAAAATTTCGGTGTTATTTTTAATCTTTTCATTTTATTAGTCTTCCTCTTCAATGTATCGGAAATCGTCTTCTTCCGCAGAGGAATTTCTCGTGATCAATTTGAACCGGTCTGAAAATCCTTAGTCTAAATGTCAGTTAACTATGTAATCAGTCAAAGGCAACAAAAACTAGTCAGAAGGAACTTAATTTTTCCGACATTTTTTTTGCAAAATTCTTACGAACAACGTTCCTAGGAGATAAGAGTAGTTAGTGGAATGATTTCAACAAGTGATACAGAATCATATCGCTTCGAATACATATTTTATGCTCTTGTAAATCACATACGAGCGTAGCCGTGTATGGTTCTCTATCGCTCACCTTAGAGTTCGAGTGAACTAAAAATACTCTGTGAAGGTTCTTTTGCACCTAATCTAAAAATAATAAATGTAACACTAAAATGAGGGTTATCGTAGGACAATATACATAAAATTCCGAATTTAATAATAGTTTAAAGTAAATGAATTAGTTTAGATGTCTAAATAATCTAATGATGTTCTGAAAATAACCTGATGTATCTACTGTATATTATACTTGTGGTGCAAGAGGTCCTGTATAGTAGCAGTTGAAGGTCTACGATTTTAAACTGGGTATTCGACGGAAAATGTTGGGAGATTCTTATTTGTACCTCTTAAAACATTTATTTCGCTGCTATTAGATTAGTTTTCAATGCTATCGCACCGTACAAGATGCTGGATTTTGAGGTGTACTGTAGTTTCTTGCAAACTGAACACTGCATAGTATTCGCAATCGGTTTCGTACTTATTAGAGTAGGTAAACATTGAATAACGCGGTTTGTAGACTTTCGATTGTGGTAATCGTACGAGAAGTCTAAATGTTAGGTAAGAATTGCGAATTTATAAGCTCAAACATCTTTATTCGTATTTTTATAAATGATATTTTGTTAGAGTAACTGTTCCACTGGAAAATTTAGTTAGTTTTGATAAACTTTAGGGTCCAAATCTTTTTTACCCGACTATAGGTATGGGTGTAATAGAAACTAATTTATAGTATAAAATTTAACCAATGATTGCTCGGTATAATGATGTTCTGTTGGTGTAACGAAATTGTATTCTACATATAATTTGTTTGTAAATTTTGCACTGTAAATATGAAATCAATCAACAGAGTCCATTTTCTATATACCTACTCTATTCAAGTAGTTTGTGAAGGCCTACGATGATATTTTTAGTTTTAACTTACCTAATATTTAATAAAATTCCATATTTTTGTAATTTTTATATTTTAAAATAATTACGCATAAGTATTTATTTCGCGTATATAAAAATGGACTTGGCGAATAAATAATTCCCTGATGTTTGCAACATAAATTAATAAATCCTAGGCTTTAATATTTTCATTGAAAAATGCACATATGTTATCTGACAATTCAATATGTACCTGTTTAATTTGTAGTTGAAACCTAAAAACTGTTTATACAGAAAATAATCTCGTTAAATTAATGTTTGTACCCACATTAATTCAGATTAAGAACTAAGGGGAGTTTTTAAGAGCTATAAAACTTTTATTTTTACAAAGCATGAGTAATAATCGTTATGAATTTTAGACAAATTCTAATATATTGTCAAGAACCATTGTTTATGATGATTTATACTTGTGAATTATAAAGAAAGTTTTACAACTCTTATAAAAAAGGCGAAATTTTACTTGAATTAATAAAGAAAATGGTAGAAAAAACAATTTTGTAACATAAGAAAAAATAATTGTAAATTTCTGTGCAATAATTCTAAGGGATGTTTTACACTCGTTTAATAAAAAGTTGTATCTAATTAGTCATTAAAAAATATTTTCAATTAACTCTGTTACGCAATGCACTTTTAGTTTTTTTATACCTACACATCCCTGGGCATTATTAAAGTGTCATATGTATTTTTTATTAAAATCATTTACATTCCAATAAGTTAAATGTAAACATTCTTCTAATTTATTGGCAATATTTATAGGGTGATATGCGGAACAGATTTATTTAATGTTTAATTTGTCGATATCGGATTGGTTACAGAGAAATGTAACCATTGGCGTATCACGACAATCATTACATTAGGGGGATTATTGTTTCAATCTACCGACGCAGTATTATAATTTTTTTGGGTATATAAAGTACAAAATTTGTCATTTTCACAATGCGAAAAACCATTAACACTTCAATATTTGCATAATTTTGTTTAAAAATGACACATTTTGATCAATTTTTGTAAACCCCCCTAAGAAATACGCCACTGAGTGTATATACTAAAGAATATCATTAGATAATTTAATGTTTAATATTAAGTTAATAATCAGTTTTTATATATGTGTTAGCAATATTTTATGTGATAAAAAAAAGGAATCTTCCAACAATTGAATGAGAAAATCAAAACACCAGTGGTGTAACGCACAATTAGAAATAGGTATATTCGTAATATGTCTTGGTGAATAAGCATAATACAAATTGTATAGGTTTTTTTTTGTAATATTTGTTAAGTGTGGGCCAAGCTGTTAATGGACAAACACATATGTACAAACTATTTAGTTTAAAATAAGGTACTTTATTTTCATACAGGGTAATATTAATTTAGGATTAAACTACCCCGTATAAGCACGTAAAGTACTACAAATTGATGTATTCGATGTGTCCATATTTAATCTAGATGATACATGCCCACTATATCGTAATTTTGATGATATTCTCAACTTAATAAACCCTGTGACAAGTATTTTTCACAATTAAATTTAAGTCAATGCGACTGATTTTCAATGCAGATCGACAGTTAAGATCATCAAAATTAGGATAAGAATGTAATATAAAAAAATATATATACCGAGTAATCCTGAAGGAAACCAAACGAATTTAGGGATATTGTATAGTTTCTATTAACCCCTTATCCCGCATTTTTCAAGTCACGTCCCGCCGAGTATTTAAAATATTTAACGATGTGATATACCTCTTCGACCACGGCGCAGCGGCGCCTCTCGTCCCCTCAACCAAACCAAAATGTCTTGTTCCTATTGTTCCCTACCTTGAAACCTTTATTCAACTAGCACTACACATAGAAAACAATTAATCGAGAACACTTGTCAAATATAATAAATATGAAAATCATAAGGTCTTATTGTCTTCATTTATGATCGAGCGTTTCTGTCGATGTGGCGCTTATTGGGAGAAAAGCATTGCTTGTTTCATCGAAGGTACAAGTTGAGCGTAATAAAACAAAACGTTTCCTCATTTCGTTAATTTTTATTGATCGAAAGAAAACTTGCAATTGCAGATCTGGTTCAAGAATCGACTGATAGAAGTCCCCGGATAAGTCAGAGTATCTTTATGAAAAATATGTTGAATCTAAAGGATGCGATTATTAGACCGTTAAGACTAGGAATATCGGTTGCCGAAGCCCAAATATGCTATTATTGTTTTATTATTAAATAAATGTGTTGTGACATGCTATCCAATAGAAATAAACGTATTGAAAAATATATTTAATCATACAGTTGTTGCTCTTATTATTGTAGTTTAGTAGAGAATTCTGCGCTATTACAAACATATAGGTACTTACAATTACTACGCTACAAGTATAACACGAAATAAAACATTGTACATACCCTACAAGGCAGAATTCTTTAGTTTAGTTCAATTTAACAAGATTCTATATTACTAAAAAAATAAAATGAATTGAAGTATGAAACGTAGTAAATTTAGTGTACACAAATAAACCAACTACAAATACAATATCAGTACAAATTCAAATTTAATCACTACCATATGCAATAAAACACTTCCTAAACAAAAATTATCTACACTTAATATATTATTATTATTATTACTTTTGAATGTTGTACACATCGAAGCATTTCATTGCACACAATTCATTAACATTAAACCAAAAAATAAAGCGGACTATTTATATTTATCACCCTCTAATAAGTTATCCCATTCGATAGGAACACCAAATACCTCCTGTTCTAACCACAATTCGTAGTGTTTCTTAAAGCTCTCGGATAAGTCATGGTTTGTTCCTAACACGCTGTTCAGACAATTATCTACAGGCTCAAAATCGCTATCCTGAAATAAACAAACTATTAGTAAAATAGATAAAAATCGCAAATGTAACACTCACATTTATTTGCGTATATCTACGATTATTGAATCTATCGACTGATGCTCTAAGAGCGCATTCTTCCGCTTGGAAATCCCACGGTCTAGCATCCAAATCTAAACAAAAATCGAATAAAAACCGTTCGTATATTGAATATTTTTTTAAGTACCATTTCCATATGCCCAGTCGTCGTTAAGGCGGTGCCTAACTTTTTGATAGATAGCACTTATTGTCTTCATATTGGACTTTCTCCATTGCCTTCCCAAATACTTGGTTTGCATTTTCAACAATTTAAGGACGTATAGCTGCGTCATGGCGTGTCGAACTTTCAACGTTCGCTTCAATATCGGCGCCGATTTGAATACCACAAGCATCTGAAATGAAATACACTTAGCAAAAACGCATTGATATTTTAACGGTAGCTGTTACCATTATTCTAGAATGTTTCCATTTAGTTAATTTATTTAATATTCTAAGCAGGTTTATGCAGGAGAACATGTTCCGCCAGGAGAAAGCGGCCGAATCGCCGATTTCCAAGCTCTCCGAGGTCAGCTCCGGCTGATCGCCGATCACGCACGAAGGGAAATCCAAAATCGGTATTCTAAATAAAAAAAATTATTAATAAAAACCAATCGACGAATTCCATAACTTACGCGTTCTTCTCTCCTACATAAGCCATTATGTTCTGATTGAAGAACTTCAGAACCAGCGGAATACAATTGGCGAACACCAAATGCTGAGACATGAATTCGAACTGGTACACGTGATTCAACTTGAAATGCTTCAACAGCAACAACAGGATAGCCGAAACGGCTTTCACGATGATTTCCTTGTGCCTGTTAACGTCTATACCGAGCTTCATCGACTGCAATACTGTCATCCTAAAAAGTTTAATTATTAATAACTCGTATCTCCACCCTATTAAGTGTAAAGCTTACGGCATTTCTTCAGGGAGTACATCGGCCATGATGTTGATGGAGTCTGTTTTGGTTTTCGAAGTAGGCGCGGCTGCTAGCAGGATTTTCAGCAAGGCTATCATGTACTGGGGAAGATTCGGCAGCATCGCTTGGTACAAAATCTCAGTAGCAGTCATTTCTATTTCGCCTTCGCTCGTTGAAATGGGATTCCGCGCTATTTCCTCCTCTTTCTGCACTTGCAACTCCGCCAAAGACGTATAAATATGCTAGGAACGTTTTTCGATTAATTACACAACATTCGATTACACAACAAACAACTTACATCGTTCAACGTTTTAACTCCTTCGTGAATAGGCTCAGGTAGACCGAACAATGTTGTCCTGTCGCCCGGAAGGCTGTAACCTAAGAATTTTAATCTGGCAGTATCTAGAAACAGGTCGATGTCTTTCTGGCGAACTTTCGGTTTCCAAGGCAAGCCTTTGGGGAGCACTAAAGCGTTGGGCGAAGGGGGCGAAATGGGCCTGTAGGTCTCGTGGTTGTAAGTGTACATCTGATCGTTCGTCTCGTTGGCCGGCCTTCTCTCGTCGAATTCCGACAGCTCGTTCATGTCTTCGCCGTTTTCGCCTCCCATACTAGAATCTAGCTCCATTCCTAAAGTATCGTGATCGTCTAAACTACTCTGTTTCATTAGACTCTAAAATGGCATCGATTAGATTTAAGCGATTCCAACGGTTCGATCGGTTTCGTTACCCTTCGGAACGGCCTGGTGTTCCTCTTTTGATTCTGAGCTTCGAGTAGATCCGAAGCGCTCGCGGGCGGCGAAGAAGACCTCATGGTTTTCGCTATTTCCATCGTGTCTTCATTGTAGTAGGGAAGTCCGAACTCCCTTCGTTTATCTAATTTTAAGTCCCTTAAAGTATTCATTCCTCCTAAAGAAACTAGGATGAGCTTCCAAAGTAGTAATAGCACCTTCTTCATAGGAAAATGGGGGGCCGAGCCACTGCAGAATCTCGTCACCATGCTCAACAGTTTAATGATGAGGAGGTCGTCGCTCGCAGAATAAGCTGGAATTGTTAATTGCGATGAAATTCGGAGTTCAAATAAAGTGGGTTTTGAAGTACCTATTTCGTTACAAAAAGCATCGACATCACCCTCGAATTCCGTGGAACCCAAGCTCTTCTCGTGTCTCATAACTTCAGTTATTGTGTATAATACGGATAATATAACCCTGAGGTCTTGAGAATCAGCTAATGATATAGCGATTTTTCTCATAGCCACATGCGCTGCAGTGCTATTTCTAAAAACACAAATACATTTACCTCTCGAATAAAACAAACAAGCTACTACTTACTCGAACTCGATGTTCAATAAATCCGTAAACGCACCGAAAACTCCCAATTGATAAAGCAAAATGGAATTGTTCCTAGCCCACTGTTGCTGCTCGGCGTCCGACTGCATCTCGGCCCAACAACCTTGGGCTATGTACAACAAACACCTGGCGCTTCTCATCCTCAAAGGCTTGCTGCTGACTTCCAGTTGGTCCAGGAGCTTCATGACTACCGATTTCCGATTTTCACTTGGTAATTTCTGCCAGCTAGGAGGGAAGTCGTAGATTTCCATTTGGTCCTCGAAGGCTTTGACGTTGAGCTGGAGCTCCGGCTGTTCGGTGTAGCTGTAGAGCTCAGCGATCTCGTTAACATGGTTATCGGTGTCGTCGTAGGTGAATTCCAAATCGGGGAAGTCCGCGCCGCCTCCCTGAAAATAACACTTTTCGGTGCAATTCGAATCGCTTGTAAGCCGGAATGTGCCGAAAATGTAAATATGTTTTGTTTCTTACATCAGAATCTTGTTGTTGACGTCTAATGATGTCCCTAAGCCGAGGTAGACCTTTCTTGCCATTGCCGTTTGTATCCATTCTGGATTAAACTTCATATTTATATTTTCATTTTTTATACAACGAACATTGTCAATTAATTAATTAGATTGTCGCATTACATTTTAATAGACAAACATCAGATTATTGACCCAAGCCCAAACTTATTAAATAAATTTTGACAAATGACGTTTCTTTTCCTATTATTTTTAATACCTGTCATTGTCAGTGTCAACAATAGGGACTTTTATATACAATTTCAGAATCGCTAATCTCAATCTCTCCTCTCTATCTATATTGCTACTTAAACAAAGATAATAAACTTAATTTCAATGAATATTGAATGTTGGCTGCTCTGCTAATTGACAAGACAATTGACGGGAGTTATTTTAGTTGCATATGCGGCAGTGTTGTCTCCAATGAAACTTTTAATAATTTTTTTTAATGAGTTATTTCTTTTATAACCCTCTAAATAAATAAATTCAAAATGTTGTCATCCCCATCTAACAATATGACGAACAGTACTTCCTATTCCAACGACCGGGGCTCCAGTTTTGAAGCCGAATATGCTGTGGATCCTGCCTCTGGGGGATTCTTTAACACCGATTTCAAGAAGTTAGTGCTTTGCTGTTACTTGTTTGTTCATTACATTACGTTTTATTTTGTTGTAGACACGATGACCTGAAGGAAATGCTGGATTCCAATAAGGACAGCCTAAAATTGGAAGCAATGAAACGGATCATAGGAGTACCCATTTTGTTTTGCTATATTTTCTAATTTAATAACAAATTTTGCTTTCAGATGGTAGCAAAAGGTCGCGATGCTTCGATGCTATTCCCAGCCGTAGTCAAAAACGTCGTATCAAAAAATATCGAAGTCAAAAAACTGGTTTATGTGTATTTGGAGAGATACGCGGAGGAGCAACAAGACCTGGCTCTATTGTCAATTTCGACGTTCCAACGGGCGTTAAAAGTACGATTTAAAACACGTTTAATTAGATAACTAATTAATCGCTTGCAGGAACCTAACCAACTAATCAGAGCAGGAGCACTAAGAGTGCTATCGAGCGTCAGAGTTAAAGTGATCAGCCCCATTGTAATGCTAGCTATCAAAGACGCTTCGGCTGACATGTCGCCTTATGTGAGAAAAACTGCTGCACATGCCATCCCTAAATTAAATAGGTACATCAGAAAACTCCCCCGTAAACTCATTTTCTCATATTCGTTTCGTTTGCAGCCTAGATCCCGACATGAAACCGGAACTGATAACCATAATTCAAAAACTCCTAGCGGATAAAACTGTCCTTGTGATAGGCTCAGCGGTGATGGCTTTTACTGAAGTGTGCCCCGAAAGAGTCGATCTGATCCACCAGGTCTTCAGGAAACTATGTGCCTTGCTGGTCGATGTGGACGAGTGGGGTCAAGTCACCATTGTAAATATGCTAACGAGATACGCCAGAAGTCAATTCGCAGACCCGAACCTCCACGTAAATAAACACCATTATACTTAAAATCGGATGAGTTTGAGCTTAACGAACGTTTCAGGAGAATATCGAATCGAACGGTGAATTCTACGATTCCAATTCCGATGCTTCTGAAAAGCACATACCCAGTTTGGATCCGGATCATCGGTTATTGCTGAGATCTACGAGGCCTCTGCTGCAATCCAGAAACGCCGCTGTTGTGATGTCTGTCGCCCAGTTGTACCATCACGCATCTCCTCGAAGCGAGAGCGTACTGGCCGCGAAATCGCTGGTGAGGTTCCTGAGGTCTCACGTTGAAGTTCAAAGCGTCGTTCTGAGCGCCATAGCCTCGATAAGCGTCATCAACAAGGGCATGTTCGAGCCGTACCTGAAGAGCTTCTTCGTCAGAATATCCGATCCCACTAACGTTAAGCTGCTTAAATTGGAGATTTTAACTAATATTACGAATGTTTCTAATGTTTCGATTATATTAAGAGAACTTCAGACTTACATTTCGAATAGCGATAAGAATTTCGTTGCTGCTACTATTCAAGCTATCGGAAGATGTGCCTGTTCTATTTCAGAAGTCACTGATTCGTGCCTTAATGGTTTAGTTTCGTTATTGTCGAATAGGGATGGTGAGTTTCTGTATATTCTGATTTCACTCTTAATAAACTTGCAATATTGCAGAGGCTGTCGTTGCTGAAAGCGTTGTAGTTATCAAAAGGCTCTTACAAACTCAGGCGGCCGATCCGAAAGAAATCATCAAGCATATGGCTAGATTGCTAGATAGCATAACGGTGGCTCAAGCTAGGGCTGCCATTTTGTGGTTGCTGGGCGAGCATTCTCAAAAAGTTCCTCAAGTCGCTCCCGATGTTCTCAGAAAACTAGCTAAGACTTTCCCCGACGAGGTGATTATCTACAACAACTATTATTCAATGTTGTAATTGCGATTTTTTTAGGATGATATCGTTAAGTTACAAGTGATGAACCTGGCAATCAAGCTGTACATAACCAACCCCGACCAAACCTCTTTATTGTGTCAATACATCTGCAATTTGGCCAAGTACGATCAGAATTACGACATCAGAGATAAAGCGCGGTTCTTCAAACACTTCGTGGAGGAAGAGGGCAAGATCGGATCGCAGGCGAGAAATATCTTCTTGGCGACCAAACCGGCGCCGGTTTTGAAAATGCAATTTGCAGGTATTCGACTCGCGCAATTCGTCTTCCCGTTTCCTCGAACCGATTTTTTTCCAGGCAATGAAGAGTTGCAGTTGGGTTCTTTATCGCATTACATCAAGCAACGGGCCAACGGTTACGAGGATTTGCCTCCGTTTCCAAGCAATCCTCCTCCTGGAGACGTCAGAAACGTGGAACCTATCGTTGAAGAAACTACTACTAAAACTCGCAGGAATGCTGTAAGTTACATTTATTTAGTGACGATTTCGTTAATGAATATA
The DNA here is from genome assembly GCA_918026865.1 of Phyllotreta striolata. Lineage (NCBI taxonomy): Eukaryota > Metazoa > Arthropoda > Insecta > Coleoptera > Chrysomelidae > Phyllotreta > Phyllotreta striolata. The sequence goes on along the minus strand of OU900103.1, from coordinate 4,438,510 downwards.
TTTATAGGATAAGAAGAAGAAAGAGTTCATGTGGGAGTCTGAGAACAGCTCGGGAGCTTCTACGAGTGAATACGGTTCGAGTACCAGTTCTTCCAGTGAGAGCGAAAGCGAAGAGGAAGCCGAAGAAGAGGAATCCAGCGAAGAAGAATCTTCGTCATCGGAGGAGGAATCTTCGAAGTAAATTTCCACTGTTTTGTATTACATGTAATTAACGGGTTTTGTTTTCAGGAAGGCCTCCGGTAACACTTCATCCGGCGAGTCGGTGTCTTCGAGCGAAGAATCCTCATCCGAACAAAAACCCGTCAAACCTGCACCCGTTAACAACATTCCCGCCGCCAAGAACGACACCACTATAAGCAATAAAAAATCTAATTTAGATTTACTGTTAGATTTAGACGACATCGACAATCCCGCACCGGTCATGACGCCTTCGTTGGGCGGATTCTATTCGCCTTCCACGCCGCTGGAGCAGCAAGCTTCTATCCAGATCGTCCAGCCCGTTTACACCAACACCAAGCCGCAGGAATTGCTGAATAAAATCGGCGGTAAAGGCCTCTCAGCCACGTTTAGATTCACCAGATCTCCGCACCTCTACAGCCCCAGCATGACTAACATCAATCTGCTGTTTACTAACAATTACGGCGAAGATATCGATGATATTCGGATAGGAAGAAAGGTGCGTTAGTTTGTATATGCTTGTTAGTTTGCGTAATAATTGTACGTTTTTAGAATCTGGCCTTCGGGATGAGCATGCACGATTTCGCTTGCATTTCGAAATTGCCGCCGAATTGCTCTCTGCCCGCTACTCTCGGTATTGATTTCAACGATACCACGCAGCCTGCGAATTTCGAAATCGTGTCTTCCTTGGGCAACGTGAACGTTTCGTTGAAGCCCAATTTGGGGGAGCTGATGAGGCCTGTGGTGATGAGCACCGCGCTGTTTGTGCAGCATCAAAGCAAGCTGCGGGGCATGACCGAGCACGTGATGCCTTTGCCGAAATGCGTGGCCGATGTGGAAGAGAGGATCAAGGAGTCGACTAATTTGGGCCCCTGCGATCGCTCGGAGCCGAATTGTTACAGGTAGATCGGCGGGTTGTTTAAGGGCTGTTGGTGATTGGGGATTTTTTTTTTGTTTTAGATTCGCCGGGCAGAGTTTGACGTCGTCCAATTTGGTTTTGGTTGCAATAGAGATGGGCGATTCGACGAGTTTGTCGGTGCATTGCGAGAACATCGTGTTCGGTTCGGTGCTGCTGAACGAGCTGGCGTCCAAGCTTTCATTATAAACTATTGTTAATTTTATTCTATTGATATTTATTTCCTATGTTATTTTATATAAAATTATGTTATTTGCTAAATATATTATTTTATAACAAAGTTAAATATTATTCATTTTTTTTTGTTCTGTTCAAATTTTGCTGCCAATAAATTTTCTACTTGCAGATTGTTGTAGTTGTTTTTGTAGGGGGAGTGAGGGTGTGAAAAAAATTAACGCACACGTTTATATTTTATATATATATTTATAAAAAAAACATAAAAAGTCTGAATTCTAACAAAAATAGTAAACGAGGAACTTCCCAAGAAGTTGTACAAACCTTACCTCAAATTGACTAACAAACATATAAAAGTGTATAAAATAATTATAAAAACAATTTAAATAGTTTTAAAAACACAGTTACAAAAAAATAACGAAATAATAACTCTACTTTGGTGCTTAGTCAAATAGCCAATGGACAAAACGGACAAAAACCGAAAAACCAATCGGCCAATAATAAGATTATTAAAAAATTGACTATCCCTAGGTGGGCTAAATCCACAATAGGCACAGCCCGATTATATTGCACTAATGGTAACTACGTAAACCAATTTAATACCTATGATATTGGTATTAATCGTATGGTGACGGGCTGCTTGATTAGACCCTCTTTTCCACCTACTCCTAACCAAAATATCCCAAATAAAGCTCGAATTTACCAAACCGAGAAGTCGCCTTCCAAACACGGAGAAACATCAAAATATTCCCGCCGATTTACTTATTCATCTATTATAAGCAAAACAAGCAAATAACGTGGTGTAAAAGAATCAATCCCTCTGATAAATTGGAGCAAGTTCAAAGAAATTTTCATTGAGCGGTGGAAACGAACGCCCCTGATTGCCATATCAAAGTGATTGACTGCAATCCTGGTCCTCTCACATTGAAAATCGTTTATTCAAAAAAAGCTTATGTCAAAGATCGTTATGAAAAGTAAAAAATATACAACTTTTAAGATTCCCAATAAATACAGAGACTAATTATATTAAAAAAACCGAAGTGCATGAACCCAATTCGAAACTATTAGGTCTCACACAGTTCTAAATCTCATAAAATGGATAAAAAGTTATACGCATAGATAAAACTTATAGAATCCAATAAAATTAGCGATTCATCTACAATAAATTTACACCTTCTGCTTCTCTCTACATTTCGTGTTTGCTATCAAAATTGATCTTATTTGACTGATGCGACTTTCGGATGCAAAAATTTGTAAATTTATTGAAGAATAGGCTCTGTAGAAATTGAATTTTATTAGATATCCGTCTACAGAATATGATACAAATGTTCCGTAATCCACCGTATTATTCTACTGACCCAAGCAGGGCAGGCAGGCAAATATACAAACAGTAGAAAAAGAGTGTAAATGTTTACAAATCATATTCATCATTACTTATTTGTACCATGTTGTAAATGGTTGTCCAAGCGGAAAGCATACCACCACAATAAATTTCTCCATTTCGCTCGCCTTTCAAAATGAATTTCAACGAATAAAATTGATGGTGATTAACAGAATACCTATGAACGAAATGTATTGCAGTGTTCCTGGCCGCTGTCTCTCAACGCTTGGCCTATTTACACAATTACCTAAAAAACAATATATTCATCGATCCAAATCCGAAGCGCCGAATCCCCCCACATGTAATTCTCTAATTAATTTATTACGTGAAATAATTTCGGGCATTTAGCTGCCGATAATGCGGTTGTTCGGATCCGTCGGGAGCGCCGGCGCTTCGGATTTCCTCATTGCGGTTATAAAGATAAAATTCTACTTGTAGCGAGATGCCGCTTTTGCGTTATACTCGCCCCCCATTCTCGATTATTGCACACATCGAAACTGTACTAGTCATAGTCATAGTCACCATTTATAACAGTTTAGTATAAAAATTCAAATTTAAAAAATACAAAGTCTTAAAATAGCTGATACTATATATAATATATACTACTATACATATCCATGCAATTGATTTAATACATATAAAGACGTTTATCATTATCGGTATCACACATGATAATAGGGATGAAAATAGGACACCGCCAAAACCTACAAGGCAAGGAATTCATACATCAATTTCGTCTCACATTTATTCCACTAAATAGGTACTTAAAATTTTCCTAAGTAGGTATATTTGAAAATAGAAAATCGAAGAAGATAACACGTTCCTTCCACTTATAACATATGACATATTACAGCTCTCGCCTTCCCTATTCAACGATCAGCTAATTCACAATAACAAATCCTATCTCAATAAATCCGCACAAGTTTTAGTGTGTTATTACGATCACAAATCACAAAACGTCCTCCTCGCATTTTTACTCTAAACTATCACGAAATCCGTCGAGTTACTCTAATTCCCAATTGCGATTCCCACTGCCTTGTTAGAGTTGGTAGTGAAAAGGATGAGGACAACATTATAGCGGACACTAAGCAGGAAGCGAATTTAAGTTCGAAGAGATAACATGATCCGCGATTTTGCTTGCCTTCCGATTCGAAAATCCGACTAAATGAGCAAATCGTTAATACCTAAGAATTAATTGATTTAGCTGGTCTTAGTTTAATCACTTTGGATACATTTACACATCAACAATATAGAAAACATGTAACATCTTTGGTACCTACATATGTACAAGTTAAAATAGAAAAATAATTTGTAATAATCCCTAACTTGAATTGTTTCAAAAACAACGCTTTACTGCTTAGGATATTCCACCGCATCACAGTATTTCATGATAATTAATAATTAAAGCAACTGATTTTTTAGTTAATTCCTCCTTGTCCAGTTTTTACAAACAATGAAAGCTTTTTGAAAGTACTTTTTGAAATCATCGTTTGCAACAACTTAAAAATTTCATTATAGTAAAATTTCCTAAAAATCATTTTAAACGTTCCAAATTTTTTCGAAACCCTGTATGTCAGTTTTAGAAACTTCCCTTGCATTTCTCATTCGATTTTCAATAACAAAACCAAAACCAATCCGTATTTCCTACAAAGTGCTTTTTTATTTTTTTTACTTGTTGTACTTAATCATTTGATATGATTCGATTATGCGACAAAAACATATTTACAGAAACTTAACTAATCAACCGGTCGGGTTGCACCCGATCCGCTTGAGGGAGAGAAGTGTGTAAATTTTCAGTTACGAGTAAATTTTAAATTATCGAATTCACTACAAAGAGAACGAAAAATCATCTAATGAGATCTCATCTCACTTTCTTTGGGTGTAAATTTCTTTACCGAAATAATTAAGCTAAAGGTTATACAATTATATACAAAAATTTAACAAACCCCCTAGCCCTACTGACTTCAAAATCGACTCTTTGGGCCACCACATCCCCAGGGGGCTTAATCGATTAAATAATTAATAATAACAACAAATTGCTATTAATTTACATCATCTTTAAATCACCATTAGGATGATTTTGTAAGTTACGAAAAATTAATTAATAAAACTAGGTGAGTGTCCACTCGTCTAGAACGAACAGGTTCATTTTTACCATGAGATTAATTTAAGAATTCGCCAAACCATTAGATGGTCCGGTAAAAACTCGATCGAGTGGAAAGGCAGCAGAACTCGAAAAGTTGGCGGATCATGCCGGCACTCGTAGTTTGAAAAAAGGTAGTATGAATTTAGGTGAGAAAGCGCTTTTTGCAGGATACAAGGTAGTCAGGTACTTGGAGCAAAGTGGTCAATACTATAAGCGATTCCGTTTGCCGCCCAGCGGTGGTTTTGTTCCAGGAAATCCGCCTGAACTCAGCGATATCCGTCTTCTAAAATGGATTAATCGAGGTGAAAAGAGCTCAAAAATCGCAACAATTGACAGAAGCACGTTAGACATCGGTGAGTTTTAAGGGATTTCCTACTAAGCCGCTCGTTCGCATTAAAATGGAAAATTCTTCGCGCGCGTTGAAAATTAAGGAATTCAAACAAACCCAACATTCGTATAACTTTAACGACAGGAAAACAGCAAAAACAGGAAAATTCGTCGAATTTCTACAAAGAATTTTATAGCTAAAACGAACGCGGGTGAAGAATTTTCCAGCAAAACGCAAGCTGTTGCATCAATTATCAATTGCACGACGAGAGAATTAACTAACGGCCCATTCTGCAATTTGCAATTAAACTAGTATTTACAATACCCTGAAGTGTGCGCGCTACAAAATTATTATCTAGCGTTTTTTAATGTAGCACGTCTGAATTGATCCGAGAAAAACCACGTGCTGGGACACTAGCAACATCCTCGCTACCACCCGGCGCCATTCAAAAAGATATTTTGGTTACATTGTAGTTATTATGAGATTGTGAATGTCCAAAGATCCGTGTACCCGGAAGCTCGTTCAACAGAAATCGCAAGTGCAATACTAGAATCTTTCCAAAGTCGTTTTGAAATGGGCAATTAACACTGTTATTTTGGTATACATTTGGTGGTTATTTTGGAACGAATTTTGGAAAGATTTTTTATAGCTATTATTTGGTCTAATTGATTTTGCATATTATTTAATGACTAGTATATTAATTATTTGTGTCTAATACACGTGTATTTTAATAATGGCTAAAATATAATATTATTCTATGTTTAAGAATGCCAAGTCTATAAAGAAGGTAAAAATTTATTGACAAATTCAATTTATTCTCACTTTTTGTCAATCGATAAAAATTACAATTAAAAAAAAACTATATAATAAATAAAAAAATAAATATATAAATAAATATTTACTTCGTTAAAAAGTAAAATGTTAAAAAATATATTTATACGAAACTGAAATTATGTACAAAAAAAGATTTAGTCGCATGACCGTTACGCCAATAATGATTGATCAAAAGGAATTTAAGTAGATTCGTGGGAGAAAATTTCAACAAACAGTCAAATTCCAATTGGGATTTCCGTTAGAAAAAGCTTTGCCGGGGTGAGAGGGCCTCGGCTAAAAAATCACCTAATATCGCATATATTTCGGACTGATTCATGATCTCAAATATATCGAAAAATTTGTATAATCGCTACTATAAAATTTTGGCCTAAGCAATAAACTGTCGGGCTGCCGACCACAGTGGTATGGTAATAAGCTAAAAAGTGGAGCAGCCCTCGGCCGCAGTACTAAGCCTTCCTGCGTTAACACCAACGAAATGGCACAGCCCTGGGCCTGTCGGCCCCTTCCTTCACCAGCGGCTTGTGGAACTCCCTGCCAGGCCTCGAATGAATCGTTGCCCAGCAATGTTCACAGTAGTACTAAAACAGAAATTTATATTAACTCCACTAAATTTTAGGAAGTTGTTATTGAAGAATCGGTTTTTAATAAACACCTGGTATACGAGAAATTAGATTTAATTCGTATTTGTGTAAATAAAACAAAATTATTGCATTAGAAAATTATACGTATGAGATTTTTGCGCATGAAAAATAATAAATTGACAATATTATGGTATATCTACTCTTTCGAAGGTCATTGTCAATATGCTTTTTAATAATTAAACTTTAATAAATTTGATTTACAACGAAATTGAAATACAATTTTTGAGCCGATTAAAAACGAATATATAAATTTAATGGTCGGCATATACTAATTAATAAATATATAATTTTAAACATTTATTAATCAACATGCATAATGATATGCTCGGAGGTACCGTTTAAAAATTGAATACAATGCCATGACAAAGTAAATATGCATTGTAATATTTCAGACAATAATGATGATAACAGCAAATAATGAAGAAACACACGGCTCGATAAATACGGCATATTAAATGAATCGTTTATCGACGCTTAAATTAAAAGCAATAATTTTCGTCGTTTCCTGCAAAGAAACAAACCCAATAACAAAAACCCGTAAAAGCCAACAAAAAAAAAATCAATGAGCACATATTGCCTCGCTGTGGGCACCGAGCGCAGCTCAGGTGAATGATCTTTATACCGCCTTTCTGGCACTTTTCATACAAGGGGCGCAAGGAAATTACTTCCGACAATATCAGGACCATTATCTGTCCCCTATCTATTCCTATTCCGGATGTTTCTCAACGTTCATTTGTAATTCAAAAACGCTATATACCAGGGAAGCATTAAAAATTCAACTTCAGACATGTCCATGTGTTAATTTAGTCATATCATGTCTGCAAGTGTTGGTGTTATGATGGAGTGTTAGTAGTACAAGCGAAACGAATTTAACGATCCTGGAGGATCGAAGGATCTCTTACCTGCAAACAAGTGACATTAGCGCAGAAGAAAGGTGCGAATTTGCCACCGCACCGTTGCCCCTGACATTCGTCGCACATTTGGTCATCGAGAACGTAAGGTTTTACTTCTACCCTTTTATCAATGTCGCCGTGTTGCAATTGTACAAAACGTGCGCTGATCGCCGCTATATAACTTTGTTGATTACTAAAAGCTACTCGTCCAGCGCCCTTCGGATACTTCAATTCCGGATCGGTGTCTATACCCGCATAGCACACACCGCCGTACAGTCTATCCATAATCATTGCTAATTCAACTGAAAAGGCGAATTTATGCAGTAGTACATTTCCCATATCGAGACATCGCGCGTTCTTACCAGCCTTAAGTGGTCGTGGAACACCGCCGACGAACACCGTTTTCCTAGGATCTAAGGGCATGGATGCGTCCAAAACGAAATCCGCGTCTGATAATCTCCAGGGTCGTATTTGTACAGGTTTATCTTTAATTGTCGGGGACGATACACATAAATACAACTTATCTTCGTCAGTTATACAAGCATCTATTAAACTTTGTACAGAATTTTCATCCTGCAATAAAGGTGCGAATTTCGACGTTACATCATACGATATCAACGGATTTGAGTCAAAAGGTTAACGTACTCGATTAAAAATTAATCGTAATCTGTTCCGAATTTCTTACAAACGCTCCTCCGCTGTCCCGAAACGATCAATAAACACCGCCGAAGTTAAACTTTGATAAACCCCGAACAAAGTTTGGAATACACCCCGGTAGAGCAGCGGACCAGATTCACGCAGGGACACGTTCAACTCGCAAATTCAAAGTCAACCAACCAGCGAAAATAATTCCCAATATTTAACAAGTATACGTTTTTTTTTTAAATAATATTATTCACGCAAAAATACGAAAATGTACCAATAATTTGCTAATAAAATAGCTTATTTTAGATAGTAGTAGAGTCAAAAAGTATGTTCTAATCGAGCACGAATTAACCCAATGACTGTCATGAAAGCATTAAAAGTAATGTAGGTAAATTGGGCGCAGGTAGAAGAATTATTATATTGAAAAATAATATGTGCATGAAAATACTTTACTGTAAATAAACATTTTCAATCAACAAAAGAATTATTTGTGGTTTTTTTAGTTTCCGGACACTCTGCGCCCAATTTACCTGTCAAATTAGAATCTGCAATCCCTTTGGCGCCCAATTTACTGCATTCCCAATTTACTCTACGCCCAATTTACTTGGCGCCCAATTTACTATGCACCCAATTTACTGCACGCCCAATTTACTGTACGCCCAATTTACTGTACGCCCAAATTACTAAAAAAAAAAAAATGACAAAAATTTACCTGAAATAATAAAAAAGCGTATCCCTTCGGCGGGAAGTACGACTTGCTTTCGGCCTTGTGCGGCCAATCGACCACCAGCGGCCCGAATCGCCTGAAGCTGACGGTGATCTCGTCCTCGTCGATGTCCGGCGGCAGCCCGCCGACGAACACCTTCCTGGAGAAGCGCTCGCCGCCCTCGGAGCCCTGCGAATGCGGCGACGACCGCGACGGCGAGCTCAGCGGCTGCGTGCCCAAGGTACTATCGACTAGGTGACTAGGAGGTTCCTCCAAGAGGACAGGTCCAGCCTGGTCCTCCAGGTTCGGAAAGTAATGTGATTTACCTGCGGATGAAAAAAAGGGGGGGCCGGCTTGAGTGAGTTTTCGGGCGGGCGAACGTGGAACATCTGTTCTGATCGTGTGTGAGTGGACTATTTGCGTTGGTTCTATTTTCGGTATAACCGGATGGTACGGCTAAAGCTGGAATTCCTGCTGGCGGCGATCGAAGAGGAAAAGGGCAAGTATTAACAGAAGCGTATGCGAGGGAAAATGAGACATCAAACGGCATTAAGGTCTTAATCCTCGCGGTCTAATTGGATTCGACGGAGGAAAAATCGCATAAAACGCCTGCAATTCCGTCCGAATTAAAGATCGCATTTCAAAGCGATGTGGAATTATTATTAACGAAAACGATTCGAATTTAATAATAATATTTGTCTTTTCGAAGCCGCGCTCTTTAAATTAGAAACCGACTGGATTACTTTTCTAGATTGCCTATCCTCTCGTTCTCGGCGTTCTTTTTTTCGTTCATTTCCCCCAGCGAAATTCATTCATATAAGATTAAAATTTCTATTATACATGCCTTATAGTACAACTGATTTAATCGAGCCCACTCGTTGGGTCCATCTAATTATTTCATAACATTCGTGTAACGAGCACGTCCGGTCTCGCAGGTATTGCTCCACGCAACGAAAAGTCCTCAAATATATCGGTGCAACAATTAAAAACGAATTTCACGTTACCGTGTCCAATAAAATTTATCGAAATTGATAAAACTGACCTTGTGCGCCTGTATTCCAACTATCGTTCTTATTTTTTTTATACCTACGAAGCACCTGATTTTTCGGATCCGCGCTTTATTGATTCAAGCCGTCGAAATGATAAGATAGCGTTTCCCACGGGTTACAGCGTGTTAAAAATGTCCCAGCCAGCGGATGCCCGGCAGTACCTGCTCTCGGAAAATGGAACGGAATAAACGATGTGGGAAATGCAAAGTGGAAAATTTGATTGACGGCGAGCCGAATGCAAATTCGCGATGCTTTAACTTTTAAAACGCAATAGCAACACACGTTAAGTACATCGGTTCCAACAATACACATGTCCCACGTGACGAATTTAACATGTCGCATATTGGCTAAATATAAACGAGTATTCCCTAAAAAGATGACGCGAATTTTTTTGTTGTGCACGCGGTGCACAATGCAGCCCGATGAATTTCGAAGCAGTTTTCGTTAACCCAGCTCTTTTGGGTTGCTTCATCGATTTCTAGTTAACTGAATATGTTGCCGATGGGTTCCTTGATTTATTTAGAGTTAAATAGGTTCTAACAATGCGGTTTCTTCATTGTTTCTAATTAAATAAGCCCCAACGGTTTCTTCATTTTATTCTAATCAAGTCAATGTTAACAAGGTGGTTGCTTCATTTTCTTCCTTTTAACAAGGTCTCTACCATTCGCTTTGTTTGGATTTGTTTTGTTAACCAATAGGCATTTTTAATCGAATAGTTTTAAAAGTAGGAAGATTCCCCGGGATGGTCACGTATGAATTAAATAAATAAATAAATGCTCTACTTACCATGTAATTGTAACGATGGAAACATGTTAGCAGTATTTATAAAGCCTGAAACAAAAATAAAATTCGTATGTTGTGTATGATTTTCGATGTAAATTTAAATAGCACGCTCGTAAATTTAATGACTATTCAAATAGAAAAATTGTTTATGTCTCACATACTTTTTTAATAATCTGCATGTTGATAAAACTCAGCTGATAATTTTTCGAAAATATTTATAAGGTAAACCACGTTTTTGAAACAAAAAAAAACAGGAAAAATTTTATCGGCTAGATGGTTAATGTCGAAAATATTTTGTGAGATAATTGTGTTTTTTTTTTGTCGGAGAGAAAAATTCGGTAACGCGGCGATTGCATCGATAAGGATTGTTTTTCGCAAATGGGAAAGTTAAAAATTTTGTAAAATAATCCGCGCGCGACACAAACGACGGCCGGATAATGGAATCTTGCAGTTGAAAAATGCCGGGTGTCGCAAGTGCAATTACATTTCGCCTGCTTCTTGTAACGTTCCCGAGACAATAAGACAATTCGAATGCATTTTATTAATTTAAATTCCTTTATATGCAATAGAGCCTAGCTGAAAGGATATGCGTCACTTTTTCGAATAAGATCCAATCTTACTCCAGTTTCGCTGCTCAATTTCGCAAATCCGAGGCACTATCGTTGATCACACATTAATCACACGAGTTAATTAGATTTACATTTGCTCTCGGCCTTAATCGAACGGCGCTCTTTATTATTAGCATTAACGGGATTATTGATTTTTGACTTTAACTCTCCGACCAATCTATTGTAGCTGAACATTTCGTCTATGCTTCGGAGGACACGAAACCGAACCGTTAAATTATTGATAGATTTTTGCAGTTTGTAGTTACATGAACGCGGTCCTATTGTTTGCTGTTCAATTACGTATCCATGTTCATTTTACCCCATATTGCACGGCGCTTTTCGATTTGGCAGATAATTGCTAATGATTGACGGAAATGATGCACGGAAAATGTTAATGAGTATTTTCGTTGTTTGTTAATAATTCGGTCGATTGGGTATTTTTGTTTTTTTCGGAGAATTTTAGCAATTGTAATGAGTATTTTGGGCGTTTTTGTTTTTTTTTTTTCGAACATGGAAATGAGTGTTGTGAGCGTTTTAAATTATCATTGAAATCGATGTACGAGGGTGATGTAAAAATTGATTGTGAATTTAGATTTGGTCGAATTTGTTAACATTAGGAATATCCTCTCCGAAGCAGTTATTAAAGTATAATCCACGGTAATACGTATTCAAGGTTGGAAAAAAGTGTGTCAGACGCAATATTAATGCAATGTATTAGTATTTACATATCGTGGATAAAGTAAAGTACGTTCACGCGCTCAGGACGGTCAGGATTGGAGATTTTTTTTATGGATCGAGCTACCGGAAGGTGCGAGCATTTTCCTGCAAACGCATTACATAATAAGTCCCTACACCGGCGTCCTTAAACATGTATTATTGCGCTAAAATGGTGATGTAATAGCTATAACAATAGTCTTGTTAAATTTTATCATTGAGAGAATAAACTAGTTTCACTTGATCGGCACAAAATATTCCAAATTGCCCGATCGACGGTTCCTATGCCGAGCGAATCGACGCAAACGCCGAGCAACAATTTTTAGGATAGTTGTATAATTTGGAAACAGTTACATAAACTATTTGTAAAATTGTCACCTTTCTAGTAGACCGGTTACGGTCTACTCGTTCACTCACTTCGACCATAAAAACTATTTTATTTATTTTTTTTCCCAATATTACTGTTTACATAATTACTAATCGCAATCCACCATACGATGCTTATCATCCGGTTGAAATTTTTTTTACACCGAAAACGAGAATCACGAGGTTCCAATCTTATCATTAACAATTCGAAAATAATACGCGGCCAGTGCGCGTTTTTCCGCCCGGCGCCCGTGAACCCACCTTTAGGCAGCGCGTTGATGTTAGACAACCCCCAATGTGGCTGGGGGGTTGGTTCAGCTGGGGAAGTACCGTATGCCCTAAACATTACGCACACTCGGGCACTTTGAATACGCCCGCAAACACACACTTCGAACACAAAAACTAACTGCGCTGATTACAGTGTTAAACGTCGCGCGATCACGATGTCGGAGCGGCGCCGTTGCCGCTCCGGTTTCCCCGATGTCCTCCGCCGCGGTTCGCTCCACGTCGAAAATTCCCGCTTATAGCGGGGCGATCGTTAACTGGGTTAATCCCCTGCTATCCCTCAGGCGCCCCGTCGCCGCCGAACCGCCGCTTTTCTCGTTCCCGCGGCGCTACGCTTCATGCCGATCGTCCCCGATTCGCGGGAATTTTCCGGCGATCCGGCAACGCCGCTTTTTTATTTGATATCACTAACTGTCTAGCTGTTTACATGATAGATCTAAACGACTGGCGCGCGCATGTGACGTAACAATCGCATACTGCACCAAAACAGCTGGCTACAGTGTCGTCGATAGCAGTAGTTTCGATGATAATTTCGGCAGTAAAACGGGGCTATGAAACGTGTTAAAAATACAAATCGACCAGCTAACGCGTTTTTCGGCCCATTCTTTCGTACTGCTAAAAGCGCCATTAATCAATTAGGTCGATTCAGCAGGAAAAAAGGGAAACCGCCATCGGAATGATTCGATCAAATTCTAAGTGGTATTCGCAATATTGGATGCACTTTGGCAGTAATTAATAACCTAGGCAGGAAAATTTAGAATTAAATTGCGTTCAGTAGGAAATATAGCGGAGACGTAAATTATGTAAAATTCGTACGAAGCGAGTTGAGCAGGAAAAATGTTATTCGGACTTTGTATGTTATGTGGCAGGTTCCGGGTTTTTGCATGCTGATCGATAGTTCGAATGCGCTGGAACGGGCTCACGGAAGATTAAAAAATCGAGCGGTGTGATGGATTTAATTTTCATCTGGCGCAAAACGAAGAGAATCGATTCAACAATGTGGAAGACGGCGGAATTTTCCATTTTATTCGCAACGCCGAAACGCCCACTTATGAATGATGGAAACTCGGCTCTGCCGCTGGCTTCCGGACTTGCGCCGAAATAGGTGATTTTCAGGAGCACTCGAGGAAAGCTTATTTTCCTCGCCTTTAGCGTTTTCCACATCGAGGGTCTATTCTCTTTTGTGGAACGTTAAAAATGATACCTCTGCAATACTTTCAAGTTGATAGACGAAAATGCTTCGAGCACACACCTCGCAAAAAAGCTGAATAAGAACTTTCTAATGATTCCTCGGGCTGAGAGAAGAAAATCAATTCCTAAAGAGGCACGTTCCCGCATTAGACGGTTTAGTAAATACGCCAGATTCGCTATAAACAAACCAAGGGCCTCTTATATCGAACGATATTAATTTCTTCATGCTAAATTTGTTTGTCCATTAACATTATCTAATCAATGACTCGGAATAATGAATAATAATAAATATTAAATAATTCCATTTCAATAATTCCGATACACTAACGATAATGGCGAATCATAGATTATAGTTCTATATTATTTTGCAAATACTGCGATAGTATATCGATATACAGTAGCACCCCCTGCAATCGGGCCTATCCGTACGCCACTGGCGATGAAATTACATATGTGTTACTTTTTGTTTTATCGCACCGGGTTCTTTGATTCAACGAAGGTTAAGTGATAGTTTGAAAAACTTTTTGTGTCTGATTAACAAATCTGGGGATCACAAACGTGTTATTAACCCATTCAACTCGGTTAATTATGTAGGAGCCCAGTGACCGAGCGTTTGAATTTTATATGCGGATTACTATTTTCCGACTTATCAGCCGAGTATTCTTTATTAAGAAAATATTTTTATCTAAAATGCAGAGCCAAAAAAAAAGACGTTTAAATGAAATAATGTTCAATTAAGAAAATTTTTATCGTTTTTATGCAATTCAATTAGTTAAGTGCGTTTTAAATCGTCTTTTCGATTAATGGAGCACGTTATGGATAATTGTTTCGATAAATAATTGCATTTTTTAGTTATATTCATTACATTATCAAAAAAAAATTGGCGCATTTTAATGAAACGAGAAAATTACTACGTATATTAATATCAAACAGATGATATACCAGCTAGAACAAGAGAGCATTATAAAACCAACATCGGTGATGCAACGGCAAATCCAAATATTTAACAAACACAAAGTTTGTTTTAATCAAATTTGTATGATAAAATGCGCTGATAAAAATGCAGTTTGCAATAGATAAAAACTCTCCTTGTACTCTCCTTGTAGCGCAAACTTACCTTTCATATCATTTGTATTGCTGTGTGGACTCATAATATCATTCAAAAAATAATCTAATCCTCTCATATTTTCTAAAGGGCTGCTACCATTCGCGTTCACCACGGCGCATCGATCCTGAAACAAATAAATAAGGTTTTCATTTCAAGAGTTTTATTGATTTATTTTCATTAGATAAAGCATTTGTAATGAGTAGGTGGGGTAGGTTATCTAAAATTCTGCATCCTGGATGGGTTTGTAGCCAGTTAAATATCATTTAGGTGTGGTTCGGGATGTGTATTTTAAGTACGAATTCGAATTGAGAAGTGAGAATCTGGTTAAGTTTAGCACGAACCGCGAAATTCGCCAGTCTTTTTAGCAATTAACGGCAGACTTTCCGGAGAGAGTAACGATTCGGTTTGGCAACCGCAAGGTATTAAATCATCGCGCCCGACAAGAGCCATGTTTACCCGGCTTCCAGGTTTTTCTCTAGACGGTGTCGGAGAGACGCTACTGCCGCTCTGGGCGAAAAATACCAGGTCCTTGCTTATTTACGTATATATAGCTTATTCTATTCAGGGCCACGATCTATTTCCAGCCACTCCATGTCGCTGTCTAGCCTAAACGCTCCTATACCAAAACTTTCAACTTCGCATTTTATACCGAATCCAAAACTCCTCGCCCGCTGAATGCATTGAAATTTGAGGCACGTGGCGTTTATCACAAATTAGGATTTCCTTGATACATTCTCGTAAATTGCAAATCTAGTAGCGTTGCCTTGAAAAAGTATTACTTATACTAAAAATAATTGCTCGAAAAAGCTAAAATTAGCATTTACATGTTACATAAAAAAAAGTGCTTTTAGTTGCATCTTAATGGTAATCAACTATTGCATTTCCATTGTGGGGTAACGTGAAATAAACACCACTTTGGGCCAGTATCGGCTTGGAAAGTAAATATTTTTACTGGTGTTTGTAGAAGATTCCATTTGCTAACCCCATCTCTCAATTTCTCAACTTGCATACAACAAGATGAAGATAATTTGCAAAAAAATGTAGCATATTTAGTTAATAACTTTTAGCTATTATTGCCACAGTTCCATCGGTACTACCAATCTAGATTATTCCAAAAATTGCATGAATAACGACATGTTTTGGCAAAGCGAGCTGTTTGAACGTTCGAATCGAAAACACACGGCATGTTCTTTTTAAAGTGTTATTTCATTTAACCAGCAAACATGGTCACTAATAGTCTTTTTGCCGTATCGCTTGTAATTGATCTCGTTTATTTATTCTAAACAAACGCTGAGATAAATCCCGCGTAATCGATGATATGCGTAACTGGATACTTATGTGTAAACAATGACCTACTTCATATTTTACACCTTGGTCTTCTGCTCTGTAGGTATCTGGTTTTTCGGATTTTTGTTGTTTTGAATAAAACCGTTTCTTATGAATTAAATATCCAAAAATAAGTTTTACACGAACCGTCTGAGCTAATTTTAAATTTGAAAATGAAGACGCTTTCCATCTGCTTGCCGTTCGACCTGAAACACAGCTCCAATGGCGGGCAAATCGCTTCGAATGAATTAAATTATCAGTTGACGGGAATATTAATGAATAAATAAACGAATTAATTCCGTATTCCTCCAATGAAGCGACCTTGTAACCCTGCAGGAGATCCCGACGACATTTAAATATTTTCGAACGCTAATCCGTTTAAGCTCGTCGGTAATTCAATTAAGAAAACCTTTTAAACGCATATTATAACACATCGAAATGGGCATCGCTGAAAATAGAACCGCGCCGGCAATAGAATTCTATAAAAATGGATAAAATCACGATGCATTTAATCCAATACGAATTTATTGCCTCATCATTATCGCTGCTATTATTAGCGACAGAAAAAAAGGCCTCGTGATGCATTAAGAAAGAGTATTGTAATCTCGTAATCTAATTAAAATGCATTGTTGGAAATCTCCTAGTCAAACACACATTTAGTTAAATTAATTTATACGAATGAATGATTTTCTGAGTTATTTTTCTATCGATAATCTGTCATGTGCAGTCCTGATATTGCGTAAAAGTCGGTAAAAAATAGTTGCATAATATACTTCATATACATAATTCAATACGAAAGCAAGTCACTTTCAAGTAATACAAAAAAATATGTACGAATCCAATATCTAAAACCTTAAAAACGTAACAATCTTATCTAATATAGTAAGTACAAGGTAGCTATAGTCGGTATTTTATTAACAAATTAACAGCGTGCCATTTTATCTACATATCGTTCGTATGTAGATAAGCTTAAATAACAAACGGGTTCTTAAGAACCGACTCATTAAAAACTTTGTACTTTTTAATTTTGCACACAGCGCTGAAATCCGATACGGCGATTATATCGCTTATTCGATGGTTATTAGAACGTTGATATGTAATATAAGTTTATTACATATGTACAAGGTGTTCCAAAAGAAAATTGTTTATAACCACGATATCTTGGTATCACACTGTATAAACTAATATAAAGTAGCTGTTATTAGGACGGTCGTGCTACGATTTTATTAAATAATAAAATCCTGTAATATCATGATAGACATGTTGTAGTAAAAAAGACATTAGGTTGTGTTGATAGTAAATTTGATATCAACAAACAAGGTGATTGATTAGTATTGTAAATTCGCCCTGTAGACAAACGTAATGTTCGTAAACTAACACTAAACAGAAAGTTCAAAGTTCTCGCCGGCATTCTTACATACATATTGGCCCACTTTTGTTATTGATTTTTGTGGTTGCGACCCCAACTGAAATCCACTGCCATGTTTTTAATAATAACATCACATTTATACGTGCATGTCGTCCCTTTCTGGCGTACAATCGTAAGTGTATACGTTTCGAATTTATAATAAGCAATGAAAGTACAGAATTTTCGAAACGTTCGTTATCATTACGACCGTTTAAAATTCAATTCGAGCGTGCCGGTGAATTTATAGGAAAAAAAAAGGCGAAGATAACGTTGCCAGCGTACTTTTCCCGATATTCCTTTGCAATAAATCAATTTCAATAATTAAAAATTAATTTTATGTAGTAGCGCATTTATTGCTCGTTCGGCGAATTTTATGTTCCCATTGTTTGCGGAATAGGCGTGATTTGGCAAGTCGATGGGAAAAATTTGTGGACTTACGTTAGAGCGTTTTTCCTTGGCATCTTGGAAAGTCGAAAAAATTTATGACGTCTCGAACCTGCTTGGAATATTTTAATTATAACCATAGTATTAGCTCTGTTTGCGAAATCGGTACAAACTGTTTGATAAACTGGTCTATTCATAGTGTGGTGGATTCGTTTTAATGGCTACTCCAGCTTATACAACAAACATTTTGCATAATATAGTACGCTGGAAACGATAATTGCATAATTAAAAGCCGTTTACACTAATCAATCAAACATTGATTATTGGATTCCAGTTGATACAACTGAAGCTGCACTGTGGTGTAGTTTGATGGTGAATATTGCATGAATTTCTTACACCAATTCCATAAGGATCAATCGTTGTAAATTCGCGATTTGCATCTAAAATTTCACGTTAAAACGTCAATTATCGCTATATTTATTGAGGGTTTTGCTGGATTTATGTTCCCTTACTAACGACTAAGATTTATTCATTTTCTTGCAAATGCATCGAATTTTTCCCGTCAATCAACTCGAATTTCGAATAAATTTGGAATTAATTCGTGATGCAAACTCATGTATTGGCAGACTGACTTTTTTATGTAAGTTATATAAAGTGAGAAATGGACTAAAAATGGCTTCCGTGACTCTGTGTGTAGGCATTACATGGTTTAAAAATTTAATAATTTTAATGCTTATATACGAGAGTAGTTTAGAGTAGGGCACACATTTTGTATCGATTCAAATTTATTTTTCAACTTACAATATGTAGGCCACAATATCATTACATTAGTCGATATTATTTAACCAATTCAATTACCTTTAATTATATAATCTTCGTTTACTAAATTTGAAGCAATTTTCAACATAATTTCCGGCTCAAAAATCTGGCACTCATTTTCTTAAATATCCCCAAATAACCAATAATTGATCTCTTTCTATCATTTATTATCTTTGAACCAGATATCTAATCGTACAGCGACGTAACGTGATCAATATCAAACTCATCTATGTATTGGTATTAAATTTTCAGGCGGTCCAATTTTTGGATTTTTCATAATTGACTACTTTAGAGATTAAATGTACAATTGGTTATTACTGGATCAATAAATAACTGCTTCAATCACGTTGCGTCAGCAGAGTAAAAAATGTAATATCTGGGACAGCAGGAATACGAAATTAACAATTATGTGTTGATGCACCAAGTATCGAGTTTGAGCAAATCTGAGGCATATGGTTGAGGTATATTTTTATGATTAAATAGGAAAGTTATATAATCATTCACACGAGGTACTTCCCATCCAAAAAATCATTACGTAGAAAATACACGAGTAAAATTTCATAGCGATTATTGCAAATTGACCTACGGCAATCCAGTAAGTACATATTTGCAAATGGAAATATGCGCTGTAAATGCTCTTATCGCGCTGATAACGAAATTAATTAAAAATTACCGACTTCGTGTAATTAAAATTTAAAATTTTCCTTATCCTACCTTACATTAACTAATATGTAAGCGTGTATGAAGGTTTTTTTTGTTAAATATTACCAATATGCATCGGTAGTTTTTATTTTAAAATGGTACTTTCGAATTTTTTGCTAAAATTTTATAAAACCAATATTGTTTTATGGCTTTACTCCACACACAAACATTTTAACACAAAACAAAGCATAACACCGGTGCAATTAATTATAGTGAGTAAGCAATTTTGTTATTTGATGAGCTTCGAATTTGCTATTTACATTTATGGAACACCCTGTAAATCTAATTTAATACCTATTTTTCTAATAAAATTATAAGCGAAACAAAAAAAAAATAAAATAGCGCATACATACCTTTTTCTGACACATAAAAATCATTACGAAATATTGCTCTTTTCGTAAATTATAAAAAATACTTTTCTTTAACCAGTGAAAGCTTCCATCCCATTAAAAATGTGTTATGGACACCATACGTAACATTATCTGCATAACTATGTGTTCCACGAATTTTCGTAGAGCGAAAAATAATTACTCATAAGCAGGAAGAAATAATAACCTGTATTTTTTAACTGCTCGTTTAAATTTCGATTAAAAACAATCCATAACGATGCCTTTGTTAGATAATTGGAATCATACTTATTAATAGAATGTGCAATTACGAACAAGAGAAATATTTCGTAATAATCAGGCGACGCCAAAAAAAAAATGTTACTAAAAAAATCGGTGCTCAAATGACACCTTTGCAATCAATAAAATAAAAACAGACAACAAAAAAGTTTAGTTAAATGTTTATTAAAAAAATATATTATCACAGTTACAATGGTGAGTGTACCTACTAGACAGCTAGTGCTAAAATGTCAGATGATCGAACAAAGTACAGGTATTTGGCGAATCTATTAAAAGCGTTCTTCACACATCGAAGTTGCTAATTGTTTATTATCTTTACATTAATTTATTGGAGAAAAATCTGATCAGCTTTCAAAGACTCGCCAAGGTACATAAAGGAGCAAAAACAGCGTATTTAGCGCAGCAAGCAAAAAATAGCAGAACGATTATTTATTTTTTCATATAAAAAAAATATATTTTCTTAACGTGTCGCGAAAAGAGTGGAAAATTAATTTAGCCTTTTAGATGAGATTACGACTGACCTACTTCGTGATGATAATAAATCTTGTAGGTATATTTGAATTTCTGATTAGAGCTAGATTTGATAAACGATTAGCAAGGCAAAATAGGCAAAAATTTTAATTCACGAAGATAACAATCGGCTAAAGCAAAATCGAACTACGCCCTTTTTTCGAATGCGAAATTAGCAGTTTTCGATTTTACTAGGAGATCGAAAAATTGGGTCAACTTACTTACACAGCAATCTTAATTAACGTTAAGTATATTAGAAAACAATAAATGTTAGTCAACAAATGATCGTCCTGATAATGACGTAAAAAATAAAACAAAAAAAATGCTAAACTAGCTTTGGCAAAGGGCATCACAGTAAAAAAAAACCAACAACAAAACAAAACGGTGCTCATATGGCAAAAGTGGCACACGTACACATTACCTGATAAGGCAGCATTTCTCTAGCTTCATCCATGTTGGTGATTTCGAACGTGGGTGGTTGAGGAAACGGTCCTTTCCCTGGATACGAAGTACTTCTGCGAAATTTAACTGGCGAAATGACCTGCTGTTGATTAAAAGTGGGACTAGGTTTCCGACCGGCCGCAAGTCCCACTCCCATTTGTTGCAAGGGTGTCAAATTCGGTACGCTACGACCGCGATTCCATACGGAAGAATTACCCGGCGACCAGTTCTGACCCGGAGGATTGGCCCAAGAACCGTATCCTTTATAAAGCGGATGATTCGAAAGGGACTGTTGCCTCGCCATGTTAGGGGGAAAGTTATGACTAGCTGTGATGGCCCTTCGACCTTGGTTCACGTGGTTCTGATTCAAGTTGTTGCCGCCCCCGCCAGCACCGAACAACTGCTGCTGGGTGGGCGAAGAGAAATTCTGGAAACCCATCCCGCCGTTGACGTTCGTGAAATTCGGAGCGTAACCATCCTCGATAGCGGTCGACCACAGTGCACCAGCTGGCGTGCTGGCTTCGGCCGAATGGAAGAGCGGCTGCAACGATGGCACCGTTTTCGCGTTCAATTCTTTCGGTAGATCGTTAACGGAGTTACCGCAGTCCTTCGAGGCCGCGACGGCCGCCGCTACAGCGGCCGATACGTTCTTATCCAGGCCGATGGACGACGTCGATACAGACGAAGGCGATGTGACCAGTTCTTCGGCGCTGACGCCGGCGATGGAGGACACCGTGGGGGCCGATTTCTCGGATATGGACATCGAAACCGAGAGGTCATCTTGCATCGTCGGGTTGTAGCCCTTCGGCGAGCCGTCTCGACCGACGGTGACGGAATTAGAATTTCCACTATTCGCGTTCGAATTCGACGTCGACGAAGACGTCGTAGGTGTGGTGTAGAATAACGTCGTCGGGTTGCTTTTGGCCGAATTCACAGATATCTCCACAACACTCAAACCGATGTTTGCATTCGTATTAGCACTAGAACTAAACTCCCCCATGAGTATACGTCACTGACTAGAGGTAGAGGTCGAGCACGGTGTCCCGTATCTGTATCTGCGTTATGTCATATACATACACCCGTCTGAACGTGAACACACAACCAGTGAACCACCAGCCTACATTCATGTTAGTGTCATTGGTTTGCATGGAGGACCGCGATCCACGATCTACGAGGACGTACGATCCGTCTCGACGCTCGACGAATATACCCTATCTCTATACACTATACGGACCTGCCAAAGATTGCATCGCCTGAGCTTGCGCCACCTAACTAATTTCTTCTTCCGTTTTTCCTAGTCCAGGAAAATCCTGATATTTTATACAATTTTTCCTTCTACCATCACTCAAATCAACACGAAAATCCTTTAACTAAATATATTCGTTACAACAAACATTTATCGACTCGTACAATTACTCCAAAATTCAACAAATATTTGCCCCGAAAATAATTTACCGAACGAATTTGAACCAAATTAAAATTACCTCTCTAATAGAATCGCAAAAACTATCAAAATTCCTGCTTTTAAACAAAAATTTCCTAGTTTACGAACTTAGAAACGCGAAAATGACGTCTAAACAGGAAGTTCTAAATTTCCTGCGAAATGCACCGGATCATTTTCCTGCTGACGTATTACTATACTCCTGCTTGCGCACGCACTACGATCGAACAGCTGATGACGACACATTTATGGAGTATGGAGCAATACAACACTGTTTGTAAATAACCTTAAAGGATTCTGCCAGAGGGAGCCACATCACTGGGAATATATTGGCATTTCAATCTTCCCCACCATGGAAACTTATTTTTACAGCTCGATGATTGACGAAAACTTGGCGAAATGGAATCGACGAAAAATCGCCAGGAATTAACCGAAACGAAACCGTGGAACGCTGGAAAAGGACTGTTTTTCGTCCTGTACCAATTGTAGGTTAATCGATAAGGACTTTTATGTAATAGGGCACAGGTCGTGTATTATTAAGCAACGCCGGAACCTAATTATTTTTTCATAAATCGCTTTTTTCTTTAGTTTCGTTAGTTTCTTTAGTAACCATTTCGCTTGAAACTTCTAATATCCGATAAAAAAAAGTTTTGGAACATACTTAAAATATCGATTTCAATTCCTCCGTTTCATTTTTAGATGCTTTCAAGCAATTATCTTTAGCACAAAACATGTGACAATGTTAAAATTAAAAACATGTAAAATAAAAATAGAGCAGAAGCTTGGAAAGTGCCAAAATCTCCGAGATATTAATAGAGGGTTCTTGGTTTTTCTTATAAAAATCTCCTAAAAATACAGCCAAATTAATGCTACTTATGCAGCTTATAAGCACATTTATGTAACTAGGCTAAATGAGCCATTAGAGATAATTCTATATTAAGATTGTACGAAGTGATATATTCATACAATACAATACAATTTACCCCCTACGCCTATGGTCGCTTTGTGGGAGAAACATCTATTTACAGCGTAAAATTAAAGGTATATAATGTGCTGCATAACACAGTTATGTAACTGTATAATCTTAGGGATGATTCAGTCAATATAACATGACCATGAGCTAGACAAGTTGATTACATTTTATTCAAGTAAAATTAGTTGTAGTAAAATGGCGATTTACTAGTAGGAAGGGTACATTAAGAGAGGGAATTTGAGGAATTCATGTTAAATCAAATCTCAACGCATAAATGTATAATAAATATATTTAAACATCCATAAAAGTTACAATATATAATATAAAACGGTTTCAGATTCAAACGCTAAAGAGGCATTCAATTTGGCTGGGTTACATTAGATTATTTGTTTAAGAATCTCATCTTGTAAGGCAATATTCATAAAAACATTTTATATGGTAAGAGCAGAAGAGAAATATATGGATACCATTTAATTTGATCATCCGATAGTTTTTTTCTCACATCCAACATACTGAAGTTTCTTCGTGAGTTTTGACTAGATGGAGTATATTACTTATGAGAAAAAAAAACTAATAACAATGCTTATACACGCTAGTAGCAAGGCACTTTCATTAAACAGCTTAAGACTTTTGATTACACGACGAGAAGACATTTATCTTAACACGAAAATGAAGCAGATTAAATCAAACTTATGCTACCTATTAAGTTACAGTATAGAAAAAAATAATTGCTAGCAGCCAAAACAAGTAACTCGTGTGCGAAGTTTCAATGTAAAAAATGAAAAACGTATACATAAGAGACATATTCGATAATGTTTATAGCTTTAAAAATACTTATAAAAATCTAAAAGCTAAAAAGAGAGCCGGCGAAATATAATCTACGAGTAAAATAGTTCAAGACAATAAGTATTCGAGATTTAAAATCTGTAAAAAATGTCTTTTGTAACAATACGTATAGTTGCAAATATCGCAATATTCCACAAAAAGCCGCCACCTCGAGAAACAAAAAAGTAATATCCAATAATATAAGGGGTGCAACAAAACTTAAAACTACAAATAAAAAACGTTCGATCCAACTTGGAGTAAGAAGTCAAAGTAAATAACACTCTAAGAATTATTCTTTTGACTCGTCTCGAAGAACATAGCGTCCTACAACAAAAAAATAACACAGTTAATACATAATAAACGAATCGAGTAATATACAACACTTACAATAAGGAAGCAAGCGCCCAGCATAACAGCCTTCATTCTCACGTCCAAATCCATGGGGAAAGTGATACCGAAGTAATCGGTATCAGTGAACATCTCCCTCATCAACCCCGACCATTGCTTGGAGATCTTCCCCACTTGCACGGCACCGTCGCCGGACATGATTTTGAATTCCACGTCGCCGCAGATGCTCCACGTGCACAGGGGACCTTCTATTCTCAGCACGGTGTCGCCGCTGGCGTTCTTCAAGGCGAAGCTCGGGCAGAATAAGCTCCATTCCTGCTCCACCGTGCCGCAAATGGAGCCGGGCGGCGCGGACACCTCCATGCTCTAACGAAAAGACACACGAAATCGTTCGGCTTCAGGTGAAGGTGGTAAACACTCACCTGCAGGCAGCAGGGGAAGCAGCAGGAGTCGCAAGCGAGCGGTCTGTGCAGGTGCATGACTTCGTTCTTGTAGTTGTCCAGGATTTTCATGTCGAACGGCCTGAGGGGGCCGCAGCAGTTCCTCGTCAGGCAGTCCGAGTCCTCGACGGCGTAGAATACTTTTTGTCCTAAATTATTTTTTACCGTAAACTTATTTTGGGTTTCGAAGCCGGTGAGAGCTGGAAGAGAAAGCGGGTTGTTTATTTGGACATAACGATTCCTGCTAAAATTGCGTTGAGGAATTCTTGGCTCTGTTTCAAAGGTGCACCTTCCTGTGCGACCGGTTTTGATACTTGATTTAATTTACTGCTGCGGTCTAAAAACGGATAATACCGAAGCATTTTTTTTGGAAAATTACCTTCTAAAACTTCGACTTTTTGTTGTACTAGCAGTTGATCAATCATAGTAAGGTATTCCAAGCCTGGCGGACAGTTCGGTATGCCTTGAGGCATATTCATCCAGCCACCTGTAAAAAAAATAATTTCCATAAAATGAGAACGTTTTATTGCGCAAAAGAGGAAAATATAGCTTCATTAAAAAGGTACAGTCAATGTTTTTACAGGATTATGTGTGTTTGAATTAGATATAAACAATGTCGTAATTTATGGGTTTTTTTTAGTTGTTAACACAATGGAGCACAAACATTGAACGTTATTTAAACGGTATTAAACAGGTGATAAACCGAAGTATGATACAAAAGAAATTAAATTAACGCATTAAAATATTAGTTGATAAATTAGAGAAAAATATAACGCTTAGATTCAATTAAAATTTCCAATGTACATAAACAACTCGGGACGCCATACATTATCTCTAATCGGGTTTTTGAACTTGATTAAAAGAGTATATTTTTACTCTCTGCTTCGTGGTGTCGAAATATCATTCAAAAATCGCTTTAAATTTACCAAAATTTAGTTTTACCTTTGTTCCTCCTCCGTGTAGAACTTGAAATACCCCTTGTTCTTGGGATTTTTCTTCTTGAAAAATTTTTTCAGCCTCTTAAAGAGCTTGTGCGGCTTGAATTTTAACGCACATTTGAATTCCGGCATATTTACTCACTGAATTTGCCTCTTGTGCGTTGTCAGCCGAGACGACAGACCTTATTGAGCACGTTAAAAATTTTTTGTTTAAAAATAAAATGTAACCGTCTTATCTAATAACATTTTGTTCTCATGTATCTACAGCAAACATTATTGTTATCTTTTTAATAACAAGAGTAAATGGTTCTTAAATATATCGGAACGTCGCTTTTGTATCCAACGGTTGTTTTCAAAATATCTTTAATAACTTTTTAAAGAAACGATAAGAGGTTGTGATAAGAAGAAGGGCTTAAAGCGATGTGATAAAGTGAGAATTACAGCTTCATTTTTTGCATAGAAGATTTTATTAATGAATTAATTTTATTTATAGATGTAATTAATACTCATAAATTACACGCCAATGGATTAGTACCCGCAAGTAATCAAGGTTCAAATTAAATCACCTCTATAAAAGGACTCGTTAGAAGTATTATTGTAATACAAACAGAATAATATTATCTTCGGTGTACTTTTTAATAAAATAATATAAATACATCTGCAACTATGGAAATATTTTTGAAATCAAGTATGTAGGTTGCACTATCTACAGTGGACAAAAACAAAATTAGTAAACATTTTTATCGTATTTACAACTAATTTAGTTTCGTTCGAAGCACTGCAAGAGAAGCAGTTCAAATCAATACGAAAGTCCTATTAGTAATTACCTATTTAGAGAGTGAAATTCGAAACAGTTACAAAACATTTACATATTTACAATGAGTAATTAGTAATTAGTACAAACCTGCTGGTCCTCCGGGTTGATTGGTAATGGGCCCTCCATAGCCTCCGGGTGGAGGGTACTGTCCTGGAGGTGGCTGGTAGCCCTGAGCAGGTGGGCCATATCCTTGGGGTGGAGGCCCGTAACCAGGAGCAGTGGGCGTTGGATAACCGGGTGCTGGCGCCGGAGGATAATTACCTACAAACAAATCGTTATAAAACCATTATTAACGAATAAAATAATTGTCTTACTGTTGTAAGGTGTTGGATACGAACCGGGTTGATGGTAGGCCATCTTTCGATTGAATTATTTGTAAATAGCAAACGAATGAATTTTTTCCAAGTGGAATGAAGACCCACCTACTATCTCTGAATCATTTATTAGATAATGAGAATAACAAGATGTAGTTTTGGTTTTAAGTACCAGAAATTGTTGTAAAAATGAACAAACTGCTATTTATAGTAGGCCAGGTTATTTTAGTGTACTCTCTAGTCTCTAACACTGAACAAATGAAGTCACACACGCAAAATACAAATCACAGGGATTGACACAAAAAAAACAAAATAATACCAAATCTTCTTCTTTTCTACTATCTCAAATATTTATTGACTGTATGCCCGAATATACCATGATAAATATAATATTGAATAAGAAGAATTCTCAACGAAGCATGGAACACAAACTTTATTTTGTATTTGTGCATTTGTGACATTTGCATAACAGTAAGCGATGATTGAAAAATGAATGTCAAGCCATCGCTTCATAGATGACGCTCTAAATTTTTATATTTTTTTGCAAATTTCTTGTATTTTTTTTATAAATTTATGAATATTCGTTGATGATAATTGTTGCAAAAAATTCGTGGTGATTGTGAAGCAGTGACAGCTCGAAGGTGGTGGTGGAGAAATTAGATAATTGACTAAATAAGTAAGTGATTTACAATTTAGTTACATTTTTAAAATATTACCAACTCTAATTTAAAAAGCGTTATTCTACAAGTATTAGGAAACGTAATATCGTGTTCTTTTTTTAATAAAAATACTTACAATTGTTAGGTATTTAATTTGAAAAAAACAGCGCCATCTGTTAGTAAATGTTTTAAATTGATAGGTAGTTTTATGAATGAAAATGTGGAAGCGTAGATGGCATGAGCCGTTTATAAATGAATGATGAATTTGGCGAAATGCGCAAGTGCCGTGATATGTTGTAGTGGTAGAATATCCCCATCCTGCATGAACCGAAAACCGACTGGCCCTCGTGGCTGCACGATCGTTTAGGAAAACATTATGAGAGTGTTCACTAAGATGGCGAAACGTTGAGTTGTATTGTATATAAATTGAGATGGAGTGGAGAAATATTGCAAGTGTCGTCGTTAGGTGTATCCGCAATCCCGTAGTGAACAAACTGATAGTGAATATAAAGGATAATTAGCGTAGAAAGCCGATCAAAAATGCGTGAATTTAAAGTAGTTGTTCTCGGATCGGGTGGGGTTGGGAAAAGTGCATTAACTGTTCAATTCGTATCTGGTTGCTTCATGGAAAAATACGATCCGACCATTGAAGACTTCTATCGCAAGGAAATCGAGGTAGACAATAGTCCGTGTGTGTTAGAAATCCTAGACACCGCAGGTACCGAACAGTTCGCCAGCATGCGCGACCTCTATATAAAGAATGGACAGGGTTTTGTCGTAGTGTACAGTTTAACAAATCACCAAACCTTCCAAGACATCCGCCCCATGAAGGATTTAATTACCAGAGTGAAAGGGACAGAACGGGTCCCTATCCTCCTAGTCGCTAACAAGGTGGACCTGGAACACCAGAGAGAAGTAGACTATGCCGAAGGAAATGTCCTTTCCCAGCAATGGGGATGTCCTTTCATCGAGGCGAGTGCAAAGAACAAGACCAATGTGAACGAGGTATTCGCCGAAATTGTCCGCGAAATGAACTTTAGTCCAGAAAAAGAGAAAAAAAGTTATTGTTGGTGTACTGTGCTCTAATAACGGCCTCTTTTATATATCTTTTTTTTTGTTTAATTACAATTATTTCACTTCTATCTTCAATCTGTATAGTTAATGTACCATCTACAATTCCACGATTCTGCGATTTTTTAATAATAATTAGTTGTTGTTGTTGTTGGGAACAATGACACTTGCTTTGTGTTAACTGTGAATGCTAAACTGATCATCTCTCGTCATAATCTCAATTTCGAATTTCAACCTATCTGGTCTGTGTGCAGTATGCTGGTCGGTATCCAGTAACATTAATTTAAGTATTCAGTTTAGCACTGTGAACTGTTATGGATTTATCTATGTAAATGCTCATTCTAGTATACTTGAAAAATTGCTTACAAGTGCACGATATTCTATATTTTTATACATTGAACAAAAAATCTTGGAAATATTGCATAAAAAATAATGTATTTTATTTACTAGTTTTTTAAACTGAACCATATCTACAGTAAGATCTAATGATATAGTGCCTGAAGAGAAAATTTGCAAGTTATGGATAAAAGAACATGGATGGCGGTACTTCTGTCGGCCTAAAAAGTACTTTTTCCAATTGGGGCCTCCCAGTGTATATTCACAATTGGAAAAATATTAAGTCGAGCTCATTCTGTATATATTATAGCAATTTTATCAAAGATCTGTGTTTGTTACATAGGAACTTTTTTCAATCAAAAAAGTGATGTGTGCTTGAAGATGCGTGCCTGTTATAACTAATACATGTTTTTGTAATGAAATGTTGCTGATAGAGTGTGTGTTCTGAGAGCCAAAAAGGATTTGTGATATATACGTATTATAATAAAGTTAAGTGGAAAAGTTGATATTTTTTTTAATTATAATCTCCACAACAAACGTTTGTACTCTATCATTATACTGTTCATATATTTATCTTGACCCTCATGTAGCCGATAATCTACTTTTAATCGAATATCCAATTCGCCTTTTATAAATTCCATGGTTAAGAATGTTTTCAAGGAAACAATATATTATGTATCTTAAATTATCTGGAAACCTCAGAATTATTTTTAAACGAATGATTAAAATTCATTCCCGTTTTGCCAATTAATTAGCAACCATTTTATTTTTATAATGATTCATATAAAAAACAAATAAGCTAAGTATATGAAGATTATTATCAATATTTTTTGCTTCGCTTTATAATCCAGGTTTATTGTGTTTCTGATGTTTTCAACGTTACATCACGATTTGTTATCAGTGTTTAGATACTGAATACCTTTTATAACAAATTTATTGTCCAGAGAAAATTGTAATTTATAATTCAAAGATTACTTTATTTAACTACTAAAATAAAATAATGATACTTGAATGACCCATTTAGACAAATATTAAATGTCTTTTTTTATCAGTGATTAATTATTAAACTTATCATTAATTTTTATTATTTCATTACTTGAGTTCAAAGAAAAGGTAAGTGAAATGTATTTTATTTTACACGAACCACAAGCACCTAGAAACCAAAAAAATAAATATCATGGTGGTAGTATAGGTGCTAAAAAGCCGAATTCCACTAATAGCATTCAAATTGCTCTTTCATTTAGCGTTCGCTCGCTATTAAAGTCCAATGAAAATTTCAAAGCGTTCATTTTCAGTAGAAAATTCAGAATTTGTAAATATAATTATCGTTAAACTTTGATTGATTTACTGCAAGTTTGTCGAAAATAAATTCATCCAATTTGACCTTAATTTTACACGTGGTGCTCAAGGTGAACCCAATAGAAAAAAGTGTGCCGAGGAGAATATCTGCTATTTTTCTTGATTACTAATTACCATATATTTGAACATCTTGCGACTCGAAGGTCGAACATTTACCCCTAAATTCTCTCGAATATCCTTCAACAAGGGTAGAGATGAATTTTTGCATTCGAGTAACAATTTTCGTGGAATCCAGCGCCCCTTCGAAGGCGATGCAAACAAAAACCAAAACCGTCGTCTGCAGGAAGTCGGATTTTCGAGCGATTTCGAGCAATTTCAAGTGAATCATAAAAACGGAACGCCGCGACTGGCGAAGACGGCCTTTGTGCTGCGTTCGAATTCGTAACGCCATCGGTTCGCAATGATACACTCGACTTCGGGTTATTGTATAAACAAATTTTTGTGAATGCCCATCCCTCGGCCGATCGAAATGCGAAGAGAAAACTTTTCTTCCAGCCTACGCCGACTCTTTGCTAATCGCTACATAATATACATGTTAAAAAAATCCGAATTTGGAAGTTAACGACGCGGCATTTACAATAATTATGTAAGAACAAGTTTTGAGATATTACATTACTTTAGGCTAATCAAGACATACTTTCAGGATGCTTGATTTGTTTAACTTTCTGCTGAATACCTACATCTAATTTTTCCCTATTACATTTGTTAGTTTTGTAATAAAATACCTTCAAATTGAGAGGTGATAAACGAGTTAACACCATTTGTATGATATGGCAAAAATACCTACTAAGTAAACGCAATTTTATAACTAATAAATTTTGCGTATAGGAAACGATATGAGGCATGACATAATTTACAAAATTCATATCGGTAATATCACGTCGTAAAAACAATCTTCAATCTTCTTTATTTATTTTATTTACCCACGAATTTCATTCTTAAAACATACAGAAGTGTATTTGTTGATCTAATGTAGGCCAGTTTTGGGCAGATGTTGGATTTATAAACATATTCCTCAAACCACTAAGAAGAATCATTGGGTAATAAGGGATCCCTTTCCAAAAAATGCTAATGAAAAAATTCTGATTCCGTACCTACTCGCTAAATGCAAATTAATGTATACGATGAACTTTCTCCGGCGAATTGGGACAAAGGAAAGAACGATGTAATTATTGCTCAGAAAATGTTCATCATAAATTAGCCGAGGCAGGTAATTTTCCCCGAAAATACAGGTTGAATCCCTCGGGATTTCCACTGCCCCTAGCCTTATCGATAAATTTGATTTATCTTAAATTTACATACCGCATTTATTTGCATGGAAACCGCGCCCAAATTAAAAAATGAAATAGTATCGATCAAACCAGATTCGAGAATACTCTAAATTATAGAATAAGTATTATTTAAGTGGCGTAATATTTATACTTGACATCGTTGTTTGGAATTCACTTCTGTTTGCCTTGGAATTGTTCAAATAATACAACTTCCTACTATATCTACAACTGCATTTGAGAATTAATTGGCATTGTTTCGAAAATTATTATAACATAAAATTCGATAAATAATTTCGCTAGTTCTCGACAATTACGAGCAAAATGATTCACCGCTTTATCAGTACGATACGTTTATTATAATAATCTTCCACTAGATTATTTCATATTCATCCTACGGGCATTGCGCGCGTTTATCCGCTATTACAATAAACGAAAATTAATTTTCATTATAACAAAATTCCTCTACATCGATAGGTACTCAGGAAACGTTTGCCATGTATCTAAAAATGACATTTTTCGCTTTATCTTGCCGTTAACAACTCGTTTAAAAATGACTCAGACATAACATCAAGTTCCTATGCGATTATTAACGAGTTGTAAATGCAGCAATGCGGTTTTTTCCACTTAACCACTATTAAGGATTTATTTTAAACTAATATTACAGTGATGAAATTTAAACAGAAACGTCTCGACCACTACAAGAAGCCATCTTAAACATTTCTCTTAC
Organism: Phyllotreta striolata; assembly: GCA_918026865.1. Classification (NCBI taxonomy): domain Eukaryota; kingdom Metazoa; phylum Arthropoda; class Insecta; order Coleoptera; family Chrysomelidae; genus Phyllotreta; species Phyllotreta striolata. Next base: position 4,405,830 of record OU900103.1, on the reverse strand, counting down.
AAATACATTTGCAAGGAACATTTTCAATGCCTTGTCGATGAATTAACAAAAGTGAGTAAATGAATGTATTTAATTAAAACTACCACCTCCAGAAAGTCCCTGGGTAGAATCAATAAGGAAGCCGGGAAGTTAATAATGGAATAGAAAGCTCTGAATTGGGTAGAAATTCGACAGATTCGTTCAAAGTAAAGTAAAGTAAAGCAAAGCGAACGTTGCATTTGATTATGCTAAAATGTTTACTGTCCTTTATGAAGTTCCAACTTTGGATGTTCGGTAGGTACATACATACATACATACAGTGCGAGTACAAAGAACGCAAATGCGGTTGGAGTACGAAAGTCCTTTGCGCAATTTAAATATAGCTTTTACGTTGACGGGTTTATTAAATCTGCGTCTACAGGGAAGGACTTGCGATGTTCTAATGCAATCGCTTTGATGTATTTAATATTAAAGGTAAATTGCATGCAGTCTTACCTCGGTTTCTCTGCGGATAGAACGGAGATAATTGCAGCGAGTAATCGCAATTAGCAGAGTAGGGATATTTTATGAAATTTTAGTAGGTGTTTACACATATGCTGTAAGTGTAAGTACATACGCTTGTGCATACGACATACAGCACAGTTGTATTGTAAGTACGCTTGAGCCCGTTACGGTATACAGCCTTGGCCAAGGCTATCGTGTGAGAATTTTTTTACATGTATTCACGTACACACACACACACTTGGCAGTAAACATTTTACCCAATATAATACTTTATGCTAAATTGGAATATCTAAAATCCAATTAGGCACAATTTTTCTACAATCGACATTTAAAGTTTTAAAGGAAGCCGGCAAGGTCAATGGACTATAATAAATTGATAAAGATTATCACTGCTTTCAAATTCAGTATTCAACTTTGTATGCGTACACGGCAAACCTTTCACAAGGTTCCAGTGATTCCTGTGCGACAAACTTTTTTCCTCAAAACGGCCAATAACAGAAAAACTGAACAATGGCAGCACGCAAAGAGAACTTAAACTATTTTAGCGTGTCACACCAACGTTTTCTCTAAAAACACGCACTGCTTGTGTTATGTACGGGTTTTTTTCTATTATTTATAGAGCTATATGAGAAAAAGGTGGTCATTCCACGTAACATGCGAATTTGTGTAGCGCACAGCACAGTTCGAAGTGAATGTGCCAATTTAATGGCACATTAAATTCATAGCGTTGCTCATTTGACCTTGGCGGCTTTGGTTATTCCTGTCGATTTGTATGTAAGGTTTTCTACTGGGTTAAAATCAGGAAACCACAATAGTGATATTTTAGTACATCCCGTTATATTTCGTTTTCTTTCGCTTCGTGTCCTTACAGATTTTTTTTAAATTTAATCCAGATCCAAATAACAAAGAGACATTCTACCCTGCCGGTGTTTTTTGTCCGCTATGTGCTCGCAGGATTCTTTGTATCCGATTTGTTATTTCAGGATTTTGCTGGTACAAAACGAAATTTCCAATTTGCTTGTGTTGACATTTCATTTTTCATAAATATGGAATTTTGCCTTTTTCCAGATCGGATAAAAAGTAGGCATCATTTTTTTTTTCGACGCGAAAAATTGTTTTACGGTTAACATGCAAATTTGCTGTACGGTGTTTTTTTGTATACGTAATTGTGTACTCATCTTCTAGCATTTATTTCTTATATACGAAGAAAGTTGCGTTGGCATGCAAAATCAATTTAATAAAATATATAATTAACGTAAAAATGTGGGTACTTATACCCATTACGTGCTAAGCAAAGTAAAAACCTGATTGGATTGACTTAATGTACGCAATGACTACCTGCAGTTATAAAAAGAGTTAATTATTTAAAAAAAATATATAGAAAAAGAGATAAATCTCGAAGTTTTTCCCACTTTTTCTTATTATGTGAACAATCCAATTGCAATATCATGTACATACATAAATGATTTGCTGTTTCGAGATGACCGATAATTCAAACACGACGTTAAATGGTTAAATATCGATTTGAGGCAATTTATTAATTAATTAAATGACGTACTTGCAGAAAGTATTTGTTGTTAATTTATAAGCAAAACATTGTCACATTTAAACAATATACATTGTTCATTTCGATTCTCGCGAATTGACTATCACGTGGAGTCGAAAGTAAACTATTAACTTTATCTCAATCATGTGACTAATAAATGCTTATTATAAGTAGTGAGTAGCAATTAATATAGTTGTTATGTAGCGGAAGGCTTTGAAAAATATTCTTTTAAACAAATTATCAATTTTTTACGGGGCGGCTTTGCGTAATTAACGATTTTGGGAAGGAAAACTATATTGAATGAAAGGGAAACAGAAATTGTAATCGAGCATTTTAATTTAACTTGGCTAATTACTTTCTGAAACTCATTTGCATGAAGTTGTGGACAACGGTCAGGGCACCGAGGGTGCCAAAACAAACCGTTTTCTACGTTGGTAAAACCAATTTATTAACGGCATGTAAACAGTCCGCGCTATTATCTCATCGATCAAAATTGAATTAAATTCGATTTTATTTTTAAACGCTGAAAATCGAACGGGTAATTCGGTAGTTTCGTAGCTTTTTGATTCAATGTGATATTCCGCTGGATTTTTCAAATGAATGAACTCGGTGCTCTATTTATAGATAACAATGGCTCTTCGGATTTATCCAAACCCTGTATTCAGATATTATCAGTGTTAAAAACGTATGTGCATACGTTCCATTTGTCCTGTTATTACCGAGCATTATGCAAGTATGAAAGCCATTACGGGGAAAGAGATTTCAGCGCACTTTCCTGGGATCAGAGGTTAAAAAAATTTCCGGATTCGAACTCACCAGACCCGAATTAGCCAGAATCGATAGTATCGTCTGCACGGAGTTTTTTCTGTACAACCCATTTTACCCTACGGGGGTTATAACCCCGTATATCCTCGTTAGAACTCAATATATGAGGACATTATTTAAAAAGGGTAAATGCGCTAAAAATAAATGCCCCTAAGATCGCCCTGTAGGCTATTCGAATACCCATGGTCTGCCTAAATTCTCTTTCGATAAAATTAAAGAGTTAAGGCGTTTAAATTTAAAACAGAAACCGATCGCATTATGACGATGGAAATTATTGAAGTCAGTAAACCTATTATTTATTTTAATATCAGAATCATCGGATTAATTTAAAAATAACTACCAAAACGTCTTCTGAAGTGCTTATTGGAACGCTCAAATTTAACTATTAAAATATCCTTAAGTTGAATTTGACACTTGAAAAGAGATTGTTAATTGGTATTTTTAGCGATTTAATTTCGTTAAGGAGATAACGATTGAGTAAATAACAGATTTTACGGTATTAAAGCATTTTTATACACTTGATTTAAAACAGAGAGAAATTACATTTATTGGTCTATTCTAATTAGATTCTAAAAATGGACAAAATTAATTTTTTTGTAATCGAACTGACAGCATGCTGCACGAATTGACCATATTTTTTTCAGAATGCGCGTTATCGAAATAGTTCACGATTTTGTTATATTATTAATAACGATCGAAAACATTACGTTCAACAATGTTTCATGCCGGTAATTCCGCATAAAAAATTAAGATAATTTCGAAAAATACAACGGCTATCTATCGTGACTAATTCGTATCCCTTTCGAGTTTTCTACATGCACACAAATACGAAAGATACTTTTGATTTTAATATTTGAATGACTCGCAAGTGGAAATATGCGTTTAGCGAACAGGTTTGCTCGGACACTGTTTATGGTCGCTATTGATTTTTGCTTGATTTTCAAGGCATTTTACTGAGACAAACACTTGAGGTTCTCGTTACCAGTTTTAATAAGAACTTGTGTAACAGACACCACCGCAGAGCATTGAAGGGAAATTGAAAATGTAATGGGAGACGGGTAAAAATTAATGATTGCTGCACGACCGCTTATCACCAAAAGCGACTCCAGTTTTTACTGCAGGTAAATTGACTTTCCTCATTAACATATCGTCGAAAGTAAGTAGATTTATTTATATAGCACAATAAATTTTAATAAGCTATCATATGTGATGTTACACGCAATTGTTAGTAGCCATAAGTATACGTAATTGTAACAATGCCACTATAAAAATTCAATAAACAACCATTAAAACAATGGAGATTCGTTTCATAAAATTTTATAATTTAATTGAAACGTTTTTAAAACCGGCGGCCATTAATCTAATTTTTCGACATTGACACAAAACCGTTTACAACTTGCCATAAAATAGGGAAGTTTGCACGCATGACGCACGGATGAAAATTACAATTTTCTCGAATTAAATGTTTGAGCTCGCGCAAACGCGCTATTTTTATTATACAAAGTTTTCGAAATCCAAAAAAAAACATCCAATTTTGGTGGTCGTTTTTCGTTGAAAATAATCGCCCTAATTCGAGTAATAAAAAAGGAAAATATTCAACAATTAAATATTAAAAAGGATAACTATATTATAATCAATAAGAACATTGTTACATATTTATGTCGTTTCTCAGTACTGTGAATTTGCGGAGGTGTGTTGTGTAAATATCCTTAATTACATTAGAAATCACGAGTTAATTAATTCCATACGCAAGTTTTTCAGAAATATTTAAATACTCTCGATAAAATGTTTCTACAGCTTCACACAGCGAGTTTTATCTAACTCAAAATACCGTGAAGCATGCTGCACATTGCCAAATAATTTAAAATGATCTCATAATGGTGATTCAATTAATACTTTCACTCATCTAAACACTTGTATTTATTTACATTTTCTATTGTCATGCTAAATTTAAAGTTAACCACCGACTGTTTAAATCTCCAACAGAAATACGCTGGTAAATTATAGTCGCATTAAAAGAGATCATTGTCAAAAAAATAGAACATTACGAAATCGCAACGTAACGTCCAAAAATACGGAATGGAAATTTCGAGATTTCGATGCAGTTTTTCCGAATAAAATCACGACGATCTACAAGTAAAATTTTAGATAAAACTTTACTGCTCCTTTCGAGCATATTTACGGTACGTCACAGAGTGAAATTTACAACGTTTGTCAGAATGATAAAATTATTATTTTAACTGTAATCAAAACTGATAATAAGTGAACTTGAAATTCTGTGTTGCAAATATTTGGACCCGAAAAGTTAACTCACAATTACTTCATAAAAGAATAAAAGAGGAAATCTATCAATGTCAACTTTCACGATGTTATACATTGTTTAAATTTTTAACAGCTTCTCATGTAAACTACGAACGAACCTGTGTAGGCGAAATAAACAATAAAGTATATATTCTTTTCTGTTATGAGAAATGCCGAATGTAATTTCACTTCGGCTAATTTATACAGCGAAGAGTCGTGCTAATAAAAATAAAATTTCGTTTTCTGCGTCGAGCCGGAGCCTGATAGCATCGCTTCGAATCAGTTGAATAGTAATTTATCAGTTTTCGGAATAATGGACGTTATGAATTCTAAGTCAAATATGTTATAGACTACGTCACATTTCCCTGACAACCGCTTCATTTATCTTTAATGCGAGAATAACGCGACCCGAACGAAGAACTTTTATATTTCACTTGGAAACGTCAGGAATCAAATTTGTCACTATTACTTTTATGAACATCCTTTGTCGCGTTCGTGAATTCTATTTCTATAACTAGAACAGAACCGGATTTGGTGCGGCGAACAAAGAGAATTGGCCAGTTTATCGAGATTAAATTCGGCGTTGTTGTACAGTTACGTTCACGTAGAGTCATCTATGTGCGTTATTATTGTTATTTAAAATTACGTTGTTTTTTCACGTTTCCGGTCTGCAATCGGGTTGAGTATCATTAAATGCAGCACAGCAGTGGTAATTTTGACATAAATATGGAATAAGCGGTTCATCAACCTCCTCGTCTATTCCATACGACTCTAGACGATAGCGTGATGCAGTTAATTGGCTTAATTTTTTATTTATCCTCTCGAATTGTCCTACGATCACAAAGAGCCTTGAATTTTCGAAATACTCCCTATTTTTCCGAGTTTACTTTTCGACTAAATTATGTATCGGCGCCGTCTTTATCGAGTGGACAAAAATTCATTTCATCCTTTTCGAGCCCCTATTGACCGCTTTCAACTTTCAACCCTCCAGTAAATTTTCATGGAATTTATTAAGAGCTTACCTCAAGTTCCCCCCTTATACGTTTACTCCCTGCCTCCCGATTTTCATCTGATATAATAAACACAGGCATAACTTTTCCGATTGACTCGAGGTGCTCGGTGAATCACAGCGCGATTTTACAACATCCATATTCGCGCGCCCTGTATACGAAATTACGCGCTATTAAAGTTACATGGAACTCTTTTTTTAACAGTTAGATGCGTTCAACTTGCCGTACCTAACGATATGGCGTTCAATAAATTTTGTTATTCGCGGAGAAAAAAAAATTATTGCCTGCCACTAATTCGAAATAATGGAGGGAATTTATTTCCAATTCACATTCGAATTTATGATGATTTAATGCCGGCAAAAATGCTTGGAAAACTCGAAATTCATCCAGTGCTTCATGAGGAAAATAATATCGTTAACTTGTCAAAATTGGCAGGGTGCCAAAAAACAATTTTAACGTTCATAAAAAAAATCATTAATAACCACCCGATTTCTTAATACTTTTCTAATAGTGGTAAAAATTTGTGGAAGTGGAGAGAATTTATGGGCAAGTTCAACACATCAAAATAGAACATTATTTATACTCCAACAAATTAATTGGTAAATAAACCACGTTAGTTCTTAATCATAGCATGGTTAACCTTCACACGCCGACTAACAATGTAATGCCGTTAGTCTAACCGTTAGTTATATTCTATTTTCATTAATAAATCCGAAATTAAAAGAGCTGGTCGGGCTCCGCCGGGTAAAATCAACGAAATGCGTATGTATAATAAAAAAAAGTTATCGATTTGAATGTTTGCCAATTCCGAGACTTTGATGTCTTTGAATCGAGCTCTTAGATTTTGTATTTTTAATTGTTTATTCAAATGCTGTAACATCCTGTTGTTTTTTATGACGGCTTACACGCTAGTTTTATATTTAACTTCGCCTTTCGATTGTGAACCTACTTGGATTTTCGAAGGAGCATGATCTTAATTGGAATGGTGGGACTGCTTAAGAAAAATGTTTATCTTTTTGTCGTCTTGTTCGACGTTATTTTGTTGAAAATGTACTGAAGGAGAGCTGGATAATGAGGAGAATTGGTTTTTTGAATGCTGTTTGTGACAAGCAAGCCCGGAAGGCGAACGAGCCTTGGGAAAGTTTCTTTTTTGTTAGCATGTTTTTTTTAATAAACATATTTTGCAAACATGCTCTTGTATTTAGTTTTATTAAAAAAATATGGAAGGAAAGTTTTTTTTTGTTTGACCTTAAATTTTCGAACCAATATTCTGGATTCTCGACTAAACAGGTGGTTTTGATTTATATATTTTAAGCCAAATATATAAATACCAGAGTATAAGCTATGTAAATTAGAGAAAAGCGTAGACTTTAGTGTGAGAAATATTTAATATTTTCTGAAATCCGCTGCATTTTTGAGCAGATGGTTGATACAACTTCAAATTAATTAGTATTTTAGAATATCAAACCAGATAAATATTTAATTTATAGAATAATTTTTAACAAACCGCAACGGCTGGAAACGAACTTGCACAAGACTTAGTTATTTTCCATGCAAACGCAAGATCCGTGGGCTCTCTTTACTGATTCATAGAAATAGAAATTCTTATATTGTTAATAGCCGCCAGTTCATCCCATTTAATACCGTCAATGTATTGGAATAACTTTTAAAATTGATTCCGAACCACTCGAGGCAATCAATGCTCGCACACAACCCCCATACAATATTTTCTTTGTGAATATAACATATAACGAACGCTAAACGAATATACATAAAAAAAGACTGTTCGGCTAATCAAACATTCAATGTTTGAACTCCGTCATTAATTGACATATCCCCTATGTTGATGTTGGGCTCAGTGTAATTATAATTACCAAAGCGATGAAATACAATAGCTCGTCGAGAGAGAGAGACGGACCCATTTCTACCCAAAGATTTATTTCGAAACTCAGAGCCGGGTCAATCACCCAACAATATTGCAATGTTTGCGGAACGTGCAAAAATTGTCTAACTGTGCGTAAATTCGCAAGAGTTTTGCTACTCATTTTTTGGCGATCGCCGAACACCGGGATATTCATCCGTTTTTGTTTCGTGAAATCCCCCTTCCTAGCGAGACGTCTATGGCAGCACAAATCGATCGTCTTCTACCTTACAATACGTAATCATTTAACATTCTATTTGAATAATACTTTCCCGCATCCCATATGCGCAAAGGTGATGTGTTTATACGGAAAAATCGAACATCTAGAACGCCTTCATTTCCACCGCGTATGAAATGAACTATTCACTAGGCTATGAATACGAAATTAATGCGATTCCTGCGAAACGTTAGGATGAGTTTCGTCGATTTAAAAAAAGCCCGTTACTGTTTTCACATCGGTCATAAAATGGTGAATCGATCGAACGCATTTTCAGTCCAAGGCATTTCAATTATGTGCTTCACCTAAGAATTAGTCAATGATCAAACATGCGGATTTATTTATTTTTTCATTTTAACTGAGCGCTATCGACCGAAACTCGCTGTGAAAACCAGTAGCGCTTCGGCTGGATTTATTTAAAGATGTTTGAAAGGTGCACGTGCACATTGTAATAAGTCACACTTCAATTAATATCTGATATTTTATTTTGAAGACTGCCAATAGGTTGTTAAAGACACGTTACAGGATTTAGATGTTACGAGAAAAATTGGTGCGTGATGTGTAATAGAAAACGTTGCTGGAGAGAAATTTATTATGATCACGAATTTATTTTGGCACAAAAATAAACCAGAAAACAATTTAAAATTGTGACATTCGCCTCCTTTCAGTCAAGGTCCGAAATTATGAAATTACCAAGGCGTTCACAACATAGTTTCGAACAATTCTATATTTATTTTAGAAAACGATTTTCATATCTCACCATGCAGGCGCATTAAAATTTTATTTTATCGTGGTAAATTCGAGATACAAATGAGTCATTAGGCAAATTTGTTTTAACTGATTAGCAACAATTAATGATTTAGGGAGGTTTAGATAATATTCATCACAGAAACATATACCGGATTTATACATATGTAATGACTTGTTACTTAAGCAAATAATGAATATGGAACAATTAACCATTGAAAAATGTAAATATTGCGGATTATGAGTAAATGCAAGACACGTATAGTTGAGGCTTCTTTAAATAAATAATACCTGAATGATCGCGGTCATATTTTTTAACAATTAACAAAGAAGAAAATCTCAACAGGTATTTTCTAACTACAGGTACATGTACTACAATGCTGGATAAACATTTAACACATTATTTCTATATGGTATGATTTCTTAAAGATGCCATAAAAAGTCAAAAAATGCATACCAAACTCTTATTTTTGGAGATCTTTGAAGTGGAAGCTTGATTTGCTTTCTAAAAAATATATAATCAAATGTTTTCAATATAGTTATTAATTAGTAAGTTATAATTCACTTTTAATAAAGATTTCCATTTTTATGTCTATTTTTAACTTTGTTCTATTTTCATAAAAAGTATGTAACATTATTGATTAACAACAAGTCACATCAAACTGCATTTAAATGAGGAGAGAATCACCGATAAATTATGGAATACTTTTTTAGACCTATTGGTTTTATAAGGGGCAACTTTATAACGAAATTTTATAGCTTACAATAAAATTAAATATTTTTCATACTTTGTAAAATCATCTCATCAAGTCTAGGTCTATGTCATCAAGGAGTTGTTGAGTCTACATTCGATGAAATATTATTTTTATTGATGTAAAATATACATTTTTAATTACTTTTATAAACCAACTTAACCAAAATCAAATCAAAATGAAAGTGTCTGATACGCAGATACCTTACAACTGTCAGTTGTCAAGTTTCTTCTGTTTTTCATGTACGTCTCTAATACGGATAACCAGGTAAAATTAAATGAACAGGGAAATAACTTATAATAATTCAATACAAGTTACAGCAATGTTATAATATAAATGTAAATATCATGTGATCTTATTGTCAGTGCATTAGAAGTTTTTTCAGTTATTTGGAAAACTCTTCTTTTTTTTTTAAGATAAAAAAAATGGCTGTAAATTTTTAACCAATAGCGTGCATTTTAAACTTTCATTTGTCATTGACTCATTTCAGCACAAAGAGAAATCAATTAGAGTTGGAGCAATGCTATACGCAGTTGAAATGTTACAAAATAATTAGTATCTGTTCCAAATCTTTCAGAAGTAACGGTGAGAGATAGGACACAGTTAAATTCCAACATCTCTAACCGTGTATGATAGATATTATTTTGACATCTCGACTCTCGACTTCGACGTTAAAGTAGACATATTTTAGTGGGGTTGAATCTTTGTCGAGTGATTTGTACTAAAATTATCAGTTTTTTTTATATAAAGAGGACAAATTATACACAACAACAATGACTATTTTGCCACCGATTCGAAAATCGTCGTCGAACGCAGAAGAAAACAAGGATACAAGTCAACAGAATGTAGGTTCACAGTGTTCATACAGATGATCGTATTTTGGAATGGATGTCTAAAAATAGACGAATTATATTGTCATTTACCGACGATAATGCACATCTTAAACTTTTACATAACGCTTTTTACTTGTTTTAGGCTGCAACTGAAAGAACAACCAGACGAAATGATATTAATTCCATGCAGATACAGTCCTTGTCAGACAATCCAACCAGCACCAGAAGGTCTCCTTAGTAAGTACATTTACAATTACCAACATCACGTAATTACATAGTGCTAGTATTGCCTATCTCACAATTGCTACTTTAGTTGGTTCCTTTCTTAAAGATTTTGGTGTATAAATTAATTAGTCCATCGCATTTCGATAATGAATATGCATTAAGTGTGTAAGAGTAATAGGAAACATAAAAAACGCTTCCTTCTAGCTTTAATATATTTACTCATAAAATTCAAATCGCTTCTAAAACTAACAATTTAATTGGCTGTTTGTGTAATTCAACTGGTCTTGTTTAGTAAAAGCGACCGAAAGGAGCGGTTCCACAAACGATACAAAGAATCCGAGAGGCCCAGGGACCGCGAGAGCGTGCGGGAACAGAAGCGGGAGGTGAGAAGGGAGCAGAAAAGGGAACGGATTGTGTTGAACAAGCGCGACATCATCTCGGAGCCCTTGCACGAGGCGAATCCCATCACATCGCCGGTGGACAGTTCACCTGCGGAGACATCGAAGAACAGCGAAACCGTAATAAAGGAAGATTGCACCGGGTTCAACAGCGAGGATGAGTACGATGAAAGCTTCTTCAAAGGTCGTAATCTTACCGACGAAGAGTGGAATAAGGTTAGTGAAGTAATTCGCTCGATGAGCTTCGTAACTCATTTGAATTTCTAGAGGGATGCTTTATTCGCCCGATGCATGTCGAATTTGGGATTCGAAATCAAAAACATGAATGAAGATGGTGCGTGTCTCTTTAGATCCATTTCAGATCAAGTGTACGGTGATCAGGAATTCCATTTTCAAGTTAGACAGGACTGCATGAACTATATTGTAAGAGACCATACACATTTTTTTATTTTCGTTTAAGTAATCGTTTTTTAGGTACAAAATCGTGATTATTTCGAGCCCTATGTTACTGAAGATTTCGAAAAATACGTTGCTAGAAAACGAACTTGGCACGTGCACGGTAACCACTTAGAAATCCAAGCTATGAGCGAACTGTATAATAGAACAATCGAGGTTTATTGCTATCAAATCGGTGAGTAAATGCGTAAGTTCGACGCGCGGACGTTTCATTTAATCGTTTTAGAACCGATAAACATTTTCAACGGTTCGAGAATAACTTCATACGAACCGATCAGGCTCTCTTACCATCGAATGTGTCACTACAATTCGATTAGCAACCCGAACAGCCCATCAGTCGGAGTAGGCCTGGGCTTGCCCAATTACAAGCCCATCGATATCGACAGACGGAGACTGCACGATGCCGTTAGGGCGAGCGAAGAACTCCTCATTGAGCAAGTAAGTTGTTGCGTTTTTATTTCTACATTTTTTGGTAAATTTTTTTTTTCGCAGACGATGTTGGAGGATAAAATCAAAGCGACCGATTGGGAGGCGACGAACGAAGCGATCGAAGAGCAGGTAGCCAGGGAATCGTACATACAATATTTTCGCGACACCGAGAAACGCCTGAAGGCCGAAGGGCACGCGCACGCGCACGCCAGCGCCAGCAGTTCCACCATAACCTCCGCGATGGTGTCGAGTCCGAGGAGTTCCAGGCGCGGCTCCGTCTCCCCGAAGGGCGGTCAATCCCCCAAGGGATCGGCCTCGCCCAAGAACACTTTCTCCCCGTTATGTAAGTCGATGTCTTACGTACGAGCTATGTCTTATGTACTGTCTTGTAGCGAGCCCGAGGTCGAATTCGACCAGCATGCCGGTCATCGCAGAGCTGGATATCGAGAACTTGCCGCCGCCCTACGTCCCGACGAAAGAGGAAGAGGCTCTCGCCAAGCGATTGTACAACTCGCCGAGGAGAATTGAACAAACCGAAAGCGGCTTCAGTAAAGAAACCTTCGTTCCTGATTTCGCGAATCAGGCTGGCCCGTCTAACATGGACAATAATTTAGGTGAGTACGGAGACTGCGAATGATTAGATATTAATAGTTAATTTGCGATTGAAGGATTTGATGACTTCGATCAAGAGATAATGGCTCAGGTCTTAGCGGAATCGCAGCAAACCTACCTAGATGAATTAAAATTCAAATCAAAGAAGAGACATGGTTCTCCCGAACCGTCCACATCGTCATAATTGAAATACCACAGGCTTTAAAAATTAACCTCGGCTTGGTTATTCATTTCAAGTTTATTATCATGTGTTTGTAAGGTGCATAAACGCCCGTTTGTAATGGGTGCAAAATTTCTCGAATTCCGTTTGTAAAGCGACTCGTTTTTCTTTTCCTTTCGTTCTTTTGGCTTTTGGAAATTTTTTACCAGACTTTTTTTAGTAGAAATTTGACTTTAATAATGACAAATTTAAACGCGTTTTTATTCACGTATTCTTTTGAATTAAGGAGTATAACTTTATTTTCTTGGGAAATTCGCTTGTAGGTATTTATTTATATTATAATGTATTTTAGTTTTATTTATTAGAAAAATGAGATAATAAGAACCAGTCGCTTTATGGTAATTTTCTTGTGTAAAAAATTCGACAGAATTTTAATTGTCGTGTAATTACTAAGCTTAATTAAGGTTATCGATATAACTATGCAGGTTTATCTCTTATGCGAATTTTATTTAGGATGTTTTTTTAAAAGGCGCATATACAAACCTGTGCAGTAAATGTAATCCATTTGGTATAATTTTGAGTAGTTGCCGAAACAGAAGCATAGTCGACTAGGAATTTTTCAACTATCGTTTTAAAATTTACTGGTTGTTCCTTACACTTTTTCTAATGCTTGTTACATTGTTTTCTTTGACAATTGCAATTTCATTTTACTTGAAATGTTTGATAATTTATTTGTAGATAGCAATCAAAACGCACTAACGCAAGTTGTGAATTCATTCAAATTTTATAAAGCAAACAATGCATTTCTATATGTGGCATCCACATTTACATATATTTAAATTGTAAAAAGATCACGCCGAGACTATTAGAAATTTGGATAGTTTGATTCTAGTCATTGTGAAATTTTTGTGAACTTAGTTGGTGTGTTATATTTTCTGCATTGAAATCTTATAACATCCTATATTAATTAAGAAAACAATGTATTTAAATTTAGTAATTTCTTTATAACTTTGGTGATATAGCACAGTTGAAATTAATTTTTGTTGTTCATTAATAAAAATGATACGGCTTGTGTTTCAGCAAATTGTATTTTTTGGCTAACTATACTTTTTCCAAGTTAGTGGTATATTAATGTGATAATTATTTTAAGTTGGCGATTTCTAGGACTAGAGTTCGTTTAATTTCCAATTTATGATAAAGAACATTTTTATTTCAACGTAAGGAATTTCTTTAATTTTGTTATATAAAAAATATATATATAAATATATATACTGTAAAATATAATTATTAAAAAAAATCTATCAATGATTTTAATCGAACAAGAAACATTGAAATACTTTATTTACAAAAATTAAATAACATTTAAAAAATTCTCGACAATATATAACGAGACGCTTTTTACATTAAGTATTAGAAAAAAATATTTTCAATCAACCATCACAGACCAATATTTTCTTAGAAACCGTGAAAACTTCTACTTTACCAGTGCTACTGAAACAATTTTGTAATTAGCTCGTATAGTGTTCAATACGTTATCACAATACTTAAAATTACACGTACTCGCGTTTACCCCAGCCGCTTTATAATCCGTAATATCAAAAATTTGGCTTAAAGCAACTTCACCCATAAAATACCCTTATGCAGCATTCCTATAAATTCGCTAAATTTCAAAGTATGATGGTGCATCTTCAAATAATCTTGTTCCTGGTCCTGCTTTGTGGAATTCCTCTACCTTCTTCTCTTCTAACTATCCCTTCGTAAAATCTTGCTTGAGATTTGTAGAGGATGGACGGCAAAAAACTTCGTCAATGAAACGCTTCGTAATTATCAGCTTCAACTACATCTTGATTTGCAAATTTATAGAAGAGGCACATTTCTAATTGTTATTATACTAAAATTATAACCCGAACCAATGTAAACACTTTCAGTTTGATTATTTCCACCAACAAATGCAATTTTAGTACTATTTTTTCACAATTTCCGATTTTACCTCGGATATTCCTACAACTACGTAGCACAAACAATAATACTATCACTAAATCCGCAATATTACCCGCTTGAGCCTTGTAGAACAGTCCATAAAAATACCCTCAGTAATCCCTACAAGGTGGTGGTTTAAGGTAGTTCTCGTTCTTCATCGATTCAAAGTTCGTGTTTTCAGCTAACAGTGTCGTCGATCGGTTGTGTCTGAGATGGCTGCGGACGAGATGGCCTGCTGCCAGAGCGGCCATCAGCGACAATTCCCCAGCGAGCACGAGGCCGCAAACGATTCTAGCCAGTTGGCTCGCGTTTTCGCCGGGATTCTCCGTATTGGCCCCCTTCACTCCCAGCATCTCCAGGCAGGCAGCCTGCGGCGGCAGGATCGTACCGCCTCCTACAGTTCCAATCTCCATCGAAGGCATGGTGCAGGATATGTATAAGTCCTCTCCCGTCGCCCCGGTGGGTTCCATGAGGGTCATGCAGTTACTACTACTAATGTTTTGAGCTGGGTCTTGGCCCGTCGCTATGAACACGGCTGTTATTATGTTCGCCGCTTGAGCGTTGAAGCCGCCGATGCTTCCTGCTAGCGCCGAGCCGATCATGTTCTTCGTGTAGTTCACTTCGACTAGGGCGTTTACTGTCGTTTTTAATACACTAGTGACTATTTTCGATGGGACGATGGCCTCGCACACTACCGATTTTCCCCGGCCTTCAATCCTGCGTGCAACAGTTAAAGAATTAGTTTCACAACAACTAATTGTTGCTTGTAACTTACCAATTTATAGCAGCCGGTTTCTTGTCGGTGCAGAAGTTCCCGCTGAGGCTAACGATTTCCATGTCGGGAAATTCGTTTTGTACGAATTTCAGCGATATTTCAGTACCTTTCGACAGCATGTTCATTCCCATGGCGTCCCCCGTCTTCGCGACGAATCTGATGAACAAGTACCTCCCGACGATCTTGTTCAGAATCTTGGTCAGTCTCGCGAACCTGCTGCTCGAGTCGAATTGCTCCTTCATTAGGGCGAAATTTTCCGGCTTCTCAATCCACTTCAAAGCAGCGCTGCAAAGAAACCGAGTCGGTTAAATTCGCAACGATGTAAGTAAATCGCGATGTAACTAACCTTGCTCTCGTTAAAGAAGGGAACCTGACCACAGGTCCTCTGGTCATACCATCTCCCACTATGCTGCTGATGACGCCGCTGCTTCGGAGGGCCCTGCAGCCTCGGTTCGTGCTGGCTACCAGGCAACCCTCGGTCGTCGCCATGGGCACGTAGAACTCCCGATTGTCCAGCAACAGCGGCCCCGCGTAGCCCACGGGAACGGGTATGTAGCCAATCACGTTCTCGCAACAGGCGCCCATCACCTTGCTGTAATCGTAATCTTTGTAAGGCAGGTCCGTCAGCGGCGCCACCAGTTTGGCCTCCTTGGCTAGCATTTTCCTCCGGATTTTGACGCCCCTCTCGGGGTTGTCGACGGCCTTTTCGATCTGATGGCCCGGCAGGTGTTTGTGTTTGACTAGCAGCATTACTTCCTCATCTGTCAGGGTTACGGCACCTAGATCACTGTCACTGTATATGGCTAAGCACTCGTCTAAAGTTCTGCATATTGAGTCTTCTTCGAAGCTTTCGGTCACCTTCTCGACGTCCAGTTGACAGTAAATCGTTTGAACCGATTTATCCTCGAATTCCAATTCTGAGTTAATGATGGTTAATTAGTTCATTAACGATTGGTGCATGATGGACTTACCGCTTGATGAATCCGATGATTTGTCATCGCTGTACCTCCTGCCCAAAAAGAACGTTTCGGAATGTTTGAAAACAGGAGTCTGCTGCAAGTATTTGGTCTTCAGCGCCTGGTCCAGCTTCACGAAATCCGCGTTGTCTGAGTTCTTCAAATTCTCTGACATGGACGCTTGTATTTTTTCCGTCAAATCTTCTTTGTTCTCAAAGAAGATGAACTTTATCACCAGCGCTAGCAGCAGTATCAGAATAACGATGTGGTCAGCACTCAGAGTAAGCCATCTGTAGAACGCAAACGATCAAATAAAATTGCAATGTTAATAAAAAAAATCGAAGGGACTTACTTCATGATATAACCGTGGATGGCATTTTCTTCGGTTCGATTCAAAGTCATGCGTTGCTCGACGACCAGCGTGCCGATATCGTCAATGTCTTCCTCCCTGAACGGCCACCTACTGCAAATAAGGAAGCGACTTCGAATAAAGTCTCCCAACGGTTTCGAAAAACGAGGAAAACATTCTCGAGCTATTACCTCATACGTTATCGTCGACAAGATCTCCCAAATAACAATATAATACGGTATAAATAAGTTAAAAAAAGGTCAAGAGCTCGTAAATATTAAATAGCTATTTAAGCACCCGGCTATTTACAGATCCATTCATTGATATTTAAATTTCGGCTCGCCTCACGCATGTTCTGCCAGCTGATCGCGTTGATATCAAACTCGTTAATCGAATTCCGGAAAGCAATTACCTGTGCGCGTGCACCAGCATCAGCCCCGCTGACATGATGAGCTTCACCCTCTGCACCACGGGGTTGGACTTGTGGTCCTCCTCCCGGAACGCCTTCGATATTATGCAGGGCTTCCTGCCGTACATCGCCGTGTACCTCGACAGCTAAACCGAAAAAAATATCTTACAAACCCTTCGCGACGATCGCAGGAAGGTACATTACCTCCAGTATCAGCGACAGGCAAGCCGGGTAGAACGTCATGAAGACCATGTAATTGACCAATACTGACAAACAGGCGAAGCAAGAGAGCAACTCGAGCCGGTGCACTCCTGAAAACGCAATCGTAAAGCCATCTCCTTAAGCGTATTGAGGTGCTCAGGGTGTCTTACCGGATAGGGTTCCGACGCCGATGACCAGGGTCTCGACCAGAGTGTCCAAAGTGATGGTGGGGCCGAGGAGGGCCATGCCCTTGGCGATGTTGATTTTAACCTCGTTTTGGTCGGAGGCGTTCATGGCGAATTGGGCGAGCATGGCGGCTTTGGAGAGGTCGATGAGCAACAGGAAGAAGAAGAGGGCGTCTCTAAAAATACGCGTCGCATTGAAAATCCATTAAGATTCGATTTCCTATTTATAAAGGCTTACTTGAGATCGACGACGTTGATACGGAGAATGTTTAATACCGTTGACGTAAATATGAAGCTTGAAAAGACGGTGAATAGGCCGGCTATACCTGGGAAATTGTTTAGAAATAAGAAAACGTGCATTTATTGTGGATGAAAAGCATTACGCATAGTCGGAACTAGACGATTTGTGTATTAGAATAACTGACGCGCCGTTTTTATCTTTTATTGTCTTCTTATTCTTTGTTTTTTTTTTATTTTAGCCGCGACTTATTGTGAAATTTCTTTTGCTCGGCGCTCTATTTTTAGGTTGGGGATTTCACCATTTAAATTTTACTACCTAATCGGCGGAGTTTTATAATTAATTCGCGATTTTTTTTTCCAATAACCAATAAATTTACAGCTATATTATTTACTTTCTCTAACGTTGTTACCTAGAGACCATGACATTGAATAATATAATTTCACTTTACTTTCTTTGTAATGTTATGCATGCTTACGGGCCACAACAGCGATTATTCAAATATTACTCCGCGCGGAATAATTAATTGAGTCTATTCAGAAATTCGCACCATCAGCAGGTAAATTGATTAGCACTTACCCAATATGTACTTCGAGCCCAATTTTTGCAATTTGCAAAATTGGTAATAACAGTAGAGCACCGCCAGACATCGTATTATTGTCATTACTATAACATCAGCTGCATTGTAATCGACCTGGAAAATAATTAACAGATTTGTATTTTCAGATTATCTGGAATCGAAATAGAGGAGAGAATTTATGGGGCGAAGAAATTGGTGTTAAAAAATAATTGTGATTGGGTTATTTTCTGTAATGTAAGCGTTCTAAAATTAGAACATCCATTTTAACCGTGAAATATTCGTACTTCACTTGCCGCCAGTCAATACAAAGAAATTATGCTAATTTGTTCCGTGACCAGGTGTAAACATTATGAAATTGATACTTTGTACTTTCAGACACAAACCGAGGCGCTGGAGATTAATTTGCTTTTTAATTCTTCGGCGGTTTTGAAACGAATGGTAAAATTTTCGGATTCAGAACCGAAAATTTTATCGATAAAATTGAGAAAATTCGTCGCCTCGGCGGATCGGCGAGTCGCCTCTTCTAGATTTAGTACTTTCTCTTCTTAGGTAACTCGAAGTGCGTTTCAATTTTGTTATGAAAATATGTCAGTGTCTTCATTTTTTTAGCGGACATGTTTTGAATTCCACCCATACGAATTTGAATAAATACCGTAGGTTTTGAAATTTTCCGAATTCGAATTTCACCGAGGACCATATTAGGTATATTTTACCTGATCGAATCGAACTTATTGTATAACTATCGTAACCTTTTTACCTACTTGTAGTTGTGACGTTTCACAATTTTTGTGAAACACAAATAGCCGAAATCGTGTCTACTCGGGAGCTGTGTCATTTCGATGCGCGCTTTAAAGAAAATAATAACTTCTTAATAGATAAATTTTATAGTATCTGCAAGACCTTTAGGTGCACCGAAGTTGATTTGCATAAATTAAAATGTTGCATGCATCGGCTCGATGTAACGTCCTAAACTGACTTCTTCGTCTATTAATAATAGTAAATGCGATACTAAGTAATTCGCTAGCATAAATAAAAGGAATGTGCCAACGACTACATTGTAACTGAAATGTGGTAATAACATTTTTTTTAAACAGAATCGTGTATTGCTTAGCAAATAAATACTAGCTGTAAAATCCTCATTATCCTTGTTTTCATAATCTTGAAGACTTATTTACCCGAAGAACTTGTAAATAAACATTCAATTCTTTTCGCATAAGTTATGGTGGAATCCAAAATCGTTTTATTACTTTCTCGGGGATTTAAACATTCTAAATATACTCTATTAACTGTTTAGTGTGGTTTTGAAGCGACTGTGTATTTGCGCTCTTTCGATTTATTTGAAATTGTTGTTTTTATCGGCTGATGCGTGATGTATTGATTACTGTTTGACTTCATACGCGCATCTCGCTTAGGAAAACAATCAAAAAAATGCAACGAGAAGAAACCCAAATATGCTTCGAGCGAGGCAATTTCATCTTGAAGATGCTGCTCGGATGTCTAGACTCGCTACAGAAAGTTCCAGTTCTGATTAAATTTTTGCACAATTACCTGGTTTTTATGTAACAAAACAAGTCGATACAAAAACACTGATTGCATAAAGGCGATCCTAATCTTAAGAAATCACATTGCATATCTCCACTGTAACAATATTTATTAATTTATAATTCAGATAAAAAAAAATTTCACATCCTAATATGGCATAAACATAATATGAAAAGTTCATTAGTTGTATACGTAAAAAATTAAAAAAAAAACAGGATATTATTCGAAAGAACACGATCATGATATGGAAAAAATATGTTCACTTTATAAAAACTAGTAGGTAGATGGGAATTTAGCCAATTACTTGACTAATTATATAGTATAAATAAAATTTATAATAAACCATAATAATTTATGTTATATTTACGCACCACAAAAAAAATTAAGAAAAATAAAATCATGAAGCTAATACACAATAATTATTTTTCATTTATTGTTAAGTTTTAATTAACCAATGTACACAAGGCATACTTTTATGTGTATTAAGATTGTTATTTCGTGTATTAAATTAAATAATCAGGACATAGAAATCCACCAAACGAAGGCACCTCGATTGCTATTAAATTCGCTAAAATTAATTTTTTTACCAGCCAGTAATTTCAAAGAGCAGCAGTTAGGTACCTACTCATCGCAATTTTAGATAGTCAATCATTACTTTCTTAAATAACTGGAACAATATTAGTAGAAAGTACCGCAACTATGTCAATTTATGAATATTTGAATAATGAATTAAAATCTTCAACTGCACCTGTTGATGAAATTGGGAAGAATTAATAGAGTGTACCTATTATGTATCAATCCTGTACTAAGGGATTTTTTTCTTCTAGTTAATAATTGAATCTAAATGCTTAGGAAATGAGCAGCCTACTTTAGATAATAAATTTAAAGAGTACACAAAAAGGCTTTCTAGACCCGGAGCTTTAAAAGCTTCAATGCACCTACTTAGAAAATAGTATATATTTGTTTATTCGCCTTTAAAAAAATCCTCCCCCGGCTATCTCCACGTCATAATCATCATGCACGAAGTTCCGCGTCTGACTTATATCTCAAAGCAGGTTATTTTCATCTCTTCGATCCACAAGCAGGACTTTCTGTGAGAAGTTTATTGACCTTGGCAGTGAAAGTAAACGTGAAAAGTTCATAAGATCTTACGTACTCGCGTTAATTGTTGAAATAAAACGCGGATTTTTCGAAACGCGTACAAACAGAGGCTTTCGGGTAAAATCCGCAATTTCATTTAAGGATCGGCACCGGCCGAGAGGCGGTAAGTCGCTCTTAAAATTCGATGAATTATTCATGATTGTGACAAATGTGTTTTCACTCGATTCCCACATACATGTCGCCGAAAACTATTTTAATGTAGCGAAAAAATTTGTTGCTTTTCGCGATTATTAGTCAATAGCGAGTTATTCGAACGCAAATTGCATTTGTCATACGTAGATTGTCTTTTTGCAGTGCAATTTTCATTATTAGATAGGTGGATTAGATTTGTTCTATTTTTTCCACTGCACCGATTTGTAGCCGCATGCAACAAGAGGAAGCCGCTTCATTACGCAACCTTTAACTTTCGAATTGTTGCACTAGAGACGCTATAATATCGCCACAATTTAAATATATCACGTCCAATTAGCTACATTCAATGTCATTATTGTTTACAATATCAAATTAATGCACTAATGGTTCGTATACTGCGAAGAGTTGGATGTTGCGTTGCACAATCGACGAGTCCTTGTCCGATATAGAGATTTTGAAATTGATCAATTAGAATACAAGAAACGCAAGGTTCGCCCGTTCTCGAGTAGACGCCGGTGCCAGTTATCAAAACAAATAAAAGTATTACGAAGAAAATTTAACTTATTCATTTATGTATAAATTAGAAGGATCCTTGTCGCAGTCGAAGACTCGACCAGAAGCGTTTTATTACCACGAAAATATATTCTATAATATAATATTTACAAACTGACCCAATTGAGGCGATAATAAATCAGAATTAATAATAATATATCGAATGTAGTACTAGTTTTATAGAGGAAATGCTGTAGGTAATATATTATAGATTTATTCTTAGAAACGCGAGATAACAAAACTAGTTACAAAAAACCGAAAATAAAAATAAATATTCCAATCGAAACTCCCACATATCACTTTGTGAAATCCGCGATTGTTTATTAGACAAGGTTCGCGCTCAAATCGGTTTATTTTAGATTCCTGCCAACGATTCCAGGACATCATCAAAGGTTCGAATAATATAAATTTTTAGCCGCGCGCTTATTTTACCAACCAACAACTAAAAGAAGGACCCACAAACACATTTTCCGTTCTTTTAATGTTTCGATATAATTTCACCAGACTTTACCAGTACATTTTTACCGAACCCAACTTGATGAGATGACTTCAAGGAAGGACGTTCAATATTCCAGGAGTGTAAAGTCCGGTTTAGATGATACAATAAATGCACCGTTTTGTCGAAAATCGGGAGTACCGTTTACACCTTCCGTCTTTTTATTCCAACCAGGCTTTTCCAAAATCAGTAGTTTAGCTTTGTGTTTTACTCTCATCTAATCTCTGGTTTACACATTCCATTTTGCATGCAACGTTTTGTCGATGCAGACAAATCGTTACGTTTTATTGTATCATCTAAACCGGACTTAAGGTGTTACGTGAAAAGTTTGTTAGTACATGGGCTCACCTCGTTGATGCACCCGGCGCATATCCTGAAAGGTTTGGGCGGCGGCGGCGGGTTCTGCTGGTCCAGAGTGAGCATGCAAGCGGTGAGAGTCAACGTGGCTACTATCACTTCCCACGGATGCGAAGCGCAGAACTCCCCGTGCGCGCTGAAAAAACGTGCCCACATGGTCTGCGTCCTGTCGCCTGAAAGAAAACGACTACCTGAAAATGTGGATTTATAGCGCGTATCCGCCGAACGCGATAATTGTACGGTGTCGTCGCGTCGAATCAATCATCAATAATTTCATCAAGAACCGCATAAACAATTTTCCATCGGGTTAAAAATATTTAATCGAGCTTACAGTTTACAATAGCCGAACGGTTCGAGTGACTGAAATTCTCCATGTTGTCCAATAAGTAGACTTTGGTAATTTACTTCAGTTTAACAAAGTTTTGTATGTTAGCTGCAACATTTGCATATACGAGTACATGTGTTTAGAAGTAATTGGTTTCTCATTAAAACAACAAGAACCTAATGCGAACTTGTTTACAATAGCTAAAATTCTAGGAAAAGGAATGTTGTTAAATCTACAAGGAAATCGGGTGAAGTTTTTTCTCTAAAATCAACACGAAAACTGTTTTTGACGTGAACACATTAATCTCGGCGTTTTGGCTGCGGTAAAGCATATTCTAGGAATAGAGCACATTTCTCTATTTATTTTTTCAGCAATGAAACATCGATTTTCCCGAAACACGCCGGGGAATACCAAATCGAATTTATGAATGACGAACTACAAGCATTAAAACATTGCACAGGTTGAAAGCATACGTTCATTTCGGAAACATATTCCCATTCTAAATATTTAAACAAGATATACTGCGATTATACGAAGATAAATTCATTTAGTAAGACACAAAAAAAACGAAGAGAATGTTTAAAAAAAGATTACGCAAGAACGTTTCATGGAAACGCACTTAGGAGGAACTGACTAGGAGATTATAACGCCCAAACAAAGGTAACTCGACGATTTTATTTGATTTGATTTACCTGCCCATTTTTACGGTGGCAGTATATCAGTCAAGGTTGGTTACTTTCTCTGAGCGGACACTGCCCTAATCAAGAAAATTCGAAATAAATTCCTTAAAGTAACACCCGAAAAGTCTTTTTTTCGAATTCGCCATCGAGATAGCGGAAACGCATCGCCATTTTTTTTGCACGTCTTGCTCGTGTTATGTCTGCGCTGATGCTATTTATTTATGCTCAAAACGCGAGCAGTAATAGCAAATGCCTTGCGAGTGCAAAGGATTCCAAAGCGACGTGAAAAATTCCGCGACAAATGCTCTTTCATTTATTTTTAAGCTGCACTAATGAATAAATTCAAACATCAAAAGCCCTCACCTATTAATCGATTAATCGAATTTGATGAATGTTTGGCCAAAGACTAATGGCTTTTTTAATTTTTTCTGCGTCTTATAGTTTAAAAATCTCTAATGAATGGATGTGCGAGGATGAAATCCACAGGTGATTTCCACGTAACAACAACACATTAGACTAAATTACCATACCGAAAGTTTGAAAGAAGATAAGCCAATTGACCGAAAGAAGCCTTTCCTGACATGCCTGACCTTCGACGTCGGGCATCTTAGATCCAAATCGAACCACCTGTTTTAACGGTCTCGACTATTCGGTCCAAGGTTACTCTCCAAAATCATTTGAAAGGGTTAAGGTTAAACCTATATATTCTCGACGCGAAGATTGCCCAACGTTTCCCCAAGCAATTTGTGGAAGGTTGACAATTGCTTATTAAACATTTGTAAATGGCATTAAATATTGCGATTTCGGTGAATGAAAGTGACAACTTGAGGCGATCTTCGGAATTGCCTAACGGTAGCGGAATCGGTGATTGATGAAAATTATTTTAATAAATTTATGTTTTGGGTTTGCACAATTCACGACCTTATAGTTTTTGGAAGTGTCCTCCAAAATCTTATATAATGGTTGTATATTTACTAATCTCTACATCTTGTACTCGTTTGATAACTGACCTACTAACAGAGCACTGTCCTCTTATAAAAAGACATCAACACGCACTCAACCGGGCGACTAGAAATTACCTACTTCACAAACCCATCGAATTATTCGAACTATCCTCTGAATCTTCGAAATTAGATCGAATTCTACGGCATATAATCGTGCAATTTGCGCCGGCATTTGGAACCATTAATTTTTTTTTCGACTGTATGAGATTCCAAGGTGAGTGAACGTACATTGGAATAAGTTCGATTAAAACGGCACGCGAAATATGCATTTTCATGCAGTTCTTGCTCTATTCAGGGCCGAATTCGGCAATTACGTTTTGCGCAATTCCGCTGTAGCAGATGTACAGCGCGAATGCAAGAAACCGCGCGCTGGACAATCATCCCCCTGCGAGCGCCCGCCTGGAATCGGTCCAAGGAATTCGCGTTTTAATTGGTTATTATTCCTCTTCCTAAGCGGCCGGTCGAAATTAATTATTCGAGTCTCGCAGGAGGCTTTCAGTGTAATCAAAAGCATTCCGGGTGCAACGTCACCGTTGGAATGAATCCATCAAATTTCACGCTGAATTAAAATTCAGGACAGTCGCTATTACACATTATTATGAGGTAATTGGACAGACAATAAATCCATTCGTTGAAACTTTGTCTTTTAATCTTTCTTAGAAGGATTACCGGTCGGTAATAATTATACTATACTTGACTATGCATGTGCCACGTTCAAAATGCGACTTGTATGTCATTAAAATAAATTGTAAGTATATATTATCTGTTAATATTCGGTTACAGTTAGGTATTCTTAATGGTGATATTTAGGGCATATTTCGCATGCTATAAATTTTTTTAATGATTATTGGGCGTTTAATGAAGCAAAATAGTAATTTATGTAATCGGCTTGGGTGGATTTTCTTAAAAAATCAATGAAATTGGAGCTGCAACTTCCTCGATATATATGGCAAGAAAAGCAATAAATTTCTAAAATGCAGCCCACCAACGAAGGGTCACAATAGCCAACGTTATAGGTATAGCTAATTCGTTTTATAACCTTTTCGAAGTTAACTTATACAACCAACATACGAGGGCAGATCGATATTTTCTCCCATTGCTATAGAGTTTTTGGAAATACCCGAAATTCCACACACTTTTCGGAAGCCTGCGGTTTAATTCAAGCCGGCTGCCGCTTTCTATTTTTCTGTCAGTGTATCCTTAGTATTGCATAATGGGACACGAATATTTGAATAAAATTTGTTTAAATTAAATACATTAAAATGAATCGGTAAACACAACGTTTCACAATGATAAAATACAGAAACTTCAAGGAAGACGAATTAATATCTATTGTATTTTTAACGAAGCTGGAATCATTTTAGAATTATCTGGTTAAAGGAATTGGAAATTCGCATCAGTTCCCGGCGGAAATCCCCTCTGAAAAATAATGATCTAATGGGATTCCCCATGTAAGGTCAAGTTCGTTTACGCAACGCAAATATACAAATGCATTCACACGAAATTAACTAAAAATTGCACACAGTAAAAGTAAATTCACAAATTCTATATATAAGCGAGTGATCTAAATACTCTTTGAAAGTGTAACCAAGAAAAAGCAATTTCGATTGTGGTCAACAAAACGCAACAGCACGAGCCATAAAACGTTTACTTAGTAGTTTATTTAATAAGGCGAGTTTCGAATTCGAATTTCTTCGCGAGAAAAAGAACCATTGAAATCAAAAACAAAAGGCAATTCCCTCTTATTGCAATACATCTTGAACAATCGATTCTAAAAGAATTAACAGCATTTTATGCGACGTTAATATTATTTACGACTACAACGCAAACTATTATAATATTTACGATCGGTTAAGTGAGAGAAAGGTATATGGGATATTCGTACGAATAAAGGACCAGAAGCTTTTGAATCAATTTTCTACCGGACCTCCGCTGGCACGTGAAATTTCATCTAATCGCCTCTCCTGCTTAGCCCAGTCAACAAATAGCACACAATTAATTATAAATTGATTCAAATTAAAGTAACCAAGATAATTCAAGAGTCAAATTTAATAGCAGAATACAATAAAATGTATAAGAAACAAAATCCGGTAAGCAGGAATTTCCTAAAAATCTAATAGAAAACTAGGTAAGTGAATTTTAAACACAATCGTCAAGACTATAATACATCATTGTACACTCTTCAAATGCTTGTGTTCTGTTGGTGTTGATCTTCAAAGTAGAAATTACTCCAAGTTCAACGCCCTTTAAAATTTTTACGGCAAATTTATTCGAGGTTTTCGTAGTGGAAGAAGAAGCATTGTAATGGAACTATTTCCCCAGATTCTCCGAAACAACTACCACCTACTCGGTTCTAAAAATAATTTTTATAGCCGCAAACGCACCCCGTACATTATCATCCGCCTTTGCGGCAGTTTGGAGAACAAAAATATTTTAAAGGTTCTATTTCTGCGTGCCCACGAACGCATCCACTTATCTACTACTGACACTTATATCTCGAGATATTCCACGGCTTTAAAATAAACCAGGAGTAACTCATTATTTTAGTGCTGCACTAAAATTTTATAGGCCTTATTATTGGCGTTCCGTTTCGCTCGGTCCCGAATTTATAAACTTACAAACATTGTAAAATCCAGATTGAATCGGAAGAGGCGAATCGACTGAAAGCGGTGATGGTTTATAAAAAAAACAACTTGTGTAGAAGAAGCCTATTGAAAATTCCTGTTTATGAAACGAGAGCTATCTGAGATGGGGAAATATGGAAGATCAAAATTCTAGTGGAAGATTGAAATGATGTGTACCTGGAATGCCTGTTGGTTTGAACATTGATTAGAAGACATCCAATCACATAAGATAATTGATAACCCTCAATGTATAGATATTAAATTTCTGTACATACGCAATTAATTAATTAACTATCTAATTTCCAAGTTTGGTTAAAAACAAATAAAGTACTTAATTAGGTTAAAAACAAATAATATTACGAGTTGAACGCAATAATTTGAATAATTTGTTGGTTTTTTATGTAAATTTTGTGTAAAAAATTCAATGCAAGTTTTTTGTTGGAGGTTCAAAATTAATATCATTTGAGCGAGTTTAATAATTTAATAATTTCTCTCGAATTTTGAGAAACCGGCCCAAATTTCCTTGTTGTATTTATTTGATACATTTAAAAATCCAATTTGAATACCTCTTTTATATCAATTTGTGTTGTTGCATCATAAAATTCATTAATGTAAAGCCACAGGCCTACCGAATTTATTGATGTCATAATTGTTTATAGTTATCATTATTTTGATATCATTCTGCTTAAAACTTAGGTAATTAAAAGTTTCTGTAAAATTGCGACAATATAATCAAATTATATATGAATGATGAAATAATTTTAAAACTCAAAACTTATTCTAAAATAAAATCAGAAGGATATCGATAATTTTATTAATTATTAAGTCGGGTTATTATTTGAAATATTTAATAGATTCAAAATAATATTGCATAATTCCTTAGAATATTTTTACCTGTAAAAACATATAGGTACTTTGGATATTAAAAAAAATTGTAATATAAGTATTCCGAAAACATATTTTTATATAAAATGTAGCAAATCGAACGAAATTATTTAAAAAAAGTCATCTAAAACCTAAAAAATATGCACTCATTAACTTAAAATCGAAATTCATTTTAATGATTGTACTGATAAAAAAGATGCCATAATAGCAAGGCTACATTAACAATCAAAATTAAAAATACCTATTAACCTACTAGTGAATTCGACACACATAAATCAATCGAAAAAATAGCCGATTTAATGAATGAAACCCGCTCAGTCACCCCCGCGAATCGCACCCGTGAAAAATCGCAAATCGCAAAAAATCCTCACCTTTCAATGTTTCGTAAAGTCCTGAAACGGAAATCTCACTGAACACACGAGACCTAAAGCGAACTCCGCTGGCAAACAGCGCATCCACGACAGTTTCAGACTATACTGAACTGAAAGCTGAAAGTGAGTTGAATGAGTCGCAGTGCTCCCCAAATCAAATGGAATATCTACACATGCACGCACGCGGGCACGCCGAATGTGTGCTGCAAACCTGACACGGTCGAAAATTTCTTTTCAAAATCGACGCCTATCGATGCGCCTTGACGGACGTCTGAAGCCGCAATTGCAATCGCCGGTCAAAGGCGGCCGCTATTTAATATCTCGCGGCTCGCGCGAACAATTCGCCGGCTTTTTACGTCAGTTGATGCCCGCCATTAATTAAATCGCATTATTATTTTAATTATGGGTTTTGAGTTAATTTTGAAAGCTTTGGGTAGTTGTTTGGATAATGGTTTTTTTTATCCATGGGATGGGAAATGTTAATAATTGGTAAATGTATCAGAATGTTAGTGAGGGTGACTCACGAAGCACCTCTAATTCGAGAGTATAAATTAAAGAGGGTATCATGTCGAAGGTATCATTTAAATCCCGCATGCTTATTATTAAATACATTATCTCTTATGACTTTATATTCACAAAGATTACAAGAGAATTTTAAGCTACAATAATGAAAATGAGTAACCGAGGTAGATCCAGAAAGTTTACTTTAATAGTATATTATGTAATAAGTGTAACACAAATAGGATAAAATGTGATAACGAGCACGTTTCGCGAACTTATGTGTTTTTTTTTGAAACATACACAACTTGAAGAAAATTATTATGCTTAGTCTAAAAAATAGTGTTTTTAACATGATAAAGTAGAGATAACAGATTAATGTAGTGGGGCAGCTCATCTTTCACTTAGTTTCTAAAAGGTTTAAAATAGTAAACAAACTATAAAAATAAATCTGACGGTTTCCCCAATATTTTTAAGGATTTGGTAAGCGTTATACAAGACAACTATGTATTCCACTCAGCTCCGGTGATTTCACTTTCAGTCTTATTTCCTCCACATGAAAGTTCCGATTTTTTTATCGTTAATTCATCGATAAAATTTACGCACGAATTTTTTACACTGTACAGTACGTCAAAAAATTCAAACAACAGCGATTACCAGATTACTTTTTTTGCGTCGGATTTAAAATAAAAACTCCATTAATTTTCGATGAAAAAAATAATGATATTGGATGTCGTTCGAAGATAATTCGTTCTGACCTCACTTAAAGGTGAAAAGTATAACCCCATTTATAAAAAATATTTTGGAAATTATATTTATTAAGTAAACAAAAAGAAATTTAATGCGGAATTAAAAGTATATTTCGAACAACAATATAAAAGAACTGTCTAAAAACAATTAAGAACATTATTTACTTATTTATTGCAATTTGTTTGCAATATAATCCATGAGTGTAACACAGACAATTTCCATTAGTCTCATATGAAGGAAAAAGAAAGATTGATATTGTGGAATTGCAGCTTTCTCAGTGTAACCAATGTTATTATAATAATCTTCAACTCATATTGCAAACAAATTTGTAAACAAGTAAAAACGAGTTAATTTGTATACTATTCATAAATAGTGAACATATAGAGTGTATACTAGAAGAATGTAACAGTAAAATGCTTTTTTTTGTTAAAAACAACAATACCTAGTATCATAATGGTATAAAAGATGTCTGGAACTGAGGGTACATTGTGGGAGATCAGAGAGCAACAGAAAGAACCTTGGGATGCTAAATGCTCACTAAGTGAAGTTACTCCTGCAAATCACCCAAAAATGCAGACGAATTTTTTTAAGATACCACATTATTACAAAGTAACATAAAACTTACAAAACCTACATAAAATATCAATTCAGTATGAATAAAATTAAAAACTTATACAGACATCAGTGCTTAATTAAAGGATTTTTGATAATATGGTCGTGACCGTGATATTCGTATTGTTCTATCAAATATTTCCGATGGGTCCTACATTCAGTGCCGCATTTCTGCGAACCACATTTAGGACATTGGAAGAAACATCCGAGGCAGTCTTCGTTAAGGCAATCGCACAGGTCCATACCGGTGCTCAAGTTTATGCCGTTCTCATCGTACAAGGCCCCGGCTGGCCTGCGAACGTTGCTCGGAGGGTTGATTTTCCTATTCAGTTTCCTCTTCTCTCTAATGCTGGTTTCGGGGTTGAAGTTAGCCATGAATGGGTCCGGTGCTACCGGGACACGTTTACTAGCGTTCCGCGCCGCTTGCCTTCGAGTAACGTAGGTCTGAGCAGGCTGAGAAAGGGACTTCCGAGCTGTACGATGCTCTTTGACGTTAGTGGGATTGCTGTCTTCATCGCTACTATTTGGACTTGTCGCCTCGCCATTAGATTTAGACATAACTAACCACAGTTAAATAAATACACACGGTATAGTAAACAATAACAAACCAATATCTTACATAACCTATATTTTATTAGAAAATTCTTCTCTTTTTTTAAGTCCAGTAATTTTATTGTGACTAACTTCACACTGTATAAAGTAGTTGACATTTGACATTACTAATGTCATATTTTTGAGGTTAGATGGAAAATAGTAAACAAAAATATTCAAAAAATATTTGTAATGAGTAAAATGAGTTTGCCAAAATTAGTTTTATCTTCGCCAGGTCAAGATAACGTGTTGGAGGATTCGGTGGCTCTGAAAGCTGCGAAATGTTATGAAATAGCGGGGGCGAACGCGGAGAATAATTTGCACGAAATCCACCAGTCCAGGATAAAGTCGCTGAGGAAGGAGTTAGATTTTATAAAGGAAACGAACTGGAAATACGAACCGGCCGATAAATATGTAGGCCAGTCGTGTAAATAACATATTGCAGAAACAAAGACTGGCAAAATTCAATGTGATCAGATCAAAAGGTTGCACGCAGACATATCGAATCGTTTTTATGTTTAGGTGCTTTAAGTAAATTAATCTTGTTAAAAATAATATGTACATGAGTAATGATGTTGCTTGCAGAGGAATTAATAAATATTCAGATATTTTTGTTTTTAAACTGGAACTTCTAAGTGTTTATATTGTATCGAACTTAAACAATCGTAGACTATTATTTTTAGATGTTTATTGTAATAAAAATATGATCCTTAAACTAATAAATGTTGTTTTAATAGCTCATATGTATTTAGAAAACCAACAGCTTTTTACTAAAAACAAATAATTGTAATGAGTTGTGTTATACTTAGTTTTCATTAGTTCATAGTTAGTTACTTAATTAGTTTTCAAATATACTCGTTATTTGATAACCCAATTGTTAAATAACACTTGTCAATTCTCGAAAACATTTTTATGTCAATATTTTTAACCAAACACAGTTATTTGCTAAATTACAGGCAAATTAGAAAAATTGAAATAGTGTTTTAAAGAACAATAAAATGTTTACCTCCAGTATAGAGATAATTTTAATCCCGTACGAATAGGGTAAGCAATAAAAACTTTGTGCGCCTGAATTTGTAATCAGTGGTTAAGCTAGCGGCCTAATCTCCTGGAATTACAATCTTTCATATCAGCATTATAAATTGAATAGAGAAAAACACGCGATAATTATTAGGTTGCGCTGATATATATTAAAAAATTCATGATTCCTTCTAATAGTAATTAGAACATCGTCCCGAAATCTACGCATGATTTTCATTTGTGAATTCAATTTCTGATAAGCAACAAATTCGCACGTGCAATCCTAATCAGACAGTGCAAACTTACTTTTCAAGGCAGAATATTATTTATTTAACCGGAAACCATGTGTAAGTTTGTATTTTTTAATTTTTTTAGTTAACTAGCATCAGTGAATTTAAGATATATTTTTCTTACAAGATATAAATTAATTTGTTTGAAATTTTAATTACAGTAAAATCGAAAAAAACTTGTCTCTATTATCCTTATTATGATGGTAAAATGAATTTTATACGACACACCTCTTCTCTATTGCATCTTTATAAAACGAAGGATAAATAATTGAAAATTTGTTATGTTTGTAGGTACTTTCAATTTCACATTTTTTAAATTAATATACTATTGACTTTCAATTCAATATGTGATAAAGTAAAATATGAACTCAAAATTCAAGTGGTACTTTCAAGTAGTACAGTGTTTTGTAATTTTAGGTATTTTTTCTAGATTACATTATTGCAGCCAAAATATCTAATAAAGCAGTATCTCGTATTATCTGTATTGTGCCATAGTAAAATGTATTAAATATTAAAAAATTGATCGAAAGTCGGATTAAATAATCTAGTACTTAAATTGTTAATCTATGTCACGCCTTTGTGTTTCATATTTTATGAATTTCCTTGGATTTTATCCTTGGATGTTATTTAATTTAAGCATACATATAAAAGTTTTATTTATCTTTCTAATTTAATTAAAATAATAGGTATAAAAAGTTGAAATAAGAATAAAATTTCGAATCATTAAAAGATGAATGTCCATAAAATTCATAAACAAACACACATTTTCAACACAGGTACCATTGAAATAAGATAAGTAAAAATGCAGTATTTAATATTAATACAATATAAAGATTAGATTAACATATAAAATATAAATATATACTTGGTTAAAAATAAGTTTACTTTACCTGAAAAATTAGTACAATTAAGTTTATTAGAATGATGTGTAAGTACCTTAAAAATAAAGATCCGAGTACTCCCTTTTTGATGTTATTTAACTTAATTAATCACTTCGAAATTGGTAACAATTTTGTTTTCTTTACTACACTCAGACCTACTTTCACTTTTTTACTTCGTTCAAAACGTTCAATTCAACAATTTATTAGGTGGCATTTTCAATCGTTTATTCTATATGTTTATTCATTATAAACCACCAAGAACCAAGAACCAAAAAATAAAATTAAAAGCATTTTAACAGTTTTGCAGTCTTGTTGCAAATACCATGCATGCGCAACATAGATGCATACTTACAACCGTTTATATAAGCCCGAACTTGATTGTTTCTCTTTTTGCGTCAGCTGCAGACATTGCATGGATTTTAAACCGTGGATTAATTCCGCTCAAATTGGTTTTTGCTATTTTTTGAGAAAATGCCGATAAATAATTGTGCTTATTACAGGGTCGTGCCTCAGTGCTCGTGCCATTCGAGGTCGAGATGGAGCTTTGTAAAGCCATCCTCTTGGTCCCAGTGGGTGAGTTTTTTTAATTTTTTTATTTCCTGCATATAAATAATAAAAAAAAGGAAAAATCCTACTCGAATTCTTACGGTCATACTACTAAGTACAGTGCAGAGCACGAGTACTGTCGTTGATTTATTTTATACAAACGAGTAAAACAACTTCGAAGAGTAAAAATGGGAAATTTCAACCTCGTTAAACGGACATTAAATTTCACATGTGAGCGATTAAACGAAATAATTTGATGGATTCGAACAGAAAAGGTTGGTTGTATAACTCGAATTTAGCGGTGCAATAATCGATATTCGAATATCCATTATGCTATCGATACCGGAAATTTTTACTTATATAGTTAATCCGAAAATGCTTTATGAAATTAAACTGTCCTCAAACGCAAGGGACCTACGCACTTGGTACTAAAATTGAATTTAATTGCTTCTCAGAGGCGGTTTGACTTGGTGGCATTTTTCGTTATTGTTCCAATGCCTAACTTTTGAATTGTTCATAGCAAATTTGCGCCGGGGTAAGTCAGTGCACTATTTAGATTCGTTAATTGTAGGTAAAATCGGAATAGACCCTGTAGTTATAGTGCGCCTCTAAAAACCTTCCTGGTTCAATCGCGCGAAGGACACACTCGAGGATGCGCATTACGGAGGATAAAATCATTTTATGAATGGACGAAATGCATCGTTATTGAGGTTTTCGTTCATTTTGTCACGTTACAGACGTGTCACGAAAGGAATAAAAACGTAAGTTTTTACTGTTTGAAGGGGTCATACAATATTGAAATAACTTCTTCGATAGAAACGTAGGTATAACCTATTCGCATGTATTATGTTACTCGTATCAAACGTTTGTTATCGATATTTTATGAGCTAATACATTCATCATCATCATCTCATTCGTTTTATTTCTGTAATCACTAATCACCATTATTCCGAACAAAAAAGTACTGTTCTTCGGTAAATGTGTGAAGTAAATGCGCTTTGTTTATGTAATCGATTTAATGGTATTAATCAAAATGCGTGCTTTGTTAATTTTATCCATTTGAATTCCAAAATTTTTAGGTACATTCTACTTACTATACTCAACAATCAAACGATTATTTCTTCATTAGATAAAACCCGGCAAATGTTCATAAAATTTTCATTCTGCAATCGAACATCAGTGCTTGAATAAAATTTTATACCTATTACATGCTTCACTATACATACAGAATAAGTACCGAGTGCTCAAAGCAAATTACTGGATGCTTATCAGAAGTGTAAGGGCCACAGAAATTAGGAAGTAAGCGTATAAAACATTTTTTTTAATTCAAAAAAGTACCTTCGTTGTCGGTCACGGTTCTCTTTTATGGTGACATGCATTACAAACGCGAAAAAATCGATAATAGTGCACTTAATCGATACCAAGGATATGCAAAAAAGCCGGGTTTTAACGAGATGTAATCGATTAAACCGAAAAGGTATTTGATACATAAAGTACCTGTAGGCAGTACCATTTTTTTATAGTTACCCACAGTACAATGAGTGAGTGTAATGGTAAGGTAATGGCACATTGTTTATATAGAGATAAATATCATCTCTCTGTGAATTTATTTGTGGTATTAATTTAAAAATTTTGAGGTAATTTTTAAGGGATTAAATAAAAGATATCTTTTCAAGTACAATTCAGGTAAAATATTGTCTATTTTATGGATTATTAGGAAACCTGTTGGACTTACCTGAATATAGGAAACAGGTTTTTATGTACCTTCCAAAACTTAAGGCAAATTTGTATTTTTTTAGGAAAAATTTGGTATTTTGTGGGAGATTCCACTCTATTGTAGGTATTTTCATGAACAAATTTCATACTACAAACTATCAAATTTTTGCTACTATTCTCTAACATTAAAGATGCAATGTTCGATACACTTTGTTTACCCTGTAAGTACGTATGTAGATTCGATTTGGTAGTTTTATAAATAAAATTAGAAGAGAACGTGCGTATTTAGATCCTTCGTACGAATTCAATTCGATTAAATATACATATTTAATCAGACGGGGGTGGCGGTGTCTGATCCGCGATGACCCTCGACGAAAATCTAAATAAAATCGTAACCCGTGACCCAATCGCGAACTTAAGGAATATCGCTTATGACGAGCAATCCTTGAGCTAAATATATTCTTTTTATATAATTTTCCGCGAAAAAATCGAACGCGCAATGAATAATAAATACAATTGTAAAACCGAACAAAACGAACATAAAAATATCGCATTTAAAAATTTAGACCGATTATAATTCTAATTTCGCTTACTTCGATTGTGATAGCAGCATCAGTATACAGTGTGTCCCATAATTGACAATGATAGATTTATTGAAATAAAGTTGAGTATAAGTATTCCATTTTTGAGGTCTCATACTTCACTCCCTGTTATCCCGGTATATGAGCAATTTAATCTAAATTTGGGATGAAGAGAAACTATCATGAGACACCCTGTATAAGTATTGAAAAACATCTAATGGCTATTGATCAGAAGTCGTAAATAAAAGAGTCAACGGTCTTGCATACTCTAATTCGATTTCTCGTACACAAAATTTATTTTCCAACAAAATTTATTGTCCGCGATCGTACTTCAACAGCGTGATCGACCGAGATAAGGGGATGACGCATGTTCCGTTTTATTTGGGTACATAGTTCCATTCTGTTCATTAGCAGCGCGAATGAATGGAGTTTTTGCTGCAGTTAGTTGGATTTTTGCCAAAATGTGCAATTACGATGCCGTGTGTCAATATTTAATTTCGTTTGCGGATCGATAACGCTCGTCGTTAACGTTTTATGCTAATCTATTGAAATGATATTAAACGAGCATTTATGCTATTATAATAGCCATTGTGTGCGATGTAATAGACTTACGTAGGATATGTGTAGATTCATTATTAATTAATTGTATTGGTTGTTTCACTAAAAAGTTCTTATTTTAGTAAAAAGTTAATGTTTGACGTTTCATTTGTTGGAATTAGTTTGACATTTCAATGACATCTTTAGCCTACTGCAAATAAACTCCTTTTAATCATAAATAGACAAGAAAAGAACATCCTTATTCACTAAAATATTAAACGAGCATTCAATACTATCACAAAAGCCATTGTGTGCGATATAATAAACTTACGTAGGATATCTGTAGTTTCATTACTATATTTCTTGGTTATATCTCTAAAATATCCTTATTTTTTTAAACTTCATAATTGTGATATTTCTTTTGTCGGAATTAATTTGACACTTCAATGACATGTACAGCCTACTATAAAATAAGATCATCCTAATGACAAATAGACAAAAAAGAACATTCTTGTTCAAAAATAATATTAAACGAGCATTAAATTCATAATATTTTAAAAGCGATATGTATATTAAACTTACTTAGGATATGTGTAATTTCATTACTAATTAAATGTCTTTTGGTTATTTCACTAAAATACTCTAATTTTTTGAAACTTCATAGGTTTGACATTTCTTTCATCGGAATTAATATGACATTTAAATGACATCTACAGCCTACTATAAATAAATTTCATCCAATGACAATTAGACAAAAAAAGGAGCATTCTGAAGGTACCAAAGGAATACTTAAGGATATAAGGTTGTAGATTAATGTATTGCATTTAAATCTGTACTAGTCAGATCGCAAATTGTACTAACATCCCTACAAATTTCTGAATAAAACTGCGGGAGCGCGCCGTTTTCCATTAATTACAAAATTTTATACGGATTGATCAATGGAATATCAATATCATATCTGATGCTTAAAACAGGTGCACGGATATTTCGAATCGTCTAAATTCGAACTTTTTATAGCCGCGTTCCGTCACGCAGCGCGCAACAATGAAGCATAAAACAATGAATTAAAAAAACCTATGAACTCCACAAATATTTATAATAGCATCTAATCTGAGGTCAGTTGATAATTTCATATGTGTGACGTTATTTACAGAATGGCAACCATCAAAGACTTCAGAATACGGAAAGTCCTTGTATATCGACTTGCACGACAGCCACCAACCTATCGTCCCTTGGGGACTTTCAGTCAAACGCCACCCTAAACCGAGCCGAAATGAATAAGGACAACAATTTGAGAATGGTGGTCCAAGAGATCGAACCCCTGCAGAAGAAGGACCTCGAGGAGGCGCCCGAGCACGAGGTCAAGCCGTCCGGGTTCCCTCGGCTAAAGTTTCTCAAGAGGCAGGTAAGCTACTCGCTGAATGCATTTGATTTAAAGTTGAAATTATATACCAAAGGTTGGGAAATTTCGAATGAGTACGAAATTGTGTGGGCAGAAGTAACGTGTTTTAATAAAAAAAATATATTCGGTACAATCTGAACAGGTAACTAAATTTATTTGTTATGAACAACAATAAAATAATCAACTCGTGCTGATAAAGCTTTTTAACGCAAATAAGAAGGTGCAGTCAACAAGCCAACTTCGATAAACTAAAATTAGTATTTCGATTGTTTTATAATTCATCCAACTTTCATCCGAATAAATTCATCCAACTCTCTTAAGATTCGGAACAACCCTAAGATCCTCCGATTACGAATTAAATAATATTTTTGTTTATTAATTGCATTTAATTATCAGTGAATATTAAGGTTGATTACGTACAAAAAAAAATGCAGATATAATAAATATTTCTGTTATTTATAATCGCTGTATCGACATGAGCAAATAAAACAGAGCAACTAAAAATAAATTCTGTGTTAGATTTGTTACTACGGAAATTATATTTTTATCCATTTTACTCCGCAAGATCTTGCCGAAGACACGACAAATATCGAGATTTACTATTTACAGAACAAATTTATAAATGTCCACGTTTCCATCACTTTACTCCATTACCTATACTAAGCTAACGTAGAAAAAAATTTTAATGCAATTTTTTAATTCCGCATTATAAACGAGCTACATTCAAACAATGCACTTTATGTGCTATTTCTAATTTAAAATTACTCCAAACCTACATAGTATCACGTGAATATTAAATAATATGAACTATGTATTTACTTACAATAAACGAAATTTGATAAAAGAAACACGCAATCCAGTTGATACAAAAATCAGAAAATAGAGGGGTCAGCTTATAAGACCAGCGGACGTCTTAAAAATTGTTTATTTAAGCGCAAATGATACTGTTTATCGTTTCGCTGCAACCGAATTTATTGTAGCAGATTTCACTACAAACCGAACCTAATTAATTGTTGCGGATATCTGTAAGTGACAATATGGTTAAAGTTTTAGTGCGATCTGATACCCACGTTACTTTTGTTGTACCCGACTCAGATCCAAAACCTTCGTGGACCTACACTCAGGTATTTGTAAAAAATAATTGCGAAAACTACCACTCAACGTGCCCATGGAAATTTGGAAAATCCTACATGGTTAATTGTATGATTATTTTTAGTTATTCGCTGCGATCGCTGTGTCATGGGTGTCCCTAATAATCGGCTATTCATCGGCTTTCTCAGCCCCAGCCGAGCACTCCATAAAGAGGGACTTCAACTTACAAGGCGATTCTGAGGTGAGCTAAAGTATAATTCCTAGTAAAAAAAACTGCTCGAAATATTCTACCGAGTCGCGCAGTTCTGTTCGCACAATCACACTTGTTTTCCATCGGTTCAGTATACTCGATCAACAACGCACAAACAATAATGTTTGCCTCGCAAACAAAAAACCAATAGAAACTGCGATATCGACGAGGGAAAATTATCGCTCAATGAAATTTTTCCGTTCTCAGATCTCGTGGATGTCGAGCTTCATGCCTCTTGGAGCCCTAATCGGAGGCCTGGGCGGCGGGTCGCTAATAGAGTACATCGGCAGGAAATGGACGATCCTGCTGACAAACATCCTGTTTTTCGTGGCTTGGTTCGTCTGCTACTTCGCTCAAAATTACATCTACCTCTACATAGGAAGGATCCTGTCCGGCGTCAGCGTGGGCATAGCCTCGCTGACTCTCCCAGTGTACACCGCGGAGACGCTCCAGCCGGAAGTGCGCGGGTCCCTGGGGCTCCTCTCGACCGTGCTGGGCAACATCGGCATACTGATATGCTTCTCGTTCGGGATATACTACGAATGGAAGGGCCTGAGCATGATAGGCGTGCTGCTGTGCGTGCCGTTCATGGTGATGATCTGGTTCATACCGGAGACGCCGAAGTTCCTCCTGGCTCAGAACGACGAGGCGAAGGCCAGGAAGGCGCTGCAGTGGCTGCGAGGGGCGAAGACCGACGTCGAGAAGGAGTTCGTCGACATGCAGAAATTCCAAAAGGAAACCGCCAACGACAGCGAGAACTTGCTGGTGTTGTTCAAGAAGAAGAACATGAAACTGCTCGGCATCGAGTTGGGTTTGATGTTCTTCCAACAATTCAGCGGCATAAACGGTATTATTTTTTACATAACGGGTCTGTTCGATAAGTCCGGTTCGAATATAAACGCGGACGTTTGTACAACCATAGTGGGTGTCGTAAATTTCGCTGCGACTTTCGTAGCTTCGATGCTAATAGACAGGCTGGGCAGGAAGGTTCTCCTGTACATTTCCAGTGTTTCAATGGCCATATCGCTCGCAGTATTAGGTTTGTTCTTCTACTTGAAAGACGTCGTCCTCATGGATTTGCATTCCGTCGATTGGTTGCCTTTGGTGTGCTTCATGACGTACGTTTTGGGATTCTCTCTGGGTTTCGGTCCTATTCCTTGGCTGATGCTGGGCGAGATCCTGCCGGCGAAGATCCGCGGTCCCGCCGCTTCCATTTCCACCGCGTTCAGCTGGACCTGCACCTTCGTGGTGACGAAAACGAGTTTGTACTTCATCGATACCATCGGTGCTCACTATACCTTCTGGATGTACGGGTTCATCGTTTGCTGTTCTCTCCTGTTTTCGATATTTATCGTCCCCGAAACGAAGGGCTTCACTTTGGCGGACATCGAGAGGAAACTCACCGGCGTTAAAGTTAGGAGAATAAGCTCGCTGGCTAATATTAAACCCACGCCGAGTTTCATCGGGTAAATTACCCTGTTTATTTTCGATTCGGATTTGTTGCGAAGCGGGCCGATGTGATTTATTAACGGCGTGTTCCTGGATTGAGTTTCCGGTACAACTGACAACCTAATATTACTAGAGTTAGGTCATTGGAATTTTATAAATGTTTAGCTAATGCAAATTGTCTGTTGGGTTTTATTAAAAAAAAGATAAGTTTTGAATATTGTACGATATACCCGTTGTTATCTGTCAATTTTTTTTGTAATTAGGCAATGATGTTACGTCAGATGCGTATCAATAAAATGTTTATAATTTTCTTACAATTAGTAATTAGATATAATTAGTGGATATTCGTTATACGCCAGCATGATTAAAGATTTTAGAGTTGTTGTAAATAAAATATAAATTGTTTTTAGCGCGTCCAACAATTGTTAAGTAATTATTGCTTAAGAATATAGAAATAGGCCGTTATATTTCCTATACAGAAGCATTCCTGAATAATAGGGTTTTTGTTTATTACATATTTTAGCTTGGGGAACTCAATTTTTTGGTAAAACCGCTGGAAAAAAAAGGAAAATGTTCAGCTCTTTTTTATATAAACTCATTATTTATTTACAGGGGTTAACAGGTTTACTCTAAACATCATTCATGTATATACTAGACAATTTGAACTTATTTATTTTATAACGGATATTTTTATATGTATTGAATAAAAATATTTTCTTAAAGTTGTGATTTATCTGCATCCATTGTGGCAATATTGAAAATATGTTTATTAAAGATTAGGCTGCACAATTTCATTTATCACTTTGTTTCCGTATTATGTTTGATCGGCAACTTTTTCGAATTTTTAGCTATCTATGAACCATAAAAATTTCATCATTATCAAATTTAGACTTTATTTAGAATAATACATACCCATCTCAATGTAAAATTACACATTAATGATAACCTAATCGTCGAACTTTCTATTTTTTATTAATAATCGATACAATAATCAAAGTACGAAATTTAGATACATGCTTAAGGTTATCAGTATTATAGCGTTAAAAATTCAATAAAATATCCGACGAACACGTTTCACTGATTAAACCCGATTTTAGTTTCGAAATGTCGATAAACATTTTCTCACACTTCTGGGTTTGGTGCTAAGGCGTTTCCAAAATTATCAATAATACATACGAACATTTCATTAAACGTGTAATTTAATTACAAAATGGATTTATAATAGCGGTAAAATACAATTTTAATTATCGGATACTTCCATTACTTTTTATGGCACTAATTTAACCAATTATGCCGGCTTAATTGTCTTACAAACAAGTACTAAAATAGTCACAATACAATAAAATCGTATAAAATTACAAATATGTGGATTAATGTAGCTACATGATAATCTGGGGTTCTGGAACCGACGTAGCGATGCTTTTATGAGGAAGAACCTGCCCTCCATTTATATACGTCTCATCTTTAACAATAACATCCTCTCCGAGTACGGTGCTGCCTTCCATTCTCACCCATTTACCAACGTGACACTTCCATCCCACGATGCAGCTCTCCAACCAAGAATTCGAGCAAACAACCGCACCTCTCAGTATCGTCGACCGCTTTATACAAACACCTGAAAAGATATCAATTACGAAGAGTTATGCACGAAAATTTTACAGAATTTTACCGTCTTCTATTACAACGCCCGGCCCGATCGTAACGTTAGGCCCAATCTGGCAATTACTGCCAATTTTGGCTGTAGGATCGACCAGTACATTCCCCACAACACCGGGACCTTTGTACAGCTTCTGGCTGTTAGTTTCCCGCAAATGGTTCAAATACAAGCACATCCCGGTGAGGAAGTCCTTGGGTTGCCCGACGTCCATCCAGAACCCTTGCAACTCGAAGGCGTAGAGCTGCTTGTCGGTCGCCATGAAAGGGAACACTTCCTTTTCGATGGAAGTCGGCCGGAGTTCTATCCGATCGATCACGCTCGGATTCAGAATGTACAAACCGGCGTTGATTTTATTCGAAATGAACTCCTGGGGTTTCTCGACGAAGCTCTCGATGCAGTTGTTTTGATCGTACACCACCACGCCGTATTTGGAGGGTTCCTCGACTTTGGTGACGACTATCGTGCCTTCTTTTCCGTGGCCTTCGTGGAACTTGGCCAGCTCCCTGAACGGGAAGTCGCATATTATGTCGGAGTTCAATACGAAAAACGGTTTGGTGCTTTTCGAGAGGTGTTCTCTCGCTAATGCTATTGGTCCTGCGGTGCCCATAGGCTCAGTCTCGTGCGAAAATACTATAGTAATGCCCAGTTTGGCCGCTTCGACTGTAAGTTCCTCCTCCATTTGCTTGGCACGGTACGACACGGCCAGTATGACTTCCGTTACTCCAGCGTCTACTAAAGCTTCTATTTGATGCAATAGGATTGGTTTGTTCGCGAACTCCACGAGAGGTTTCGGCCGGCTCAAAGTTAGAGGCCTCAGTCTTGTGCCATAGCCTCCTACTAAAATTAACGCTCTTTTCCCTTCTTCGCTCATTTTGGCTATAAAAATTAGTAAATAAGATTGTGTTAATTCTTAACAAAATCATAAGTAAATACACTAACCTTATATAGAATTACCGCCTGATGCAAAAGTAACAACAATTTAAATGAGAAATATGCCACATTTACACGTTTGCATTTTAAAAATAAACACTATCATTCGATAAGAAACGTCAGTCACCGCTATTAAACAAAAACATTGTATTTTCCTGGTTATCTTGATACAGAAAACCGAAACTGCACACGTAAACAAACATTTTTGACAAATAGAATGTAGCCACGCTTTGCGGGCTGATTTACTGCGATGTAGAAGTCGAGATTGGTACAGAAAAAGGGAAGAACATGTTCCATTTATGTTCGGAATTAATTCGATTCGTTCCGGAATG
Source organism: Phyllotreta striolata (assembly GCA_918026865.1). NCBI lineage: Eukaryota > Metazoa > Arthropoda > Insecta > Coleoptera > Chrysomelidae > Phyllotreta > Phyllotreta striolata. The sequence continues at coordinate 4,361,979 of OU900103.1, read as the reverse complement.
CTCGCACGAACAATTTCATAATTATCGGGGGTAGGTGCAGTTACTGCAATTTTTTTATGAAAAATAAACAGAATTAAGATAAAATTAAGATGGATTTTGATAGTCCGGATGTAATGAAAGATTTTCCCGGTTTGTACGCCTCGGATCACAATAAAAAATGCAATAACGATAGCGATTGTAAGTTAATTCTGTTAAAATTTGAAACGAGCATAGATGCTTGAGGAGGATTTTAATTATTTTAATCCCACAGATAGTGATGAAGTTGAGAAAGGATTGAAAAAAGATCTCATAGGTAAGCGGAAAGACAAAAAAGACAAGAAAGACAGAGAAAGGGGTTATGCGGCCCTCGAAGGCGAAAGTTCAGATGAAGGAAACAAATCTAGGTAATGTTGAATTTAAATAACGAACGCTCATTTATCTATTACTTTCACGGTTTAATTAGTTTGGTTATCAAATAAACATTGTTCATTTGTTAAATCAACAGTTTACTTTGCACTAACACAGACTGCAATGACATGAAAATGATCCTCTAAAATGTTTTATTGCCTTCATTGTATACAGCACTATTTTAATCAGTTAATGTGGAAGTTACCTACTTTAACGATATACTAATTACGTGTGTCACATTACAAAAATAAACCTTGGTGTTTTGCATTTAAATAAAATATTCCATAAGTTATCGGTTACAGTCGTAGTGTTACGTTAATTAGAAAATTCGAAAATTGATTGGTAATCAACCGATTAATAGGTGCACGAATTTATTTGATGTATAAACAACAATGCTCAAGTTGTGTATGTAAGTATTTGTAAGATTTCACATATTTATAGGTTTATTGCGTTTGCTGAAGGTTTAAAAATAAAACACATTTTTATAATTAAAAAAAAATACTTTTGGGGAATTTAGCGTAAAATAAAGCAAACTCTTCTAATCCTTATAAATATTGTAAACACATTTATATCACTCTGCAAATCTTATCTTTGGAAATTACAGAGTTTTCTTAAGATGCATGTTTGTGTTCGTGATTCACTGGATTTTTTGAATCCTTTAAAAATTTAACTTTATAAGTAACATCTTGATAGCCTCTTGATTATTAACGTTGTACTTTCCTTGCACAATGTTAAATTTCGTGTTAATTTTCAGAAGTCCTTCGAAATCGAAAAAATCTAAACCTTTCAAATTCACAACCAAATCCAAAGAAAAACGAGAAAAGTCCAGGGAGAAGGAAATTGTTGAAAAGAAAAAAGACAAAGACAAGAAAATAGACAAGAAATGTGAAAAAGAAAAAGCGAAAAGGGTGAAAAATTCCGTCGAGGAAATAGTCGATTTAGCAGGTTCGTATATTCCTCATACAAACCACACATATAAATAAATAATTTTGCAGAAGCATTGCCGATATTCGGAGTGAGTTTAGATCTAGCAGTAGAACGAAGCAGGTGCCATGATGGAGTAGATTTACCTCTGCCCATTCGGGATTGCATCGATTACGTAGAATCCACGGGCGTATCGTTCGAAGGTGTCTACAAAATAAGCGGCACGAAGGCCAAGGTCTCGCAAATAAAAAAAATGTACAACCACAGACAAAACGTTAGATTAAGCGACTACGATGTACCTACAGCCACGAGTTTACTTAAAATGTTCTTAAGGTACTAACTATAATCTCGCTTATCTCAAAATATTCATTAATCCTTCTACAGAGATCTACCCGAGCCGATATTTACTAACGATCTACTGATACGATTCGAAGAAGCCGGTGCCATTTTAAACTACAACACTAGGGAAAAGCATTTAAAAATATTAGTAGAAAATCTACCACCGCTCAACAAACTTCTACTCTCCTGGCTTATCATCCACTTGGATAATATATCTTTAAATGTAAGCACACATTATACACACATTCGATTACTCTAATTTTAATAAATCATCCATTCCTCAGGAGAAACAGAACAAAATGTCTAAACAGCACATAGCCTCCGCTTTGAACCACACATTCCACGTATCCTCGAGGCTCCTGCAGGCCCTCCTGCACCACAGCCGAGCCCTGTTCCCCGACCTCGTCGTCTTCAAGTACATACCCCCCGTCACTTCGGGCGTCCAGCTACCGGAGCGCTGCCAGCTGCTGGAAATCGAGCTCAAAAAACAGGAATCCCTGCTGTCCCAAATCCACAACGAGATGCGCATCGGCTGCATCTCCAAAGAACGAGAAGAAAAACTCTGGGAAGTGCAGAGGATAATAACGCAGCTCAAAGTAAGCGTACGTACAATCGAGTTTTGGTGTAAATTTAACGGTTTGTTTTCGATTCAGAGGAAGCTAAAGAGCGCGCAGAAGGTGAAGACGAGCTGCGAAAAGTGCGAGGAGGATGGCGAAGACAGGAAGGTCGATTCGAAGTCGGAGAAAGCGGAGCTCGAAGCGCCCCCGACATGTGCCGAACACGACAAATCGGGCTCCGATAACTCGTCGCTGCCGTGCCAGGCGGTCGCGTCCGCGCCGGAGCCCGATCACAGTGCCAAAGCCGAGCCGAAGGAGCCCGACGGCTCGGAGGAGGAACCGCCGCCGCCGCCGCAGCAGCCGGAGAAGAACGATTTTCTATTCGACGACGACATCGTGCTGCTGACGTACAAGCGCAACGGGCTCATACAGCTGAAGGAGAAGCTGGCGAAGGACATGCAGCAGGAGCGCAAGGAGATCCAGCGGCTGCGCGCGAAGCTGGAGGCGTCGACGAGCCGGGCGCCGGTGCCGAAGCTGGTGGCGCCGAGGCAGGAGTCGCTGGGCGAGGTGATGGCGCTGCTGCAGAACGAGAACAAGATACTGCAGATCAAGAAGATCAATCTGGTGCGGAAGATCATCGAGCAGAAGGAGCTGTGCATCGAAATGAGCGCCCAGCTGAGGCTAGCCGAAAATGATAAGTATCCTAATTTTTAGAAGCGGTCATTTCTTTTGGCTTGAAAGATTATTAAATTGCGTTCTCATGATAATTGATTGTAGTTTGAAAGGAATGAATTAAGACATATTATTATGTTGATGTGATTGTAGATTAAATAGACTTGTTATTTGATATACAGGGTTTATCCGCTGTTACGACTGTAGTTACTATGTTACGAGCCCGAAATTTTATAATTGAAATGTTATCTATTACGAAAATTGAGGTTTAAAAAAAGTTTACTTCTTAATGATATTAAATTGTTGTGGATGATCGAATTGCATTGAAATTTTCGAACTGCAATACCGGGTGGATTCCTTTATCCTAATATTTTATTACTTCTCACTTCGCCTCCTTATATTATATAAACAAATTGTATTGTACTTATCTATATAAATATTTAAAGAAAGTAACTTAAGCGTAGTTATTCTACTCTACATTCTACATGCTGTTTAAACTTAATTTTTTATAAAATTTACTCTCAGTCTGCTTGCACACAATAATGTAACCTGTTTAAGGAACGAAATGCTTCTTAAACTCGACAAATAAAGTAAATAGTTTCTTTCCATATTCAAGATGTGTTTGAATTAATAGGTACTTTCGTTGAATATATTCCACAATTTGATCGATTTAACAATGGCATGTTGCGGCTAAAGTCCGAGAGAATTGTTAAAATTCGCTGTAAATGCGCTTAAAATATTTGTGTTAAGCGGTTAATCCTCAATTACATGAAGTAATTGTTCGAAAATAGAAAATACCCGACTTCACGATTCGTTGTGTACAAATTTTATCAGGAAGGATATTTATTGCGTGTTAATAAAATTTATGAAAATAACGGTGAGAATGATAAACGTGACACCTAGAGCAACAATTAGCCTTGTTAAATCGGTTTTAATAGACTTCTTTGTGCCTTATCTATTGTGGAATGATAGCTATAATAATTCTAATAATATTTATTTTCCCCCATCATCAACAGACAAGTCTTATTTTAGCACGCTATCAGTTTTAGCACATTTCACGCGAAATTGCGAAATCTAGTAATTTTTAATCGTAAACTTCTTTAAGTATTTATTTGTCATCTCAAATTGGGTTTTTAGGAGAATCTGTCTAGCAATTAATGAAAAAATTCGCACAATGTAATTACTTAATTGCAGTTTCGTTGGATTTATAGAATTTTAAATCAGTTCCTATTGCGGTTTGCGTACAATTTTAATAACCCATCATCAAAGATGTTTGCGGATGCTGAATAATGTTAAATTTGAAATTTTCAACAGGTTTTCGCGTTAAATCATTCACTTTTTCTAGCTCCTTCCAGTTCCGAATCTCAATTTTTTTCAGACCATGACTGTAGTTTGTAAAATATTTCGTGCATTAAGAGAACTGACCTGTACGAATGCATGCAGGAAAGTATATCTCTTAAAGACGTAGGTACTTAATATTCTAGTCGCGCCAGATTAGAACTGAAATTTTCGCCAACACAGAAACACTGTTAAGTATATAGAGTGGGGTGTAAAACATTGTGGAATTGGGTTACGAGTTGCAGAAAATATTCGCATGATTTCTTCTAATAATTTATTGGAGTTCCTTAAATTAGAAAATAGTCTATTTATAATTCTTCAGATATGTTGGGAATTGTTGAAATTTTGGTAGATAATCGAGCATATTATTGCGATAATATTAAGTATACTAAGGTCATAAGATCAGGATCGAACCAGACCCGCTGGTCGAAAGGTTATTATAACTTTTTTTGTGTTGCACTCCATACGAATTTTGCTGTTTTTATAAGAAATAATAGCCGTATCTTGTAGATTCCTGCTAATTCCCAAATGTATTACACCAGGACAACCTGTATACATACATGTGTTTAAAATGGCGCTCGTTATAAGTAGAATAACGAATTGATTCAGCTGTCAGATTAGAATAGTGATCTCTAAAGTGAATCAATTTGTCATCACCTTTGTCGGCGCAATAGACATTAATATATTCTGTATGTTGAGAGTATTGTATAAATGTGATATTTAAATAACATGTTAAACCCATCCCAATGTATTTATTAACCCAAATAAATATTTTTTTGTTTAACCGATGTTTCATATTTCTACCTAACAAAGGATGTATTGTACTATTACTGAAGTCTTCTGTAAAAAAACCATAAGTTACAAACGATTAGATATATCGAACCGGAATTTCCAATAAACGACGGGATTGTTCCGATATTGATAAGATCAAAAAAATCGAAATCCTTTTATCTCGGCCGAATCACTGAATGGGTTTTTTCATCGATTTGATCCCCAAGCATCACAGCTATTTATTTTTGAAAGCGTCTATAAAACAAATCGGTACCGCAGCCAATTGACACTTCCAAACGAGCCTCTCTAACGAGCAATATATCCGTAATAAACAAAGGTCGTGTTTGTGGAATCGCTTTTGGACGGACAAGTTAGCGCGGTTTTTATTTTCACTTCCAACATTCGGAACTGTATCAATCGTTCGAATTTGTTGTTAGTTTGCATTTGTATTTTACCGCACAACGACCAGTTAAGAGTTCTCAGTACCGCCGAGCAAAATGAAGACGATCGCAAGTGAGTACCAAGGTGCAATTTCTTTTGCAATTCTACGATTCTTTCGCCCTTGAAACGAATCGTGAATTCGCTCATTTTGCGTTATTCAACGCGGATGTTTTGCTCTCGCCGATTATTAGATATAACAATCGTTATATCAGAACAGCGCTGTATTAATATTTATACGTTCTTGCTCAAGGAACTCGTTTTAATATTTATGTGTAGTCTAGTTTATTAGTTCGTAATTGCTTTATTTGTTTGTTTAGAATTATATTTCCGCTATTGGATATGTGCGTGAAATATATTTAAATTTATTTCGAGTTGGTTCAAAATCTTTAATTTTTTTTTAGCATTTTTGCGCTCCTCTGAAAGTTTACACATTTTCCTAAAAGCTTTCGTTAATTTTACGACCAATTACTCACTTAAAAATTCGTTAATGACTTGTATAAACAATGTTTTTTTTAGTATAAATTACTCAAAAATTAATTGATATTTCTGAGAGGAATGCGAGGCCAGGAAAATCGTTTTTTACTATACCATTCATCGGAATTAAGTAATTAAAAGTAATGGTTTTAGGCGTTAATTGTTTTATAATTTTGTTCCAAAAAATTTTCACCGCATCCAAGAAAATCTAATTGGTTAATTGAAATTACATAACACTAATTTTGTCTGAAATATTTCATGGGAATTCCACTACCAGATAATTTTTATAATTATAATAATCCATTATCCCGACGATGGGAACTTGTAATTACAAGTCATATCCGCGTAATCAAACATTAATCGGGCAATTTTTAATTCCAGGCCTCATACTAGCGGCCCTTTTAATTCTACCGTCATTTACTCAACAGCAGCGCTTCGATATCAGCAATTCTGTTAATACATTTGGAATAAATTTATTAGGAGTAAGCCCTTTGTGCTATTTGATATTTGCGACAGATTTTCACAGTTCCTGTACTTTTAGGAGACAGTGAACCAAGGAGGCGACGGATTAAACATAGCCCTATCGACCTACTCAGTGTGGACTCTAATGGCGACTCTCGTAGAAGGCGCAAGGGACAACACCTTGCGGCAATTACAAAACACTCTAAGACTACCGCCGAATAACAAAGTTCTAGTTAGATACAATTTCCAGAATCTCACTCGATACATGAACGTAATTACAGTCGATCGCCTCGACCATTAGCTCCCCTACAGGAATGTCTTCTTCCAGGTTCGATCGAGCGCGGTGAATTTGGAGACCGAAAACGCGATGTTCACCAACAAAGAGTTCCCCGTGAAGGCGGCCTTCGAAGACGCCGCCCTGCAGTACTACGGAGTACCCATCACTCCCGTGAACTTCAGATCCCCCGGCCCGGCGGCCGCGATTATTAACAGATACGTAGCGAGGCTCACGAGGAACAGGATCCCCAATTTCGTCGACTCAGGTAGATTAGGACTCCAAAAAAAATCAGCCCCTTCGATAAATTCATGCTGGAGCGGCAATGTGTTTATTTGGCAATGGTTTTTTAAAGCTAATTTGCATTGTCTGAAGGTCAACAATCAATATCTGCCTCCAAACAATGCATGAAGGATTAATTACGCGAGCTATCACGATTTACCGCAATCTAAGCAACGTAAATAATCCGCTCGCGGAAATCCCTTTCAACAAAACGATCGCAATCAACAACGTGTGGGAGTCATCTCGATCGAGCTAAAAGAATTTGCATGTTTTTCCAGCCGATCTGCTGGACGCGCAGGTGTTCATGGCCAGCCTGCTGTACTTCAAGGGGCTGTGGAAGAGCCCCTTCCAGCGGAACGCCACGCACACGGAGTCGTTCTACGACGAGAAGGGCAACAAAATCGGCGACGTGGAGATGATGTACCAGACGAGCAGCCTGCCCTTCGCGCGCCTGGAGGGCCTCAACGCGCACGCGGTCGAGCTGCCCTACGGCAGCGACGGGGCGACGTCGATGGTGCTGGTGCTGCCGTTCAAAGGCGACGGGGTGGCCGCGGTGCTGGGCAAGATGTCCCGGATGAGGTTCTCGGATGTCCTGCAGACGATCGAGGACGCGGCGAGGATGTACCCGGATGAGCTGATACACCTGTATCTGCCCAAATTCAAAGTCTCCTCTAATTTTAACCTGAACGTGGTGTTAACGAAGGTACCTGGTTCATACTCTGGAGTTGTGTTGCTTATTGAATCAATTCTTTCCAGATTGGTATAAAAGACGTTTTCGACTATTCCAAATCGAATTTACTGGATATGTTCGATCAGTATTTGTATTTATCGCGGTTGATTCAAAAGGCCGAAATAGAAGTCGATGAAGAGGGAACAATTGCTACTGCTGCAACTGGTTTGTAGAAATAATATGGTGTAAAAAATTCGAGCTAATGTTTATCGATTTTTATTCAGGTGCTTCGTTCGTAAACAAGGCTTCGCCGGCGAGATTTAGAGTTAACAAGCCGTTCTTGTATTTCATAGTGAACAAACTTACCAGGTCCATTGTGTTTGCGGGGAAAATCAGCAATCCCAACACGCTGAAGTAGTTGCGTATGAACCTGTACGAATAAAATTTCAATTTATGGAATGAATCGGTTGTTTTGATTTGTTAATTTTATAAATACATTAAAATTTTGTACGTTATCCGTTTTGTAATTTATTTGAACCTCCCGCTATTTCAATTGTATGATTGCGCGTCCACTAAAATAAAAGGCCAGGAAAAAAAGAGGATTAAATTTAAATATTTGAAGTTGACAAGATTAAAAGTTACGTCAACTCAACTTATTAAAGAATTGTATTTTTATTCCTAAATAAATGCGTATAAAAGATAACAAAACCTTCGACAAAACCTTCACAAATGCTATTTAAAGTATTAATGTACATGTCCATATAATTAATGTATTTAGCTTAAACGTAGTTATAGAAAAAAATTCAAAGAAGCAATAATTGTAAAAAATGAGTTCCAAAGCAGCGAGGGCAATTATATTAACATTGACAGGATGCATGTTAAATAATATATTTTTGGAATACATCATACAGTAAGTATTAATTCATCTAGTTTGCAAATTTCCATATCAACTCGTTTTTAGATTGGACCCGGGCTCAGGGCATCTCATAACGTTGTGTCAGTTCCTATTCATCGCCCTCCACGGCTTCATTTTCACCTCGAAATGTGGAACAGTCCGCCCGAAAATCCCGCTGGTGGATTACATGAAGTTAGTCATATTTTTCTTCACGACGAGCGTGGTGAACAACTGGGCGTTCGCTTTCAACATTCCCGTGCCCCTTCACATGATATTCAGGGCCGTAAGTTGTTCCGTTCGAAACCGAAACTGTAATCTGATGCCTAAGGGTTTGTAGGGCTCGCTAATCGCCAACATGGTGATGGGGATTATCGTGTTGAAGAAGAAGTATACATTCGAGAAGTATTTTTCAGTATTCTGCATCACTGCGGGCATTATAATTTGCACGCTTTATTCGAGCAAGCCTCAGAAGGCGGTAGGTTTCTAATTATCTGCGTTGAATAATTTTTTGAGGATTTTGTATTTTAGGCTTGTACTGACTGTGATCCCCATGCTCAAATAAAAGTGGACGAAAATGTGGATTACGAGCATTTCTTCTGGTGGGTAATCGGTATTATACTTTTGACAGGAGCTTTACTGCTTTCAGCTGCTATGGGCATTTTTCAAGAGCAGCTTTATAAAAAGCACGGAAAACAAAACCAGGAGGCCTTGTACTATACGGTAAGTTATGGTAATAAGAAAAATTAACAATTCTATCGTGGTATCTAGCTTAGTTATTTGAACCACTTGAATATATTTATAGGTTAAAGGAATATTCACATTAATGTTAGATAACACGTTATCAGTTTTGAATTTAATTGAAAATAGTTGTTAATATTAATCTTATTTTCTAGCACTTGTACCCTATACCGGGCTTCTTGATGTACTCCGGAAGTATCATAGAACATGCGAGAATAGCGAGTAACAGCGAATCGATGAACGTGCCTATATTAAACATGGACTTACCAATACTTTGGATCTTTTTATTCCTAAATGTCATCACACAGTTTATGTGCATAAGCAACGTTTACGTCCTGACAGCAGAATGCGCTTCACTGACCGTTACTTTAGTCATAACGTTGAGGAAATTCTTTTCCTTGGTGTTTTCGATTATCTATTTCCAAAATCCGTTTACAGCGGCTCATTGGTTTGGAACTGCGTTGGTCTTTTTGGGGACTTTAATGTTCTCCGAAACGCATAAGCGGATATTTGAAGCGCTTTCTAGCAAACCGTCGAAAAAATTACAAGACAAAAAATCGAAGTAAAGCGATTCAATTAGACGCCGAATAGATTTGTTTCAACTAGCAAAATTTTGATTTTAATTGACCAAATTAAATTATTTTAATAGTTTTTGTTATTTTTGTGGCTTTGTTATGTTTCATATTGTAATTTTTTATGATATAATAAATTTTGAAACAATATAGTATTTTTACCATAAAACTACCCGCGGCTAAAATGCTAGATGTAAAAAACAGCCAAATTAACTTATTTCCTAACAAACCGGCAACGTTGTAAAATATTTTCCCTATAACATGAAGTTAGGCATTTGTTTGGTTCTTCTTATGTTGGCATCACTGATATTCCAGTTGACGATGACATTTTTGACAGTGACAGTTAAATAGTGAACAATAAATAAAAGTGATGTGTTTTCATTTGTTAGCAACTCAAAAAAATGAGCTCTGATAATAAATTAAAAGGTTAGTAGCCTCTAGAAGCAGGAAGAAAATTCTTTTGTATTTTTTTCGATTTTAGTCGATCCGGGCTGGAACGATCCGCCGTTGTTAAATTACGATGTATCCAATCCACCTCCAAAGTCTCGAATATTGAATAAAAGAGTAGCTTTTCCGTTGACTGGAGGCATTTCTCCATCGAAACCCTCAGATTTACCACCGAATGCGCCTCCATTACCTGTACCTGATTTTACGGTTGAACAAGCAAAACAACTTTTAGATAAATTGTTTACATCTGACAAATCGAAGGAACGCTTCCATAAAACTTGCGACAATGAATTGCCCGAAGAATTCCAAAAATCTCTAAGATTGATGGGCGAATGTTTAATGAAAAACAACAAACTTGGTGCTGAAATTCATCGACAGGAACTTGTAAAGTTCCACAAGAAATTATGCGAAAGTTGGATTAATGATGTTAAATTTTAATAAGAAATAAAGGCTGTGCTTTTTTTGTAACATTGTTTATTTGTGCTTATTCATAATAATAATATATCAGTATATATTTAATCAATATAAACAATTGTGCCCTCTTTTTTATTGAAGTAAGAAGCATTTGCTGGTGTTAGAAGTTACAGTACTAACGCTAATTTAAAATGATATGCCGAACTAAATTCACAAAGGTTCTTACAGATCAAATATTTAAGTAATTATCATGGTTATAGGTATGCTATTAACTTCTAGTAATTTATGAGTGTAAACTTATTTATTACATTGCAATCTCTTGAGTGCAGCATTTCAAAAATGCTTGTATTGCCATTCTATGCAAGTGATAAAATTGCTTTTTTTTGAGAATTCTACTCTACCAGAAATATTTCACTAGTTACTTATTTGTTTAATTTGGTCTATTTGAGATTATGAGTAGGTAATGTATAATCAATAATTGTTTAAAATAAATGATTATTAGTTTCATTACTACAATTTTGAGCATTTTTATTCAATAGTTATTGCTATAAATATTCCCTAAAATGATTGGATTTCAGACCTATAAGCCACTACTGGAAAACGAGGTACTGCATTATAGATTTTAAGTTCTAATAACTACAAAAACTAATTGACGTACGCCTTGCGATTTTGTAATAGATCTAACAGCAAATTAAACGGAAGAAAATGCGGTTATTATATAAAAAAAGCTTCAATACATGTTTGTAAAGATACTGAATATGTCTATTGTGGATAAATATAGCCTTATAAATTAGGCCAATGAGTTTGGTGTGAATCAATAATGTTAATTAAAAAAAGATTATGTAAAACTTCGTGAACATCTGTACTTCTCAAGCAATACCTCTTTGAAATTATCACAGAACCATAAACCACAAGATTTCGTAATGTTACAAAGATGCTACTTTTATATGAGGTACTTTTATCACATTTCTGGTTCACAGTTCTGTAAATCAACTAACTTTCCCAATTCGCTAAAAATTCCCCAATGCGACCGGCATTAGCAAATCTTCAGGTCATTACGAAGCTTTAAAAAACATCAAACAAACATGAATAAAAACATTTTTAGTAGTTAGTATCACATACTATTTAGAATTATTATTCAGAAAGGTGCACTTGCGTGTGAGTGTTCTCTAAAACGAAGAACAGAAGCTGTTTAACAAATACACTTTTCATCGATTCAACTTCACTTCTAAAATCATTCTTATTGTTTTCAGAAAGCGGTTCAGTCAACATCTCAATCAAAAAGACCCTTAGTGTGCACAATAGTGAAGTGATTTTCAATGTACTTAATAGGCCACCGATGAGTTAAAACAAATCAGACTACAAAAATATAAAATATGTACAGATGAAGTAAAATATACTATCAAACAATAACACTCCGTCTGTTCGTTTTCTGATCAGGAGCATATTGTTCAAGATCCTCCGGCTGTGTATTTAGAGCTGAATAATCTATAGGAAACATTATCGAAGATAGCGTCGTTAAAGGGGCGCCTAATAGAAAATGGCCTGGTCCGTTCGGATTTCTACCAAGTAGGTAATTAGCGAAACACAACCTGTACGACTTGAAATGCAAAGGATGGTCGCCGTTCTTAAAAATAATTACGAAATCAAACAAACATATTCAAGAGAGATTACGAACTTACTGAAGTCATTGCTCGATAGGCGTGATCGAGTATTTGTCCTACTTTCACAGCATCTAACCCAAGAACAGAGGAATAAAACGAACTGAGCTCGTCGCGAGTAATTATTCCAGTTCCTGTAAATTCGGTAAATTTAAAGAAGCACATTAAAATGTACAATCGAACTCACCGCTTCTGTTAATAACTTGAAAAAGAACTTTTACGAAATATTGAAGAAATATGGGAAAATCGTTCAGATTTTTAGCTCCCTCCAGCATCTCGGACCACTTCCTCAACCAACCGTCTTTAGTAATATACGTTAAATTATTCACCGTAAAACCTAAAAAAAACACCATCGATCGATAATTTATTCGCCCAAATCCCGGCGATTCTTTCACGATACAACCTACCTAATTTTTCATGAGATATGTTAGTCAAAAATGTATCAATGAAACCTCTCTCAATTTCCCTAAGTATATTAAATTCCGATGAGCTTAACGACCAATCTGCGAAATGTCGCAATCTCTATCCAAATCGAAAGCATGAAATCGTTACACAAATTAACTCACTCGCTACGCGCCAACCAACATACATACCTCCATCAGGCTTTCGAAGTCGTCCTCGCTAATGAGATTGTCCTGATCGTGGTCCAGCAGACAGGAAAAAAAATGCGAGAACTTGTTGCTCTGTATCACGCTCAATTCGTAGCCGGTGTAGGTGTCCGCATTCTCGGCCGAATCCACGCTGAATCTGTCCACCCAAGTAGCTAAATAAATCGATTATATTCAATGTGTTTGCATAAAAAATATTTCATTTGAATTGATTAGTATGTCAAGTTTTTTTTTCTTTGATGATCGGGTTATTGATAAATTTATTATCACTGTTTGCTATTGAATATAATAACAGTGTAATTATTCGAATCTATTTATTCCCTGGATATTTAAAGATTAAATAATAGTATAATCAATAGTACGCTATGTAATATTGAACTCCAATTATGTTATATTTAGAAATACTTAAGTATATAATTTTATTTGTATTAATAACTAGTAAAAGGAGTTTTTTTGAGAACTATTCGAAATATTGATTGGGAACTTTCTTTGTTAAATATTTCCAATTACAATAAATACTTGTATTATTTTAAAGAAAAAATAAATGAAACTTACTCCATACATGCACGCTCCAGCCGCAGCTCTCCGATTGGCTATCAGACTTCTCAATATCCTCGGGTTTCTTGATGGTTTCAGCTTCGATTTCGGACAACGTCCGCCAACGTTTCAGCAAATCTTTCGTTTTGTCTTTGGTTTTATCACAAGCTGACCTCCAATTGGCTATGATTTTGTTAGGCACTTTCAGCGAAGCATCGTGTAGTTTCTGATTGTCACCGTCTTGCTCGGGCTTGAACTGAATGGAGTTTTTGTCTGGTTTTACGTTACCGCTGGCGCTCGATTTGTCCACGCTCTTCAGGCTCTTCAGGCTGGTTTGGGACGTGCCCAGGTCCTTTATGCTGCTGTCTTTGCTCGACTTGCGGGACTCCGGTTGCTCCATCGTTCTTTAGGGCAGCTGTAGCTGATTGACAAACATCGCTACGTTATAAATTGGCTATTTCTGTGGTAAAGAATCGCTTAAATTGTGTGGAACATTTAGAATTCGCAAATAATACCTCTGTAACGCAATGTTTTTGTAAAGGGTTTTCTTCACCTCTTTTCCTCATATCACAATGTTGTTGTGTGTACAGTATAAAACTGGTGACGATCCTGGTGGGTTGTATTTAAAAAAACTTTAAACTACTACATTGATTAAAAAACCATTGATTATAAGGAGTATGAGGGAATAAGGGAATACATTAGAATTACAAGGTAAAGGTAGATTGTTAGATAAATAATCAGTTAGGGTTAGAATTTTGAAGTATCAATTTTTTAGGAGTTGTTTCAATTCCCCGTTAGATGTCGCAATTACTTGACAGGTGTCAACGGAATGAACTTTTTAAATTAAAATCCATTTAGATTCTTTAGAAATATATTAGTATATAAAAGAGCGTAGTATTTTTCATTAATTCCTTCATGTAATTTATTTAATAAATAAAAATATTCAAAAAAAAATCGTGTATTTACTGCCATCTATAAATCGTGTCCTGAAACTATTGAATCGATTCCCTCCATTTTGTGGCGACATCTGTCATCTGTCTGTGTGTATGTTGTTTTGATTGGCTTGTTGTGGACGTCGGTGTTCGGTAATATAAGTTAAAAAGTTAAATGAGTAACTTAAAACTATGTTTCAAACACCTAAAAGGAATAAATTGGCATCTAGGGAAGATAATAGTTTAGCATTAACGCCGGATGATTTCGTATTGAGGTCGAAATCGACGAATGTAGCAGACAAAGGAAGTGGTTCTGGGGAGTCTAGACGAGGAAGGCCCAATGCTAATTTATTAAATATACTCATTACGGAAGGTTCTACGTCTCCTAGTTCCATCAAATGCACGTTCTGCGGAAGGGTTTTCCCGAGAGATAAGTCCCTGCAAGCACATTTAAGGACGCACACAGGTAGGGGCAAATGAACTTTAAATACCTGTTGGCATGCATTTTCCATATTTAAATGTCTCGAATTCCAGGTGAAATTTACCGATAACTGGTCAAAGTTTATTAAACTTTAAAAAGATAATTTATAATTAGCATATATTGAGCGATTTCTTTGATTGAATTTGTAAACACGAATTTAACTAATAGAAATATTCTAATTTGTGATGTAACAGTATTTAAAAACTACACGATTAAGTAGTGGGAATTA
Source organism: Phyllotreta striolata (assembly GCA_918026865.1). NCBI lineage: Eukaryota > Metazoa > Arthropoda > Insecta > Coleoptera > Chrysomelidae > Phyllotreta > Phyllotreta striolata. The sequence goes on along the minus strand of OU900103.1, from coordinate 4,346,874 downwards.
AATGGGTTAAATGTATTTTTTTAGGCGAGAAACCTTACGTTTGCGACTATCCTAGATGCGCTAGAAAATTCGCCCAATCAGGCCAATTAAAAACGCACCAAAGACTGCACACCGGCGAAAAACCATTCGCCTGTACAGCCACGAATTGTAATAGGAGATTCACCCATGCTAATAGACACTGCCCTGATCATCCAGATCACAGTCTTAAGAGGCTAAACTCCAAGCCCGAGCCCACCGTGAATAAAAAGTACGATGATGCCCACAATGCCGAGATAGTAGAATGGTTCAAGAACAGGTAAATAAATCCTCATGCCGAGCGTTTTTGGGACTTACACGACTAAAATTTGCAGGAGAAGTCGATCGTTGGACGCCACCAGCGACGAAAACTTGGACACGACTCCCAAGAAATCGATGTTCAACGAATCGGGCTACAGCAGCAACAGCTCCCCATACTACTCCAGCTGTTCCAAAGCCGAGGACATCGAAAACTCCCCCAAATCCGAATTGGACTACTTCGAGAGCGCCAGTTTCAACAACTCGAATAGCTCCGAATTCGACGCGCACGGGATATCACCCAAGAGCACCCCGTCGGAGCTGCCCAAGAAGAGGTGGTTGCGCGAAGCCGTCCAGAACCAGACCCAATGGGACTCGACGAATGACTTGGCTCGGCCGATCAATTGGGGAGACGAGAACTGCCCGGAGAGCGAGAAGAAGGCCGACAGCACGCCGCAGAAGCAGACCCGGCCTACTGTGCTCGTGTGCATCCAAGGCGGCAAAAGCAAAGAGATCTCTAGTGAAGAAATCCAAGGGGCTATGGCGTTAGTAGAACTTAAAAATAGTGTCAACTATAGGATCTAGGGATGGTCGATGAGATTCGTAAGAATAATTTGTTTGCCTACAATTAGATAATTCGGTTGGGCTTCAGTAGATAAATTTTCTAATGATTACCATACATTTAAAGAATTAACGACTAATTCTAATTTACGTGAAATCCTAAATAGAAATTACGGAATGTATATTTGTCTATATATATTTGCACTTAATTTAAACGAATAGGAAAATTAAAAATTCTCAAAGATTAGAGTACCCTCTCCGCTAGCCACAGTACTAATTATTATTATGGAGATTGGAGATGGTACTCTAAATTTCCTAAAAAATTCTAATAACTAAGTTAGTTTAAAGATTTACTAACATTCGTGTTTTGCTTAGTTATTGGAGAACTTAATTAATGTTACAACAGAGTTTTTTAATGACAGACATCTTTGAACAAGTATTATGGATAATGATACGTTATTTTCTTATTTATACTAATTTTATTTATATATTTTTGAAACCAGCTACCTGAGTGTAAGTCTGCAAATTTTTTAATTAAATTTGATTCCAAAAGTTGGAATTCAATAACTAGGAAACGGAAATCCTACAATATTATATTTCATAATAATCGAATAATTCAAAATTTATTGATATTGATGCGAATAAAATATTTTTATAAAACCCAAAGTCGATATTTCCGATTTGTTTGAGGCAAGGTTTGTTAAATAGCAAACTTTTGTAAACTTTAAAATCCCGTTTCTTTTGTTAAACGAGCATTCTTAAAGTGTTTTTATCAATTATGAAATAACTGGAGTAGGATTCTTCATATGTAAATTAGTCGATAGGTCTTTCTTTGAATAAGAATAAAAATTCGATTTAGTTTTATTATACGCTTATAACTAACATTATAAACAAATATAATATATTCTGGTGTTTCGGTTGAAAGATTTTCAAAAAGCTGCGTTTGCAGACCAATTATAATACGCACGTACGCCAAATAAATTATAGTTTAAGATCACAAAATGTTAAATTTCTTGCCTTCGTTTCGAGCAGGATATTTGGAATCAAAAAACATTGTTCTTTAAATCAGTTCGATTTCAACTCGAGTACACTTCCGAATATTCTGTGAATGTTTTTCATTTTCTCTTTCTTGAAGTGGAATCTTGCAGCTAACGAATACACGGATTGATTTAATTCTATTTATAAATTTTGTTAAATTAGTTCTGTAGCTAAGTTAAATTTTTCGAAAAGGTAATGAATATTATAATTTTAATTTTTTTTAGAGAAGCACCGTACATTTTGAAAAAAAACTTTACAATACTACCGGTTTTTGAGTGTTTCTAACATTTTACATTAATTTTTTTAACTTTTTTATATGCTTATTCGACATAATTTTTGGATTCACCGTGTCGGATTTTTATGAATGTTTTTAAAATACTATGTATTTGTTATTAAAAAAAATCGTTGTATAACAAGTAATTTTTGATGTGTTTTAGATTGTGGCGTCATATTTTTGTTAAATTATTGGAAATTTTATAATAAACCAAACAAACACATCGTTTTCACTTTACTGAAATTTATGTAAAATTTTGATGCTATTTTCTGCAGTTACAAAACATTTCTGTGATTCTTTTTAAAATTTCATTATACGGAAACTTTAAATAACTTCATGCTAATGCACGACTGTTATTTGGAGTGGTATATCCTATTTTTCCTTGTTGTATGTTATGTTTTAGAATATTTACTTTATTATTTCTTCATATTTTAACTTGTAATCAGCTTATGTGAATAAAATATTTATGTTCACTCACTTAAGTTTCAAAAATTGTGATGATTGGGAAATAAATAAATTATTATTACTACAAACTGTTTTATTTAAACGAATAGTAAAGACAGACTATGTAAATAGAGTAAATATTTTTGTATACATATATCAGTGTAAATGTTGATTAAAATTAAATTTAAAATCCTACTCTTCCCATTCTTCGTCATTGGAAGTGGAATCTGGATCGTTGGAGGGTTCAGGTGGTGGAATCATCGCAGCAATTCTCGACAGCGTAGAATCCGCGTCGATGCCATTTTCCTGAGATTGCTTAGCACCCGAAATACCTTTTCTTCTCATGAAAAGTTTGTTGTGAAGATCGGTCATCAAATCCCCGCCCTAAATGATAAATTGAATATTACTCACCACAGCAAAATTTTTAGTAACAAATTACCTGAGCGCCTTTTGTAACCGGTTGTCCGTTATTTTTATCTACAGTTTTTAATTTGGCTTTCCCACTGCCACCAGCATTTCGTATGGCTTCCATTAAACTGGACCTGAGATCATCAGCAGGAGGCAAAGCTGCTGTTGTTGCCGATGATTTCGCAGGAGCCTTTTCTATTGAGGATTTCGGCTCCTCAACCAATTGAATATCAACAGGTTTCTTTTCTTCGACAACGCTAGGAACATTAGGTGTGGATGGTGATGCATCCGGGACGTGGATTTCTGGAACGGGCGGCAACTCCGCTATCGAAATGTTTGGTTCCTTGTCCTCTTCATCGTCTTGAGGAATAGTGGGTAAATTTTGACTAGTATGGAAATCTAATTCAAAAATGGACGGAGTTATGTCAGCTGACGGGGCTATACTCGAGTTAAGTTCATTATCGTAATGCAAATCGTTGGCAATGCCTGGCAAATCGGGCAGATCCAAAGGCACGTCTAGTGTGGGAACTTCTCCGATTTGCGGTGTATAAAAGTAGCTCTGTTTCTGGGTTTTCGATTGAATGGATCTTTCGCTTATTGATTTTGGAGCTGCACCTAATAAAATATTAAATGTTATATAGTAAATATGATTACTATCTAATACAATATATACCTATTTCCGATTCATTTTCTTCAACAATCGTTATTTGTTGTGGTGTATTCGAGGCATGATCAGTGACAAAGTCTTTATACAAATTAGTTCCCGAGTTGTACAAAAGTAGATCATTAACAAACTCTATACTACGAGGCGCATCTCCTAAACCATGAAGTTTTATATCGTTAGGTTTATGAATATTTACGTGGAAGAATTGCAGTTTTTCTAATGGACCCTGCGCTGCTGGAACACTTTTGTATTTAACCGGATGTCTTTTTATTTCAATTGGAGGAGCATCACTAAATGTGGAAACATATTCCTTATATACATCACTAGCCGGATATTTGCTGCTGGAAAACACTTGCGTCGCTTTCTTAGCGCCCCTGAGCTTGTTTATTTTCTTATTTACTACATCCACCCTTCCCGATATGTCCGACAATTTCGCTCGATTCAGTTCCAACCTTTTGTTTATTTGAGCAAATATACCTTCACTAACGTTAGCCAGATGATCTAACACTTCGGCAATTTGTACTATAGTCTCTTGTTTATGTAAATTGTGAGTTATTACTGGTACAACATATTTAGAGTCCATTTTAGTTGTTTATTGATGAGCGATGACAGATGATTGCGGATTCTAACCTCAAAAATATTTTTGACGTTTTACGGAAGTAAATATTGATGAACTAGCTGTACAGGTGTTTAGTTGAAGGATTAGATTTGTGTTAGGAAAAGAAGATTTTTGAAATTGTAATTTTGAATAATTCATTGATAGGAAAATGCGATTATTATGTAAAAAAATGTATATTTTATTAGAGTAAATTTAGGTAGATATCCTAGTTTTTTTTAAATAAAATAAATATAATATCAGTTCCATTACATTTTTGTTAACAAATTTTTCACGAACTTCGCTCGAATCAAAACATTCGTTCCGAATTGTTCGAAAATAAACAAACGGAGTTTTCGTAATCCGAAATTTCGCAATTAGAATAGAACGCGTAGGCATCCAAATGCATTAAAACGGGAAAGTAAATTTACAAATCTCGTGTCCTATAAAAAAAAACGAATTAACGCGTTCATTGAACTCTAATGTCTAAATCCAAAACAAAAATTCATACCTCCCAAGTACAATATTCTATTAGAGGGACCTTGGCCTGAAAAACGGAAGGCGAAAATATTAAACGAAATTATGCCATAGCACATTCAACCAATAAATAAAGTGCATGATAGTGCTGCATAGGTTGCATAGAATAATAGGAAATGAAATGCAAGGCGAAAGGCCTACGTGTGGAAGGTAATTTTGATACTATTTATACGATATAATTAAAATCATTGTTGCCAAATTACACGTATATTTTTTCCAATACATTAACTTTTTATCGAATTGAGTACGTTATTGCATCGAAATAATACAATTTTAGTAAGTTGTACATATTATTTTATTATTTAGTATAATTGGGTTAAGATTTATAGAGTTATAGGTGAGAAATGAGTAGTTTGATATAAAAGATTTTTACAATGTTTTGAGGTAGTGGTTGGAGATTTGGCAACGTCGTAAATAAAAATGCAATACTTTCTGTGAATTGTCAAAACGGAATGGATATCACAGAAACGTTAGGGTGGCACAACTGCATTAGAAACTGCGCGCGCAAGGTGTACGCTGAGCGATGGCGTGTTTTGCTGTGTGAGATCTATAAACTCTCGTAATAATGTGTGTTTGAAGTGTTGTGCAGTGGAAATAATAGTTCAAATGGTGAAAATTTCAAGTGACGATTTCTCGTTTAGCTAACATCACGGAATTTGGGATAATGGAGTTGAAACTGCATTCTCCCGCTGGGGCTGAACCCGTATTATATACCTGGCCGTTAACCTCTGGTCGTGGAAACGTAAGTTAACTATTGGTCACCTTATTTTGTTGAAATACCGTCGAGATGATCTCCTGCACTTTTCCTGGGGACTACAGTGGACTTTAACGAACCTATCCCTTCGCTTTTTTCCCGTCTTCAAGTGATTTCACGAACCTAAAACTTCTAACAACGGTACTTTCGAAACGACGTTTTTTTTTCGTGTATTTTACAAGAACGTGAGCCGTTATTTCAAATAATTTCTATTAAAAACCTCGTTGTTCCAATTAACGTTTTGTTTGCTATGTGGGAGGTAGGATGTGTGTATTAGAGAATTATTTTCGATTTGAAGCGGGTTTGCTTAAAAATAACGTGTTTACTGTTTTATTTTATTTTTAAAAAATAAGTTATTTCCCTATTAAACGTGGGAGATCTCGTGTATAACACTTCCTGCAACAATGCACGATGTAAATATTTATAAATCCGTTATTAAAAATCATTACATCGCCTAAAGTCACTGTTTTTATTGCTACTTATCTATAAAAAACGTGTATTTATAATCAATTAGGCAACTTTTAATTATCCACTTGATTAAGGACTGTACTATCATTCCCTATTACGACCTTGGACCTCATACAGATAATATTAAAATTATTGAGTACACACCATTATGCACTTGATTTGTATCTAAGTGTAATGGATGGTTGCTCAATTAAATTATAATATTTCAATGAGGAATTTGTGTAAAATACTAAATAGTAAAATACCAGATATACACCGTTGTAGAAATTATTATCACAACTATAATTGGGTTTATCACTCTAATGATTTGTTTTAATACACCTGAAAGCAATAAATTGCAATTCTGGGAAACTTTTGAAATAAGTGTTTATAGAAATTTAATTGATTGATGGATAATGTCACATAATTTTTGAAATTTCTTATGTAACTAATTGTAAACACTTGGAAAATGTGCGATAGATGTCAATAATTTGCACTTATTAATGTATCTAAAAATGTTTTATATTATTTAATAACTTGCTTATTCTCAAATTTATGACCTGCTTTCCATTGTGAATTTTGTATAGTTTATGAAACGCATTATTGTTCGTATGATATTTTTAAGAATCTAATTTCTTAATAGCATTTTGAGCATCTCATAAAACATTGGAACCCTTATACAGAAAAGTGTAGGTGAATTTAATTGAATATTTAAAACATAATATCTGATTAAAAAATTACAAATTTCTAGTCCGCGGAAATACAACCATAATATAACAAGATTTACATAATAAATAATGTTGATGTTTAAAAAATGCAACATCTATAAATAAAACGCGTTACATAATAATATTGCATTCGGTCGCAAGTAAATAAGAGCCACGTGACTTTTTTGCTGGGGTGTTTAATAGATTGTCGTAGAATTAATTTATTACCTGACGGTCTGCGAGAAGGATTGTCTAGTTTCATTCATCTTTCGACAGGAACTGATGAGTCATTATTACGTGTGTAACTTTAACAGAGATTTATTTGTACTAAACAAACTAGACCAGATTTACATGTTCAAAATATCTCTTAACCCACATGGATCTTTTCAAAAAATTCAAACGTGAAACCATCCCAATATTTGAACCACCCAGTATGCATTATCCCGGAGCTATTCAGGCGGAATACGCGGTAGTTATAATTAGAAACCATTCGCGTTACAACGAGATTTCCAATTGCGTTAGCTGCACAACGGTTTTTCACGTGACCGATTCGGATTTCCCTCGTTTTTTTTTATGTTTTTTTGCCCAGTTGGTCGTGACAGCGTTTGGTACGTCATCCGTTTTTCTCTGTAACTAAATCTAGAAGCTGGGCATGTTGCTTAATCATATGATCAACTCTACCCGAGGGTCACGCCGGGCGGTTTTCGTTGTGTTTCACATTCATCCGACGTGCATGCGAAGGTTTTTCTATTCATAGGTATTGTTGAAACGGGCTATTTTCGTGGCCGCGCTGCCCGGAAATGTGACTGATTTATTTTTTCTCTCGCGCAATTTTATCGGGCTCCGATAGTACGTGAGAAAATATCGAAAAAAATACTAGCGCGCGCTTCAAGGTTGTTGCAACCTGGAGCGATGCATTGAGCCGGGTCCAGCCTCTTTTTTTTTCGTGTTTATAATGGGCAAGATCAAGATCAAGGTTAACATCCCGTGTAGTTTTTTTCAGCGTCTGCAATAAACCCAGACTATTTTAGATATCGGTGTGAAATTGTTCCAATAAATGCCCGTTTGGTGTATAAACTTTCAACCTTGATACTTGAAACGGATCGTGCACGGTTTAAAAACTCGTTTTTTTTCTGTCAATTTTGACCTTACCTTTGACCGTAAAAATAATGTAGGTCTCTGTGTAAATTAATCATTGAATTATACCATTTCTGAGATCAATGAAATTTACTACACTTCAATTTACTATTCAAACATTATTCCGAACTAAACGAGAGATTCAACTAAGTCTTTTTTTTTTTGTTTCAGGATAAACATGATGGAGCGATCGAAATAGTGGAGACTATCAAGTAAGTGAAGTAGCATTGGAGTATTCGAATTAAACAATACAATTTTCAATCGATAATCGGGCAACAAACCAATTACGGACAATCGAACCTGTTTTGTGTGACGTCGATCGAAAGAGCGCCGGTGTTTCCCTCTCGTGTGCGTCTCTTTGTGTTTGTTTTCCCATAAAATGTTTTTTTTTTTCTTTCGTCGATCGGGTTATGCGTGGGGCATCGACCTCCGGGATCAGCTGCGATCGATTCCAACGGCGTTACGCCGAAAATTCTCTCGGAGGATTTTCTCCGCTTCGCGCCCGGCCTCATATCCTTATCGATTCCGGCGAAAAAAGGGGTAGGTGGCATCCACCCCATCCGGTGGAAAATAAAGGTCGTTTGCACCGCACGCCGATTTATTTGTTTTTTTTTTTAATTCGGACGATTCACTTAGTAGGCGGATTTGAATTTGCGCATAGGCACTGCGAATGGTTTTGTTATTATTAGGTCACTTGGGGAGGGATTATTATTACACGAATTTAAAATATTAGTTAAAAGAAGCGATTTTGAGTTAATATTGAGTATTTTACTTTAATAATTAGTAGATAAGTGTAAAATGTAATGACAGTTGACATTTCATTCTGTCATTAAACTAAATTTTTTGTTCCTGTGTTTTTCTGTCATTCTATTATGTGTATTGTGATTCAGCCTTTGGATATTTTTGAAATTTTGTCGAATCATTTTCATAGAAATTAGTACACAAAATTATTGTTATTTAAAAACTCGCAAGTAGCCATTTGATTTCATATTAGTAACATCGGATTCTTTATTAATGTGTGAGTTTGCAAATTATTTGACAGTTGACATTTAGTTGTCATTTTTTCATTTTTTGCGTAAAAAATTAAAATGTTTGTGTATTGCATATTTTACGATTTTAGAATCTTATCAATCAGCTGATTCCGTTAATTAGGCACACTTGATGTCACTAATGTCAAGGATATACAGCCACCGAAAAATCACTTGAATACTGCAGTAGCCGAACAATTAAAAATCGTTAAAACAGCCTACTTGTTCTCATAGTACCTTTGACACTCATCATTTATCACTGTCGAATCGAATGATTTTTAAAACGCAACGAGTTCTAATCGAACTGTCACTCAAATTGCGATTTTTCAAGGAGCGTAATGCATCCTTCTGTGTATCGTTGTCATTGTCCCAGATAAGGTCGGGTATCGATTCGTCGAAAGCGATTTAGCATCGCATCGCCACCTCCTAAATTATTGATTGTTCGTTCGGCGAATGCGAGGGGTGGAAAGAGCGGTGTCGAAACGGGCGAAGGAGCGTCAGTTTTGCACCGACCCGACCGCCAACCAGGGTCATGGTCTACAGCCGAATCGATGAACCCGCTTTCTTCGCTTACGAATTGCTCGGGAGGAACGTATCGAGAGCACGAAGCGACGTTATTGCTCGACTATTTATTTAATTTGATTTTTTTTTTGGGTTGCTCGACGCGCGACCCAGGGTTTTATTTATTTCGCTAAAGGTAAATGAGTAAAATCTTGAATAGCTGATACAATGATAATTGCTATGTTAGTAATGGAACTAACGGTCTCGGAAGGAATGAGTTGCGACCTTGCTTTCTCGACGTTTATTGCCGCTGCGTCAACCTTTATTTTGCTGATTTTTTTTTGAGGTTGCTGTTTATTACTACCCAATAAATCAATAGGGTTCTAAACGGTTGTTAAAACGCCAGCATCCTGTACCTTCTTTGAAATCGGATGAACTTTTTCGCTTTGCACCCACTTGAGGAATTCGGAAGTTTACGATTTGTTGGGTTGAAATATTTTTTTTTCGCAATTCTAGAGACATAATATTTGAGTTTATGGAACAAAAGTAATCTTGTAAACCATACGAGTAGCTTGGGGTTCTTTTTGTCGACGTTAACTACCTGTTTCGTCGTTTTTGTATAGATCCAAAGTAGGTACAGATGTTGTTTTAGAACCTTCAGTTGTCTACCCGTAGTTCTGTTGAACACCTGCCTCCCGCCATAGAAAAAGGAAAAAAAATGTACACTTTCTCGATATTAAATATACTCAACGAATCTTCGATGTATCGATCCGATTTCGCGTTATTGCAATGTTCGTTTATTTTTCCAGATGGGTTTGCGAGGATCTTCCCGAGTTGAAACTTCCATTGGAGAACAACATACTCTGTGACTATGACACGCGGAGTTACGAGAGCATGAAATCGCTGTGCGATAGATTCAATAGAGCAATTGACAGCGTCGTTGCCTTGGTAAGCGTTCAGATTTCCAAGTATTTTCGAAAACGAAGATACCGAATAGAGTCCCAAAATCTATTTTGAGCGATGTCAATTCAAAGTCTTCAGGACTTTGCAGGCTGCAAGACTTTGCTCAAACATCATTCCTCCTCCCCTGATCTACAAGACATAAGAGTGTATGATCAAGGAAAGAGTAGAGATTAAGAATATTGTTAATTTTACTATATTAATGACATATTTTGATTTTACTACATTCTCACCTTAAAATTCACGAAATTTCGTAAACGCAAATTAACGAGTACTCGCTGTGTATTCAGCAGTTAATAACCTTTTTTTATCTATACAGGAAACCTAAAATTTTGCGATAGCCTATAAAATTGGTCGTAACTTAACATTTTTCGTCGAGAATTGTTATCTGATTTACTTACTTAAAGAAATAAATATAAAAACATTTTTGTCGTTTCGATTTTATTACTTAACCGCCGTTTCTAACGGAAAAAGTGAAAGTTATTTTTCAATTATATTCTTATAAAACGACCTGCTGTTTGTTTAACCAACAACATTATCGGTAAACATTTGCGATTACGAAAGATGTATGCGTAGATTTAGTAGATTTGGTAGAGTTGCGGTTCAGATTTGTGTAGTAAACGGTAGTTGACGTACAAGCAAACTTAAGATAGGTATAACATTTTCCCTAGGAGAAAGGTACCTCGCTGTCAGCGCATCGCACCTCGAATTACCCGTCGAGAGGCCTCCTGCGGCACATCCTGCAGCAAACCTACAACGCCGCCGTGACCGATCCGGAGAAGCTCAACCAGTACGAGCCCTTTTCGCCGGAGGTCTACGGCGAGACGTCCTACGATCTCGTCTGCCAGATGATAGACCAGATCGAGATCACCTCCGACGACGTCTTCATCGATCTCGGTTCCGGCGTCGGGCAGGTCGTGCTCCAAATGGCGGCGGCCACCCCTTGCAAGATCTGCCTCGGCATCGAAAAGGCTGAGGTGCCCAGCCGGTACGCGGAGAGCATGAACAAGAACTTCAGGACGTGGATGCAGTGGTACGGGAAGAAGTACGGCGAGTACAAGCTGATGAAGGGCGATTTTCTGACCGAAGAGCACAGGGAGAAGATCAATCAGGCTACCATCGTGTTCGTGAACAACTTCGCCTTCGGACCCTCCGTAGATCACCAGTTGAAAGAGCGATTCGCCGATTTGAAGGACGGCGCGAAGATCGTTTCTTCCAAGAGCTTTTGCCCGTTGAATTTCCGCATCACCGACAGGAATCTGAGCGACATCGGGACGATAATGCACGTGTCCGAGATGTCCCCGCTCAGAGGCTCCGTCTCGTGGACCGGCAAGCCGGTGTCTTACTATTTGCACATTATCGATCGTACTAAGCTCGAAAGGTACTTTCAGAGACTGAAAAAACCCCAATTGAAAGTAAGTCGATCCGCTATCAGCGCGCGCGTTTTTTTTTATTAATAAAATACATTCCTTCGCAGAGTTGCGACGACGACAACTCCAACTCGAACTCCGTCACGAGCAACCGAGGCGCCAGGGATCGCGCGAAACGCGACCTGTCCAAGCAACTCATGGATTCTTCCACCGAATCGGATTACGAGGACAGCACTTACGGCCCCACAACGAGGAAAGCTTGGTCGGATTACTGCTCGATCAAAGGCAAGAGCAGCCAATCCGAAGAAGAAATGCAAACTTCCAAGGTAAACTCGATCAAATTAATCTAATAGGTGTAATTAAACGTTGAATACATTGCAGAATAAGCGACAACCAAAGAAGCTGCGTCGCAAAGTCAACAGAAACTCGAAAGGTCAACTGCAACAGGACAAAGGCCAGCCGAAGGTCGTGGGGAAACCCAGGCGGGGTCGCGTCAAGAAGGCGAAGGCCAAGAAGCAAATCAAAATCAACGGTTTGGATCTGCTTCACAACGAAACGTTGCTGAGCACCTCGCCGCAAGCCAGCGGGAAGAAACCGCCGCCGGCGCCCGGCTGCGTCGACCAGAAGCTCACCACGCTCAGTTCGGATTTGATCGTCCACAACGAACTGGACATACCGGAACAGCCGTCGGACACGCCCTACGGGCTGCAGGTGCTCCTCGACATGTTCAAGGGCCACTACATGCAGATGCTGAACCAAATGAAGAACCCGCACTACAAATCGATGGTCGATTCGCAGATCGAGGACGAGAAGGAGCGGAACAGGAAGCTGAAGAGCCGCGCCGCGCAGCTCGAGAAGCAGATTAAAGTGCTCATAGACGACAGCGTGGCGTTGCTCAAGGCGAGAATGAGCGAATTGGGCATCAACGCCACCTCGCCTGTGGACCTCCTGGCGAAAGCCAAGGAAATCGTCTGTCGCCATAAGGAATTGCAAGCGAAAGCCAGCAAATTGCAAGGGCAAGTGGCCAATTTGGAGGCCGAGCGGGACAGTATGGTGTTGCAACGGCAGGCGGAAGTTTGCGAGAAATACGTCGGCTCTGTAGCCACCGATTTATCGCCGAAAGCGGCGCAGGAGTACATCTTGAGAGAGATATCGTCGACGTTGGCGCACAGGAAGAAGCTGCAGAACGAAGTGTCGAAGCTCGAAGGCGATATAATAACGTTGCAAAAAAACGAAGAGCGCAAACAGGCGCAGGTGATGGCCGTGCGGCAACAGCAACAGCCGCCGACAAAAGTGTCGAGGAAATCGCGCGAGTACAGGGCGCGCTCGCAAGACTGGCCGGACGTGCCGGACATAGCGAAGATCGAAGAGCAGAATCCCGAAATTTTAGCGCAAAAAATATTGGAAACCGGCAGGAAGATAGAGGCCAGCAAGATGTCGGCGATTAGTAACAAAGTGCCTCAAATCATCAGCAATCCCGCCAAGACGGCGCAATCGAATCACCAGAAATCGCTCGTGCGCAACAACATGCCCGCCCCGCTTCCCATGACGAAACGCCAAAAAACCGCCCACAACTACCCCAATCCCAACGCGTCGAATGCCTCCAACGCTTCGAAGGTCCAAGAACCGCCGCGCATAGCGAACTTCGAGGACAGACTGAAGAGCATCATCACGTCCGTTCTGAACGAAGACGTCCAAAATCGTACTAAGCAAGCCCCGGCGCCCATCCTGCAATACAATACTCAAACCAGCCTGCCCAGCACTCAGCACAACAACGTCGGATCTCACAGCTACAACTACCAAAACACCTTCGTCTCCCCCAAGCAGGAGGAGAAGCCGAGGAAGTACCCGCAACAGCAGCAGCCGCCGGCCAAGTTCGCCGGCGCGCGGTGCGAAACCGTCGTCAGGCAGAAGGACTATCCGCACCAGGAGGGACTGGCCAGCATGATGGAGAACTACAGGGAGGAGCTGCCGAAGATGTCGCCGCAACAGGCCGCCCTGCAGCGGCCCGCCCAGAACCCGGAACAGCCCGACTACACGCAAGTTTCCCCCGCCAAATTGGCCCTGAGGCGGCACCTTTCGCAGGAGAAGCTGGTGCACCAACAGATCCCTTACAATCCGAACGATGGAATCGTCGCTACGAGAACGATAGGTTCGTATTAGAACGCATTCCGGTGATGTATGAATGAAATTGAGTGTTTCGCAGGTGACCTGATGTCTGGTGAAATCGAACGAACGTTGGAAATTTCTAATCAATCCATAATAAACGCAGCGGTAGATATGAGCGACATCCAAGGCACCGCTACATTATCCTCACGGTCCGTGGTAAACGCCAATCTACCGCCTCGTCCCGAACGCGTGAACGTGAAAGTACCCATAACGGACCCACCGGCCGCCCAGAAGGAAGTAGAACCGGCCCCGCGACAGCAAGTCTACAGCCCCATATCCCGACCGTCCTCGACCGAAGGCTTAGAAGGCCTCACCTACATGCATTCCCACGGCAAGGTAACTCGCTTAACTCGCCCGCCGAGTAATCCACCATTTCATTCGATTTGTTTGTTAGTACGCAGCACCGCCGCAGCCGAGTCCACGGCAACAGTACTCGCCGCGCACGACGGTGATGTACCCCAGGAACGCCGCGGTCAATTCGTCGTACTCCAACGAAATCTACACGCCGCTGCCGCGCGCCGACATCAAGCCGTACCACGAGTCGTACTTCAACGACGTCAAGTCGCCGGTGCGCGCGGAGCCCGACGGCCGCAACGGCTTCGTGGCCGAGGGGCTGGCGGCGACGCTGCAGTCGCGCGCGCTCGGCGCGCCCATCAAGGAGGAGGCGGACGCGTTCGAGCGGAAGCCGAGCTTCCACGCGCCCGCCGCCTACGCGGAGGCCGCCGGCGGCGGCGGCGGCGTGAAGACGGAGGGCGGCGAGGGCGCGTTCAAGCGGGAGTCGCCGGTCATCCAGGGGCCGGTGCGGACGGGCGCGAAGAGGTACGTCGACGGGCAGAGGGGCAACTTCGGTAGCGACGGGTCCGCGGAGGGTCATTCGAATTCTTCGGCTGCGATGGTCGAGGAAGCGTCGGAGCAACAGAAGGCGAGGAAATGCAACGACGAAGGTGAGGTGTTGTTTGTTAGATTTTTTTTGTTGTTGTTGTGCAAGTTTTCGTTTTGATTAATTTTCATTGCTAATAGGTTGTTTTTGCTGTTAATTTAACGCTTTAATAATACCTATTATAGATTTGAAGGCTTAAAGGCGACAATTTTTTTTTTGTAGGAACTATGAATGTGACTATCCTAATCCCAGCTAATCCGGCTTTCCTGGTCATTCCCATCAAGTATCCTGTATTCGTTAACGTTTAATTACAACTTATTTTAATCATGTTAATGTAGCTTTTTTTACTTGCATGTTAAAAACTTATATATTATTTATTTTATTTGGGTTTTACTGAACTATTTTAACAATTTTGTACATTGTTTCTGATATTAAAGTCGTATATTAAAACTGTGCTTGACAGCTTTGCACCGTTTTTTGAACAAATTAACTATCTCTAACGCTTTTTTTAATAAATTAACGGGTGACTATAAATAATTGAGAATCTTAATAATTTGTAATCACCCTGTATGTAAAGAGTGTGATTAATATAATGCACATTTAAAGTTATACCAGAATTTACCGCTCCAATGAAAGTACGAAATATTCACAAACAAATGTGTTGGAGTTGATTTTTGATATAAGAGTTATTTTTGGAAGTGCATGCCACAAGGATATACGAGGTTAATCGCGACTAATAATACATAGAGTAACCACATACTTTGCATTCAAACGCCTCGATTTGGAGACCTCACTTTCTCTACGACTTGCCGTTTGCGCAAGCGCGGAGAAAATGTTAATAAATTAATTTGTATATACTCTTTGTTTTGTTAGTTAACATCCGAGTATATAATTGCGCCTGGTAGTATGATGGTTTTGTTAATTTAATTGTGGATATAAAATTCAGGGGTAACAGCAAGATAAAAACGAACCATCTCTAAAAATTAACTTGTTGAGCTTGTTCCGCTTGAACGGTAATTGCTGCAGTATTAGCTTTCTATAAATTTAATAAATTCGAAAGAATTATTATTATTCGATGGAGGTGTGCTCCGGTGTTGATTGGATTTTTGATGCTAATTAAATATGGAGCATACCCGTCGAAGTGTTCTGTAATTAATAATGAAATTTTAGTCAGATGGATTTGATTCTTTTCTGAGAAAAATTGTGTGTTTAATAATCTTACTGCCAAATGGTTTAATGATCTCTTGTATTCTCTAATTGAATTGGTTTTTTGGACAGTTTTTTTGTCGGGATAAAGCATTTGGCAGGCCACTGAACATGTTATTATAAACATAAAAATTCGGTGTATCTGTTTATTGAAGTATCATCTATTTACTGTAGTTTGTTTGCGTTAAATAGGAGGCGCACATTCAGGCATGCACACAAATCTCGCGCGCACAATTTAGCGCATGCATAATACCCCTACCATACTAGATTTAGAAGCTGATTAAATTTTGGTGGTAAGTAGCTTTAGCGCTATTTTTTCTTAATTTTGCCACACAGCTAATATTAGTTGTTTTAATTGATATTTCATTTGATATTATTTGGTGGTGGTTTTTTTTTACATATATTTTCTTTGGCGTTTGTGTAGCAGGACCATTAGGTTTCTCTCGAAGTTATGGGCTCGTTGATGATGCCATTTTATTGTGTTTTTAAGTGCGCTCGTAAATTTCGTATTTTTATTAACGCTTTAAGAGAAACTTCTGGAACGTGCTAGGCAAACGTGTTTATTATCTTCAATCAGTTTTGTATTAATTTGAGGTATTTAAAAATTGCTTTCTTACGTTTATCGTGCAGGTAAGTGTGCCCGAGAAGATTACAAACAAAATCGGATCGTTTCCGCATTATATTTTCAAGAATTTAACACGTTTCTAATCCGATTTCGTCTGTAACCGAACGCAATTTTCGCCGCACTCTCAACGCGATTCTAACCGCCGCCATCCTCAATCGAATTTTCTCGTTTAGAAGTCGACGCTGCGGAAGACGAAGGCGAAGAGTCCAAATGGCAGGACCGCATATCGTCCGGCTTCGACCGCCTGGTGGCGTTCGCCTCCACCGAGCTGGACAAGCGGCGGCGCTCGACCGAGGGCAACGACAGCTGCAACACGTCGCCGGACTCCGGCATCGGCCACGGCCACGGCGACATGCCGCCGGCGGCGGCCGCGCCGCCCGCCAAGCAGCAGCTGAAGCTCCACCCGAACGGCAAGCCGACGCTGTTCAAGATGCCGCCGAGCAAGACGTACCTCGACTCGTCGCCGATCCTCGACCAGGCCAGCGAGGAGCTGGGCCCGCCGCGGACGCCGTCGCCGTCGTCGCCGGCCGCCTCGAACAGCCTGTCGATCAACTTCAGCCCGGAGCCGGTGCCGGCCGAGAAGAGCCCGCCGCGGCTGAACCCGGCGCTGCTCAAGTACCAGCGGTACCCCGAGGACAAGAAGAAGCACGACACGCACTTCAAGAAGAAGTTCTACTACAGGGAGTGGCGGGACGACGCGTGGACGAAGGAGGAGCGCCACGAGCCGCTGAAGGAGAAGTTCAGGCCGAAGGGGAAGGATTGGGACTGGAACAAGGAGCACAACGTGCAGCAGCTGGTGGGCGACGAGTGGGGCAGATCTCACGACCAGTACAATTGGAAGAATTGACACAATTTGAACTGTTTCTATGATCGTTTTTACAATGATTTCGCGAGGCGAATGTATGGAATGTCGTACCCGTACCTCTTCTAACGTTGCGCAACGTTTCTCGAGACGCTATTCTAATTATGACTCAGGTTGATGTGAAATAAATCCATATTTTTCGGTCGCTATTCGAATTCTCGCTAGAATATTAAATGTAAATTCCTATCGTGCGTAAATTACAACTTTACAAGAGGTAAAGGTGGTCTGTTACTGTGATTTTTCCCATTGGCCAAAATTCTAACGACTTATCT
Source organism: Phyllotreta striolata (assembly GCA_918026865.1). NCBI lineage: Eukaryota > Metazoa > Arthropoda > Insecta > Coleoptera > Chrysomelidae > Phyllotreta > Phyllotreta striolata. Next base: position 4,329,162 of record OU900103.1, on the reverse strand, counting down.
CATAAAAGTATATTTTTTAATTTTAAAATTGAACTGCTTAAAGCACTGAAGCTCGTTTTGACAATTTTTTATCACAACACGAAACGTTCAAAAAGACACACCATTGTGATATTAAATTAATTAAATGGTCGCTACTATGTTTGATTCGCGATTTTTTTTAGGAACCGTTTGAAGTATGCGCTACTTGTAAAATCGTCCTAAGGACATTTCTATTTTGTTAATTTGTTATTTTCAAATTATTAATCATAGTAGTGATCGAAAAAAGTTCGGAAAAACGTTTTGGTCAATACATATAGTATTTTATACAATGCCTCCATAATTAATTGACTCCCACGTCACCTAAAATATCAATATTGTGAATAGAAATCGACACAATGGCATGAGAATATTAATTGTCTACGTTATTTATTATTCATTTTTAGGTTAAATTCAAAAACTATGACAGTTCACTAATGACAGTATTTTAGTAACTTTTTTTGGAGGTACCAACAAAAAAAATAACAAATTTACTACAAATCGATTCGAAATTGGTCACGTGGGAGTCATATTTGAAGGCACTTCTTATTAAAAATTCACGATTCCAAGGCGATTTCCGAGCTAAAAACGACACTGCCGAGATAATTGCTGTGTTATAGTAAGTATACTTTTATGTTTACATGACTAGATGTGTCGATCACCGAGGCAGACTATAATTTAATGAAAAAAAAAATTGTACGGAGTGTTGTTACTTCGTGCGAAACAACGACTGCAATTTTTGTGTTCAAATATTTAATGTAAATGAAGTAGATGTTTCATTTTAATCCGAGTAAGTTATTTTAAAATTAAACGCGGATAATGTACAATTGTATTCAATATATCACTGCCTTTTTAAAAAAATTTCGTCTCTTCGCTTCTAAATTATTAAACGAGCATTTAATTTATTTGTGTGTAAAAAACTGTATATTATGAAAGAACGTTGACTGTAAATATTTAAACGTAAATATTATAGTAATTGAAAAATTTAGTACAACTTTTGTAAATAGGTTTAGTACATTTTAAGACATTTTTTTAGGTAAATTATACTTTCCAATTTGGCTATTTCAAATTCGTAGGGCGTTTTTACGGTAAGAGTATAACATTTACACCGTAGCTTTCTCACGCAATTTTTGTTTATTGCCGGACATTTTAGTAGCGCCCTCTGGCGTAGGAAATCCTGTACTTACTAATTTAATTCCAATTAGAAAAAGCATTTTGGTACATAAACAAAACGCATTGTGTGGAAAAGTGACGAGGTTTTCATTATAATTTTTTTTTTTGTGTATAAAAGTTTCGAGTGCAAGTATTTTCCACTGCCAATTTTTTACTAGTGAAATGCATGCCATCAACTTTTATAAATTAATTTATCGAGGGGATTATCGCAATTTTAGCATTTTTTTTTTAATATTTCGACGGCGAGTCGCGGCTATTTCGGCTCGAAGGAGAATTCATCACCCTATTTTATGTACAAATTAATTTTATCGGAAAGGTTTGCGACGGTCCCTTTCAGTAGTCATCGGCTTTAGTTGAATTGTTTTTACGTATGTAATTCTTAAATGACTACTTTGTAACATATAATCCTCACTAAGAGCGTCCCTTTTGATGACATGTATTCGGAAGAATGGCTTGTATGGTCAATAATCAAAATGTGCACACCGCATGCGACATTTTTCCTCTGTATAATAATGTACATGGTAAGCACTGGAATATTCAATTAATTTTTTGCCTCAGTAAATTCATGTTGCAACTTCCCGCAAAATTTTACATAGGTACTTTATTGTATTTTATTTTTTTTTACAGAAGTTTTATTGCAGCTGGAGTTAATTCAGTAACCTGTGGTTTACTTTGTACATGGTTAATCGGTGATATTTTGTGCTTATTTCTATTTTTCATTTTTTTTTGTTAAATAAGTTTAACTTTATTAACAATTATTTGTCACTATGTTGTTATCATTACTTATGTTATAGTCTATTTTTTTAGTGCTATGTTAAGATTTTTGATCAGTTTTGTTTGTGAAATTTTATTTCATCCACTTTTATTCATAGTTTGCAATTTGTTTTATTTTTTTCTTTTCATTTGATAATATCTTAACCAAAGGTTAATTTACCAATAGTAGTCTTATACAGAAGTTAACATTTGTGAATAAAAGGGTGTCGAGTATTAAGAGCTTTTCGAGATTACTGACATATTCAAAATTGTTTTCAGAAATTTAATTTTACAGAAAAATCATGTGGTTTTTAATTCGTCTAATCACCATAAATTTTACCTCGAAACATAATGTATCCTATTACTTAATTCAACATCCCTTTTTAAATAAATCAGTTGATTTTGAGATTGAAACTTTTTGGTAAACATTACTGTTTTGAATGTGAATAAGACTAGGAATAGATTGTATGTTACATGTATTGAATAAGTCGGTAATATGGTGTCACATGTCACATACTGCCAATTATTTAATAAATATGTATGTATTATTTTCTGAATTTTTCTTTAACGAACCCTTACTGAATATCAACTTGTAAATAAAAACGAACATGCTTTAATAACACATTTAATAAATACAATAAATTAAAATCTGTATATATGGAAAAATAAACTGAACAAATATATGGAAGTTACATTAGCTATTTCTTCAGAAGGATATCAAACCATACTTTACCTAAAAACAATTTTAATTATTTCTTTGAAAGTTTTGGAGTAAATCACCCTTTGAAGAATTAAATAACTTATCACAGCAAGTTTTTACTACATTTACAAATAGTGAATGTGTGCATAAATCTTCCAACTAACATAACTATCATTAGTCACAGAGATTTATACATACACCACAATTAAACATATTTAAATTTTTTTTTTGGTTTTTTTTTTGAGTTCTTTTGTAAGGGATTAAAAATCCCACCGTACGAATATTCTTCCGCCTCTGTAATTAGATCATTCACCCAAGGCATTTCAATTACAGAAAAATGCCTTGGAGTTTACAAACTATTGAACACCATAATTTAAATATTTCGTGATATTTTGCTTGACTAAAAATTAAAAATTTCAAACATAAGTTAAGAGTGAACATTTCGGAAGTATCTTTGGTAATTTATCACAAATAAAAAAAATATCAAGAAATATTGTTACTCGAATTTGATAATGTTCTTATCTTCTTCATCTATACTTCCTTCTATTGACCTTATGGTGCCGTAAATGTACATATCCAAAATCTGGAGGGTGCATTGAGCAACAAATCTAACGAACGGTCGAACATCACCCATATTAGCAGTCTTCAGAGCATCGTAATACTTCTCCCTAAACAAAAAGTATAATCAATAATAAATTACTTTCGACATCTCCTCCATACCTCTGCTCTTTAAGCACCATCACCGGCGGGTAACCGGCCTTGAGGAGTATCAAATTCATAATAAGCCTGCTTGTGCGTCCGTTTCCGTCCGTGAACGGATGGATGTCCACCAATTTGTAGTGAGCCAATGCTGCATAACGAACGGGGTGCATGCTCTGGGCGTCCTCGGAGTTCAACCACTGCACGTAGCTCTCCATCAGATCTGGCACGTCCTCGTGCGGCGGCGGAACGTGGTTTCCCACGAAAACCTTCTCGTCTCTGAAAACGCCCGAAGTGATGGGATCCACGTGCCCCATCACCCTCCTGTGGATCCCCAAAATCTGCTCCAGCCCGATGTAATCCGCCTTCACCAATAATTTTATGTATTGCATGGCCTTCTCCAAACCGAGGACTTCGTTGTGCTCGATGATGCTTTTACCGCTGACTACTTGACCGGTTTCTAGAAGATACCTCAGTTGCTCCACTGTCATGGTGTTACCCTCGATACCAACCTAGAAAACACAAAATTTAATTGATGAATCTAGTGGAATGTAGTGACAGTACCGTGTGATAAATATGCAAGTAGTAGGCTTGTTTCTTAACAGTCTCGAAGGCATCCAGTTTTATTCGGTTCTTCAAGAAGTCGTTTCGCTCATCGATCAACTTAAACAAATTGTAATCCAAGCCTTCTACGACGGGAGCTGTGCGTTGGCGATTTATCAAAGCAGCCTTGTGATCCGGAGTATGCGACAATGCCTGTAAGAAAACAATATATCGTTAAATACTAGGCTTTCTAGTAATCTCTTTAATAATTACCTTAAAGTATAATTCATCAGCAGCGACGATGTCGTGGTGCTGTTGTTCCAGGAACTCCCCATATCTGTTAAGAACATCCGCGTTTTCGGGAGCAATGGCTGCTGCATGCTCGAATAACTTCAAGGCTTTGTGGCTTTTCCCGGACAATTTGAAAGCAATAGCGGCTTGGAGAGTGTTGTACACTTCCGAATCCGTACCAGTGGCCTTATCATTTTTCAACAAGTACCTTATGGTGTCCTCCTTGGGCTGGGACACCAGCACGGAGTTCAGTTGGCTCAATATCCTGTCCGAATTCTGATCTTCCACCTGTTGCAGCGGGTAGTTGTAGTTGTATTTGTTGTTTCTGTCGGATGGAATTAAATCTTCGAATACTGGTTCTTCATATCTAATACTTGGCCTCTTGTATAACTTATTAATAAAATAATAATGCTGAAGTAAAGCTAACAGTACACAAATCACACTTAATAAAACCGATATTGTTATGACTAATATATTCATTTCATGTGTGTTACAGATTGCAACGAATTGTTAAGTCCACGTCATGTTTTAAGCATTAATAGTTGTTGATATCGACAGAAATGATAGAATTCATTTAATTTTTAAACGCAAAATGAAACTACTAAATAAACTGTCAAGACTGACGTGGTTAATTTGTCATTCGCGCCGGCGCAACTAAACGTTGGCCAGCCTGTTTGTAATGTCATGTGAGGTTTATTAAGGTGTCTTCACAATAGAATTTATTTTTTTTAATTGTTAATTATTTAAACAATTACAACGAGAGTTCTAATCACGTTATTATTTAAACAAAGAGAAAGTTGTAAGTCGTTAAATATTGCTGAAAATTTATTGATTAGTGATAAATTTCGTTCGTGAAATTTCGGCATACGTTCCAAGTGCTTTCATTTGAAGTGGCCTTTATTTTTGAAGTTTGAATTGAATGTTGAATGGACTGGTGCCAAATTTTTGGGGGCTAATGTGTGGTTTTATAAAAACTAAAGAAAAGTTCCTCTTCCAGTACCAGTTTTAACAAAAAACCAGCTAAAATGGCTTCAAGAATTGTAAAAAAGAGCGCCCTGCGTTTGGGACAGAACTTGTTCAGGGTAAAATTTTATTATATAACCTCCATGTTTACACTAATGTACTAAATTATTTTTATTTTTAGGCTCAATCCACTATGTCAGCGTTTGAACTTCAGCACAAAACGCCAGTTATTAAAAAAATAGTAAATATCGACTAGTATTACGATTTAGATTTTATTTGCATTCGAACAATTAAGTTTCGAACCAAATTAATGTACGAAAACTATTATACTTTTATTTTTTTTAAATAATTCTAGACTTCAATCCCGATTGCTCTGTATGGAGGCAGGAATGCAGTGACTATGTTACCCGGGGGAGGTATCGGTCCAGAATTAATGTCCTACGTAAAGGAAGTGTTCAAATACGCTGGAGCGCCGGTGGATTTCGAAATCGTCGACATAGACGCGAAAGCGGAGGATAACATCGATTTGGAATACGCCATAACGTCGATAAAGCGAAACGGAGTAGCTATTAAGGGTAATATTGAAACGAAAAGTAAAAGTTCTGAAGTTTTATCTAGAAATGTAGCAATTAGAAATGAGTTAGATTTGTATGTTAATATTCTACATGTTAAATCGTATCCCGGAGTACCTGCTAGGCAGAAAGATATCGACATTGTTATTATTAGACAGAATACCGAAGGGGAATATGCTATGTTAGAGCATGAGGTAATTATTCAATACATATTTGTCGCATATTTAGAGCAATTACGAACGATTATAATTGCATATTAATTGTTTTTAGAGCATTGATGGCGTAGTAGAGAGCATGAAGGTTGTGACTGAATCGAATTCAGAAAGAGTCGCTCGCTTTGCCTTCGAATGGGCTAAAGCTAATGGTAGGAAGAAGATAACTACTATTCATAAAGCGAATATTATGTAAGTTACACGATTTGTACTAATCATTTTTTATTGTATTTTTGTTTTTAGGAAACTGTCTGATGGTTTGTTCTTGGATACTTCCCAGAAAATCGCTAAGGAATACCCCGAAATCGAACACAATGAAATGATTATCGACAACTGCTGCATGCAGCTGGTGTCGAAACCCCATCAATTCGATGTAATGATTATGACAAACTTGTACGGAAGTATCGTGTCGAATGTTGTGTGTGGTTTAATCGGAGGCGCCGGATTATTATCCGGAAAGAACTACGGTGATCATGTAATGCAATAAATTCTTATTTAATGCTGTGGTACTTACCGAATTAATTTCAGTATGCCATTTTTGAGCCAGCCACGAGGAATACCGGCAAGGCTATAGCTGGGAAAAATGTCGCCAATCCGATAGCTATGCTAAGTGCTAGTGTTGATATGTTGGAGCATCTGGGGCATAACCAACACGCCAAAATGATTCAAAGAGCTATTTACAAAACCGTTTGTGAAGATAAAATTCACACTCCTGGTAAATATACATTACTTTGGTGTATGATAGTTTTACTAATTTTATATTATTTGTAGACTTGGGCGGTACGGCTACGAGTACGGATGTGGTTCAAAAAATTATTGATCACATTTTACAGTCTGACATCAGACCATGGTAATTTTTTGTTATTACAAAGTTATGGTGATGGTACACTAACTTTCAAAATTAACAAAATAACATTGCGCTGCTGTGTCATGTATTAACAATTAACATATTTACTTGAACAATATGTGAATGTATTAATTGTTTATTCTACGTTTTTGCATTTAATGCTTTATCATTTTAATGCTTCATCAACATACACGTACACGTTTTTCTTTTTTTTTTTATGGTATTTTTTTTAATTTTTCTTTTACAGATTTGACACAACCATAGTATTATACCTTTTTTTTTATTAATTAAGCTATTTAATTTGTTTGTAAATATAAATAATAAAACATGATCTAGTTATAAAAATCCTTTATTGCCAGCAATTTCCTCAAAAGATAACAAAACATATGAGTATAAAAATATAGGAATGACTTGTCTTTATTCTATAGAGCAGAGTATTTTACATTTTCGGTTTCCATTTGTACGACCCCGTGTAACAGTAGTTATTATTTCTCAACAATTCATCGCCTTCTTTTGGCCCCCGACTTCCGTACCTAAAACGATTTCGGTAAATAAAAATAATTGGAAAAAATAGGCACTAATTGACTTACATGTAAGGAATAGGTTTAATTTTTTCCGCTTCAATTTTGTGCAACAAAGGCGTGAATATCCTCCAGGCTTCGCTCAACTCGTCGGATCGTACAAAGTGCATCTGAGACCCGCAAAACACGTCCAAAATCAATCGTTCATACGCATCGGGTAGTTTCACGTGCTAAAAATTCGATTATAAACATCTACACCTTTTAAGCATTCTAAATCTTTACTTCGTATCTGCTACTGTACGTTAAATCTAATTCGGTTTCTTCCATATCGAAAGCCATGCCAGGCGTTTTAACCATCATCTTCACGTACAAAGCCTCGCCAGGCTGCACCCGAATAACCAACTCGTTCCTCTTCGGTTTGCCATCGAATATATCCCCGGGCACGTCCCTGAATTGAATTCGCACCTCCGCTTTGCGCTCGTTTAAAGCTAAAAACTAAAACTTAAGCAACGGTAATTATTAAGGGAGAATTATTCACCTTTTCCGCATTTTAGTATAAAAGGCACACCGTCCCATCGCTCATTATTAATGCGTAGTACCGCTAAAGCGTAAGTGGGAGTAACAGAATTTTTAGGAACAGTCGGATCGTCTAAATATCCCATTTTCGATTCATCGTTCCCTTGAGGATTCCCTACGTACTGGCCGAGTACGACGTCGTTAAGCTCAACGGCTTGGATATTCTTCAAAACTTTCACCTAAAAAATAATATCCACTGTAATTCGAGTGAGCGCAGCGGTAACAAAACCCTACTTTCTCGTTTCTAATATCATCCGGCTGGCAAGAAGACGGCTTCTCCATCGCTACTAGCGTTAAAATCTGCAACAAATGGTTCTGCATGATGTCCCTGATGATGCCGAACTCGTCGAAGTACCCGCCCCGTCCTTGAGTACCGAACGGCTCTTTGAAACTGATTTGTATGGAAGCGATGTTGTCCCTGTTCCACGTAGGATTGAATATCCTGTTGCCGAACCGCAGCGTCATCAAATTCTGCACCATTTCCTTTCCTAAGTAGTGGTCTATTCTGTAAATCTGGTGCTCGGTGAAGAGGTGACTCAAGTGATTCGACAGCTTGTCGGAGGACTGCAAATCGCGACCGAACGGTTTTTCTATAATAATCCTCGTCCATCCCCTGGAAATTTCATTCGATTAATTATACCGAATTTAGTGCTAGTTATTGAAATGAAATATTCATTAGCAAAGGTCAATTCGCGCGAAAAATCACTGTCATGGAGAGGTGACTTGTAAATTAGTTTATATTTAGATACACCAATGTTTGTGATACAAACGAGTGCAAATTTTGAATGCTCTAACTAAAATGAACTAAGTTTTAAAAGAACCTAATCACTCACTTTGTACCCATGCAAGTCTCTTTGATGTGAACAGTAACATCTTCGTAAACAGAGGGCGGCAAAGCCAAATAGAACAGTCTGTTGGTGATGGGGGCCTTCTCGAACTTCTCCAGTTCCTGATTGAGCAGCTCGAAGTCCGTCCTGGACGTGTACTGGCCTGAGAAGTACCGGTTCAGCTTCCAGAACTCCTCGTACCGTTGCTGCTCGCTCGGCTTGACGTTCATGTACGGCTCGCATTTCTTCTTGATGTCATCCACGGTCGTTTTGGAGCGCGCGTAACCGAAGAACACCGTGTTGACGGGCAGCAAGTTGTCGCGGAACAACCACCACAGGGTCGGGTAGATCTTTTTGCGCGCCAAGTCGCCCTGCAACCGATTAAAGGGGCTTTTAATTGCGTAACTTGAGCTTCGCGATGCTCCATATGGACGGGCCCGTAGGGGGTATTTTAATTAGCTTCGAAAGGATTTTATTTACTTACAGAAGCCCCTAAAGTGACGAAAACGTGGGGGTATTGGATATCGAAGTGGGTCCCGTCGTGGTCCATGTCTTTGGATTTCAAGGAGTTTCTGTACAAGGCGAGGCATAGCTCTGCCGTTTTCGTATCTAAAAGAAAAATTAGCGGTAATTAGCGGCGAATTGAGCGATCTCGATGGAATAATTGGCGTACCGTCGCAATCGGGAGCGTTTAATTTGTGGTACATTTTCGCGGCGCTGATGTGCTTGCAAAAGTGATAAAAGCAGCCAGAAAACCGTGGTGAATCGGTCTGATAACCAGCGAAATTTGTACAGTTGAAAACTGAGTGATCAAGATAAAAATAATGAACTGTACAACGTAAGATTACATTACACAGTGGTTTGCTCGAGCTCGCACAAACATTACTGGCTGATGACTTTCAATTAAATTTCAATAACAAACTTTCAAGGTTAACACAGATTTTCGTGCAAGTGAAAGGATTGCACGGATGCAACGAACTGTTTCTTTGGTTTACTAAAAAAAATACCGTACCTTTTGTTGGATTTTCTTCTTAAATTTCTGTAAAATTATTTTTATTTACAAAAAGGGTACCGACAAATTCAAAGTCAAATTGACATTGACTTGACATAAATAAATGAAAACAAAACAAATACAAAATTTGTATTGCGAAGAACTAGCAACCCCTGAAACAATTGTGTTTATAGTGCTGCCTATCTAGCAGTAAATCAAATGTTCCGGGAAATTCAAAAATAATTGAAATAAGATTTTATTAAATTAAATTGCAAATAGTAACGATGACTACACACATTTACTTTTAATTTATCCTTAATTACAAAGTGGAGTGGATTGTAATAGAAATCCTCTTCCTCTTACAATTTTCATTTTAAATAACCACTTGCAATCCTTTTTATCTAATCACTTATTCTATCGCACCCAGTTTAGTAATTTTTTATTTGGTTTTAACACCATCAGCAGTTATGATAACGATAACGCTTTTATTAATCAAAATGTTATCTAAAATCTTGACCTTGAATTGCCCCAGTCCCTAGCTATAAATTACATATCACTAGATTCACCGGCGTACTAATTTCGTTTATTTATTTAATTCCTACTTCCCAAAAATCAGCATTATTACCACTAATCCAACCACATTATGTAATCGATATGAATCATGTAAACACATGTTTGTTTATTCGAATTTTTCATTGACAATTCTCTCACGAACGCCGGGAAGACGTATTTTTTTAAATAGATTTAGGTCATTCAAACTTGCACTATCATTTCACCTTTTTGTAACATGCAAAACAACGATTCGCTTTCATTGCAAACGAAAATTTCAACACATTTGATTTGATAGCGTTCTTTAGAATTTTTTGTAGATGTTAGTTTTTATTTTTACCTAACTTGGCGAGTGCTATAAAGTTTAGTTTTATAGCTAAGGTTAAATCAAGAGCATTATTAGTTGCAGACACGATAACAATCTCAATTACTGATTCGCCAATTTTCTTTGAGTGCAAAAGTAATTCAATTAATAGACTCACATTAATTAAAAATTAAAAAAAAATATTCTGCATCTTAAAATGGTTTTTTGGGATTCATTAATATGGAACATTTGAGGAATATTAATCCCAAGAATCACCTTGTAGAGATTTTTTGTTGCATTTTAAACACACTGTATATTACACAGCACTTAAACATTTTTATCTTGATGCTAAACAATTTATTAAAATAAAGTAGGATTAATCAAAATGCTCCAAAAACATCGATATTACATCGAAAAAAGATAGTTTGGGAAATTTAAAATAATTTCGAACGCGTCTTTCCCGAAATCCACTAATTATTCCGGCATTAATTTGTAAACAATCAAACCGCTTCGAAAAAAATAACCTTGACCAACCGCCGGTACGACATCGTGAATTAAACACGTTAAAACGTTTCGCCAACGCACGAAAAATAAGTTTCTACCTGAGATTTTCGACGGCGATCGAAACTTACTCGAATTCCCGTTTACTGCCATATCCGTGTGCACTTTTCGAACGCTCTAATTCGAATCCAAACCGGCGCTTTCGCGTGACACTGCGCGAGATGCGAGCACAATAAAATAATATAATCACAATGCGAAAATGCGGCGAGGTGAGCAGGAACCGCGGCGACCCGTCGTCGCTAATCTGCAAAAATGATTTGATCGAAACGAAAACGAAACTGAAACTCGCGAACGCGCGACGTCCGCTTTTAGTACGTCGGTCCACACGGGCTAATGACAAGCAAGTTTCGCTGCAATTAGGTACTCGCATAAAAACGTCTGTCGAATCGATTTAATGGTTGTTTGTACAAAAATAAATACGGTTTTTTTATGTATAGTATTTCGAATTAAATGAATGGTTTGCATACGGCTACAGTGTGGTCTATTCCGCAGGCTACTTTTTGGACGATTCCACCAATTGCTACCTAAAATCGATTTATTATAGATATAATAATATTCTAAGACTTGTGGTTTACCTTTAGCGGGAAGTACTGGTCTTCGATGTCTCCTAAACCCAGGCAACCGAATTTATTTCGACCCCAAGTGTAGAGGTCTCCAAGATTCGTGATTGCAGCTGCGTGGTACAATCCACAAGTAACATCTATTACAGTAGAATCGGGCTGGAAGTCGTTTCTACCGAACAGAGTCTGTGGTATATGCACAGGAGTTTTGGATAGTTCAACGTTTGGGCCTGTACCTAATAACCCGTAGCCCCAAGAATACACTTGACCGTTTTCTATAAAGCAAACTATTAGCAACGGTTAAACGGCGAATAAAATTTGTTACCGTTAACGACCAAACAAAATGCCCCCGCTGTGGCTACGCATTTGATTTTGCCCAATTTATCCAGCATTTTAATGTGATGTGGAGTTGAAATTTGTTGGTCTCCTCCCGGTAAAGTTATTTGACCATACTCTGTATTACCCCATCCAAACACTTCGCCTTTATCTGAAACCCACCTACTTAATTTCTCATATTTTAATTCAACCATTTTTACCATTCAACGCCATTACAAAATCGGACTTCGACGACACCTTGACTATCTTTTCGGAACTAATATCACCATTCACTTTCGTGAACTCACTGCAATTCTTATAATGCTCTAAACCCGTCTGCCCGTCAGCTCCCCAACCGCACGAGTACACCCCACCATCTTCGGTAACTGCAAGACTTCAAGCACCCAATTACCTACTTGCTGATTAATTAATTACTAAATTACCATACCTATGATCCTGTCCACATTCGACATCCACGATTTTCTTCCCGTCGATGTTTTCAATGTGGTGTATGTAGTTGCTCATGCCGTAATTCTCATCGGGCACCACTCTTCGACCGCACTGGCCGAATGAGTTGTTTCCGAGAGTGAACAATCCTTCGTCGGTTAAAACCAGGAGATGCGCCCGGCCGGCTGCGAGCTTGGTCACTCGGGCGCTTTCGGGGTTTTTGAACGGTAAATGGATCGGCTGGGGGACGAATATCGTTTCTAAGGGGTGCCCCGTTCGAACCTCGTGGTAGCCGATCTGGGAGTCTGTGTTAATGCCCGTGCCGTAGAGTTTTTGACTCGTGTCGTTTCGTACGGAGAAAACGGTGAATCCGAAGCCGCAGGTGGCTGAGACAACCTACAAACGAGGCGATGTGAGGGTTAATTGTTTTCGATTTGTTGGTTGTGATGTTACTTCGTGCTGCTCCCCGAGCGTGATTCTCTTTGGAAAATATAGGGGTTTTAGGTATTTTTCGCCTTCTTTGTATTTCTTAAACCCTTTACCGAGTGCACCTGTGTGAATGTTACCCCACGAAAACACCCTCCTGTAATTTTCTTTGCTGACATTGTATTGAAACACTAAAAAAATTACCCATTTCATTATCGGAGTATTCTCCAAATGTTTGTAAAGAAGCAAATAAATTCTATTGAAACATTAAAGTTTATAGTGTAAAACATTTTTACCTGGTAATGTTTTTTCATGTTCCCGGTCAATAGGATATTTTCGTTTAGGTCCACTGATATATCTTTTATTACATTTAGATAAGGTGCACGCAAATCGTTCTAATTTATTCATTTTATAACAATAAAACTATCACAATCACAAACCAAAATTTACTTATGTAGGTTGTAGGTTAAAATTTTGAGAGGTTATGTTTACATTTTTTCTTCAGCTTTTTTTCATGACATTTGTGCCTAACTTCAGCTTATACTTTTTTTGTCTAAATGACATGTCAGAAAAAGAATTGCCCTGTGTTCATAAAGATAGAAGAAGATAGTCTTGTATTTTTATTGTTGCGTTTTTAGTGGAAAAATAAAGAAATCGCTACTCAAAAGTATTTTGGATAAATAATAAAACAGCTGTATACAGTTTATAATTATGTATTTTACGTAAAATACTTTAGTTTCCACACAAATTTCCCAAGTAATTGTATAAAAATAGGACGATATTATTTACTCCTAGAAAATAATAATTTAAATCCATAGAAACATTGAAAAAACCCTAATACATAGATCGGAGATAGAAACAGACGACAGAAATATTTTGGTGCGCATCATTACGAAATTTATTAGCATGCACGGTTACTAATCTATTTCATTTTACGTAACCAGTTGTTGATTTCCTGTTCATTTTGCGACACCCAGTTGATATTCAGTTGTATTATCTCCAAGCTTTGCTCCAAAGCTCTCGAAGCCGACCCAACATCCATGCCATTGAAATAAGTAGATACCTAAAATAATACATCAATTAAAGAAAATTGAAAAAAATATATAAAAATTGAAGTTACTTCATAAAAATCGTAAGGTGTGGATAAATGTGCTGTAACAGCTGATATGAGATTTCCCATCAATATTGTACTGTTTCCGTATAAAGAATGCATAGTGGGCCAATACGCTTTCAAGTGTCTCCAAGCCAACAACCTCCCTTCAGGATTTGCTGCCACAACTTCCAAGACCAACTTCACGTCTTCCGGCTTTACTAAATTCGTGTCCAATGTTTCTATTAAGTACCTGAAAACACGATATGCAGTCGAGAATATAGTACACTAAAGCTTCAATTACCTCTGCAATAGCCAAGGATCGGAAGCGACCCCTAAAGCCTTCAGCAGGATCTGCTTCTCGCTTTCCGACGTCGCGTTCTTGTAATAATTCCAGCAGAACTGCCACTCGTTCATTCCTCCATATTTAATTCCGGCCGAATAGATGATTTCCTTCAAGTTCGGATCGATGGATTTGTTGTGCACCATCCAGTTCTGGAAATGCGTCTTGGCTACCGATATAGTCTCGTTCAGTTCGCACAAAATGGCCGCCGGCAGGACGCGATCTCGCAGCAACCTATTTAAAATAAATGAATTAAATACACTACGATTTTTTTGTTCCGAACTCACTTCTCCATGTGGGTTTTCTTCTTGTTCCATCCGAGGTACTTCGTGGCGGGTTCCAGCAAGTATCTCATGTACTTCAAGAACGACTTGTAGGCCAGCGATTCCGATAGTCTGCGGGCCCAGGCTTTCAAATGCTCGATGGCGGTGGCCCACGGAGCGTAGTCCCGTTCGTTTTTGAGGTACAAAGACAACTCCAGGGCGACGCTCACGTTCAACACGCCGGCCCTGCAACGACAATACCGGTTAGAAAATATATACATATTTATTTAAATTGTGTAGTTACTTTGATAGAGAAAACGCATCGTCGATTAAGCTGGCCCTATCGGCAGCTGTGAATAACTTGTGATTCGTTTTCAACACGTTGATTAAAGCTTGCCATATATCGTCGTCGTACATCACCCTGTAGAAACCCGTTTGATTGACGTTCGCTTTGATCCATTTTATGTCCGCTCCAACATCGAATTTCACTGCAAAAAAAAATACATTTATCGTGCACAGTCGCGCGTAATAATTCCGAATGTACCATCAGTTCTGTTCATCCAGACGTATTTTACTTCGCTGTCATTGTTCGTGAAATAACTGAGAGGGATATGCCATTTGTAGTCGTATTTCGATAGAGGCAGTGTATGTTGAGTGGTGTTCCCTTTTTCCACGGTGACGAGGAATCTTTTTTGCGACGCGACGATCTGGTGTTCTTCGCGCTTCAGGACGACCAACGGGAAGCCCATCTGATTCGTCCAGGTGTCCATGATGGCCTGCAAACCGTCCAGAACGTAAGATATTTCGTATAAATTTCCAAATACGCTTACCTACTTTTACGTCCAGAGTTTGGTTGGTGTTCTTCGATAGAATGTTCCAGAGGTCCTTGGTTTCGGTGTTCTGGTATTTGTACGTTGTCAAGTAATCGTTCAGACCGTTCTCCAGGTTTTCCTTCTGCAGGAAATTCGCCAGCATGTTCAACACAGCGGTACCCTGAAGATGAAATACTTGGTGATTAAGCAGAAACTTATTTTGGGTGTATTAAGCTACCTTGTTTAGAGAAATAGTATCAAAAATAGCGTCGATTTCAGACGGATCCGTTACGTTCGCTGCTATCGGGTGGCTGCACGCCAAGGCGTCTAAAGCTAGGGCAGGTTGGGTTTTGTCTATAATAAATTGATCCATCATTTTCCAATTCGGGACGTAGTCGTTAGCGCCCATGTACTCGAACAGCTTCGTGAAGCATTCGTTCAGCCAATAATCGTTCCACCATTTCATCGTGACCAGGTTTCCGAACCACTGGTGGGCCAATTGGTGCGCCAGGCTCGTCACGAACCACTGGTGAGCGTAGATGAACGTGTCGTTATCGCCGACATTCGAAAAGATTTCAGTCTCTCTGTAAGTTATCAGACCCCAGTTTTCCATGGCGCCGTACTGGAATTCCGGAAGAGCTACAATATCTGAAAGGAGCGCAGGTTTAGTAAGAGATATCGGGCGGGGGCGGTCGGGGTTACCAAGTTTTGGAAGAGGGAAGGCCAGTCCGAAGAAGTTTTCGTAGTAATCGAGGAAGAAACTGGACAGTTCTAAAGTGAACGGAGCTCTGGATAAATACGGCTCCGGCGTGTAGACGGACACCGAGACGCCGCTTTCAGTTTGCTTGTTTCGTTGACTGAAATCGCAAATAACTAGCGCTACTAAATACGTGCTAATTTCGTTAGTTTCCAAAAATTCGTCGTAAAGCTGCGAAAAATCGATAAAAAATTCACCACTCGAATTAACAACTAGTTGGGATAACTTACCAAACCTGTTCCCATGTAGAAACCCAACCCGTCGGTTTTGACTACAGGCGTGTTGAAAAGACTGATGTGGAATCTGTCTCTAAACACCGTCAATCGGAATTTCGCCTTGAATTGAGGCTCATCGAAGCACGGAAAGGCGGTCCTGGCCAAATTGGGCTTGAAGTGAGTCGACGCGAAGTACCTGCAATCTCCCAATCAACCCACTTTTTCACCATCTAAATTCAACTTACCTAATTTCCTCGTGCTTGGTAACGTAACTCGAAATGTAGAAACCTTCGGGTTCCGTGTTCAGCCTCGAGTTGTACCTGATCCTCAACACGTAGTTGTGCCTCTTCCTGAACTTCTCCCGTATTTCTATGTACAATTGCTCGCCGCCCAAGTACTCCAGCATCTTGATGATAGTCAAATTATTGCCGTGTTTGTCCTGCACGATCTTGTCCAGTATGGTGAGGTTCTTGCAATGGAGCACGATGAAGTTCGTCTCCTTCTCCGCTTGGAATTCGATCGATACCTGGCCTGAAACCAGCCGGAGTTAGTAAAAGCGCGAGGTGCGCGAATTCGCCGGAACCTACTCCTCACTTCGAGCGTGGTTAGATTCGGGTGGATGGTTATGTTGTACCGGTGAGGTCTCAAGGTGGTAGGAAGACGAACGTTGTTCCAAGGGAAGATTTGCCCGTTGGTGGCTCTCGGCTCGAACACCTTCGTAGCGTTGGCCTTGTCATCGACGTAGTTCGATTTGAGATCGCCGGCGCACGGACAATCTGCAAGCCTCGATCGCATCAAATCGGATCGGAAATGCGTTGGGAGTCTTACCGGTTTGGGGTCCGGTGAAAGCGATGATGACGGCGAGCGTGAACAAAACGGCGAACACGATGGTGGCGATGCAGAGGGCCCGGTTGTGCGAGCAAGTGGCCACGCCGTGGTTCTCGTAGAGGCTCTTCTTCGCTTGGTTGGAGTTGCTCTCATTGCCTACAACACCACCCGAGTCACGGTTATGAATGAGCGGCGAAGACTGGCATATGGAGTGACTAATAGGAGCTGTGACCCTGTGGTTTGTACCTGCGGTACGAGAAAATAACCGGGGTCATATACGTGCGGGTGTATTAAAATATTAATGATTGCGATGGAAATATAGTGAAATGAACCTGTGAGAAACGCGACGTCGTCGACATCCTGTTCAGTCATCACCCCTCGTTAAATCCCCCTTCGATGTGTTCTTCTGTGGGATAGCTGGATTTATCGGCTCGTCGGTGTTTACTTATTCTGGCGATCTGATATCCGGTTTTCGCCGGAGCACGTCACTATTTGGTCGAACTGTATGAACTACACGATCTACTCTAAGCTAATACGAAATTTGTTGTACTTTTCTTGATATATTTCTGTTAAAAAAGTTGCGTAGAAAATATTGAAAAATCTGTTATCGACATTTAACGCGGTGCAGCACGATGTAGGGGTTGGATGGAATTCGGCGGCGAGCGTGATGGGATTCTGCGCCCTTGCGGATCCTTTCGGAAACGCCCCGCGACGCCGATTCAGGGTCGACTCCAGCCCGTCCGGATGCGCCGCAGGGGCGCAATCCCCTTCACGCCACCCCAACGTTTACCGGTCATAATCGATTGGCATTAATTCGCTTATCATGCGGAATCCGTTTGGAAAAAAAAAACTATGCGGGTTTCTCGGTTAATCCCTTCGATTTACGTTCAAATAAAAGAGTCGCACACGAACAACATATACATATAATGCCCAAAAAAATATAACATTGAAATATATTACTATAAAGGTAACATTATTCGATTACCAAACAATGCGTTTAAAAATCTACAACAGTCAACGTTTGCTTAAAAATCTAACGAATTGTTACAAAAAAATAATTAACGTGTAATATTTTATTTGTCCAGTTCACCATTCCGCGTCACCGCTTGCTTTTTGGAAGATGAAATCCTCCCCGTTCAGATTCATTATACCGTCTTTCAGATGGAACTTCCACCTATTTCTGCTCCTCGTAATCTGCAAATAACGAAAGCCAATCGATAAACTTTAATGCAAACAAATCACCCGACGAAATCACCTTATCAAACTGGCATACTATCACATTATCAGTCTCAAATGATTCCTCCGTCCCATCGGCATCGGACACATCATCGCCGGAATTCAACGGATCGTCTTCACCTTGCGCGGCGAAATCGTCCTCCATTTCGTCCTCTTCCTTGTCCTCCTCGACCTCCTCGGACCCGTCCTCGCTCTTGTCGTCCTCCTCCGAGGAGTCGGCGGGGCCGTCGCCCTGCGGGATGCCCCTCAGCCGGCTCTGCAGTATCTGGTCCTCCAGGTCGCTGGAGAACGACGAGCTCAGCACCGGGTCCGGGTCCTTCTGCTTGGGCGCGTCGCCGGCGGTGTAGGAGAACTCGCCGGCCCTGCCGGCCGCCCGCAGCTTCCCTTCGAGCAGGTAGTCGTGCAGCTGGTGCGGATGGCGGGCGGGGTTCCGGCCGTTGGCGGAGCTGAAGTAGGACTTTTGGTGGTCGAGGAAGGCGGCGTTGACGTGCTCCTGCAGGTAGGCGCACGCCGAGGCCAGCGGCAGGCCCATCGTGGTGCTGATCACTTGGCCGGTCAGTATGGACTTCAGGTGGTGGTCTTGGAGGAACACTTCGGGAACGTCGACGGAGAGTATGCGGTGGTTTTCGCCGGAGCCCGGGGCTGATGGAATGGTGAGCTGGATGGGGACCCTTCTCCATTCCGGGAGCCCTTGGACTAAACGGTATAGCGTAAAATGTTTGATCGGAGAAATTTGTTAGTAGGTACCTTGTGGTATGTGGTTATTGGGCGGTACTTGTCCTACTATCTGTTTGTTCAACAGCATTTGCTGCTGCTGTTGCTGGTATTGCTGCATTTTCAGTTGGTTGACCGTTAATGGAGCTGTTTTAACGTAATTTGGATTCACATCTTGCTTTGGTTTCGCGTTGTCTGTAAAGTAAATGTGGTTTATGCGGGGTTTTTAATTGTCCTGATCGCTTACTTAATATTTTATCGACTTCTTTATTCTCATCAACCGCCTTTGTAGCCTTTAATTTAGTTTCCCACAGCTGTTTTAGTTCGTTCAAAATCGCCTCGTCGACTCCTTCTTCGATAAAATGTTCCCTGGTGTTCGAGATGACGTCGTTAATGACATCTTGGTATGCCTTGTACTGAAAATTACAAAGGACTAATGGCCATTTGCATCGGCAGGAAATTAATTGAGGTTTGATTAAATCTGACTTAAATTGAGGACAAATTGTATTTTTTGTTTAAGCGAGCATTTTAAGAATTTTTAATACAGATATAAAAAAAATTATATCTTTATATCATGTTTATATTGGTTTTAGTTCAAAATCGAAACAGTCTATCAATATAGATATAATTTCATATAAGTAACCGTAATTAGTTGATAATAAAGATAAACTTCAATAAACGACAATAAACAAAAAATTTGGAAACAATATTTATTAATAATTAGCGCTAATAACTAGAGAAATTAAGTAAAAGAATCAACAAAAATACTCAATTTCCACTGAATAAAATTTTATTTCAGCTTGCCAATTATTTGAGCCATTAACATTGCTTGTTCCTGCTGAATTATATGCAAATTTAGCCACAATAACATAGTTAGGACTGTCTCTTGCTTCTTAATGTACAGATAATATTTTATTTGTATCGGTATCAACGACACTCATAAATAAATATTAAAAGCCTTATTAAAATAATTACCGACGTTACGAGTAAAACTCGCGTCGAGAGAGTTGGAAAATTTAAACCTAACGTAGACTAACAAATTCGCCTAGAATTTTTCTGTACATTTTAATACAGTAAATATGTACAGGTGTTGTTTAGTCGCGTGTGCTGTTTTATTATCATTTGCGGCAGCAACATTTCATACATAATACTTTACATATCTTTGTATTATTCGGTGATTGTTTACTTATCTCTTAACAATTAGATGATATTACAGCGAGTGAATTTAAATTTTAAATCAATATTGAATGTCTATTCGTTACCTATACGCCAATTTAAAATAAAAATGGTGCAAGTTTTTGTTTCGTTGATAGTATTATTGTCACCTAATTTTTTGGTATTTCAAAATAAAAATATCTGTAGTGTAATATGCAGGTAGCTGGTATAAGTGTAGGTTGGGCGCTAGTAATAAATTTATTCAGAAATTTCCATTAATTTAAATATTATACGTATTTTTTAAGCGGAAAGCGTTATTAAGGGCTTTTGTTTGGCGCCAAAATAATAATATATATTATTTATCCACGACCTCGAATTAATTTTCATTCGTCGAAGCTTAGCGATTTTCCAAATGAAATTTCAGGACAATCGATCGGTTGTGTAAGGTATCTATTAGTTTCAACGAGTCCACCGCGAATTCAGAGAAAATAGCACATTTACCGAAGGTCACTCGCTTAAACAACAGCATTTGACATGAAAAAAAAAAACGGTGCTGGTGCAATGAGGTTTTTCTATTTAAGTCAGTTAGGTAACAAGCAACAGGTACTATAAAAAAAATCAATTGATCGCGTGAGAGCGCACTGGCATAGCACTGGCCGTGCAGTTAGAAAATTACATTACGGGCGTTCGAATAGCCGATTTCGGTACTCACCACCGATGCCTTGCATATTGAAGTGGTCATTTCGGACTGCTCGTTCGAAAATCCTCGAAATCGATTTCCGTCGATCGTCTGCAAACGAAAACAATAACACCGTGGAACTTTCTCCGTCGACTAGCTTTCCATTCTGGTGCGCTGATAGGTACTACCTAGCGAGTCCGCGGCTATTCTCAATAACTTGTTCAACTGTACATATTTACTACTTGCGCAAAGTTGACTGGCATGATGACGTTCCGCTGTGTATAAGGTGTACGCTACGCTCGCACACGAATTTTATATTTTTACTTGGTTCACCTGGTCTAGGCATTTCTTCCAAGAAAATTCGCCCGGGTGTCGATGGACGGTATAATCGAAGATAAGATAAAAAAAATATTATTTATAACAACCATGAGTCTTATGTGCTTTAGATATTGTCGTAACTCGGTATTACTCAAAGCTTAAGTAGAAGAGAAAAATAGTTTGTTGAAGATGGGTCTCGTTTCAGCGAAAATTTGTTTTGAATAAGTACATACATATAACTTTTATGTTATGAAATAACATTAGTTCGATAATAAACATATAATAACACATAACTATAGTTTCAAGGGCGAAATTAAACAACAAAAATGGTATAATATTTTAATATAAAACTTATCTTTATTTTTTTAAAGATAAAAATTCTAAATACACTTATAAGTATATACAGTAAAAAATATTAACAATTACTAGTTATTGAGTACATGTATTTCGGCTTATTATATGTTTTATTTATTGCAGATTAGTGCATATCTAGTATCGAAGAGCACAAATTAAAATTGACGACACGTTGTCTTATAATATTGAACTTCTGCTACTTATATCATCAATTCAATCAAAATAGCAAAAGAATACTAACATTGCTTATGTAAACTAGGCTGTATGGTGTTAAAAAAAGTGATCAAAAACCGATAATTGAATTTGAACGCTACTGTTACTTGTACTAGGGTATCTTAGAATCATCTATTTGCATCTGAGGGTGTCAAATCAGGTCTCCTCGCTGCCTCTTATGACCCCTCGAATGGAAGTAGCACCGAAGTTTCTAACACATACTACCTACAGTCCTTTCGACTTAATTTATTAATTAACACCGTAATACCCCCAACAACCCGCAGGTCGAACTACAATTCGTCGTGGACGTGCGTGAACTTCTTCATCACCGCCACGTACAGGTTGTAGAAGGCGTAGATGCTGACGGTGATGATGATGACGAGGGCGGCGGAGAACGTGACGCTCAGGAAGTTGCCGTCGATGACACCGGCGCTGCCGGGCCTTCTGCCGGAATCGAAGTCCCCCGACCCGTTCCTGTCTTTCATCAGCCTCCGCATGCTCTTCAGCCTCAGCCGCAGTTCGTCCACGGACTCCGCCGTGGCTGGAAATCCGACACGTAAACGGTCAATTAGGTGTGAAACGGTGTTTTGTGAAATGTTGGCCGGTGCTGTCAAAAGTGACGTTTGGCATAATAATGACGTTTCGTCGATTTAATTTAGTAGAATTTTTTTAAATATTGGATGAATATTAGTATCAACAGTTTATTGATTATATTCTGTTGATGAAAGTTGAGTAGTAATTTAGCTTGTCCAGGGATTCCGCTGTGGCCGGAAATTCGATACGTTAATGGTCAATTAGGAATGAATCGTTTTTTTGTGAAAAGTTGGCCGGAACTGTCAAAAGTGACGTTTGGCATATAATGACGTTTAGAATATAATTTGGTACATTTTTTTAATATTGGATTGGATGAATATTAGTATCAACAGTTCATTGTTTATGTTCTGTTAATGAAAATTTAATAATGAAAATTTTATCTATAGACTACACTTGTAGCTGGAAAATCGACAAGCACAGAACGATAAATTAAGGATTTACAAAACATTGGCTGTGACTGTCAAAAATGACATATTTTAATTTTGACATTTTAGATTTAATTTAGCAGAAATTGTGTCATAATCATCATCAACATTTAAATCATTATTTTATAACTAAAATTTCACGAGTACGTATATTCTTACATTTCAATCGTTTTATAAAAATATCAACGATTCGCGAATTTCCCAAAAAAAAAACGATTTGGCTGTAATTGCATGTGATTCATTCACAAATTCTACCTCTGACGAATTGATCAGTTTTTATCAATGATCGTAAAATACGTAATTGAAGTAACATAATCCTATTATAGTCTGGTCCAAAACTCATCGAAAATACTGACCACGATAACATTACAAGTACAAATGATTGTTGAATTATATTCTATAAATATAGGTATGTACCTACTTACGTGGTTCAATGGGATCCATGAATGGGATTTATTGCGAGGTGAAAGCGACGTTTTCGTATGTAGGTGTATGTTTTTATTGATTACGCGGGATGAGAACAAGCGACAGAGTGGAACTGGACCAAAGGGAGTTTAAATTGGATCGAAAAGATGAAATCCCGCCCTCGGCAACGGGAAAGCATGCGCCATCACCCGTTACAACATCATTCACTTGCCAATTTTGCTAAAAATCCATCAAAATCGCGTAATACTTAGTGTTTGAACCGTAGTTACGAAAAACCTAACAAAATTATTAGTGAATTTATAACTAAATTTTGGTGTAAGTTGCAAGGATAAAATCTATGTTTTACTTTGATTTTGCACTGATCGTTGTCGTAAGCCACCTTTCTCTTCGTATTGGAAACAAAAAAAATATATATTGAGATTTATCTATTGTTCATTTGAATCCATCTGAAATTTGTTGATATTGTTGATGTTTGGGTGTTATTATTTATACGGATGGTTAGAAGTGTTTGCTCAATGTTGAGTAGTTATATGGAAAGTGTTAGATGTAATATTTGTTGCTGACTCCGTTTACATGTACCAATTTCTCTGAAAGTCGAGGACCGTGCTCAAGAGAGCTACAGCGAGTAAGCGCACTTTAAGTTGCGGAAGACACGCCATATCGATCAGAGACTGTTAATAAAATATTTAAGATACCTAATAGATAAGAGACCAATGTACATCACGACCGCAGGTTTATTAAATATGCGTTCAATTCAAAACATGCGATGTAAGTAGGCATCTCAAAGTAGATAAATAATCGCGCGCGAGTGTATATATTACATATCTATATAAGTATATAAAGTTAAGATGTTATTGATCAGCAGGATGTTGGGGTCTAGCCACGTGTTTGTGTCCTTATGTTCTTGTAGAATCTTTCAGTTATCCTTTACTTTCTACCACTATTGATCTGTAATGGAATAACGAAGCTGCCCCCAATGTTGAAGATACCCGCACGTTTTAAACAATGTGACCTCAGTGTATCCCTTGCCTTTGATTATTGTGACTGCATTGTCAACATGGGTACAAGGGCTGCTGCATGTAAGATACTTTTACCTTATATGTTTAACCACGTTTCTTATTTTCATTTTCGTTTCGTTTCGTTTATTTGTGTTTTATGTCGAATCAAATGCTTATTTTTCAAGTGCCGACCAGAACCAAAACTGCTGCTTAACTAGTAGTTTCTTTCCCTAAAAACAATTCCATTTCAATCAATCTTATTTCATTATTTAACAAAACATTCTCATTTAAATTGCTACATCATTTTAGGGAAAGGAACTAGGTAGGTGGACCATTTCAGTTCTTCTAAACTAAAACAGTAGTTCTCAGGTAGGTTAAATGTTCAGCATGAAATGTTAGGTGTTTAATATGTTAACTATAAATTTGATAAGCTGTTCCTGAATCGAACCCACTCAATTTCAAACTTCCACGAGTACGCAGCAAAATAGTGAATGAAAAGTTGTATACCGAAATAGCCTGGCTTTGTTGTTACCTACTTTACCTCTCCTCATTCACTTAATTTGCTCGGATACCAGGAAGCCAGGAACATCTTATATATCCCATATACCCTAAGAATATTTTTCGCTAAACATATTCTTTTGTGTGTTACATCCAATGCTTCAAAAGTGTTTCATTGTCGTCGACAAAACACAATATACTTGCTTCGATGAAACGAAACCACACTTTTGAATCGCTGTTTGTTTTCTCTTCTACTTACGCCTCACTGCACAGTTAACGAAAAAACTGAATTCATTAATAAAATAGAGACAAAACGAATTTGCTATTGGCATGGTAGGTAAGTGGCGCATGGTAACAAAAGTTCAAAAAATTATTGGTAGAACTGCTGGGTCAAGAAAGTAGGGCGTTTAAATAATCACAAACTGTAACAAAACAAATTGCAGGCTGCAGTGTTCCGTTCGTTTTCCATTTTGATAGCGTCGAAAATCAATTTCGAAAAGTACCTCACTATTATACATTATTCGAATTTTTATTACCGGTATTACTGAATTCCGAGGAGCCTCCGGGTGTTCCACCAAAACTGGTTTTTTAATTAGTATGCGTATAACACGATTGAAGAGTTCCCTTCAACACGTACTGGTTGTCCCTGGGATAAAAGGCCAAAAACTTGAAAATAAAAATGGTACCGAAATAATGCTAGTACGGTACTTTACATAACTTTTTTATCGCGCCGAGTGTATGCAACACTTTTTCCAAAATTTTTTTCACCAATTGCTTTCAATACTCTCCCTCATCTGCATTATTTTCCAATTTTTTTCGAAATTAACGACAAAATGAACTAATATTATTTAAATATTACCTGCTTTTTCACTTTTAATTCCAGGCAACTGTAATAAAATCACCAGCAAATATTTAATCAACTGCACAACGAACTATTGTTCTCGGATGTTCAAGACATATTGAAACATTATGGAATATTGCTTATTGAAGGGATTATTAATAGATGTAGATATTGATTGAATTCTCATTGTAAGATGGAGAAAGCTGCTGCTAAATTTTCAAAAAAAGATATCCAATTTTTAAACGAGAATCAATTAGCGACATTGCGAGTACTTAGGTACTTGTTTCTCAATAAATAATTTATTAGGTACTACTTACTTACCTGTTGATCTTTATTTTCCTTATTCATGATCACAGTTTTTTAAAAATAATTAAAAATCTTTAAATATTAGATGCAATTAAATTAAACACTCGTCCAGCCTCTTGAAAAACACTTAAGATTTAAGAAAATTAACCTGCATATCGATCGGCATCAACTTTGTAACAGCTCGGTTGTTCATCTTAAAATAGTAAAGGATTTTCTGGTTCAAGTTGTTTACGTTTTCATTAAACATATTCAGAAAATGCCGACACAATTGAGTATGCGTGATATTTATTATTCATCGATAAATTATATTCAAAATTCCCGGAACGCGTATAAACTCTATTGTTATCGTGTTTCGCGCGTTCATTCGCATTTTCCGGCTTCCGGAAAATCAAGCGAGAAAATCAAATCGTCCCATATTACAATTTGCGCGTTTAAAAATGATTAAATTGCCGAGGAATAGACGAGAATATTGACCATTGCGGATATTAACCGCATCGATATTGCTAATTTAAACGCACGCGATGGGCCTCGTCGCAATTCCGAAATCGTTTCACACATCAATGTGACAAAATGGGATGACGGAAAATCCAGTTAGTCAGTTTGTGATGAATTTAAAAGTCCGCTCGCGATTGAAATCGAGTAAATTCGCGGTAGTAAATGGATCTAGGTCGGTACGAAGGGCGTCCCATTGTTAATGTATTGTGAAATTTAGTTACAGCCAAAATTCGCAGCCTATATGACTACCAGCTACGGCTCATGCAAGGAGTCATGCCCCCTCCATCCGGGGTTGACATAGCAAACACAATCAAGTATTTTTCACAAACACTTCTAAGTAACTAAAATTCGTTAAAAATCGTCGATTGTTCGCACTAAATTCGTGTAATTTTCAGCCGTTCTCAAAGATGTACCTAATTCACCTTTTGAACTCCTCAAAAATCCAGAAATGGATACTGTTAGAATGGGATTATTTCCCAGTTTAGATTACAAAGGCCTTTACAATTCACTCATTCCTCTGATAGAAGTCGCACCTTTAATCACCTATGGGATACTACGTAAGTTAATAGCGGAATTGTTAGAGTTGGTAATTGGATGGTAAAATTCATTTCAGCTTTCGGTCAATCAGTTCTACAGTGTTTAGGATGTCTTCTGCCGTTCCTCGAGCACGACCTAATCGACAATTTACTTTATTTAGCTGCATCCACAATATCCGTACTACCGCACACTTTACACCAGGAAATCATTAACACGTTATGTTTTTATATTTTACCTTTTACGATAAGTAAGTAACGGACAGTGGAATGCGAATTGTTTGAAAATCCTACCCGTATTGCAGCTAGGCACAGCGAACGCGATAACGACATTTGTCAATCTGTTTCGACCGTCATAATGATGGTGTTTCAATACTCCACAAATCCAGCACATCACTGCCAATTATTGGAATGCCTTATGACGTTGAAGCAGAACATTTTGAAAGATATTCTCAGCGTGATAGCTTACGGCACGTCGACGGCCCGCTCGTCCGCCGCCAAACTATTGTTTTACTACTGGCCCACGTTCAACGCCAATCTGTTCGATCGCAAGAACCTCATCTGCAAATTCGCCGGTGAGTCCTCGCGAATCAAGCACCCGTTCGCCAACCAATTGCTATCCGATTCCAGATCCAACGCCGTTCGTATGCCAAAGGGACATGTGTCCGAACACCGGCAACGCGGAGGCCGCCAAGGTTTGCTACGATCACTGCATATCCATAACGTTCGCCAGCGACACGCCGCCGCCGCTCTACCTGTGCATCGAGTGCGCCAACGAGATCCACCGCGAGCACCCCAACCAGATGTTCTTCGACATCCTGCATCCCATGCAGCAGGTGTCGATGGTGTGCGAGAACAAGGTGAGTAGGACCGAGCGGCGGATTCGCGGTGATGTTGGGATTCGGGTTTCAGAATTGCCGGTCGACCGACAAGTCGGCGATATCGATTTGCTTTTCGACGGAGTGCGCCAGCTACAACGGGAACCATCCGATCCGGTACTGCGAGCAGTGCCACAACAACAGGCACAACAACAGGAGAGGCGGCGATCACGTGGTGCACAAGTGCATACCGCCGACGTGGTCGATGGAGTCGGAGATGCAGACCTACATGGTCGAGGCCATAGTCAGGTGAGTGTGCTCCTGACACGTCGAGGAACCATTGTATATTAATTTATTGTAGTTATTTTTTATTAGAATTAAGAGTAACTACCGGTTATCTTTCTACCTATATGAGTAAGTTTTTGTTACTATGTCGTGTTCCTCTGTGTTTTAAATCTTTTTATGTACCCCTTGTGATGTGATGTCCCTTTCTCCTGGAAAATATTTTATTATTAGGAACGAAATATGTCTGAGTAAAATCCATACATGAGGCACGTATAGAAAGCCTGTATTGTTGTTGAAACATACACTGATTGCTTATTTCCCCCAAGTTTGTATAATACATGGTACCTAATGTTACTTATGTTGCTACACAAACCACACATTCTCCGAAGATTGTTCGGAAATTTTCAATTTATCGTTTGAAACTTATTTCATTGTCGCGAACATTCCGAACACTCCTCACTACACACGCTTTTCACTTTCTGTTATTTGTTCTTAGATAAATGGTTCTATTTAAACTTTTTTTCGCGATTAGCAACGATTAACAATCCAATTTAAATGACGTTATCTTGTAGTTTACTGAAAGAAGCTAAAGTACCTCAATTGGACTCTAAAGACGACAAGAAGGATGAAAGGGACAACAGGGATGGTAAAGAAGGAAAAAGTCCCGTACCTGGAATAGATAATATAACTATAGAAGAGAGGCAATTACTTGGAAGATACGGCGTTTGGTTGCTAGTGGGAAGATGTACACCGACAGAAAATACATCAAAGGAAGTTTTGGGTCGATTATTAACGATGATTTTCCATTGGTTTCACATGACAGCTTATTCGTACGACGGTAAATAAAATTATCAAATACAAAAAAACTCAATTAAACGAACTCATTTTCAGGCCAGGAAGAAAGTACCTTAGAGAAACTAAAGACTGAAATCGTTTGCAACTGGCTGCGAAACATTAGCCAGACTCACTATAATTTGTTCATTTCTTGCCTTTTGCCGCACCCTCCGGAATACGCCCGCATCGGAGGCCACTGGGACATTCTATCGTCGAGAACAACCCACCTCAAAGACGGCCTGAACCGGCTGTTCTGCTTGGTCCCCTACGAAGTCATCACGCAGGAGATCTGGGACTACGTCATGCCGCATTGGATGGAGGCCATCGTGAACGGCGTGCCGGAGAAAGAGCTCTTCGAGCTGCGCATCATTCTGAGCAAAATCCTCGATCCTGAGATGAGCCCGCTCGGTTTCAACGCCAAGAAAATGTACCAATTCGTTTCGGTCAGATTCCAGAAAACCAGCGCTAAAGTCCAACAGCAAGCTTTGCAGTGGCTGCAAACTCTCACCTTACTGGAAATACTAATACCACTCAACCTTCTATTTACCATCTTCGAAGAAGGAGTTTCCTACATGAAAGAAGGCATTGTGGAGAGCGATGGAGAACCCGTCACTTCTCACGATTTAGAAATACCCGGTAGACCGGAGAAAGAACAAAAAAGAGGATCTATTTGTAAGTTTCACTCTCATTACATTTAAAAACGCTTTTATAACATTCGATTTACAGATGAAGAAAATCGGCTGTCGCCTCAAGCGGAATTCGAAACCGACGCCGAGCACAACCTGTTCTGCTGCCTGCTCATGCTCGACATCCTGCTGAAGCAGATGGAGCTGCAGGACACCGACAAGCACACCGGCCTGAATTCGTCGCTGTGCAAGGACGTCTGTTCGCTGCTCAAGTGCATGATAACGGCCGCGTGGATAGGAAACCACACCTGCTCGTTCAAAACCGAGTGCACCTACTGCGAGTCCAGCATCATGTGGCACCAGCTGTCGCTGCAGCTGCTGAAGTACCTGTCGCCTATCCACCCGGCGCATCCTCCCGACGTACGATTCGAGTTTTAATCCTGGAGTTTCTTGCTGATTTTTTTTGGATGTTGCAGCCTCCTTTGGAAGAAAACTACGACGACGTGCACAGCAGGAAGAGCCCGCCGGAGAGCGACAAGAAGGAGGCCAAAAGCGACGCCGTCATCTGCATGCCGATACCGGAAGTACACTCAGTCGGGGGAGTCATTGTACACATGCCACACGTGTGTTCTGTACGAGGAGTATAAAAACTCAAACCAACAATCCGCTTATTGGATTGGGTTTGGGCGCATTTTCTTTGAACGTACGCCTAGCTTATGCATGAACTCGTCCCGTAGATATTTCAAAGAAAATGTTGCAACCGAGAAACGCGGGCAACGTTTTTAATATAAGCGTGTTTTAGATCATGACTGCGACCGTCGAAACCGTATCGGAGCAATTGGATCTGCCGATCATTCCCGTGGAAAGAGTACCAGCAGGTTTCGCCAGGGCTATTACTTTATCCGAATCGGATGTAGGTAAGTATAGCGTTCCCAAATCGATTCCAAATAACAAAAATTAATCTTGCACATTCCAGCAATGGCTAAAGCGCAAATAATCAAGGCCAAAGTGATAGGCGAGAACGACGAGCCGGTGGAGACGGATTCCGGCGACGACATCGACAATTTCTGGCAAACATCCGTGGGGAAATTCAAGTTTTCGGTGGACGAGCTGCCGCAGCCTCTGCAGTACATCCACCAGCTGCTGCAGGAGCTCTCGAAGGTCGACAAACCCGACATACTCTACTACATGCTGCAATGCTTGAACGTCTTGGTTCTGCACGGAGACGCTTGCACCATCGCTTCGAAGGAGCACAGGGGGTTTTTCATTTGGTGCCAAGAGAACCTGCTCATCAGGAAGTAAATCAAACAACCACTCAAACAGCACAGTTGTTAATCGATTTTATTATCAGTTTGTGGGATCTGTGCAATTCGGAGCACTCGCATATATGCCAGACAGTCGTCCCGTTGCTTTTACACTGCATCACTCTACCAGCGGGTTCGGACGTCTTCTGGAGGATAATCCAGGAGGCCTTTCACAGCAACAACTGGTGCGTGAGGTACACAGCCGTCGAACGGGTGACTGTCATCACTAGATTTATGGATTCCACGCCTTTACGCAACGTGCATCAATTACAAGCCGCACTAGCCAACGCGTTTTGCTATTTAATTTCCAGCATGGACGACAGCAACGTTTGCGTAGCCCAAAGGGCTACTCTTTACTTGGGGACTGTGCACGACGCCGCCGTTAAGGTAATGTATTGCTCGAATGGAGAAGACCACGACTTTTAAGGAAGTTTTTAAAAGCTAAAGTATCTGGATTTTCAGTCTCTCATAATGTGCTTGGAGACCCAGTTTGATTCTGTGATAGTGGACCGACCAATGGTCCTTCAGTCGTTATATCAATTACACAATTCCATAAGCGAGCGGAAAATTCTGACGTGGGACTTCTTCCTGAACCGATTCGATACGCTTTTCATCGAAGCGCAAATTACTCTGGAAAAATCCGGCGATATAAGCTACCTGCGAGGTGCGTTTGTCTCGTGTGCTACATTTCGTTCCGTTAAACAGCAAGTGATTGTTGCAGATTTGAGAAACTCCGACTCGAACAGCGAGGCGCTGTTGAGGAAGATCCAAAGGGCCCACGAGGCTCTATCGCATTGCGACGGCAACGCCACGGGCTCGTTCAAAACGTTGAGCGCCAGTTTCGGAACGAAATGGCCTTACAAGCGGACGATGTCAGCGCCGGCCTCCATCTTGACCCGGCACGAAAACAAAGGTAACGCCAAGCTGCATTTCGATTGTACTTTGATAACTGCGATTCTCTTTTGATAGAAACAAAGGAAAAGGTCTACAGCCGTCAATATTCAGCGCCGATTCTAAAAAGGAAAAGTTCTCGATTCGGACTGGGTCAGTTCTTAGGCGCTAGTAGTAGAACTTTATAAACGTAGTGCCTTGCTCTAGTTCTGCATGAGTTTAGTGTGCTTTTTAAACCGTTATCAAGGCGCATTCCGGTACAATGTCTTCGAATTTAACAGTTCCTCTCTCGGCGAAGTTGGCGAAATTTTTCAAAAAAATAGCATCTCATCTCTTCAAATTTTTATGACTCATGCCCAAAATTAGAAGGTTCTCATTTCGTATTGTTGCTCAATTTAATCGGCACAAATACCATTAGGTGTGTTTACAAAACGGCATGGTTTAACCCACAAAGTCTCCAACGTGAATTCAAACAAGGCATGTTTTACAGATGGCCACATGCATTCCCTAAACGTAGTAGACGATCAGAACATCACGGCGTTCCTTCAGAAGGTCATCGATTTAGAAGAAGCCGACAAAGAGACGATGCACTTGCTGGTGTTCCTCCTCATGCAGTTCCTGTCGAGATCCGACCAGGCCTACCCGGCGGAAGAGAAGAACATGGCCAAGACGCAGGGCATCGTTCTGAGGCACCTCTACCTGCTCCTGGGCTACAGCCAGAACGACAGGGGGCTGTACCTTCCGCCTCAACGTTTGCGATCCTCGCCGGCGTTCAGCGTGTTCCTGTCGAATTTGCCGCAACTCTTAGACCAGAACAACCTGATGGGTCGATTACTGCTTCCTACATGCCTTATTTTACTACAATACGCCCCTTCACCTTATTATATATCCAACACGATGGAATTCCCGCAGCCTACTTACAGTCTTTGGGCCCTGGAGTCACAGTTTCGCAAAAACTGGTTAATGGCCTTAGTAGTTATATTATACAAAGTAAGCGTTGTAATCCAAACTCTAATCGTATCTAATATTTATAATATTTTAGTATCAATACAATCAGCAACCTCACTGTATGCAATTGACATCGCTAATCAAAATCGTGCTAAACACGCTAGATTCTCAACACCACCATTGCAGAAGATTGCCCGCTACCATCATAATGGGGCAACCTCCTTCTAGATCCAGAGGTTCGCTAATTATTATACAACCCATAAGAATCGTATTGAATCGCATTGTATTCCAGACGTTAGCCAGCCATCGCTAGGAGGCGAAATGGAACATCCAGAACGCGCGACGCCTCCTCCTTCTCCGATATACTCCTCCGACGGGCAATCGGTCCAGGTCTCCGGCAGCTCCAGGTGCGGTAAAATCCAAGTGGCTTACGGCAAACCCGCATCGACCGCCAGCATGGAGACCCACTGGGAGGAGGCGATCCACTGCGTTCACATCGAAAAGCAGCCCGGCAGGAGGTTGGACATGTGCATCGACGACGACACGGAATCGGAGCTGATAATGATACCCGAGAGCGACATGTCCGACAGCACGCTGCAGGGCAGCGTTCAAGATTCGTTCGAAGAAGGCGTTACAGACAGCGGTTGCGAGAATAACGTGAGGTCCCCGAAGGAGACCTACGTGAATCCTTTGGCGAAATATCCGGGTAAAAACAGACCGACGTGGACCATTGGCAGCGAGGAGGATTCCTCGAAGTCGTTCGACAATAAACTGCATCACGCTGAAATCGTCAAGCACTGCTCCAGATTAAGTTCGACGTCGTCTGTGAATGGCATTCAAATAGTCAAAGCCGTTACAGCGGATCACAAGCAGATCACCGCAACGATCGTCGACTCGATTTACCCTGGTAAACCGAAGCACAAAAAAATTATAGAGCCTAGTATTACGCCGGTGGGCACGCCCGTATCGGACTGCGACGATTGCTACAGGAATAATCACGGTGTCATTTTACCTACACCTTCTTTAGAGAGATTGCTGCCCATCGGATCGTCTAGATTGCCCGATTCACCGCTGCAAGACGACGTGTTCGCTCCGGCGTTGGATTCGCAGTTAGAAATTCCCAACCAAGAGCGACTGTTGCCGATCGGCCAGCACACCACTCCGCAATTGTTGGAAAAATTGAAACAAGCTTTAGGCATCAACGCGCATTTAGCTACGAAAATCGACGGTAAAAAGCTGGAAAAATTGCAAGACCACTATCCGCATCCGACGTCTTCGCACTCCCACAGCCCCAGGAAGTTAACCAAACAGGTAGCGCTGGAAAGTCCTCCGAACCACTCGGAATTCGACGACAACGGACACTTCAAATCGATTAAAATGGATAACCAAAGTACGTGGAAACTGGTGATTTGTTACACGCGATTGCATCACCGATTTATCTTCCAGGAGACATAATGCTGAATCACAGACAGCGTATGCGTAAAGTGGGCCCATTTGCGATGAATTCCTACTCCATCCACGACCCCAGGAAACCAGGTGCCTGGCTGAGCCCCCAGATGTCTCCCAAGCTGGAAGGAATTGATTTAAAGCAGAGTTCGTTTCGAGTCGGCGACGACTGCGTGACAGAGAGATGCTCCGAATGCGGGTTGGTCAAGGAAGAGTACAGCGACGAAGAGATCGGCCTCTGCATCGTTATCTTAGGAACTTTTATACACAGGGAACCTGCGCTCGCTGCTCCCATGCTACCCGACATCCTCAGCATTGTAGCTAAGTAAGTGTTTGTGATTGATGGGTCGTGTGGTGTTGAGATGGTGAATTTTCAGAGTGGCAACGAACGTGATGTATCCTTGGCAAACGGAAAGCAATATTCACCTGCCTGGTGGAGCAATAAGTGTGGCGCATCAATTTTTACGATGCGTTTTACACCAATTAGCGCCGAATGGAATTTTCACTCAGATGTTCCAAACAAATGCTCCAGGTAACCATGAAACCTACAGATTCGCATTTCGCTAATTTTATTTTGTTTCAGAAAATATTAGAGTACAATTTTTTAAAAGTGTTATCCAAGCATTAATAGATTTCAATGAATTAAATCCTATTGGTCCCATACAACTTCTGTTAGAAGTAAGAGGTGGGTGAGTTGTTAAACGAGAAAATAATTTTCGCTTGCTTTGCAGACATTGAATTCCAAGAAGACATTGCCTCTGGATATTTTACCAACAATTTTACAAAACATGGCATGTTACTTGAACTGTCTGCCTCTCGAAGTTGCCTTAGGTGCGAGTACTCCGATGTGGGGTACTGTTTTACAACAAGTAGAAATTTTATACCGAAAGTTGGTTTTTTTGTTGAACACTATGGAAGATTTGTTGCCTTTGTTGAAAATTATCACGTCTCTTTTTAAAATTCCTTTAATATCTCAATTCAAAGGACTCTTAGACCCATTTTCTAAAGTCCTAAGCTACGCAATACAAACTCAGACTTTGAAATATGGTTGCCTTATCGAAATTTGTTATTTGTGTTATAAAGCTTTTACGAAGGTGAGACCATTTAAAAATTTTGAATTTTTTTTAATAGTTGTGCGTTTTAGGAAAGAGATAAGTTGTATCTCAGTCGTATGGTTGTATTTGAACTAGTCCAAGCGCTCAAATTCAAAACTACAATACCCGATTCCAATTTGTTGTTGATAATTAATCTCATTTTGCAGGTAGTACCAATAATTTTTTTAAAATTATTCAAACAATTAAAATTATTTCTTTTTAGGACATAGGAAGTTTCATTCCTTCAAACGTTGTAATAAAAGACTGTTCATCTTTAGCATTAGAATACGGACAATTTAGCACAGGTGTATCCGAATGTATGAAAATTAACCATTTAGGCGATATACTAGAGTTTTTAACCGATTTTCATGCTATATCTAAGATGAAGGTAAACGAGATACAATTACTCAAAGCTATATTTATGTAACTAATTATGTTTTAGAGTTATTGTAAAGGAATTAGTGTTGGTTTGAACGATGATACCTTAGGTGGAATTATAAAATGTAGTATTGCTCAATATTTAGCATTAGAAATAACAAAAGGTAATGGTAGAGATAACAGAGCTGTAACGAAGTATTTTCCTTGGTTATGTAGTTCGTCAATAGCGCAGCAGAGGTAACTCAGATAAATCTCATAATACAGTTACTAGTCAAGTCGTTTTCCAGCCCCAGAGAGTTCATAGAATGTATAGGACATATTAGGCTCCTTTCGTGGCTACTGTTAGGTTCGTTAACTCACACAGCATTGCAAGGTAACAACAATAATTGCCAGATACTGAGCCAGCCGATACCGCAAGAAGCATCTTGCCAAATAGCCGACCACATTCAGGTAATAATGGCTGGATTTGCGGAGCAACCGAAAGCCTCCGTGTTGCACATGTCATCGCTGTTCCACACGTTCATATTATGCCAGGTGAGTGGAATTTTTAGCGTGTAGTGGCGTTGAAAGTCGTTTTTTGCAGCTCTGGACGATCTACTTGGAGCAAGGGCTAAGTAACAATATACCGATAACAGAAGCTTACAACGTGACCATGAACATACTCTTCGATTTCTGGGGCAAAGTCACGCCGTGCATATTGCAACTGATCCAACAATCGAAGATGCTGAGCGAGATAGTGAGCCTGCATTTCCTGAGCATGTTAGAAACGCTCTTGGAATGCCAGTCGACTTTCGTGGGAAAAATTCTACCGCTTTGGACACCAGTTTTATGTTCTAATCAATTACAGGTAAACCTAAACGGCGCTTAATGACGGATCTACATTGAAATTTCATTGCAGTTGCCGGGCCATTTGCAAATGAGACTCCAGAATTGCCGTAATTTCCCTCCCAACGTCATTAACGAGGCTATACCGGAGAAATTGAAGGTGGCGAACCTCCACAACCCCATGCTGCTGAAATGGCTACAAAGACTTCAATTCAAAATGGGACAAATTGAACTGCAATCATCGACAGCGACGCAATTCTATTCATTGTAAATAGCCACTTGAAATATATACACATAAATTACGAATATTTTTATGTTACTAAAAACACGAGTTTATACAGAAACGTTATAATAAATCAAATTTTATCAACAATATAATTTTCTCTTAATAAATAGCTAAATTTCTTTTTTTAGTTGATCCATTGTGTTCCTAGATGCTTCTGAAC
This sequence comes from Phyllotreta striolata, assembly GCA_918026865.1. Lineage (NCBI taxonomy): Eukaryota > Metazoa > Arthropoda > Insecta > Coleoptera > Chrysomelidae > Phyllotreta > Phyllotreta striolata. Next base: position 4,292,329 of record OU900103.1, on the reverse strand, counting down.
CTAATGGATATAACTAGAAATAAATAAAATTTACGTTAGTTTTACACAGTACATTTACCAGGTGTTAAAGTATTACCTTTTGCAAAAAATAGGCAACATCGAGTTTAATCTGCTCCCTGATTTTCATTTCATCAGAACCCGTATCGGAATGATGCGAACTATCCTCCGAACTGGCAACATTTCTGCTCTTCAATCTCCTGAGCGATTCCTCCGTTTTGCAAACCGATCTTAGCACGCCTTGAACTAATTTGAGATACCTAAAAGATATATTAAAATACGCTTCACTTTATACAAAAATTCGCTTACTGTTCCGTAACTTGCAGAATGACTTCATTCAAAATCTCGGTAGATTTGTCGTGTATCACGTTGTGGAATAACTCGAGGAAATTTGTGACCGGTTTTATGGCCTCGATCATGTAGGTGCTGGGCTCTTTGGGCGTGCTCCGGTTGGTTCTCCTGTACAATCGCGGTATAGCACCGACGTGCTGCAGGTGATTGCACATTTCGTCCACTTTCATTTTCACTAGATTAGCTTTGAGCGTGCTCTGGACAGCTTCTATCGATTGCTTGTTTATTTTAGATATACTCGGAACCAACGAAACAATGCTGTTGTCGAGTATTTTGTAAATTGTGCTGTGGGTATCGACTGGAGTGGATGTTACGGGGCACATAAATTTTTCTACTATATTCAAATCGACCAGCAAGTCCATTATGAATTTTTCTTTCGAGGAGTTTGTCGAAAAATTGCTCTAAAACGTAATGTTTACAGTCAAACGTATTTGTAGTTAATTAGACTTACTTTAACGATGGATTCGAACCACCTCAGATATCTAGAGAGTAGTAGCATGGATAATTTAATGAACTGATCTGCTAATTGGTCTAAATACACATCTGGATGGAAACACTGGGAAATGGCTACCCATAGCGCTAAAGTCAGCTTTAAATTGCAGGAAATATCATTTTTAGTAGCATAAAACTCGTTATTGTCAACAAATATTGCTGTTTCGAAATCGCTGGCGATCTTCTGGTACCGTATCTCGAAATAAACAGGTAGATTAAATCTCTTTATGTGATCTTGGAAAGTACTATCATCCTTTAATAATGATTTATTGTGCGATTTCTCAGCTATAACGGATAAAATTTTCCAAGTACTTTTAAATCTCTTTTGGAACAATTCTGGGTTTCCCGGTGCTGTTATTAACGGCAACCCTTCGCGCGACTGCTTGTCGAATTCTCGCCACAAACTGTGCAACACGAAATTGTAAGACTTTAAATCTGCGTTTTTCTCGAGTACATCGAGAAGTATCTTCATTTCGACGTCTATGAAATAAGACACTTCATTGTACAGCTTTTCCAAATCTTGATTGTACCTTTCGAGGCTCTTTTCCGTTAGCAATTTTTGAAAATAAGGCTTAACTATTCTGATTCTGTACGTTTCCTGTGCCTCTTTTTGTTTTTTTAAATTGTCATAAAGCCTAAGGCACCTGGTTACGACTTCTTCGTTGGAATTTTTTATTGCTTCTAGAAATTTCCTGTTTACTATTTCCAATAGATTGTTTTCTACGTTTACCATGATATCCCTCAGGTCTGAGGATACAATGTTCAATTCATCCATGTAGTTCTTTTGGAATGAATATTTCCCGACGATTCGATCCAAAATGATGAGGTCTTCGAATGAATCGGCAGATGATTTTAACATTTTGTCTATGTATAAAGAACAAGCAATTACTCCTAGTTTTAAATTCAAATTATTGTGGTTAGTATTGTTATCTTTTAGATTGTTCAACATAAGTTTATAGCTGGCTTCCGTTGTATTGATTAGTTTATGTAATGCCTGAAATTGAAGAAGATACATTTCAGGAACTTTACAAAATGGGAAAGGTTGTAAACTCACCATTATTTCTTCTCTAAGCTGGAAAAATGGAAGAGATAAATGTTCAATTTTAGAGCTCAAATTTGTTAAATACTCCGCTAAATTAACGATTGCTTCAGTTTCATTTCTGAGAATTTCAGTCATTTGCTGCTGTAGCTCGGCTCCATAGTTTTTTAAATCCCTTCGAAGGGTCTCTAAATCTGATTTTTGTGTGTATTTAGATAGGCTATTATCAACGCTGAAGTTCTCCTAAAAACCAACGGTAAAAATAGGTGTTATGTGCATTAGAACTCACGTACTTTAAAAAAAGATTGCTTCCATTCGGAGTCGTCAATTAAAGGCATTTTTTTTAATTATAATTTTCAAATATTCATTTCAAGAGAAAATTAAACCTATACGTCAACGTCAACAATAATATTTTGACATTTCGAACTGTCAAATGTCATTACTGTCAGTATAATGAATTTTAATCTTCTGATTTTTTTTGTTTATACAGATCATGCTATTCAGCCTTCTCGGATTTGATTGGTTGGAAAATTTAGAATTAACCAATAACAAGTAGATAAAAAAACCTTGAAATATGGCTGTCATGCGCTTTTTGTTGTCAAAATAAGCTGTGTAGTCCCAGCTGCTGCTAAATTTAATTTGTAATTTGTAGCGTAAAACCCCAAACACCGAAAATGTGTTTATAGTACGAAATTAACCCTACACGTGAGTCGATTTCTAAGAATTATTCGTGTCACATGGTGCAATATTTGTTGAAATTACATAACCTAATTGTCATTTTTTTGCAGTTTTCTAATTGTTATAATTTTGTATGTCGACAGTGAAAGTACAAGATGCTGAAATTATCCTTCTTGAATCTAATGGTACCAACGAGTTGACAACAATGGTTACAATGAAGAATCCAGCGAATAAACAAAATAGCTTTTCAGTGTTCAAACACATTAAGTATGAACATCTTTTAGCAGGCATAACAGGGGGGGCATTGTCAACATTAATTCTGCATCCTTTAGATCTAATGAAAATAAGATTTGCAGGTATGTATTAATGTGTATAGTACTTTTAGATTTCTATTGTATTTTTCTTAAATTTCAGTTAGTGATGGCCGAGCATCTATACCTCAATACAGCAGTTTAACGAGTGCATTTTACACAGTTCTTAGACAAGAAGGTGTGAAAGGATTATACAGAGGTGTAGCGCCTAATGTTTGGGGTTCCGGGAGTGCCTGGGGATTTTATTTTTTATTGTAAGTACTCTATTAATTTATACACAGATTTAAACGAGCAATTTACCGATAGTGTAGAAAATTCGAAGTATGCGCATAAAAATGCACGTTGACCATATTTGTAGAAATTGTCGTCATATTTTAAAAGTTATGCGAATAGTTATTTCGTAAGTGTTTTACACAGTTTTGTCTAAAAAACTTTTCGCATTCAAATTTGCTGTCTCGATTCAATTAATATTTGAATTAGACAATAAGTAAAACCTTGAGTAAATATAACAAACATAGTCTTCATAATGTCAGTATTCAGATTATGAAAGTAATACATTCATTTAATAAAACTGTTATTATCGCGTTACTTTGCGCCAATTTTTCATCCGGTATTTACCAGTTATTGAATTATTAAGCCTTATCTGATGCGGTTTTTACACTTAATGAATAATTATGTTATCAAAATCATGATGTAGTGAATTTTTCATCAACAGTGCTGCATTTTGTAACATTTATTTATAATTACTAGTTTATTATAAAAATAACTTGTTTGATATGATTTGATTATAATTAGAACAATTCATACACATTATTGTTTTGTTATGTTTAATCTCTAACACAAAGAGTGATAATAAACTTAAAAAGATTCGTTTTTGGGATCATAAAATAGAAACGAATTCAGTAAAACCCAAAAATCTTTTCTTGGAGTTTCTCCAATAATTGTCAACGAGCAGCTATCAATTCTACCGTCCAATTCACCCGAGCGTTTATTGAATACGATAAATGCATTTTTCTCCAAATTATTTATTTCCATTTGGCTGTTGCTCAAGTGATGCAATTCGGCGCGGCTTATTTTCTCTCAAAATTTAATCCAATTTTGAAATTATTTTGAGCTGTTGCCATGGAAATTACATCACCAAATCCATTCTTTCTCTCGCAATTAGATTAAATTCTTCTAATCGGCGCTAATACCATTTCTGTATGCGATTGATGTTATTTCTAGTTACAATTCGATAAAAAATTGGATTCAACAAGGAGACGCACAATATTCTTTGGGGCCCAGTTTACACATGTTAGCTGCGTCCGAGGCTGGTATACTAACGTTAATAGTAACAAATCCGATATGGGTAGTGAAAACAAGGCTGTGCTTACAATACGGTAACGAGGATATGTATATATCGCGAGGTGGTCAGTTCTACCACGGGATGTCCGATGCTCTAGTGAAAATTTACCGTTCGGAAGGAGTGAAGGGGCTTTACAGGGTCAGTTGAGGATCTCTTGGTAGGAGATCGGGTTTTCCTTATCTGCTATTTGTAGGGTTTTGTTCCGGGCATGTTCGGAGTCGTCCACGGCGCATTGCAGTTCATGACTTACGAAGAAATGAAGGCGTTTTACAATAAATATAGGAAATTACCTCATGACAACAAATTGGTGAGTACAATACACCGAATTTAATAGCTTCTTAAAAACGAATAACAAATTCTCTTACGTCCAATAAATCTTACGTAATCAGCGATAATTGTTTACGTTGAATTTTATGTTTACGCATTAATTACATTGTTTATTTGCACACATACTAAATAATCCACTTCATAAGTATATGGTAAATATTTTTTAAAACCTAACGTATTTGGTAATTGTTCGGGTTAATTAAATCCTTATCCTAGATTAGACGCAGTTGCATTATAAAAAAAATATATATCGAATCAACAATATTGTATTGCACGGTATCAGGTACAATTTATTTACATTTAACAGAATCGTTCTATGTGTTTCTATTTGATTGGTGTTATTCCAGACATCGGGAGAATACATAGGTTTCGCCGCGATAAGTAAATTGATAGCAGCAGCAGCTACGTATCCGTACCAAGTGATTAGGGCCAGATTGCAAGATCAACATCATTCGTACGAGGGTACATGGGATTGCGTTAGGAAGACGTGGAAGTTCGAGCGGATGGCGGGATTCTACAAGGGCTTGGCCCCTTACCTGCTCCACGTCACGCCTAATATATGTCTAGTCATGTTAATTTATGAGAAATTTACTAATTAAATTAGCGAATTATGCAGCGAGTCTCCGTAAAAGTTAAGTGTGCATTCTAATTCGAATTCGTTTGCATTGGGCTGCGGTGCAGAGCTTTGTTTGGTCGAAGCTTAACTCTTATAGAGACCATTCGCAGTCACTTTTTAGTGTGGTTTTCAAATTAAATGGCATTAGTTTATTACATGAATCAATTAATTAAAAACCCTATGTTTAGCGGATATTTGTTGTTACTGTGATCACTTAACATTATTTGCGCGTTCATTTTGAATTTCAGATTTGTACCCGCTTTGGTAAGTATAATGAGTCTTTGGCACATTGGTTGTTGTTGACGAGGATTTGAAATTAATAAAAAAACAATGGATCCAATATTTATTAATCATAAACAATTTTTTATATTGTTTTTAATTATTAACTTCTGAATAATGTTAATTCTTGCAACAACGACTGTGCTATTTCTTTGTGCATCATTTGTTTTGTTTCACAGTAAGATCCATTGTTCTGTTGACGAAGCGACTTGATATTGTTATTCATTTCGATCAGCTGGAAAAATATCGCTTGCTTCATTTTCGGAACGAATAATTTCGTGTGATTTATCACTTTTGTTGCGTATACTTAATAAACAAGGCCAAAAGTTGAGGATTTTTATTGAAATTTTGCAACTTAAATATTTCCAAGTTTTGGCCTTTTACTTCAAAGGCACTGTATACAGAGGGCTCGAAATTTAACGTATAATAAAAACTACTTTGTGTAATTAGAGATGCATTTTTAAAGCACAGAGGTGGATTTGCAAATAATTATTGGGCATAATTTCTTTTTATATTGCCTCGTTTGTTTCGAATTGACTAATAAATAAATGCTTTCAATATGATTTTTGTAGAACTTTTGCAGAAGATTTAAGGAATATTTATTATACATTTAAGCACTCTATTTGCAACTTCCGTGTAAAATACATCTTTGTCATGTAGTTTTTATACATGTGGAGCCTGAGTTGTCTGTAAGTATTTTTTATCAGGCTTTTTTTGATTAATTCATCGTCGAAAACCCATAATAATATATATTTTTTAGGAATGTTACAGCAATAAATGGAAGCATTTTAAATAATAGGTATTATAGCTCGTATTGTAATTTATTTCTTAGAAGAAATATATCTGAATTTTCTTACATATCAGTACATTAAAAGTAATTTTGTAGACTACTAATTTTTTTCAACAAGAAAATTTATTTTTAATATCGTAGCGTTAAATCTTAAAATGTACTTATTTATTGAAATTTGACTTAGCACATTTGTTTCGAATTAATTAAGCAGGGTTTTGTTTTAATTATTTTGTAAAATAAAATCGTTTAGAAAATTTGTCTTTTAAATATACGAACTTCCTTTAAAAAGATGCTACTAAAAAAACGAAAGTGTTGAATAAATTCAAACTACGCGCCTAATAAGCCACTAATCATAGACAAAATAAAAGACATCTTTCTTTCTCTATGCCACTAATTTCTTCTTTTTTATAAAAATTATTAAAATTTGTTCGGAACTATCGAAACAAACGCAACATTTTCGGCTGTCATATGTCAGTTATGTCAAAATTTGACTTTATTTTAGGATCCGACAAAAAACCATTTTACTAAAATGTCATGAGGTTAACATACTAGAAATAGCCGAAAAAATGATGCGTTTTTCCCGAAAATCAATCCAGTTACTGAGTAACATTATTAGAAATAATCCAGAATTAGTTTATAAGTGCAACCAGCATAATTGCTCACTGATAAAAATTAATATTTCCTATAATTTCATTCAATGTCTTTCCTACTCTCAAGGTAATTTATAGGTTATACGATGAAAAAAATCTAATTTCTTGAACTTTTTAGCCCCAAAATCTAATTTACCCTTAGGAAGTCTCTTAAAAGAAGACAATGAAAAGAATCAGGAGGATAAGGAGGAGGAAGAAAGAAGGAAACAACGGGAAAACTCGTGGAGAACCATGAAAATTACCTTAGCTATATTCGGAGTTTCATTCTCATGTTTGGGCGGCTATATGGTGTTTACATTGGGCGCTCCTGAAAAAGACCTCCACGGAGAGCCAATCCGGGATGATCTTGTCGATAAACCTGTAATTCTACAATACCTAATTAGAACGTACAGAGAACTCGACTATTACAAGAGAGTAAGGGAATTGAATCGCCAAACTCAACTTAACATAACCCTTTATGATTTATTATAGCTAATTAAGGAACCATCGAGAGAAAAATTGTTACCCGATCCTTTGGAATACCCGTATTTACAACCAAAATATACTTTAGTATTGGAGTTAACTGACGTCCTCGTACACCCCGATTGGACCTACAGCACCGGTTGGAGGTTCAAAAAGCGCCCTAGTAAGTACTAAATGTACTTTCGATGATTCAAATCATCTATATTTCCCCATTTTAGTGCTGGAGTACTTCTTAGAAAGCCTACACGGTTCTTATGAAATCGTCATTTACACTGCTGAACAAGGCATGACAGTGTTCCCACTGATAGACGCCATAGACCCGAAAAATATAATAGCTTACAAGTTAGTACGCGATGCCACGCACTTTTCCGGTGGTCATCACGTGAAAAGTCTGAACAACCTGAACAGAGATTTATCCAAAGTTATTTGCATAGATTGGAACGCCAAGAACGTTAAATTCAATCCGGAGAATCTGTTGAATGTTAAACGATGGGGCGGTAACGATGATGACGCTTCATTGGTGGATCTGGCAGCTCTGCTGAAGAGTAAGTGAAAGGTTAGAGTTTCGGGCTCGTTGATTGTACGTTTCTTTTAGCCATTGCGGATAACGAGGTGGAAGATGTAAGGGAGGTGTTGAGACATTACAGCACCTACGATGATCCCATTGCTGCATTTAGAGAGAAACAGAAGCGTCTTTTAGAAGAGCTGGAGGCCCAAGCGCAAGCTAGGAAGGAACAAACTGCTTCGAAAACATCGAGATGGGCGCCTAGTATTTTTAATAGGAAACCATTTTAGTAGGTAATAGGTTGTGGTTACGCAGCTGCATTGTTTTTTTTGATAATTTATGAAACCGGTTCTGAATTTGTACATATTTTTTATAGAAATTTTAGTTTTCCGCTAATCTGGTTTTTCATCTTTGTGAAATGAGATGCTTTAATGAATGTTATTTTACTTTCTTCAGATGAACTGACTATTCTCCAAAATTAAGGATGTAATGTTAACTATTTGCACATTCTTTATGTTAAAAAGGTGAAAAAACTGATTCTAGAAAGTAAAACGCTTAGACTGTTATAGCCATTTTTTAAATAAAGCATATGACATATAAACTAATTATTCATTGGAAATGAAACAATTAAAATAACATAAAGATATAATTTTTAACATAATTATCTATACCAAATAAAAAAATACACAAAAATGTAGTTCAATATAGTATAAAATTGAATATTAAAAACGATATGTTCTAAATTGATCGTCTACGCTTTTTTTACTGTAGAAATAGTATAAATTTAGAAAAAAACTAATTTTGTAACCTACTAAATGTGAAAAAAATCTACTCTTTCCATTTATTAGAACATCCATCTAAATCTACCATTTTGGAAAATATGAATAAATTAACAGAGATAAATCGACTAAACAGTACTATCACAATTTATAAATATACTAAAATTAAACATTACATATAAAATGTAAGAATGTGAACAGTATAAATAAAAAGTGAAAATCACATAAATGCCTTATGAAATTAAAGACAGAAAATATATTAACAGATACACTTAAAGCCACCTTTAATAAACCTTTATACTCTAATAAATTTATTCATATTTTCTTATTGTACTAAAGTATAGGCAATTATTATTACAATAATACTTTCAATTATGGCGTGAGCATACAATAAAAACATACACCTAAAAAGAAACAACAATCGTACTACATACTTCATAAATCCAACTGTAAAGCTACATTTATAGACATATCTACTTGTTAATAACATTTAGCTAAGTTTTCCAGTTGCCTCTTACTGTTAAGACAGCTCAGTTGCTACGAGTGTCAAATGCAATTAAGGAAAGTGGAAATCACAAACATTCACTTATTATAAATTACTTCATTCGTGTTCCTGGTAACTTATTATTTACAATTAGTTTAAAAAGGAATTATGTTGAAGTTACGCCTTTTCTGGCGACAAGTAGGTTCAAGACAGGGTGCTTCTTAATATAGCTTACTGCTTTCTTGTGTGTCACCATTGTGAAATCGTACCCGTTGCACTGAAGTATTTTATCGTGTATCCGAAGCCCTGCTTTTGATGCAGGACTATTATCATGCACTTCAGTTACATATATCCCCTGCAAATATGCAAATTATAGGGTTTCGTTATAAGTTTAAAGGAATAATTACGTTATCTGTGTATCCTTGAGGACTTTTGTGAAAATCTTGATCTATTCCGCCTCCAATTTTAAATCCACAACGCAACGTATCACCATCCACCTCTTTAGTAAGAGTTATAGGAATCTAAAAAAATAATATATTTACATCTTCAGTTGCTGGTTGTATGTAAACAGAAAGGCCCAAAGTCGGGGATTACTATCGCCCCTCCTTATTACTCATAGTGTATATTTAATCATTCGTTACCGATTAAATAATAATACGTACGCTTAAACACTCCATCGCCGTTCCGGCCTGGTGTTGAAATGCCATTTTAGCACACATTTTTGCGGTTTTTTGTTTAAAATTTATTTACGCCAAAGAACAAATTTGTTTAGTGTTTAGCTGATAAATTTGACAGTTGGTAGATAAACAGTAATGCCACTACCCAAAATACAATATCCCTAAATCAGAACGACATTTGACAGTTCAATAAAACAGAAGAATGGTGTTTCAAATCCCGGCAAAATTTGTATACTCCTGCATTTTGTTTTTGTATCCTCTAATGTAATAACTGTTGTTAGAGTTTGGTTTCTACTGTTCTGGTTTCTACTCGAAGAATTTAATTCGTGATAGTGCTTATATTCGAGTGTATTCATTGTGACAATTGTTAATATGTCGAAAAGACAAACCAGCCTCCTCAGTTACTTTACTTCTCCGAAGGTCTCCAAGACCAGTGAAAATAAAGTTAAAATTCAAGGTAATACATACATTTTAATTAAACAAGTTATGTTATATGCTTGCTTAGCTTTTATAGTTCATTATTTAGCTTACCCCTTTAGCCACTTCAATGTAGTGAATGAAGTTAGTGCTTCTTTATTTCAGCCGAAAACGATTCCGATGATGAGATAATCGTGAAGAAACGTCCAAGAAAAGTCGTCGATGAAGATGACGATGATATCGAAGATAATTGCAAGGAGCCTCCTACAAAAAGAATCCAACGATCGAGCAGTGGATCGGAAAATGAAAACACGTCTCCTAATAAATCCAAAAAGCCCAAAAGGAGAATAGCAAGACTGGATTCCAGCTCGGAGTCCGAGGGTGAAGGCGAATCGAAATCGAAGAATTCGTTGAAAGATTTGTTCAAGAAAGGACAAGCGCCTCCAACGGATTTGAAAAATGACACTCCTAATCGTAAAATTATTGAAGAAAAAGAGGCGCCCATCGAGGTGAAAGACATCCATTCGATTTGGCTTCACAACAGACTCGAATTTTTGAAGCCCGATAAAATTATGGATATCAACAAGAGGAAACCCGATCATCCGGAGTACGATTCGAGAACTCTGTTCGTTCCGGAGAAGTTCCTGTCGGGACTCACCCCTGCCATGAGGCAATGGTGGGAGCTAAAAAGCCGCCACATGGATTCGGTTTTATTCTTCAAAGTCGGGAAGTTTTACGAACTCTATCACATGGACGCTGTCGTTGGAGTAACTGAACTTAATTTTTCTTATATGAAAGTACTAATTACACTACTATTAACTTAAATCCATAGTTTAATACGATCGCTTTTAGGGTGAATTCGCCCATTCGGGTTTCCCCGAAAGCGCCTATGGGAAGATGGTGGCCGCTTTGATCGAAAAAGGGTACAAAGTAGCTAGAGTGGAGCAAACCGAAACGCCGGATATGATGAGCGAAAGGCTGAAAAAGGCCAAATCCAGCACGAAGTTCGATAAAGTCGTTAAAAGGGAAATTTGCCAGGTATCTGCGAAAGGCAGTGTCGTGCTCACTGCACAAATGGCTAATACTCAGAACTCTGCTCCATTTTACCTCTTCGCCATTTGCATGAAGGTATTTGATTTAATAATTTTAACTTTACAGATGTATACTGTTATTGTTTGTAGGAAAGTTCGTATGGAACTGCAAGAATAGGTGTTTGTTTCATCGAAACAACCCTCGGAACTGTCTATTTATCGGAGTTTGATGACGACAAACATTTCTCTAGACTTCTAGCTCTGTTTGCTGAATACCCACCTGCAAGGGTACCTCGATTAATTTAAAGCTTTGCTTGTTTTTAACTTTACATCTTTCAGATATTACTGGAAAAAGGCGGAATTAACAAACAACTCAACCAGCTACTAAACTGCAATTTTAAGGATATAAAGAAAGATTTTTTGCTGTCCAAAACTCAATTTCACGCGGCGAGCGACACGCTCGAAAAGCTCTCGAACGCATGCTATTTTCGCAATAGCAACAACGACTTTTACTGGCCCGAAGTATTTAAAAAAATCGCAGACGATTGTAAGTTCCTCTGTTACCAATTAACTCGATTAATTTAACGTATTTACATTCCCAGGTCTTCCGAAAAGCGAATACGAGCTAACGATAAGATGCATCGGAGCTAGCATGTGGTATCTAAAAGACAGCTTCATAGACATACAGGTGTTCTCTTCGGGGAAGTTCGAGTGGTACGATCCGCTCGATTTCGTCGCCAAGGAGACGAAAACGCAGGACTACCTGCTGCTCGACTCCGTCACCATACACAATCTCGATCTGCTCGAGACGAAAATTTCGTTGAAGAACACCCTGGATCGCTGCCAGACGGCCTTCGGCAAGCGGCTGCTAGCCAGGTGGATTTGCAGGCCGCTGTGCGACATCAAAAAGATACAAGAACGCCAGAACGCCATTAAGTGCTTGTACGAGAAGCCGAGCATGCTGTCTAACGCGCAGGCTGTGCTCGCCAAAATGCCGGACCTCGAACGCCAACTCACCAAGTACGCTGTGAACTTCCTTCCCCCTTCGTCATCAATAATTGGGTGTATTAATTTTGCAGGATACACATTTTCGGGAATAAGTTCCTTTCGACCGACCACCCCGACGGTAGGGCTGTGTTTTACGAGGCCAAAACTTACTCGAAGAGGAAGATTAAGGACTTTCTGAAAACGCTGAGGGCTTTCGAGAAGGCTCAAGAAATCGCAGATGTCTTTTCGGATTGCGACGATCGCCTACTGAGAAAAATAACTCAGTACGAACCCAAGGGGGTGAATGTGGATTTGTCCGAAGTGCTGAATCATTTTAAAGTAAATTATTCGATAGTACAATCGAGAGAATATAATCGTAATTGTTTTAGACTGCTTTTGATCAAGAGCAAGCCGAAAAAGAGGGTACGATCATCCCCAAAAGGGGCGTCGTAGATGAATTCGATGGCATCGAAAATATCATAGACAACATCAAAAAGAATCTCGACAATTATCTGGAATCGCAATGCAAATTCTTCGGGTGCAAAGTGAGCTACGTGGGTAACGACAAGAAGCGCTTCCAGTTGGAAGTGCCAGAGAGTAAGACCCACAAGGTTACCAAAGATTATCACATGGAAGGCGCTCGAAAAGGTGCTAAACCGGTTAAGAAATATTCCACTCCAACAACTAGGGTAAGAGGCTCGTTTGATTTGTTTTATTCGCTTCTAAATATCGAATTGTTGCAGGAATTGCTAGCGAATATGTTGGAAGCGGAGGCTGAAAGAGCTAAGATTATACTCGACTTGAACAGAGCTATATTTGAGCAATTTAGCGCCAAGTAGGATAGTTTTCTACGATGTAAATTAAATCTAATTGCGTATTTTTCAGGCATGAACAATTTGACCGCGTGATACAATGTCTAGCTTTATTAGACGTGCTTTGTTGTCTCGCTGAATACGCCAGAACTTTCTCGCAGGACATTTGCATGCCGAAAGTATTACCTTTTGATGATAAGGTAAATTAGTGATAAATGTTTGCGAGAGATTTGTAATTTAAAATGTTCTAGCCTTCGATCCTGATCGAAAACGGTCGCCACCCGTGCATTCCTAATATCGATAGCTTTGTTCCCAACGATACTCAATTAGGCGTCGAAGATCACCCCGGCATTTTAATATTAACAGGCCCAAATATGGGCGGTAAATCGACGTTGATGCGACAAATAGCCGTTATTTCCATCATGGCGCAAATAGTAAATATTAATTCAATAATCGATTCATTAATTCACTACTAACAATTTCAGGGCAGCTTTGTACCGGCTTCTAGATGCGAGATGAATCTAATCGACCGGATTTTCACCCGCCTGGGCGCCCAGGATGACATCCTACAGGGCCAGTCTACTTTCTACGTCGAGCTCGCGGAGGCTTCGAGCATTCTCCGGCACGTCACTCCACGTTCGCTGGTGGTTATTGACGAATTAGGCAGAGGCACTTCCACGCACGATGGAAACGCTATAGCTACAGCTTACGTTAAAAAGTTGACGGAGGTCAAGTGTCGCACCATGTTCTCCACGCATTATCACTCGCTCGTGAGCAATTTCAAAGCCAGTGATGATGTACAACTGACCCATATGGTAAAAACGTTTTGTATTTGTTGCGATTTTCGTGTCATTGGAGTGATTTTAGGCTTGCATGGTAGAGAAGGATGATGATGAAACTGAAGAATCCGTGACATTCCTTTACAAGCTTGCGAGTGGCGTTTGTCCAAAATCGTATGGATTTAATGCTGCTAAGCTGGCAGGTATGGATCGGCGAATCATCACCAGAGGAAGAGATATAGCTAAGAGTATGGAAGAAGGTAATGCTATACGTAACGCGTTTTGTTCGATCTTCAATCAAACTGACAAATTGGATGTTTCTTCGCTTAGAGAAGCATTGCTCGCTGTTTGTTAATTGTTACTATTATTTGTTCAAACTGAAAGTAATAAATAAACAAGAAATATTTTTATTTGGCAAAAAACAATATGAATGTCACAAAAAAAACAAATACATTTTTTGTATAAATTACTTACGGGTAGTGTATACTTATTTATCTATTTTGAGTAATACTTATTATATTAAAAAAAAAACGAAAAATATTCGAAGTTCACTGTCGAATTACATACTTGCAAGAAATTTTTCATACTCTAAATTTCTCTATAGTCTCTTTTGCAAACAACTAAATGCAATTAAAAGCAACTGATAATTGGAAGACTAATAAATGAAATATGTTTTGCTAAACATAGAATTTAAAAATAAATATATAATTTCAATTTCAACAAAAATCCGTAAATGGGTACATTGTGTTTAAAAATATTTAATTCTTTGCTTATCCCAAATAATCGTTATTACAACCTAAAATATTTTATCACATGATTAGTGTAGGTATATCATGTTAAATCGTGTAACAAAAATTGTATAAATAAATATTAAATCTCGGTAAAAAAAATCATATAAAATTACAATATCAGTCACGAACTTACAAGTTTGGTTTAATATTTAATTTACTGAAAAACTAACATATACCTATTTGAAGTGAATCACTTCCTCGCCTAATCTGTTACACAATTTCTAAAAGGGTATCTAAGAAAAGTTGCTAAAATCGGTCTTCAATTTTATCGTCGGAGTGTGACTAGGTAAATGCTGATTAATATTAACATCGTTCTTAACCTTACACGTTTGAACTTGATTCGTTCGTATGGCATTTTCCAATTTGATCCGTAAATCGTCAGACTGCATCATCAGTCTTTTGAATTCCTAAAACAACAATCAATAACAATTAAATATTAATACTATACCATTAGTTTACCTGTGGATATTTAGGCCCAATTTTCATTAACCACTGCAAACTTGCATCGCTCAAAGATTGCGTAAATGTATTCCTGCTAGACGAATCGGGCGTTAAATAACTAACCAACACTGGCACCAGCAATGTTAACATTTGAATACCTGTGTATAAAAAATAATTTAAAAAAATGCATTCGAGATATAATAAACTAATTCGTGTGAAGTTTTAATGCGTTTTAGTGACTCGTGTTCGTGTATGTAGAGTGCCGCTTTCACTTAACATACCTTGAATGATATCCCCTGCGAGCAATAACATGATCGACAGATATAAATCGGATGAATCGAATTTTCGAAATGAATTTAAACAGTTACTGTACTTACGTTTCTCGGGCTCCGCGAGCTCGATGAGCGATTCCACCGTGGTGATCGTTTCCAATGTAACGAACAAATCCCCTTCCGAGTGCGGCCTCTTCGCGGCGTCCGAATACAAAAATTCCACCAAATGCGGAGCTAACGTGTGAATGTAGGGAGTAGACACCAATCTATCGTTGTGCGCAAATAATGACTTCAACGTTCTCACACACCTCAATTTCACCTAAAAGAATTATTTGTATTACTCAATTTTCGAACGATTTTTTTGCAACTTACTACTGAATTAGAATTTTCCAAGCACTGCCTGAAGTGGTTGATGCACGGGTACTGGAGATTCGGCACGGTGACTACCTTGTAAGGCGCGTTCAGCACGAAAACCGCAATAGCCAGCATCATCGTGACCTCATCGAGCTTGGTTTGATCGTTCCTGGTCTTGGCCAAATCGATAATCTTGGCCAGCGCGCTTTGCAGCAACTTCTGCCAATTGTTCGCGCTTTCCGGATGATTGCAATAAGCGTCGGTGGCCAAGATTTTCAAGCAGTGCAGGGCCGCTTGTACCGATGGGTTATTAGCCACGACGTTGGTGTCGTTGATGCCTTTAGTGGCCACTTCCTTCACCACCCCGGTGGCCAGATACAGGACGGTGGGTAGAATGGATATAGCGCCCTTGGGCGAGCACAGGGTGTGCAAATTCTCGATGCAACTAATCGACGCCGCTATCAATTGACTCGACTGATCGTTCGATTGATTCACTTTCAACGAATTTACTACGGTGGTGTTCGGCGCCGGGCTTAGACTCGGCAACTGTCGAATGAGGAGGCACAGGCACACTTCTAAAATGGAAACCACGAGAGATTTCCCGGGGACCAAGTCTCCTAATTCCCCTCCTTCGCCCAGGAGATCCACATCTATAGTGTTATCAGCTTCGTTTTGCCTGTTCCGTTTCTTCCTGGCCAGCTGCTCTTGCGCAGCTTTCACGACTTGCTTCAGAACTTCCAAGCAGAGTAATTGACACGTGTGGTTATCCCTCGTCAAGATGAGCCGGTGCAGAACGTTGCACATTTCAATGCCTAAAGAAATGTCGGAAACCAAAAGCTCCCTGGTGTAATTCGTGTCCAAGAGCGTGTACAACGCGTGCAAGCAGGTTATTATACTTTCTAACGGTTCAATCGACCGCAGGCTGCACAGGGCTTCCATGCAAATGCCGAACAACAAATGGAACCTATCCGACGGATCTTCGTTCGTCCTGTTGTTATTATTCACGTTTTCGTTGTTATCTTTGTTGGTCTGGTTGAAGCAGCTTGAATTTAACCACAAGGCGGCCGCGTGCAAGATGGGCGGCCAGAAGGAAGCGTAAAACGGCCTGGACGAATCCATGGTTTCGTTGGTGTAAAACGCCCCGCCGTCGTGCGGGAGCTGACTCGAAAATTCGGTGGGCAACGACAGCAAAGCGTGATCTTTCAACGCCGACAACCAATACTGCGACAAACTGACCAGCTCCGGTTGCACCAGCGTCAAGAGACTTTCCCCTTGGCTCTCGAACTCCGCGAATTCGTTGTTTTCGTTGCTATCGCTAATCGGCGCTATGGTCAGAGCGAAGCTGGGCGCGGCGTCGTTCCCTTTCATCGCCACTATGTACACTTCAGCCCACGCTTTCAGTATCGACAGCTTCTCCAAAGTCACCAAGCTCTCGTTGTAGAGCTGGCTCATGTTGTTCTTGTTCCTCAACTTCGTCAGAGAGGACACGAGCAGCTGGTGGACTCGTCTCAAGTCGTTCAAATCCCTGGCGACGTTCGATCCGATCCAAGTGGAGCAAACCTCGCAAGCGGCAGCCGTTACCAGCGACGAAGTGTCGGGCAGAAACGCCGGCCTCAAAGCGGCGCCGACTTGAGCCTGGAACTGTTCGAGCAGCAAGTGCCCGGGGAACTCGGGCTCCGGCACCTTGGCGAACTTGTCGATAATCTCCTGCAGCGTTTTCAAACCTTCCAATCGCAGCGGGTCCGAGTCGCTCGTCGCCGCTATGAACGCCATCCGGATGAGATCGGAGAGATGCAACGACAGGAAGTCGCTCTTCCCTTTGGTGAATTGCAGTTCCTTCGCCTTCACCAGATCGAAGTGGGCCGACCGGTTGGTCTCGCACGCCGCGATGATTTTCCTCACGCATTCCGCCGCGAAGACCCTCGTCGGCCATCTGGGCTGCACGGCCACGTGGGACGGGTCTTCTTCGGCGTGGAACTCCGCCTGATCGTCGTCGGCCTCGTAATTCTCATCGGCGTCGATTAGTCCCGGATTCAGCCTGTCCTCTGTGCTGGTTTCTAAATAAAATACATCTTACACACTCACGACGATTCCGATATAGTTACATTTACCTGTCGCGACTGTTAGAACGTCTTTGCAGAGTCCCAGCCACTGCGACAAATTGTCGGAGGCGAGAACTTGAAGCATGCTGATGATGGTGTCGTGGATGTTTTTTATCAAGCAAATGTCGGTTTCGGTGTCCAGCATGCTGAAGAAAACGCCCGGGAGTCCGGTTTCCGTTATCAAAAGTCCTTCTACTTTATTATCGTCTCTACTCTCGTTAGCTAGATTCAAAGCGTGCTCGCACACTTCTTTGGCTTCGCGCTGGACCAACTGTCTCAGACAAGAAATCGCGGCTTTCCTCAATAGCAGGTGATTACTCGACAGAGTTCTCTGTAAAAGCGATAACTCAATACCGATGGGATTTTTATAGTTTATACTTACACAAAGAGTGGGAACCAACGACGATAAATTGACGTGTTTGGGAGCGAATAAATGCAATTGCTGCAGGCATCCAGTAGCCTCGGCTTGCACGAGCGGATCGTGGTGATCCTGCATAATAGCGCAAGCGCACAGGAAAGAAGATCTCGCCGTGCATATGCTAGACGTGTTCCCCTGCAATTCCGGGCCGATGGTGGTTATCAAAGCCGACAGGACTTTGCCGATGCACTGGTGCACGTCTATATACGATTGGGGCACGTTCAGCAACAATTTCAGAAGCAAAGACAGGCTCGGTTCCACGTAGCCCCTGAACATCGGCCCGCCGGAATCGACGATCAAAGCCAAAGCGTGCAAAGACCACACCTGAACGATCGGAGACGTCTGATCCTGAGCCAGAGCCAGCAAAATCGATACGCTCGTGTTGAGATGCTGGCTGGACCCCATGCCTCCCACGTATTTATGCAAGCAGCCCAACGCTAAGGAATGCCCGGTTCTACTCGCTACGTCCCTGGCGGATTTGAGCCTGTCGAAGCTGGTTTGGGCCAGTTCGGCTGTAAATTTGGGATCGGACACCACTTGCGCCATCCTCCCTACGGCTTCGCCGGCGGCGTACCTCAATATCGGATTAGGGGACGTTAGAGCGCTGATGATTAAACCGACGGCCGATTTCTTGAAGTCTTCCTGATTTATGTTCACCTTGGTCTCGGTGAGGCCCTTCAAACCGCTCAAGAGAGCCGTAAATACGTTCATTTGCACCGCCTCCAATCGGGTGCTTCGCACGTGCTTCACGCATTCGGTGAAATGATCCAACATCTGGACCCTGTGCTTGTTGGTTACCCTCGGGAAGATTTGACCGAAGAGGAGAACTGATATATCTATTACCGTTACACCTAAGGGTAGAGGTCCGGGAATTGTCTCGCCCTGTAAATATACACTTACTTTCAACGAATCAATTAAACTAATTCGAAATGCTTACAGTGTTAACTTGACGGTAGAGACAGCAAGGATCGTGCTCCAAAGCTCCGGAACCGGCCGCGCTGTTCGGTTGAAGCTGCAAACAAAAAAAACGCAAAATTACATCCGACAACTCGACCGAAGATTTTCCGAAAATAAGAAGCAAAAGAAACCAAATCAGGCAAACAAAAAACCAACCGACGCAATCGAACTACTCACATGTTCGCCGTCAGCCCTTCGATTAGGCTCCATCTAGGAAAATAAGGAACGTTAAAGAAGGTTCGTACGAGAGACTTTCGACAATAGAAAACGAAGCCCGATTGAATTAGCAACGCGAACCGTACCGGCCGCGACACAAACCTGATCTTCGATGGTCCTGTGGTCGGTTTCCTGCAGCCACGTGCCGAGTATCACCGAATCGTCGGCGTGGCAGACCGAGCGCAGCTGTGATGTCGTCGTGTTGGCCGGATTTTCGGTCAAGGTGAATTCGGCGACCAGCATTCGCAGCAAGTGCGTGTACGAATCTGGAACGAAAACGCGTTAAAACTCTCGTTCGAGCGACTGGTTTGAGTGCTTACTTTCGTAGCATTGGGGATGCAACAACAGCAGTGTTTCGCAGAGTCTGAGTCGAACCATGGCTGCTGGCGCTTTAAGGTGTTGACCGTAGTTTTTAAGGACTCCAGAAATACTAAATAAAATATTATTTTAATTACTCTATGCTACATGTATAAGATAACTTACTTCGTAAGCATCGCTAAAGCAGATTCGATAGGTGTAAGTAATCTTCTCGTAGTGTCTTCTGTGACTAATTCCGGGCAATTTTGAAGGAAACTATGCATGGCGGATAAAGCACCGGCTCTTCCTTCGAGAGTAACTTGCCAAGTGAACACGTCCCCTCGGGCTTTCTCGGATTCCAATTCTTTAGCAGACCGCGGGAAGGAATTCCTCCACAGCAACAACATCCTCGGCAGTAAACCTTTAACCACTGGAATTCCCAGTGTCATAATAGCCCCGATTAGGAGCCAACCGGCGTGGGTTCTGTTCAAGGAGAGCCTGCTGTTTTGACTGGCGCTCCTTAGCAGTTCTTCGGCAGTGTTGAATATGATCTTCCCTTTCATGTGAGGCACGCCTAGCGGCGATAATTTCACCCCTCCTAAAACTGCCGCTAGAGCCGAACTGTATCCGGATATAGCCTCGGGGGAGGTTCTGAATTGCTCGATGCCGTTCACGCATCGGTCTATTAAGGGCGATATTTGACTGGGAACGGCCACGCAAATGCACCGAAGGCACCAGGCTGCGGCTAATCTTGCAGCTTGGCAAGAGTGGATCAGCACACTAATAGTTACATCGATTAAATCTGAAAAACGCGTTAATTAATACACATCACGGTTGAAGAAAATGCAAGTCTTACTAAGAGATTGATCCGTGATTAAGTCGTGAGCTGAAGTCCCTAAGCTCAAGACCAGTGCACCGATTTCTTGAAGAGCGCATACTAAAAGGTGCTGACTAAAAAGCGTCTCCTGATTCACGTCTTTGGCATTTTCAGGATTGAAATCTATGGAGTTCATTTCTTTGACTATAATTTGAGCGATTTCCTTGCAAGCGGACGACTGTGCCCTTTCTCCCAGCATCTTGCCCAAAATGCTTCTTAAAATAAAGTTTATGCACTTTCTCGAGTAGACGGCGTCCACGTGAGAAGAGGCCGCCTTAGGGTTAGCGGCCAGGTGGAGGATGTGAGCGAGGAAACTCTTCATGTTCCTCTCCAACCATTTGCTTCCCAAGATTTGCACGAAAGTTACGTAACCCTAAAAAGTACGAACAATAAATGGTTGTAATGTGAAATAGATTGCAGCCTTACGTGTGTTACGCCTACTCTCACTTCTCGATTCACACCCGAACTGCCTTTGATAATTTCCCCTGTTCCTTTCAAAAATCCAACGCCGCCTCTTAAGAAGCCCGACATAAAAACGCCCAAAGCCTCGTCTAAAGACACCGGCTTGGGACTTTTCTGTTGTTGCGGTTGAGCTGGAATATTCATTAACATTATCATCTCCTTCGTTAATATTCCACTAGAAACTTACTACTTTTTCCTACACCCTGCGGTTGCTGTTGCGTCATGGCAATCAGCGCGCCTAATAGTTTAGCAACGGTGCACCTGACTATGTAATTGGATCCATCGAACGCCCTGAAGCACAACGTGGCTAAACTCTCGAGCTCCGTGGTGTACAAGAAGGGAGCGTGGTTGAGCATCTCTAATAGACACCTGGTGGCTGCACACCTTACGGCCATAACCCTATCGATCAGGCAATGCCTGGCGGCCTTGTAGATGTCCTTGTGGACGTTACTGATGGCCGTACCCATTCCAGCGCAAACTTTCTCCAGCGTCAGCATAATCTCGATCCTAGTCTGCGATTCAGCGTTTCTTAAGGATCTTATGAGTATTTGTACAGTCTCCTCGTACGACCTTCCCATCATCCTACCGAGTTTTTGGTACATCGTCCCCACGCAGCAAATGGCCGCACTGCAATTTTTTAATAATTCATTTAATCGGGTAAAATTTTTTATTAGTCACAAATACATAGCAAAATCTAGTCATATTGAATCAATTTTATCGGAATGAATTATAAATACATAATCTGAAATACTGTAAACAAATCAGTTTGGTGAGTACTTACAGTCTGGTGGGTAGGAAACTTGGAGAATCGTCTTTATTCTTCAGTATATCGTTGCACTTGTTAACTGTATCGAACAGAAGGAATGTATCGCCAACTGAAAACAGTGTTGCTAAGCATCTTGCTATAAGCTTCCTGGTTGGGGGTCCGGGCGATTCCTGAATGTGATTCATTAATTGTTGGACCAACTGTTTCTGACATCCCTTAATGTCGTTCTAAAATAACGCGAATGTAAGAAGTAATTTAGAGCATAAAGCGATTAGTTACCTTTTGGGCTGCTATAAGAACTTTGTCCAAGAATCTCAACCATTCGAATATGAATACTGGTCTTTTGGCTTCGCTTATTTGAGCCAGTGCTTCTTCGTTGAGAGTTAAGCTGTGTGAGAGCTCCATGGTTGGAATTAGCGCTGCAATAAATGTTTATTTAAATCAGAATGAAGTCGAGATGATCGAGTGTCAATAGGTTGTATTTTGACATGACCTCAATTAATATGCTTACTTTTAAACAGTACCTTTTTAGATTAAACAAATATTTCGCAGTTGACCAATAATCGCCTACTATCGACTTACATAATGTTTAATGTTAATATTTCTTTAATCAATGCATTAAAAGAATGATCTTTCTCAAAATGTCAGGTGTACACATAGAAGGAAAATTGGGCAACTTAAGACTATTTTTCGGTAAATTCAAACTAAATAATAATGAGATATTAAAATGCTTCCTCATATAAGCTAAAACAACGTAAAATACAGTAAATTCACTCACATAAAATTAACCAAATTTCACTGCACCAACACAAATATCGTCAACATTTTGACAAATTGAAAGAAACGTCAATAACAAATAAACACGACAGGTGACACGTGACAGATGTCTATTTTTGGTCTGAAGCCAAGTTTACACTGATTGTTTTATTCCATTTTATATTGTAAAATTTTAATTCAAAAAGTGAGAATACGATGAATTAAACCACTTACTTCAATATTAATCTATAAAAATCATAATTACAGATTTTATTAGAAAAAAAAATTATAAAAATTTTGGTAAAAAAGAAGAAAATGTCACATGGAACTGTCAAGTCAAGTCATTCTTTTCATTCTAAAACCTAACCTCATTTTATCGAAGTTTTGCCGCAGCACACCTGCGTAAAAAAAATTAAATAAAACGACGTTCATTTATTTTAAAAAGTGCAAAGTTAAGCAATACATACGAAAATGATGCAACCGCAGATATTGCTCCTCAAGGAAGGCACTGATTCGTCACAAGGCAAGCCTCAGTTGATATCCAACATAAATGCGTGCCAGAATATAGTGGACGCTATACGAACCACCCTGGGGCCCCGAGGTATGGACAAATTGATCGTCTCCAACAGAGGCTCTGCGACCATCTCAAACGACGGAGCGACAATATTAAATTTACTAGACGTGGTGCATCCGGCGGCGAAAACTCTAGTTGACATAGCGAAGTCACAAGACGCCGAAGTAGGCGATGGCACGACCTCCGTTGTTTTGCTAGCAGGCGAGTTTTTGAAACAACTGAAGTCCTACATCGAAGAAGGCGTGCATCCGAGGATCATCATCAAAGCCGTGCGGAAGGCGACCCAGATTTGCCTGGAGAAAATCAACGCCCTCGCCGTTAAAATCAACAAAGCCAACCCCGAGGAGTACAGGTCGTTGCTGGAGAAATGCGCCGCGACGGCGATGAGCTCGAAGTTGATCAACAAACAGAAATCGTTCTTCTCCAAAATGGTGGTCGATGCCGTGCTACTGCTCGACGAACTCCTGCCGTTGAACATGATCGGCATCAAGAAGGTGCAAGGCGGCGGTCTGGAGGACTCCATGTTAGTCGCCGGAGTGGCCTTCAAGAAGACCTTCTCGTACGCCGGGTTCGAGATGCAGCCCAAGATTTACAAAGACTGCAAGATCGCCCTGTTGAATATAGAATTGGAACTGAAAGCGGAGAGAGACAACGCCGAGATCCGCCTGAGCAGCGTCAAGGAGTACCAAAAAGTCGTCGATGCGGAGTGGAACATTTTGTACAACAAACTCCAGAAAATTTACGAATCCGGAGCGAACGTTGTTCTATCGAAATTACCCATTGGTGACGTCGCCACGCAATACTTCGCCGACAGAGACATGTTCTGCGCCGGAAGGGTCCAAGAGGAAGACATGAAGAGAACCTTGAAAGCCTGCGGTGGCTCCATAATGACCACAGTCAACGATTTGAAAGACGAAGTGCTAGGTAACTGCCAGCTGTTCGAAGAGAAGCAAATTGGAGGCGAACGATACAACTTCTTCAAAGGCTGTCCCAACGCCAAAACCTGCACCATCATCCTAAGAGGAGGAGCCGAGCAATTTTTAGAAGAAACCGAGAGGTCCCTACACGATGCCATCATGATCGTCCGCAGAACAATCAAAAACGACTCCGTCGTAGCAGGCGGAGGAGCCATCGAAATGGAGCTATCGAAGTTACTCAGGGATTACTCTCGCACCATTGCCGGCAAAGAACAACTCCTGATTGGAGCTATCGCGAAAGCACTCGAAATAATCCCTAGGCAACTATGCGACAATGCCGGTTTCGACGCCACTAATATACTGAACAAATTGCGACAGAAGCACGCTCAGGGCAATTCCTGGTACGGGGTGGACGTCAACATGGAGGATATCGCCGATAACTACGAAACTTGCGTATGGGAGCCGGCTATTATAAAAATTAACGCTTTGACCGCCGCTGCGGAGGCCACGTGCTTGATCCTGTCCGTTGATGAGACGATCAAAAACCAGAAATCCGAAGCGCCCCCGCAAATGGGCGGACGCGGAATGGGTAGACCCATGTAAGGCCACTTTCAATCTCAATTTTTTTTCGCACTACTAAACGTAACTTATTGTAACAACAGTATTTTGTATTCAATGAAGCTTTTATTAAAAACTAACGTATTTTTTGTACTTTCATTTAGGCTCGAAAGATCTTGAAACTTAACTCATTAATTGTTAATGCGAATACAGATACAAACATTTGTTGTAGTTTTTTATTATTTTACAATAAATACATGGATTACACGAGTTCATATTTCACGAATTTTGGTAGAGTACGATCTTACTTAAATTGAAATTAAGGGGGAATAGGAACTAAAAAGAAAAGGTTAAGTTTAGATTAAGTTCGTAATTTTAAACAATATGGCAATTAATTTAAAAATTTGTGGATTAGATAAATTTTTTAAAATGTTTAATAGAAACTTGCGATTGTTATAAGTTGGAATACACACGCATTTAATTAATTTACCTAATCGTACAATTTTTAATTTCTCTTAACTGGTAATGATTTAATTTAAGAATGTATAACATCACAAATTATCACAGTTACTTTTTCACTGTACTTTACGTTAATCTAAATAATTTGTAATAATTATAGATCATTTAAGGATAAAGAGCTTTTGGTACAGTAGCTACAAGTATACAGAAATTCCGATTTTTATAATCCATTTAAAAGAGTGTATTTTTAGATAATAGAGATTGCATTGTATAGTTAGTAAAATTATTCGAGAGTAGACATTTTCAATAAAAAATCTGATATGTAATTTGCATGTTGAGCCTCAATTTATTGATTTATACGGAAGCAAAATCTGAATTTCTGCGGTTAAAAGTCAACATTCATCTACCAACAACTTTGAGGGACAGTCGAGTACTGGAATAATCAACATTTAGGTTCCCAAACAACAAAAACACATTTACTTATTGTTCACATCGATACAATTAGCAAATTTTTCGATAATTGGTCTTTCTAATAAGTACATTCATTTTTTACTAAACAACGGTATTATTCTACGCAATAAAAATACCCCTTGTACATATTTATTAGCTAAATTCCCGAACATGACTAAAAAATCACTCGATATTTTCCAATACAAATCCTTGCGATTTATGAATATGGAGATACTTTTACCTACTTCATTGTTAGGGGGATTTCAATTGGATGGCACAATACATAATATTACTCTTCATTAAATTATACTAACATGGAAATTTCGTTATAATAGTAACATTGATCAGTATATATTATTCTGTTTCGGTTAAATCTATATATGTATATCTACTAGGCCATGTTAATTCATTGTTCCATTTACTAGCAGAGTTTTAAAAAAATTTCAAGCTTCAACTCGTTTCGATAATTTTGAAAATCCACTTGCAAAAATATTTTATACTATATCTAACAAATACGTCGGACAAATTTTTGGTGAGAAACGAATATATAGCATGTGTGACGGTTCCTGGTCTTCAGTCTCCAAACAATCATCGATGGTTTACTTAATTAGCACGAATTGCCGCGCGATAGAACAACAATTCGGATCGTTACAGCGACATTTAAGTGATCAAATAAACAATGCCCAATAGCAACAAACAATAATCAAACATCGACTTGATTCGCTGGAATAAATTGCTCAAACCGACCGACGTGGCCATCATACCTCCGGCTGCACCGTGTTGCATCGCGGCGGGCTCTTCGCCGAGCAGAACATGCACGAACACGCTGGCCGCCTCGCCGGCCGACGGCAGACACGTGTAGTTGCCGCTGTCTTCGGGGAAAGCCCTGGAAATGAGCAATCGGCTCGTACGCGTTTGTTTCTCCGTTACCACGCTGATGCCGCCTCTTTGCGAATAATTAATTAATTTCCCTTCTCTATACCAATAAATGAAGCTGGGCGGGTCGGGCGTATGAGTTACGATGCAAGTCAAGTTGATGTCGCTCCCAAATCTAACGTGCAACTCCGCATTACCCAATATAATTGCCTTGGATACTGTAAAATAAGAGATTAAGCCGAATTACTCACGAGCAACGAGTTAATTAATGTGAAATTGTACCGAAATGTGTTTAACGCAAATGTAAGATTTCAGTGCGGAATGTTAACGTTATCCAATTAATCCGGCGCATTTCGAGACACGATAGACTACACGTGTAATTAAATTTGCGATTTTTACGGACTTGAAATGTAATTTATCATCAAACGTGTTCCGCATGCAGAATATTACAAGCAATATCCCGTGTTATTTATCGTTCAAGTTAAATAAGGAGATTAACTTTGTATAAAAAATACTAATAACTTCGCAAAAATATATTCCAGTCGAGATCTCCTGGCAATATCTCTCGACTCGCCTTTCATAAATTCCTTTTTTCTACATCATTTGATATCTGCTCGAATCGTTCTCATTGCTGAATTTAAATATTTCCGTTTATTACACGGGCTTATTATTGGCATTTTATTTGCACACTGCACAAACTATATGTGCCATTAAATTAGCGAATTTTGAACCCATTTTGCGATTTTATGTACCAGAAATGTAATTTAATAACGACATCAAACGTGTGTGGTGTATGCAACAAAGAATATCAGCTTGTTTATTTGTCATTAAAGTTAAAAATGTTTGTAACCCGAAACAACGTAAACACAACGTGCAAGAAGATAACATAACAAAAATAATAACGCTCATTAACCCGATGAAAAAACTCGTGCAGAGTGCCTCCCGGCAATATCCAACGATTTTTTTTTATTTATCTCGTATTTATCATTTATGAAAAGGGAATAAGACGCAATAAAATCGCAATGGTTTTTTTTATTTCGTTCCCATTATAAAAGAGAATCTCATCCGAGCAAACAATTAATAACTTTATTGTAGCTACTCGATTTGTACCCGGCTTTGTCGAAGAATCTGTCGTGCTCGCCTGGAGATTCGTTGAGGTTAAATTTAATGAAAAACATCCTTCAATAGCACGACCGGCTCGTCGCGAAAATGTTTGTTTGAATTTCATTTGATATGTATACACAGGACAACCTCATATTTTTAAAGTTCCTGATGCACTAACACCGGATTATTCTACTATTTAGCACTGGGATAGTGTTTGGGAAAAAATTACAGGACGATTCGAGCACATTTCCCGGCCATCCAAGCTACATTTTATCTACTTCAATTATTTCCTGACACGCCATCATCTTCCATACAGCAACGAGAAGTAAGATAGCCGCTGCCCCGCGCGCGGAATCCAAGAGTACATTTGTTTAGTTTTCGGACACAATCGGCTGAGCGTAATAAATCAGAGGCCGCTTGACCAGAAAAAGGGAAAAATACATTCGAATCGAGAAAATGTATAAAACGAATTTATCTGCGCGGATAATGCGATGAAATTTCATCGTGTAATTTCCCGTGGAATTACCTACTGGAAAAAGCTGACGGAATTTTTCGAAGGGGGTTGGATCGAATTCTAATCTCTGCGCCCACCGGGCGGACGAATAAACGTATTAATAAAAACCGGCGAGTTGTTCTAGATGGACGAATCGTATTTGCATCTCGTCCTATTTGACTTATAACAACGCGGGTAAATATTTGTATCTATTGTGCGGCGAAAGACATGAATAAACCCCGAGCTATTCCCTTTGAAATGGCGGAGACACGGGCAAGCCTATTATTTATTATACTGCGGAAACACCGGAAGAGAATAAACTGGACCTTAAACAAATAGCTTTCCGGTAACATCAAAAGGTATACATTTTCCGTTCTGTTACATAGGTACGGCTCGTGTGATTAAGTTTTTTTCCCGATACCCCGCCCTTCTTAAAATAAAACCGACAATCCCGTTAATTTTCACAATAAATTAACGGTAACGTCACCTTCGGTTCCTGTTCATTAATTTTCGAACCGAGGAGATTAAATTTTAAAAGACTGCCATCCCGTTCGACGTTACAGGATTAAGGAGTTAAAAGTCTATTACTCGCAGGGATTAGAAAAATAAATTCAATCGATCGAATTAATAATACACCTGCAACTACACTCGAGATATTTTTGCGCCCATTTTTATTAACGGAAATTCAAGATAAAACCTACAATGTCTAGTTTTGAGATACTGTACCTTTTAAAATAATTGATTTGCTGAATAAAAAAAAGATGGTGAGGTGTTGGGAACTGGCGCAGATTGAGCCACCTCGTTAAGTTAATTACTGCGTTATCTAAATATGGCCCGAATTCCAAACAATGATTAAACGTAGGTGAGTCCGCAAAATGGCCTTCAGTAAGCTCTAAAGGGAGCTAACCAGCGCAGTGATATTAGCTAAAAGCTAATAGCTGGCTTTGTATGAGGCATTATCTTTAACAATTCAATCTACACCGAAGTACTTCGGGCGAATATTGCTTATGCGCATTGGTTATCACGTGCCGGGTCCGTAAATGCTGTTGTTATTTCGATCGTTTTCGGGGCAATTAAAAATAATAAATCTGTCACTTCGGCGAATTCGACAGTTTCATTAATTCCTGACGGCGCGAAAAAATGAATGCCTATATACAAGAAGGAGGGAATAATTTCAGAAATCACGAATCGATATCGGAATAAATTGCGAAGAAAACTAATTGCTCCCTCTCGTCGCGAATCCAGACTAATATCGGCGTAGATAATGATAAAAAAAGCAACGGTATTAATGCAAAAGTTATTTTCGGCGCATTAATCAAGGAGGAAATGGAAATTTTAAATTCCTAGTATACATAATGAAATAAATGCTCGAACCAATTAATTTCGAAGCTTTCATTAGGAAATAGACCGGGAAAGCGCTGTAAAACATTTGAGGAATGCCGAAAAATTCCTCGATTTTGTCGAAACGCTCAGCTAAACTGCATTTTCATAATTCTGATGGTAAAAGGGTATTAAGTTTCATTTTTATAAAGGTAATACTTTGCGTTTGAGCCCGTGTAAAACGCACATTAATCAGTAATGAAACCGATATCATTCATTCGCCCCGTTTTGCAGGTATTTTTAATAAAAAATGCGCATTAAATATAGGTATTCATTCGCAAATGATGAATGAAATAGAAAAAAATCGGGTCCTTTAGCTGGGCTTTGTCGTAATTTTATCTGTGACATCCTTTGATTCTGAAAGGTTCCTTTTCCTTTAGCGTATGCTAATCAAATTGCATCAACGGCGCTACAAAACGGTGGAAAATGATGAAGGCAATTTCCAGAGAGCACATATCGTTTAGTTATTGATGTATGTACTTTCGTTAGTCGAATAACATCCTGCAAGCGCAGGCAGCCAACATAAAGAATTTGTTATATAGCCTGCAATGTTGGTAAATTTTCTTTACCAGGTATAGCGCAAAACAAACAATGCGCGCGTTCGAATTGAAATTCAAATATCCAAATAAGCGAGAGCGTAGGCCGATACATTTTGGATTTTTTCCAGTTGATTGCGCGCTTGTCGATCACGTTCGCGTGCTTTAATTGCAGCAGAGCTCGCAGCATTTTCTACATATTTATTAGGATCACGATTCTAATTCGTATTCCGGCAACCGGCAACAGCCGAAAAACAATCTCCGCGTACGCGCATTGTCTCACCGGGGGGGGTCGCAACATCGGCCGAATTTCGTCCGGTATAGCGAATTTTAAGATAAATTGTAATTTGGTTATTTGACGTGGAGTTTCCTTACCTACGACGTTCAGCTGAAAGCCGAGGCTAATCTTGGGTTCGGTGCTGATCTGACACTCGTATATTCCGCTGTCCCTAATCTGCGGCGATGTCACTTTCAAAATCCATTCTTCCGAACCGTCGGCATGCATAGATTGAAATCGCTGATCGTTTGTATACGTTAAAATGCCCACAGTCAATATATGTAAGTCGCGTTTACGTATCCAAGAAACCTGCAAAGATAAAATGATTTATATTTTTGCTGTCGGCTTTTTATCGAACGGGATTTTCATGCGACGCACAAGCGGACTCGACATAACGAGCTTCCTAACTAGATCTGGTACTAAATTTTATACTCTATTCGCGATGTACCAATTTTCTACTCAAAGGCGGTTAATAATTTTGAATAAATTTATATCCAGGAAGCTGCATTAAATTTCTATCAACTATGAAAATGTTGGTCTGGCTCGTGATTTATGCAAAAAATGCACACCGTTAAAGCTTAAGAGGAAATAAGATGTCAAATATGCAATTTTTCCAGCCAAGCCAACATTTAATTATTAGTTTAGCTTCATCACATTTTTCATAAAAAGCGTTTCATAAAAAGCAACATAAGGATAGCTTAATGTACCTACCCTAAAAAAAATATACCAATTTTACCATCCCAAAGTAATATTGTATAAAAAGATATTAAAAATTAGGTAGTATATTGCACATCTTTTTATAACTTTCTTAAACTAATAAAAATATATTCATGTTTTAACAGAAGCAATCAACTTTTCCACAAACTCATATTATGCAATACGAAAAATTATATCAACAATATTTCTATTACTCATCGGTAATATGAGTGAAATCATAATTACAATGTTTGGTGATTGGTATACTCAATATGTATGTTCCCTTAGGAATACACCAACAATCTGAATATAACTGACATGTGAGTGCGCTCAATAATCTCGGGTGACAATTTGCGGGAATTTTTTTATTCGAAACGCCCCGGGGAGTTTATATATCTACGTATCGGCAGGAAGTTATTTGCAAAGTGTGCGATGTTTCATCGAGGTCTTTTTTTAAGAGCTTTCCTTCACGTTGCGCGCGTAACTTTTCATCGCGCATTTGAATAATTTTTCAAAATCGCCGGCAATAAAAACTTTTTAATTTCTGAGCGCAATTCATTTTCCGGGCATAAAGGCGCGCTCTTCGCGTTTCGGAAGGACCGTAAAAAAGTCGTTTAAGTGCTAAATATAGCCATCCGGAACAAGATTTTTTTATTGCGGAATAAACATTTCATTTAATGGAATTATGAAGGATTCGCTTCCTCGCGCCTTCCACGTCGAATTACGTTTCCTCGCGCGTAAATCGCAAAACAAGATTCATTCCGGCAAAACAACAAATATCCGCACTACGGGATGTGTTTCGCCATCAAACAAACACCACCTACCTACATATTTACTTTACAAATCAATAAGTTTCCGAATCCCGAAAAGCTTTCTCGAGCTATTCAGTAAACACATCCATTCAAATACTTCTTTGACTTTCTACAGACTGTAAATCACCACTATAAAAGTGCCATTTGCATAGGATTAGTAGATCATTAGCACTTTAATTAACCGATAGATTGGCCAATTTCAATAACTGTAAGTTGAACATCAATTCGGAGCATTTCATCAGGTTTTATTCCCTTTAGGGAAACATTTAAATTATAATGGAGTTACATGGAAAAAGGGGCGGATAAAATATTCGAGTTGAATTATTCGTATACCGCTATTGATTAAAAGAAAACAAAATGATGCAGTAACTGCATTAGCTTTATTAAAAGCAAGTGAAGCTCGGGTGATTGATGAGGAACTACAAACATTCGCCAAGTTGAACTAAGGCTTTCGTAGCAAAAAATGATATTGTTAAAGAGCTTAACTGGGAACCGACAACGTTGAAAATGCGGTCAAATAAGCAAGGAGTTTTAGCTAAATTAACTGCCTAAATGAAGTAAACACGAGGAGTATTTCAGCTCGCCGAAATTTATGCAAACGCATTTTCTCTCCTCGAGATTCAGCGTAGAGTCGAAGATAATTAAACAGGTAAAAAACATCGACTTACAGCTCTGTCTCCTAAGTTACCGACCCGGCAATGCAAATACGCCGTTTGCCCGACGTTGGTGACATACTCCCTCTTCGTGGAGTTATCAAAATATGGTATCAAATCCCAATAAGGATTGTCGGATGTTGGGACGCCGCCTGAAAAAAGAAAACGGGAAATTTATATATTTATACGCGAGATAAACAAACAGACAACGGCAATTCCTTTTAACGAACAGAAACGGAAAGCATGCGGAGGGGCATTCACATTCGCATAAACAACCAAATCCATTTTTTTGAGGAGCTTAATATAAACTCGGAACTCCCCGAAATTTTGATGTGTAAGTAATTTCTAAGTTTTATCAAACACGAGTTATTAAGTAAATTTGCATTTGCGTAATGTTGTTATATAGAAGAACAGAAAATTAAAAAACTAATTGCTTGTCAAGTTTTGCCGAAGCCCAAGCGATCTGAGCATTTAACTTTTCGATTTTCCAATTTTCTCATGAAATTTTCTTTATCTGCGGCGGAGAAGCCGCGCTCGGCGGTCTATTAGAAAACAAATCGCGTTCAAACAGCATCAAAATCGGTCCATAAATAAGAAAAGTTTGTATTCTAGGAATTCCCCAATCGATTCATAAATATTTTATTAATAGTAATTCTGGAATCTGCAATCTAGATGCGAGTGTTCCGGAATTAATTCGGGCGTAATGAAACTCGAGCAACAACTAATTATTGCGCAAGTTTTTTATTAAGACCGTTCGAAATAAAGGTAGTTAATTTAATTCCACGGTGTAATAAAGACCTGAAAGGGATGATTTGTTTGCTCTTTAGCCCTTTTCGTGGAACAATAAGATTTGAAGAGCTTGAATTTATTGCTTTTGTCGGCTTTGTCCACTGGACGAAAAAAAAAACCAATGTAATTTTTGTCGTCCGTATAGAATGAAATAATATTTCATTGTTTACATTCTTCCTTTCATTTTATGGTTATTAATATAATTTAATTCTGCCGGTTGAGCCGATACAAACATTACGAGAATGTCGTCAATAATTTTCTCTGCGTTTCGTTCCTGTCTTCTTGTGCATTATTGCCGAGCATTTTCCCGTGAAATATTCATCTGTATATGTATTTTCCATGATCCAGAAAATCGTCGGTGAAGTACAAATACCCCGTCACATTCAACGACATGCAATCCCTGACCGTTACGGTTCCTGTCTCGCTGTTGATCGAAATTTCCCGTTTATTTTTGCACCGGCGTCTTTCTCTGACATGAAATTCATTCTAGACCGGCTAATAATTCCGCCGCGATTTACGTACCTAATTAAAAACATACATAGACTAGACACTGACCTTACCTATTGGAACAAAGAGGTAGATGAAAATCACCCGAAGATCCATGGCTGGAAATGAAATAAACGGTGATTATTAGCGCGTAGTTTTTATTGAAGTTTTTGTTTTGTTTCTAATACCACTATTAAATTTCGAATAAAAATGGTTTTTATTAGTTCCTACAGTAGGCCCTCGACGATTTTTGCTGCGAAGTGCTATACATTTCTTTCTACGACTTCTGGCTGCGTCGTTATTGAAATGAAAATACAAAAAGTTCCCCCGCAAGGACGAGTTATTGCGTTTTACGATATATTTGATAGGTTTTTACCTTCCGCTTATATTTTCCTAACGTTTGAATTGCGAAAAAAGGATGGGAAATGAGCACGAGCATCCAGAAACCCCGGGTAAAACTGTACCCTTTTTTTTAAGATTCCGCGTGCAAGTGGAACAATGGCAATTCACACGGCTTTTTAGAGAATCCAATTTTTCTATCACGAACAGTATATATGATGTTCCATAATAAATATTCAATTACATCATATAAATTGTGCTCGCCCTATTCAGACTGTTAATTAAATATTTAATACTTTTAGAGACGTAAGAAAATACGGAATTCAAATGCCTGATGCAGATTAAATTCATTTCCACCTCGTTAGATCTCATCCTTCAAATTAGAATAATCGGCATAAATTTTTATTTGATGTTATTGAGGATACAGATGTAATTACTGTAATAATAAAACAAAAATTATTCAGTTGTGAGTAATTTTCTTATAAATTTCGTTGAAGGTATTTATCGTGCTAATGTTTATACAATAAAGAGTTGTTTGAGCTGGTTTCATACTCGAATAACTCGCGGTATTAATTTTGGAGTATTCATAAAATGCCAACGGAATGGAATCGAATATCGGGGCAAAGAAGAGAGGTTTATCAGAACGTTTGATATTTAAAAGGGGGATTATTGCTTCAAAATTAATAACATTTCAATAAGAAATTTGCGTACGAAAGTTTAAATTAACGCTGCGATATAAACTTCTACTCAATCCGGCCATCCTATATCTCTTGAATTATTAAAATAGTACAGTGGTTAATTGACCCATTCCCGCTTCCATATAGTTTCTCCGTCCTGGTCGAGGGACGTTCTCCTGCGGTCTGTTAACACAGTTTCACGCTTGCACTATATTACACTGTTAACACGACCGTCGCCCCGGGACCTTCCCCGGTTTGGCTCGATTAAGAAAATTCCGCCCATTTTTTACCAACGATATGTCTTCCAAAAAATCCCGAGTGCACTTCTAGTTTATGGCGGCGGTAAACAAAAGTTCAAATGTTCCCGCAGGCGCTCAAATTAAACAAAGATAAACACGAGAGTACGGGAAGTGGGATCAAGAGCATCTTCACTGTTAAGTGGTTCTCGCTTTTAAGGAATGGAATTCTGTATTTTCAGGATGTCCCGTTTTACGGCTGTGCGGGAAGAGGAGAACCGCGAGAGAATTGTTTAGTTGCATTTCGGGTGATATGCAACGCAACGAAATGAAGAAATAGCCCGGTCATTTTCCCGGCAATGGGCTATATATCGATTCTAATAGACCCCGGACGCGGGGAAAAAGATGTTATTTCGCAAGTTTCAGACTGCAATAACTTAATAAAACGCTCGAGTGCAGATACATCCACTTTAAATACGTTCCACGTATTTTCCTATTCCCCGTTTTGATACCGCCCAGACCTACTTGGCTCGGGATTCAGTTATTTCCCGTAATGTGCCTCGTTGTACTTAAACATCTCGGTTACTTGCGGAATTTTTCGTTAGTACCACAATAAAACATGCATATACTGATAAATCCTATTTTTGAGGTAGCTGCAACGTTTTCCTTGCATTTTGCTTTAAATAGCACAAATATCATCGGTAGGAAATTTCTACTAGTTTATGCTAAAATTTGAAATTTGATTAATCGATATTACGAGTGCAAAAACAAAGAAGGTCGCAGGTAGGCAATTACAGAACACTTTGTATGATATCCCCCGCACGGATTCGCTTCCATTGTAACACATTCCCCATTTCAGTAAGTTCGAACTCGAGACTGGGGGAGCACCTAGAGTTGCATATCCCATTTCCGATAGTTTCTGGCAATTAAACGCGCGAAATCCGTTCGACCAATAAGTTTCCGAAACTATATCAATAATAAATCCGCGAGGAGCGATTATTAAAGTAATTACAACGGGCATGTGGGTTCGCTTTCCCGGCTCGAATTGCGCCGGTTTAAATTCGGATGATATTTCGTGCGGGCTGGGCGAAAGATTTCCTAACGAATTTAGCTCGGAAGCCTTGCGGAATCGTCGTCAAGGCGAATGTCGCACCTTCATTCTTCACCTAACCGCCCGAGCGATATTTAATAAAACCCGATGTGACCATAGGGGTGGGTTAGCGCTCTTCTACACCTATTATTCCGGGTCAATCTGATGGCTTTCGAGGGAAAAAGTTACCAATATCACGTCGCATAAAGCCTACATGAATAATCTCGAACATAAGAAGCTTTAAAATATAGCCAAATCGATATAGCTAATACGATGTCAAATATTATTTATTTTAAGGAGGTTGTGGGGATTACTATATACTGTATTTTCCGGTATAATTTGAACAATTAAAATGAAACTCTATCAAATGATATCTCTCGAATTCCGCGATGCCTAAACAAATTGAAAAGTTTAACTGCTGCGAATACGATGCCCTCCGGCTAATATACACCCCTGTGAAAGTTTCCCTAAACCGTTCGCAATATCCTTTATCAGTTTGTTCATTTTCTATCCGTATCCGTTTCCATCGAAAATTCTGCCGATAGATTTAAAAAAAACCAATTTCCTATATATACGCGCCCGCTGCAGGTATGAAACTTTTATGAATTCTAATACATGTGTTTAAGACATTGATTGATTAACTTCGATATAGGCGAGAAGGGAAATGAATTTTTGTGTGTACGTAGTAGACGTGGCGAATTAATTTAATAGGCGGAAAATGTACAGTTTTATGCGTAGACTTTGGTAGTTTTTGTGAAAAATTTATGTTGAATTTTACATACTATACATTTTGACATTTGCTTTTGGTATTAAAACAATTATGAAATGCGATGAACCATATACTCACCATGAGCTTCTAGATTATACGATTAAATGAATAATTATATAATAAATTTAATACATTCAGTTGTGGGTCCATTTTGATAAAATTAATCTTAACTAGCTAATATAATTGCATGTAATTAAAACGCGTAAATTTCATTTGTAGAGTTCATTTTGTTGTAATTAATTTTCACAAACGACGCAAAATTTGACATAATTTTTGACACTTCCTGTCAATTGTTAAAAAAAGTAAATCTGTGATAAACGTCATTAATAAAAAATGTTTTTTTAACGTTGAAATTTACCTAATGATATTCTTTTGTATTTTCTGCAAAATATGACATAATTTTTACACATCCTGCCAATTGGTAAAAATAGTAGTACTCCATATTTTCACTTCAGAACAGTTTGACATAATTTTTGACAGTTCCTGTCACTTGGTAAAAATAGTAAATCTGTGATAAGCGTCATTTATAAAAACATGATTTTTTTAAGTCGAGATTTACCTAATGATGTTTCTTCCGTATTCTCTGCAGCATATTTCATAACCAATTAAGGTAAGCGAATTTTCTTGAACCGCGAGGAGTAGGTAAGGGGATTTTTGAATATAACGATATTTTGTTATTGAAATTGAAATTTTCGAAATACCCAACGACGATAAGTGATACTCCACGAAGTGACGTTTTGGGACGACAAAGTGAATTATTATGTCGGAAACTCGGGAAGATATTCCGCTTTATTCGTTTCCCTTGAAAAGTAATTTTAATTTGAAACGTTTTGCCTTAAATAAGGCGATCCAGTTTCCAGTATTTATTGTTGTTTTTTTTTATTCGGGTGTATCTCGAATCCTTGAATTGTCTTTATAAATTTCGTCGACAATTTGAAAACACTGCAAAGGCGTATTATGAAACTGAACAGTATCGAAAGAATGCTTTGTTTTTCCGAAAAATTCCTCCCGAGGAATTCATTGTCGCTTTATTTTACACAAACGTAGGAAATCGCAGCAGGGAGGTGTCTAAAGCAGCCTCCTAATTAGAACTAAATAATATTCCGAAGAATAACACTTCGGGTTATTTACGGATGATTTGAATTAATTACTTTTTAATTAAAATTTTGTTTGTACGAATGGAATTAATAATAAGGCAGGTGGAACTTGAATTGCCCCATTGACGAAGGAAAAAATCCTTTCCTGGGAAAATTTTCCGTTCCCGCGCTACCGTGAAAAATTATTCCCATCAATTCCCCGTAAAATATTTAATACGGAGTAATTTTTAACGAACGCCGTCGAAAAAATTTTTGCTCCATCTAAACTGCAAGCTTGTTTGAGTAAATTACGCGTGAAATTTTTACATATTTTCATGCAATTCAAATTCAAATTAATTCATCCGTTCCAGATACAGGTAGATTCCCCTATTGCGCTTTCCATTTGTATATTACAATAAATAAAAGTAAAAAAAGAACCTCGTCATTACAATATTCATTGAATCAGAAGAGAACTCATGAAAATTCTATCGATTCGAAAATAAATTGAAGAGCAATCATTTCGAAAACAATACTGTACGGTACACAATCAAATTATAAACTCCGCATATGAATATTACGAATTACAACACAATATCATATTGCCGTGATATTCCTGTTTTATATAAATAAAATTTGAAACGAGCATTCAGCCAAATAATGCAATTACATATTTTACGAATGGGTGCATTTTTACTTTACTCATTCGCCCTTTCAACAATCAGTTTGATAACATTTTTTTATAGATAATTTCAAATTTTACTTTATCACAACCATGCAAAAGATGAAACTTTAAAATGTAATTCTCAAACTTTTATTTGCAACAATTTAATAATCTGTTTGATTATTTCGTTTAAACGAACAATAAAAAATTTTAAAGGTTGAATAACATTAAATTGTTGATCGACTGACCTTTTATTTAACAAGTCGAAAAAATGCTGGAAGAAAATTCAAAATTTTCGAGCGATGACGAGCGAGCGAAGCCGATGGGAAGTGCACATTTTACGTACGAACAGGACAGCACGCGACACACGACTGGTCTAAACTGAAACTCCTAAATGCAGCGGCAGAACCAAAAACGAAGTTCTCGCCGGAGTTTGCACTTCCCATTTTCGTATCCCCAGGGGCGGCAGAGGCAATTTACAAGCAGAGAAAACGGTAATTCATCTACATCTTACTGGCGTTGTAATGCCCCGTGAAAGCATAGCATATGCATTAGAGGGTGAAAGTCAATCTTGGCGAAATTCGGCCTGCCGATAAGGTGAGAAAAGTCGCCGGTTTTATCTAAAACGCCGCACCGTCGCATTTTGCCTTCCATAAGAAAACACGGCGCGTTGTAAACCCAAGATTATCTGAGTGATGTAATGACGAAAGGACAATTAAACCCTTGGAATGGGTCGCGAGAACGTACGGTCAACACACTCAAATTTATGGCTATTCTCCTCGCATTCCTCTTATTTCTATTTGCTTACCCGACCAGAGGCGTTCTTAGCCTCTATTACGTACCCGTAATTTTCAATTAACCCTATAAATTTTGCTGCAATAAGATGCACACGGAACCACATGAATTATACATAAGTTTGCAGATGCAAAAATAAAAACTATTAATAGTTTCGGCAACTCGGATTGCATGTTGATTTAAAATGTTTGGCAGAATGCTAGATTTCCAGGGCTTTAAAAAAAAATCAAAACATTTTGAACAGTTAGGAGAAAATTGCAGCTATACACGGTATTTGATGGTGAAATAAAATGATATTTAATAATGGAACAACTCGCTTTTAGCTTTGTTGGATCGTGAATTTATTTGTGGTTGCTTTATGAATATTTTTTATGTGTAAATATGTAAATATGCAACATTTCAATTCACTCAAACAATCTCCGACTCTACAATTAACAAACAAGCATGCAAAGTTAATATTTATGTACTAAGAAAATTATATTTGGAATGTTTAACCGGAGGAAAATTGTATTGTTTATTCGGTTATTTCAGCCCTGCGTAAATTTGTTGACGATAAGCATTTTTTCTCTTTGTGCCAGGTAGACATGTATTTTTCATTATTTATGAATTCATGAACACAAAGAGACAAAACAGTAAACATTGCAATAACTCCAAAAAGGATGAAATTGTCAGGCAAATAAATATACCTTTCCGAAGAAATGAAATTTCCGTTTTTATTTATTTTTATCATTATTTTACGGATTGCCGCATATTCAGAAGGGATTTGAAAAAGGGCCCGCGTTATCAGCCGCCCGTTTTGATGTTTCCCATCCACAATCCGCGTACTAATGCGATACCTAATATTGCTCGTTGTCTGATAATACATCCGATTCATGTGTCACTTTCAGTTCGCAGTATCTTCCAACAAACGCCGCTTCGCCTCTTATCTGGCTAAGCACCTCATTCGTTACCTTATCCGTATAGACGATCGTCGGGCGATATAGAATTAATTCCACAATTAGGTTTACCTTAACCCAGATGATGATTAGACATCGGTTATCCACCGTAAAATTGAACCGCTGTTGTTTTTTAATAAATTAAAACCGTATTAGGTGGACCGGTTAAAACACATTTATCAAAGTCTTTTTTCCGACTTTCTCTTTTCGACCTAAATCAAAATTAATTTTCCAATTTTCCGCGGACGCCTTTATTTCCATGAATTAATTTAATTTGCTATAGCCTATACCAGGCGATTTGAATAAAGCAGGTTCGGGCTGTATTCCGCCCCGCGGGAATATATTCATGAAGAGATACACGGGATCACGAAATGAATCAATGTTTCTCAAAACTTTCGCACGTCTTCCTCCACGGCGCGGTATTTATACTTTACGTTCGGAGTTTCGAAAAAGTTTCCAATCCTTTTAGTTTACTTTGCCAGTTTTTAACAGCGCCATTGAGCAATAGGATTTTTTCACTCATTAAAAATGCAACCACTAGAATACCCAATTTACTTCTATAATTCTTCTATATTTTAGTTAGAAACATGCGAAATATCTAATGTACTCTCTACTCTACTCTAATACTCGCTTTTTGCATTTCGTTACGTGTCTGAATAAAAAGCAAAAATAATTAAAATTCAACTTCTCCGCCGTAGAGAGATTAATTAGTCAGTTCGTTTTCTTCTCCTCGGATGAATTTACAAGTGCTTTAATGCAGAAGACAAATGGGAATTTCCAAATAAACGTAGCCGTGAATTAATGGACAACCGATAAAAAAAACCACGAAAGTGCGAGCCGAACACTCAGAACATTTTGCTTTCCTTTTGTTAAACTTCCTTTCCACCAAATGACTTTCAAAGCGAATCCTCCACGTGGCACAAACCTCCATCGTTATTTCAGCGCATTGACATCGACGGGGCTTTTTTCAGCGACACTGTAATTCAATTATTCGCTGTATTCTACCGTGCCGGAATTTATTCTGCTATATACAGCAACGCGTAACTTATTGTTTGCTATTTTGAAGTGGAGTACGATACAGAGATTGTTAACGTTTCGATGTTCCGTCATTATCTTTCGTTGCTCATTGGCCTGTGTTAATTTGCTTCTATATAGATGCATGTGTATTTGCTTCTGTACATCTCGTCTATTATAATAATAATCAATCTTTCCCGGCGACTCTTGATGCACCTATAAATTTTTCGAATCTTGTTTGGTTCGGCTATAGGAACAACAAGAGGAGTAAAGTAATGGAAATGTAGCAAAACCTCCAACCCCTTTAGGTCGTTATATTAAACTCGATAGGAGTATCAAGTGAAACGTATTAGACGCATTTGGGTCAAGAGTTGTCCCGTCCCTAATGCAATAATTACGCCGGAATGGCGAGTATTTTTCAACATCCTTACTGCTTAAGCCAACTCCGCAGTGCTTCGACGCCCATCTATCTCTGGAATGCCATTATGTCTCAACGAA
The DNA here is from genome assembly GCA_918026865.1 of Phyllotreta striolata. Lineage (NCBI taxonomy): Eukaryota > Metazoa > Arthropoda > Insecta > Coleoptera > Chrysomelidae > Phyllotreta > Phyllotreta striolata. Next base: position 4,250,662 of record OU900103.1, on the reverse strand, counting down.
TCGGACCGATTAATCAGCGAGATTGAATATTTCGTTTTCCGTTTTTTTTTTATTTGATTTGCATTTTCTGTTGCCCCGTCATTTCGCTATGCGAACATTATTGATAGAGCTCCAGACTACGCAGCTATCTCGAATTGATCCGCGAATGGGGTAAATGGTATTAGCAGGTCACAAAAAAAAACATTTTATTGGCTTTATTACAAACGGTTAGAGATGCTAGCGGGTGCTTGGAGTATTTAAAAGGCCGGCTGTAATTGCGGGTGTAATTCTAAATCGGCGCTATCTGGCCTTCGACTTGATTGCACATGACGACTTCATCCTGAGGGACGGTTATCAAATGTACTGTTACTTTCCAGTAAAAATTATTTATTGGTATGCGACTGAAGGCCGATCCATCAAACGTGCCGTTTTTGATGCTGTGTTCTCCCTATAACATAGAAAAAAGTGCGATAAACCGAAATTTATGCGGGCGATAAAAAATAAACCGCGTGCATTCGAGCGATATTTTAATTTGCTAATATTCAATCTTTTTAATCGATCCGAAAATAAACTTATTCGTCGTTCCGTCGAAATTAAATTCTGCCGCTGTATGACCAGCTCAATGCGGAGCTTAAACACCCGCGTTTTTACCAATAAAACGTGCTTAAAATACGTTCCAGAAAAATCCTTTTAAAAGCGAATCAATCGAATCAAAACAATGATCGTGAGACCCCACATTAACGTCCAGCCGCCCAGCGGGAGCGGAATGGTTACTTAAAAATTAATTAACCGGATTAATGCGATGTTCGAGCGTACCTTTCTCAGTGGACATCCGGTGGAAGGCGGGTGGAAATACTTCCGAAACGGCGTCCAAGGTTTATCCTCGGCGTCCAGCATTTTGCAGAAGTGGTTCAATTTGATCGTGTTGTAATTTTCGCAGCTGTCCAAGGCGTCGCTGCTCGCGCACCTCTTCAGGTGCAACTCCAGCTGAAAACGCGTTTAAATTTAAATAATCATCGAAATCTCCCGAGCAAATAAGTGAATTAAAACAGTTCGCCGGATTAAGTATAATTAATCTTTTTCGGTTGTCGTTTTTTTATATCGGAATAAAATTAAAGCAAGCCGTAACTAAGCTCCTCAGCTCTCCTTTCGGCCGGCGGATTTAATTTAAAATATAATCTGAAATCGCGCTGATATAAATCAAACTTGTACTCGTACGGGGCGCTCTCACAATGCCTTCTATACATCCTCGCAACATTCCAATATCAACACACCCCAACAATCACAAAAACAAATCTAATAGTTTTGGGGATCACTGGAAACTTTTACCCGACTATAAAGCAAGTTCCTCTGTAGCGGTTTGCGATGGGGACTTCGCAGCAGAAGTTCTATAATTTTTATTCCGAGTTGCTGAACAATTTTAATACGGTGGGTACTCACCTTCAAATCGTCGGAGTCGATATTTTTGGTAACGTGCACCTTGAGGGATACGTAAAACGTTCGATTTATGTTATTCAATTGCACGTTGCTCAAATAGATGGGAGCTTTGGGGTAATCTGGACAGCGCCCTTTGAATACGTTGAATCTAATCGTTTTCGGCCGCTAAAAATAACATCCGTAACCAACGTGTTTATAAAATAGGCGAAAATGTGCGAAATAAATGCGAGTGCGAATTTCGAAATTTCGAACGCCGAATTCGCGGCATTGTTCTTAATGGAAAAATAGGAAAATGAGTCTTTTGTCTCGAAAAGTATTCGGATTTTTGCAATGTTTAAATACAAAAGCCGCATTTACGAAAATATCCAGTTGCGCTGCAACGCCGAAAATTAAGATGCACGCCACAAAACAAAATTTATCCATGATTACGACTGAAAAAATTATTTAATACGCCCGCTCAATTTATAATGAAACGCACGAGATTCTAATCGATGAATAATTTAATACACGTACTTAAGGTTATTAAATTCCCATTTTGTCAGCACTAAAGCTATTAATTAAGCAGTTCTTGTTGACTAATTTCATATAGGCGGATCGTTATCGGCCACATTTTTATATAGTTCTGGCTTCGCTTCCTAATAATTGCTATTATTACCGAGGCGGATCGAAGCCCGTAATTGCTGTTTGACCCTTCGTTACTATGAATATTTTCGCGGAAAGCGAGAAAGGGAGAAAATTGCGTCCGTCGCCATCCAAAAGAACAATTTCATGGTAATAAAACACTTCGACGGCCGACCTGAAACCCTTCCGGAATATGGAAATTTTCGGATGTGACGCTTACACTTTCCGGCTAAGCGGAACATTCGGAGCTTCCGGGAAAAATTAGAAAATATCGAACGATCTCGAATATATTACAGGAAATTCGCGCATAAAGAATCATAGAGGGAATTGAAATAAGATTGGGGCGTGTTTGTAAAAATTTATTCAACTATCGCGATGGTTGGGAACAATTATAAGAATCCTCGTGCTGCACTGCACAATGATTTTCCTGATAGCCACACGAAATTTACTACTGCTGATTCAATTCTCTTTAAAATGGCTATTAGTTCGATCCCGCGCAGATGTATGATTGCTGCTGTCAGTTCCTGAATAATAAATTATCTTGTTGTTTTACTGAACTCGCGCACATACGTTTCGCATAAGGGCGATATATTACCAAGTTGACACTCTCCTGTTCTTTTAGCGAATTGTGATATTATTCATATTACCATTCTGCACGTCGGTGGGCGGTTTTTACAATTCGAATAAAAATGCGCACGACAAACAATAAAAAATGATATTTAATGTAAAGATGTATACAGTGTGATAAAATAAAAGGTTATAATACAAATCTTATTGGACACACAAACTAGAAAAGAAAACTTTATATTTTATACACATTCTGGTTTCATTTGTCGCTTCACGCATTAAATTATTATACTAATTAACAGCTAAATATGATTAGTAATACACTGTATACACAATTCCATTGTCGATTGAAAATTATAATTCCAAAATTAATCACAATACAGTCGCTTTTACCTATACAAAAATAAATGGTGCCCAATCAGGAGGTGATATCGTTATATTAAATTATTTACAATACTATTTCCAACAGAAATATTCGTCTTGAATGTCGCCAGTTTGCAAGAAACAATCTTCGTAGAAAAGTTAAATGAAATTTGGGATTATTTTATAGCCTAATTATTAAGTACTGCGTATATCCAAAATAAAATCAAATTGAATCAATTGCTTCGATTACAAATTCTGGAATAGTATTTAGAGTAGAATAAGTACAATAATTCACAAAGAATGTTCCTTCAAAATGTCAACCAAATATACAGGGTGCTGAAAATTGCCACAAATCTCGAAGGATAAAGTGTAGCATAAAATATGCAGAAATATTCTACATTTTATGCCATATATTACCCAATAATCTCTGTCACACTATGTTTAACATACTGTATATTCTAATATTCCAATTGAAAAAAGAAGGGACTCCTGACTGCTAACCCGGTACAATATAATTCTATTTTAAAACACAGTACACTTTTCAAATAAAAAAAAAATACTAAATTAAAATAAATAACAATGAGCAACTCTCAGTTTAAATTACTTTACAAAATGATTAGATTTTTGAGTAATTGCTCAGAATAAGTAACAAAAATCTATATATCAATCCTTGGTCTATATTGTAAAGTTAAAGGAGGATTCTGAAAACGCCATCTCGTCACGTACACGAACTTCAAGGTATGATCCTTCCCCAATAGCTCGTCATTACACAGAATATCGATCTGAAAACCAACCAAACATTAGCACAAACTACCATCGAACGCTCATTCGCTACCCTTACATCCCGATACTTCTCCATTCCGTTCAAGACCTTTTTCGCAACGAATTTTTTCAGATGTAAGATGGTCGCTTGGGCGGAGCACCTGATGAATCGCCTCTTTAACGTTTTTAAATTTGAACTAATACATTCCAGACACACGTTCACTTGCTCGTCTTGCCTATGGTAGTCGCTCTCGGCGTGGGCAGCGTCCGTGTGGTTATCGTCCCCGTGGATCTCGCCATTCGTCAGCGGTATGTCTTTAGGATTAGGCAGCCCACGTTGCCTGTAGAACTCTTTCTCGCGATTTATCTCGTCTAAAACGAAAATATAACATTTTCAACGATTTCTAATGCCGCTTTAGATTGTTTAGTGAATAAACTTAGTTATAATAAAACAATTAATAATGTTATGATAACAAATAAACGATAACGAAAATATTCGTGCAATGTTTAGTCGTCGAATAGTCGAGTAAAATAAAATAATGCAAATTGAATTTGGATAAAATATAAGTAACGTAAAGCCTTTACTTACCTTTTTGTAAGTCTGGAACCAATTTATAAACAATATCTTGCATAGTTCTATCAAAACTAATATATTGCAAAGGATGAGATTGATGTATAACTATATTGCATGTTGGGCAGGTATTGTTTTCTTCTAAATGTTTAACTAAACAGCTCTTGCAAACTGAAATATACCAAAGTATTATTATATCGAAGGTTTCATACACTTTCATCTTCAGTACTTACATGTATGCAAACATTCTGTAACAGTTGTCGCATCAATTAGATACCCTCTACATATTTTACACGTTATATGACTGTTGAGAGTTTTTAGTTTTATTTTCCTTTCCATTATCATAATTTAAAATAAACCATAATTCCATAAACTTCTAATTCTAACCCTAATTGATACACAAACAAAAATTTCCAATGGTTGTCAAGCTGTGACATTGACATACTGTAAAAGTACGCATGATCTTTAAATGTCAATTGTCAAATTTTGACACTAGAAGAAAAGGGAGTGATAAAATAAATTTTGTTCACAAAAAAAAAAGAAGAATTTGAAGTAAAAACAATGTTTATCAATAAATGAAAATTATGCATTTCGTAAATTAGTAATCGCAAAATGCAAAGAAAATAAATCAAACAGCAGCAATGGGTTGGATAACTTGCTGTCAATGCAGATCAAACGATGAGAAAATAACAGAATTGGATTTTTCGCGTTGTGGGATTTCTGATATACCTAACGAAGTATACGCGAATTCACCCACTTTAGAAGTCCTGCATTTAGAAGGAAATAAAGTAAGTAAATCACCGAAAACAACTCGATACGAAGTACTTACGTTTGTTTAATTTTTAGTTGAAAGATTTATCTCCTCAGTTGTTTCAATGCATCGATTTGCGGTACTTGAACATCAGTGATAATGAAATCCGGGCCATACCACCGTTAATATCAAAACTGACCAATTTGCAGGTGTTAATATTTAGTAAAAATGGTAAGTCTACTCAGCATTCAAGCGAACCGTTACTCATTCCCCGAACAGTTTTAGACGGAGTTCATTCGAATTTAGACAAATTAACCAAACTGACAACCCTCGATCTCAGCATGAATGACTTAAGAAAGGTCCCAGATGCCATAATGAGTCTTATCAATCTCCAGCAGCTTTGTCTCAATGACACGGGCATTGAGTACGTCCCAGCTAACATAGGCCGGTTGTCCAATTTAAGAGTATTAGAATTACGCGATAACAATCTCTGTGAATTGCCAAAGTCTATTAGGAGGTTAACTAATTTACAAAGACTCGATGTTAGTGATAATAATTTAACAAACTTGGTAAGTATGCCTCATACAATAGCGTATGGTCGTATTAAAGTATTGTTTTTAGACGGAAGTGGGTGAGTCCCATGGCAATTTGACTGAATTGTGGATAAACGGTAACAGTATTTCCCAGCTCTCTGTTTCTATAACGCATTTAAAAAAGATAAACGACTTCGACGCATCTTACAACAATTTAGAATCCATACCAAAAGAAATAGGCCATTGGACGAAAATAACCAATTTGATACTAAGCTTTAACAACTTATCTACCCTCCCTAAGGCCATAGGGAACCTCAGGAACCTCCAAGTGTTGAAACTGGAATCCAATTTCCTGGAAGAATTGCCTAGCACTATTTGCAAATTGGTCAATCTGGAGGAACTAAATTTACAAAACAATTCTTTGATTAGAATGCCCAGCGGAATAGGACACCTACGTAAATTGGCCACACTAATCTTATCAGACAACAAACTACAACAATTACCGGCAGGTAATTTCTATCGCACGCCATTCATCTAACTTACTAATTACATTATTTCCGCAGAAATCGGCAGTTGCTGCGAGCTATCGATTTTAAACGTGCACAACAACCAATTAGAAAAGCTGCCGGAAGAAGTGGGGCACCTCCAAAACCTGACCACCCTCGGCCTCATAGGCAACAGGCTCTCCTATCTCCCTATAACCATTTCGAAATTACGCAATCTGAAGGCCCTCTGGCTGACGCCCAACCAGACCCAGCCTCTCATCCACCTGCAGAACGAGTCGCTGCCGGACGGGCAAGTCGTGCTGACCTCTGTGGTGTTCCCGCAGACGCCGCTGAGGGACCCGCCTCCGGTGCAGCTGCCCGCGGGCAACCAGAGCTGCCACATCAGCTTCAACACGGAGAGGGTGGAATCCGAGATAGCCGAGGTACATCTATCGCTGAGTCGCACCCCGACTCCCCATCACAAGGAGTTGAAGAGGCTGCGCGAGGTTCTACGGAACTCTTACGGCTCGAGCAAACGAGTGAGTTTTTTATTAACTTAACGCTTGTTTATTTTCTAATGAGAATTGTTGTTTAGGCTTTGAACGTGTCTGAGATCAAAGAGGCTAAAGTTACGAACATCTCTGGTGAGTTAAACACCTCTCAGACTAGCTTAAATGGATATGATACAGCTGAAATATCCGAAAACGCGTCCGATATAGCCAGGGATGTTACTAAAACACCGCCCAAACAACCGCCGCCCTATCACATAGCAGCAGCTTATTCCAAAGTATATATTTTTCAATTCTCTAATAATCAAAATAAATAATGCTATAATATTTTTTTAGAACGCACATCTCTTCGCGCAGAATAATGTGGGTCCTCCGAGTCCGATGGATCAACCTAAGCAATTCAGCCAAGAACAGCCTGCTAATATTCACATGCCCACTCCGAAAATGCCGGCTCAAAGAAACCACGTGTCAGTATTACAAATAGCTGATGATCAAGATGATCTTTCGAACGACGAGGATCAGAATGGCTCCAAGCAAAGGGTCAAATGGCCGTTTGGGAAGCACAAAGTTTGCCAAGTGCTGGAAGTCGAAATACCCGAGTCGTATTTGCCGGGGGACATTCGAATTATCGTTCAGAATAATGTAAAGTATTCGATTATTAATGGTTCGTTGTTGTGTAAATGTATTTTTTTTAGGGATTGTTCGTTGAAGATTTGAATCCGCAAAGTGAAGTCTACCAAAAATTTTTTTTAGGAGATAAGATATTGGCTATCGATGAGAGAGACTATTCCTTAATGGAGCCCATCGCAGCATTTCAAGACGCATGTCAAAGACTGAATAATTTGAAACTTGTAACAGTATCTAGAAATCCACCTTTATAAAGTATTTATGAAAGTATTTATGTATAAACAGTATTCATAATTTCTATTGATATAAGTATTCTAAACGTGAAAGTTGCCGCAAATTTTATATATATTTAATTTTCTTTTTAACAAGAATAGTGACTTGCGTAGCAAATATGTTCAAATTGTGTTTATTGACAGTATTATCCTTAAAAATGTGACAAAATATGCGTATTGGCAGCTTTCATTGCTCTTTTTTGTATTATATGTGGATATTTTTCTATTAAAAAATTTTGTATATCTTTATATTATGACTGACCATAATTTAAGGTGAATATTCACTGTTTGTATCATCTAGGAATTTTGATATTAATTTTACTAATTTTATAATCTGTAAAATACTTGGAAAGTTTTTAAATATTTAAACTATTGTACGTTTAATATTCTAGAATATCAAAAATTGTTATAATGCTAACATAGCTTTTTTGTAAACTTAAACCAGTGATAGTATTCAAACTTGTAAAAGCTATATGTATATTTCAAAGAACGTTGCTAAGAAATCTTTTCTATAAGTATTTCTCGTACTTACAAATAATTTTGTGCAATTTTTTTTTATATTTTGTCTTCCATTTGTAATATTTTCTTGGTTTTCGTAGCATTTTCTATAAGTGGAGTTTTATTTGTTTCAATTAGATAAGGAGTTAATGAATTGGTTAATAGAAAATGCTACATTTGTTTGTAAAATTCGATCCAAAAATGTTGAACCTAATCAAAATTGGTGCCTTAAAACAATTCTATTTTATACAAGTTGTTTTTATTATGCAACGGACAGTTTTCTAAAGTTAATTACACAGTTTATTAGATTAGTGGTTGAGAATATTTTCATTGTTACCTAAAATTTGGAGTTTTAGCGTTTGTTCGGTACAAGTTTATATGTGTAAGCTTAGAAAAGTCCATTAGGCTCTTCTTTCTAGATGTTTCTTCCTTAGGACTTTAAGATCTTCACATCTCATTTTCCTTTCCTCCATTCACCTTCCATAAATTTCTTGTTTTGGTACAAGTTCAAACATCGTTACTACCAACTAATAGGACTTAACTTTACCTCAAATGTATAATACAATTTTAATAGGCTGTGAACGTTCTAAAAATTAAATTTAGTTATCTAATGTTTCCTGAGCATAATTATTTATTTTTCAAAGCTTGTAAATTTACGATTTATGTTTTTACGGATTACATGTTTAATTTGTATGTAATCTTCGTGTAACTTAAACAAATAAAATTTTTCAAAATGTTCTAATCGTCACAGGTTGTATTTTTTTGTCCCGTACTAAGGTTTAGTCCATAAAAAACCGATTAAAAAAATAAGTGGCTATTCATTTCCTAGCGCGCGGTAGGTGAGCACAATAAAACATCGCATATACGATAACAGGCCAATTGCGATTAGTAATTTAAATAAAAACTGTCAAGATTCCTAGAACGCCGAACAAATTCTATTGCGAGAAACGGTCCAACGGGAATTCCACCGTCGAAACCCTATTGATGGATTTTGCCTGCACCCTGGCCGATTATTTTCGTAAGATCCAAGAACACAATAAGAAAAAATACACAAGATGAAACCGAACATCTGCCCGTCCTCACATGCCGTTAGATTTTTGGGGTAAGCTGTTTATTTCCTTTTTTCAACTACAAAAAAGCACAAATTATTTAAACTCATTATCGCGTATAAAAATAAAAACAATTAATCGATTATGCAATTATGCAATTTTATTATATTACTGTACATTTAAAAAATAGGAACATTAATTAGATTTTTTGATGGACAGAAAAATTTATTCCGCGCGCAATAGGTGTATTTTTTAAACCGTATTTACCCACTATTATTTATCCTGAAATTAATAAGCAATTACGCGAGGCGTAATATCTGTCCGGGTCCCCACCCCGTGCGGTATTAAACCCAATAGGGGAATCGAATGGATCCAATAATTGTAATAAGCAGTTGAGCGTCGGAAGAAACTGTGCACACTGTTATCAATGGGAATGTCTCGGGGATAACCGTGATGCTTTGCGTGCTCGGAGTTGTCGCGATCAAATTTCGGTGCTAAATTCGAATGTTCGAAACAGAACGCGGAGTTATGTCGAGTTATTACAATGGCACCGCCGTTGTCATCTACTCCAGGGAAGCGACGATTTTGGCGGCGTTTTGCGCGATTCTTTTTTGTGTAGTCGGCGTTATCGGTAAGAAAACATATTTATCTCTTGAACAAGTGTTGGTTGCACCGATACGAGGAGTTATTTTTTTTATCTCGCTCAACTCTTTTCTCGGTCGTTGGTCTCTCGTGTTTTAGATGCGTTTCGATTATTGCCAACGATTTTTTTGATTTCGCCTAGATAACGTTCAAATATTTACTTTTGAATGTTGACTTTTTTACGATTATAAATTTGATAAAAAATTGGTGTATCTCTAATTTGTTTTTTGGTTATTATTTTCGTTTTAAAATTTTTGCTCATTTATTGTTATTTAACTATCATTTGCCGACCATTAAATGCCATTAAATTATTATTGAATAGTCATAAATTAAAAAAATCACCTTTGTTAGAACTTTAGATAGTAAACAGGTTGCGATCAACCAATTTGTCATTTTATAGATTTCACTACTAATTTTTAATGGACGTAATGTAATAATTTTCCATGAAATACCTGTACTTACGAACTCATTACCGTTTTTTCAAAAAATATCAAGAGTGTGCTGTAGATCTTATTATTTTGCACAGTCTACTTAAGATTCTGAAATTTTATCGTTTTATGTAAATGTGGCATGTGACATTTATAAATGTCATTAACTTTTACGAAATTCTAATTGTCGCTCTATTTAAATCGGAAATCCAATACAGATCGAAACATTCAAATATCACCTAATTAGAATTCCAATTCCAATTGGTAATTTCCAGAGACTTTCATTTACTCACCCTTTGATTCCCAAATAACTAGTTATACGCACTTCAAAGGAGTAATTTGCCTCCGACTAGAAGTTATTCGACGAAACTCATCGTCTCAATCCACTATATTTTCGAAGTTGTCAGCCGAACATTTCTTTCATGATGCACTGACGTAATTTAACTTAATTTATTGGTTTATTGCCATTTCGGGAACTGCTTTTATCTAGTAGGGAAGCCACCCTTGCAGAAATTCCACCAATAATTCGAAAACCCATTAATTCCAACCCCAACGGTGGTGACAACCCCCTCGATATTTTCGCCGCTGGATGAAATCACTTTATGCTGATCGGCGTTGTGTGACACAGTCCATGGAAATTGTTGCAAACAGGAAGCATTGTGAATGCATTTTCAACGATAAATCTAATAATACGGCATAGGTATTTTAAGTGCGATTATTTTGAGCAACGGAACCAGAACGTTTGTATTAGCATAATAACACAAAAAAACTAACGTTTTTCGATGTGAAAAAACGGATTTCCTCGTTTCCACTTTCACTTCCACGTTCGGATCCGAAAATTTTGAATAAATCACGTCTAAGATAAAAGCATGTTCGTATACTCAAGTTGCAAAATTTTCGATCACTCATCAATTACATCAAATTTCTCGGAATTTCTGAGTAACTATTTATTATTTTACTTTAGTCATATGAAATTAGATTATCGTTATTTCCTAATAGCCTTTAACGACACCTATAATTAACTTCCCTACACTCGTTCCAGGTAACCTGGTAACGGTGATAGCGCTGGTGCGATGCCCGAAGCTGAGGGTGCACGCGACCACGGCCTTCGTGCTGTCCCTCTGCCTCTCGGACCTCATCTTCTGCCTGATAAACCTGCCGCTGACGGCGGCCAGGTACATCTACCAGGCGTGGGTCTTCGGCGACGCTCTCTGCAAACTGTTCCCCGTCCTGTTCTACGGGAACGTGGCCGTTTCCGTGCTCAACATGGTGGCGATCACGCTGAACAGGTGAGTACTGCCCTGCGAGGAAACCGCGCGCCTTACATATTCAAGATGCTAGATGGAAATTGGAAATGGAAGCGCGTCTGTTTTGAAGTACGCGCGTCGATGTGCTTTCCCGCAATATAAAGCATCTGTTGTGTTATCATCAACCTCAGTTTCAATGAATTTTTGTGCAGCCGAGAGGGCGATGCCCCAATTTAATTAATTAATTATCGCCGGCATGAATTCGTTTGGGTAAAAATGTTCGATGTTTTTTACTTTTCTGATAGCGAGCGTCGTAAAAGAAAAATTTCTGTTAGTTTTAGATAAGAACAGTTATAATTCGGGCACCAATAAAACGCACGTAATATCTTACCTGCAGCACAAAACAATGCGAAATATCACCGTGATTATTCCCTTTTCGGAATTTAATCACGCGTGATGGCAATTAAAGCTTTATATTGCCTAAAATGTTGTAGACAGCGCCAATTATTCGTCAAGTGCCAGGAAGTAGCGCTTTGAACGAGAGAAAAAAAACGACACCAACAAGACATGTCTTTATTTCAGTGGAGTAATTAAAAACCTCCTTTCAGTATTTGATTTATTTTTATCCGGTGCACAGTGTCGGCGGTATGGCTTACACCATGAATCGAGCGCTTGTGTGGCTTTATATCGGCTGATTGCATCTACAAAACGCGTTAAAGAGTCAAAGGCCGCTTAACGAATAATGGGAAATAGAAATTACGGCGCGCATTATTTTTCTCGCAAACGAGTATTTAAATAAAATCGGAATCACAACGCCTCGAGAGATCGCTATCGCGGAAAGCACAAAAGCTCGAATCGCACAAAAGAATAAGGCCAGTGTAATTGAAGGAGATCAGAAGTCAAGCGACAGGTCAACGATGATTATAGTCAATATAATTATCGGCCTTATTCATTAGGCTTACTCACCACTTGTGAATTTACGTTTAAAAAAATTATAAGGATGATCAAAAAAATATTTACTCGTAGCAATGAAGAATTGAGTACTAGCAAACTGCTCCCTGTAGATAGCATGTGACATAATAAACAAATTGGAAATCAGAAGCCCTAAAACCATCAAAGGTCAACGTTGTGCCTAACAGTTTAAAGGAAGTAATTTGATAGTGTGTTTGTTTGGTTTTCCCAACTCCGTATAATTGCCATTGTGGATGAACGCGAACGGTTGTCGATTTATCGAGTTTAAACGCAGGGCGTGGACGGCATTTTGCAGTTCAATTTATTTACCCTTGTCAATATTGAATGTGCACGTGTATCCTCAATGTACACCTATTGTTTTCACTTCTATTTGTTCCAGATATGTTCTAATATCTTGTCAGCTTTACTATAATTGCCTTTACTCGAAAATATCCATTTGGATCCAGCTCGTTTTCATTTGGGTCTTCGCGTTTCTTCTTATGGTAAGTTCTTCCATTAATCCACAAATCGTTGTTGTTGACAATTCCGTTGTGTAGATGCCTCCTTTGCTGGGAATTTGGGGCCAACTGGGTTTGAATCCGTCGACTTTTTCCTGCACTATACTCAGAAAAGACGACAAATCTCCGAAGAAGATGATTTTTCTCATCGGATTTATCCTGCCTTGCGTAGTCATTATCGCAGCTTACTCTTGCATTTACTACAGCGTCGTCAAATCCGCCAGGAAACTGAAATCCCACCGGTAAGTTCGCCGGAAATCATCCCTTTTTGGGTCGCACTCTACCCTTAATCCCCCACCCAAAACTAACAATACCTAAGAGTAGAGACTAGAGTAGTGCGGGGAATTCCCGCTGCTCCAAGACCTTTAGGAACGCTCCGAATCTCTGGGTTTCAGGCAAACGGGCGACAAGAAAACGCCGAGCCGCCGGGAGCGGGACGACAGCCGCCTGACGAAGCTGATGGCGCTGATCTTCCTGTGCTTCCTGATATGCTTCTTGCCGCTGATGCTGTGCAACGTGCTGGACGACATCGACATCAAGTACCCGACGCTGCACGTGCTGGCGTCGATAGCGGCGTGGGCGTCCAGCGTGATCAACCCGTTCATCTACGCGGCGAGCAACAGGCAGTACCGCAAGGCGTACTCGAAGCTGTTCACGATGGTGAAGAGCAGCGTGGCGTTTTCGGATTCCAGGCACAATTCGAATAACATCAGGCTCGACAGGAGCAAGCCGAATAATAGCGCGACGCAATCCTGAGGTGGTGCCGAAGGGGTTCCCTCGCGTTATTTTGCGTTAAGTATTAACTTTTTTTACGATTTAACAGACTGAGATTTTTACCAAAGGTTACAGAAGGTATATAGTTTATTGATTTCTGCTTATGTTCTTCGTTAGTATGTGTATAATCATTCCTTTTTTTTATATATAGTACAATATATTCTCACGTTTCTAGTCGATAAAAACGATGTTTTTTGTGCTTTTTTGAGACTTCATTTTGACTTTTTGTAGTTACCTACTTAAAAAAACAGTATTTATATTTCATTTCGATATTTTGTAATGTTTCATCTTTTTGATCGGTGAGTAAATTACTTTAGTTATCCATCATTCCTTTTTTTAGTTATAAAAATTAGCTGTTACGTTTTTGTAAATATATTTTTTATAATTTTAAGTTGTTTTTTTGATTAATCCAAACAGTACTTCCCAAAATGTAATAAGTGGTTGTATAACCATTACAGAAGAGATAAAAGAAAAAGTAGACAACTGTGTCACTGTAACTTGTCATCATCACTCATCACCATAGCAACCGTAAATAACATGTCGTTTTCAAGTACAACTGGAACATTATTTTTTAACAAAAAAAATGAAAGAATTTCACGAAAAACTGAGTTGACCGCTACACGATTTCCGAAAAAACCAATCGATCGCGATAAAAATGAATTAGTCTAGTATTTCAACTGCGTCTGGTAAGTGGTTTGCGATTTATTAACACGAAAATGGTGCCCACGACCGACGAAACTCAGTTAATGAAAATAATACTTGGTATTATAAACGTCTGCGGTCCGATGGGATTGAAGCTGAGAGATTTAGAAAGCGAATTTAGAGTCTTCTGCGGCTTCGATTTGCCGTACAGGGAGCTCGGCTACGACGACCTGAAATCGTGGGTTCTAACGCTACCCAACATCTATTTGCTTAAAGACGATAACAACGAAGAAACTCTGTTCCAATACAGCGAAAAATCCAACCACGTGCGACAACTGATTTTCAAACAGAAGAGCTTCCAGGATAAGAAGATTTACAATTCCAGACCTCAAAATAGAAATTATGGATGGAGGAATGAAAGGAACTTGGAAAAAAAGTACTCAAAACACAATTCATCGCATATCCATCAATCGATTAACACTGTTAGTATCAACGATACAGACAGATTCCACGAGTTTAACAAACTGGTAGGATAAATATAAATTTACAAGTATTATCAATAAATGCTTGATTATGTTATAGGAGAGCATGTTACCACTGTTTTATAAACACCAAGGTTTAGGAGACGATTTTCTTTTGGATATTGCTGATACCAAATTCGGTTATTATGTTCCTGAAGAAGGTATTAATCAGTTTCATGTCTAATTAACCTGTTTGATTTAATTGTTCGCATTATTTTCCAGAATGCGGATTGTGCTCGTCAAATCTAACTATATCCGAGCTCACCGAGAAAGTCAGAAATACGCAATATTTAGCTCCGAGAGTAGTCGTCATGATAGGATTAACAGACCTGCTAATGGTAAACATTGTTTAAACCGCAAATCGCTGTGATTAATGTATATTTTTGCAGCACAAAAACGTGAATGACATGATCGTGGATTTACAGGAGCTGGTTAAAGAATTGAAGGACAGAAATACTAGAATTACACTGGTCACTTTAATTCCAACTCCGAAGATGATGAACTTGAGCAGCAGATATTTCACTCGAATGAAGATATTTAACGATGCTATTAAAGATTACAGCTACTGTAAGTATAATTTTCACGAAATTATATAAGTAAATATTCTAATTCTTGTGGTTTATTGCAGCTGTAAAACTCAAGTGCAACATCATCGACATGTACTCGATATTCCGTGAAGAGGAAAGCAAATTTAACAGGAACCAGTAAGTTGAATTAGCGGTGATTAACAGTGGTATTCATTCGGTTTATTTCTAGGGACAGACTAACTAAAATCACTAAAACCGACAAGTACAAGGTGTTTTCGGATTACGGCAGAAAAATTTTCATCAGTAATCTGAAGAGTTGTCTCGTTGAACAACTAATGGCTGGACATTAGAGTTTATAATTAATTTTTCACTGTTACATATACCTGTTTGTATGTGGATTTTTTTGTAGGTACAAACCTATAAATTTCATGATTGAATGAATGTTAATTAGTAATTAGTTTAAAATGAAGAGTATAGAGCATCTGTGATAGTAGGTTAATTTTTTTCGTAGTGTTTAAGTTTAATATAATTGTAGTTTGTAATATTTAGTGTTAATTATTAATTTATAATTGGTTTTTCGACTTTAAATTGTACAAATACATATGATTACTAAGAAGCAGCGTTTGTTTTTTATAAAAAAAAACTATTAGTAGTTAAAAAAATATGTATTTATATAAAATACAGAGAAGTAAATTGAAAAAAAAAACTACAAAGTCCGAATTTTCGTCTACATGTATATTTTCCTTAGATCAGACGGGGATGTGATCATATTACATTGAGGACACAATTTTTTAACTCCTAATGTCTGTAACCAACATTCTTCGCAATGAACGTGCCAACAACACACTGATATAACCGGAGTTTTATATCTTTCCATGCAAATCAAGCACTTGTAAACCTCATGTTTATTGGATTCCCTACTTTCTAATTCCCTAATTCTATTTTTTAAAACTTCTAAGATAGGATCACCTTTGGTTTCGATCGCATCGAATTCACTTCTATCTGGAGATTTCTGTTTGGGTTCACTGCCAATAACTGCTTTTCTCAGAGCAACATTTTCGGGATTCTCGCAGGGGAGTATAACGTCATTTTCGGAATATTGCGGCGACCCGTACATATGCGAATCGTCCCCATCGACGTTTAAATCCTCGTCTTCATCCACCATACTCACTGAAGTCCCTAGAGTGGAAACGCCACCTTGGAGCAGGCTTGTAGCGCGAATGCGAGATTGTCCGGCCCATTCGTACTCTTCAAACGCTTCCACGTCTATGTTTTCATCACTTTCACTACCATTAGCTTCGGATCGTCGAAGGCACAATTCTACGTGTATAGTCAGATCTTCGTTTACTTCCTTGTTACACACTGGGCACACTTCCTCGGCTCTTCTTTTTCTCGTTTTCGTTCGTAGTCTGTTCTGGCGGTTCGTTCGAATCTTCTGGAATGTTTCCCAATTTTTGTCGGCGCTGTTGTCCGCGGAGCCATTCGAAGAACTGCCGGGGGTGTTTTTGCCGTTTACTTTCGATTTGGAGGCTTGCAGCTTGTTAAGTCTTTCTATCTCTGAATTTAGGTGTACGTTCACCTCGGACTCTCTTAGAGTTATACTGCAAACAGGGCAGCATGTGGGATCACTTTGTCTTTTCTTAAACCTACAACTTCTTATACCGTCTTCGAACTGACAACTGCTACCTGGTACAACTTCATTGTCTTTGGTAAAATCCATTGTGTCGCATTAAAATACGAGTTAGAGGAAATTCAAAACCAAAAAATTCGTTATTTTAACGAATTAAATATCCATTAAAGTACAGTAACAGAAAGATGTTTCTTGATTTTTCTGCAAACATTATTATCTGTGAGGTTATTTTTATTTATACGTAATTGTTTAAATTGCAATATCATTTCAAACTATTGAACGTACTGAAATAGTTGAATTTTAGATAGTTCAACAACACTTGCAATTTCGGAGGATTCTTGTGCATTTCTGTTGATTTCGTGGATTTACTTATTTACAACACTTTTCAAATAAACATTTTATTTTTCTGACATTTCACATTGACATAAGTAATTGTACCAACATAAAAAATAGATCAACTTATCTCATACGCTAAAATATGCCTAAAATGAAAATTTTACTATTTACGTTGGCTACCCTGCTACGAAATAAAAATAAAATTAAACGTCAATAATGTTGACAAGTTATTTTATATTTCAAATTTAATAAACATTTATTTCGTATTAATACAATAAAATAAAATGTCTTTTAATACGGACGCTGATCTTGAAACTAAAGTTCGTAAATGTAAGTACAAACAATAATAAATATCACCCAACTAATGTAATGGTTTTTTACAGCTACTGAACGAATATCAGAAAATATGCATATAGTAGCAAATGAACCATCATTAGCTTTTTACAGATTACAAGAACACGTAAGAAAAGCTTTAAATCCTATGGTTGAACGTAGGGTGGACGTAGCGAAAATTCAAACAGAGTTACAGGGTCGATGTTATGACATAGAGTATGCAGTAGGGTAATTAAATAATATAATGGTCTGAATCAATATACCAATTATTATGTTATCCTATTCCAGGGCTTTGAAGAGCATGGCGAAGGCTGAAGATAGTTTCAAGAACATTCAGGATAATTTGAAAAATGCAATATTTTTAAAGCAACAGCTCAAATACGAGGAGTCGAGAAAAAAAAAGTCTGATAATAGTTCAGTTTATAAACGTTTATCTGCACATATTACTTTAGATCTGCCTGAGTTACCTGAATTGTCCGATGTTGTTCGAGAGACTGCAAATCGAGTGGAGCATATGATGTCAAAAGCAACACATTCCAATAGTTAAATATAATTAGTTATGTATTTTAAGGTGATGTTTTTTTATTAATTATAAATTTATTATTAGTTGAAAAATAAAATAGTTTTATTTATAATTTGGTATAACATTGGTAATACTGGCTAGATGACATGTGTCATAATTGACACAACAACTTGACGTCTGTCAATTTTATCAATAAAATAATAATTTCCTAATGATTTGAATAAATAATTAAATATTTTGTAGTGCAACGTCTCAGAAGGTGTTATTTTTTGATAAAGGTAATTACACTAACAATGCAATTAGTTCATTCATTTATAGTACTACTAATAGTATGTGATAAAATTTCGAATCAATCATCTGCGATAGATTAAAATGAGGTTTAGTAAACTTTTTACGAATGGTTTTTATTGCTTTCATATCAGCGATTTCAAATTACTTATTTACTATTAAAATCTTAATACACATGCGTTCGATAAAATTGCAATTGACCAAACATTGCGACGTCGCGAAAATCGGCGCAAGGCGTCAAATCGATGCAGATTTTTTCGAAATAACAGACGTTCTTCGGAACGTTGTGAAAAAATATAAATAAAACGTCCACGGTATTTTTCTCAAAAGTTTTTAAATGAAACCAAAAATGTATTAGTGACATAGGTTGGCAGTATTCCTCTATTCTGTGCGCCGCCTCTTCAAATATTGATTTTGGGCTGGACAAACGTCTGGTAGCCCAAAGAAAATTGTGTTCTCGCTATAAAACACGCAAGAAAACGGTAGCGTGTAAATAAATTTTACAAACTTGAATAAAAATTGCTAGTCTACTTGTAACTGTGCCATCCATTTGGTTTCTGAATTGAGTGTGTTCATTTGAATTAATTTTTGGTGTCCCTAGACTATTGATTCTGATTTAAAGTAACAATTTAATTGTTTTGTAAGTGTCAGTGAATTTTTGGTACATGTTACTACTTTTGGAATAGTTTGTAATCGCTGCAATTTGTAATATTGGTATTTTGGTAAGATTATTCTTTATAGTTTCATTTTATTATCTATTTAACTTTAAACCGATTTGATAATATTTGTTTAGACATATTGGCCATAGAGAAATTTTCTTCGTAGGTTTATTGGAGGATTATTATGGCAGTTATTTTTATAAATTTGAAAAAGTAGAAATGACCAGTTTGACTATCCCATTAGATAATATTGATGTTACTGAAAATACAGAACAAATTAGTAAATTATTCCCCAAGTGCAGACCAAGAAGTGATATTAATTTAAATCCTATAATAGCCACTGGAAGAGACCATGAATGTATTGAAAATACAACTAATACTGTCATGAGTGTCGACAGTGAAAATGATAGGTAACACGAAACACTTAACATTTTATACTCTTTCATTAAGTACTTCACACCGAACAGTATAGTTCGGTATAAAATTGTTGCAAATAAGCTTGACAAACCCCAATCATTAAATCTTGTTCCACGAGATTAAGAGAAGCTCATCAACGAGAAACTCTTATGACTCATCCATGATTCACTCTAGTAATCATTTCATCTTATAATTGATTTTAATTGTATCCTATTTGCAATGATTTTAAAGCTGTTACACATGATATACGAGTCTCTTTTGGTTACATTTATGTATATTAAAAAAAATCTTCCTATTTGTCAGATGGATAGCTGATAGTTCCTGTAATGTTAGTAGAGAAAATACAAGTCAGCTACATTCAACAGATGATGATGAGATCATTATTGAACATAAACATACAGGGGGAACATATAAATTACGCGATTCTAGGTATTTTGTTGATAATTAAGATATATTAATATTTTCTTTATTTTGCACTGGCATACCATATTATCAAACTTCTAGTAGATGAACTGATATTTTTTTATTGATCATATTGCACGAAGCAAATCAATTGTTTAGTTCAAAGAGTTTGTGGAGTTTATTATTGCATGTGTAAGTAGTTTTTGACAATACTTGAATGAGTATATTCGATGAATTTTTGGCAATCGTTTAGTTTTCTCATATATTTTTGCTTTTAGAGTTAAAATTTAATTATCTAGCGCAGTGAATGGTTCCTCAAATAATCTAATGATTTTATTAAGCAATTTTAATAAAAGTTTGATAAAACTACTTATTTGATTGATCTACTCATTAATTAAACATAAAAAAAGACGAGGCACTTCAAACGTGTAGGATTACTGCATGCGAATTAGTGGTTATTAAAACACGAATTATTCCGCAAATGTATCACTTTGATAAATTATAAAGGTAAAATTGTTTTGTTTGTATGAAAGAAATTGACAAGGAGGAATTATTTCCGCTCTGGCTGCTTCAAAGGGCGAAATTGCTTTATAAAACGACCCGACTCCCTGTATGACTAATCCCGGTCACCCTCAGGTCTTGCAATCACGCAAGCTAAATTTTATACGAATTAAATTGTATAAAATTATTTAATTCAAACGTACCGGTATTTCAAAATGCTTCAAAAAAATGCCTTTGAATCGAAATAAGCACACGCTACGAGATTTTTCGTTTTAATTGGCTAAATATACGTATTCGTTTCGTAAAATCTGCAATAAAAATTATGAAACTGGACGAAAAATATAAATTTTTATCATTAGTATTCAATTAATCTCTCACGATTTTATTTCCAATTCATTCATTCATTTCTTCTGGTAATTGGAAAAGTATTTTATGAATTTCACGATAACTGATCGTTTTGTGAAAAAAAACGGGGTTTATTTAGAGGATTTTAGGGACAATAGATTGCTGGAATTCTGGGCTAAATATCCTTGGAATCTAAGGTATCTTAGGCACGCCGGAATAGTTGGCAGGAGGAATCAATGAAGTTATTTCTAAAGAACCTTTATGAAGTAATATTAAACGCGGATTCCATTAATCCAGTAGTAGTTATGAATTTCCACGTCATACGTACCTAATGGGAAATTATTTTTAAAATCACGTTTTGGATTTCAACCGTCTCACAACGTGATATATTTTATACATATATTCTCTTCACATTGCGGAAACTACACGTGATAATGCCAATATCAGATAGAAACTGTTTTTAGAAAAGAAACCCTATCTAATATTAAATCGAGCATGTAATCGGCTATTTTTTATCCAATGCATATGAAAAATAAAACAAAAGATTTTAATCGATTTCTCTGTACGTATTTTCTTGTTTAAGCGAAAATGAGTGGTTTGTATCAAAGATTTATAATGAAAACTTATAGCTCGCTACCTTTATGAAAAGACGCAACTTCTTGTAAATTATATCGAATTTGTGAGTTGCAATGAGTTACAAAATCGAATGAAAAATAGTTCAAATAAATAAAGTTATGATCTCAACATATTTTACAAAAAATTGTGTCATTTCAAATGAGTTATACGCCATGATAATTATATGTAAATTAGCGTTTTGCTTTAAAAAACGCATATACATAGTGTTTTATTTAGTTTTGAGTTGTATTACTCACAATAAAAAATGTGCATGCAAAAGTTTTGCAACGAAACACCAACTCTTAAATCAGCATGAAATAATAATTTGTTGGATTTAAGAGAAACGATGAAACGAATTTCCCGAATAACAAATATCGAATTGTTCTCGTTTAGGATCATCGAAATCGCCGGTGGTCGGGAAATCTATTCGCAAAGCCGAAGCAAAGCGTTAAGGAAATCACGCAACTCCCTGTTGGGCGAGGATGGGGAGAAAAAGGGCCAAAAATCGCCAATGAGGCAGGGCGTTTGGGAGCTGCGCGCTCGGAGCGAAACGAAGAAATCTCAAAACTCTCGGGACTACACCGAGACGGTATTCTCGTCAGAAGTGTGCTCGGTGGCACACGAACAAAATGCGGACAGCGCTGTAGACAAGTCCAGTCCTGTCAGTATGACGTTTCCCGGTGAAGTGGTGGTATTCGACGACATCGGCGAGACCTGGCAAAGCGATGAAAACAAAAGGATCCAAAAGGAGAATTCGTCTCACGCTGCCTCGAAATTGTACAACACCAGCGATACTGATAGCGATAAAGTTACCAAAGTCATAGGCAGCCTGCCCATAGCGGTGTACGAAGGCTCTCCGAGGAGATATGGACAAAGGCATATGGATTCAAATTGCTCGCACCCACAGCTTCCTAGTGCACAAAGTTTATTGGCTTCTCCGAGCGTTTATCCGCCGCGACCGGGCTTTCCTCAAAGAGTGGTCAACACACCTAGTCCTGTAGAAAACGATTCTAACTTAAACGTCGAAAACAGTTCGAGTGTAAGTACCCGATTCATTTTTTTTGTCGACGTGCAATCATCGTTTCCACGCGTTTTAGAAAAAACCCTTATCGCCCAACGCCACCACGTCGACTTTTGACTATTTGTACGAATTCTCGGAAACCAGGAAGGTCCTGGAGGAGTTTTTCAAGTGCCCTCCCACGGACGAGGAGAACAGATTGGAGGTGGAATTTCAAGATCTCGAATACGAACTGAGAAGGCACACCAGCGATTCCGGCAATTCGTACGTCGGTCAAAGGCTGGCTAAAACTTTGCCAGGCGAAAGCGAGTTTTGCGTCCGGATAGACTCTCCTAGAAAATGCATGAACAACACCAATATTCAGGTAACGTAAAAAATCGATCCCGACGTTTCTAATCGACAGTTGAATTTATTTTGCGATTTTAGGATCACGATATTACAGAGCACGAGAACAATTTTTTAGACCTCTCAATAGGTACCGGTTCCAGTGGTGATTTAGGCGAAACTGAAGTAGGCCTTCAAGTAGGGCATAGTAGGAATTTTACTCTATCTCCCGAAACGACAGACTGTGACTCTAATTGCGGTGATTTAGATAGTGAAGCATCCTTGATGCTTATGGAAAACGAAATGGGACCTGCCGGTGGCCTCTTAGGTACGCACATACAGCCACGCATCCCCTTCATTCTATTAATTGCATTCCATTTACAGGATCAAATACAGATTTAGTTATTCCTAGTGATTCATTACGCTTATACTCTAGTATGCCAGTATTAGAAGACGGGCTGTCGTCGGGCCACGCAAGTGATACGGATAATAACAATCCAACGGTGATGCTCATGAAGCGACAAATAACGGAGATCGAGCGCGAAATCAACCAAGGGATCTGCAAGTCCACGTCGACGAAAGTCAACGAGAACGGCATGTCCCCGAAGTCCGAAATACGCAATACGTCTCCGATAGATATCAATGGTTGTGTTAGTAGTTTCGAAGAACCCATGACAATGTCTCAAACCGACTCTCTCGGTAAGTCGAGCTCCGCGAGATAGCGACATTTGCGCGAATTCGAGGTGTTTCAGAGAAAACTCCGCCGCCGCCGGCTCCGGCCCCGCACCGGCTGATGACCGGCGAGAAGGCCAACGACGTGGAGGCCGCTCTAAAAGACATTAGGTTAACGTTGCAGAGAACCAAAACGCTGCCGTTGCAGCGCCACCCGGAGGAGGATTGCGAGGAGACCGCTGCCAGCCCGATTTGGGTACCTAGGTAATTTATTGATGAATAAGGAAATTTGTTTTATTTTATATTTATAGCAGTCATTTCAGGCAACGGGGCCTCTCCACTGCCAGCGGGGACTCTGAGAGGAAAGTTAACAGCGGCGGCGAGGAAGGTAAGCAACAGATAATTTGCTAGATCGCAGTAGGTTTTTGACAGTTATGACAGATTTACAAACAATTTAATTTCAATATAAATGAGAGATCTTGTCAGAAATTTACTAGATCGTAGTAAGTTGTTTCTTTGACAGCAATGACAGATTTACAAACAATTTAATTTCGATGAAAGTGGGAGATCTTTTCAGAAATTTACTAGATCGTAGTAAGTTGTTTCTTTGATAGAAATGACATATTTACAAAAAATTTAATTCGATATAAACGGGGTTAAAAAATTTGCTAGATCGCAGTAGACTGTTTCTTTGGTAGAAATGACAAGATTTACAAGCAATTTGATTTTGATGTAAATGACAGATTCTGTCAGAAACGTCATATCTGTGAATTTTTTTATTAAAAACCTATTATATTATGAAAGTACATTAAATTTAGTAACAAATATTTCTAATTTCCAGAAGAAAATGATACGGATTTAGAAACTGATCGATTGTTAGGACAGCAGAGGACCGACGATCAGGGTTTTTACGACGACAAGGTTAGAACGATTTTATTACGATAAGAAAACAGTTGTTACTAAAAGAACATTTAGTATACTAAAATGAATTGAATTAAAAAAAATGTATGAAATATGGAGCATGTACCCTAACCTTTTATTTGTATTGTCAGGGTTGGAGAAAACCTAAAACTCGGACTATAATGCCTCCGCTAACCCTAGCAAATCCCAAACAAATTTTAAATACCATGGATGAAGGTACCCTCCCTTTAGTCCCCACTGAAAATCAAATGTCCGATCCTTCATCCCCGACAGCGGTATCCGAAAAAAGTCAATCGCCCCAAAGCCAAAAAGGATCGGTATCTTCGAATAAAGTCAAAAAGGTGCGAGACCACGCATGAAATAGATTTTAATAACATTTAGCATAGCTGAAGGCTTTTTGAATTTTGATTAATCTTAACATTCCTTTATCATGTTCTTTTTAATTGGCCCCAAGAAGATCTTTGTAGATTGACTTGTAGTTGACGAAAAGCTGCATGCCGAATGCCCAACTAACATTAATTTATGAACTAGTTTGGGTACTCGAACGATAATCAATTTAATAGTATTTTTGTTTCACATTTTGCGAATTAATACCCAGTCTAGTTGAATAATAGAAAGTATTAAAACTAACATTAATAGAAAGCAATTTTCGAAATAGAAGCTTCTGAATTGTAAATAGGCGTATTTCTCGATTTTATGTATTTGAACAAACCTTTCTTAGTTAAAATATTTATTTTCAGGAAAAAGATAATAAAAAGAAAGCCAGAAACAAAGAAGGTAAGTCTATTTTTTCTCGTTCGTACGGTATAAAATAAAAACTTTATTTAATTTGCGAATCATTTTGGAATAATATGGTAAGTTATTGGAAATGTAAAAGAGAGTGTTTATTTATTCATGTCCACACAATTTGAATGATCATTCCGAATCTATACACTCCCTTAAAAAATCGATTAGAAAAAAAAATTTGTTTATAAACGTATTATAAAATTTAGTGTGATAAATTCGAGCAAATTTTGCATGTTTGTTACTTACATATTTTACGATCTTAGCGGCACTTTTTTAATTTTAATTTACTAAATTCCCGACTCATTTTAAAGAATTTTATTATAAACGTGATTGAATTCAATATTACAGATAATTTTCAAAATTATTATTATAAGTTACAACTCACCATAATTCCACAGTTTGAATGCATATAACTGTTTTTCTTTTATCGGTGTTTTACCTTCGCTGCCAAAAGAAATGAAAATGAGAATCCGCATTGTTCTTTTCAGATGTCATTCAACGTTCAGTGTTGATAGAAGGGGTGTTATTTCGCGCGAGATACCTCGGATCTACTCAGCTAGTTTGTGAGGGGCAACCCACCAAAACCACCAGAATGATGCAAGCAGAGGAAGCGGTCTCTAGAATAAAGGTACAGCATGATTCCTTTGATCATATTGCACTACTCATTATATTTGCATAATTGGTTTCTTCCATTTTATCCAATTCCAGGTTTTCAAGGAAAATCAGTAAATCACTAATCCCACATTTACATCCTTTCCCATCATTACATGAATCCTTATATTTTGGATGGATGTGTAATTATATTGAGATAATCGGTGTAAATTAATACAACTAAACAAAATGTACAAGCGTCAGCGAGTTTGTATAACCAAATACTAATTAATTAATAAAATGCGACTAATCATATTAATTTAAATGTGTATAGTATACATATGAAAGCATGACCTTAGTGTGAGCCATGATTATAATGCATTTATGTGTTACATTTAAACAGATATTGTGCTCCCCGATAAAGTACGAGTAAATTGCGGAGAAGGCATGAGAGCATGTCTAATTAGCACGGAACAAAGTAAACCCTCATTATTTTTGGAATAATTAAATGTTGATTTTTGGATTATTACAGTGTCGTGTACCCCCCTCCTTCACTCTGGAACATTTGTGCCTAAATGGTGCACGCTTGAAATCGGTACCTTTTGCAGAAAGAGTCGAAAGACCGTTTATCTGAAACATTCTCATAGGTTATTCAATGAAATCGTCTACACACTTTCTGCATTTGGATGATCCTTTTTTGCTCTTTGGTTGGTTGCCTGTTTACATGTTTTACCTGGATTTCACTATGTCGCACTCCTTCTCTGATCGTTGCTTTGGATGTTTCTATGAACTTGTATATAGATGGTGCACCCAAGCCATTGCGAATCGTGCTCTGATGGCGCCTCTTTTTCTGTACTAAGTGTTTGAACATAGAGTAGACCGATCGGGTGAATTTGAGCTAAAGGCCGACTTGAAAGCGGTAGTGTGACAAGAGGGTAAACATTGCAGGAGGTATCCAACCAAATGATACAAAGCTACGGGCAATCCTATGCACCGAGCAGCCCTGAGAATTGTAGCGTTGAAGAAGAACTGCAACAAGTCGGGGCGCAAGTTCAGAATTCCTCTCAGCCTCAAATCGCTGGTGAGATTTTAATCTTTGTGTTTATAAAAAAAATATTCGCCCGTGTGTTTTTTAAATTACTGTCGCTGTCCTACGAACATATTTGAAGCCAGTAATTTCTAATAACACCAAAACATAATGTATAGAGGATGTGATATTTATAATAAAAAATAATATCTTAATTTTGGGAGGGTTCTTTCCCGAAGTTATTACATCCTATATGCAGAAAAGTATTAGATCCCCGATGGCAATTTTTTTATAAATACAATGATGGGATTTCCATTGAACAGACAATTTGCTACAATTCAACGAGAATCCACTGGGCATGACTGGCACTGTTTTTCGTCTGCAATTCCTTGGTTCTGTTGAAGTTGATGAGGAGGGGGGTAGAAAGCGAAGGAAACGGCTCAAGAAAAATATGGTCGAAGTCGCTGTTACCAAAATTAAGGTCTGTTTTGTGTTTACATGTTTATCCCCAACGCCCTGTCCTATAGTTTGCTATGCAGGACCGTACTGGTACAGATAGGCCTATTATGAAACACCAAACAATTTAATCATTACATCAGCGGTGTTTTATATAAATTTTTGACTAAAGTTTAGTGTGGTTGAATGGTTGAATTAACTAAACATAATTTCATGTAACACTAGCTATAATCGCGCTATTACTAATATTATACTAACATATTGTTTTTTTGCATCGCCTCATTTCTGGAATCGCAGGCTTTGGTAAGCATTCGGCTACAATCGTATTTCCGAGTGAATATAAACGGGTTGATTTACAGGCTCCTGACGGCGAAAGCCAGCCCAGCACCGAAGTGGATTTGTTCATCTCCACCGAGAAGATCATGGTGCTCAACACGGATTTGAAAGAGATCATGATGGACCACGCGCTGAGGACGATATCCTACATAGCCGACATCGGGGACCTGGTGGTCCTGATGGCCCGGAGGCGGTTCGTGCCCCACGAGATGGAGGACGCTCCGAAGATCAACCGCACGCCGAAGATGATCTGTCACGTGTTCGAGAGCGAAGAGGCCCAATTCATCGCCCAGTCGATCGGGCAGGCCTTCCAGGTGGCTTACATGGAGTTCCTCAAAGCCAACGGCATCGAAGACCACAGCTTCGTCAAGGAGATGGACTACCAGGAGGTGCTCAACTCGCAGGAGATATTCGGCGACGAGCTGCAGATGTTCGCTAAGAAGGAAATGCAGAAAGAGGTACTCGTTCGGTTACTTTGGACTTTCCATTTAAAAATTTGTACGTTCGCAGGTCGTGGTGCCGAAAGCTAAAGGGGAAATCTTGGGAGTAGTCATCGTGGAGTCCGGTTGGGGCTCGATGCTGCCCACCGTCGTGATAGCTAACCTGGCGCCGGCCGGCGCGGCTGCCAGATGCGGCCAGTTGAACATCGGCGATCAAATAATAGCCATCAACGGGGTGAGCTTGGTTGGACTTCCGCTATCGACTTGCCAAACTTACATCAAGAACTCCAAGAATCAAACGGTCGTCAAGTTGACTGTGGTACCTTGCGCTCCGGTTGTTGAAGTGAAGATCAAGCGGCCCGATACGAAATATCAGCTCGGATTCAGCGTGCAGAATGGAGTGGTTAGTTTTGCTGGCGATCGAATAATATGTTGTATAATAAAGAGTTTGTTTTTTGTAGATTTGCAGCTTGCTTAGAGGTGGTATAGCAGAGAGAGGAGGCGTAAGAGTCGGGCATAGGATTATTGAGATAAATAACCAAAGTGTTGTCGCTGTACCTCACGAGAAAATAGTAAATTTGCTGGCAACTTCAGTAGGCGAGGTGAACGAGTTGTTAGATGTTTGCGTTTTAAAATATTCAAGTGTATTTTTTTGCAGATTCTGATGAAAACAATGCCGACTTCTATGTTCCGTTTGCTTACTGGTCAAGAGAATCCTGTGTACATCTAAATTGATATAAAACGAGGTTCGAAAGTGCCTACTTGTAGTTGATATTGAACTGTCCCTGGGAATTGTTTTATTTAGATCGTGCTTGAGTCGCAGATCAATATATTTTTTATTGTTAGAATAAGTTCAACAGACTGAAGACAATACGAGCAAAGAACTGCGCTCTGCACAAAAATCCTTTGCGCTGAGCTTTCTTGATAGACCATATCCCAGCTTTGTCGCGTATTCGTATTTATTTCATCATTTTAGCTAATACAAAAAAAAAATGCTGTCGACTTTCATATGTGCACTTTCAGAAACTGTTTTGCTCAAAAAAGAGTTGTGAAATAAAATAATCGTTTGTCCAATTTATTACTGTTGAATTTTTGTGAAAAGAAATACCAATTTCGTAGCTCATGGAAACTTGACTGCTTGTTCTGCTACAAACTAAACGTTAATTGGCTTTGTTGAAAGTTTGCCTATGAAAGTTTAGAGGAAATTTTAATATACATCAGTTTTTTAACTAAAATGACTGCAATTATTACATCTAATAATTTGTTATTGTGAATGTGAAAGGCATACCAAAGACTGTTGGTTGGCTTTAAAGAATATTTCGTCGCATCATCACAAAGTTTCATTTAGCTAAGTAAGTTATTTATTTTGGCAGATGTTACATTATCCTTATGTATTCTCGAAAATTCACTCAATAAAAACCAACATTGTACGTCGAGTAAACGTTAATAATTCCGTTAAAATTTCGATTGTACCAGTTGACGTGGTAATATTTAAGTTACCTTTGCTAACGCAGCTTTACCTCACATTTAATCCACTTTTCCTTCGAATTGAACGAAACGATATAAATACATCTACTCACTTATATATCTAACATAAAACCCACTGTCAGCTGGTATATCGTTTAAAAAAAGACCTTACTACTATCAAAATTATCGGTAATGTTACAGTGTTTTCTCTTTTAGTAAATTCCACTATATATCCCGACATCACCAGTTATAAAAAAATTAGTTACGAATTATTGTAATTAACAGTATCACAGGTGCGCGTTTAATTCATGATCGTATCAGCATTAGATATTGGCAGTGTTACTGACGGTTTGCAATTTGGAAGTGGTTTGATTCAATATTGACGAGGCAGTTGTAAATTAGATTATGTTTCTCGAAATAGAATTTGTACAATGTGGACGTCGGTACATCAATTTTGTGTATAGTCGAAACTATTCATAATATCTTTACGTCCATAGAATAACTGCATGTTCAATGGTATAACAGAGGATTCTTTAAGAAATATTCCATTTATCCAACCTTCTATCGTGCTGGCTCAAGTAAATATGATAATATCTAGTCAGCATTACAATCTTCATTCCCCATTTTGTGTTTTATGATAATTTTGTTTTTGTTGTAGAATTTTTATTATTCGAAAGTCTCGGTGATATTTCCATTTACTCTAGAACTCCCGTAATAGGTAAATAAAGTTGTATATAAAAATATAATTTAACTGTTATCATAATGGTAATTCTATCAATCCTGTTCAATTTAGATTAAAAAAAACTTGATTACATACAGCGGAGTTTTCAGAAAATTTCACTTATGAAATTTATAAAAAATATGAGAGTAAGAAAGCAATGTTTTCTGAATACTTGCTGTGTACATTAGATCTCTCACTTGAGTCTATTGTGTGCTTTCTTCCTTCTAGTTTGTTTTCTCTACTTTTCGTTTAATTTATCTTGGGCTAAATTTTTGAGCATTTTCTGTAAATTTTAACTGTATGTAATAGGTGTAAATGAATGTGAACTCCTTTCTAGATGTTTCCTAATAAAAAGTGATCTTTACTACAAAATTCAGATTCGTATTAGATGAAAATAAATAGTAAATAGTATTTTTATATTTCCCTGAAAAGATTATAGATCCTTAAGACACTTGTAAGTGGAAAATGACACGATGACGACTTTTTCTCCTTCACTATCTCTCCATACTACCGAAAACTTTGCTGAAGAGAGCGTTCTAATGGTGCCTATAAATGATACGAATTGTTATTTAATCTGTACAGTATCGTTTTGTTTCGAAACACATGGAATTAATATTTTCTTAAAAATCGAGATTAAATAATAAATTCAATAAGAGCGTCACTGGAAGTAGTTGCTCTTGAAATTCCTTTATATAGCTGTCCAACTACTAAAGTATTTTGTATTATGGAGTCGTGTATGTGTATTAAATGTGAATAGTTTTATTTCAATGTACAATCACATAGTTGTAATACTCTAAAAAATTTGTTTTATAAATTAAAATTTTATTAAGTACCTACATTTTGTGAATAAAAGTCACAATTCATTTTTTTTATGTATTAAAAACGAATTATCGAAACCTATATTTTTCATTTCGTATACCTGTTTAAATAATCTAACCATATCAAAGCCTATGAACAGTTCCAGTAATCAATATTTATTTTAATTATATATATTTAGCATTTTTTCGTCTGTATATTGAAAAATTCATGTGTAATATTTACAAAATACAGTATATCAAATTTGTATTTTCGTTTTACTTTGGAAAGGAATTCCTCATCGAACATTCCTTTTTCAGGTTTTTAGAAATTCAATTGCAAGTTTCCAGAGTTTCATTAATTATTTATTAACCACCTACCAAGGTCGTTTTTTTTTTCAAAATAACTTCCTAATCCATTTCATAAATTTTAATCAATTCAAATCAGAGATAAGATAGGTCGACAAACGAAACAATAACTCGATTGGAATAATAACCAATGTAAAATATAAGTACAAAGAATGTCAAATGAATGGAATGCGTGAACAGATTCTCAAAATAAGCAGACGTACTAAAAAGGATGGAAATCGAATAGCATAACAAATTATAAAAATATATTGATTTCTCATTAAGTTATTTATGAGAGAAGAAATGAAAATTTCTTTACAATCGCATCGATTGAATTGTGGGATTGTTAGTATCTAATTAATTGGCATTTACACAAATTAAGGGAATTATATGTACTTCTATTCTGAATAAAATGAAAATATGAAGTATAAAATTTATTTATAAAAATGTTTTACAAAATAAGAATACATTTTGGCTTTTTTGGCACGCCTATTTAAGTGGTAACTCATTTCGTGCACTTGACGATATTTTTAACTGAATGCCAATTAATGAATATTTTCTTGTAAGGCTGTATATTTTTATAAAATGTAATGTCTAAATAATGAGAGAAGAATTAACAATTTTAGTGTAAAGAATTTATTCGTAAAAAGCCTTACATACCTTTATTTACAACAAACTACAAATCCATCTTTCAAGTGTAACTATGCACAGAATGATGCTAAGTTGTACACAGTTGAAGCTTAGAAAATTATCCCTTATCACTTAACTCAATTATACGTAAATTTTTCTTATTATTTGAAATCGACAAAATAAGAGATCAGTGTATAAAATGAGAAAGCGTAAAGGACACTTTGAACATAAAATTATAACAGAAAAAATATACACCATAAATAACAGTATTTTGTTAAGAACCTTCAAAAATTAAAAGAACTTATATAAATACTAATTAAAGAACGTTCTTTTCATCAGCATAAGTAAAGAAAACTAAAGTAAGAAACATAAAAATTCCACTTTGACTGTTGATAATTTAATTAAAACTTATAATATACTAAGAATAAAGTAGAATGCTTTATGTTTTTTACAATGCCTTCGTGGAGCACATTTTAATTGTCCATTGCATATCTCCGTGTCCATTCCTTCGCATTTCGAATCGCTTCTGATTCATTTACTTTCCATAATTCAGCTACATCATTAGCCAGAGGATCATCTGGATTCGGAGCACTAAGTAAGGCTTGAATAGACAATAAGACTGTACGGATTTGCAAAGCGGGACTCCACTTGTCCTTTAGAATATCAAGGCATATTCTACCTAATCGATCGATGTTAGGATGATATATTTTCGTTATAAATCTTACTTTAGGTGCAGACATTGGATAGTCTTCTGGGAGGAACAACTCTAATTTAAACAGGCCCCCTTCGAACGGCGAATCCTCTGGGCCCGTCACAATTACGTGAAAATATCGAGCATTACTATCATCTGGTACGGCACTTATTCCCGGCACGGGTTCTTGCATTAAACGTTGGGTTTCTTTTATAATTCTGCGTGGAAGGGATGCCATTTTTCCTTATCAGTGTGGGTTATTTTTATCTAATATTTGGTATAAATAAATCACTCCACTAGAACATAAGAAGTTGTCTGGATGAATAGTCACTTTTTAAATTATTTTCAGTCTCTCATTCTTTCTCTATGAACCTCAATTTTTTTACTAATAATAGCGGTAGATAACGAATTCCAACATATCCACCGACGTTTTCATTCTGCGGTTGCAGTTTTGACTCGAGTGAGCATGAACTACTTCAGGGCGCCAAATTCAAAAAACTACGACACTTTTACCACACTCTACCTTTAATTATCACCTTAATTACT
The DNA here is from genome assembly GCA_918026865.1 of Phyllotreta striolata. Lineage (NCBI taxonomy): Eukaryota > Metazoa > Arthropoda > Insecta > Coleoptera > Chrysomelidae > Phyllotreta > Phyllotreta striolata. Next base: position 4,217,571 of record OU900103.1, on the reverse strand, counting down.
ACTTATAATTTAAGCAACGCTTAATATTATTAAAAAACACCTTACGAACTATCTAAAAATGCATAATAAACTTACAAAATGTAAGTATATTATTAATTTTCAACACATTTTCAGGCTCTTTCGCACGAAAAATTTCAAATTTGCCTCTTCCACTATTCGGTTACATAACTGTTTTCTGACATTTGACTCGTCTCGTCAACAAGATTTCTGTTTTATGCCAACAATGTCAATGCCAATTGTCACTACTGTCATGCCGGTTCAAAAGTGTTCTGTGTCCAAATTGTAGGTGGAGGTGGAAATTGGGTGATTTTATTTTAGTTGATTATGATTATGAAATGATTTAAAACCAATTATTCCATTATTTTTGTTGTTTTGATCCGCTTATTTTTGATGTTGAAATCCTCCCTTATCCATTCAAAATGATGCATCTCAATGCAGATATATCGAGTGCTCTGCAGCTCCTGGAAGATATTAAACAAACAGTGGATAACATAGGCGATCCAAAACTGCAACTAAACACGAGCCAAGACCTAAATTTGCTCATAAGCGTTCTGGAGAACCCGGTGTTCCGCAGTATAGTCACAGTTCAGGATTCCGTCAGCGAATTAAACCAGCAATTGAGCCAGCATCCATCCATTTTGCCTGTTGATTTCGATATAACAGCGGCCGGAGAGCTAGTCCTGAACGTTCCACCAGCTGGGGAATTGTACGATCCGGATTACACGGACGATTATCCTCCTAGTAGGGATTTCGACGAGCAAAGAGTGCCTTCAGCACCTATATCTCCCAGTTCACCGCAAGTGCCAATTTTAAGTAATGCGGAGAATCAGTTATTGTTAGTTAACAGCCCGAATCTCAACAGCAGGCTGTGCGCTTCAGAGGTAAATAATTAGTTTAATAAAATGTTATATAAAGTTAATATTTTTCTTGTAGTCGCTTAGAGTCCTGCAGAATAATTCTGGTTTTCCTTCGAATGACGACGATATTATTCACCGTTCTCCTTCCGTTGGAAGCAATAATTCAAAAACCGAGCCCGATAATTTAATAAACAGCGAATGGTCGCAAGTGGAAAGTATCGATTTGATTAATGACGGTACTGGTTTAGGATTTGGAATATTAGGCATGAGGAATATGGGAGTTGTTGTTAAAACCATCCTGCCTGGCGGAGTTGCGGATAGAGATGGAAGGTTGCAGAGTGGCGATCATATACTACAGGTCAGTTCCATCAAGTTAAATTCACAAAATATTTAATAATTTTACTTTTGTTAATGCGTAGATTGGTGATGTGAATCTTCAAGAAATGAATTCTGAACAAGTTGCGTCTGTATTGAGGCAGTCTGGTACACGTGTAAGGCTAATAGTGGCTAGACCAGTAGATATTTCATCAACTGAATACAAGTATTTGGGAAGTTCAGCTCCGTTGGTTCCGACTCGATTGCTGCACGATTGCAACGAGTTAGACAAATACCTTGTACAACACAAGTACGCTCCGGTCTTTCAAAAAAATATTGACATGGAATTGTTTCAAAGTGATCTATCTATGCCTTATGGAATATCAGGGCTTTCTCGAGTCCCTGCTTCTCCTTCGTTACCATTGTTAAACCTTGATATGGTTGTTAAAATGCCTGAAATGGAAAAGTTTGTTGTTGAACTGAAAAAGGATATAAATGGCTTAGGTATAACTATTGCTGGATACGTTTGTGAGAAAGAAGAGCTTTCCGGTATATTTGTTAAGAGCGTCAGCAAAGGTAGTGCAGCTGATTTGAGTGGTAAAATTAAAGTAAACGATAGAATAGTAGAAGTTGATGGTCAATCATTGCAAGGCTACACAAATTTGCAAGCCGTCGAAGTGCTAAGAAACTCCGGGAATACTGTCAAGTTGTGTTTAGAGAGATACCTGCATGGGCCGAAATACGAACAACTTCAACAAGCTATCGCAGCAAGTGAAATAAAACCTGCATCACCACCAGATGTGCCACGGTAATAGAGAAGCTGTTTGTAGCCCTTACTTAGTTGCATTTTCAATACACACACCTTTCCCCTTCTCTGTACTAACTATTAACCCTAAACTCTAATTTATACTAATAACAATAACGCGGTGTCTGGCTAAAAATCAACCTCTATTTTGTTTGCAAATAAAGCATGTTTTATATAAATTTCAGATTCCTCAAGGAAGAAGGAATGCTAAATCTAAACGGCGGTAGCAGTAGCAATCATGATTCTGGACAGATGCACAAAGAACTGTACAACAATGTTCTGAATAAAACAGAAATCATTGCTCCGATAAACGAAGAAGCTCTCAAAAAGAAATGGCAAAAAGTAATGGGCCCAGACACCGAAATAATCGTAGCACAGCTGACCAAATTCGGCGAAAATAGCGGCTTAGGCATTAGCTTAGAGGGCACCGTCGATGTCGAAGACGGGCAAGAAGTCAGGCCGCACCACTACATCCGTTCCATCCTCCCCGAGGGCCCCGTAGGCCGGAACGGCACGCTCAAATCAGGAGACGAGCTCTTGGAGGTCAACAATCACAAATTGTTGGGCATGAACCACCACGAGGTGGTCAGCATCCTGAAGGAGCTGCCCATTAACGTTTGCATGGTGTGCGGCCGGAATCCCTTCAACCTGCTGGCGCAGCGCGACGATTCCGTCACCGAGCGCAGCGCTCTGAATCGCAGCTTGCAAAACCTGCTGCCTGTTTCCGATAGGCTCGTCAAGGCCAAATCGGACGGATCGTTAGCGAGCAGCATCTCGATCTTGGGATCGACCGATCAATCGTTCACGAAAATGAAATCGCGCTCACTCGAACCCCTCACCGGACTCGCCATGTGGAGTTCGGAACCGCAAATCATTGAGTTAGTTAAAGGCGAACGCGGCTTGGGTTTCTCCATTTTGGATTACCAGGATCCCATCGATCCGAACGATACTGTTATTGTAATAAGAAGTTTAGTGCCGGGCGGCGTAGCTCAATTAGATGGTAGGCTTATTCCAGGCGATAGGCTCTTATTTGTCAATGATACATTGTTAGAAAATGCTTCCTTAGATCAAGCCGTGCAGGCTCTCAAAGGTGCTCCTAAAGGAATTGTTAGAATAGGTGTAGCTAAGCCATTGCCAATTCCAGATACTATAGGCCATAATTCTCTAGTTGATATCGATTCGAATAGATATGTAACCGCTAATTCTATATTAAATTAGCATTGGAATCGTCTTCAGGCGTTGTAATTCCATTTTGCATTGAAATTTAATTAGCAACTCAAATTTATTCAACACATTATAACGTCACGCAATGATTTCAATGTATTATATTACGAATCTCACACTTATATGTATTAATAATTTAAAAATAACTATTACTAAAGATTGTTCTGAAAATATCCAATAGGTCAATTATAGCAATTATATTTTACTATTGTTTCCAATATTATAAAACTTATACATTGGAACAGTCTTTCGTAATTCTCTGTATTAGAGGCAATGACTTGAAAATAACTCGGAGTATTAGACGAAATTCTTTTTACATTCCATTTCAGTATTTTATTGAATAAAACGTTGCGGTACGTGTAAAGGGTCAAAGCGCACAATCGATGTTGATTTTTTAAAAATATTTTTCGGCATTCACTTTTGCCTACACGAATAGCAATAAGTTTAACGTTCAATTGCAAATATTTCACACACTGTGTAAAGGTGGCGGGAATACCGTTGTTGAAATTCAGATCTAAAAGTTTCAACGAACCGAGGCTTAACTGCTATAAAAGAAATTTGTTAAGGGAGTTTTAGATCTGATTTTTGTTATTATTCACATTAACATATCTGTATTATTAATAATTAAGTCACTTAGGTGATTAGTTCGACGTTTTTTTAACGGCGTTTAATTTTATTGAACTTTACTACTACCTATATACAATTATACAATTTTCGCGACAGAATAATACATTAAAAAATGAGGCGTTTTTACTAAACGAGGGTGTTTAAATTAGGCGTGTATTTTGAAGATTTTTCGCCCATTTTCAGAACCTTAATCTACCAACCCATTAGTACTCGCGGCTAATTTGCTGGAAATATCAGAGGAATGGTTGCAAAAGAATCTAATTATCAGTTCTCGTGCCAAGCTGGTTATCTCTCTATTACGAATTTAATCCCAGAACAAATCCAAAGTAACGACCTAATTTAATACTTTTTGTGCTCGTTGGGAAAGCGCCTTTCGACAAACTTAAGCAACCAGAAATTTGTTACATACTCGAATTATCACACAGCTTCGTTGAAAAATCGCAATAGTTTTGTATGAAAGTTAGTTATCTAGATATTAAGGCCTAACAAAAATATACTAGCCATGATATATATTAAAGTTTGTAAATATTGTTAAGAATATATCCAGCATGAATTATATAATATATTAAACTGTAGGTGTCATAAATTTATATATTTTACATACACGTAATTAGTATAGTGTTTCAAAGAAATGTGCCAATATTCCGGTGATGTTGCCACGAGTTTTTGTTAACACGTTTATATTATACAAGAGGTGTTCTTGAAGCATATTATATTGTAATAGTAATAACGTTGCAGATCCACACACTTTCCATTACAAAGGCAATAATTTTTTTCGGCTCACAAGATGGTTCCTCGAATATCATTTTTGCACTGATTAGACTTAGAAACTGCAATAATTTAATTGAATTACCTACATCACGGGCATCTCGTTAATATTTTAAAAATGATTGCGTGATCTATATCATTGACGCATGACTAGAGCTTAGTCCTCGATTAACGTCGATTTGTATTGTCAAATTGAGAATTAAGCTTCACTAATAGGGAGTTATATACCTTTGGTTATTGGGTTAGGTTCCTGTACAAATATATACACAGCATAGCAAATTATCCATACATATGATAATGTAGATACTTGTTTAACCATTGGTTAAGATTAGTAGATCAATGTTACTGCATGTATTTAACATATTTAAAGCGTTGTTTGTGACTTCAACAACAGGTAAACTATTTCAGTTCAAACTTATTAGTTAACTTCCATGAATACTCTTGACAATAAATTTATTTGGAACTGAAAGCCGTCTTTTAACTGATCCGAATTCCCTCAGAACCTCGTCGAGAAAACCAACGGCGCGTGACTCAGCAAATAAAGGGAATTTATATAGATACGGCGACGTATGTCGCAATAGGGGGTTGAAAGAGTAACCAGGGCAGAGTTTAATGGCAGTAAATCTGTGTAGTTTTGGTGCAATTGCAGCGGCAGACGACAAGAGCAGAGCAACGCATTGCCGCAATCGTTAGGAAAATCGTAGTTTCCGAGCCCAATGGCGTCGAACCGAAGGGGATGATGGTTAGTGGTTAGTCCGATTGAGCTGTTAAAACGAGGGCATTTCATTAACTGTGTGTGTTAGGGGGGAAATAGATACTTTTTTTCAGTGTTCAGGAATAGTATGGAGACAAGAATATGTAGAAAATGAAGGGTAAAACAGTTTAAAAGTCGAAATAAAGGAACAGTACGTAGGTTAAGCGAATTATTAGACACGATATTTATGTGCAACCAATAGGGACACCGGCTATATTTAGCCCACACTCGATAAACTATCTGCATAGCCCCTAGAAGCCTTATTAGGTTGTAGTAACAAGAGTGTCGGTGTATCGAATAAATGCAAAATAATGGCGTAATAAAAAATAAACCCCGTCGGTGAAATGGCGACGATACGACAGTGGTAGACGGCGTCGAAAATTCGTGTGGCGCGGCGTCGTCGCAGTGGGTTCGACGTCGCGTCGGACCAGAAGGAGGAAATAGAAAAGCACATGCCTTCTGCCTTCAACCAACGAAAGCCAACGGCAGCCAACATGTATTTGCGACGGCCTAAAGAGCATTCCGTCGGCTGTGTCGCCTCTGTCCGATATCTAAATATAAGCGCCGCGGCGACTCGACGGACGTGGACGTCCCGCATTTATTAATAGCAAGTCGAACGTGAATCTCGGAGTTTTGGAGTTCGGTGTTTCTCTTTCCTTAGGCCAACGACGATTACAGTCATTCGAGTCTCGGAAAATTCGGCATCGAAAATAAGGAAACTCTCTCTCATTCGTACGTCGGATGCGATCATTGTGATAGTCGTTGTCCCGAGCGAAAGAGAATCCGCTGTTGTGAGACGATTTTATCGAGTTTCGGGTGGTTTGTTTAACGCGTGTGTGGACTGCAATCGGGTAAACAATTGAGCCTCTAATGATGGGAAAAGTCTCGCATTCGGCCGCTATTCGGTGACGGTGACGTAATTGTGAGGAATGTTCATCCCTGACACGCTGCGCAGCTGCATGGTGGAACCCGATGTATCCTCATATCTGCAGACGCCGTCCTCGGGACAGGTGCCTACCCGCTGCTATCCTTCCCTCTCCCCCACGCCGCAATCCGCGATGCGTGATATGTAATTAACCTGATTAACATGAGTGTTATTATGTTCTGTATTCACTGTTATATTTCACTGTTCAGTTTTCTGGCTCAGTCAGTTCTCATCACCACTGCATGCTCGATCTTGCACAAACTGGATTCATTTTTTTTTCTTTTCCTTATTAAATCTAACAAACCGATTAATCGACACGTTTTAAGCGACAACAAAATTATATATATGTATCACCACGAATTGTCTGAATGTTATGGAAAAATAAGATCCATTTTTAGATATGACTTTTCTATTGCTAAAATAAACTTTTTCCAAATGATCGTAATTAGAAGACGTGACAAAATAACACTGACATTTTCGACATAAGAATCTAAAAAAGCGCTACTTTAGCGCCACATATATCGCTTTTTAACAGTATAATCAATTATTTTTTTATGAATTCAGTTGTGGCGATGATATATCTGCAGTTTGTTGATCGGATTGACTGCGGCTTTCGATGTTGAAATGCTATATTTTGATGTATTAACTGATTGTTGTTTCTGTTGAATGGATTGTTTGTTGATGTCTTTTTGTCTCCTTTAAATGCACCGACTTATTTGTCATTAATATTTTTGCAGTATCTGTTGCGTGCTCTCTGCCCATTCTCTTTTCTCTGTCTCTAATACTATTTATAAATCGTTGATTCACCGATCAAAACGAAAAATCTGTATCCTTTTTAGAAATACGTTCGACCGACCACGGGTCAAATTCATAGATTTTTCTTTCGTTTAATGCTAAACGAGTTAAAGCACCAATACCTCTAAGAATTTGACCTAATAAAAGGATGATATACTTGTAATAGAAAATATTTACCTACCAACTAAAATATCATACATTCTAGAAAAAATCCACCTTCATTTTTTCCTTATCATTACTGCATAATTATAAAAATTGATATGGTAATTGTGCAAGTATATCAGCTTTTTTCAGATAATTTAAAATAAGCTCGACCGAAGCAACGGAAAATCGGGAAATCTTGTTTGCTTTTGTCGAGCTTAACAGTTTTTTGTCTAAACAAATGTCTTAAAGCATAATAAATTTTTCATCTGAAAAGAATCGAACGGTAAATCTTTCTTGCGTATACAAAGAAAGGAATCAAAGTTTTGAATTAACAAAAAGTATGAATTATTTACGAATTTAAAGAAATTTATAATTAGACGAACTCACCACAAAACATTTCCACGTAATTCACTTAAAACTTACATATCTATCGGTTCCTTATTTCTCTAATAAATAATACACTTGTACACTACACCAATTTTCGTTAAAATCATATAGAAATGATTGATAAGTGTGTTTTTTGGCATGAAAAATATGAAGCATGTTGAATTTGATGTTAATAAAAAAAGCAATTCTAATTATATGTCGGCATGATGTACTTATAACAAAATTAAATGGTTTCTTAAGGCATGTACAAGGATAACCAAATTACATACACAATATAAAAAAAAAACCGCAAAAAAAATTATTATGCATTGAAGTCATTTGTTTGATTGTTCCTAGTTATCTAAATGTCGGTAGTTACACCAAAGAAAAACCTCCAACAACCGAGCAATAATATCTTTGAATGTCCGTCTGTCTTTGCAGGACGAATTCCATCCTTTCATCGAGGCACTCCTGCCCTTCGTCAAATCCTTCTCCTATACATGGTTCAACCTGCAAGCTGCCAAGAGGAAATACTACAAAAAGCACGAGAAGCGGATGTCCTTGGAGGAGGAGAGGCAGTGCAAAGAGGCTCTGCAGAACGAGAAGGCGGAGGTCAAGCAGAAATGGGCGTCCCGCCTGTTGGGCAAGCTGCGCAAGGACATCACCCAGGAATGTCGCGAGGACTTCGTGCTGAGCATAACGGGCAAAAGGTCCGCCGTTTGCGTCCTGTCCAATCCCGATCAGAAGGGCAAAATGCGCCGAATAGACTGCCTCCGTCAGGCCGACAAAGTCTGGCGACTCGATCTCGTTATGGTGATATTATTCAAAGCAATTCCTTTAGAAAGTACCGATGGTGAGAGGTTGGAGAAGAATCCGGAATGCCAACAGCCCGGCCTTTGTGTTAACCCATATCATATTAATGTTTCAGTTAGAGAATTGGATCTCTATCTAGCTAATTTCATTAATAGTCATGGTAAGTTCATTCTCTTTTTTTTTATTCGATATGCATCGCGTTGAATCATTAACAGATATTAATCAGATTAATTTTTTATGTCACTGATTAAAATAAATAACTACCTAGTTGTTAAAATTAGGCTATTTGATTTTGGGGTATTTAATGATGAAAAGAATACATTGAATTTCCGTAACGATTCGAAGAAAACTGCTTGCATTAGGATATATTTGAGATTTAAAGGATTTTCATTTCGACGTATTTCTATTATTTGAATGAAGTATATAAATAACAGTTTACGATCGCGTTACCAAATCTGTGCCATGCGTAGAACGGGTTTGGTTATTAACTAAAACTAAAAATAGCTTATAGGGATCGCGCTTTCCCGACGGAAAATTACAGCTTTATCATTTACCGAGCAAAAAAAATAAAAATAAAACCGACTTTTTTTTAAATCGATAATGATAATGAAATATCATTTTAGTGGTAATAATTAATACACTAAATATTCACCCTCCTTAACGAATTAACCGATAACTATTAACTAGTCTTCAACTAAATGGAATATTTATTATGTAATTTAATGTATTTTATTATCATTTGTTGCAGAAATACTCAGCGGAGTGTGTTACAATAACAATCATCACAATAATAACAATAAAAAAGAGGACGATAGAAAAAATAAGGGTGAGATTTACGGTGAACATTACAAATTTAAATTTTACGATATTTTTATTACAGGATACACGCACAATCCTTATAACGGCGTAGTTTGTAATGATATCATTTTAGCAACTGGGGTTTTTTCATCGAAAGAGTTATGGAAATTGTCAAAATGTAATGCAAATAGGTAGTTCTCAATTTTGAATCTGATAATGGACTTTGTTTTGTAGCGTCAATTCTGCAAGAGTTGTCCGAGAACCACCCGAACATGAACAGCGTTAAGTTGGAACATCCGCCGTTTTACTGCAACAGCTACCAAGAGTCCGGCCCCGTCGTTGTCGATAGATCATCATCGGTCGATTCGATGGTTGTTTCGGCAACATACTGTAAGTAAACGTCGAACAAGTCGATAAAGCAATCGAACGTTTTAATGCCATTTCCAGCGATGCCGCAGAATACGACACTAGTATCGTCCAGTTCCCAAGCCAGCCCGGGCACGTTGTACTACCAGCACAGCCCGGAATCCCACCCTCACCAAAACCAAGTGAAATACCCGGAAAACGGCCACGACACCCTCTCCGATTTCGTCACGTTCGTTTGCCAAGAAAACGACAACAACCAAAACGCCCAGGTATTTTATAAACACGAAACGCCCCGCCGCGCAGCGACCCACACCGCTCGCTCTGTTGCAGATCCAGTCGAACCTCCCGCGCAGCCCCAAGCCGCAGTACTTCCCGTCGGCGATGCTGCCGCCGCCGCCGCTGCCGCCGATGGCCCGGCCGGTCGCCATCATCCGGTCCACCTGCGACGTCAACATGAGCGGCACCAACTCGCCACCGGCGAGCATAACGCCGCCGTGCAGCGAGGCGTCGCCCGCTGACGAGGTACCGGACATTAACCCCTCACCGCCTAGCCCTGGAAGCCACGACATGCGGAAATCACCGTCGCAAAGAAACTCAGTCCCGACCAGTAGTCCGTATTCTCCTAGTCGGGAGTATTCTTTCAATCATTTCCACGGGCAGCCGGGACATGTTGGTATTAAATATTGTTGTCCTAAGGAAGATTACTTCTTTAATTTTTTTGTTTTTTTTTATTCGGGGAGAAATCCACGAGAGAGTCTTTTAAATTACACCCCTGCGTCGCGATGCGAGACGGTGAGTCCTATATTATTGCGAAACCGACGACGCGAGACTTCTCCCGTTTTCCAGACGGGGGAAAATCGATACGCACCAGCACGCCAGTCGCGTCGGATGATATTCCAGACAATATTCCAGATCGAGCGTTCGAAACGCCGCATTAATTTTCAGTCATAAATATTTTTTCACTCGTAGCTTCAACAATCGTGCATTTGCATTTATTTTTTTCTCTTCATAACAGTTTTATAAGTCGTTAATGACGTATGAAATATTGGTAGCAGGTCCGTCTTAAATTCAATTCCAGATTTAATTTAGGATTATCGAAAAAAAGTGCAATTTCTGGATTCGCCTATTGACTCCAATGCACATGCGATTTGGAAGATTTATCGATTTTAGTAGTCTTCCTTTGGACCATACAATGTTTGCTAAGCAACCACAACAAACTCTAAACCGCGATTTCTTCCAGCTATTCAGCTATCCGAGTATGGCAGGGATGTCTGGTGTCATCAGCCCCACCAACCTCAGTATGTACTCTCCAGGTGTGAGTACGACGAGAGGTAAGCCCAAACCGCCGTTATCCAAAACTTATTATCTAATCGGCGTTCGTGGTGCTTAGGTACACCCCGCTCTAGCAGCATAACCAGGTGGAACAACCCGCTGTTCACGCTGGACCAGGAGGACTTCAGCATGATAACGCACACGTCGAACGCGGAGCCGAGCGCCATTATCCTGATGGACGAGGCCTCGCCGACGGCGGCGCCGGCCCCGGACCCAGCGGGACAGTGTTGTAACAGTGCAAACATGATCTGTGACGCGGACCGGTTTTTCCAGGCCGGTGACGGCCTGGAGGGCGCCGAGTCGAGGGAGCCGGATCGGGGCCTGATAGCGCCGAAGTCGCCGTAGCGCGGGAGAGACGATGGCGGTGCGCCTTATCGACGTCGAGTCGCTTGTCGCGCGATCAGTAGGTGCTCAACTGAATTATATTTTTAAGTTGTAAACGTAGAATTGGGTGCCAAGACAGGCTGTGCAAATTTGTTCTGGGATCGACTAAATCGAATGCGGCACACGTTCGATTTGATGGATCGCCATTAGGACATATTTAAGAGAATCGTTGCGGTACTGCGAGTATTGCGACGATTGATATTTTTTTTTGGTAGTTCACCAACGATTTCGACCGTCGTTCTCGTTCTTGAACTTGATAAAAAAATTGAACATATGATGTTTTGATATAATCGAACAAAATTTATATAAAAAAAAAGATTGAAGAACCAAATTGATATATTTTTAGTGGTTTAGGTATATAGAAAAGATGAAAAACACGTTTGACACAAACTAAAAATATAGCACGGCTTGTTTAATTTCGTTCCTTGAACCGGATCGAATGTCCAGCAGTGCTTGTCTTCCACATACGAGCTTATTGCGTAAGCAAGCAGTGAGCTGGATCTGTGCCTTAGTATTACAATAATACTGATAATAGAATAATCTTAGATTGATTAGATATTCGATGATCGAGCTTTTTTGCTCACCGGTGCATTCACCACTTTACCGTGTAGTGAGTCACTCCGAGACTTTGGCTTCACAGAAATGTGATATTATGAAGTGTATTCGTAATTACTATGTAATAAATCTCAATAAACTTCATGCTTGAATACTAGAAACGCAATACGAAATCTCTTTAACAACTGTTGCATGAGTTTTTGTCGAAAATGTATTAAAATGCTGGTTGTTTCGCGATATAACCGCCATTCAAAGCCTAGAGAATTTTGAATGCAAGTTATACGTTCTACCGGTAACTTCAAAATTTAATAAAAGCAACGATGCCTTAACTGTAAATACATTTTTAAGCGATTTTGATATTGATTGTTGAAAGTTTTTAATTCTTTGATGATGAAACGAATAATAAAAAAGTTGTTAAAGACATTACATATACTAAAAAGACACATATATATTCAAGGTATCCGTGAACAATTTGCTTCATAGATAAATAGATGTACTTACAATAACAAATGAGTTTTTGTCACATTCAATAGTTTGGAAAAAGCCGGAAAAAATATTATTTTCGCGGAAACCCTGAATGTACTTTTATACCAGATTATTTTACCAGTTACATAATGTCAACGAACACATTTTTAGCAGGTTTTTTTATTTAATTTAAAGAGATATTGAAAGCAAATACAGGTCAATTTCAATTTCTTTCATAAATCACAAATAACAACGGCTAAAAATGTGTTTCTCCAGCACATCGAATAATCTGTTATAATATTTAAAACAAGAGTGAAAAATAAAGCGATAATATTGAAAGTGTAATTAAAAAATACATAAATACAGTCGCTACGCAAGAAGAATATATTTACAAAAAACCAGTTCAATTATGCTACGATTCATTTACTATTATAAAAATTTTTCCTAAAAGTTATTACTTACTGTTTCAAGCATTAATATTAATTTACAACAAATCGATCAATTTCTTTGTTCCCGAAAGTGTGTAAATATGCTCTTCGTTGCGCGAAAAATATATTGAAATCTTACTGTGATTAAATACCTAAAAGTAGTCATCCTGAGCGATGGATCCGTGAAAACAGGTCATCATGGATCCTCCAGGTCGCGCTCTCATTTGACTCCTTTATTTCTAGTCATGTTTAGCAGAGTGATCTTGACTGATGTATCTACTCCCTCCGTTGTTATTAACAATATTGCTTTAGTGAACACTCTGCAGGTTTATTGTGTTTCGTTAATCGGGAAATACTGAAGTTGATAGATCCGTTCATTGGAGTTTATTTACGAGGATTGTTTAATTTTAATAATGTGCTTATTTGGAGTATCCTTTACTTGTTATGGTGATGGAATTTTAATATGCTCGAACGCAGTTCAGTGTATTTAACGAACTCATCACCGAGCGAGTTATATACTTCTAATAAATCCACAATTGATTAATTATAATATTTATTACGATAGAGTGTTAACTTTTTTATATTAGTTATTTTCGTCGTTTGTATAGAGTATCCAAAGGTCTTCCTTGTAAGATTGTTTAAATACGAAAGCGAAAGGGGACAATCAACGAAATTTATTCAACATGGTTGTGAATAATAGCGGTTTAACAACGAACAAATCTGTCCCAGTTCTTCTGGATTAATAACAAAATATTTAACTTTAGTTGTTGCAAATATGGTTCAAATTGTGTGATAATTTTTTTCTAATTTTTTTTATTCCTTAGGGTCTAGGCTAGGTTTGTTGTAAATTAAAAAAATATATAATGAACTCATCTATCGACTCAATCACACTTATAACTATCAACGCCGAGTTATTAGTATTGTTTTACTGTACATAAATATAAAAATGTAACAATTATTTCTTATGCATACTTAGAGAATCGGGTGATATTTAACCAGTGCCATTGGTATTGTTGATTCTGTTGTTAGGTCAAATATTTGTAATAGTTATTACTCTTTAGTTATTTAGTATATTTAAGCGAAATGTATGAATTTAATTCTTGAATTTAAGGAAAATAAATCAGAGGGTTTATCGTTTCATACAACTTTGTTTTTATTCACCCCTAAAACCAACGATCAAAAACGCGCTTTATATTCAATTAATTTATTGAAATCACTAAAGAAATATCACAAGTATTTAGGAAATGAATCTACAAACTGAATTTTATAGGAGTCGGTTTATACTTCTCACTTTTAGTAACTTTAACTCCTACTTTCGGGGCGTGAAGATGCGGTGACGCCGTGAATCTATGTCCGGCTATATCTATTTGGTATTTCGCATCTTTCGCTAATAAATAATCCGCCGTAACGATTTGCGTATCGGCACCCTTCGGCCTCCTTATAAACCCGATGCAAATCGATTTGTTAGCCCCAAACCCGTACCCAGCCGTCGTGACGTGCCCCACGTACTCGCCGTTCCTGTAAATGGGCTCCCCGCCCCACGCCCACACGTCTACATCAGGATCCAGATCCTCCACGTAGAAAAACACCAATTGCTTGGCGACCCCTTCTTCCTTCTGCTTCTGCAGGGCCTTCTTGCCGTTGAAATCGACCTTCTTGTCCAGCCGCACCGTGAACCCCAATCCGGCCTCGAAAGGCGTCGTGAAGCTCGTCAACTCCTCCGCCCAAAACGGTATGAACCTCTCGATTCTCATGAAACGCTGAGTAAAAGTACCCACGTCCCTTATACCGTAATCTCTACCAACCTGCAATATGTACAACAATTACATAATCAAGTACAAGTTACCAAGCGACTTACAGCCATTAGTTTGTAGTAAACGTGCAGGGCGTACTCCGATGGTATGTACAGGCAAAATCCGGGCTCTCCGGTGTGAGTGAACGACATGAGCATCACATCCGAGGCGTATCCTACGTTGACTTTTTTGTACATAAACGGGGCGAATTTCATGTCGTTGTTGGAGAGTTCGCTCAGAAGCGCCACCGCCTTGGGGCCCACGACGTTGATGACGGTGTACATAGAAGTGAGATCGTTAACGTCTATGGTAGAGGTAGCTGGTAGGTTCCTGGAGACCCAATCGAAGGCCCTCGTTTGTTGGCTCGTCGGGGAGATCATGAAGTAACTGCAAGCAATCGGGTGAGTTGAGATGGTAGTTAGAGAATACGATATATACCAGTTATCCTGCTGTCTGACAAGCATGCAATCGTTTTCGTAGCCTCCTCGTTCGTTCTGCATGCCGGTGTGAATTATTGAACCGACTGGGATGTCTATATCGTTGGAACACAGTTTCTGCAGGTACCTGACTATTTCTAATCCTCCAGACTTGTGGAAAAAAAATTTCAATCAAATTAGAGATTAGAGGAAATAGTTGTATTGTACCTTTAATTCGATTTTCGAAAAGGAAGACATGTCTATTACTCCTACGCCTTCTTTGCAAGCGTAATATTCCTCTTTCATGAAATCGAAGAATTTCGGTTTGAAAAACGTCCCCGGAGGCATCTGAGGTTTCACTCCGCCTTCTGGAAATAATTAAGGCTTAGAAAACGTATCGATTTGTTGGAATTAGTTTACTTTTATAAGTGGTATCGAAGTACAAAGCGCGCTCGTATGCCATTTTTATCCCGAACACGGCACCTTTAGTTTCCAGCACGCTGTACAGAGGGGAACATCTCAATTTTCTCGCGTACTTGTACTCGCAT
The DNA here is from genome assembly GCA_918026865.1 of Phyllotreta striolata. Taxonomy (NCBI): domain Eukaryota; kingdom Metazoa; phylum Arthropoda; class Insecta; order Coleoptera; family Chrysomelidae; genus Phyllotreta; species Phyllotreta striolata. Next base: position 4,202,093 of record OU900103.1, on the reverse strand, counting down.
TGGTTCGGATACAAAATGGAGTAATGCCTGAAAATATATTCCATTTGCTTCAACAATAATTTATAGCTAGATAAAATATACCTTCCGACGACTTCCTTAACTCTCTGCTGGAGATATAGCTTGCTGTTATGAACGTTCAAGAATCTCTGAACGTTGAAAGGAAGTATATCTTGTTTCGGTTTACCGTCGATTATCCAATCGGCAACAGCTTTGCCTATCCCACCGGCACCCTAAAAAATGCATATCAAAATATTTGCGATACAAAATAAGCGAATTCTACAATAATTTCAAGCAAGCAGAGCGATAGTTCATTGGTCTGCAATACTGGCTACAAGTGTGTTATATACATAATAGATACACTATTTCGTGTTTGCTGATAACCGAAATAAATTCATGCAAAATAATTAAAATAACACATAATACAGTAACCCATTGAAAAGCGACTATAAGATCTCTACCAGTTCAGAACAATTTTAATAACGAATCGCATTATAGCTTGTATTAAAATGGTAAAAAATTGGTATGATCTCGGTAAAGAGCGAGAAAATATTTATTAAAAACAACTAATAAATGCTACGATTAATCCACACATAATTCTATTGACAATTGTCACCTGTAGGGAATTCCCATTCATACCACAAGCGACAAAGTAGTTTTTTACTTCCGGCGTTTCTCCTAATATCCAACGACCATCAGGTGTGAAATTATCAGGAGAGTTTGTTAATTCTGGGTTACTATAGTCTTTTAACATGGGTATACGATGTACAGCTTTTTCCCATAAAGGACCTAATAATTTTCGATATTTAACAAAGGATATCTACACCTGAATATTTAAAAATTTTCTAAATATTACTGGTTATATTGCAAACAGTTAAAATGCAGATACTAACGGAAGTGATTGAAATCTGTTGTCAGATGACTAGTCCAATCTTTGGGAACTTTGCTTTGTTCGAAAGCTGGCTTGGCTTCCAATTCGAACCATCCGACCATTAAACCATTTTCGTAACTCCTGGCATATGTGTGAGCGTCAAAATCTCTAATAATTGGTATGTCTTCTCCGATACCTAAAAAAGATATATTAATAATTCTGTCAACAAGTTTTATAAAATACAACTTTCTGCTAGAGGTCCAGTAGTTGCGTAAAAATGTTGAGCAGGATAAGCCGGTATACTAACAGGAGGACTGCATTGAGTGCCTAATTCTCGTGCCCACATTCCAGTGCAATTTACGAAATAATCACAGAAAATATTGCCCTGGTCTGTTTCTACTGCGTAAACAGTATTGTTTTTTGTTAGAACTCTTTGTACTGTAGTATTTTCTACATATTTAGCGCCCCCTTGTTGGGCTAATAAGGCAAGTGTATCGCAAATCGATTTAGGATCAATAACAGCATCATCGGGAACCCATACGGCTCCTTCAATGTCATCGGTTCTTATAAACGGATGCAAAGTTTCCAATGTATCTCTAGTTATTAATTCGCAGTGAAGACCTGTAGGAATATTATACGCCATTCTTCTTTTGAGAGCTATCAGTCTGTCTTTAGTCTGTGCTAAATTTATGCTGCCACATTGTTTCATTTGCAAATCGTAACCCTCGTCTTGTAATTTTTGATACAGTTTAATGCTGTACCAAATGAGGTTCCTATGTTCTATAGGCTTGAATAAACCTAATGTACCCGATCCGAAATTTGAAGTTCCACTGCCTATTTTGCCTTGTTCAACCAGCACGACATCATTCCAACCATTTTCAATGAGATGATAGGCCACAGAATTTGCTACTACACCTGCACCTGCAATAACAACTTGAGCTTGTGTAGGTAAATTTGATATTATAGTATTCGTCGTAAAATCCAACACTTGCATGTTCACATTTTTATTCTTGAATAACTTCAATGATTGTCGCGGAAACATATTTATAATTTTTGTATTTGTTTTTCTACTCAAAATTTAAATTTAGAAGTGTCATTACTGTCAGAATTAAGTAATTTTACAGCTGTCTCTTACTTATACGACACACAACCACTAAATATTTTGATCAAAATATCTATAAATTGGCAATGAAAAGAACCTAATATTAATATAATTTAAAATTTAACTAAAGAGGGTTCAATCAACTACAAAACAAATTTATTATAACATAAATTGAATGTTGAAAATTCCAGAATTATTACCTAATATGTTTAGCTGAAAGGTCACTCATGAAGAAGAAGATGACTTTAACCTATAATTATGTTCAAATTTGAAATTATTATAAATGTAAAGCATTCTAGATATTTTTTGTGTTATAAACAGTAAATCTTTTGAATATAAGTTTTGCGACAATGGATTCATCATCAGATAGTTCGGAGAGCGACGATTGTGATGGACTTCGTAGGAAAGCTCTCCAAGTGATACTTCCAACTGATTTCAATCCAGATTCAGAACCTCAAGACGGAACGGAATATCTTCAGCACGTAATATACGAACGACGGAAAATTAGGAAGTATCTCAGAGCGGACATAGACATCAGTAAATATCGTAAAAATCAAACTTTCAATATACATCAGAAAAATGAAGTGGAAACGTTCACGGAGTACTTACCATCGATAGAGTGGCAAGTGAAGAAGCTAAAGGACTTTCAGGATTTTAAGCTGTTAATAGACAACCAAATCGACAAGAATTACGTGCCGAAAGTTGGATTTTTCAGCCAAACTCAATTTAGCGAGATGCTAAATACTGAGGGTCCTAAACTCACAGTGTTCCTGAAATATACTCAGGCCGTTAAATTAGGGATGTTGGAAATTATCACCAAAACCTTGCACGAATGTTTCAATAATTGGAACCTAAAAGATAGCGTTGGTGAATGGATATTCGCAATATTATCGACATTAAGTATACCTATAAGTCCGCATGGTTGTCACGTTATAAGAGATTTTACCAGGATGTGCCGGAAAGTCAGGTCAAGCTTTCCCCAGGATGTAGACAGGAAATTATGTGAACCATTGAATTTCTACATTTGTATTTGCAGCAAAGTATATGGACAAATTGATTTAGCTGATTAAAACAATAAAAACTTTACAATATTTTTATTAACAAGTGGAATTTGGAATATACACATAGAAGGACTGGTGAGGCAAATCAGTTAAAATTTCCAATGCTAAACAGTTAATAAAATGATTAGATGACGCATAAAACAGCCTTTACTGGTTTCATTACGACTTTTTAAGCTAACCCTAAACGACGCATCTCTTTAACCAATTCATTACCCATTTGAGCAGGTGACTTCGTTACGATGACACCCGCCTTCTCCAAAGCATTTATCTTATCCTGGGCCCCTCCCTTGCCCCCGGAGATAATAGCACCAGCATGTCCCATACGACGTCCCGGAGGAGCAGACAGACCGGCAATGAAGGATACTACAGGCTTAGCATTAGGACCCTAAAACGATCATTAAAATTTACTATATACCCCAAATTTTACAGCACTCGTGACTTACAGAATTGTGTTTCATCAGATATTCCGCAGCCTGTTCTTCAGCCACGCCTCCGATTTCTCCAATCAGAATGATACCTTTGGTTTCCGGATCGTTTATGAATACTTCAAGGCAATCTATGAAATCCGTTCCGTTGAACGGATCTCCACCGATACCAACGCAAAGAGTCTGCCCCAGACCGACTTGGGTGGTCTGGTGAACCGCCTCGTAGGTCAACGTACCCGATCTGGAAACGACTCCAATAACGCCCTTCTGGTGAATGTGACCGGGCATTATTCCTATCTTGCATTGCTCAGGAGCAATGATTCCCGGACAGTTCGGTCCGATTAGTCTCGATTTACTTTGGCGAAGAAGCTTGTGTTTGACTCTGACCATGTCATGCTGAGGAATGCCCTCAGTTATGCAAACGATCAGAGGAATTTCGGCATCGATGGCTTCGGTTATGGCTGCTGCAGCCCCCGGAGGAGGTACGTAAATGACAGTGGCGTCTGCACCAGTAGCGTCGCGAGCCTAGAATATTCCATGTGAATAACAAAGATAATTTTTAATATTAAAATGCAGTTACTTTTGTTTTTATTTATAAGGTTGTTGAACCTACTTAGTTCATTTGTACATACATGGAATATATACTAAGTCTTTTTTTATATAAATAAATGATTAAATAGGAACTCTGTACACAAATCAAGTAGCCTTGACATATGTTATCAGGTATAATAACTTGTAATAAATCAAGTTTACTATAATATAACTTCGTTAATAATACATGAATGAGCTCGTTAAAAATATAGTTTAAAATTATTGAATACTATCACATGAAACACTTGAGATAGATGTATTAATTAGTGTACTTAACATATTGTACGAACGTTTTAGGCAAAATTTGTGTAACTGATTTAATGCATATTTCACTCAATAGGCTCACCTCTTTAACAGAATTAAAGACGGGCAGATCTAAGTGTGTTTTTCCACCCTTTCCCGGTGAAACGCCACCGACCATTCGAGTTCCATATTCGATGGCTTGTTTACTGTGAAAAGTCCCTTGTTTTCCGGTGAAACCTTGGCAAATAACTTTGGATTGAGCGGTCAATTTTAAATTTTTCCTTGTGCTTTCGTAACTGTTAAACCTGATGGACTGGCCGACCTTAATTCCATCAGCTGCAAGCGAAATAGCGAACGATTACCGATTTTGCGGTATTTATATCAACAAAACCTCCATGATTTTCGTCATTATATAATTGCTTACCCAACACACGGCTTAATATTCTAGTTGGTGCAGCCATTTTTCTAAATTTACACTAAAAATTTGAACGAGAGATAGGCCTGGACTGTTTTCCTCTTATCTACACATTTAAAGTTCAATATTTGGTTAATCGAGGAACAGCGCACAGATCATTTCAATCCTCGCCTCACCATTGAACCCTCTGCGACCCCGCTACCGAACGAGCTTGATTTGATCGCAAATCGCAAATAGACAGCCAATGGAATATGACCTTTAGACCCTACATCTAATGGAATCATATTTATAAATATTGAACTGAATGGAATAAAATATACCGATGCATGTTAATTAAAGGGTGAAGCAAATTCGACTCTAATAGCTTTAATTCATTTATTTTAAACATAATCGTCCCTTATTTGTGATTTTTCATAATGTGACGTAAAATTTACCAAATTATTTTAAGTTGGTCACTACTACGTTAAGCCTAGTTGATATGGGTATTTTTTATCGTCGGTGGAATAGTTTGAACCAATCAGAATTTAAATATCGTTCAAATGACAGTTCGTGTGAACAGTCCTTTACGTTTAAACATATTTTTTTGACATTTGCCAGTGGTCGCCTTCGTCCACGGCCCTATATTTCTAAGGTCTGGAAACTTCCTTGCTTATGAATTAGAGAATGTGTCCCGTTATTTTAGGACTTTTTACTTCAAAAATTATTATTTGACATTTCGAGGAGAAAATGAACCGAAGATACGTGAGGCGTGATATTAACAAAATCATCGCCGAATTAAGTATATTTTTTTATTTTGTATCTATTTTTAGTTTGAATATAACCTTTTTAATTCTAATTCTATATAATTCGTACGCAAAAAACCGTGGTCCCTTACAAATCATTGCCTCCTAGCGGCAGTTTTAGGAACCCTGTTTTGACCTATGTTTCCAGACCTTAGAAATATAGGACCGTGCCTTCGTCACAGATATTTAATATTCTGTGGTTTCTGTCCACGGTCCATGGTGGTTGCTAGACTAGTTTGACAGTTGACATTTAAGTAAATGGATTGTAGTCGAATGATTTCCGTATTTCCAGTTTTCAATATTTCTTTATATTATTAGTTAAAAAATGTTGGAAATTCAAAAAAAATCACATATATAACAAAATGTAGTTCGCCTAGTATTGTAGGTATTGTGGAAGTGTTGTGATTAACGTGTTACATGTACTGATATTTGTTTTTTTCTTGTCAGCAATATAAACATGGCTGCTGCTATCCATATACTGAAATAATGAAGTTGTATTTTATACAGCGTTTATTTGAATCCAATATGATCATTCAACGCCCAGGTATATATGTTTTACGCAATAATTTGTTAGTAACACATTCCTCCCCAATTTTGATATAATTCAAATAATTTTCATATGTGTTTACGTTAATTTTGTAAATTGTACAACAAGAATTTCTCAAAAACCGTAAATAAGGATTGGTTTTTATTAGCTATGTTTAACATTACGCTTTTGTTTGATATTTTATAGTAAAATATAAAGAAAATCCCCATTTTGGTCTAATTAGGTCATATCAATAATTTGTATTATATAGGGTGTAGTTGGGTATTTTGTTATCTGTTTTGTTTATTTTGTATTAATTTTTGTTATTTTGCAATTATCTGCACATAATTTTATCCAGAGCCGTTATTTTCGACTAATTATGCTCCTTTGTGCATTGGTATTGACTTTTATTTTATATATTGTCAACTGCATATGTATAATTTTTTAGTTCAGTTTAGGTGGTTATTAGTTTTTAAAATTGACAAATTTTCTATGAAGAATGTTAAGTGCATTTATAAAAACAATATTTTTTACTTTGAATTCACAAATGTTGATGATTTCGTCGAAAAAATTAGTGAAATATGCGAAAATTTTACATAGTTTTCCTCCAAAATACTTGAAACTATCGACTAATACCAACCAAGAAAATTTATCTCTAAGTACACAATAATTAAATTGTTGATAAAAAACTAATTGACATCGAATTTTTATAATAATCCGAATTGATTGTGGTAAATTTTTTTATAGGCTGTGTCTGCATGTCAGGCTGTGGTCTGGGTAAACTATGAACTTATTTAGTTGCTTATTTCCATGTGCCCTACAGCACAGTTGGTGGAATGTTAGAAGCGATCAGTATTTGTCAGACGAGTTTTCTCAAAGAATGGGTGTGAATGCATCTACCTCACCCGGAACTGATGCTAGCTTAGTATCAGGTTTGGGTGGAGATTCCTGCACTTCTGTGTATAGAGATACTATAGGAATTGTAAGGTAAGTTTCAGCCAACTTGCTTCGATAATTCATATGGAAAGTAACACGTTTGTTTTGCGTTGCGATCACAGAGACAGGAAAAAGAAAACAACGGGTTTTGCCACTCTGAAACGGAAATTAATTCGAAGGCGGCGTTCTTCGAAGGTTTGCGACCATGGCAAAATGCTTAGGGAACTGGTATCCGATTGGAGTCCACTGGAAGTGGCTGCTTTACTGGAAGAATACGAAGCACTAGCAGCTTTAAAAGACCTATGTGTTCAAGCGGAACTGGCCAGGCCACCTGCCGCTACATTCAAACAAGATCTCTCAGCGTTGTACGACTTCAAATATTGCACCGATGCCGATCTGGTTTATCGGGGCGCTTGTTTTCCTATACATCGGGCACTCCTCTCAGCCCGTTGTCCATACTTTCGAGATCTCCTGGCCGGGTGTCCCGGATACGGGGCCCGCATTTGCTTAGAGCTTAGGACTGCTACTGTCGATGTTCAACTCTTTTCTGCATTGTTGAGATACTTGTACACCGGAGACATTTGTCCGCACAACACCAACATTGATATGAATTTGCTTAGAAGACTGAGGGAGGAGTTCGGCACGCCCAATGCATTAGAAGCGGATTTGCGGTATTTACTCGAAACCGGCGATTACGCGGACGCTGCGCTGGTATTCACGTCGGACGGATCGGATTGCCAGAGGCCTGATTCGGGGAGTTCGGAGTACGGATTCAGGCCCAAGCTCGAATTGCCCTGCCACAAGGCGATCCTCTCCGCTCGATCGCCGTTCTTCAGGAATCTGCTGCAGAGGAGGTCCAAAAGCGGCGAGGAGCACACCGAACGCGCTCTCCACATTCCAACCAGGATCGTACTCGACGAAACGGTTATTCCTAAAAGGTTAGTGGTGATTTATTCGCGACGTTCGTCGGTTTATGTGAATTCGTTTTTAGGTACGCTAGGGTTCTTTTGCACGCGGTATACTTAGATCAAGTGGACCTATCGTTGATATCGCGCGGTGGTTGCGGCGGCGGTTTGGGAGAAGCGCAGGCTTTGGCGCACACCGGTCGTGCCAGGCCCTCGCCTCTCGAAGAGGCCATGGAATTGTATCAAATCGGCCGCTTCTTGGAATTAGATATATTATCGCAAGGCTGTGAAGATTTAATATTGGAATGGCTATCTCTGGAGACCCTGCCTGCTGTGCTGCAATGGGCCAGGCAACCGCACGGATCTGCTTGGGTGCATCGACAGGTTGTTTTTTTGTTATAGTAGCGTCTAATGAGTTTTTGAAATGTTGTATTTTTTTTTGAAGGCTTTGCATTTTTTGAGAGAGGAGTTTCAACCTGTGACTCAATCTCCAGTTTTGCACCAACTGGATAAGGTACATATAATCGAGGTGTTGAAAAGTCCGTTTTTGCAAGCCAGCGAACTGGAGGTGTTACAAGCTGTTTTGAAGTGGGGAGAATTTCAACTAGTAAGAAGAATGGAAGATAGAGGTAAATCAGAGTATTAAAGAAATCCCTGCCATTCCAACATTCTTATTTTTATTACAGAACCAAATATTGTTAGTCATACTGCACATTCGGTAGCTAGGAAGGGCGTAAAGAAGAGGGATCTGAGCGACGTAGAATTAAGAGAAATACTATCCGATCTTCTACCTCTTGTTAGAATGGACCACATACTGCCAACAAATAGCGACGTGCTGAACCAAGCGATCCGCAGAGGTTTGGTAAGTACGCCTCCGAGCCACATGATCGGCGGCGAACGCGAAAACCTTCGAGTCAACGCCTGGATTCGCGGCAAAAACAACGGGTTGTTCATTCAGCCGAGGCTCTTCATTCCCTACTACGACGAGGTGAAGGTCCTCGTCGAGGACCAGCTGGTGCAAGAAGTGGAAATGATGCGGCTGCGACGAGCCCGCTACATGCAAGACATTCCAGACACTCTGTACATGGTGGAGGAGAAGCCGCGCCTGCAGGGCCCCGCCGGCGTTGACGTTCTGGCATCGGTGCTGCCGATACCCGATCCGTCTGTGATGAACGCCATGCTGAAGCGCGAGCAGAAGCTGCGCCAATCGCCGAGCTGCCAACGTGCCCTCAACATGCCTTTGTCGTCGCGACACGAAATCAACAGACAAATCAGATTAAGGGTAGTCCGCGAATTCAATCTGCCCGATCCCGTAGCCGACATGCTGGAGAATTGTTACTGTGTGCCTGAACAAAGTGACAACGATTCGATGCAAATCTCTCCGAACAAGCCCGTAGTGAGCTCGACTCACGGATGCTACAGCAAGAATTTGAGTTTTCCGAGGATGAGCTATCCCCAGAGACAGGAATTGCCCGCCGTTGTGCCCGACGGCGAGTTTCGATTCGTTCCCGAACAGGAGAGCAGTTCCTGCAGCGACGGTCATTTGTCGGACATAATGCCGGACGTTGCCATGGCGACTGCTTCGATGGGACAAATTCAGCTCCAGGACCAGCAGGAAATGGAGCTGGATTTGGGGGATGGTAACACTAGACTGCATAATACCATCGGAGGAATTCAGGTTATGTCGAGCTCTTTACACCATCCAATCTCGTACAGGAGGTATGCACCTTCTAGTTACATGCATTTAAGGTCAGATTCCCAGTCTTATAACCCACCAATGCCAAGGTTTCTATAGTTTTAAGATCTTTTGATTCTGCTTATTGTAAATTGTTTATCCCTAGGAAGTATTTTCGCCACTGCTTTGGTTCCTTAATTTTCTTTTTTTTATGTTTAAGCCGGCCTAAATTTCTAAAACATTCTACTTAAAATAAATTATTACACCAGAATATATCAACGATTAAATTTGATTACCATTTAGTCTAATAATAATAAAACTATTATTACTGCCAATCGAAAATAGATGATGAATATAGTTTAACAATACTCGGCTATATAACAACGAACTATATTTGATTTTTTACTAATAATTTTTTATACAAAAAGGGCAGTTACATTTATATACATTTAGCTCTATTTTAAAATTGTTAACAAAATGATAATAGTCATACATTCTGGAGCTCATTAATTCTTAAGATACATGTAAATACATATTTCAGGTAAAAGAGAAATTAAAATGATTGCGGTAGTGTAGGTACTTGCTATATTATTTAATTACACTGACCTAATTCCATGCACTTGTGGACCATATTTTAAATATAAATTATTAAGACGTATAGGCACTGTGGTCTGTTTTAATGAATCAAACTGAATGTCTAACGATTAACCGATTTGTTCTAATATTTTTGTAAAAAGTTAGGCACTCAGATAAAATCGGAAATACATCCTGGGGAACAGTAAAAGTAATAATGTACAACTGTGATTTTCTGTGAAGAATAATTTAGGTTTAATTTAATTTATTGAATGAAATTGCTGAGAGTGATCATGTGAGCGTATCGAAAAATGTATCATGTATTACTGTACCTGTGGGTGTCTTGTATTTAGATATTACTGTGTTGCTGTTACTTGTATATAAATGAGTGAAGTTTTAGAAAAATGTGTACTTAAAAAAGAACCTATTTCTATATTTTTCAGTTGTCAGTTCAGAAAAAAGTCATTTCGTTGGTTGCCGGCCGATCCGACCGACATGAAGTTGTGCGTTATAAAATAGAAATTCGAAAATATTTTAAGAAACGGTATGGATCGTCGGTGATTTGTTTGTTTTGCATTGGAGTATCCGATGTAATAGCTGGAAAAAAGTTTGAGAGTATACTTTTGGAATTAATTTATGAGAAACAAATCCAGATTTTATCGTAAAGTAACTTGTTCTATAATAGTACATTACATTTTATTTCGACGTAAGAATATTTAAAAATTGGAAGTTATGTATAATCTGTATACAAGTAAAAAAGAAAGTTTTTGCTGTGAATTTTTTTTTATAAAATACATCGAAATTACTCAATTTGTGAATTTAATTATTTTATCGATTATTTTATGCGATATATGATGTGGCTATAAAGCAGTGGTACTTAAAAAATTGCATCCAAAAGGAAACAAATCTGTGGAGTAATGAAAATTATTCATTATTTATAGCCAGCCATCGTGTATTCCCGTTTAAATTTTATACGATTCTAGAATATCGTGCTTTTTATGTTTTTTATTGAATTGTATCGATGCGACTTTGTGTTAAATTGTAATTTTTATGAGTACACGTCAAAATAAATTAAAAAAACGTAAATAGATGTCAAATGTTTGGTTTAAACGTTATTGTTATTTCCAAACGAAAAAGATGCTTTAATTCTTTACCGCATTTTTCTTGGTGTTTTGTATTAAACGTGGGGTGCAGGTCTCTTAAACGTAAGATTATGATTACAGAGAAGGAATATATCGAAGTATAAAATGTGGATTATTTTGTCCTGCATCCCACCCTACTACGTATGCTGATATATTTGTGTAGATTAATAAACCAAATACTTATGTTCTCTGCATGTGTATTTTATTCTATGAAATTGTAAATATTTTCTGTCAATTGGCGACTGTTAACTGTTCTCATTATTTGTTCTTATTGTAAGATGCATTCACATTTGTTCGCTGTGATTGCCCAGAACACAGTTTTAGTACTGCAATATGTTTTTAAGATTTTTGTTTTTTGAGACTGATATCCCTTAAGCTGGAAAAGTTATGTTTAGTTCGTTTTTAAAATCGAAAGCTGTGTTGAAATTTTATTTTATTTTTACCGGGCGTGTCCCTTATTTATGGCTAAAGTTCGAACGGGAAAACAAACTTGAATGCGTCTTATTACAGGTAGTATGAATGAAGTTATTTATTTATCATTGCAATCAAATATAATTTGTTGGAATATTGTTATTGATTTTTTTAAAAATTACCTTTTTCTTTAAATAAATAAGTCCGAGAGGACCCTTTGTTATTGATCTTTTGTATGATATAGTAAGTTATTTAGAATTCGTGTATCTATTTTTAATTATTTGTGACTAATGTTTTTTTTTTGTAAATTCTGTTAAGTACTGTTATCTGAAAATGTATACATTCATTCCTCATAGTTACTCAACAAAATGTTAAGATGGTATTAGGAAAAATGATTTCTAATGTAATGATCTCTTCTGTGTATTATAATCGAACGTTATTCTGTGTGAATATATTGAAATTTTTCGAAATACCTATCTTAATGAACAAGTCTTTAGTGACTTTTGTCTGTGTATTACATTCTTTGGAAATAAATAACTTATTTAATGATATATTAATTTTTTCGACGTATAAATCGGTGTGGAAGAAATTTTACACAAATATTAATCATTGTTTTCGATTTACCTGCAATTATTCTACGAAAATAAGAAATATACATCTTGCATTGTATGAAAAATTTATTACGTCATCGGCAATAAATTATGAAACTTGTGATGTAATTGTTTGGTAAAAAAAGTTACTACTTCCTGTTAGATTTACAAGATTTTTAAAAGCCATATTACGGTGTAAACGTAGTAAGGTAGGTATTTTATTTATTTACATTGCTGAAAAGTTGAAGTATTAAATGCACCATAAAACGAGTTTATAATTAATAATGTAATATTCGAAGTATTTTTTGAAACATGTTGAGATTACAGGAAACTACCGTGTAATCTGGTGATAAAAGTGTTGCATAACTCGTGGCGCCGCCGTTGCCGCAGTGACAACTTGTTGATTGATTATCAGTATCACTTGTTGATAAAACCGAAAGCCGGAATGGGCCGATTCAAATTCGAAATACGTTGTGAGAAAATCGCGGCGTCCATGCGCTATTTTTCGCACAGCCGACTCGATTATTTATTGTATTTATTGTGAATAAACAATAAGCGGAAAGGTTCCAAAACAGCAATAAGAATCAAGGTCTCAATTTTGCCCCGAAGCGAGTTAAATGTGATGTCATAATGACATCATCGGGAAGCGCTGTGGTGCGAAATGTAAAAAAAATATTAGACAGATAAGAGGAGACGGTGTGTAGTGGCCATAGGCAGAAAACTAATGAAAAAGGACCCGAATAAAAAAATCGCATCGTTGTTCGCGAGTTCGGTGGGTTCGTATTCGTTGCCGATCAGTAAATGAGTTTTCGCCATTGGTGTTCTCCAGAATCAATAGAAGTTGACGTCACGGTGGGTGCTTGTCGGAGCGCCGAGCGGCGCTATCAGTGAGCGGGGGGGGACCCAGTGCACTTGTAACTTGGCTAGTAGTGTCATGTATTCGCGCAAGTGTTTGGAACTGTCTTACGTTTTGTTATTGAGGTAGTTTATAGTGCACCGCTAAAATTGTGGTAAGTTTTCGAATAGCATGCAGTCGATTCGTCGATGCATCGTTCATACGAAATCGATATTTTGTAGGTTATATTGTTTCCTTCTGTGTATTAACGTGCTAAGTGGCCTTCAAAAGCGTTTTGCTGTTGACATTGAAGGTCTTTACGCAAAGACTGCAAAAGGCCAACAGAGGTCAACTATTCAAACATATAATGTATTAATTATTGAGTAGATTAGTTCAAAAACGCTAAAAAATCGTCGATTCTTTTGTATCTATCCGGTTAGCTATCCTGTGACCTGTGACCTCTGTTAGCGCGCCAGATAGGATTTCCAATAACAATATTTATGTTTTTTCGTATGATTGTTTGTCGGTATTACCGACTGTCATTTCATTATTTTCATTAATTAAACAATTCAATGCAATTACTACTCGATTTGCATCGTTTTCGTGTCCATCTAAGTTCCCTTGCAAAACCCGATTCGAAATTAACATGCTATGCTACTAACCAAACAGGTTGTATCACTAACAGATGAGAAATAAAACAAAATGAGAAGAGAATAAACAATAATAGGAAGGAATACAAATTTTTCCAGTCACAATATTAGTGCAGCAGGAACGCAACAGATGGAGCTCTAAAACTGCCACATGGGTTGCAGGAATACAGGCGAAATCCAGATGAAAATCCTATATTTATTCATTAATATACTCTATAATACCGCTTTTACCACAATATATTTATTGTTAAACTAAATTAACCGAAATAACTCTTACTTTAATGCCTCTGTTAACAGGGCTACTTGATTTCTTCCAGTAAACGGCAAATATTTTTCAAACATCTAACCTAATATCATAAAATTAGCTAATATTTGAATAGTCGATCAGTAATAAAAAGATTTACTTCATTTTCAAATCCCTAGGCCTCTTGATGATCAAAATTATATTATTTTAATTATAAATTATTGTTTGCGCATTTTTGTGGGTGGACCACTTGAAACCCTCCTATAAACTCTTTGCGTAGGTAATTCAAATATAAATTTTTTCTAATCAGTTTAAGCCATCGAATTCAACAGTTTTTTTATAGGAAATGTTTTTTTTAATTAACACATCTAGTAGGTGAGACATCTACGTAATTTAATTTGCAATATTTACATGCAAATAGCGCTGTTTGGTGTTTTAATATCCGATTTATTTCGCATATTAAAAATCAAAATATGATTTCCAAGCTTTTAAAAACAATTTCAATGTTCTATTTTCGCACGAATGTACAAACCATGTTAATTTTAGGGTGAAATCGTGGTTAGAATTTTTTTTAAAAGGAACGTTTTTTGCACATTTTTTCGCACAGCAACCGCAATTATATCCTATACAGGCTTCATGTAGAGGATGCAATCAACCTATTTTTGAGACCGAAACATGGGATATAATTCGATTGCCAGGGCTTTTTGCGTCCAGCTCTCGCACTAATTGTTTTGTGAATACTATTTTTATTTTATCCAGGAAGGAAGGAAACAATAGGCCCACAATTTTGTTAAATGTGAAATTTGTTTTTCCATATTAATACAACAAAAAGTGTGTATGTATGAGATTGATTACCTTTAACAGAGACGCTAAGTGTGCTCTGAAAGACGAAGAAATTAGCATAGGTATCAGACGATCAGGTCCCGAGGCAAGGTCAAGTTGAAAAAGTTGAAGGACCATCACGATAAGGTTTAATATACACAAATGTCGTTATTTTTATTCAAATTGTTTTAACGGAATTTTAAAAAATGCATTTTTGCTTCGAAAAAATCTAATGCGTGCCAGTAATTTTTCGTTAATTACCGAGTCATTTCGCTTCTCCCTCCTTCATTTACACTGCAAACATTCGTCCGAACAATTTCCAATGTTATTTGTCTTCCTAATTACCGCCAACTAATAGGATGATCAATTCGAAAAAAAAATTGCCATAAAACTCCTAAACTTTTATTCTATACGACACAATTTTAGAAGCACCAACTTTGCCGGGTATTTATTCGTTTTTTTTTCTGTTTATTTCAGATAACCGACTACGTGGGAGTAATGGACATTCTCGCCGATTGCTAGGGTGAGTATCGAAGTCGAATTTTTATTACAAAACGACTACGCCTTTCATCTGTCAATTTGCGGCCGAGCTAATTTGAAATTCAGCAACAATTAAAAACGGAGTCCGCATGTCCGATCTCGATTCGAGACGCGTAAAAGCAAACGCGATACAATCGTGTCACGTGTACGCAATAATGTGCACCAGCTGAAAAACATACATTGTCGCTGCCTCCTTGGAAGCAACAAAGCAATGGGCCGGAGGAAGTACGTAATAGTTCTTTCGCCCTTAATTCGGCCAGATAGCGCACGTTGAAACGCCGGCCATTAAATTGCATTGTTAAAGCGACCGAATTAATTCGATTTAGTTAATCCGAACGCGCCGCTACATCTACATACGTGGAGGGCATCTCATCCCGAACCGACCCTGTGCGTTTCTTGGCGCAGTCAAAACACATGTAGACCGTAAATATATATATCCCCCCGGTGCTGTCCGTGTTCCAGCTGCGAACAGCCATCTCGCATACACGTGGCGTGTTCGCTCTCTGCTCTCCGATCTCCGATATTCCGCCGGCTAAAGCCAAACCATCCGAGTCCCAGCCCCACATCGCCGTATCCCGCATCTCCCCAAGAAGCAATACAAGATACGAGATGACTCTCCCGCGCGACGGCGTATCGTGTTACAAATTTATTAACAACAACTCGAATCTCTACGCCCGGTGAAAGCGCTACTCGATGCCGGTGTGTCGCATTTGGCGTTTCCCGAACCCCTTTTGTTTCCAATCAGCGAATACCTAAAGCCGATGAATTATTTTAAGATACATGCTTTTATTTCAGACTCCGTGCGATTGAAACTTTTATTCGATAGGTTCGAAACGTTGGTTATGCTCTCGCAGGAATTTATGGCAAAATATTCCATTAACTAGCCTGTAAATCACGCTTTTGTGTTGGTATATTGGTGGGCGATCAAGAGAAATTCGGAAAACAATGAAATTAATTAAAAAGTAGGAACAACATCCGCGCAGGATTTGAGTGTGAATGGGTTTCCTGGAGGCGTGACACACGTGAGGGAGCACGTGCCCTTCCTGAGAGGTGGAAATGAGGGTACAGAAAGGCGGTGAGGCGGGTGAAAACCACCCCTCGTGTGCGTCACTGCTTAATATCGATTTTAGTATGCGTATTTCCGATGAACTTGTCAGGGTGGAACGTCAAGGTCGCACCTTCCAGCACCGCGCTTTTTTTTTGTTCGATAAGAAAAAAAAAGGGGAAAATGCGTCCGCTCTAATTGTCGTTTGCGTAATTAATCGAGTCGAGAGAAAATTTACCTACCCGTCTTGATCGAGCTAGATCATCTTCCAACTGGAGTGAAACACGCACGGCTCTCGTACGAGTAAAACCGGTCTTTTTTATTCGCAAAACGAATAAATAATGTGATGTACAGGAATGTTGACGACCTCTTTGACAGGTGAAGCAACAAATTTAGTACTTATAAATCAGGAGAAGGAGCCGAACCTGCCATTAACCCTTAAAAACTCGACTGCAACTTATAACAATGCGCGTTGCGACAAATAGAAACGGAAAGAAATTATTAGTCACATCTGGGGTTGTTAAGGGTTAATTGAATGTTCGATTGATCCTGGCAAGTAAGTAATTTAGCGAATTTATACTTGCGAGGTTTCGTATACAAAGTGTGTCCTGGTAATGATTAAGTGCAACCTTAAAATTGGTTAATTTCACGAAGGAAAAAAAAATGTGGTTCATTCGAAGTTCGAAGTGTAATCAATAAATTTATTACGATAATGTAGGGGTTTGGAAGTTAAAAGTATCGATTGTCGTTCGAATGCGAAGTGTGGTTTATGTTGAATGAACGTGAGAATGCAGGTTAGCATTTCGGAATCTTTAATATTTTATTGAATATGGTTGAAAATAGCCTTTGGTTGTGTGGGCACAAATCAGCTGATGGGTGCCGAGCGTTTGCTGAAGCCGTTTGGTTAAGTTTAGCGCGAATCTATGTATAGATAGATATTTTTGTTTGTTTATGTCTATAATTAACATTAAAAATTGTTCAGGCATTGCTGTGTGCAACTTGGTCAGGTCAAAAATACTCAAAAAGCTGTGCTATGAGAGTACTGAAATAAAACTTGTATTTTGAGCGTTGATGAGGAGATCTGGTATGGTTAGTGGGACTCGGTCCGTCGCTGAATATCGGTGGAAATTTTTCGATTTTCAAACGCGAAGACCGCGAAACCTTTTCGAAAAATGGCAGAAATGTCGTTTGTGATTTTTCGAAAGACTGACGCGTGTGTTTCTATCAGCGCGATTCAAGTGCTTAGACGACATTCGACCAAAATGAAGCCAGTGGTAAGAGAGACTGCCACTCCCACTAATAGTCCGGACGCCTGACCAACTTGCCATTTTTCTGTGCTTTCCTATCCAGATAAAATCCCTCGGGGATTTTATTTGCACAAAATACATCAGGTAAAACATCCAAATTAATTTCTATTTACTACATTATAAACGCACCTTTTAATTCAGTTATATTTCTACCCCTTTATATGTTTATTATTATTAATACTATTTAATTTTAATAAGAATTTACTCTTCTACCACTGTATTTTTGCAAGTAGTTGCGTTTTAGAAGAAAAAAAAAAATCACTTAACCGGTAGAGTGATGTAAAAATTGTTTATCAATTTAGTCTTAACCTTTACTAATCTAAAATTTTCTGTAATCATTCTCTATAATATTATATGTATAAGTTGTTTACTGGTGCTCTAAAGTAATGTTAAATACTGATAGTGGTTATATAAATTATTTTTTCGAATTTTATAAAATAAATCATATCGCTTTCTTAAATGAAAACTGGAAAGTACATACATATTAATCGGAATTTGGTGATGGTTTGCAAGAAAATGCATTTACATTCAATCATCGGGATAGATTAAAACCAGCAAACACGACCTATTTTCTGGGTTGTTTTGGCTTCGGTCTACGTAATAAAAATCACATTTTTTCCTCCTTGCTCAAATTACCCAAAACCCGTGCCATCCGGGAGCGATTGCGTCATCAGTAAATATTTATTCGCAATTTCCTGTCTAAAACCCATCTGCACCCGATTAATTTATATTATAATTCCTAATTAATCGGCAATCATCGTAGGTTTTGGACGGATTTGGTCTCGTTACGTCCCTGCTCCTGCTTTTTGTTCGGGTGCCCTCGAAATATCCACCAATTTTGAGGTTCGGCTCCGCAAAGTGCTATTCGACTATTGTGTAAATGCTAAATTTTTGTTCGAATTCGATGACTAATCGCATTTGAATTTGCATAATGACATTTCTTTGTTTTAATTTTAGAATTTGGCAGTAGTTTATGCGCCGATTATTCCGATTAATTTATTTACACTAAAAGAACATCAGGAAATTATGCGCACATTCAGCGTTTCTTTTCGAGGTTTTTGTGGAAACTGCTGCGAATATTTTTCGTAGGTTAGGCAGCATGCAGGGTGAGCACATTGCAGGTTTACCTTAAATGAGCCACCTTGTTTGAAATAATATCGATATTTACCAGTTAGTCGATTTTTTTTAATTATACATTTTATTTGATATTTTCGCGTAAATATTTTACGAAATATCAATACTATTGGCTTAGATAACCTTGTTAAACCTTATATCAGTATATTTGTATTAACGATGACAAAGAACGTTAAATATCGCGAAAACCCCGTTAATAAGATCTCCACTTTTTTTCTCTCATCAATAAAGTTTTTCTTAGCAACATATTAATGCATAGACCTACGCGTTTTTGAGAAAAAAATCATCCGAAATATTTCCATTTTGTATCTTTAAATAGATTCCAACTGTAAGTTCTCATTTACGTGCAGTTCAATGTTCTTTTAACAAGAACCACGGATTTCGTTTAAACTTGCACAATACTAGAAATACGAAAATAAAAAATACTGCCCCTTAACGAGCCGATTTTCACATTAATTTATCCATTATAACACTATTATGTAACAACATTGATTTTATTTTGGAATCGTGATCTAGCGTATTTGATGGGTGATGGCACGAGTTGACTTTTTGGTATAGTTTTACCTAGTTATTCCTCAGAAGTTATAATAATCCCTGATTATTTAGTAACGGAAATTGTATAATATATTAAGAGTTATTTATTTTAAATTTAAAAAATGAGGGATTGTGAGTTTTATCATTTTTAGTGAATCGAAATTCATAGAATATTAAACTATATTGTCCAATAAATACTTTCTATGACCTCTTTTAAAATTGCTCATTGATAGAACACGATATTTATAGATAAGTATTTATTAAAAATATCAATTTGATCTAAAACTAACGGTAAATATTAATAATAATAATGCTCGTTTGAAAATTATAAAATATGTTAAATAATATATTTATATTTAAACAGTTAGTGGATTGATAACATGTCTGTATAGTTATCTTTTTTCAAGTATCGACAAATCCCATTTTCCGAATGACTTTTGGCCGAAAACCTGGCAACATGTATAGGAAATCAAACCAAATATTTATACAGCGTTAGTAAAGTGTGTCGCTCATCAGAAATACAAATCTTTTCCGAGGGTATTTTACGTGAATATTATTAATTTAGTATCTACATCATTAGAATAAATTAGTATAATCGTCATTAGTTCTTACGTAAAACCTTTCTATATCTGCATTATTAATGTTCCTGGATAAATTATACTTATTTATTGTATATCGTCGAGTAGGATGAAGTATTAAGTTTTAATTGGAAATCGAGTTTGAGTGAAATTCGTTCATATTATTCTTCATATTATTATTCATAATTTTTATTAATTTTTTTTCCTGCAAATTAATTAACAATAAGGAAAACTATTTGAGAAGGAAAATAAGGAAGAAAATGTTTATTATTTTAGTCGATTTAATGCCGGTCGAACGTAAAATTTCCTGCGACGTTTTTTTTGTTAAATTTATTTAGTGAATTTTCGTCGGTAAAGTTTTCAAAGGCGATCGGACGGGAGATGCGAGAGAGATCGGTGGAAATGGCGCACCGGCACCGGCACCAGGTCGCCGATCGACGGTCTCGACTAGCAGGAACGCGTGAGGCGCAAACGAAAGCGCAGCCAGACCCCAGGACCCCTTCTCGATTGCCCTGTCGAGTGGACGGCGAGCCATGCCTTTTAAGGAGCGCCGCTGTACACGCCAAGTGCATCAAGTTACTTGCCCCCTTTTTCGCCTCCCCACTTCCCATTTTCCATAGACACACACACACAACACACACAACACACACACACACGGGCTCAGGCATAATCGCATTTTTTTTAAGTCGGTTCCGTTTCCGACCGATTAGTTACCAAATGCAGGAAAATGCTCCTGGGTATTTTTCCTATCTTGTATGTGGCTCGTTTGGCTCATGCCACACGCGTCGTCTCAAGTTTACTCGCATTCGATTTTGAATTACTTCCGTGGAATAAATCTCGATTTGCTCTCCGCGTAAAAATAAACTCGAACTTCTAAGTTACTAACGACCTTTATTTCATGCGCTAATTTACGGATATTTCGTCTAACGAAATTTCGCTGCAATTTTAATTACGTACCAATAACAAGCTGGTTTGCAAACAAACGTTTTTTTTATTCGGCATATTCCTATACACACCCAAATTGGCGTTTACTGCGCTGTGCAACAATTTGCCAAACAAATTCTAATATTTGTTTCAACTTTAATGAATTCTCTGTTTGCATCCGAGATAATATCAAAGTTGAAACGTATGACGTTTGTGCTGAAACGTGTTCGTGTAATTAGTAAATTACTAACTCCGGACTCTATTAATTATTAATTCGCACCCTTTTATTATTTTCTAATAAAGCATATACATAGTACATTTTTGATCAGCGCTTCGCTCTAAATTAATTTAATGAAAGTTGGAAAATGCTTTTCACGAAATTTTATTTCACGCCGACTATTAAAATCCCGTCTCAGATGGAATATTTCTATTATAAATGAGTCGTTTTGAAATGAATTGAAAAGAGCAGGTATTAAAAATCAAAAGAAAAACCTCGTTTTAATCAAAAATTCAATTAATTTGTTTGCAAGTTGAATATTTCGATATACAAAATTCTTCGTGTATTTGACTAGTCGATTTATTTTCGGTTTATGCCTTTTGAGCCAACCAATTTATTCGTTTAAGTGGTATATGTTATCAATAATATCGATAGTATTTCACTCTTGCTCTTTTCACAAACGAACGCAAACTAAATTAACATCATCAAAGGATTAATCTGTAATAATTGATTAGGTAATTTGTCAATATGTTTACAAACACTCGGCTTCCATTGTTTAGTTAGATGGCCAATATTAGTTTCCTTATGAAGGAATTAATTTACATCAAAGCATTTCCATTTGGTTAAACAAAATTATTGCACATTTCCTAAATATTCGTTTTACCCTATAACTACATTGACAAACTCTCACAAGAGTTGTTGAAGTATCGAAAATTATATATTTTAAATATGTGAAAGCAACATCTCGGAAAATCTAGTTTGAATAGATAAATTCCTTTCCGCTTATCCGCTCATCCGCTTTCTTTCGTATAAAACGGAATAATCGAACAATACTAAATAGCTGAAAATCCTGCGAGAGGTCTGGATTTCCAGCCCGTCTCCGCGTTTCGAGATTTCATGGAAGTAAAGCGTGTAAAGCACATGGCTCTTCCGCCGAAGGTGATTAACCCACAAAGCGATTCAGGTTATCGTTACTTTTAAATTCGATTTAATTATTCAATTTTTATCTGACATATGTTCGAAATGGAAGAACGGATATTAATAAAAAAAAATTCGTCTCCTCATACCGATCCAGCCCAGGACCGACTTTGCGCGCCTTCGCCCGGGCAATCTTTAATAGATAAGTCGAGGCGAGTTGTCGGGCGACGGACTGGGGGTAGTGGAAAAATTTGTAAGTCCACCTTGTTGACCGAAGTCGTCGTGATAATGGATCCAAGGAAAAAAAATGAGCTGAGAGGGGCCGTGATCTAAAGATAGGTTTGGGCACGTGTGCAGAGAGATTCACGGTTGGAAGTTTGTTGGAACGGTGCCTATAGTGAAGACGATACGTAAAAAACTTTTTCGAAAAAAAAATCGTTCAATTAAACGTTTCCAATAAGCGCGCAATAGGAATTTAGGTGCCTCGAATATCGCCGAACCTCAGGAACTCGTGTGTCCATTTTTGTAGTACGAAGATGGTGGTAATCGAAGCTTGCGGGTGATTGAGCAGGGAGTTGATGAGCCTTCGAGATAGTTAGTTTTAGAGGCTTTAAAGCCTACCACCCCTACTAGTGTACATGTATATGAGCACAAGCCAAGCGGGAAAGGAGGAAAGGAACGAAAACAACAAACATCGCGGCGCGGAATAGGGGGGGACAAATTACGACGAATGTTGAGGCGTCATGAAGCGTCGTCGTCGATTCAGATGTTTGGCGTACCGCAGTCGACCGTCCCTTTGTGGGGTATTCAACTATACAGAGTGGGCTAATAATAGATGACAATAGCAGCATCTTTGTAGCAACTATCTTAGGAAAAAATCTGATCGAAATTGCGTACATGCAAAGCGAAAATTTTCGATTTAGAGAGAATCGTGACCGAGGCAAGGAATTTCCCGTAATTCAATGTGAAATCATTTCGCATTATTAGCTCGATTAGATCTGTTTGCTCGAATGAAAACCGTAGGAGTGTACTCTGACATGTCATAATTTTATTGAAAATTTAATGACGTGATTTTTTGTTTCAGGTACCAGGAACAGCATTCCATGGTGCTCCGATGAAAGTAAGAATTATTTTACACTGTTCCGTATATTTCTATCCGAAAACTAAATATCGCTCAAAACAATTTAATAGTAGGTAAAATAATACAATATTAGAGCATTATTATTATCTCATTATAAATAATTTATTCAGATATCTATACAAATTACGTTTCCTTAGATATTTTGTTAATTCAACTGGTTTGTAGGTGGTTTTCTATGTATGTCGAGTCGAAATCGATTGTTGGGTTTCCTTGACGGAAATCTACTAAATAATTAAGTTCGATATAAGAAATGAGTAGTTACGTTAAACGTTTGCACAAAGTTCCATGAAAATTATTTCCCCAACCATGAATTATATAATATAAATCCGCCAATGCGGCGAATAATTCAAGTAATTTCGTATTAATTTCAGTTCTAAATCGGTTATTATGACATTAAATTGAATCTGTTTACCTACAAAAATACAGGAGGGGAAAATTAAATGAACTTCATTTGATCTACAAACGCTAATTAATCGCGTATATTACGTCTTTTCTAGAAGTTTAGTGGGTTTTATGTAAGTACCTTGCAACGGAGAAAAATATCGGTACTGTAGCGATAGGTGACTCCCAGTAACTCCTGGCAAGCGTCCAAAAATTCTGTTTTCTACGGATATTAAAAGAAATACCCTTGATTTTCATCTAAAGTATTAATTAATATGCTAACGCCGTTAACTTCGAAATGATGTAGTCCGACAGCAAAATGCATACACCTATGAAGAAGGTGCGGTAAACAATGTTAATTTTAGATTGTAGGACATTATGGCGTATTTAGAAGTCTTGTTTTAAAAATTTCAGATGTTATTTATATTTTTTTAATCGAATGTAGGTACTCCTACAATAAAAAATACATTACTGATAACTCTTGCTAGTGATAAGCAAAATAGGCAATTTACTAAAGAGAGACAACAATCTCAAAGAATTCGATTTTACTTGGGTAATGGATAAGATATCTGATCGTTTTTATTTTTATCTTATTTTAGTTAACACATTCACTAAGCTCTCTCTGATTGTCGAAAATTCAGAATTTTTTAGTCATTTTATCACATTGTCTTTAACGAACCATAATAAATAATTTGAAATTCATAATCGACTCGAAAGAGAATTGAATACAAAATGAACAATTTAATTCATCGGTATCTCTCGGTATATATGCGCAAAAAATTACAGCAACAATATGACATACTGTTTGTTTATCTACATATCTATGTGGAAAATTCCTTATTTGCTAAAAATCTTAACGGTTATTTAACAAAATCATTACAGTGATGGATATAAAAGTGGGACTAAATGCTATAATATAACATTTTTTTTATTTAAAACGCGTGCCTACATGATGTAAGAATAATTACATGAAACTTTCGGTAGAAATAAGAACTTTTTGTATATCTATTACTTTTTTCGAATTTATCTATACGAAATAATTTGCCTATACAGTTTGAAAGTATAGCTTATAGATATTAACGCGAGGTTATTAAGGAAAACATTGTTGACCTACCAGTATTTTGATTTCGCGATTGTTTCAAATTGTTTTGATAAAAACCAGTTATTTAAATGATGTTTCCACATATTTATCTTGTTATTTACAATATTTAATCATTAATAATTATTAAAATCCTTTAAGACTCAATAAACTGGCCAATCGTTTTTATGTGTTGATAATACAATGCCGGTCAAAGATTCACCAGCAAAAACATGTTTTATGTCATAGAACGTAAAAGTCGAGTGAGTTCCAATGGTTTTTTTTATTCTTATTCGCAAGTTCAAATTTCTAATTTGTGTTGATTTTAATAACGCTTAAAAAAACCCATCTCCTAATTAGAACCATATTTTATAAGCACCCCTATTATACTCTGTTAATTATAATTACCGCTGCGTTTCTTTTTCCTTGTTTTCTTTGAATCCACAGTCTACCTTTTTTTTTTGTAATCCTGCAAAATTAATTAAATTTTCAGTAATTGTTTTTGTCCGAATTAATTTGGATTCTGAGCGTACATTGAGATAGATGATCCTCGTTCTCGTTTTAACTATTTATGACGCAACAAATTAATATACAATTACGTATCTAGCCATCGTTGTTGCCTGCTGGTGATGGTGGGGGAGGCTAAACAAGGACGAACGAACGCTTTTCATTCGAAGAATGAGGGTGTGAACATTTCGGATTTAAATCTAGTTACCATATCAATCTGGATTTTATTAATTTAATAATTCGCAGACCTACATCAGTGGCAGCCGAAACACATTTGATAAAAAAAATCTGTTGTCCTTCGGTTTGCGATTAAGCCTTGCGGTTTTGTTCTCGCAATATTAGTAAATAACTAGTTTTCCAACAATAAAAAAAATAACGATAAAACTGATATGACCTACGATAATATTTAAATTGATAAAGAATGTTACACAAATCAATCCAGCGGCTTTATATTATTAAATTAATTTTCCATCTAACGGAACGTTGCTTTATGTAACAAGTTAATTAGCAATATCGTTGACAATATAATTAAACAATAAAAATTGCAGATTATTTCGATTATTATTTATTAAATCAAATTTAAAATCGGTACAATTTAGTACATTCGAATGCTCGTGTATCTTGGGGCAATAAAAAAAATTAAAAGACGGTAAGTTATCTAATAGTTGAAGTATTCGCTACATCAGTATCGGTATTGCCGGATTTCCGGTTATAGTACGATGGGGCGCTTACATACAGCTGTTCCCATACCGTTTGGAGCATTTAAAAATCATATAGGGAAATCAATCTGGCCGTCTCTCGCGCGCACGTTACTCCGAAAAATCGTTTATCCACGAACGTGACATGTTTTCTTTCATTTAATAATTCCTTTATTGCCGAGCGAAAATGCCCTTGTTTTTAATGAAAAGAAAATAGTTTTTTTTCGCCCGGTAATTTACGTAGTTGATGTTTTTCTCGTTTCTGTTCCGGATCGATTGCTTATTGCGTTTGGGTCTATATTCTGAATATTTGATGCAATTACGTAAAAGACAATTGATTATAATCCGATAATGACGATTTCGTTCTTTCGTTTGACTCGTTTTCGTGCTAATAAACATCTGCAAATGAAATGTAAGTAAATAGGTAACACGCTCGTGACGCAAAGAAATGATTTTCGCGAAACCGCAGCATCTGCTCTACAATTTTTTTTTAGGAAAACGTGCGGGTTTGGGACATGGCGGGACCTACAATAATTTCTTTCTATTCAATCGAGGAATAGGTACATATTACGTAACTTTACTGGATGTAAAAAATCTGCACGTAAAATTAGCATTAAACTTTTATCAATTTCGCTTGTTTATCTATTGAGATAGGTGACGTAATCTTATCAGTGAAATCCTAAGTAGCAACATTTTAATTTGAAGTTATCCAGTTTTTCTCGTAACGAAATAAGCACAGTTTGTTTTCAATGCGTTGAAACACCGAAAGTTAATTCACTCGGAATTTTCTAAATTATCATAATTTGTGAGTGCATAGTGCTATTTTGTTCAATTCACAGTAAGGATAACGATGAATTTTGAATGGTAATTATTAAGAGTTTTCTATTATGTAAAAAAATCATTCAAGAAATCAAAGAATTTATTTTCTGTTATAGTGTAAATAGTTTCAAACTATTTTAAAAAAATTCCTTTACAGTTCACTGACCAATGGACGTATTTTTATAGGTATTAAAAATTACAATACCGGCTGATCATACTGACAATGCAGGAAGGTGAAAAAAATTACTTGTTAGTAATAATGCTCGTCAGTACAGTTTAAAATATATTTTTATTTATAGAATGTATAGTTTTATAAATAGTAGAAGTTTGAGGAAAAATAATTTTGGGTCATTGTAACTAAGTAAGTCAGGTTAGGATTGTGTATCTTGATTTTAGGTTTAGTGATAAAAGTGTTTTAGTATTTATTTAATCCAACTGATTAGATCAGTTATCTGGGTTTTATGAACGGCAAATATGACCTTAAGCAGTGTTAATAACGCTACTTTGAAGAGTTCACCTTAAGTTTACTCATTTTTTTACAATTATCATCAACGTATGTTTGAAAATCTGTAATACTTTGAATTCAGTTAAGATTTCGTAGAAACTGCGATAATATGGTTGAAGTTTGATGCAAAATATGATGTCTTATCCGATTTTGTAGGTTTACCTACATATCTTTCAAAAAATATAAATAGAATTTCTTTGTAGCTTCTAAACTGCAACGCATTTATTCGCAATTTTACGTAAATAAAGTGTTTGTAAAACGAATAAACCATACAAAAGTGCAAGGTTTTTAAAAATCATTGTTGCTGTAACGTTTTAAGTTCTATTTTTACAATATTTTCCCAAGGTATCCCGTTACACTTTTCGAAAAAAAATATTAATTTATCCAGAGTTGAGTGATATATGACAACGTACTATTAAATATTTGGGATTAGATTATCACTGAGATACGGTGGATAATTTATTTGAAAAGTCAATGAATAAATATTCGCATATTGTTTCAAGTAGCTTATTGTTGATAACGCATTCAGTCATCCGTTACATTGCAGTACAAATTCGGTTTTCATAAATTTTTTAGTATAATGATAAAATGCCCGGTGTTAATATCCGATTTGCCGTCTTTTGAAATAACGATTTTTTACATCTTTCTTTAGGTTGTTAATTCGTTAATTAACGAAAGGGACTTTTCAACATTTCTTTATCCACCGTTTGGAAATATCATTTCATCACATCGAACAATTGTTATTAGGTAACACTCCAATTAATATTGTAAAAAAATATCTTATTGCGTAATCTTCTAGTTAACTTTAGCAGTTTAGTTTCTAATTAAATTGAATTCATCTTTAATGAAAATTAGTGTTATATTTAACATCGTATTTGCGAGGGAATAGAAAAGATGTAATACAAATATTTGGTACAAATAATGTTCAGCGTTTAGTTTTCACTGGCAAATGCATGTCAGGAGTAACAGGAAGGAAATTTAATGCAACCATAATGACTAATAACCTATAGTTGGAAACTTGTGTTAAATTTGCGGGAACTCGTCTTCCTGTTGTAAGATTTTGGCAAATCATTGTGAGATTATTACAATGGAATGTTTGTGCTGGATTGTAGAAGATGTCCTCCTGATGTCCACCTGGTGGATTTTAGAAGAAAACAGATCAATCGTATAGATAATCGTGGCGACTTTCGATGCCCACGTAGGTCAAAAAAAAAAAGGGGAGTAAAAGGAAATAAAAAAAAGCGTGCGTCAGCGGGACAGCATCATTTTCACTCCTGCTGTGCGTTAGTTGGAGGTATCGGAGCGCACGTTTCCCGGCAAACGGCACAGATGTGGCAACGCCATGGGCATCGGGCACAGACGCTGACGCTCGCCGGGCAACGTCGGGTCGCCGCCGCTTTGGAGTTTTCACCCCACGCGTCTTAGTAACCCGCCAGCTGACTCGGACGGAGCGAACGCCCCGACATTGGTCGATCGCTGCGACGTCACGGGTTCGTATCGACCAATACGACGGTGCGGTCGGGCATTGCTGGATCATCTCAATCAACTTGGCACGAGTCTCGAGTCTGGCTACTTGGGTAGTTCGTCGCGAACGCGTGGTGCGCTCTTTCCTAGATTTTCTGGTACCAGCGAACTCTTCCACGGCTAGGCTCCGGCTCACAACTTCGGCGTTGCGATTGAGGTTGAGTTGGGTCCCGGTAACGGAGTATTATATTTTTTTTTTTACCTCGTCTAGTCAAATATTTAGCGACGCGAAAGGCGCGATCCGGTCGACTTCAATTTTTTAGTGAGTGCGATTTCGAATTGATTTTCCTGAAGGTTTCGGGTTAGATATATTTTTTTTCTTCTATTACTACAAGTTATGTGATTTGGAGTATTTCGTTAATTTATGTAAGTATTATTATTATAAAAAAAATATGGTCGTAATTCACAAGTTTTGTTTTATCGTGTGCGTATCAAATTTTTAATTAAAATACTTGTGATATACGTTTTCAGAGCCACGAGTGTTTTTTTTTTATTTATTAATTATTTGCGGATAACATTATATAAACATTGAGCTTTATTATTTATTGTCTGTATATAAGTTTTATATTTGACAAAATTTTTCGTTTTTGTTCAAAGGTAAACATCCTTAAAGTACGACTTATCAATATTAGATAATACTCGAATCGCGAATAGCATTAAATACATATGTGTAATTGGAATTCATTTATAACTAGTTTTACTATTTTTAAATTAAAAACAAACATCTCGCAATGTTTTGTAACTATATTTAGTAACAATGGTTTTTATCGACTTCTTAAAAATAGTATACTCCTTCTATTTTTATCAGAATTGATTCTCTTTTATGCGTTTTCTTTAATACGATAAGATTTTGTGAATTTTGACGTCGATTAAAAAATTTAAATTAATTCAAGTACTCGCACGTATCGAATTATTTACCTACTAAAATTAAATCTATACCGTTAACTATAACATTTTTATTAAACGCGCTAGACTAATTACCAAATATTTTTAGTTTACCAAGTTTCTTGTAATTATAAAATAATATTTTAGTATTAATATTATAATCACCAAAAAAACATTGTATTTAAGATTAAATTCACAATAGGAACATTTATTATAATTATTCCGTAAATCCCCAAAAGTGGAAATTTTTACTTATCTATTATCAACGAAAATATTTAAGGTAGGTTTCAATAAAATTACCAGCTAAGAATTAAGTATATTAGTATAATCATTGTTACTAGTACCAAACTGGCCGAATAGCCCAATCAGCTGGGACTCGGAAATTCGAAGCGAAGAAGAAAATTACGGACTTCTTTGAACTCCTATAATCTAGTACAACAAGCCGCTTTCGGGCGAATTTTAATTCAATTACGCTCCTCCGGTTCGCATATTTTGTTTGTTAATTCCCCAAGACGTGCCAAAGTTTGAAAATTCGAAATTAGCTGTCGCTATTAAAAGTTGCGGAACGAGCCTTCGGGGCTGTTATCAACTTTTCAGGTTGATCTAACAGGTACCACATGCTAGGTTTTCCTCGCTTCGAAATAATGCCAGGACGACGAGCGAAAGGTTTATTTATTCAGGATCCGCGAATTTTACCGGTATAGTAGTATAAAGAAAAAGGGTGCAACGCAGGTCCGGCCTTGGGAACATTCGACCGCAGCCTACTGGGTGAATCGCTCAAAAACCTCGCACTTGCTCGTTAAATCTAAAAAGTCGTGTGTTGCAACATCCACCCCTATAGTTTTTTAGTATTCTCGAGACGACAAAAAAAAAGAATCGATTTCACGCTATATAGTTAATTACCGAGATTATTCGTCAGCCTGAAAGCAATTACCAGCGTTGGGTTCGGCAGTTTTTATGGCTCAATCGCCTAATGCGAAATCGCGAACCGGCCGAATTCGAATTAAAAGGTATTCGAAAGGTAGGGGCGAAGCGAAACAAGGGCTCGAAAGACAGAAGTGAAAGATAAAAAAAAACGGGGCACCCGCAAACACAGTGACCTGATTTAGTACAAAGTATTGTAACGATCGATGGGAGTGAGGGCGTACAAGGCCGGCGCGTGGCCCTCCTACGTACAAGGGCGCAAATCGGTGTCGGTATACTTTTCCCCTTTACCGTTTACCTGATACGTGAATAAAATACCGCTGCGGAAGGGTTCGACGATTAATTTCGCCGGTGAACTAATCTTTCATAATTTCGCCCCCTCAAGGCGGCGACGGTTTTATTTTTTTTTCGAAAATACGCGAGCTGGAAACGTCCAAGTTTGTAATTCCAAACTTTGCATTAGCCGGAGCCCCTTATTAATTAAGTCCGCGATTTCATCTAAATTGTTTGGAGAAAATTCGTTTGAACTCCAGACTTGTTGCTGCTTCCGCCTCGTTTTTCCCCCGGCTCTTCTACATCTTCCTTCTCTCCATCCTTCGAGCGTAATTGTTTTTAGGTTAACCGCTGAATTAGCAGCCGCTCGGACGCTTCTGTCATTCAATTCAAGGCGATTCAAAAATCGACAACGTCATTGTCGATTCGAAATGTTAAAATTCGAAACGAAAAACACATAACCGCACGTTTGGAAAAGTCCGAGATTGTTTTCTTGTTTAGAAAAATTTATTGGCACCCGTTCAAGGTAGCGCGAAATGCGTAAAAAATAAATATAAAGGATTTCGGCATCCACACTTAATTAATACGTTTAATTCGTCGAAGTTTCGCTCTAATGAATTTTATTACAGGGAAATAATCAATTAGAAGTTTTTGATATAAATTTAGAGTCGGGGATAAGTGTGCGCCTACACTTAGGCGCCTGAAGAGGAAATCTACATCGCGAAACGTTTATCCAAGGGGAAATATCCCCAAATCATTTCATTAAACCTTAATCAAATCAAATTCATTCATTATCGGAATAATTTGTAATGAAATTCATTTCACGACCCTCGCGTGAATAGGGGATTGAATAATTACGAATGTGAATTTAATTAAAATATTTGATATACTATAGATAGACGAATTAATTGAAAGAGTTAATTTTTGAAAACGATACTAAAGTAATAATTTCCAATTATTTCATAGATTTTATGTGATAGAAATAATTGTGGATTTGAAATAATTCTATAGTTTTGGAAGTTTTTTTTTTCGAAATGTTTCCGTAAAATGGTTCAAGGTTGGAGTTTATTAATTACGTTAATAAGCTGTATCCAGTATAACGAGTTTTTTTAACCAAAGAATACTTAATTTCATAAGCCGGGTACGTAAAAAAATGAAAAATTGTTCAAAATAAGTAGGTAGTAAATTTATTTTGGATGAAATTATTTCACCGATTATATTAGTCGCCATTTTTAATCGACGTCTAAAAATAAATCAAATGCGCCTGTATTTATCTCATACAAGTTGTTTACGTTGAAAATTTTGTACTTTCTCTATTAAGAAAATGGTCTAATGCACCCACTCATAGGGTGATCAAAGTTAAAGAAACACTGATGGGGTTTCTTCGGTCCGAAAACTAATTAATCATTTTTGTTCCAGAAGGTAGAGAAGTAACAACGACGTAACTCATCATTTCGGTAACCCAGTCGTCGGATTTTCGGCGATTTTTACACTGCATCCTCGCCGGTTTTTAATTTAGCGGTTCAAAATTGCTGCCATGGGTCGCAAAAAAATACAAATATCCAGGATTACCGATGAACGGAATCGACAGGTAAGAAACTCGCACTCGCACACGCTTCATCTCCTCTTCACCTATCCTGACATCCTTTCGATTGTTCCCTAATGACAGATATACGTATCTACTTTTTTATTGGGCTGTATTTTTTTAATTGGCAGAGGTAATTATAGCTAGAACGTATCATTATTGGAGTATAAATTTGTTGTATTGGCTGTTATCAGAGCAAAACAAGGTAGGAAGGATGGATAAAAATAATAGATAGAAGTACAGCTAATACAAGAAAGCTCATTTTTTTGTATAAAAAAAAACCTTTGCTCTAAATGCACTCGAGCTTACAAAAATTGTCAATTTCCTAAAGCTCTCAAACTCTTCGAAATTTATTATGCTCTACAATAGGCAATAATAAATGGGAAAAATGTAAATGAGATAATTAATTTGTAACTTACAAATTTTACTGTTACGCACTGTAATAAAACGCGTAATACAAATCTATTTGGCTATTACGAGTTGAATAAATGAATTTTCATTAAAGGAAATCTTGTATAAAATCAGGTTTTAGGAGAAAATAGTACTAAAAATAAGTGCCTGCCTTATAAATAGCAAATGTTATACATAATACAATGGGTTTAAACAATCGATGGGAATCATTAACATTTTTTAAAAATTATTAGTAACAAAAATAATGTATATAAGCATTTATTTTTCGTTTGAAATTATCTATTTCTCATATCGGATTATTTTAAATAGTAGTTATTAAATTTTAAAAAGCGCACTGTTGTCAAACCGACTGTTTTTTCCTCTGGTGGTGACTGTAGCTCTGAAATCCCCATATTAAAAAACGTCCTTTTACCATATAAATAATAAAGATGTACAAAATATGTGTCGATTTCAGTAGAGTGTAGAGCATAAAAACTCCAAGACGGAAATGTGATGGGAAGAATATTCTCACCGAGTGGATGGTATTCTTTTTAAAAACATCTGGTTTCAAAAGATATGATAAATTCCCGGTCTACACTCGTGCATTAATTTAAAAACTTTAAAAATCCGATTCTGGAGAATTAGAATTAATAAATTCGATTGTAAATTTCGAATTGTTTAAACAAAAAAAAAACCGCTAAATTATGATGACCGTGAAATAATGAATTAGGATGATTTCATTGCGTTTCGGTGATCGAATGATGATAGCACACTCGCTGTAATTAAATTCAATAGTCGAAATTAATTTACTTAAAAAAACATCAAAATTTAATCCGAACGAATTTTATATCTTGTAAATTCTTGATAATTTTCGAAATATTATAAACAATAAATGTGTTTGTTAATTGTTTTCGATTGTACAAAGAAAGGTTTATTACCCTCAAAAAACCCATACAAAACAATTTACCACAACTATCCTCTGCAATCTATCATCTACATAGATTCACCTATAACTTCCTTACAGGTAACATTTAACAAACGAAAATTCGGTGTAATGAAGAAAGCCTACGAATTGTCGGTGTTGTGCGACTGCGAAATAGCGTTGATAATCTTCAGCAGCAGCAACAAACTCTACCAGTACGCCAGCACGGACATGGACAAAGTTCTACTTAAGTACACCGAATACAACGAGCCGCACGAGTCGCTGACCAACAAAAACATTATCGAGGTACATCAAATCCAGCAGCAACTTGCTCAATATCTGGCTGATGCAAATACGATAACACGTTGTCCAGTAAAAGAATCTTTTTCTGAAACAGTTTCGGCCTGAAAATGCATTTTATTTAATCTAGTCGGTGACGGTTTTGTACAGCGCGATTTCGCTCAATCTGCTGACGAAGACCAACCATCACTCTAAATTTTTAAACATATCTTGTAATTGATTTTTGTCACCAAAAGTGGGGTTTGTTTTTTAAAGCCTTGGGATTCGCGTTTAGAGACTTCATAAATCAAAATTTAATTATTTCGCATTAGGTAAGTGTGTACTACTAATTCTTTTACAATTCGCTGGAAATTACATTATGTTCGAATCTGCCCCATCGATGTCGAGTCTTTGCTACTTTGTACGTGAAATCCCCGTAGTCGTCATCAGCAGAGTCAAGTTGAGCTTGGAACAGCTATTAATAGATTTTCCGGAATAAATCGATATTGCAAAATTATCAAAATGTTGTAAAAGGCGATTTTTTATAACGAGTTTTATGAAGACTACAAAACTGTGCACTAATCTAAGATTTATTTTGAACAAATAATTATTTATAAAAGGCCGAAACGACTTTACTGAATAATGAACTAACATTTTTTTTTATTCTAACCAGTAATTTGCTTTTTTTTGGTAATAAGTTATCGATTTGCTGCATTGCCTGTTATTCACACGAGTTGTTGCTTAAGTTTTGAGAAATACCTAACCTAATTAGTTTGCTAGATGTGTGGTAGATGATGTACAATTTCTAATATAAACTCGACGATTTACTGTTTATTGTGTGCATAGAGGAGCCAGAGTTTTTCATTTCGAAACTACATTAATTTCGAACTGAAAATATTTTCAAATTAAATTAAAAGCTTTAACACATTATGTAATATTTTTATTGATAAACTTAATTGATGGAAAAGTACATAAACAATTTAGTTCTGACAATTGTATACACAACACATCAGAACAAAACCTGTTAAGAAATTTTCGTGTGGTAAGAATGAGAAATTAAATTTACTTTAGAAGATAGCGAATGCGGTATGTTTTAACATACAACTATGCAGCGTTTAAAAAATTCTCCAATAAATGCATATAATTTGTAAATCGTTTAAAATATTTAGAAATGTACATTTTTATAACAGATAAGCCGACCAAAGGACTTTTTATTTAATGCGGAAGAAAAGTCCTTTGGTTCTAGTATGTGTGGTGTATGTGTGTCACCCCCTGGTATTACTCCATGAGCTGGTCCACTGACACTTGCAGGCACTTAATAAGAAGGAGCATAAGAATGGAGTGATGAGCCCGGACAGCCCCGAACCTGAGACTGAATACCAACTGACACCTCGTACTGAAGCCAAGTACAGTAAGATAGATGAAGATTTTCAGATGATGATACAAAGGAATCAATTAAACGGACAAAGGGTATAATACATATAATTAAAATTAAATTGGCGTACTCACGATTTAATTCCACTTTTAGAGCAGTATGAGTTCTTCGAATTATTCCCAGCCCGTTTCAGTACCTGTAAATATAAGCTACAGCGATTCTGCACTTCTTCAATCTAGTCCACAAATGGCTCATACGAATATTAGTCCGCGACCGTCGTCGTCCGAAACAGATTCTGTATATCCTAGTGGCGGTATGTTGGAAATGAGCAACGGTTATCCGAATTCTGCTTCGCCGATGGGCAATTCCCCGTCGCCGGGACCGTCTCCGGGACCCGGTCTTAGCACTTCCAAGCAACACTCCAAACAACATTCGCCCGGACCAAGGAATTTAAGAGTAGTCATACCCAGCGGCTTAGGACCAAGTATTACGACCGACGACGTCTCTTACTCGGAGGTAAACGTCCCACAAACCCCAAGCGACGCGACCGTTACACGTCCGTATTTTCAGACTCCCGGCTTGTCCAACTATCAGAGCGCATTGAGCTCGTTCGGCGCGCAGGATTTCAGCATGGGCTCTGACATGGGCTTGGCGTCGATGTCTTGGAGCCATCAGATACCCACGTCCATAACACACAACACTTCGTGCCTACCCCATCTTGCAGTGTCCAGCAGTACTCCGCCGCCTACTTCGTCATCACCGCTTCCTGTCAAGATTAAAAGCGAGCCGATATCACCTCCACGGGAGCATCATCCACATTTGAGTACAGCCGTCCACCATCCACACGTTCAAACATTGAATCTGACTCACAGGTAAATAAAAGGAGCTGTTTTTTTATTGGCATAGTAGGGTGATTATAGGCCATTTGATGGCAGTAATTGGTTGATTTTCGATTGCAGTCACCATCCCCGGCCTAGTTCTGCTGGTCAAATAACACCGACGCCGGGCAGCGTGACGCCTACGAACCTCCCATCCCCCACGGGGCCTGCAAATAGCGGTACGGAATACGCAGATACCGTGTCGATGCATAAGAGGCCCAGGCTTACAGATTGGCCCTCCTAGAGCTACCGTTAATAATTACTGCTTGTTCTCAACTACGTAGGACACTAAGTGCCATAGTGATATACGCAAGTGTGGATGATTAGAACATAGTGTTACTATTTTAATTGCCAATTATCATCCATGTGATAAACTACGAGTCTTGTAGAGCAATTATTTCTAATTTTTTGTTTCTTTGAACTGGTCAAACAGTTTTTTTTTTAACTTTTTAAGTGAGAAGTTATTTTTTGTAGAAAGGATATGAGGTTTTTACTAGAATGAAGAATGTATGTGTGGGGTGGTGTAAAGCATCATTAAGTACTTTACTTTCGATTCTCAATTCAAATTAATACGTGTACCTCTACTTTTTTTTTATTATTAAGTTGTTATTAGCAAAACAATCAGTACATCTAATAGTTTTTCAAATAACTGCGTGTAAATACATACAAACTGTAAGAGAAAAATTCGGAGATTTCTCGCGAATATTCGAAGAAAACATTTATTTGATTACGTTTTAAATATATTGGATATAATCCAACAAATTAGCTATAAATACTCAGTTATTATATGCGATATAATTTACTCAGTTAACACTAAACTTCTCCTGTAATTATCTAGTTGGGACAATTTTTTGACAGTTTTCCAGTCTCTGTAATATATCATAGCTTTATTGAAGACTCACAAATGATAATGTAAATACATATAAGGACGTTTTTTAAAAACAATGTACATTTAAATCATTCTATATTTTCCATTAATTACAAGTGCAATTAAATTAAGTAAATTGTATTTAACGACAATACAATTTGGCTCACCGACGTGCATTACTTAGAGAAAGCTACGCAAGTTTCAGCTCGCCAGTCAATATTTTATTGGTGAATATTGTTAATGTGAATAAAGTAATTGTCAATTTAATTCAAAATTAAAATATACAGTTATGCTACACTTAAAGGGGCTTCTTTTAATTTTACGTATTGTACTTGATCGCTTTTCAAAAGCTTTCAAAACATTTTCTGGTAATTTTCTATGTCAATTGCATAGCTGTTAAACAACTTTAATATTTAAGATGTAAAACTGTCAAGAGATATGTCGCATTAAAAATTCGAGGAACATTCGATGTGCTGATTATTTTTATTTTGAAAATTTAATGTTTTTTAAGAATTCTCTCTGAATGTTGAACAAGGGTTGTGTATATTTTACAAGGCCAAAATTTTTTAATTGTCGAGTACAATTTTATAGAGCGTTTTTAAAGGGAAGTATATTTAAAAGGAAAGAATTCTTATAAATGTTAATTCTGATTACGTTAACAAGGTGTTTCGATTTTTTAGTACTTTATGTGTGTGTATATCAATGGGGGACATATCAGTTTGTTAAATGTTCATTTAACTAATTTTTTTAATGATATAAACTCCGTTGACAATATATTGAGACAAAAATTAACTCACGTTTTCATCACAAAACAAATGAAGCTTTAAGAAACTGACATACCTTCATCATTTACAAGCAGATTGGAATATGTATATTATATAAATATATTTTCACCATTTATATATGTTATATATGTTGAAGCCGACATTTTGTTCTCATTCGAAAAAACATATATCTATATATAGTGCCATTATTTTCATGTAATTATTAGTGTCTTTTTTTATAAATGTTTTTAGAAAAATAGCATATTTAAAATGTACACTTGTTATATTAGTGAGGATGCAGCCACTAACAACATACAGAGCAGATTAATTCGTTTCATTTCTTTTTAATTGAAGAACAAAACGAGTTGGGAAATGAATTTTAATCGACAGTTCTGATGAAGACGAGTATTTATAAACGAAAGGTTGTTTTATTGAATTCGGACGGATCTACGTATTGTTCTCGTATTGTTCTTTTGATTAGCTGGTTTGGTAAGACTTGTCTGACACTGTATCGTACTGTGCAGAATACATCTTGTTCTGTAAAAATTGTATTTGTTCGTGTTGTATTGGTGCTTTCCCAATTCTAATAGAGCAGTAGAAATGTACATTTGTAAACAAAAAACCAAAGAACCCTTTATATTTGTTGTTAAAATGTTGATAATACCGGTTTGCGAAGACGCAACAGATATTAAACTATAGCTGTGGTTAGTACAATAGTACCTACTTCACATTTATTAACCAAGGATTAGCTTATTTTTTCATTAACATTATTGTGGTACGAAAGGTGCTATTTTTTGGCTTGCAAAGCAAAGCCGTCGTAATTTAAAATATATAAGGAACTTTAGGTTATAGAGTTATATACAAAGTCATTTTTTTTGTAATTTCACTTTGCAATTTGTAGTTGAATGTTTTAAAATGTTTAATTTACATTATGAGCTGTTTCTGCTGATTGTTATAAGCGCTTATATACATGATCCAATAAATTTTTTTTTTGATTTCGATTCCTTTTTTTTATTTTATTTTATACTTTCTTTAGTGCCATTTGTTCATAATCTATTATTACACAGTTTTGTCAGGTACAAAACAGTTTTTTTTAGTTATTTTTATTGGATTGCGTACATTAGCACTAAAATATCAATATCAATTTAGTAAAGAACTTCGTTCGTCAAAAATGTTTAGATTTTTTTCTTGTTCAAAGAGCTTGTAATTAAATGGTATCGTATTGAAAAATGTTTAATGTTAAGCGATGTTATTTATCATATAAAACATCGATTCAAAAGAAGCCTTATCAGAAATGTTTCGGTGAAAAAACATGTATTAAGGGAAGAAAACCGCCACGTAATTAGAAAAAATAAGCTAATGAGCGGTTGTATTTTGGCACCTCTTCAAATGTAAAGCCACGATGTAAAGAAAAGTTGTTTTTTGTTGTATTACAGTCGATGTACCATACACAATGGCTGTTAAATGTGGTGTGCGTAATAGCATTCACACCATGATTGTTCACTGTATGTACAGTACTGCTTTTCCCAAGGAACCTAGAGTGTTCAATGCTGTAGCCTTTCAATTTGTTTGTGATTTCAAAGTACATCTATTCTGTATATTGACCTACACAAAGTAATTTATATAAATATAAATTTTATTATACTATACATATAATATATTTTACTACTGTTGTGTGCACAAACCTTGCACATAGTATAACAAATTTTATTATAAAAAAAACGTGTATGCTTTTCATACGTCATGGACCAATCGTTTCGAAAATTGTTATACGAAATTTGAAATTTCTTCAATTTAGTAAATGCGCAAAGTGTTATTATACCGCACTTATTATAATGTTAAAAAGGACTTTCGATATTTCGATATTACTAAATATGAAGAAGGTTAAATAAAACCTATTTTTGAATGAAATCTGCTACAAAAAAAAATGAGTTGAAGTAGTTTTGTGTGCCATAAATTAATACGGGTTGTTATTAATTTGTTTTATGCTTCTTCTTACTCAATTAGTTTTATCCCACTTTACATTATTATATTTACCTAAAAAGCCTATAAGTACATAATAATTGTTTAGTCAATTGCACTGTAATTGTTAATAGCAAAATTGTAATTTCTTTGTATCAGATTTCCTGCAGAAACTAATTTTATACAATCTATTTTATACATATATTTCATATTTGTGATAAGCGTTTTTATCTCGGCCGTGACTCATGGAAGGTGTACAATATATTTTTGACTGGGATGTCAGAACGTAAGTCCCATTTGATTCCGCTTGTCGGATAGACCCTATTTCCACTAAACTACTGTAGGATTGCCTTACTCACAGTGCCTCGACAGTATGTGCAGAGTTCCGAAGTAGAGATGAAAAATTGACAAACTCCTACAAGGCGGTCTTTTTCTGATTCAATTTTCTCAAGATTGATAAGAACGAGACCTTTGAAAAAGAACCTGTACGGTTACATGATCTGAATTTAGAAAAAAAAATAACTGATGTCAATTTTGGAACGCTGTGTATATCTTTTGTGTAGTACATAATTAATGGCTTTATTAGTCATCTTTAATGTTCATATCCAATTTTTATAGCGGCTGCGGTAATTTCTATCTCAGACTACTGTTCTCGTTGATCGTTGAAAATTGCAAGAACCAAAGATTCGACGTTATTTGAACATTTTGATCTATAATAATGCTAGTCTGATTTAAAACGAAAGTTGTTATTGCGACTAGGCAAATTAGGCACCGTTATAAATTTAATGTAAATTTGTTAAAAAGAATTAGATTTGCAGGTTATTTTTTTGTTTCATTGCAAAATAATACCTGTAAAACTGTATGTATACCCGTTTATTGTTTCTAATTAGTGCCAAATAGTTAATATTCGTGAAATTGTTGGATAGATGCATATTTTATTTGAAAAGTTACTGCAACCACTGTTTACTGTTTCCACTCAGAAAAAAATAATTTATATATTTTTAAAAGTCACATATGAATAATGGTACACAACACTAAAAAATTATTGTCTCCATCCTGTATAAATATTCAAGATTATATTATATAAACCTACTCGTTGATAGAAGGTCAAGAATGAATCATTGTAGATAATTTATTCAAATTCTAATAATTAGAAAATATTTAATGTCTCTAATATACAGCGTGTTTACACACTGAGCACACAATGAGAATAATTTACCACTTCCTCATTCTGATTTCAAAACGTATTTCCTTGGCAAAAAAATATTCTTAAAACAACAATTAAATTAAAGTGAACTCGATTCGATAATAAATTAACAAATTCAAGACAATTAGCGTTCAATTGATACAAAAGTATTACGCAAAATGTACAAATTAATCATTCTGTGATAGCGAATAATTTACACGAACCTTCCAGTTGCACAGATAGTGCGTATTTGTCTATATGCGAAATTATTGAAACATTTTATAACAATCATATCAAAATATTTATCGTAACACAAAATCACAAACAAATATGATGACCCTATACACACAATTCTCTTGTATAAATCAATGTGAACATGTTTATAAAACGTGCATTACTCAAACAAGTAAATGTTTGAAATATCTATTTGTTTTGTGGTTGGCATCTTTGTGATTATCTGCACTTAATGTGAAAAGTGTTTGCATGATCCAACATATTGTTTTCTCGTCTCACATTACCGATCTGTGCATATCTCTTTGGTAAAGCACTGCCGCTAAAGTACCGAAAAGTATGTACAGTTTCTCACGAAACCCCTTTCAATTACCCTTGATAACTGTGCTGCAAAAACCATTTGTTAGATATCCATTAGCAGTTCGATATCTATCAAAATTAGTAGGAGATAATGGTGTCTACACGTCTATATCCGATAATTCCGAAACCGGAATATTTGATGTTTGCATGAAAACTGCACGTAAAATTGTCTATATCCTATTTGCCATCATTCAAAGGTTTAATTTCAGTATCATACTGAAGAAATTACTGCAAAATGCTTGATTAAGCGGAAGAAAAACATTTTCATTTTGCCGTAAATGCTTTGTATGTCTTGTCACGCATGTTGCATCTTATGAAATAGCTGTAATCGGTTAGCAGGGAGCTCTATTGTCGTGTTACTTACGCCAAATGCCACATTCTTTTAATATCACCTCAATCAACAAGCCTCTAGAACAGCATCAAAGCAACAGAATAATTATGTTTTTTTCTTGCAGTAATGGCTTCAGCACAAGTAAATGGCATTTCGAATAGAATACAATAACTACAAGTGATATTTTACGTATACATATAAATTTCTAGCAAAGAAATTAAAGTTTATAAAATTTATTTATATACTATGAATTGTTTATAAAAAATTCAGGGCTGTGTAGATTATCAAGGAGTTGTATGTAGAAAGTATTGCTAGGCTAGTCTTGGAAGACATAGTAGAATTAAATATGCAAATTGAAATTGCACCACGTCAAGGAACACTTGTTAATCCATTTGTTGAGGTATAAAGTAGGTTTAAGGATAAATATTGTATAAAACGGACGCACAATCAATCTTCTAAGTACTTAATCATAAATATAAATTTAAATAGGCATGCGTTGATGCATTTTAATTTTTTTGTTGGAACATTTAATGAGCGTAGAGGCTTGTAGTTTGAGATAGAATACGAGTTTTATTGAAATTTACAGGGTATTGCGCCATTCTACAACTTTAAACTAGGTGGCACATTCTTACTGACCAGCCTGATTACCGCTGCTTTGTGCCTTCTTGTTATCCTCAAAAAAAACCTTTTCCGATGTCTCTTTAATAGCTTTTGTGTCACTGCACTTAAGTACTGTTATCGCTTCTTATATGTTTAAAAAAATTGTGAAATAAACACTACCATTAATAGGATCGTTTCGTTCCTAATACTGGTATAGTCATTGTTTTAGTTGATGTCGCTGACATTTGTTTTATTGGAAATATTCTTGTCATGATACTTTTAGTTATTTAATGTTAAGACATTGAATTTGAAGCCTCGATTGTAAAATGGACGATATGCCCAGCTACATTTGTATATATAGCCATACTTTGTTGTTAACAGTCATCTTAATGTTAGCTGTTTCATTTGCACACAATTTCATTTATTTTGCAAAAATACGTCCATTTTTGACATAGGCGTTTTTTTTAATCATGTGCAATATTAATCTATCATTTATTTATCTATGATGTATTTGAATTTAAACCAAATAAAATTGTTTGTTACAAAATATATTTTTTAATTTTTTTAATATTTCCCTATCCTATAATAGCAAGGTATTTGAAGAAAAAGTAACACAAGTACTTCAGGTTTCCCAAACTATATTAACAAAATTTTCTATTTTCTAGAACTTGTTTTTTTGTATATGGCAGTATACTTTAACGTATCAGCATCGTTATAAAAGACAATCTGTATTAGCCCAACCAATGAACAAAACACCATCAATAATACAATAGACAAACTTACCTACATCATTTCTCTAAAGGACACCATGTATTAGCCTTGACAACCCCACCTCCAACTAAAATATTAAAAAAAACTACTTTTCAAAAAAATTATTTGAAACAATTGGTTGCCTATTTCCGTTATCAATTGATAATTGAAGCCAAATAACCCAAACGTAAAAGGCCACATTTTTTCTGTACGTAGTACAAATTATCTACTAGTAGATATATATTTAGACC
Organism: Phyllotreta striolata; assembly: GCA_918026865.1. Classification (NCBI taxonomy): domain Eukaryota; kingdom Metazoa; phylum Arthropoda; class Insecta; order Coleoptera; family Chrysomelidae; genus Phyllotreta; species Phyllotreta striolata. The sequence goes on along the minus strand of OU900103.1, from coordinate 4,158,633 downwards.
GTCTACTTATTCACCTACCAGTAGGTTAAATGCTACATTTCTGTTTCCACCAATTAGAAAGCACCACGAAGTTGAATTTGTGCTTGGCAAAATTTGTTTTGTGGAAATAATTCGAGTAGGTGTATAAGAAGGCCGGTCAACGATTTTGTAATTTCGCCATCGAACAGTAAACTCAATTCTTGATAGACTGAATGAAATAAACCTCGAGCTTGTTCCAAAATGTTTCAATTAATACGTGAGTATTCTTAATTTAATATATTCCAACAGAATAAGGTTATGGTTTTCTTTTAGTATTATTGGCTCTTCCCTTGCAAATTTGCGTAGCCCTTTACCCAAGCAGCGGAAACGTCGTCGAATTAACGCCGAACAACTTCGATAAACTAGTCATTAAAAGCGATGAAATTTGGGTGGTTGAGTTCTTCGCACCGTGGTGTGGACATTGCCAAAGTTTGGTACCAGAATACACGAAAGCCGCAAATGCATTGAAAGTACGTATACAATACACCCTAATTATTAACCTGATATTTACCGATTGTATTTCAAGGGTGTCGTAAAAGTCGGAGCTGCGAACGTTGACGATCACAAAGAACTGGGAGGCCGGTACGGCGTTCGAGGTTTCCCAACTATCAAGATATTCGGGCTCGATAAATACAAACCAGAAGACTACAACGGAGGCAGGACTGCCAAAGATATCGTGGAAGCCGCACTGAAAGCAGCCAAGGCGAAAGTAAAGAGCAAACTTGGTTTGGACGGTGGTTCGAAATCTGGAGACGTAAGTACTTTTTTAATTCGACCTTTTCTTAATGGAAAATAATGCATTTTTAAACTTATAGTCTGACGGGAAAGATGTGATAGAATTAACCGATAGCAACTTCGAGAAGCTAGTTATACAGTCCGATGATTTATGGTTGGTTGAATTCTTCGCTCCGTGGTGTGGACATTGCAAAAATCTTGCCCCACACTGGGCTAAGGCTGCTTCGGAATTGAAGGGAAAAATTAAACTTGGTGCCCTCGACGCCACAGTGCATCAGGCCAAAGCTTCACAATATGGAGTACAAGGTAAATAATTTACAATTACAATTTAAGGATAAAAATATAGCTACTTACATTTTCAGGTTATCCTACTATTAAATTCTTCGGGCCTGGAGCAAAGGATTCTCCGGTGGATTATGATGGTGGCCGTACATCAAGCGATATTGTTGCCTGGGCATTGGATAAACTGGCAGAAAACATCCCGGCTCCTGAAGTGAATCAGCTCGTTGATGAAAAATCGTTTAAAAAAGCTTGCGAAGATAAACCGTTATGTATTGTTTCCATCTTACCGCACATTTTGGATTGCCAATCTGATTGCAGGAACGGTTACATTCAAACTCTATTAAATATTGGAGAGAAATTCAAGAAGAAGATGTGGGGGTGAGTACTGGAACTGTAAAAATAGTGAGAAATTGTAAATTAACAACATTTTCAATAGATGGGTTTGGTCTGAAGCTGGAGCACAGCCGGAATTAGAAACTGCACTTGATCTTGGTGGATTTGGATATCCCGCTATGGCTGTCATCAATCCGAAAAAAATGAAGTATTCTATTCTTAGAGGTTCATTTTCTAAGGACGGTATCTATGAATTTCTAAGGTAAGTAATTATACAAAATTATATATTCACCTCTCTACTTTTACGGTTTTTAAGGGATTTATCCTATGGAAAAGGTAATACAGCTCCAGTTAAAGGAGAGTCTCTTCCAAAAATCAACAAAGTAGAATCTTGGGATGGAAAAGATGGTGTGCTTCCTGAAGAAGAAGATATTGATCTCTCCGATGTCGATTTAGATGAAAAAGAAGAATTATAAGAAAATTTATGTACCAGTTAGTCTCTTTACTAAAAGACGATTTTGAAAATCAATTAAATGTAAATTACACAAATTTTTCGACGGTGTAAGTTTGAAAGACTAGACTGAATTTTAACAATTATTTCAAACATTATCACTTGACCCAGTCACTAATAATTAATTTCGTTTTTTAGTAATTTTTCCATTTCTTTTTTCCGACAGTTTTTGTGATGTGATTATAATTTTGAATTTAATATAGGTATTTTTACAAACATACGTGTTCTATTTCTCGATCATTAGTTATCTTAATCTCACCCATAATTTTATTGCTTTAAAAACTCGCAATTTGTAACATTAGCACGTTCACATAGCCACATCTATAAACAATAATTTATTAAATTATATAACGTCTCTTATAATACAATATTAACAATTACAGTAAGTAGTAATCAAACGAAAAATTTAGACTCTGAAATAAAAAAAATTAACTATCTTTATTTTTAACGATGAGGGTAGGATGAATCTGACAAGATTGAAGTACGAGCGGATCCGAATCGACAGATTTGCACAAAATTTGTATGTGAGCACCTAAATCGAACGTTCCTGGACCCGACAAAGCCGCAGAAAGTTCAACACTTTCGGTTGTTAGAGGATGTATCTGTTTAATTATCTTACTATTGCTTAACCAACAGAACTTACTGGAAGCGTACGCACAGGTTTGATTTGATTTGCTTATCGTAGGCAGTTTTACACTAAAATTAGTAAAGTTTAGGTAAGATAACATCGAGTCACTAAAGTTTACTTACCTAGGGTCCGTCGTATTTACAGTCACCATAAGAACCTTGCTATCCACGATGCTGTGGAGGAGAATCTTCACAGGCACGATACAAACTTTCTTCTCCCTAAAATCATGCACGATTACAGGGGGATGTATTAAATTGTAGGAAATCTGTTTTTGCGCGGATTGAGCGGTTTCCTCTTCTGTAATAGTTTTGTCGTTTATGTCGATGAATGTATCAGAAAGTATCCGCTCCATTTGAATGACGTTCTCGTCTTTGCGGTTGATTTCAATGGGGATATTGGTTTGGCCGCAAACGATGCGCTTTTTGCTATCCTCGATTACCAGCGCTTGCCATTGCAGCAAGAGGATTCCGTCCTTGTTCTCTTTGAAATGCAGCGAATCGAAATCGTCGAACATCGTGAGCAAAGGCTTCTCGGACTTCTTAGCGAATGCCAAAAACTGCTTGGACATGTTCTGTATCGATTTCCTATCTGCGTTTAACGGTACGGTGGAGTATTCGCTGGTATTTTTTACCAATCTTTTAGCTTTCAGCAAGATATGTGCGGATTCTTGGGAATGCAGGTTTATGTATTTCGGAGTGGCTATATCCTTCGTTAGTGTCCAGTATTTGCTCAGTAATCCTATGTTTAATAGGGTTATTTGAGTTAGTACGGAGTTGTGGACTTTGTTCAAATTGGTTATTTTCATTGCTAGTGCTAGTTCCTCTACTGTTTTTGAGTTGTGGCTCGCTTGAGTCGATACATCGACGATAATCGACTCTTGTACCATCAAATTCCAATTGTGCCTTACCAGCCTATATCTGGAATACACAAAAAATTTAGATACAAACGTTTTAAAAGGGTTATATTTTTGTACCTGGGTATAGCGGTTTTAACAACATTTTCGTAATAAATCAGCAAATCAATCGAAGCTGGTCCCTTAGAATTAGGAGCTTTTACCCAAATGTGAATCGGAACAGTTTGCCCGGGCTCTAACACCTTTCCATTCAACGGTACGCTTGTCAAATGGTTTTTCCTAAGAACCTTATCCCTAACGTTGGGCATACTTAAATCGTTCATATTGACCGTCTCGTTCGTTTCTTGCTTGAATTCGCAGTTGCAAAACAGGTGCGGAACTGATGTAGCCATGTAAACGTTTTGAAGAGGCACTGAACCGGTGTTCTGGAACGTCACCAGCACCTTCTGCAGCTCGTTAACTAAGAAGTCCGTGTGCATTTCCGAAAAAGTTACCTGAAACTCGTTCGTAAAACTTGGGTTGGAATTAATGAAAACGTACGAACCTGAAGGCATGGCGCGGCGGGAACTACGTTAATTTCTAAAGGCTTGGTGGTGTTGGATCGATTATTTTTCGAAGTGCTTTCAGGCACAACGATGATTTGTTTTCCTTTTATCGAACTCGCCCCGGTCGTGCCGTTGGAACTTGTCAGAGTGTAACAGAAACCAGTTATTGTTATAGTTCCTACTTGCAATGGCGCGAGAGATAGTATCACTTCTTGGTTCGAATTGCCTTCGATTAACAACGATTTCGTCACGTACGTCTTAACGTAATCGATTTTATCAGTTATTTCATTGGAAACAGTTTCATTGTCGTTTGAAAACGTCCATAACAGATGGATATTCATCAAATTTAGCACCGTTTGCAACGAATTGATTAATTTCAGCGACACCTGGATCGGTTCGTTAACAATAGCTACTGGTTTATTCTTTCCCAGTTTGTTAACCGTGTACAAAGTTGTCATCGGTTTGAAAAGCAAAGGAGGCGAACCCTCCGCCTCGTGCACCAGCATCTCTTCTAATTTTATCCACTTTTGTTCGGCTTGTACATCCTCCGCGTTGCCGAAGTTTATCCCTAAAGCCGGAATTTTGCCGGGCGTCGATAGAGGGCGAGTAGGGCCGAGTAATAACTTGATCGAATTCATTTCCAATTCCGGAACAGGCAAAACGGGACTAGTTATTTGCTCCGAGTCGCCTTCGGATTTAAGTTTATTCTAAAAAATAATTGTTGTAATGCAACATTTCTCGTTCGATTATACTCACTCCTAGAATAGTCAAATATTCCTTCAAGAACGTCGCTTGCTGTTGAGCAGTCTGCTTACTCTCTCCAAGTAACAATTTAGCGAAAGAATCGACGGCTTCGTTGAATTGTTGCAAATTGTGGGCCTGTCGTCCGATGGTGTAATGGATGTGATCGCTAGCCAGGTCCCAGCCGGTGTTCTCGTACACCTGGTACGCCTGTTTGTAGCATTTCAACGAGTACTTCCGCTGCGCTGCTTTGGAGTACCGGTGGCCGGCCAGCACCATGTGAAAGGCGTATTTACGCACCATTTTCGATTTCAGGAAACAATAAGAAGCCTGCTCCAGCAGAAGGGCCGACCGCAAGTCCGATTCCTCGCTTGTCATTCTTATTAGTTGATGCGCGGCCTCTCCGAACATATTTTGGTGCTTCAAGCATTCGGAGCTCAGGATTGTTGCTCTGGTTGCGAATTGTGGCATCCTGGATATAACAAGTAATGTAAAAATCTTCGTAAGTTTTTAATTGAAAACGTACTTGCAGTTTGTTTGGTACGTTATAATGCTGTCTTCCATGTACTCGCAGGTTTTCCTGGTCGATTCGTTGGCCATAAAGGCTGCTAGTGATGCCATTTCCAGAGCACCTGCGTAATACAGCCATGCTTGGTCAGTATCGTATTCTCTTTTCGCCGAATGATATGCTTTGAAAGCCGAGGAATACTGGCCAAACATGAAGTATAAATCGCCCAATCTTCTTATTTGCAATTCTGGAGAATCCGGTGAATAACTAAAGTAAAACAATCCATTAAAATATATACTTTAATTTTACCATTGTTACTTACATTAAATTATTGACTGCTATGGAACTAGCACCAGGTTTATTCGGGCTGAACCATCTTTTGGTAGCACTGAACAAGGATTTGCTGACTCCTTTTTTGTTTAATACTATATCACTTAGCGAATGAATTTGCTTTTCTATGTACGGCATTAAGCAGCTTTTAGTGAATTCGTATATAAACAACTTCACTTGCTCGACATCGTCAGTAGAGAGGCAACTGCCGTGGATTTTCTGTTTTGCTGCGGCTTTTTGGGGCTTCTCGTCATCGCTAATATGCCCGCTCTACAAAATACACTGAATGAAATCCCAAATTTAATTAACAAATCCACTCACCATTGTCACATCTTCATTGACAGGACTGAGGGGGTGATAGTTTACAGTGGTCTTGAATTCTTCGGCCTCTTGTCCGATTTCCAATGATGTTTTCATAATACTATTGTCCGGACTTCCCTTGTACTCTTTCAAGTCGATGGGTGTGTTGATGAATTGGCTCCACGGGTCGGGTAAATGCTCGCTGGTTCCAGAATTAGGTGATCTTGAATTTAGTTTCAAGAGGAAACAGTACGAAAACCCATATGAAACTTTTATTGTTTCGAAAATTTTCGTGGCTCTAAAAAGTGAATGTTAAATAATCTCTTCGATAAATGAATGTGATTACCTACACGTTGATATCGCCATCTACGTTATCGTGTAAAACAACGTAATATCTCAAAATGTTGGAGTTAAACCATTTAGGAAGTTTCCCTGGTTCTCGGTTTTGAACGTAATTCAGGCTTTGAGACAATTTCTCAAAAGTCCCTTCTGGATTAATATCAGAAGAGCTTACGACCATTATACAAGCTAAAATGTTGAAGTTAAATTAAAAAAATGTGAGTGCATTAAAGAGTCACATTACCCAAAAAGTGCTTGGTGAATTCGTGGTCTGAGGGATACTGGACCTTCAAAAATGTTTCTCTCCAACTTTCAAACCAGGGTGTATTAGTTGGTATGTCTAATTGATGATTTCCAATGGTAAATAATTTAGGTTTGCTTTCAGGTGCATTGGTTACTGAATAATTTAAGAGCTTCCTCGCAACAGCAGTTTCGGGAGGCCTCCAGGATATATCCAAAAACGTTAATTTCAGATTCCTAATCGTATTAGTTAAACCACGGTCTTTATAGGTAACTAAAAAAATCAACAAATTTTTACGAATATAGCTATATTATATCGAATGTATACATACCGTCATTATTTAGCCTGCAGAAGGGCTGCAGCAATTCAATAAAATTGAGATTATTTTTCTGGCAACATTTCTCTGCCAATGGGGTGCACATCACTGCTATTTGTGGAGTAAATGCACTTTTGATAAACTCCTGAGGACTTTGCTTGCATTGTGCCATAGTAGACTTTTAACTGTTTAAAATAACAACAAACCCTTTCAAGAAAAAAATAGATTCACAATAATACTTCAATAGCCATAATAATGTATTTAATTTAGATTAGAACTTTAATGTTTATTAAAAATTTGACAAGTATTGTTAGGTTCAAAGACTGAAGAGGAGGAGGTTGATTATATGACAGATGAAGTATACGTCAATCTTCTTTTTAAACAACAGTAATTTTCTATAAATTTCTAAATTTTTAGGTACTGTTGGTAACACTTAGTTACTGACAAACGGACAAACCCCCTTCAAGACCAATTGAAACAAAACAATAACATAAACAATGTGCAATTTGTTATAAATAGTAAATAAGGGTATTTTTGTGAAATTATTACCAATATTACATTTTACATGATTATTAGTAAATATGATAACTTTAAAGCAACGCTTGAAAGGGAAAACGGAAAGCAATGAACCTACCACTTCCAGAGTTTCCATTAGAGATAGGTTACTTATAAAAGAAGCCCAAGAAATGTCGAAACTGTTACCAGCCTGTTGTTCAATTGATTACATGAACGTTAACGATTTAAGTAGATTTATTCTGATAGTCAGACCTACGGAAGGTTTTTGGCACGGAGGGACATTTAAATTTGAAATAAACGTTACCGATGACTACAACATGGAAGTAAGATTCAATACATATTTTAATTAAATAAGGCATATAATTGTGTAATAATTGTTTATTTTCAGCCTCCTATAGTGAAATGTATAACTAAATTATGGCATCCTAATATTACAGAATCCGGTGAAGTGTGCTTATCACTTCTTAGAAGGCACAGTGTAGAAGACGGTATGGGTTGGTCCCCTATTAGAACACTTATTGATGTTGTGTGGGGACTGAATGCCTTATTTACAGTAAGTAAACAAATGATTTGTTTCGATTCACTCGAATAACTGTTTCTTTTGCAAGGATTTATTAAATTTCGAAGATCCTCTGAATGTGGATGCCGCAGAAATGTTTAGACATTCTAAAGAAGAATTCAAAATCAAAGTAATGGAATACGTTGCTGTTTACGCTCAAGAATAATCCAACGTGTCGTGTCCTAATTTTCTATTTAGATAAGTAATACATTCGATTGTATGTAAAAATTGTATCCGTTCACGAGTTCCAGCTCCGGTGCCGCTTTTATTCGAATAGAGTTTAACAGGACACTGGAAGATCAAATATAAACAAATTTAATTTAAAACAAAAATTGTTGGCTTATCAATTTATGTATATTATTTTTAATACAATTTTTATTTGGTTTATTGGCGACCATAATTATATTAAAAGTATGTGTAAATTTCATTGATTCTTCTAATAATAATACAAATTCTAAGACTATTTTTTATTTTATCTTAAGGAAGTGGTATTTAGTCATTTCCATAATCCCTATTAAAAATTAAACGTAGAATCAAAATCAAGTACGCAATGACTCGATGGAGTTTCATTTTAAATTCCTGTTCAGGAAACAGCCACTCGCTCATTTATGACGTTTGACAAGAGACAAGTCTCCTATTATTTAAGGTTATGAAGTACAAATCGTAAAAGAAATAAGTAAATACAACGTTTATTTAAACCGATCTAAATGAATAATGCTACGAAAAACTACGTTATAATTCACATAAATAATTGAACGACTAACCTCACCTAATATCATGGATTTTAAGTTATGATAATGACAGCACAACATTTTTAAAATGATTACTATCCACTGGTCTTTTTCAAGAATTCCTGCTTATTTATAGTGAGTATCATTGTTATATTTACTACTAGACCAGTACGTACTGGCTCTTAATCTGTTACAATTCAGTAATGTTTAGGATCGTTTTCTATACTCTCCCATTTCTTACCACAAATTTTTTCAGTTGCCTCATTAAATCAGTTTTTCAAAAATGTGTCATTACACTTCGTTCACTTACCTACAATCATTTTATGGACCAAAGCTATGCAGCAGACGTATGTATGGAACCTATGTTTTGGTTTGTAGATAACTTTACCCATGCCATAGGACCCGTAAGTATCCCGTAGGGACAATGTCTCGTACCAATAAATCATTTTCAAATTACATGTGATTAACTTTCATTTAAACATAATGTGCATTATTTAAATTTTGTTGTAGGTATTTGTTGTTGCTGTGGTAATTTTAACTGCATCAGTAGTTTTAATCGCATATTGGATAGGTATCCCATATTGGTGGAATAGAAATGCAATAGTCTGCATTGTACTAGTCATTATAGGTCATTGGATACTTTCAAATATATGTTTTCATTATTACATGGGTGTTGTTACACCTCCGGGTTATCCCCCACAAGTAAGGGCAGGTTAATGGTTAATTTATTTTTATTTAAAATTGTTAATATTTTAGGGAGAACTAATAACAGAAGCTGTTAGTATATGTAAAAAATGTATTTCGCCGAAACCTCCAAGGACCCATCACTGTTCAGTTTGCAATAAATGTATTCTTAAGATGGATCACCACTGCCGTATCCTTTACATTTATTATTTTCTTGGTGAATTTTTTAACAATTTTCATGCATTCGATAGTTAAAAACTTCCTTAATTAAATTTTAGCTTGGTTAAATAATTGCGTTGGTTACAGAAATCATAGGTATTTCTTCCTTTATATGGTTTATATGGTTGTCGGAGTGTTATTTGTAATTTGCTGTGGCTTTGATATCGCCTACACAGCCATTTTTCTAACCCCTGTTGATTCTGACGAGCCAGAACTAGAAGGCCATGCTGTAAAGTTCAATCAGACTGGAGCTCTTATACCTGTGGTAAGATGTCTACAATAAGATTATGACTAATAATAAATATTGTATATGTTTTAGACTGATGCAGATTATTTAGATACATCACTGTTGGATGACGAACCAGGTGAAGAATGTATAAGTCTTTGGAGAAGAAGAGCAATAGTTTACATGACTCTTATTAATTGCGGTAATTAATTCTCTGCATAAATAAAGCAGAATATTAATTGTTTGTTGTAGGTGTATTCTTGGCTTTGGGCATGTTGTCACTCTGGCACGCACAATTAATAAGCCACGGTGAAACTAGTATAGAAGCTAATATAAACAAGGCAGAAACTAATAGAATGAAGGAATTGGGTAGGACTTATGCGAATCCGTATAATTTCGGAAGAAGAAAAAATTGGAAGATATTCCTAGGGCTTATTCAAGGAAGGTAAAATTCATTTACGTTTGTTCTGATACAGAATAATTATTTTCTGGATGTTTTACGTTTGTGTTTAAGATCATTTGCAAGACACATACTTCTGCCATCAGCCCACGAACCAATAGGAGATGGATTGAGGTGGCATACTATACATGATGAAATGATAGATGAGTGGCCGTAAATTCTAGTCGTCCAAAGAAATAACTGATATCATATTATAAATTAAGAAAATTCAGAGTTAATTGTATGTTACGACTAAAGTTGAGGCATTCCATTGAATAATATTTAGGAAAGTGTGAGGACATCGTTTTTTTATAACAATCTACCTCATACTTAATGTTATATTAAGAATATAGTCAAATTGTAAAGAGCTGTTATTTCTCTGACTATATCCTTTATTGTCATAATTTATATATTATGTAACATTTCATTTATTGAAGTGATATTAAGTTACTGTTCTCTGTGTCTGTGATTGAGTAAGGCTTCTACTAATTTAGTGTTTTTTTTGTAAAATCGAACTGTGTTTTAAAGTTTGAAATTATATATAAAATAAGTAAATTTTTTTAATCTCCTAAAATCCCTCTTCCTAAAATCAAATAAATATCCAATTTTTTCTAACTTACACTTCGTTTTTGTGTAAAAAGTGTTGCCTAGACTATGACTCAAAACAGAAGTAGATTTGAGTGACATTTAAATTAAACTAACCTCAAAATTTTTCTATAATTAGTTTTCAAATATTTTTAAATTTGTTCCGGATTTACCGATGAATTAACGACATGACGACCACTAATTTGTTCCGAAAATGCTTTTTGAAGCTTAATGGCGCTACAATTAGAAATTTAAGTAAAGTTAGTAATAGATCTGCTTTAAAGCAACATCCATCGTTTTACTATATACTGGGTGGAACAACCACATTACTTATAGCTTATAAATTCAAGTCGCTTCAGAAGGTTTACACTGCTCATAGTGCCCACTCGAAAGTAAGTAAAACCTTCCATTTCCAGCTTCACCGCAGTGACATTTTTATTTATCCAGGATGAAGATGTAAAGGTTGTTAAATTGACTGCTAGGGAGAAAAGATTCATCAGATTCGCTTCGGTAGAATACAATGGCCAGTTGTACATGACACCTCAGGACTTCCTAGAATCCGTAATAGAGGCAGAACCAAGACGTAGGTTTTTGAGTCAATCAATCAGTCAGTTTGTAATTACCGTTAACTTCCAGCGAAATTGAAACGAAAAATTTTAAACCAGAAAGAACTGGAGAAAATTAAGGAGGCAACGCCACCTTTGAGCCAAGGTTCGCCAAGGTTATTTCGAAGTCTTAGAGACAAAGGTGTTGTATACTTCGATAAAATGGCTGCTTAATTTAATATAATAAACTTTAATTTTAGGGATTATTTCATACACAGAATATTTATTTCTTCTGTCTGTATTAACAAGTGAGTTTCAAATTATTTGCCAGGTGTTAGATGTGTAATGGATTGTTTTTAGAGCCCCAGTCTGGTTTCAGGATTGCTTTTAATATGTTTGATACGGATGGTAACCAAAGGGTTGATAAAAACGAGTTTCTTGTGGTAAGTTTTTCTATTCGATTTACACATTTTTCTTAAATACCTACTCCATTAAATATTAAATTACACGAACAGATAAGAAAACTATTGGCAGGCAAAAAATTCGAAGACCATGCATCAGTAAGTTGTTTACGTGAGAAACGAAATTGGCTTTTTTTTTCATGATTTTCTTGCAATGGATATATTGCTTTGTTATTTATTAACAAATAATGTACAAGGTAACGTTGATACATCTCCAAATTGTTTATAATTCGTAAGATTACGAATTTTTGTGCTTGAAGCGATCGCTTGATTTTATTATTAACATTATTTACAAATCGGCCAGTTTGAGAGCATGTTCGTTCAAAAAACATAACTAAGTGTACTGAAAAATTGTTTCTACTCTACCTTCAAATACAAATAAGAAATTACCCGATTACATGTAACTAAACTTAACTAAAAACCGATTCCTATGTATGTTTTGAAATACAAAAAATATATGGTGTGATTTAGATGGAGAAAATATTCAGTCATGCTTGGAAGGGCAAAAGAGGAATGAGCAACGACCCGGCAAACGATAAAAATGCAATCCAAGAGCAGTATGTAGACGATGAACAAGGCCTTCAGAGAAGACACAACGTCGATACAACACTCATAGTACATTTTTTTGGACCCAAGGGCAACAGCGACCTCAACTTCGAGAGTTTCAGAAAATTTATGCTGCACTTGCAGACGGAGGTGTTGGAATTGGAATTCAACGAGTTCTCCAAAGGTCTTCCAACAATATCTGAAATAGATTTTGCCAAAATTCTGTTGAGATATACTTACTTAGATACCGATGCTTACGATATGTACCTTGACCGGTTATTAGATAGGATGAAAGACACCAAAGGTATCACGTTCGAAGAATTCCACGTTTTCTGCCAGTTCCTCAATAATCTGGAGGATTTCACGATCGCCATGAGAATGTACACTCTAGCAGATCATCCGATATCAAAAGGTATATAGATAGGGTTTTATGTGCATCATAAACAATTTGAGCGTTTGCTTTCCAGATGAATTTCATAGAGCTGTAAAAATATGCACTGGTACTAACTTGAGCCAACATTTAGTGCATACTGTCTTTGCCATTTTCGACGATGACGGTGATGGCCTTTTGAGCTACCGAGAGTTTATAGCCATTATGAAAGATCGCTTACACAGGGGTTTTAAGGTAATTAATTTAGTTAAAAATAATTTGTGTATACTAGGTAAATTTGTTACAGTCTTATGCCAAAAATGAAGGATGGGAGGCGTTTAAAACCTGCATCAAGCAAGAAATGAAGGCGCCTGTTTAGACGCCTGCTGGACGTTTTAATTTAATATAAGTTTGAATCTCTATGCACTAGCTTTTTTGCTTGAACCAAAAAAATTGTGATAATTTTATTCGGTGCCATTATGTTATAGGTCATATAGGGCTGTTTTTGTTAAATTTTAGCTTTGGAATGTTTATATTGTTATACTAGTCATGATGTATAAGGAAAACCAGAATGGTAATTAATTTTTGTTGGCCTTATGTACCTTTAAAAAAAATGATTTTGTTATTGCTTTAGTTGCGCTTAATATGTACTTAAATTAATTTTATGAATTATTGCTAGTCAAATATTTTCTCAGTGATTTAGATCTGAAAATTGTACCTATTGTTGTTATCTGATGCGAATAAAATGTTTTCGAATTAACGATTTTTTTTATTGTTGGTGTACAATTTAAACAAAAACAAATTACAATTTACCCCCCACACAATTTGTCTGTATGTGAGTCATTTTTTTTATCTGCATGATCTAGTCTGTTCTTATCAGTCATATAGTAAAAGTTGCTAAATCTACAAATATACACAAAAACTACTCCAGAAAAATATAAATTACGTTAAAGTTTGCATAATAATTTTACAGCATAATCCTCCAAATAAACGCAAGATGTGTAAGTACTAATAAATTTAGTTGTATAATGTTATATAGAGTTTTTAATGTGATTTTATAAAAAAAAATCTTGGACTCTCGGAAATTCGTTAGCCGATTGTGATATGTGGCAACGCCGCTATCTGCATGGGAGATGGGAGTAGGAAAATGTTTGGTATCTCCTTCTCTTTCGCTCGTTTTTCTGATTCGCTTTAGCAGTTTTGTTTTTTTGTTCAGTGTAATGGTGACGGTTGTAATGTGTAGAAGATATGTACGAATTTAGTTAGAGGGATGTTTGATGCTGGATTTATTAACTTTAAGGCTGAAGTACCCAATGATTTACACTGTTTATGGATTCGCCATATTTTTCTTTGTATTTTGGTGTGGAATATGGATAGTTCACCTAATAGCTTTATTTTACGGGTAAGAATTATTTAGCACATAACCTATACGAGAAGCTTCGAATGGATTTTTTCGGCAATAATTGTATTAACTGTTGCGGTTTTTTGCAGTAAATATAGACTGCATAGGAAGGTAAAGCCTTTAAGCACAGATGAACCATATCCTGGGGTTTCTATTCTGAAACCTCTCATGGGAACTGATCCTCATTTGGTTTCTAACTTAGAAACGTTCTTCACTATGACCTATCCAATGGTGAGTTTTAATTAAGCAAAATTCGCCAAATTAGCACTCATTTCATATGAATTTCAGTACGAGATCCTTTTTTGCGTGGAAGATGAAAAGGATCCAGCCGTAGATGTAGTGAATGCATTAATAGCAAAATACCCAAAAACTCCTTCCAGGGTTTTCCTTGGCGGCTCAACTGTAGGCGTAAATCCCAAAATTAATAATATTAACAAAGCATACGAAGCTAGTAGTTACGATTTAATTCTCATATCAGACAGTGGAATTCGAAGTAAGTCTTCATCGCACTCTCACCGATCTTGCACTAACTGGATTGTTTCAGTGAAAGAGGACACTTTGTTAGATATGGTGACGCATTTGACTGAAACCACCGGCATTGTCCATCAAATGCCTTTCACTTCGGACAGGAACGGTTTCGCTGCAATTTTAGAAAAGGTAACGCCCGTAACGTCTCGATAACACCTTATAATTCAACCGTTTCTGTTCTTCCCAGGTATATTTCGGGACCGCGCAATCCAGGATGTATCTAGGGGCGGATTTTCTGGGCGTAAATTGCCACACGGGCATGTCCACGTTGATGAGGAAGCCCGTTCTCGAAGAGCGCGGCGGTTTGAAGATGTTCGGCTGCTATCTGGCCGAAGATTTCTTCATAGCCAAGGCCTTCCTCGACAAGGGATGGAAAACTGCCATTAGTAGTCAGCCTGCTTTACAAAACTCTGGTATCTGTGATGTAAATAGCTTTCAAGCCAGATTAACAAGGTGAGTTTTTTTTTAACATTTCTAATGCTTGTAATTGCAAGTAAAAATAAAATATATATAGGTATTGCAATTCGCAAGGTCGCTGCAAATAGTTCGGAATATATTTTGAAATGTTCACTTCGTTAGCGTTATCTTAGCTACAGTCAATAAGTAGCGACGGTACATAATAAGTTTTTACGTTTTTACTATACACTCGAGCAGTTTCATGTGATATAAGATAACATTTTTAATAACAGTCGCTCATCAAATTAAGATTACTGTGATAATTTGCGAGAAACATCTACTTGCATCTAAACTATGTGTTTTTCATTTGATAAATTTCCAATTAAATAAAAACCGTAAATTTTCCACTCGCAATAGCACGCTTGTCAACTTTAGAATTGATTGCATTTTGATTGTACTAACAAAAAAAAATCGATCAAAATATCATTCGCGCGACTTTTCACATACGTCAAACGTTTAGGATGAATTATCTTTTTTTTGTTTCGTATGTAAAAAGAATTTAAAAAATTTCGAGTGATTATACCAATTTTTTATCGTTCATCGGAATACGAGCACTATTCCGATTATTCCAACAGAAATTAGCGCGAGATCTGCTTAAATATTAGAGAGATATTCCGTTATCGTCGATTTTGTATCATCAGGTATTGATAAAAAAATACCCTGTCATATTATACGTTTATTACGATAAAAAATTTGTTTTAAAAATACCGATAAAATTGCGCCTGAAAAGGGAACGGAAACAACCGCGCTTACCCGCAAAATTCGTCGATATTGAAATTATCGTACCGTCACTAATGCACGTTGATGGGAACGACGTTCCGCTACCCTTAACAATTACGCCGAAGGAGCCTGCACTTAATTATGCAGGAATCATCTTGACGACCTAAGCGCAAAAATATCAGGGATAAAATTAAATATCCGAAGTCAGCGTTCAATTTCGGCGTAACGAAGTTATTGTCCATTACGCTTCGAAATTGAATCAGGCGGATATTTCGAATTGTTCGATCTTCGACCTTTTTCGCGCTGCACTTGTCGCAACTCGAAGGCTAATTGTCTGTTATGAAATCGAAGGCGATCGACGTACGTGACATACGTGCTTCGTTTATCTAGTAGGCCCTACAAGGAAATTCTTTTTTTTATAACATTTTATTTTTGTTCCGAACCAATCACTATTATCGCTTCTGTTATTCGCTATTTTGCAAGAAAATGTAAGTGCATATCGACGTTTCGGTCTAATTATATTGGTTCTTGCTTTCATTGGGAATGACGAAAAGCGATCTATTTACAATCTTTTTGCACAATATGTGGAAATCTAGACATTCCTGCATGGAGATGACATGCTAGGCCAACTTCGATTTATAAGATTTCTAAAAAATATCACAAAAGGGACAAAGTGGTTCGTTCGGCCTGCTACGATTCATTAAAACCTCGAGTAAAAATATTTTTGACAGAAATGACATTTAGAAATAATTTTAACGTAATGACTATTTTATGAAAGTTCGTAGTAACTAATTTTTGATGGTAAGTTTTCGAGTTGCATTATATTAAAACTATTTACAATGCAGTAGAATGCATCGATTAAATATAATTAAAATTGGAACCACTTAAAATATACATTTTATTTGTCGTAACCGAATTTATAAATAGCTCTTTGACTGGGTTTACCGTCTGATTACGAGTGAATTTCTAATGCTGAATTTTTAATCACAATTTCGGGTGTGTGGATATACAGGTAGATGCAAAACTATTTGCAATATAGGCTATAGTCGCAACAAAGACAACCTCCATTAGTAGTCATATAAAGGAAAAAGAAAGTGATATTATGAGGACGCAACTTTCACTACAATCTCCCTTATTTTCATAATCTTTAGAATTGACCAAATTGCAAACAATTTTGAACAAAGCTAGCCATGGAAATAATACCATTGTCTAAATGTCAAAATAACTATCAACTTTTTCTCTTCAACTGAATCAAGTTACAACGAATTGAAATTTGAAGTATTGGTAAATGGTTAAGTGTCGCCTTTAATTTAAAATAATTGAATTCAATTGCCATACACCATTATCTATGATAGACTTACATGAGTGTTAACCTCCATTTGTATCGATAGAAAAATTCTTTCGTTATATTCAAAGTGACGCATGTAGCCTACTATACCCTGTTTTCAAAATAACTGGCAGTGACTCATCGATCATTTTTTTAATGGGGCGGGGACAATCTGATCAGCGATTACCGAGCTACTGAGAGCATTACAGTGATATTTATACACCTTGCTCCTGCACCATTTTTCTAAAATTGAAAAATTACTTTGGAACCAGGGTATAGATCGCAAATATTAAATAATTCGAGTAAAAAGGTACAGCATCACATCCAAACAAATTATCGGTTATTTTTCAAGCGTTTCAGATAAAGTTCAATTCTAATTCATATCTGGAGGACGTGATATATCTGTTTGATTTCTTATGTAAAGCGCTTCATTGTCTTATCTAATTCCATGACTGATATGTTGATAATAAACGTTTAATCAACAATTAATATTACAAAACGATGTTCTATCGATGTTCTAACGATGTTCTCTTATCTATTTAAATTGTTTAGCCGAAAAAAAAAATTTTAACGTGTAAAAACATTATCAGGATAACCTTTCCGCAGCATGTGTTTTGTCTTGTTCAAGTTTTGTAGGAGACATCCACACCTTCAGATCAGATAACGCTGATAACTTGAATTGCAAACACTCTGCTTGATTTACTGTTACTGATTCATTGGTTACCTTCATTTTCGTGGAATTGGAATGCAATTAAAGCGAAAAATAATCAGTTTTCGCAGGCTTACAGAATGCATACCCGTAATACTGTAACGATTGGAAAAAACTTTGATTGAATTAAAAGTCTCCGATGTGGGAAAAACATTTATTTTTCATTGGAATTGTGACGCTTCCATCCTACGATACTTTTTCATTAAGTTTTCGGTGTAGCAATTACCCTTTTGTCGTAATAGTAATCGATACGTTTGTGGGGGATGAATATTTAAAAAGCTCCATCGTCGAACTTAACAATTTAATTTCTTTGAATAAATACAATACGTTATTAATGAAAAACAAATGTATCGTCATGCAATAGTATTTGTTTTTAAATATGCAAATAACATATTATACTGCACTATACCGTGCAAACATAACACCACGTTTTTGTCTACAATGATTACGTATGAATTCACCCCTAGTTCGGTTTATTAGTGAATAATCGCGTTTAACGCGTTGTTTCTACGGTTACCTACTCTAATTTACATACAAATATTAATTTAAACGTACGTTAGTTAACTCCTATTTATTTTTGATGAATAGTTTTCCTGTCTTTCAATCTAATCTACTCGTTGTATTTGCTTAGTAAATATGTGGCTATTTCGCAAAAACCATATGCTGCAGTTGATGCAATAAGCGTTTAAATAGTTCAACAAATATTTGATTACCTGATGTATTTTTTTGGGTTCGTTTAACGGACATTGCAAAATTTTACCAAGGCTTAACCAGGAGCGGAATAATATTATGATGAACTGATTACTTTTGTTAAATTGAAATAAATAAAACGATAACAAAAATGTGAAACAAATATCCAATTATTTTCGTCTTTAAATTGCATGCAATGTTTACTGCACTCAATTTGAGAACATCCCGTAAAATAAAAGATACAGTTTTGTTTATTATATGGGAAAAATGATTTTAATTTTATTTTTAAAAAAATAATTCAATCGCCCACATATGTACCTACTTGTATTTTAAAAGAAAACAACCTCTGGGACTCGCATTGTATGATTAAGGGCGTTCTTATCAATTTGATCAATTCCCATTTAATAAAAAATGTAAATATTTATTATTCTCTTCTAATTGTTTGATGAATCGATTCATTTTATTGTTTACTTTTATCGCTTAACTGAAATCAATTGACATAATTTGTTGAAAATTGGATCAATCAAATTCCAAACGACTTTGTTAAGTTAATTTACTTCATATTTAAAAAAAACTGTTGATTTATAAGGAGATTCGTTTATTTTTACCTTTGTTATGTTATCTTTATTCATATATTCTATTGATTGTGTATCTCTTCTATTTGCAATGGTTATTACGCATTTAAATGCAATATCTAAACATAATCAATATGGAAATTTTTCTTGTTGAAGTGCAAAATAATGCATTAGTTAAATGTTACGATAACTTGATTATCAGTTTTGAAATTTCCTGTAATAACATTTCTACTGTTTCTCATATTTTCAGAAATCTAAAACTAGAATTTATGATTTCTACGTATTTATATTATTTTCTTTTTCCTCTAATATTGACGACATGGAAAATTGTAATAAAATAATAATTCAGTTTGTTTTCCTGTGGTATCTTTGTTGAACAATTGGGTTTTTACGCAACCTGTTTACGTTCTCGTTCTAATTTTATTATTAAGGTGATGATAGGTAATGTTAATGGGAAAAATGAGGAAATAATTGTTCGACATAAACATAACAACCTTGGGTGTCTAAACCGACAACATTTAGAGTACTTAGTACCGGCAGAGTGAAGTGCAATAATTGTAAATTTTATATTTTATGCACACATTACGTCGGATTTTCCGAACTTGTATTCCCGTTAATTTATTTCGTGTAATTCATTGTCAACTATTTATAAATTAGCGTGAATCACGTTATTACAAAAAAAAGTAAGGGAGAAATTTAGGCTACTGCTACTTCGCCTTGAACTGTTTGCTCTAGGTACGTTTAAATGTTATTGATTCGTGGGCATATTAATGTATTTTTTAAAACATATCGGATTTAATTCGAATGCCTAGACGAACCATACAAAAAAATATGCTAGTTATATTCTTGATATTGTATAAACATCACATAGTTAACAAGTGTTAACAAAAAAATTAAATCGATTGAATGCGCGAACAGAATTTGAGTAATTTATAACCGGGAGAAAAAAAATGATGTAGATATAATTTTTTTTTTTGTTTCAGATGGGCCAAATTACGGGTGGCAATGTTGCCTATAGTAATATTTTTCGAACCACTCTCCGAATGTATGGTTATAGGGGCGTGCGCAGCTTGGGCGGCGAGCCTGTTGTTCCGCTGGGAACCCCTCGTTTTCTATTTAATTCATGTACTTGTATGGTTCTTGTGTGATTGGATGCTATTGTCTATAGTACAAGTAAGTGCGGTCGTTTATTCACCAGTCACCTCGCAGCTACGTCAAACTTGTAAAGCACACCGTGACAAATTCAAATTAGTTATCCATTATGCAGCGTTTGTTTAATTGCTTCTTTTTAAGGATATTATAAACGGTCGTTTTAATGAGCGTTTTAAAGGTTTTTAGCGGAACCTGGTTGATTAAGCGCGCATTGGAATGATTAGTTTTTTTTTTAATGTTTCAACGGTTATTAGTTATTTTACGTGCATACGAAAAGCGGATCGAAGATTCTGCAATCGCGAGTTGTTCATTCGAAAAAATGTTTTAATCATGTCAAGGCGGACCCGCGATAATACCTTTGTGGTTGCAAACTGTAGCAATTACTACACCTGCTTCTACTTAATCTTATCCTTGCATCAATTTTTTTTTTTTCGTTAGAAAATAATTCCCAATGATTCATGCTTTGTAGAGTAATCTTATCGATTATTACTATTTTTTTTTATCAATTTGTTCACTGTATTCATACTAAGTACATTAAATATTTTTATTTGTTAATGAATAATTCATTTATATGAAACATGAGATGATCGTTCTTTAACCTTTGGATAATTTGAATTGTACATTAATCATCACTAAATGCTAAATGTTTCAATTTTTATTTATAGCATGAGAAATTAGTAAGTATTATTGTTTTTTTTTTTTATTTTAGAATGGGTCTCTTCCCTTCAAAAGGTTCGACTTTATTATTGGGTGGCTGTTTCGTGAATGTTCTGGGCCTTACCTATTCCTTTTAGCGCTGTGTCATCCGGAAATCAAGTGGAGGAATCGCGTATTCAAGTTGACATGGGGCGGAATAGCTCAAGAGGTAAAGCCGAGGATCAAATGTTAAAAGGTACACGTCTATTCGTTTATAAAGGTTGCCACTTTGTATGCCGAATTTTTATACGTATTTCAAGCTTAACCAAAAGAAAGACCTTATTAGTGATCTAAGGACAAAAGCACTGATTTTTGATTTTTTTGTTTACCTTGGAACTTTAATATCTAAACGATACCACGGATCGGTTTGCACGCCGAGTACTGAAATTTTATCTATTTATTTGTTAGAGTTAATACTTAACCCGGTGACCTGAGGTGACATTCCGCCAATAATTACCTAAGACACCGTCGTGTAAGGTTTTATTTTGTTTATAAATTACTAACGAATCATTACCCTAGTCATAATTTTAATTATAACATCGAAGTTACTTAAAAGAATTTGAACACGAAACAACTAGGCATAAGCAATAACTATAAAGTACATATTTGCAACGTATTCCTTATGATGTACGAACTGGTTCTTCGGCACATTGACCAACTCTTTCAGTATACACGCAGTAAATATTCCATAAAAATCTCGCATACGAAAATTAGTATTAAGATTAGTGTGATATATTTAATTCCTACATGCTATATTTATATTATTGAGGAGTTGCTTGACCTCCTTACTAACATAAAAATGTCTTCTTTGTCTCTAAAAATCAGTTAAAACTATATCAATTATTGTTCGCTCGGTAGGGCGTTGTAATGGAAATGTAAAAGCTAATATAGAATATAGGAGGAGACTACGAGACTGATCTTCCTACTGACTGAATAATTCAATAACATTATAACTGAATTTTTGAGGCAAAGATATCCCTGTGTAAATTTTTATCTTTAACGTTTCGGGACATGAAATATGCTTATTATTATTTCAAGTTTGTACTGTAGTTTGCCCCATTATTTAATATTTTTTAGCAATATTTAAACTAATTGGCCAGAATAGTATTATGTAGTATATTGATAAAAAGCCTATTTAAATGAACAAACAGTTTTGACAAATAAGTAAAATTTACACATATTTCTTACAACTTAAGTATTATATGTATAAGGTATAAATAACGCTAAAGACTTACCAAAAATACACGAAAATATATTTTTTTATTTTTATTTTAAATATTCCTAAATTATTCTCGATTGTTGTTTTACGTGCGGTTTTGTTCCCTACTTGATATATTGTACTTAATTTTTTGATTATTGAGTTTTTTTTACTTAAAATTATACCTACAATATTTATAATTTATACACATTCTCAAAAATCAGCCTTTAAAAATCTGTACAAAAACAGCATCGTTGGACCTGAAAAAGTGTTTCTTATTCCAAAATATATTTTTAATGCTAGCATAAAAATTTACTTTAAGATATTGAAGTTTGATAAAAAAATCATTCCCGGTTAATCAAGTGGCAACTTTTGTGTAAGTATGATAAACTTACTGTGCATGCATGTATAATTGTATTAATTATATTCTCTGTAACTGTTTTTTTAACACGTTAACAGCCGAACACACCTATTGGTGTGTTGTGAACGTGAAAGTAGTTCAATGGGCAATTGTGGGAGAAACCCAAAATATTTTATGGCAGTTAATACGTTAAATGCGTTTTTCGCCCTATTACGATATTAGTTATATACTTACTACATTCACGTCGTCTCAATCACCTGTCACTTAATACCGAAACTATTTATTTTTGTTTTTATTTAATAAAAAAATGTTTTGTAATAAATTGTTTTTTAATGAAAAAGACACTGTTCTACATGCCACTACATTCTTAGCGGATTTAAATAATAGATTCTTATTAGAATTATAGATATAAAAATTTGGAATGTTTCAAAATGCGAATAACATTACATTACTTAAATTCTATGTGATACTATGGTATTTTTATTTTGTGTGATTGCTTAATAATATTGAACACATTAATTTGTCTCGTATTTTGATCTTAATTCAACATATAATACGGGTATTTATGATCATCAGTACTCTCTAAAACTAAGAATACCCCTATTATAAGTCATTTAATTAAAGAAATTAAATAAAATAGAAAACTATATAAAAATGTATAGGCGTATTTATAAAGGCAAAGCTTCAGTCAAATTTAGCAACCGATGTTTAAGTAATACATAACCATTTTAAAAGGACGGATTGATCAGTTTCTCAAATCACAGATACAGAAATTTTATTTTAAATATTACTTAACTTGGTTTCGAAAATCCTAATTAACGTTTTGCACCTGGAATGCTTTGTTCTTGTTCCCTCTAAAGAAAACCCTCTTTAGATACTGAATCAACTTGCTAACACAGTTAGCAAACAAAAATCAACTTGTATATAAATAATTTAAAAACCTATCCTAACGGAAATAATTTGGGTAAAATTTAGTGTCGACCGGACAATAAGCATTTTCTAAACCTCATCAGAGTACTGCTTACACGTCCGTTTGAGGCACATTCAAAGGCACTGCCTGTGGTTTCTTCACTTTAGCCGGTAGGCTGGGTGTGCCCTTCCGAGGAGGCACCATTTCTCCGTTCGGAGCGTTATTTACAAATGACTGAATTTCTTTCATGGAGACGGTGTTGAAAGACGAGGCACTATTAGAACGAGGAGGCAACATGCGGGATTCATATTTTTCTATGTATTCGTTAACGTCGTGTCCACGGGTATTTTCTATACCTTCGTTGTCCGTGTCGTTGTCAGGTGGGTACAAAAATGTATTGTAGTATCTGTCTGATGACCTATAAGAGAGTAAATACCGATAAAACTACGCAAATACAATTAATTCTAATAATCTAATTATGTTAATGATACGTGTAGTTTAATTGCCAATAAAATCACAAGTGATCCGTCACCTCAGCAATTACTAAATTAATTAAATATTTAGAGAACTCATGCGGAACTCAATGTTTACAGACAAATAATTTGCTAGATTAGTAACATTAGGAAACATTCTACACTACCTTACAAGTAGTTCAAAGTTTCCATTACCTTGCTTACCTCTTTGCGTTCCTCCAAAGCATGCAGCAAATGACCAATAGAACAATCAACAGGAGACAAACGCCCGAAATACTCCAAAAGGCGATTTGCAATGGAGCCCTAGGTTCCCACCAGAACTGAAGCATAAACATTAAAAGTAATACATCGCTGAGTAAGCTCTTTAAATCGTACTTACCTCAGTTGTGGGAGGATACGTAGGCAAAAGGTGACCGACTAAAGTAGGTACATAAATCGACCAAAAAGCCGATTCGGTCTGCCTGAAGTTCCACATTATCGACGAATTGTACGTCGTATTTATATTCAAATACTTCAGCTGCCCGTGCTGCGACTCCTCGAAATGCAATCCCAATATTTGCGTGTACGTGGGATTCCCGTACTTCGCGAAGTTACTGTAAGCCTTCATGAAGAAGTGGCTCATGTTCCTGTCGTTTCTGGTCCACTGGTCTCTGACGAATCGTTCTTTGGACGGGAGCATTTCGGTGTCCAAAAACGGAGCGCCGCAGAGCAGGTAATGCTCTATATCGTGCGGCGTTTTCCTCCACTCTGGATAATTGAACGATTCGATTGTGGTGTTCAAAACGTACATGTAAACCGGAACGTTTTGTTCTATTAGCAGTTTCACCATTTTATCGTTGGGAGCGGTGTACAAGAAGTCGGATAGCATCTGGAAAATAATTCGAATTATTTACAAATCTACTGGAGAGTCGGGTAACGTACGTGTATATACTCATCCCTTATGTGAGTCACGTTGTTAGGATCTGGCCAATAGGTGTACATGTATTTAATAGCATCGAATATCCCATGCGGATTTAACGTGTAATTATACCTCAACACCAGTTCTTTGACTTTTTGATCGAAAAATTCTTGCGTTACGATGAAATTTGGTTCCAAACTTTTATTTGCAGCTGAAAACAAAGAGTGTATTGCTAATTTTGCTATAAAAAAACTCTATTTTAACTCACTGATAAATCCTGCTGCTTCTTGCAAGGTGACACCAGCCATATATTTCAATCCTGCGTTAAACGATCTCTTTTTAATTAGACTTTCAACGCTCTCGTCGATAAAATGCCAATCTTTTTCATCCCAACCCTCGTAGTGTGGCATTGAAACGTTCATTTCTACTACTGGCGCCCAAGGGAACAAACCCACTTCAGGAGGAAATTCGGCGTTTCCTATTTCGAAGGCACTCCTTGAATTTTTAAGGCAGTTCACCAACTTCCACGAAGACTCTATACTACAACCTATTTGTCTACCGAACACTCTGCTGGTATTTTGGGCTCTGTATCTATCGAAAATCATCGCCCAATCCGCCACAGCCGCGCCACTCTAAAAACGTTTACTTGTATTCAAAGCGCATATTAGTGATTGTACAATTATTACCTGAGCAATTACTTTAGTAACCATGTGACTAGTTTGAGGGGCCGCCATTAACAGCCCCGCAGAAGCAGCCCCGGCCCCGGGTCCAAACAACGTTAAACTGTATTTGTCCCCGTTGAAACTCTCCGCGTTGTCGTACACCCATCGCAAAGCCATCGCTTGGTCTAAAATACCATAATTCCCGGGGGAATTTACGTCGCCCGTGCTCAGGAAACCCAAAGCCCCCAAACGGTAGTTAATCGTAACGACCACTACTTTATAGAAAGTGGCTAGAATATGACCAGGGAACGTGTTGGATGCTCCGTGAATGAAATCCCCGCCGTGAATGTAGACCATCACGGGGTACTTGTGGCCGGTTCCTTCAGTCTACAAAGCAAGATTATAACAGGTTTTGTGCAAAATGTACTTCACTTACAATGTCGGGGGTGAAAACATTGAGATAAAGGCAATCTTCATCGACGTCTCTAATACCTAAAGTAGCTCCAGTGTACTTAGCAGGCTGCGGACAAGCGGGTCCGAAATCCACCGCTTGCATTATATTCCAACCACGATGGGGTCGTGGAGGCTACAAAAAAGTATATTTAGCACTTTATACACCGATTAATAGGGTATTAACACTACTTTAAATCTGCCTTCGTATACAGGCGGCTGGGCGTAGGGAATCCCCAAAAAGGCAGAGGCAATGCCTTGCTGTCTTTCGATGAATTCAGTGCCTGGTCTGTAAATCGAATCGGGATTCGGGTTATCGAATAAGTACACTTGAAATCCTTGGACACTCCCGTGCGTTGTTTGCACGAACACATCCCTGAGTTTCTCTCTGGTTTGTTCGCGTCGTTTGCCTTGTAAATCTTCCCTCCAACCGCCCAATATGCCGGGTAAAATTGGCTCAGCATTGCCAGCCTAATAACGATGAAATTAATTACAGCTAATTACCTACAGTCGGCGTTTCTTTTAATAAATTCAAAGAGAAATTAAGTAATAAGTACTTTCATTACTACACCCACACAAGTAGATGAATCACGAAATTGGTTATTATAAATGAATAATGGTAATTAATAATCACAAATAGTATTACAACACATTAATATTAATAAAAAATATATTCATAAAAAATATAATATTTATGAAAGAAAGTTTGGTTACTGACAGTAACTCAACAAATATACAAAGTGAAAATTTAAATTGTACTCACCCTGTCATATGTAAATCTTTCATCTTGTCCTCTTATCCTGGGATCTCCTGGCCTACTTTGATCATAATAGTTTGGGTGGTAATTTTGCCCATATCTTCTCCCTTTGTAAATATAAGTTGCCCTATAATCATTTGGGTACGGATTGTAAGGTAGTTGTGGGCCGTAAATGTTGTAAGGATTTTGGACATTCTGTGGAAACTCTGTCGGATACCGTGGATAATTGTCGAATTGCCCTAAAATACCACTTATAAAATTTATAACTAATAAAATTATAAATAAAAGCTGCCCGTTACTGGGCGGCGCCATGTTAGTCATGTTATTTTGTTTTTGTTATGTTTGCGATTTGACAATTTTGACAGATGTCGTTTTAAATTGTCATACTAGAGTACGTTCGGTATTTAGGTACGTTCATAAATAAAATTTGGCATAGGTAGCGAATGGGTAACAAGAGAAATACCACAAGCTCCTAGATTCTATAGATATAATAGATAATATAGTAGGGATAAAGTAAAATTTAAATTTTAAAACAAGCGACTTGTATATGTATTTTTTTTAATTATGTATTTATACAATTAGAATTACAATGAATAACTCATATTTTCAAACATTTTAAATCATTTTCGAAATGAAAACAGGATACATCAAGATAGATATATTTTGGATTTATATTAAAATAATATAAATGTCAATTATGCAGTAATAATAACTTTTTATTCTTCCAAAGTAAACTAGATTAGAAGAAAAATAATGTAAAATAGTCTCTAATACTAAGTGATGAATGAGAATTACAAATAGTAAAGTAAGAAAATTAATTAAAGTGATTTAATATAGAAAATGTAATTACATAGCTGTAACGAGCAAAAATTGAAGTTACCTAATTAGTTTACAAATAAAGAAAGTAAAAAATTGTCCTTCAGAATACAGACTAAATAAAAAACAACGAAATAAACTAAGTTTTATATTTAGTCTATTTTAAACAAAAAATAGCCTAATACTTTCTAATTCCTGAATTAAATCTTCCGTCTGGATAACTGTTAATTCCGGGAGGAGGAGGGCATACTGGTCCTAAATTGGCGTTACTGGAAAACGGCCTCGTCGAAGATGGTTGTGGAGGCCATCTACAATAAAAAAAGCCCACATGAAAAAATAATTCCAGGCTTAAAATGGATGTTTGATTTACCTCTCGGACCCTGGATTACGCCACGGTTCTTTTTCAAACAACTTTGGTGTCGGATTGGCCCCAAAGGGTTTCTGCATTGGACTGGACCAACTACTACTTATCGGTCTACTATCGAAGCTTCTCGGACCTGCATCTTTAGAAAATGTACCTCACAAATTTTTAACAAAAAATACACAAATACGCACCTCTTGAACTCATACCGATGTCGGGCTTATCGTTTATCGGTCTCCTATCGTCCCTTCCCGACCTGAAATGCGGACTTCTATCTCGGCCTCGCTCTCTATCATCGTACCTGATGTCTTTCGGTCTCGCCGGCAAATCTCTCCCGCCCCTCGATTCCCTGCTATCGTAAGGTCTCGACTCGTACTTGCCACTGCTAGGCGAAGGTCCCGGATTGGACCTGCTGATAGGCGAATGACGGCTCATGTCGTAATCGCGCCCTCTTTTCTCGGGGTAGGTCATATCACGTTTCGACTCGTACCTTTGCTTGTTATACGAATCTTTGGAAGTCGAAAACTTCTTAGGACTAGCTTCCCTGGGTTTTAAACTGTTAACATTAAGTTATATTAGTAGTGTTTATATAATATAAGAGTTTAAAAGCGAACCTCGGCGGCGGCGGCGGTTCGTTAAAGTGCCTTTCGGTGGCGGACCTTTTCCTATCCTCGAACTCGTCCCTTCTGTAAGGCGCCGGCCGCTTGGCGGCCCGCCTCTCCTCGTCCAATCGCAGCAACGTTCTCTCCAACTCCATCTTCTCCAAGGCGATCTTCTCCCGTTCGAGCCGCTGCCGTTCGCGCTCCATGCGCACCAGCTCCACCTTCTCGCGCTCGATCTTCTCACGCTCCATGCGCAACTTCTCCTTTTCGCGCTCCAGCCGGTGCGCCTCCTTGCGCTGGCGCTTCTCCACGTCGCGCTGCCGCGACGCCTCCTCGTGCCGCCGCCGGATCTCTTCGCGCAGCAGCCTCTCCTTGTCGCGTATCCTCTGGCGCTCGCGCTCCTCCTGCAGGAAAACCTCACATCAGTCAATCATTTAGAACTATCTAGAATCATTCAGAACGCTCCAGAATCATGTAGAACTGTCTAAAATTATGTCGTAGAGGAAACAATTCTCGAGCGCTGTTTGTATGATGAATTAATTTGAGATAAGAAAGTAGATTGTAGTATTATAAAATTAAAATATACCCGAATTTTATCGAAGGTAAGAATTTCTCGGTCGTGGTGGCCTCTCGAGTGCTGTCGATTTCCATGCTTTTCCCTCGATTTCCTCCTTTCCTTGGACCTCTGTAGAAGAAAACGAAACGCAGGTATATAACTAGACAGTAACGAGTAGAAAGTAACGAACTTACAGTTCGATCGCTGCGCTCTTTATTCTTCATATCGCCCCCTTTGAGATCGTCTTTTTTATCGGCTTTACCATCTTTATCGTCGCCTTCTTTATCCTTATCGGCATTCCCGTTTTTGCCATCGGACGATTCCTCCTTCTTTTCATCGGTGCTTTTGGAGATGGAGCGCTTTCGCGGCGTCTTGCCGTCCTTTTGGCTCGACTGCTTGCTCTGCTGGTCCCTCAGCTGCTTCATTTGCTCCGCTCTGACTAGATCGAACTGCGAAACACGCGCAATTAGATATAAACGGACAAAAGCGTTGCGAGGTACCTTCTCGATTTTGATTATCTGGCCCTTCAGTTCGGTGTTGTTGAGCTTCGCGATGACGTTTTCGACGTCTTCGACGGAACTCATCGTCACGTAGCCGAAGCAGCAGGAGCCGGGGAACCGGGCGTTGACGACGATCTTGGCCCCGGTGACTTTCCCGCAGGCGGAGAGGGCGGCCTTCAGCTCGCTGGCACGGGTGTTTTGCGCCACGTTGCTGATCCAAACAACGTTAGGGTTAGACTTGACGCCGATTTTCTTCTGCAATTTATTATCTCCCGAATTGGGGCTAAAACGGAAATATCGTCGATTATTGAGCGAACGTTGCGGCGCGCTGGGAAAAATTGAAGCACAATTGTACTCTGATCGTGGAGAAAATACGGTATCGAACGACTTAATTCTAATATGTTGCATTTTTTTTTCTTCCTTAACTTTGTAATGGTGCGATCGGTGTTCGGTTCTTCTTCGATTTCCTGAATTCCGTTGAGCTTTTCATCCCATATTAGATTTGATGCAGGTTGTAGATATCTTCTTATTGTTGATGCAGGCGAGTGGATAATTTCTTGAAACTGTTTATACTTGATTTGTAGAAAATCTATGCTATATTATACCGTATTTTCTTTGTGGTTTTTTTCAACAATATCAACACGAAATTAACAACATCTATTCAGAATGCCAAAGTTAGAAAGAAATATAAAATTCCTAGTAAAAATCCTTTAGGCCTTACAAAAATTAACAAACTCATTTTACAATGAAAGTATTCATACTCATGATATATGACAAATGATAATTTCGCATCAATAAAAGTGAAGTGTCAGCGTACAATTTCCGAACATACATCAATCATCCAAATAAACAATTACTCTAACTATAAATAACTTAAAAACAGTAAGGTAATAGAAAACGACAACCTTCCACATGTAATTTCCATGAAGTACTCCTTATTTTTTTTACCTTTGGATGCCTTACCGATATCACTTTGTATTCAAAACTATCGTATCTTTTTGTTTGTGGTAAAGACTCATCACTACGCTGCCTCTTTATACTTATTATCATTGGATTTGCATCTTTGATGTGCCATGCTATACTGTTTCTCGTTCAACTGTGCCGTTATGATCTGTTCCATTTGGCAAGTAATAGCTAAGTTGCAGGTGACAGAATTTTTTTTCTCAGATGAAACCGGACCGCAAGCTGCACACGATGTTTTCGCCTGGCCTTAGTGAAAAATCCTTCAAGCAGGCGATGCTTATTATCTTGAAATCCACAAACTCAAAGATCGTAAACACATTATATCTTGTGTGATGTATCTTATATAATTTGTATAGTCTGTAGGCAGCATATGATGAGTTCCTGTCAAAAATGCTGTTCACATAACCAACCTAGAATTGTCTCCTCCAGTTTTCCCTGTTTCTTCATTGGATACTGCTGTTTTGTCCACATTCTCTGGTACTGTAGGATCACTCGTATCTGTCTTCGTATCTATAGTATAAGTTAAAAAACGCATAAATATTCATCCAAATTTCGTGATATAAATGTAGCACGACTTGACAGTAGAATCATTTTGTACATGAAAAAATAATAATTGTATTAAATGATTAAAAAAAATCCTTGCTATCACCGCACTTTGTATAAGGACACAAACTTTCGAATGCATATTTGCAACTAAGGATTTTTTGAACACATACTTTTTTTATTCTATGTTAAAAAAACTAATTGCATATATAGGTATAATGTACAGATGGTCTCCACGAAGAATATGTTTATGTTGACGGACCTAAAAAATTATATGCTCGCTCCATTTGTTCTCGAATATCCATTATCCATATTTAATCCATCAATCGTTCAGTTGAAAATGATCCATAATTTTTTCTTTGTTGATCTGTCGTAGAGTTTCACCATCTTCATATTCTTCGAAACGCTGATCAGCTTCAATCTTCTTTATGTTGTATACTTATATACATGCAATTAGTTTTCTGTTTTAACCGCTTACAAATTTACTAGTTAAAGAGTTTTACATTCAACTATCACATACCTTTAAGTTTCTCTTCGTTTTCCTTAGGTTTTTCAGAAGTCTCTTTCTGTGATATAAATAGATGTAAGTATGGAAATATTAACGATATTTATTCTTATTTACCTCAATTTCATTAATAGCTTCATCATCTTCTAAAGTAAGACGAATGGGAGATTCGTGCCCGTCAGTTCCTTCTTCGGCTGCTTTCTTGGTACTCGAACTGTCTTTTGCAGGAGTTTTAGTCGGAGTACTGTCAGCGTTAGCAGTTCCATTATTCACCACGGTTTCTTTCATCGCAGGAGTTGCCTTTTCTTCCTGTTTCTCCAGCTCCTCGCCGCTTTCTGTGGACAAACCTATCATCATTGTATCAATTATTATTCGTCAGTAATAATTTTTGGCAATTTTATAAAATAAACAGGAAATTTATCATTTTTTCTTGAGACTTCAATTTATTTCAACGAATTCAATTCAAGTACTTACGTATAGAGGAGCGCTTCTTCTCGGGACTCGCTAGGCAGGTTTCGAAGAGGTAGGTCTCTGGATTCAAGCCTTCATCAACTAGCGCCTGGAGTTTTAGAAATAAATTTAATGGAATAATGCTTTATATATTTTTATTGAAAACTGTTGAATGTAACATTGTGAATTAAGACATTTACCTTTGATAATCTATCCATCAAAACTTGTTTGACGCCATTTTTGTCCAAATTTCTCTTCTCTAATTCGGCTTTTAAATCGACGACCCGTAATTCAGACAACTTTTTGTTTTCGTTGTCTGACATAATTAGTTATGTCCGAGTTCTAATATAATTCGAATAAAAATTTCAGTGATAACACAGCGTATATTCCAAATTGTGAGAAATATTTTCTGCGCTTACGCCGCTGTCAACTGTCAGAACACTAGTCAAGTCAAGTCAACTGTCGTTGTCAATTGTGACAATGTTGTCAAATGTCCTTATAATGTATACTTCCGTTATTATCAGGTTAGCCAATATAAATTTTTAGAGTAAAATAAACATTTTATTTATCAAACTTCTATAATAATTGTTAACTGTTGAAATATAATAAATATAAATATGTAAAATATAATTTATGAGTTATACAAAGTATTTTAATTAGGTAGAATGTCGATTATTCGAGGGAGATAAATTGGAACACACCCAAATTTAGGGATATTTGCATTTTAACATTTACACAATGTCGGAAATTGCTGTCGTTGTCAAAACGTCATTTCCTTTCCGTATATAAAAGACACAGTAATGATTTCCGGCGCTCCATTTTGTTATAAATTAGTGTGAGAGCGTGTGGTGTTGTGGAA
The DNA here is from genome assembly GCA_918026865.1 of Phyllotreta striolata. Lineage (NCBI taxonomy): Eukaryota > Metazoa > Arthropoda > Insecta > Coleoptera > Chrysomelidae > Phyllotreta > Phyllotreta striolata. The sequence goes on along the minus strand of OU900103.1, from coordinate 4,125,953 downwards.
ACTTCACAACCCACTTAAAATTGTGAAATAATTAACTTAAAAATACAAAAAAATATAAAAAATAGTTTTAAAAAATACCAAAAAAAATCGCAAAACAGTGGAAAAAAAGTAAAATAACAAACGATTAAAGAAATTTTTTCGTTTCATATGTTTGTTGAGTGTCTGTATTTCTAGTGTAGCGGCTAAAAAATGAATCCAGGCGCCCCAAATTACCCTATGGCGTCTCTGTATGTCGGTGATTTGCATTCCGATATCACCGAGGCCATGCTCTTTGAAAAGTTTTCATCGGCTGGCCCCGTTCTATCCATCCGCGTCTGCAGGGATTTGATAACCCGCAGATCTTTGGGTTATGCTTACGTTAATTTCCAACAACCTGCTGACGGTAAGTGATTAACATAAACAACTAATTCATCCTAGTTTCCATCCATATGGAAAATGGTGGACTAAGAGCATGACATTGAGAGCGTTTAATTGCACAATATACTGTAACTCGCTTTTAATAATACCATTGTAATTATTATTACTCATTGATGATTAAAAAGTAAGCCAAGGTATTTGGGTTATAGACTAAAATTCGAGTTCATGTTTTTTAATCGGACTATTAATTCGAATTGTCCGATTTTCCAATAGGTGATTAAATGCCGAACTATTTTTATTGCTCGTTATCGTTTAGTCGCAGTTGGAAGTTATTGCATACGAAATAATTCAACGGAAATGTATCTGTTGCAGCTGAACGTGCCCTAGACACTATGAATTTCGACTTGATCAAAGGCAGGCCCATTCGTATTATGTGGTCCCAACGTGACCCGTCCCTGCGAAAATCCGGTGTTGGTAATGTTTTCATCAAGAACTTGGACCGATCCATCGATAACAAGGCTATGTACGACACTTTCTCCGCCTTCGGTAACATTCTCAGCTGCAAAGTGGCCCAAGACGAGAGCGGAGTCAGCAAGGGCTACGGTTTCGTCCACTTCGAAACCGAAGAAGCCGCCAATAAATCCATTGAAAAGGTAAAACTTACGCGAAATGGCCAATTGCGGGAAATTCATTGTCGATTTTACAGGTAAACGGTATGCTGTTGAACGGCAAAAAGGTCTACGTTGGTCGTTTCATCCCGCGCAAAGAGAGGGAAAAGGAATTGGGCGAGAAAGCCAAGCTCTTTACAAACGTTTATGTGAAAAATTTCGGAGAGGACTTGTCCGAGGAACAGCTTAGAACCATGTTCGAGAAGTACGGCAAGATCACCAGCTACAAAATTATGAGCAAGGACGATGGGAAATCTAAAGGGTTCGGTTTCGTCGCTTTCGAGAGTCCCGAGGCTGCCGAATCAGCTGTCGAAGCCTTAAATGGTAAGATAAGATTAAATTAATCACAAAAATTCAATGCGATACAACGTAATACTATTATTAAAAGCGCAATCACTACTCCAAATTACATTCGAGATTAGTTTTAATCTAGAAAAATAATTTCTTTAGGCAAGGAAATATTGGAAGGCAAGCCTCTGTACGTGGGAAGGGCCCAGAAGAAGGCCGAGCGCCAACAGGAATTGAAGCGTCGCTTCGAAGCCCTGAAAATGGAAAGGCTGAACCGCTACCAAGGCGTGAATCTATACGTGAAAAACTTGGATGATACCATAGACGACGAGCGCCTCCGCAAGGAATTCTCGCCGTTCGGCACCATCACGTCCGCCAAAGTAATGATGGAAGAAGGCAGGAGCAAGGGCTTCGGCTTCGTGTGCTTCTCCTCGCCGGAGGAGGCCACCAAGGCCGTAACAGAAATGAACGGCAGAATCGTCGGCACGAAACCGCTGTACGTCGCCCTGGCCCAACGCAAGGAGGACCGCAAGGCCCATCTGACGTCCCAATACATGCAACGCATGGCGAACATGCGCATGCACCAGATGGGCCAGTTCATCCAGCCGGGCGGCTCGAGCGGCTACTTCGTGCCCACCATCCAGGCGACGGCGCCGCGTTTCTACGGGCCGGCCCAGATGCCGATTCGCACGAGCCCGAGATGGCCGGCGCAAACGCCCGTGCGGCCCGGCGCCCAAGGGAGCACAGCCACCTACACCGGCATGCAGAACAGCTACAGGGCCGCCGCCCGACCGCCGGGCCAATCCACGATGCGCAGCAACATCAGCGTTCCGCGACCTATCACCGGACAACAACCACCAAGTATGCACGGTCGTCCACTTGTTGGACAAGGTAACGGTAGGGACTTGGTGTCAAAGCTGTGTTTGTTGGTTTTTTATTTAATTTTAACGTTTCGATCGCGTGCGTTCTTGTTCAAAACATTGAAAGCTTGCTAAGCATAATTCCAAACGAAATTTAAATGAGATTGAATTAAAAGGAAAGACCAATGAACAAGCTTGACACTTGTTAGGCAGATCCTTGCTCTGTATGAAGGGAAAAATTCAGCCAGCCCAAAACTGATTGTGAGTTTTAATAATAAAAGTAACTTTTGTTCGCGACTAGAATGTCGTAAAGTTTCAAGTTATAATTATTTATAATTAGTTTTGTTGGTAAGTAAGCAAGAATCTAACCTTCGTAAGTCATTGCAAATTTTTGCTTTTAAAGTTGGTTTAACTCAATAACACGAAATTAACAAGTCTAGTAAATAAAATATGAATATTTTACATTTTCAAGTCAATAACATTTAAATTGTATGTACGTGACTTGTTGATTTATTATATAGAATAATAATAATAATAATAACCAAGAAATAACCGTTTTTTTGTAGTATCTAATTGAATTGTAAATGTTCAAAATGGTTATTTCTCTAAATGAATTTTAGTCTATGCAAATTTTTTAATTAAACGATTTATTTCATTAATACCAGAGTATTTGCAAAGACTACTATCAGTACTACATAATTACTATAATGCTTTAATTTTCATTTTACATAGACTGGGTGTGAAAAATAGTATTAACGCTTGGTTGGTAAGCTTTGTACAAATAAGTATGTAAGCAGACGAGATGATTGGAGGTTTGGCTATTTCTATAAAAATAATCGCTATTTAACTTCGCTATTTAACACAATTATTCAGATTAGAGTTAGATACTTACGATTTAAGAAAATGCTTAAATTCGCTCGCATTTATTAACAAACTTTTTCTATCAATTAAAGACTTTAATTGCTTGTTTTGCATAACGTATTCTTCGTACCAACGCATATGCTAATGTAATTTTTGATCGATTAGGTGTGGCTGCTGCTGGAAATCGTGCCAACTTCAAATACACCGCCAACATGCGTAATCCACCGCAAGCATTGTTGTCCGGAGCTCAAGCTCAAGTACAACAAGCAGTCCACATTCAAGGGCAGGAACCCCTTACTGCTACCATGTTGGCCGCCGCTCCTCCGCAGGAGCAGAAGCAGATGTTGGGAGAGAGATTGTTCCCTCTCATCCAAAGGATGTACTCCGATTTGGCTGGTTAGTTTTACTAAAAAGGCATACTATTAAAAAATTAATGAAATAAACATATGTTGCAGGTAAAATCACCGGTATGTTGTTGGAGATCGACAACACGGAGTTGTTACACATGTTGGAACATCAAGAATCGCTTAAGAACAAAGTTGAAGAAGCCGTGGCTGTACTCCAAGCCCATCAAGCTAAACAAGCTGCTATAAAAAAAGATTAAATCATTGCCTTTCTAAAAAATAAAAACGAAAATATAAAAATTGCAAACAGTCTTATGACAAAAAAAATAAAAAAAATAAAAATACCGCTACTTAACAATCCAATATTAAGATTCTCGACCTGAGAACAACAACTTTGAAAAATTTTTCGTTTGTATTTTTGCTTAGATATTTGCAATTTTGACTTTTTTTTAATCTATGAAAAATTGTTAAATGACAGTGCTTTTCTTTTATTTTATTAAAGAAAGCATTAAATTGTATACAATTTTAATTTGATTTATTTCTTAAATATTTCCTTGGAAAAAATAAAGTATTTTACTTCATTCTATTTTGGAATATTAGTTTCTTACTTGAATTTCAATTTTATGGTTTAAGGAGTTATTTTCATTTACCTATTATGAACAATTTTCACTCGGTTAAAATAATGTATTCTTGGACTAAAAGTAAATTGGTTTGAAATTATTTTGTTTTTTAAAAATATCCTTCCAACTTTTCCCCACTTTATTAATAAATAACGATACCTGGATCAATGACCAATTATCATTCTCGAGTATGTACTCGAACATGCGCAAATTTCGTTTCGGCAGGAGTAGCATTTCTTTTCCATTATTCAGGCGCTTCGAAATCCACTGTTCAGAGGGCAGCATTATAGAAATTTGAATTCTGCGCTTATCGATTGTTCCGAGAAAGGTTTCAAACAATTTTTGGGCCACATTTCGTGTTGACTCGATCAATACGAGCACGTGACATAACAGAAACTATTTCAACTTTATAATTTTCCCACGTTTATCTTTACCATCTTCTCTTGCATTTCGTATCGATGTGTGGAATGTACTTGTTTGACGGGTCTATTGAATTGAATTCCCCACGCGCGGAATTTTTTCCAGTTTAATCGTCGATTTCGAGCGCAAAATAACGATTTTTGTGAGAATAAAAATTTCAAATTATTCGAGATGCATTTGATTAAATTTACTGCCTAATAAAACAATCGTGCTCAAATTTATGTAGCAATAAATTTTAAAAATGAAGTACGTATGAGCAATTGTCTGTCCCTGTTAATTATACACTGCGAGTCCGGTGTAATTTGAAATTCAACTCTAAGCTCTAAAACTACAGCAGTAAAATGTGTGGACTTTTTTGTTCTCTGACCAGCGGTTTGGGAAGACTGGACTTTTGGCTTAAATCCAATAAAATTATTTTCACATAAAGTTTTTATACACAATATTGTAATTTATTCATTCATTTACAACAAAGTAAAGTATTTAGTTTAAAAGCCAATTAGGAATTTAATAAAATATTTCCTTTTTGTATCGAAACACCTCGTATATTGCCGTTATTCACATGTTTTTTTAATGCGAGGAAATATAATTTAGTTAGAACATAATGGAATTCAGCATATAATTCTAATAATGATCATTATCGAAAATATAACCTTTGCTCCGCAACCTACTAAATTTTTCATTTACTGTTGGACTCCTCTTTTATTATCTTTCAAGAACTCCAATAAAAATCAAATCAAAAATACAACGAGAAATTTCTGGCCAAGTACTAAACTTTTAATTCATGAAAATAAACATTTTATGGGGAACCAATTCCACACTAAATTTTTCTCTTCTTTTCTGCTGCAGTCGCGAGGTCTCTTTTGGATTTGAATATCCTTTTGTACCGCCTGATTATAAAAAGTGTTTGAACAAAATTCATAATGCCCTAATTTAAATCCTTTCTAACCGACTGCAATTCTATAGATGTTTTTAAATTATTAACAATTTTTTAATTGCTTCGTCCTATTCATCATCGTTATCCTCGCAGTTTAATCCTCTAATTAATCGATACGTGATTAATGTCCCCGTCGGCTCCTTTTTTTCTCTTAAATACTAATCGCGTACGTTGAAACGTTGATAAAGAAAAGTTCAGATAACTCATGAGAAATGGGAACCATCTTAATTAATATGTTTGTAATATAAATTAGACCTTCGTTACACGCAAAACATTTATCTTAATAAACTGTAATTTAGACATTATGAAGGGAAATACATAATGAGCTAAAATGGCCCGTTTAATTACAAAATTTTGGTATCGCAGGTAAACTGGCTCTTCCTGACACGAGCGTTTTTGTTTGCTTATCACGCAGGAGTAACAAAAGGGCATAATTTAAAAATATTCGTTCATAGGGGCTGCGCGTAAATGGATTCATCTTAATTGAATAGATTTTATTAAGACTGATAACCGGTGATTTATATAGTGAATTTTTTTTTCGAAAAGTCGGCTATGAATGTCAAAAATTAAATTGACAGATTTATTGACAGGTTCAATGACGGTTCAATTTTGAAAAGTCACAATATGTTAATTGTGAAGAGCATAAAATAGAAGAATATAAAATTTACTAGATTATTGTGAATTTTATGAGAATTAGGTATGTTGTCGATAATCTAGACTTATAAACTTTGTGTGGAATTTGTTTGCTTAATTCCTACGTACTTAGTTATTTCAAAAATGTTATATTCCAGAGCTTACTTAGATGCCTATACAAGGTACGTATCCCAATAAAATTAGGCTATCTAGATTAATTTGATTAGAAGGATCTTTATTCTAAAAAATTGCATTTGTTATATTGCGTTAATAAAAATATATATTACTGTCAATTGAATAGGGAAAATGTCTCATTAAGTGTTATTATAATTTACCCGTTTTCCTTCATATATTTGTTTCGTTTCAAGCCTGTTACTTTGGATTCAGAAATTCCCTCCAGAGTATAATGAAGTTATGATCCTCTGAAATCCTCTATACACAACATGAGAACTTAGAGTCAATTAGAGGGCTTCTTCTGCTCCTTCCCATGCGAATTCTTATACGTTTTAGGTACAAGAAACTTGAAACTCGTTCAAGGATTACTCTGGATTGTTCATAGAATCTTGCGATGGCCTTTCGTCGGATAGTAATTGTTTCGTACGTTACGTATAGCCCTTCTGGAGTCCTCACTGGAGTATCCCGCGAGCTACCCTCCCATGTGGGCCCGCTTTCGAAAGGATATATACTCTCAGTTTCTGCGAGTGGTGACTTAAGAACGCCACTGAACGGCATGAACTGAGGCGACGCGAGGCGATTGTCGACGTCGTCGGTGTTGGTCTCCGTCGCGACGCCGACGCCGACGCGCACCCCGAAACGTCGACTGGCGTGCGGTTGTGGTAGTATGTTCGGAGATTCGTTTATCGCGAGGTAAACGCGCCGGATTCCATTTCAAACGGGCCAACATATCAGTCGTTTTTGTACGGTTACAAAATATAAATAAATAAATAAAAAAAAATTATTAATTATGCCAAAGCTACACGTAGTGCCTCCATTTTTGAAAATTAACGGCCGATGCGGCTGCGAGAATTTTCCCGGAAATACCAGACATGATTAAAGGTAACACGAATAATTCATTCTAATCGAATAAAAGGATTGTTTCGTTTATTTAAAGGCGATTTTTTTACATTAATTTCTATCGATTGCTGGCAATCGAGCACTGTATCAATAACAACATTCGGTATGGTTATGTTTACTAAAAAGGGGGTGTACACTTTCCAAACTCGAACGCGTGATTTTTTAATTTACTTACGTCTAAATACAACTAAAAATAGAAAAACCATTCAATAAACTGTTTTATTAAATCTAATAACAAATTGGTTAATTATCTGTTGAAAACTGTTCACTAATTTAACAGTTTTGTTTACCGAATGTTGTAAATTCTCATGCCACGTTCAACGTGTTTTTAATTCACTTAATTTAAAACTAGATTAATTCATAAATACATACATGCATAATTTAATTCCAAAAATAAATTATACTGGATATTTTGAAAAGAATATATGTATCCATTGGATTAATTAGAAGATTTCAATTTTGTTAAAATAAAAAATGTATGTGGAAAATTATTGAAATGTATTCTATGCCTACATACAATTTACGTCGGGATGGAAGCACATTCATTTCGTGTAAATTAATTAATTAATGCTTTTAGTAACGTGTTTGTTTCATTGCATAAAAAAATATGTCCTAACTTGTCTGCGTATATTGATTTTAATAACTAACGATCTTATTTGTTTCCGTGGGTCAAAATACTCATTCATTAGTCATTAATAGAATTTCCATCGAAATCCTTCATGGTTATATTTAGTTCATTTTATCATTATTTCAGTACAATTATATTTAAAAATAGTTAAGAAGGTACCCACTTTCTTTTTTACCTTATATATTGTATCAATATCCCAGCGCAAATATCAGAAAAAATAACCTCTTAAAAGCAAACTTATTAAATTCAGCACATATGAACATTCCCGTAACAAAGTGAGGTACTCAAGTACTCATTATATCTGCTCGCAAAATGAAAATAGTTATTAATTTTGATACATAAACGCCACCGCGAGTTAATTAAACCAACCGCTCATAACTGTATATATAAACTCCGAAGTTAAATCCAAGTTGATCTTTCCACTTTGGGTTTCCCGACACCCTGAAAAACCGCATGCATTAAAAGTGCAACGTACCCATACTGCAATGACAGCGTTTGTCAAGTAAATTGCTACGGAGTTTTGGGAATTTCGCCGTCGAAAATAATCGGATCGAACTTTCGGAAGTTGGACTAGACGTAATTAGTATCGGCTTTTCCTGTCCAACTTACCTGCAAATTGACGAAATAGAGGAAAAGAAAATTCCGGAACGGTTACCTAAATACTTGATTAAATTTAGAATATGTGCGACTGTAATTGCATAAAGTGAAAGATGTTTATTCTTAGCTAAGTCCGTTGCTCTTTTGTGCCGACTTCTATTTATTTAAATTTCAAACAGAAATTAGCTAAACTAAACCGATTGATTGGCACTACTTTTGCGCGAATTTTTCATCCAATCGACCTATTTTTATAGACACACTATATGATTTCTGCTCAGGAACGCACCATTTTTTCAAAAACTTTTCGAACTACAATAAATAAAACACGAAACTTATATCTTTCGATATTTACTCGACCAATTGTTCGAGGGAAGTTGCCGGAACACTTCTTCACATTACTGGAAATTCGCAGTCCTGAAACGTCCCTGCAATTTAGGTACTCCGCCTTCCGACCGCAATTATACTGGCCCCAAACAAAAAGCTTCCGATATCCTTATGGCCCCGTCAAAATCGAAATACATATAGCTCCATTTGGTTTCAGCCGCACCCCAATTACGCAATTCGTTCACAGACGAGGAAATTGATACCGAAATATCTACAATTGATCGGGGTGCCTTCACATGTCACGAGTACTCGCCGGGTCGAAAATATTTTTCGCGTTAAAGCGAATACGTTTTATAGTTTAAGTAAGGGTATACAATAATGGGCTGGAGCCGCGATTGCTCCCTCTCGTGTCCCCATAAAACCCTAAAAAGTGATCGTCAAGGGACAATAAAAAAAGTCTAAATAAGACTTTCTACTCTGCAGTTACAGATACATAAATAAGAAAAACGTAATTTAGTATGTAATAGGAAACATTTAGTTGATAAAATTTGAGAAATTATTTAGAAGGTACTATAACAATAGGTACTTAAATATTTTAAAGCCCCCATAACTCGTTTAAACTCCGAGAGCAAACGAACTAGCCGAGGGGTCGATAAGACAAACAAATCTTGCAGGAGTTTCGAACTGGAAAGAGGAAAAAGAAAGGCAAACATAATTAATAAAGCTGCTAAACATTTTTCCTCTCGCAGTTAATATTCGGGATTTGATACACACACACCATCGAAAGAAATATCGCCGTCAAAGTTCCGCGAAGTTTTCGAAAGATAAAACGCGAGCCGCCCAAAATGGGAAACTTCGCGGAGCCAACCCCATCCGTTGGAAGACCTGATTGTTGTTACTTCTTCTGTTGCTATTCTATCCCCACACTTGTGAAGTTGGTTACCCCAAAAGCCGGTTAACTACGGGCGCACACAAAGTTTTAGGAAAATAAGGTCGGGAAAAATCGATTCGGAAAAACGGCCGAGCCACGAATCAAAACAAACAACTCAATCAGACCCTTTCTCTCCTTTCTCAAACGAAACCCTAGAATTTAATTTTTATTTTTCACTTAGAATCCGATCCTGCCCATGCAGGTCCGCTTCGCACTTCTCTGATTGGTTCGGCATTTTGTATTCGACCTTTAGCAACATCTCATCTTGTAGAGAATGTAAACACATTTTTTTTGAGCACGTCAAGATACGGTGTAAACATATTCATTCTATAAATGATCCTATTGATCCGAATACTGAAGGAAATAAAGAACTGGTGCAAATAAAAACGGCTCGCTCTTGACTTTCGAGAGACTAAAGGAGCTTCAATAGCGCTAAAAAATTAGTTGCTTTCCACTCACCGGAAGATCGTTTTCAGCGAAATTAATTTTTAACGAAATTAAGTCAAAACATTAATGATTTCAAAACAGAATTTTCATCGCCTACTCGCTTGGAAGTCGGTAGTCTAATAAACACGTTTTAATTAACATGGCAAAAGGTGGAATGGAATAACAAAAGGCGACGGCGCTAGGGAAAAGCCTTCTAAAGCGCCTACCGATATTAAAGCAGGAAAAGAAAGTATAGTAAACAACTTAAATGAACTCCAAGCATAACAAAGAAAAATAGCAATCTTATAGTTACGACACGGGAATATGTTTGATATAGCAGTTAGGAAGCCAAAAAATCTATGTTATAACATGAATTTCAATTTAATCTCGTTTCTCTCCAGTTTCCATTACATCCATGTTATACACATTTGGTTAACACTGAAAGAATGAATGTATTGGATAATGGAATTCGATACTTTTGGGATGCTCTTGGTGAGTATCATTCTTGCCTTTCGATCACATTGAAAACTAAAGTATCTATACGTACATTTTTAAATTTATTTGTTTGTGTATATGAGCATATTATTAGATACTAGATGGTTTTCACAAATACGGTAAATTACATAGTTGTTCGCAGAAAATTCAAAAATAATCATTTCGAAATAATGGCACTTGAATTCGAGGAAAAGAATGCTAATTGGAAAAACGAGCACGAAGAGAAGAAAACCCTCGGAATAACAGGCATAATAGGTACTCCTTTTGGGCACTGAGAAACTTATCGTAGTTTCTGAAGCGAATGAAATATTTTAAGTAACGAATGCCAGTTATCTGGGATTTTGCTTTTAAGCGCGGTACATAATCGCTTTTGTGCACCGAAATTTGTGGTTTAATCATACGTATATACCTCTCCCGTGACTGCCCGGCCAGTTCTGTACAAAATCCTTGATGCATTTTAAAATCCAATTAAGATTATCTTCCATTAAATCACGGCGTTCTAATTAGAACAATTTCTACGTGCCTCGCAACGAACGGGAACAACGAACAATTTGGAATGTTAGGCAGAGACGCGCTTTTATCTAGGCCCAGGTAGGGTTAATTATTGATAACACAAAGTGTCCCAAAACAATGGCTATCTGGAAATCAGTCGTCAAAACCGACCCCTAAGTTAATCTAACTCCTGAATGTGTTTATGAATCATTTAGGGTATAATTTATTCGGAATTAGGTATTAAAATGCGTGTGGTGGTCGCGTTCGAAGCTCTACAACACACAAGGTTTCGGTTTTCAGTCAATGAGTTAGGCATAATGGGCCCCACTTTAAAGCGGAGTACGGATTTATTGTTGAAAATACGTAACAAAAGTATATCCGCAACGCAAATATGCTAAAATATTTGAACACGGTCTGGCAATATAATGGAAACAAATTAGATATACGACTGGTTTTTGGTTTCAGATTCGATTGCGGCCTAACCGTTGACCCTATATAATGCGCTCTCTCGTCTAGTTCCCATTTGTTTACCATAATCCTCCGCATTCGGTTATTCTCATAGATCGTATGGAGAGATACGTTTCTATCTAAATTAGTTATGAATTTCATTTCGTTCCCAAAGTTTGATCCCTTTAATCGAAAGTTTACACGAACCGGTGATCCGCAGAGCGAAAGTAAATTGCCCCGTTGAGGGAAAAACGGGCGGCATTCAATAAAACCGATTGACACAATCACACGAGGCCATTTAATTTATTTATTCGAATGAGAGAAATAGCTTTTCATTGTTGCGGCGTCCCTTGATTTTTTAATAAACTGAGAAAATCAAACGGCGTAATCCCGGGAAGTGTTTGAATAAAGTAGGCGCGATTCCCTGCGGCCTTTGGGGATTTTCGAGACCTGAAATAATAAAATTTCTTAAAAAAAATGGAACGGAATTTTACATCACAAACCTCGACTCGGGCAAACATCATAATACGGAACGATTGGTGGGGGAAAAGAGACAAGGACGGCGAGAATTTCGGAATTAACTCCATCGTAGCCGGCGCAAGATAAAACGAGACGTGACAATCATTTGATTAGATTAAAAAAATCCGAGAATCCTCTCGAAAATTCCCTTAATCTCTCGGGACGTCAACGAATGTAAGAAAGATGACGTTTAATTTCCTGGCTTGCTATTTTCGTAGCGGACTCGACGAAATAGTAAATGAATAAACCGCACGCACATACAAAGAATCCATTTAATTTTCGTAAATACAAACTAAAATTAAACATTTTCACATGCTTTTTCAAAATGTATAAATTTGTTTATTTAAATAGGCGTGTATATTTTTTTACACGTACGCGCACGTTGTGATCGATTTTGAGCCAATGGAATGTTTTTATGAGAAGATAATTTGCTCTCGATACGCAAGTAGGTATATTTTTAAATCGATATGTAGAAATTTGGATATTTTTAATGACATAAGGTATGCTTGTCTAGCTTCAATTTAATTTTTTCATCCAATTATATAGCTTTTAAATGGTTCGTATCAAGTGGAAAATACTTTTGAATGTGTTGAGTATGTTTTATTGCATACCGTAAGTTTTCGTTTAAACGAAACGGCTTTTTGATAGCACCCACCATTAAGGGTTGATCAGGAGTGAAACTATCTGCATTCGCCATCGAAACCTACTTAGTATAGATCCCAGTAAATTTATCATTTTTCCGTACCTCATTTTATTGTATACGCGATATTTTTTTGCAAAAAGAATAATTAATTATCCTTTTGAACATTTGACTATAGCAGAAAATGAATTTCTAACTTTAATTACACCAAACTACAACATGCAAGTACCTACTTCAAGGACCTAATGGACCTTATCCGTAGTTTTTACTTGTTCGATGTAAAAGAATTGTTTCTGTTTTTTTTTTAATTATTAAAGGACACGACATCGGATTAATTTGCTATTGATCACTTAACTAAAATGTACACTGGCTTCGACCCGTATGCCACATTAGTCCAGCCATACTCTATATTATTAATAACAGGGAATTGTAGGGATGCAGGGCATTATCAATTGTTGTACGAGCAAACAATGCAACTTCGCAGAATGGTCTCCCGGCAAATAGTTTGTTGCATATTTAATGAGTCCCTTTTAATTATTGAAGTCCGGACTGAGCACCACGGATTATTCTGATATATCACGAGCGTTACGAGAGAAAGGCCAAATTCCGTAATATAAATTGGTACTTAAATAATGAATTGAAAGGAAAAGTGTTACCCAAAGAGAAACTGATAGGTCTAATAGTATTAAAATTAATGCCCTTTGAAAGTGTATACTGTTTATATTAAGTGTCAATTTGTGCCTTTGATGATATTACCTTTGAATCAAACAATACCTGCAGATCTCGTTATTTGCCGTTTAACCAATTAATTTAACCAATTTAAATTTCGTTTATGTACTTTCTAGTTAAATAGAGGTCTATTAAATGGAGTTAAACAAACAGATTCTGTTTTTACCGACAATCCAATAAAAGCAGAGATCAAATACTTAGATGCTAATAAAAACCAAAGGATTAAGCTTAGGAATTTATCTATTTGTTTACTAACGTTACTGACAAAACAAACGGCATGAATTAAGTAGCTTCTGCTGGTTTAAATTCAGCGCATAATTAATTACCAACTAAAAGCATTCAATTAATTAATTCCTTTAGTATTCATTAATATTTGAAATTTCGCTGACCAACGTTTCACCGAATAATTAACACGGTTAAATTATCCACGTTTACGATTCCTGACTTTTAATATAGCCCAAAAAAAAACAGACGCGGGAAATATTTACTATACGCCGACCCGTTTCCACATCAAATACACATCAGCTTAATGATCGCTATCGTAAAAGAACGCTGTATTAATTCTGAATTTTTCACATCTAATCTATAAAATATCCGGGATAAATTGATGCACAAATTCATTAATTCCCGTCAATGACTCCACGCTCCATCGATGAAAGCGGGATAGTTTTATCAACCCACTAATTGAAACTCGGTGAAAAAAAAATTGTAAAAATTTAATACCAACTGGTAGATCGTGCGGAGGTGATTTCCACGCGTCATATGCGACATGTGTTTATGACAGTTAATAATTTCCAAAGAGATGAATTCTAAAAGGTATACCTGTTGAAAATTACATGCCAAAAAATGTTCCCGAAAAACTCCCATTAGTTATAGAAACAAACAATGATTGGAACAAAGGAACAACAGTTATTTGTCTACTGGAGCCAATAGAAGTTCAAAATGTAGTCTCCGGAGTTTTTTGTACTTATTTAACCGAAACGCTTGTCTTCCAATTCCACCAAATAAAGTCATTCTTTTTCCCAGCGCATTACAAACTACGTGGTTTGGGTTTAAATAATAGGAGCGATTTTAAAAAATTCCCACTTGCCAACGCAATTGCGTTCAATGAGCGAACGAACCGGATGAAAAGACACTATCACTAAAGGCATTCAGAATTATTAAATTAGAAGCTACCTAATACATATCGTTTGTAATACATTAAGCCATACATATGTAGATACAACAATATACATAAACGTAAGTACATTTTAGAACTCACCCCTACAATATTGAGGTCAATCTATACGCTCTACAATATTCTTACTTACCCTCGTAGTTTGTTTATGTAGTCAAATATGTACATACCTGTTCAGTTTAATTTTCCATTTCATCAGCAAAGCTATCGATCAGGAAACAGTTATAAATAGAATAACGAGATTATAGATAACAATAAATATTATTGTGAAAGGAAGACTACTACGTAGATACACACATAACCGAGAGTTTTTCTGAAAGTCGACCGTGAATGTCAAAAAACGGAATGTATATTCACCCGGTAGAAAAACATTTATTAGGTAGAAAATGATATAGAAGGAAACGAGAAAAAACTATCAACGCTACAACCTTCTGAAGGGTTTCGGCTGAACGGGGAATTAGAGAAGAGCATTGTTAGATCCTTTCAAATAAAATAATGCTGGGAAAATGTCTGATTTTGACCGATTTTATGAGATACAAATCAAATATTGATGCCCCGAGGGGTCAAGAGCTCTCAAACCTTTTTACGTATCAGGGTAAGCGTAAATTCTAAGCCGATATAAAATCACAAAGAACGAGGGTTGAAGCGAATGATATTTTAAGAGTTGATTAGGATATAGTGTCATTATGGTATCCTTTAAAGATGGATTAACTTTTACCCGAATCATTCATAAATTATCAGTCTAAATCATAATCAATCAAAAAAACATTGCCATTTTAATTTATAATTTTTAATTTCTAAATGAGTACGAATGTTTTTCCATAAAGCAAATGCTCAAATATTTACAGATGTAATTAGCAGAAGTAATTAAAATAAGTAATTAATTAACCTACAACCCGTGTTTAGCAGGTAACTACTTTACATATTTGCTGTACGATGAATTATTCAGAAGTTATTACACCCGTTACATCTCAATTTACTGTCCCAAAAACCTACGCTTATTTATACAGTAAGAAAATTTCACTTGTTCCAATAAAAATCGATTCCAGAAAATGTCAAGGACTAATATATATGTATTTCCAGTCCACATTTCCACATATACCTATCACAAATATTAAAGGAACGTATCCCCGGGACTTTTTCGTTTATTATCTTCTAACAAAGGGTTTTTAGCAATGGATTTACTTTACAGATACGTTTCATCCGGAAAATCTCATTTATTGTTTCACGAGCACACGCGCTTCCACTGTAAAATCAAAGCGGATTAATAAGCTCGTCTGCATAGGCCCGATTTTTTTTTTGCTTCGATTTTTAATTGGACCTATACGAGAATAACGTTTTTCGGAGCGAATTTGCCATGGAAATTGGAACTTATTGATAGCTATATCATCCAGTTCGCACTGCCATCTGATTTCTGTTGGGGTGAAAATGAACAAAAACTGAACTGATTCTCCTGAAATAAATGTTTTTTTGGTTGTCTTATAAACTTCTATCAAGTTTTTTATTCAGTGCGGTTGATAATTTTATTGATTTTCTCTCTTTCCCCGTGCTTTTATTGACTCTCTGAAGTTTTTATTGATTTTTCCTTCCTGCAACAATCTAAACTTTTATTAGTTTTTCTATACCCAAGTTAAGTTAACTACCTATTTAGGTTTAATGGATAACAAAATTTTCTCTTTAATTATTGTAGCCTCGTTTGATCCCAGAAAATGTGCGAAAGAAACTTTTTATATCACTATGTACAGAAAGTATTCTTTTTTCTACATAGCTTAACTATACAAACCTAATTTTCATTAAAAACTACATTAATATTTTGTATAACATGAAATTAATAAATGTATATTACGAGCACAATTAGTACAGACATGTAAAAACTGATAAATCAATCGTTTTCGATAAAATAACAATTTATAAAATATGTTCTAAATATTCAATCGCAAATTACAAACATTTTACTAAAAGTGCTATTAAATTAATTAATTTGCAGTTGCTAGGGCTGATGTTTTTAAATAAATTACATCACTCATAAAATGAAATTTCAACGTGCAAATGACGTACGTAAAAAATTTTACATTATCAACACACATAAAAAACAAGTTTACAAAATGTAATAAAAGATTACTATCTTCGCAAGTGTCGAGTAGGCGTTTTAAAATCAGTAAATTTTCACTAAATTGCCAGCCCGGTGTCGGTGAGAATAATCTCGGGGATAAATCAAACAGCAAATTTCATTCCTAGGTAAGCAGGAATGAAGGCCGTACAATAACAATGAAAACGTAATCTCTGCTGGATTCGCATGATAAATACAAGAGAGTCTGAAGTCAGAGTTGCCTTTTGACGAAATTCCAAGCATCGAGGGTTGGAAAATGCGCGAATAGTAAATAACAAATTGCTGACATACCTTTAAAACGTTCGTCTGAGTTGGTTAATGCGAAGCATAATTGCTGTTTCGTGTCGGGACATCTGGTGATCGATAAGCGAAAAAAAATTTGTACACATCTCTCCTCTACCGTGTGATTGATTCCCGTTAATTTAGTTCTGTGTGCAATTGTTGTCTGAAACTTGATTTCTGTTTGCTTATTTAATTGCGCTCTTGAAAAGCTCGTTTAGCAAAACGTTCTTGAACGGCTGAAGTGAGCACTCTGAATTTCAGATAACTCCTACCTGATCCAGCTTTGGAAATGCGTGTTGTAAAATGTTATTTGCCCCGAATTAATCAAATTAGCGACAAAAAAGTTTTACATACAGTAGCCTGCCTTATGCTAATGCCAGCGTATTCCAATTTCGATCGTACTTTTGCGAATGCATTAAAGATTGATCGGAAGTCCTCGCGGATTCCGGCGAAAGGGGGACCGAGCCGTCGTTTCGAAGGAATTTCCCAATCTCGGACTGCGGAAGGAACAAAAGCGGCCCTTTCCAAGTTCTTCAAACTCTCCGTTCGAATTGTTTTAATGATCCCCGAAGTCCTCGCCCAAATACACGTATATTTTTTCCTAAGTAGAAATTATTTTTGCGCCTCGCAAGAAGGAAATTAATGAGTCTATTTATAAGCGGGAAAAAGCGGCATAAGCACATTACTAAATGAGTTTGCAGTGAAGACTGGTATTAATCATTTTACTATAGCATTTTTTAGGCTGGATTCCCGCAGGTAAAGGATTTAATATGCGAATGATTCAAACAGTGTGTCCCAAGTTTTTTTAGACAAACAGGGTGTTTCAAAAGGGAGTATAATTGTTTAGGAAGATAAATTGTTCGGTTTGCAACATATGTATGTATCGATTGCGATGAAATTTTACTGCCGAATGAAATAATATAGCGCCTTATCCCGAGAGTTTATAGTTGGGAAGCATCGAGTATGAAACGGTCACGTTTATGTCATTTCAAATCGCTGATTTACGACCCGAACTTTCATAATTCGGAAACCCGTCGGTTTTTTCGCGTATCTCCCGCTCGAAGGAGTTCATTAGTGATTTATGATAATCTAACTTTTATTCCTGCAGTCGCCGGAGCGCGCGGAGCTCTCCTCCGTTCGCCGGCATGATTAGAAATAAAATTGCAGAAGCAGAATCCGGGACACGTGGGAAATAATACCTCCATTGTAGCTAACTTCGGATTGCAAACGGGCGCACGCCATCCTTTTCGCGTGCAATGGAATGCATCGGTTTTAATATGCAAGGCTCACTCACACACGAGACGTAGCCCGAATTACTGTATAATGAACATGTGCAGGTATCATTAAATATTTCCAACCGAGAGTTGCAGATTTAATTATTCTAATGAATCTTTCAAAAAATTCTTCTCTCGGACTTAACTATTTATTAGAGTGTCTCTTCGAATTTTCACACGATTTTTGAGCGAAATGTCTTTTTAATTAAGTTAATGTTTTTGTCTACATAGAGGAAAGGAGCGTTCGGATAAAACTAATAATAGAGGAAAAGGAAATTCGATGACACGCATTCTCCGAATTATTAGAGCGAATAAAATTAGCATAAAAATGCGTTCGAAAGATGCTCAAATCTTTGTTAGTTTAATTAAACATCCATCAAGCGACGGTGATTTTTGTGGAACCATTTATTTTCTCAAAAACATTATTCGGCGTGGGAGTATTTGCTTAGTTACAAGATCGATAAATATTTGAGTAGCGGAATGTTTTAATTAATGTTATTAATTTTGGGCCGAAAAAAAGGGAACGCGATCTCTAGGCAGGTATGCAAGGGAAGCCGGTAAAAGCTTGTACAAGGCTTAATCTGGAAATTTAAAATTTAATTTACTTTAGGTAAATATTTCGCTGATATTAAATCCGGATTTTGGCAGTCTTAAATAAGGTTGGAAATCAGCTGCACGGACAGAATTTATTCGACATACTCCTGGAATATTTGATAATAACTTAGGAAATTAATGGTTTAAGAAATTGCTTCAAGAATTGTCAAAAAGCGAATTTAAACGTCAGCAGAGGACGATAAATTTTATTCCTGCCCTGCTCGTAACGCCACCGGTTTACTCTAATTATTTTCCTTAAGAATTTAATCCGCTCCAGTTCAGATTTGGCGAGGCAACGGACGTAAAACACTTTCGTATTATTTTACCCCGTTAGAAATAATTATATCAATACAGGTCTCGATTACAGGGTGCTGAACCTACACGTCGAACAACGTTTGAAAGTTTGTTAACAAAAAGGTTAATCTCTTATCTCAATCGCAATCAAATTTCTATCCGTTAGTTAGAGCCGTTTAGAACGTTTTATACGTATCCATCTCGGATTATTATTTTCCCTAATTATGTTCTTTATCAGGCGGTTTGGCACGCGAGAGTATTACATGATTTTCCATTAGGAACACTTGGATTCTAAAAAAGGAATTGGATCAATGCACTGAATAATGGAAAAAGGCAGAGTCTTTTCCTTTTTGCTCAATCCTAATGCAGCGAAAATGCAACACGCAAAACGAATTTCGCTCGTGATTGTTTTTTTTTCTTCTCCTATCGAGAGTAAATCGGGGTTAATTTGTCTACCGTTGTGGAGTAAACGTCGATGTCCCCAGTAGATATTGCCCGTAATTGGACGGAGCAAGGCGAATGCCTGGGGATATCAACATAATTGAAATAGTGAAAATAAAATGGTAATACAATAGCTGTACTATAGAATTCTTATTCAACAAGTTTCAATATGTTTCAGTGTAAGTGGTTTCGATGCCACCCTGTACGAACATTTCCGTAATGAGATCAAGGTGATAAAAACTTACATGAGTGTAAACCATAACTACGTTTTTTTTGTACGTACATATGTATGAGTATGAGCGCATACATAAACATGTAAAGTGTAAATACTACATTGCCGGTGGTTTTATTGATTTCCAGGACACACTGAAACGAAATATACCTTATAAAAAAATCATGCCTCATTTTCAAAGGTTCCTTTGATATCATTTGCTGTTTACGTCGAACCTAAAAAAATCATCAGCTTTTCTTCGTATGATACAAAATTTTTATCAACTCTAGTTATCGATTTATCATTAATTACTGCCATGCTTCGATTAATTAAGTAACCCTACAGTGTACAAATCGAAATATTGCAGCAAACATCCTGGCTACACAAAATAAATATCATCACTTTATTTTAGAAATTAGTTACTTGCATTATAACTAAATTTCGTTTAAACATGTCAGAATCTACTACTACTATGGTAGGTGTAATTAAATTTAGAATACCTACTTTGAACAGTTGTAACTTTCTTTAGGGCTAATTGGACTCGAATATCCGCTTCCTATAATTAGAAAAGGATTAAAATCCTCTGGTGGAGGTTAATCTATTCCGAGTCCTTACTTCCCGAGTTTACGGTACATGTGAAGCCTGGATGTGTCGTTTTGACGTACACAAATGAAGTTGAATGTAAAGTTTTGATCCGTTGTTATTCGTAAACGTGCCACCGAATTAATTAGGAGATGCTTCTACGCTGTGCGGCAGTAGACGTGTTAATTCCCGCAGCCTCGGAACTTAAATCATCGAAATATATTCGTTCATATCGGGGATTAACTGACAATGCGAGCAATCAAAAGTGAAGTTGGAATTCGAAAAATAAATGATAAATTGTGTACGAAATTGACGCAATTCGATATAAAGCTAATGGATGAAATTTGCATTTTGAACAAACAAAACGAAAAATTTGAATAGAATCGGATTTTTCAGGTACCTATAAAACAACGGAATAAAAAATAATTTCACCTATACAATTCGAAATATTCAATTAAATAAATTTAGTAATGGCAAGTGTTTTAGGAAAGGTCGGATTAAGTGCGCCTAGCGAGAAATAATTTGACCTTTGTCATTTAGCGAAATGCCCAAATATACTCCCCTAGTATTTAGTATTAGAATTATAAACGACGAGAAAATTGAACCGCTGTAATTATTTCCGTTTCGAGTTTTGTCGTAAAATTTGATTAAAACTTAAATCGAACGTTTTGCGAAATCGCTTGCGGAGCTATAAATTTGAATATCTGCATAAATTTTCTTATTATATCGAAACTAAACAATGAGAATTTGTAACGACTTTCGTCCCGAATAATTTAATAACCCCTGCGATAAACAAAAAAAGCGCACAAATTTCTCTAAATATTCGATTAAAATTTCAATCGAAACAATTTCCAATTCTAACGAATAACACAAAAATGCTATTATTCAAAAATCATATTTAGATACATTACGTGTATAAAAACTTCCCAATAGGGAAATGATGTTACAATATTTTCAATTAAATTGAAAGCTTTCAAATAAAAGCAAGATATAATATTAGAATGGTTATGACCTAGTTGTTTTATAACTATCCCGACCGTTGTAATTATTATAATATCTTCTTAATGTTTGCTTTAATTTGGAATCAATTTATTACACATAGTTTCAATACTGGGTAATGATTACACTAAATTGCAGGTAAATTGTTGTTTGTTCGATTGTCGTTTTTGCTGGGTTAACTGCAATTTTAATGTGAGGGGTGCGTGGTGTTAAAGTATGAAATAAAAGCCTGAAAGGGGAAATTTTTAATGCACAATAAAAAAGTTCATTTACCAAACAATTTTTCAAGGTATTTTCGTCATTTTCAATAAAAAATCCGGTTATTTTTTTCAGAAAGTACGAGTATTTCACATAACCATAAATTTCCAAGTCAATTTGATATAAAATGTTATAGAGGCAATTTCAATTTCCGTTTTATTGACAGCATTAAACTTTCTCTAAACATAAGGACTTATACTTTTTGTTTGATTCACGTTTTAAAACTTGTTCTTACATAAATAAATTCGTTTCGAAGTTCACAAGCCACAAAACATGCAGCGATTTACCGGAAAGTTCACCGAGTCCGATATTATCGAAGTGCAGTTAACATTTCCCTCTACCTTAATAAACTTAACAATAAAAAGAATCGACGGTTTAAGCTAAAGTGCCGTCGACCATTCCGTTGATTAGTTTTATAAATTAACAAACGTTTACGAACGCCAACACGGAAACTCGCGTTTAAAGTAATACCGCTCAATTTCATTCGACATCTTATTTACTCCAATTTCTTCTCCTACGAGATCCCTCAAATTTTTAATAGATGTTGATCATTAATTATTGCTTTGCTTCGATTAATTGAACAACTTTAGAGTGTACAAATTGAAATGTTCTGTACTATAGATAATAAGTATTCTGCTACATTTTTGTTACTTTCTGCAAACTTTAAGCAGTTGCGACTCGGCGCGATTTGAAATTCCACCGAACTTTCGTTGCAGTAATTAAAGATAATTGTTCGCAGAAATGACAGCCCTCTAGGGCCAGCGGGGTTCAAGCATGAGTAGCCAAGATGAGACGGCGAGCCTACTCTTGGGCCAGCCGTCGCTGACGAGCGCCTCTTCGCCGGCGAATTGCTCGAAGCCGGTGCTGATGCGGCAGGAGTGCACGACGTTTCTGGTCTCGTCGCACCATCCTCAACTGTCCGTGTTCTCCGACAGCGAGGAGGACGGCTCGCTGTGCCTGGAAGAGAACAGTACCAGATCAGTGCCTGATATTGAATTGCATTGCAGGTCTGTATTGATTGATCACACCATTCCCAAATATTTCTAATAGGCCATAATTGACACACATACTATAGCGCTATATATATAAAAAAATAGACCCGTTTGCGACATTGAGGAACGCTGATAGTTAA
Organism: Phyllotreta striolata; assembly: GCA_918026865.1. NCBI lineage: Eukaryota > Metazoa > Arthropoda > Insecta > Coleoptera > Chrysomelidae > Phyllotreta > Phyllotreta striolata. The sequence continues at coordinate 4,103,312 of OU900103.1, read as the reverse complement.
ATGTATCGATTTTCAATTTCTGAAAATGTCTCGTATTTCATACTGTCGGCAAGCTCGTCGCGCATTAAAACCACCCCGCCGAAAACAGTGAATTATGTCGGTAAATCCACTTTTCATTGACGGTTTTTAATCCCGTTATTTACGGCATATCACATACAAATCGTCCGGGCGAATATTACATAAGAATCCTATTTACTAGGAGCTTTTATGAACATCGTAATAATATGCAGAGCGCCGGACAAGCTAATGTATTCAGTTTTTCGAGCGGTTGTGTCGGCATGAACGATCTCGTTTGTGTTTCGTACCTAAATAAAACACGTCGAATAATCTTTTTTCGAGCCATAAAAACTTTTTGTGACAATATCGAACGGCTCCGCAGACATATTCCAAACCTCTGTTGGATTAGTAGGATTTGGATCCCGACTTGTGCTGTAAAAATTGCGGCAAATCCAGTATAAATTCTAACCATTTAAGCGTGTTCTAGTTGGATTGATATTCGAATACAATGCGATTGTTGCTTAGTTAACATTCACGCTTTTTTTATTTTTGAAATCGTTACATTTTGCCTATTTAAATGCCATGTAATAATACACGAAATAGTTCTGTTTATAACGGATAACGAGGAAAGAATAACAAATTATTATGTTACGTTACGGTGGTGTTGATTCCAAGCTCGAACGTTAATTAATGAGTTACGGTCGATTGAACATCGAATATCCATTTGGGGAGCTAATTGATAAATTAGTTTATGAACTCCGTCAACCCCTTTCCTCAATTTCACTAATATCAATCATTTAAGTATTTAGACTAGTTTGCAAACTTCGGCGTGGTGCGCAGCACTTCGTGGCGGGATTCTCAGCCTCGTTCTTTCTTAACTGCATTCGTTGCTTTATTTTTAACGACGTGTCCCGATAAAAAAAACCTGACCGTTCTCGGTGAATCGCAATTGCAGTGAGTTTGATTTGCGTTGTTTCAGATTGGACGTGAAAGGATGCAAACAGAACCTCTCGTCAAACGTACCGACGAGGAATAGGAGTTCATCGAACGCCTTCCAATTAGCGCCCTATGTATCGCCGTCACCTAGAGGGATCCTTGAACGCAGGACCTCGCAGACGCTGGCCTCGAACTTGAAGATCGTCAGGTCGGTGTCGCGCGAGAGCATTCGATCCATCCATCATTGTACGTGCCCTTGTCTTAGCGCGCCGGTAAGGAATCCTCTCCGAACGGAACAATTTCTTTTCGTTGCTTTCAGCCGCCTTTTTGCCCGAGTGTAATGTGTTATGCGCTAATTATTGCTCGTAATAAATGGTTAAATTGTTTAACTTTACATTAATCTCGATTATTGCTTCATATATTTCGCGTTTCGTGTTCGAAGTTATTTTTCAAAATTACACGTTTTAATGTACTGAAAATAACGCAATTTACAAACAACTACGCGAATTTTTAAACAAGCTTAGTTGTTGCAATAAAGCTTGGTGTTTTATTGCACTATTATGATTTTTAGCTCGGAGGAAATTGAACGTTTTCGGAAAATCCAGCGTTTTTTAACTGGAACCGAACTCGAAGAATTCGATCCACACAAAATGTTGGTGTAATTGAAAAAGTTCGTCGACAACTTCGAAATTAAATATGTTACACTTGGGCACGAGTTTAAAATTGTGGCTATCTACGCTTATTTAAACGTTTTTGGCAAATCTGCTACTTTGCATGTGCATGCACGTTTTACCCTATATCTCAACATAATCAAACATTTAAAATAAATAATACAGAATTTATATTTTATTCTATATTCACATCCATTTTTAAATTTAAATACTTACTTGTATATTCACTTTAACATCAAAAATTTCATATTCTACAATAGTATGCCAGTAAGAAACACATCCTGAAATATTAACAAGGCACAAGGGAACATCGTGTATTTCGCAGCATTATTCGATGCATTGTGTGTACATATTAATCCGATCTCTTTCTCTTTGTACACGACAAACATATTATTCCCGCATACAGCATAATCTAACCCAATTTAGCTGACGAACAATGTACGGGAATATTGAAAAATGGATTCTTATTCAAACAAAAAGGAAAAAAATTGACGAGCGAAAGCGGCACATGGGGTGGGATGTGGAGTATTTGATAAATCTCATATACAATCTAAATACCGAATATAAATAGAATTGAACGGCTCTTCATCAAGTTAAACAGAACGAATGGAATAAAGTTGTTTGATTTCGAGAGGGGTGAGGGAGGCTTTCGATAATCCGTAATCGGATATTATGGAATTAGGAACAATTTTTATTGGTAATTAATATTTTAGCAGAGCTATCAGCCGATACAGAAAACCGTTCTATATTCAATTATGTTAAAGAGGAACGCGATAAAAATATAAATTACCCATGCAGATGTAATTAGATTTAGACGTCATCGTTCTGTTCGTACTAAACTAACGCTTGGATTCCAAATTAAATGGAGTATTGTCTTAAGTGATCACTACTATCATTAATTAATTAACTAATCGATATTCCTTTCGAATGTTCCAGCTCCGTTAAAATACAGGACAACAGAGTAATTACTTTACCGATAATTCTTCTTCCTTTTTGCTGTTTTTTTTTTCCTATTTCTGATCGGTAATTAATTGGCGAAGTTAATTTCTCTTTTAATCCCCCCATCTTTCGATTACCCATAAAGAAAATTACCCTAAATCGTGCTTAATACTTCCAATCCAGATTCTGGAAGTTTCCTCATATTTGTTCATTTCTGCCAAGCCACTGATTCGTTTGCACCCGAAGCCCAAACTGTTAATTATCCAAATCTCTTACGGCTACACACGTTCATTAAGACCGACTTCTAATTACAACCCAGCACTGCGTTTGCTCTAAAGCATTTTGTTAAGCCCTTGTTACTCTCCTGTCATCGTACCCTTCACTTTTAGTGTTACGTGCCGACTTTAGCGTTTTTTTCATGTTCTCCCTACCTTTAACAGCAAGCGCGAGAGCGTTAATTTCCAGCCGGAAACTTTTTTTTACCGGGGAAATGTCATTTAATGTAGCGAGAACGTCACGTCCGAATTTTTACCGTTCAAACGAAGAAGCCGAGGATGATCATTTAGAAGTAAAGCTACGTAACGTATTAATTCACGATGTATTAGTTGATGAATCGCTCCTTACAGTTCGTGCGGTACGCTTAATGGCATTCCCGAGGGAGAGTAAATTTTTCGGAAATTTTTCTATCATTAAGTGGAATTAGGTCTGCAAGTAATAGTCCCAATTGAATTCTTACGGTGAAGCGAAAGGGCAATAATTTTAGGCCATATCCGAAATTACGGGATAAGAAATCACTATGACTTAATTGAAACGTTCCAGGCCAGCGCTACTGACCGGACGTTGAGAATTGAGATATCAGTTTTTGCGCTCCAGTGGCCTTTTATGGACCTCGTTCTGCGGAAAACAGATGTTTTCGGGCGTTCTTAATAGTACTCCGTTTGATGAATTCCTTTCGCGACTAGTCCGTCAAGCAGGAAACGAATTTCCGCTCCTGCGGGCGCCGAATAAAGGTGCTCCAATTACAAATGTTTTTCATATAGCTGCGATCGCTTATTAGATAGTTTTAGCCGCGAAGCGCAGCTTCGAAACATGTAGTTAGTCCGACTGCTGGATTAAAGCTTCAATGCATGCTCGAAACGCTCTTTACAGTGGTCGAGATTCTCGACAAAACGAACCGGATCCAGATAAATAATACGCAACAATACGAACTAGGTGCTCTTTGAGAAGATTTTAAGTACCTTGTAATTCGAACGTATTTATTACAAAGTCTAATAGCATGGAGTTCAAAGAGTTGTTGAAGGTACGTAACAGAAATATTAGTGTAATGCAAATATGGGAAATTTCCAATAGGGTATTTACCTACATTTCGAATTCTGCTCGCGATATTTGGAATGTTTTAATTAAATTATTTATCGTGAATAATTAATCGAACACGCCCGCCTGATAGTTGGTCCCGTAATGATTTCGATTCCGGGCAGTTTATCTAACCAGAGCGGGCGTTAGTTATTCTGGTGGAAACCGAAAAGATGTTGATTAAAAATTCCTTTGTTCGGCGTCTTAATTTTCAATTAACAAAATTTCACAAATTCCATTATCCGATAACAAAAGACAAACGAAATTTCCGAATTTCCATTTCTGAATTGGTCCTCTCGCGTCAGAAAGAGTCCCGAATTGTTTCAACAATGTTATCTCGCCATATTGTGTTTGGGAATCTTATTTTTGCATTGTTCGAAAACAACGGTAACTGATCGCAGCAACCCCGTGTAATTCGAGGTAGAAAATTAAAAATAAATTCGGCGGTTCCAACGCATTCACTGCAATTTAACAGTGAAAAATGTTGTGGTAAACGAAACGTTCTATCGATTTTAAAATTAAGCCGAAGAAAAATGGAATGTCCTTATTCCGGGCTAATAATATTGAAATATTCTATGCACTCCGGTCTTTGGATGCCTTGAAATAAATGATGGCGATCTATTATTCATAATCAACACAAAAAAAAGATTTATGGGATTACATTTCGAAAAAAATGATGGACAGATAATCATCAGTCATCTATATATAGTCTTGTAAAAAGACGCTCGACATCTTTCAAATACTTAGTAATACTATTCTACACACATAAAAATGTTTATTTGAATTAATGCAGTCATATTTAAACCAAATAAATGATTTGTTCCCATATAATGAAACAAATCATGTATTTCAATTAAGAATTTGAATTATTTAATAAAAAAATGATCATTGTTTTGATCATAGACTGAGAAACTCTTAATTTAAGAAAAACTAACATTCTTATTTCAAGAAAATTAGGGTATTTGAATATTCAAATAAGTAAATGTTTTGTTAGTTAAACAAATCATTTTCTCAAAAAGAGAAATCGACATGCTTAATGCAAGAATCTGATAGTCTTTTCAAAAAATTATCATATTACTGTTGAGTATAATCTTTGTTTGAATCAATGTATAGTATTTCTTAAATTAAATCAATCATTTTTTTATTGAAAATGGGTTCATTTCTTGATTTTAGAATCGTTATGCTTAATTGAAGCATTTGGTTTCCTTTACTTAAAGTATTATCTTATTATTTTTGAGCTCACTACTGATTTGAACCTATTTTATCGCAAGCTTGAATTAAATCAATCAGTGTTTTAATTAAAAATGAATAATTTCTTGTTGTAAGTATATAAAATACTCATACTAGAGAATATGTTATTTTTGGATTAAAATAATACCTTCGTTCAAACTGAAAACGGAACTGTAATGTGTATAGTTACAGAACTCGATGTATTGCGTATTATGAAATAAGATATGATGTCTTGCTTCATAATATGCAAGTGCATCTAGTTATATGTAACTATACACATTACAGTTAAAAAATTAAATAACTGACTAATTTATGTTAAATGATAATACATAAAGAAACAGGTAGGTTACATACAGACAGGTATTTAGGTAGATATGTATGTATATGTAAAAATAAGATTAAAATAAAAATACTTTATTCAAACAAGAACATCAAAGAACATCAAAGAACATGAACAAAAAGAATTAACAAAAAAAAACGAACAAAAACATTATTACGTCAGTACGTCAAATATCTATATTAGGTTTTTATCTAGAATTTTATCACCAGTACATAAAATATTGTTATTTTTTCGGTAAATTAAATGGCAGAGTGAAGTCAATTCGACGGAATATATCACTTCTGCTGGCGCAAAAATTCTTTCTACATAACCCGAAAAAATGTTTTAACGTTATTAAAAATAGTATCACATTAAATTAAATTGCATATAAGCTGAAAAATATAAAAAAATATATCATCGAATAGTTTCGTTTGAAAAATGCTTCAGAAGCTCTAAGGTACTCACATTAGGTATCATATTATAACTAAATTATTTCCGTATTTTAAAATCATGTACAGTAATAAATACATACATTCGATATACCTGATATGTATGTATGTAGATATATGTAGGTACATCAATAATTTCTCGTAGAAATGCAATTCGTGTGACATTAAACAGAAACGTATTTCTTACCAGAAGATAAAGTATGAACAATTGTCGGAGTTTGTGTAAGTATGCTGTCTTTCGTAAAACATTTGTAATTATCGGTTTCTATTATTTCAAATGCTTTAAAATGATCGTTGTAATAAACAGTAGATAAAAGTTTACAAAAAAATACAATTTTTTTATTATTTATTTTGTTAACAAATATATTTTGAACAAGGCAGAAATTTGGCACTTCTTCTTTTTTGTCATAAAACAAACAACTGTTAGAATTATACTTAACTCCATTACATTCATACCAAGAGACTCCATAAAAAGTATCAAACAGTTCACTATCAAATGAGACTATGGCATCATCTTTCATAATATCAAATGATGGACCGAAATCAACGATATCTTGAAGTCCAATTTTTGATTGAAATCGGTAAGCACATTTTAGCTGCATTCTATAACAAAGAGAATATGGCAGATTTTTTTTACAAGATATAATACGTGCAGTTGATTTGAATTCTTTATGTTTGGCCTCAAACCGCATTCCAGACAGATGTACTGGAGGGCCAATTTTTTTTATGATTCGAACGTAATGTAAAAGAAAATGAAATTTTGGTTTAAGTGGTTCATTTGAAAGTGCCATATAAATTTGATGATGTTCAGCGATTAAGGAATTTAGAACGTTTAATTCATTTTCAAGTATTGACGATCGGGTTAAATAATTGGTTATTTCATATAATATTAAATATAATTTCCAAGCAACATTATCTTCAGGTACTAAATCACCTATAATATATCTAAAATTTCTGACTAAACAGTGCATTTCTGCAGCTGAAAAAATAATGCATTTTTTTTTTAAATGATCCTTACTTACAAGAGGAGGAATATTTTTTTCATGATTTTCATATTTAAAATACCTAATTTTCATATTCAAAGTATCTAGACTAAATTTTCTTTGAATAATTAATGAATTTATAATGACAGCCATGTCATATCTGTGAACTCCTTCGAATAAATCGTGCATTATATCACAAATTATATTATCGTAAACATGAAAATACTTTAACTCATTGAAAGCACATTCTTCTTTAACACCTAACCCATTTAACAAATCTAATTCGTAGTTCGCTCTAACTCTAATATTTTCTTTTCGTTCATTAGTCAAAGTATTCATTTCATTTTTAGATAAATTACAAAATCTGCAATAGTAGTTAGCGTTAAAACTTTCAGTGAAGCCTAATATTGAATGTAAACCGAGGTTATCCCCTGTTATTGCTAATACAGAAAACAGAACTGTTTTATTTCCGTGAGGGGTTTTTATGTTAACTCCCTCAATTTCAAGTTTTTTTAAATCTTTAATTAACATACTAAAAACCGTTTTGTTTCCATATTCAATTCTATCTGCTGTATTAAAAATTAATGCTAAAAATATATTTTCTAGTCTGGTAGCGTACTCAGGTGGAATATTACCTATTGTAAAGTAAATGACACCCATTTTATAAGTACCCTTAGTACTACCAATTGGATTTCCAGTTTCAAAGTCATCAAAGTATAAAATTAATGGAAACTGAAACTGATCACAGTCACTAGAATCTTGAGTTATTTTTGACAAAGATCCATTGACAATATTGTTCATGATTTTCGCTTCATTATACATTTTCTGGCATTTTTTCTGGTAATTATGAATTACGTCAAAAACTCCAGGTAATTCCAGAAATTTAATCAATGTAATTATTATAGGGGCATAATAGACACATTTATTTTTAAGTACCAAAGCTACATTACCATGCTTTCTTTGTGGAGTAGATGCGACGCCCAGTTTATGTTCTTTAGGTTTAATAAAAGTATCTAAATTTTCTAAATATTTGGATCTTTTATATTCGGTATTTAAATTTAAAAATGGATTCTCTAAAATATTAAAAATAAATAGTAAATCATCTCTCTTATTGGAACAAAGTTTGTTTTCTGTTTTACAAAGCTCATTTATGAATGTTTTTAAAATATCAAATACTCCAGATAAGAGAAACTGTTCAACTAATTCAATAATGATTTGAATAATTGCTTTTGTAAGATTCATTTTGCTATAAAGAGAAGAAAGAAAAATTTTTATGGATGCCTCGTAAGTTTTTTTTAATTGATTTATGAAACTATCATCAATTCTTTTCTCACAAAAGTTATTAGATTCAATTGTATCAGGTTTGGGTTCTTCTAAATTATTTTTTTTTGTTATATCTTCGTTGGATTTTTTTTCAGTTAAATGTACTACTACCTCATTTAAATTTTTAGAACATATATTAGGTGCAATTTTATGTTTAGCAGAAATGTGGGATTTTAAGTTATGTTTCTGACTATAAACTCTGTTGCATTGAGAATAGGGACATGAAAATTGATTTGTGTTTTTATGAAAGTATTCAATATGAAAAATATATTTGTTAAAATTAATAAATAATTTGCCACACGAATTGCAATTCATTTTTAGTTTAAATTATTATAAAAATTACGTAAAAATACTCAAATGTACTGCAAATGCAACATCTGTTTGTTCACTTTAAATTTTTTTTCACAAAATTTAATAAATCCGCTACATATGGAGGACTATTATCAAATGATGTGTCTATTTGGTAGACACACTTTTGGATAATAGTCCATATATATTCTCCCTGGCAAGGATATTTTGCATGAAGGACTTGAAAAATTTTAAATAGCGTGTCGAACGCTTTAGATAAACTTTTAAATTGATACCTGATGGTATCAATGTGCACATAGAAGTTCGTCGGATCGGTTATTGGTCCTTCCACAATAAGGAACGGTTGTAGAGTTTGCTTTCGTGCAGCTACCAGCTCTTTTTGTTTGTTAATCTGAATTTCAATTTCGGATGCATTCTATAAATAAAATAAAATGTTAATTACATTGACGATAGAAAACAGAGCCGATGTACCAAATTATTAAAAAGGTTAATTATATAATTACCGTTGCATGTAAGAATATTGAATTTTCAACTTCTGGAATTGAAAATTTCCATATAGATTTTTTTTCAACAGTTATTCTACCCCGTGGTGGTACCAAATGAATAAGGGCTTTCACTTGCAATGCCAATTGTCCGTCTAAAAAAATGATTTTAACATTATTATAAAATCATAATAATTTAAGAAAACTTGCCTTTTGAAGTGCAAGTGTCCAATAGTTCTAATAAAAATTTTGTTTTTCCGTCTACAGATTTTTCTTTATAATTTCTTACCAAATTGAAGAAATTTTCCCATTTTTGGTAGAAATGTAATTCATGATTGGGATACATGCGGGAAAAGTCAGTTTCAAACTAAAATTATTAAATTGCCGTTTTAAAAGAAATAACATCAAATACAATCAAGAAACTTACCAATGTCTCACTTCTGAGATCTTTTAGAATCGGCCATTGATCAATAAAATCCGAAACGGATTTGTAACTGATTTTCAACCTTAGAGGAAACAGAGAGTTCCATTTTGTAGTGACTTGATCCCACGGTTCACAGTTGTACATTAACCATATATAATCTTCATTAGTTTGCAAATCTACAAAAAATGCATTTATAGGTACACAATATGCATTATACAGGTTGGCGGGTATATGTATAAATTATTATCTACCTGTACTGCTTGATCCTTCCGGTGTGTCAGATGATGATGATTCAGCTGCCTTTCTTTTTCTTTTCAAAGGTACTGCTTCGCCACAATTGAATATTAAATTTCTACATTTGTCCACTAAACGTCCTTTAGCAAGAACATGTTTACCACTCGCTGAGTTTCTTTTCGCAATGCTTTGAACATAATATGTCGCAGTAACTTCAGTGGGAAATAGCTGAATGATCTTTGCCGATAATATGGTGTATTCATCGTGGTTAAAACGACTAAAATAAAAATGAAAATGAATCACGAAAAAATTCATACAAGAATTCTTACTAATTAATAATATGTTTGTATAAATGCTTGACAATAATGTCCACCAATCTTCCACGTCGTGTGTTGTCCAACATGTTATTTACTTCGTAAAATTTCAATATACTGTTCCCCATTGGTGTTGTCAAAAGGATTGTTTTTAAATCGAAATCGACAAACTTTGGCCTATAAAGGATTTTGTCTATGTTATCGCCAAAGTATGAATCGAACGAGGTCTCTGACAGAAAATCTATCTCGCTCAATGAAGTGGCTGTGGAATGGCTTGATGCTTCATTTTCAGGTAATTCAGGTAGCTGATTTTCAATATTTTCTTTCTACAAAGTAGAGTAATTTAAAGAGTTGTACATTTTTTATCATGAATTAGAAAAATCTAATTATTTCACTGTGAGCCACCCTGTAGTCAATTTTTTATTGTGATTAAAAATTGAAAAAAACAATCATTCCCTTTCGGGAATTTTTAATATTGTGGTTTATTTACCTAACCTGTGTAATTCCAAAAATGGAAAAAAAAGTAAATTACTTACCTGGCTATTCAAATAAGAGGCGATTCTTTTCTTTATCCTCAATCTTGGCCCTACAAGAGGTATCAGCTCTTGTAGGATTTCATCAGTGACTGATGATAGCAAATCTATAGTTATTTCATTATCTACAAAATAATCAAGTAGGTACTCTTTAGAGGTAAATCTACGACTATTTCTTAAAAAAATCGAACGGTAGAATAATTCTTGATTTGAGATATTACTAAAATCTTGGCAATATCTGACAATATCCGTGGCGCCGCGATTTGACAACATTTTCAGCTTAATTAAGTCAAAATAAAGCGAAAATGAAGAGTAAATTTTACAAAGAATTTACAAGAATAAAACGAAGCGAGATATCAAAAAATTTTATTCTTTATTTTCGCTTTATTTTGGCTCATTTAAGCTAAAAAAGTTGTCAAATCGCGGCGCCACGGAAATCGTACTCTCCCCACAATCTTAAACCAAGAATTTCGTTACTTTGACCAAACAAATCTTGGATTACTTTGAATCAAGAAAACATATAATATACTTCTTGAATATAGAATTTTATTCGAAAATTCGAATTTTATTCGAATTCTATTGTATTTATTATGTATGTATAAAGTAGTCAAACAACAGATTAATCACTTTCTCCTATATTAACGATGGACAATTGGCAAATTGCAAAAGGTTGCACGTGCTTTCTACGCAATGGCGGTGTACATATTTTAGTCTATTAGACCCACGCAATAATCTTAGACACTTAGATATTTAAAAGTTATTTCACTATAGAGCTTATTAGGAATAATTACTTACCGTGAAATACTTTGGAGACTTCAGGGTCTTGTAGAACTTCCTCCATTTTATTCGTCCTGCTCCTGCAACCGGCATATGCACATGCACACACGTACACGTCCAAAAACCAGGCATAAAGAAACAGTTAAGTAAAAGAACAGGACAGAACAGGAACAGGAACATGAAACGCGGCTCAACGCGGAGCGAATCAGCGTTAGCGAATTTGACGGAATATGCCGAATTTGCCAACCGAGGGTAGCGGGAGCTCGGGAGCTGGAAGTACCTTAGCGGAGCGGAACGCTGCTGCTGTGACCTTCAGAGCTTGTATGTTAGAGTGAGTTAGCGAGTTAGTATAGTAGGATTAAGGGGTTGTCACTTATAGTTTGGATGTACTTGGATTTGACTCGCGGAAAATTTAAAATATTTTGCAGAAAATTAATAAAAAAAACGTAAAAAGTTTTTTCGTGCAGCAAATCATTTTTCCATTCAGATGACTTATTTGACATAAGTTTTAAACTACCTATGTACCTGAATGGACTGAATCATAACTTATTTTAAAAAATTACTGTCGTAAATAAAAAAATTATTTTCCAGGGACTTTAAAAAAGGGAAAAAATATTAACGTTAATTTACCAGATTCTTATACAGAGTGTCCATGTTCGAGCGCTGTATAATATATAAAAATATATTATGTACCAATCAAAAATTATTATACAATAATTATAAAATATATAAAAGTTATTTACACAATATCGCGTTTATCACTGTCCATCGTTAGGTAATTATTAATTATTATCCTATAGGCCTTATTACCCGAACCTACCTTTTACTCATTAATTGCCTAGTTTAGCTCATTAAAATTGATTCATTCTGTACATTTTTCCAGTTAAATAAGATAATCTACAATTATTTTTCCATACTACATATGTATCTTATTCATAAAAATCTGAATTGTTTTGTACAAGTATGCATTTTTTATTTTTTCCATGAAGATACTAACTTTTTAATAGAAGTAGGTTCAAAGAGTTCTTTGATAAAAATAACGAATTACTCAATTCAAATTTACTTTTATTTATTTTAAATAAACTTTCGAGTTTATGACAATACAGTAAAATATTTGAACAAAATAGATTAATGATTTTTGTCAAATATTACTGTTTTGGTTCAAGTAAATTTTTAAGAAAACTAAATTCTTGGGTTGTCATTTTACTGTAGTTTGATTTAAGTATATTTATTTGAAGAAAATAAGACGATTGCTTAACATTTTAAATAAATACAAATTTTTGAAATCAGAATACTTTTTTTAGTGTGTAATATGTCGGTAATTAAATAATCCTGCAATTTGTTTTTTTTTAAGTCATTTAAAACCATTTAACGAAATCGAATCGTTTATTCCACGATCGATTTCTAAAAAAAAAACTCGAGATTTTATTACACCACGATTTTCTGTTTGCAATAAAAATATGGGAATATAATTTAATAGAGCACAGATGACCTGTTTTTAGAATTGATTTACGAAGCGGCTCGCCATTTTTCCCGTAACGGAATGACCGCTACATTGCAGGAAAGCCGTTCATAATATTTTACAGAACTGGCACCGAAGTCATTTCCAGAGCAAATCGGATCGTTTATTATTAAAACAGGTTTGCTCAGGTCGCCCGGCCCTTTCCTTATTCCACAAGACCGCCATCGGCTAGATTAAATTCAATTCGGAATCGTGTCGCAAAAAGCCATTTTAAAAACCCATTCCGTTAGCGGGCGTCCTCTTTGGTTTCGCCTATCTGCGCCCTGCTAATAGCTGCATCAATTTGGGCATCCACTTACAAATAAAATCATTATTCTTCGCTAATCAAATTCCCTTATCGCTAGGTAACTTTTATAGACCTGTCCTTTGCACAAAGCGCGCCTTGCAAGCCCCCTGGAAAACTTTAAATTCCTCTCCATTTTCTATTTTAACGTCTCAGATAAAAAGTTTTGCTTGGGAACTGGTAAAGTTCAGATGGCCCGATCTGCTCGAAATGAAATAGTTTCGCTCCGAGAATGTGGGCAATATTAATAATTTTTCTCATATGCATTATGATTCGGGTTTAAAAACTTTATGCAGGATTCAATCGAGTTGTATGCATGAGGGAGTTTGTTCGTCAAAAACTTTTTATTCCGTTCTGTTCAACGTCATCGTACGTGACTCGGTGGACGTTTATATCGCTTGTGATGAATTTATAAAATAATACACCATCATTAATGCTCTTCTTCCCTTATATTTCCTCGTTTAGGGAGGTTTATTTGAGTTATTGTGCTGGCAAAGCGGTATTAATGGCTACGATAACACACTCGGACAGACATGGCCTGGAAATGACTTATTTTTATTCCGCGACCTCGTGGGCGTGAATGTATAGTTTTTTCGAGTTTCGATTTATAAAAACCGCAATGTACAACTAATGCCTATTATGCATTTTCTAAGTGGGATTATTAATTAAATAAAAAAGTTTTGAGTGAAACAAAGCGGTGCTTGTCACATTTGAGCAACCCACGTTTTCTAAATAAATTTCCTACGTTAGCTCTGATAAACCGACGTCACGTTGTGCGAAGTGCGAAGATGTGCGGTGGACACATTTCAAATACATTCGCTGAATATAAAATAACAAAATCCAATTACATAATAGCAAGTCGATTAATTACAAATATGCGACCGAAAGCCTCGCCCTTTTCCACGAGCTTTAGTGAGTCTTGTTTCAACCGCAGGGTTAATGTCAAACAATCAATCTAATAAGAATTAAAGCGGTAAGTACCAAAAATAATAGTACTTAAAAGGGGTTTTAAAAAGTTCGGGGTGATCCATTTGAATAACAAAATTATGGTCACTTTAAGTTGCCAAAGTTAGTAAGAGGATTTTGATCGCCCTGTAAATGGGCAATGAAAACTTATTTCTGATCCATTTAGTACCAAATTTCAAACTTGTGGAAGCATTATTAATGAAGATATAGTGGAAAATACATTTGAAAAACATCAATAAAAATGGCACTAAGATAAGACAATAAGAAATAAAAAAGCCACAAATGCGATATGTAGCAGGACAATCTGTATATAAGAAAGGACGTAATCGAGAAGTTCCAGCGATCCCGCCAGCACGTGGGATTCCCCTGTTTTATTGACTGAGGGCTAAAAAGTGTTTATCAAAGAGTTTGCGTTTTGCGTTGATTTAGATCGTTCGCGTGGAATGCAAAATTCGATGTCTACTTACCTACATGCGGAGCGAAAAGGGGTGGTAAGAGGAACCGTTTGATCGATGTCTAAACGTTTCCGAAACGTACGCTTCGGAAAGGTCGGGGGGCCCACGCCGAGGAAGCGGGTCATTCCGTGACGCTCCGGGGCCAAAAAACATGGTTTCGCAAATAGGGAAATACATTATCCGGTGCACGGGCGGCGGATTCCGCTACGGCCGTTGTGAATTCTGCATGACAAATCCATCGGCCGGCCGTATTAGTATTCCGCGTGTGAATTTAATCTGTTTTAATAAAAAGAGGGCGTTCGAAATTGTGGCGAGTTCGAAGGAGGTTTTCCATTCGGATCGGCCGTTGGAGTAATGCGAGTTCGAGTTCTTCGAATGTGCTTTTTTCCTGTTCGAGTGTGTCTGAATTGTGATGGAAAAATTTCGGTTGTTCCGCGGTTGAAAAAAAATCCTGCGCTTCCCGTGCAAACACTCGCAGGCGCTTTCGTGTTTATTTATAAAAGAGAAATTGCCGTAAACTTTAATTAGAATTTTTAAATTATTTAATTAACTCCCTTCCCTGTCCAGGGAAATAATTTCAACTGCAAATACAACATTTTACTTTAATTTGTAACGCTGCGACCGTTTAGAAAATTAAAATGGCTATGCAGAATGTCCCACACAAATGATATAAACTAGATTTTATCTAAATTAAAACTTATTTTACTATGACTTTTGGAGAATTAAATTTATTACACTAGTAATCTCTTAATAAAAACCTTTTTATACATTATGAACAATCTTTAACATATTTATACCAAAATAGCAGGAATATTTACGATTGCATAGGTTCTTAAATAGGTGGGTAAAATAAAACAAATATTTATAAAAATAAGTCTATATAATACATATGTAGTGAATACTGTAACAATTTTGCACAATTAGTAAGTAAATTATGTTAACTAGACCCACAACACCATTTATATAGATTTAGATAGAATTACTTTTCATTTTTCTTAGTCGATAATTTGTAACATCCTCACTTCTGTTTTCTACTACACGTAGTGCTAGAGTAATTAAAACTAAATAAATAAACGAAATGTAACATATTAATAATAACAAATTAAAAATTGTAACTTAGATTTATTAATGGTATGTAGGGTGAACTAATTTTATGAAAAATTCATTAACTTCCTCGTTTATTTTTTATTTTGGCAGATTTTATGAATTTCCATCAATGAGGGAGTTATGGAGTTTTTTTTATAAAATTCGTACACCATAGTATGTGTTAAATTTTTGCGTTTTTAACAGACAGAAAACAATTTCATTGTATAGTTTTTATGAAAGCGGTTAAATATTCAGTAACGTCGTTGAAAGGGTGAATATTCATATTTTAGTTTACTTTAGCAGCCTTAACATTGGAGTTGCAGTGTTTATGCTGCGATATGACGTTTAAAATTACTGTACCTAGTTAGTTAAGTGCCTAAAAAGCCGTTAATTTTTATGGAAAAAACCTTAAACAAAACATCATAAAAGGAAAATACCACCGCTTAAACGACTATTTTCGCAACGCCGTTATTTTAGAGAGTACGATAATGCGATGAGCTCTTTACATTGTAAAAATTGTCTACAATTTAGTATAGAATATCACGAATAAATGTGCTTATAGCAATTGTCGAAAAAGCGAAAAAAAAAAACGCAAAACCTAACACAGCGTCAATGTAATTGTAAATGTAAATGTAACTGTATCTGTACTGCTTGTGATCTTCTAAACTCTCTTCTACATTCACCTCTAACTCCTGCACTGTCTTTCTCGTCTTTCGACTCACTCTATTTTAGAAAGTTGTTTAACCAATTCCAAGCGACGAATTTGGTGTAAAATCCAACCACTCGACTTACGAGCACTCGGTTGTTGGTTGATTTCCAGGTGTCCTGCAGCTCCTGCCCGTCGACGACGCCCTCCGTCGTCACCACCAGGATAATCAGGCAGAGCTCGCAGCCGGAGGCGTCGGCACCGTGCTGCGGCTCGAACTGCGTGCACGGCACCTCGGCGTCGACGTCCCTCAGGCAGCTCCGGGACCACGGCGACGGAATCGCCGGCATCGCCGCCGATTCGCTCAGAATCAACGGCGCCATGCGGAATTTCCGCCAGGTATGGGACAAGAAACGAACGAAAACGAAACTCTGTTCGAGGAAGTGAAACTCCGGCTATGTACCTTTGAATTCGAGCACTGGTAGCGGACGTTTCTAAGTACGGCGGATTCGGGAAAATAGCGGTTCGAATCGTAAAAGTTTCGCGCAATCGAAAAAAATATATCGAGGAGGAAAACTGTATCCGGCGAAAGCTTTATAGCATTCGCTTGGGAAGTTTCACTTCGAGTTCAATAGCAATTTCGCGCGTGAGGGTGCACGAGCGGTTCTGTAGAGCTTCTGTATCGGAAAGGGACTGGATCATTAGGAGGGGATCTTCATCAGAATTCCATTGAAATTTTGTCGATTTTAATGCCAATTTACTCGCGCAGTATTAGAATTATATTCGGGGAAAATTTCATTTCCACGCTTTCTGTTTCTGCTGCTCTCGTATTTTTTTTGTAAATTGGTCAACTGGAACCGCCGGCGGAGGCGATTTGAATAATACATTTGAAATAATGAAATAAGAGAGTTTCGTTTTTTGTTGTAAAAGGATCTCATTGTCTGAACGCAATCGACGAATATTTTAAGACACCATTATCACTTCTATTAAAACACTTATCAACACAACGAATGTTTTTAATCGATTTATTGATAGTGGGTAATCGATTCGAGATTTTTATAATAGACCGGGTAAGTAATAGGTGTAGATTATACGGTGGTTATTTTCTTTCTTTTCCAGATGAATTTTGTTCCGAACAAATAATTCACGACCTAAACGTTTCGTTTATTAATTCATTCCGATTTAGTAAAGATTCGTCATATAAAGAGATGAAAATAGCTATTTACCTGTTATGTGAGGAAAATGTTGCTTTTCCGAGAAAACTCGCGGAAATTGCACACTTACCCGGTTTATACAAATAATTCAACGTTACGCACATTCAACTGAATGAATTTGTAATTGACTATTTGATAACACAAAACATTAATCAGTACAGAGACAGTTAAATATTAAACGTTACGTAATAAACTTGTGTAAAAGCAGAAGTTCAGGATGGAAAAAATCCAATAATATATTTATAGGTTCTAAAATAATTTTCTACCTCGAGTGTCGAAAATATCGGAAATATTTTTACGGTTTCCACTCAAGCTTCAGTCAGTTATTATCCGTTTAATGCATTATTATATTTTACTGCCTAATATTAAATGATAAGTTATAATAAAATTTTATGGAGGTTTCCTTCGGGCAAAATTACCTGGAAACTGTATTAAAAAATTTCGGCGAAATCTCGAGACGTGTGTTTGGGAAATAGAGAGGAAATCCTTTTTCAATTAGCATTTCGCATATCCCTCGAAAGTTATTCTTTACTCATTTCTGGCGGAGAAGTTTCGGAAAAACCTTTCTATCGGGATAGATTTTTCCGAAGGAATAAGACGTCGCATTTCGAATAGAGAGCTTACGCGGAAAACGTAAAATACGCTTTACAAGCGGGGAAAATCAATAGCCAAACTATATTCTATGCTCCTAAATTCCCTTTATTCACAAGCTCCATGAATTTAGTATAAATACATACTTAAATTAAACAAGTTTCTCCGACCTAGATTAAAGAATCGGAACGGAAGCACCGAGTAAATTTTATTTGTCAACTTTATCTTCTTTAACACTAGCCCTCTTACATTGCGGGTTGCAAATTTAATAGTTTTATCGATCCATTTTTCCTTTTCCTATTTCTCGTTGTCGTCACCTTTGAATCAAATCATTTATTTCAATCACCGTTTTTTTACTTATCTAGAGTTTCTCATTGCACTAACCAGAGTTTTAACTGGTACTATTCCTACTAATAGAAATGAGTGTATTAATTGGACTTTATGTGTTGTATGAAAAACAAAGTCTTTAATTTCGCTGGCGAGTACCAGGATTTTAAAGGATTTTGTATAATAATAATATTTTAGTTCTGTAGAGCAACACTTTTAACCAGAATATATTGAAGTTTCTTCTTTGTATACTTAGCGATACCACATTTTCTATCATCGCTGCTGCGGATACGCTTCTCCATAATTTAACTTTTAGTGCATGTTTTTATTGCAATTTTCTTCACATGTGCTATAATCTACGTTCTTTACGACGGCGTATTTAAAATAAAGGAACGGAATAACGCACTTTACTGTATAATTATTCTGTGTAATGATTAAAGATTAAATGAATTAAAGGGTTTAAAAAGCAGTGTTGTCAGGTCTGGGAAAAATTCACCAGATCTGGCGATCTAAGGAATTTGAGTACAGAGTGAGTATGAGTAAGAAATTTGTATCGTAAATTATTTGGAGATTTAGGTTGTTTTTTGATGAGTACAATCATGGGATTTTCATTTCTTTCACCTGGCAACACTGGATTGAAAAAAGAATCCCTTCACTTCACTTATCTAGTACTATCTATGTAGGGTTCTGGTTTGCTGTGTTCTACACAAACTATGGCGCAGGCACGTCGAACTCGACTCAAGCGCGCCCTCACGGAAGTAACCAGCGATACTGTGTCCTATGTGAAAACGGTTGGAAAACTTTAGAGTCCTTTTGACTTTCTAGACTAAAATTTGAAGCTTTTTAAATGATTCACTTAACCTCAAATCGTCTCGTTTGCGTTCGCTATTCTGCTTTATAAAGTAAAGTGATTTTTTACAAAAAAAAACGTATATTTTTGATTTAACTGCGGGCTACATACAATTTTTAAATACGCGACAAAATTTCGTAAATAACTATTTTTGATCTCTTCTTTTTGTGATAGCTAAAGATTTGTTACACTAATCGATCACCCTGTTTATTGTTTATTCTGTAGAAAACAAAGCAATTGCCTTATTAAAATCCAAGCACTGTGCATGTGAAAAAACATGTTCCTAAATTTGCCATGATAATCACTAATAACTTTTTATACTTACATAATTCAGTTATTAATTATGTATTTTTTCTCAAAATCCTGCACTTAATTATATCCCTAAAAGGACTATTATGAAGCACCCTGTATAGTTAGAGATAAGTTTCCTACATAATCTCAAGACTCCTTAAGTGCACAAGCAGTTCTTTTTTCTTCCTTTTTCACATTTTAAATACATTTCTACTGCCTTGCCCAACAGATTTATCTTCGTTATTGCCAAGTTACAAACACTTTATTTTCTAGTGCATTCCAACATAAATTTTGATATTGTTGAATCTTGATCATGAAATTTCAAACACATCTAAAAATAAATCATATTGATCAATAAACGTACCTACATTTATACTTATTATCTATTGTCCAATTTTGTATCTACTTACTATATAAATTGAATTAAAGAAATTGAAGAATACACATAAGAAAATTTACTTTTTCTTGTAGGTTGTTGAACAAAAAACAACTATGTAAATATTATCTTTCCCTCAATTCAATTGCAGGATAAGTTTAGTATGAAAGCTCTAACAATGAGTACATCAAAAATATTTACGTGAAGTGTTTACGTTATATACAACACAAACTTAGGAATACGAAACGAATTCAAATTTAAATATTGAAAATCGATTAAAAGCCGACTATAATTAAAAATGATTCCTATCAACACAATCGCTACAAATTTATTAACTTTTCGTTCCTATTCAATTGCCTCCGGTGACTCTTCTATAGGTACGCTAAATAATAGAGCTTTTCGAATTTTCTGTACATCTAGAGGATTTTCCTTCTCTTGGCATGTTTACGTTTCTTTCGAGAATTCATTTGAGGTTAAGTGAAGTACTAGAAATTGCAAAATTAAGGAAATGTTGCCTAAAAATAAGCACGAACGCTAATATATTTCGCATGAATGGACGAGAAGATAAGAGATCTGATACAAAAAATGATACATTTCGACCGCCGAACGTTAATCTATTCAAAAATTCGAAATAAATTTATTTTATAGCAACGGACAAGGGCGATAAATTTCACAGCTCCAACATTTATGTGCAAGTTTGGCTAAATTGTGCATGAGTAAACTTAAAAATTACACATAATTTTTGACTATTACAAAGAGAACAAATTGAATTTCTCGTCTTCTCGTTGTTTACGAAATATAAACATAGTGATTAAAAATACAAACGCTATTCGAATGTTCCTTAATTTGAACCTTGTAGAGCACCAAGCACAAAAGCATGAGGATAATTTGAGTTAGTATTAACAAAACTGCCTCCGCGTGAATTCCTGTCAATATTTAGGCGTACTTGCGTTATTTGTGTTAATACTAACTTATTCCCTTGATCTCGTAGAGATCTGCTAATCACGTTTACTTCACTAAACACATCCAGCGACCAAAAAGTGAGGATACTGAAGACCTATTACTACTAGTGTCGAAATTCACTTTTTTATTCAGTTATTCACTAACTTTCCTCCTCACCCGGACTTGCTCTTATTTCCATCATTGTTTTTTTTTCTTTTGTACTGTCCTAGAATTGCAGCAAAGTACTGAAAGGAATTATTGTGTCTCGAAATTTCGCGAAATCTACTCTATTTCTACCATCAAAAAAGCGATGAATTTGTGAATTTTTGTACTAGTTTTCCCTACTTTTCAGTCGCAAGATGTACACGAATTGTTTGATAAAACAACACAAAATCAACCCAGTTGGGTTCGTATCTGGAAGATTTTGGACTTAATGGAACACTTGCTTGTTTTACTGATCCATAAAACTTTTGATACTTTTCAGTTCCATTCTCCCAGAAACTTAAATTATCTACCACTCAAAAACGTTCCAACGAAAATTCAATAACCGACCCTTTTAGAGTTATAGCTTGAGGATTCCGACCCTTTTGCTCTAAAGTAGTTGCGCTAAGGTCGAAACAAAAAAAAAATAGTACTTTTAGAACACACGCCACACACTTTGGTTTGGGCGCTTACAAAAAGGGAGAAGCTTGGAATTTCGAGCTTCAGAGCCCGTCGCAACCCCAAAATCCCCCGGTAGTTTGTCCCCCCGTTTACCCGCCCCGCAACCAGCGCGAACATCGATAAGTAAGTACGTACATCTCCAAGCTTCTTTTTTTTTAACAGAAAGCATTCGTATTGACACACAAGCCTCTGTAGATACAAACAAAGACATGTGGAAAGCGGAATCGGAAGACAAAACGTTTTTATGTCGAACACAAAACTTTTCGTTTGCAGTTGCGGAAGCCGGTCTCGACGCTTTCCATACCGGGCGCCGTGAAAAACTCCAGCCGGGACTCAGGAGGCGGCAAAATGGCGCAGGATGACCAGGGAATGGCGATGCAAGGGCACATGGATTATCCAAGGTGGTCATTATTTTATTACCTATTTACGAAGAATTTTGTATTCGTAGTTGCGATTTCTGACGTTAGATGTTCGTTAGGTTCATGGAGGAGAGAGGATTGAGCACGGGATACAAAGGCCCTTCTTCCGGAAGTTTAAAACACAAACCTAACGTAGGATATAGACTGGGACGCCGCAAAGCGCTATTCGAAAAGCGAAAGAGAATTAGCGATTATGCCTTGGTTATGGGGATGTTTGGTATCATTGTGATGGTTATAGAAAACGAACTGTCCAGTGCCGGCGTTTATCGTAAGGTAAAACGAATGGCAGCGTATGAACCGACCCTTAGAAATGTCGAGACAAACATAATCAATGTAGACATTTCCATTTCAGGACGAATTTTATTCAATTGCGCTCAAAACTTTGATATCCGTTTCGACTGTGATTCTTTTGGGTCTCATCGTGGCCTACCATGCATTAGAAGTACAGGTAAGATTCATCATACCCACCAATCGACCAGGCAGCACCCTCCTTAACTGATCTGTTCGTTCCCCAGCTGTTTATGATAGATAACTGCGCGGACGACTGGCGGATCGCGATGACATGGCAGCGGATCAGCCAGATCACCATGGAGCTAATAATATGTGCCGTGCATCCGATACCGGGTCACTATTTGTTCGTGTGGACGACGAAGCTCGCTAACAAAAACGGCGGTATCGGAAGGAAGTGCGTGCCGTACGACGTGCCGCTGTCGCTGCCGATGTTCCTGCGGCTCTACCTCATCTGCAGGGTGATGCTGTTGCACAGCAAACTGTTCACGGACGCTTCCTCGCGAAGCATCGGCGCGCTCAATCGCATTAATTTTAACACTAGGTTCGTTTTAAAGACTCTCATGACCATCTGTCCGGGCACGGTGCTGCTCGTCTTCATGGTCTCCCTGTGGATCATAGCTAGTTGGACGTTGAGGCAATGCGAACGGTAAATATACAATGCGAACGTCCAGCACCACGAATCGTAATTTATGATGAATTGGTGTAGGTTCCACGACGAGGAACACGCTAATCTCCTCAACGCCATGTGGCTGATCGCCATCACCTTCCTGAGCGTCGGCTTCGGAGACATCGTGCCGAATACGTACTGCGGTCGAGGCATCGCGGTCAGTACAGGTATCATGGTAAGTGGGGAAAATTTCGCGTGATGCCTAGCCGTGTTTGCCATTTGGACATTTTCTTCCAGGGAGCCGGTTGTACAGCCTTATTAGTAGCGGTAGTATCAAGAAAATTAGAGTTAACTAGAGCGGAAAAACATGTACATAATTTTATGATGGACACGCAGTTGACGAAACGGGTACGTTGAATCGCTGATATAAATTGATTTGATTACGAACGAGTTTTGCTTCAGTTAAAAAATGCAGCTGCAAATGTCCTACGTGAAACCTGGTTAATATACAAACATACAAGGCTAGTGAAAAGAGTTAACCCAGGTAGAGTTAGAACTCACCAAAGAAAATTTTTACTTGCTATTTACGCGTAAGTACCTTTATGCTTATGATTAATTATTTGATGCAAATTTTGGAATTTTATGCAAAATCGGCTTTCTTAATCAATTCCGTGCGCGCCAAACTTTTTCTAATCTAATCCGGAACAAAAAACACTAAGTATACAGAAGTTCTGAAGAAGAAATAGGGATCATAAAGACTTCAAAGGTCCCTTTGAATTATGAACGAGCAAGATATTTCGAATGCAACGCTCATAACAGAATCATCCGACTAAAAAATCGCGATATTAAAATTTCGCTTTTCGTACATTTCCTGACGAAAAATTCAGCGGGAAAATTTCTACTATCGGACACCTCTTTTTGCAGGTTAAGAAAAGTTAAAATGGACCAACGTAAATTAATGGACAATGCCAATACTATTACAGATATGGCAAAGGTAACGAATTCATCAATTATCTATCTTAGTCACATCGTTGATTTCTGTTTCAGACGCAAAATACTGTATATGAAATAGTATCAGACATGAGCACAAGGCAAGATAGCTTAGAAGATAGATTAACGACTATGGAGGAAAAATTATTAGCACTGCAAGAACAGCTAGATCTACTACCTGAGTTAATAGCAAATAGGATTCAAACCCAAGTAAGTTTCTTTAGGCTCGCTGGGTGAGTACCGATTGAATGCGGGGCCTTATTTCAGCAAGAGAAAATGGAGCAAAGGAGGAATTTCCTCCATCCAGATGCGGCTGCTGGCTTGCAGCAGGCGCGGAGCGTTCCTCCCGCTTGTCCTTGGCCAGGACCGGCTGCGTTAGGAAAATCTTGCATTCCACCAACGACGGGACAAAGTTGAGTTAATTATAATATGTAAAATTTAACTGGAACTCGTGGACGAGCCAGCGTTTACTCATAAATTGCATTTTTTTTGATTTGTTACCGAATAGATTGTGTATACAACGAAAAATTTCCTAAATTTTCAATGACCTAAAGCTAATACAATAATATTGAAAATACTTTTTTGATGAATATTGCAGGGTGGATTCGAAGGTAATGCATTCCTTTATTAGCAGTATGTGTAATATTTTTTTCAGAAATTTGCCATGAGATGGTTCAGTTTTTAAGAGTAGAAATTGTTTCTAATTAAATGAAATTTCTAATTAAAAAAAATCTCAATCGTAGTCGCCCGGTATTAAATTATTAGGGGTGCATTATGTTCGCCGATACTTTGTAAAAACAATTTTTATATCGTGAATTCTCATAAGATCTAATTATGTATACTCAATTATCGTAGATGAAAGTTGAAAGATCTACAATATTATACACTTTTTTTGAGGATGCGAGCAGATAAACCAAAACAACGGAAACAAAAAGTGTTCAGTGCCGGTACTAATAGGTTATTTTTAACGTAGTTTGGTACACATCACTTTATTTTATCCAAGTCGAGTCAATATCTGATAAATCTGCTAGATCAATTTATTTCGCTTGCCTCAAAAATTTACTGAAAAACCAACACGCGCGTATGAAATAGCCGTAGAAGCGCTGCCAAAGTGTAAATAAATAGTTGTAGGTTTACTTGAATTTAAGAATTTTAAACAAACATTCGAGGACCATTTAACTTACATAGAAGAAGTTGATGCTAAATGGCATTTTGAATTATTGACTTTTCAACTGTTAATACGTGCCTAAAGAGCTTTAAACCCTTCGCGTAACCAAAACGAAATTCATCTACCTCATATTTCCGATAAATTTAAGCTAAAGTAATCTACAAAAGTAAATAATCAAATAAAATTTTTAACCGTAGCGAGTATTGTAACGTGTAAATTAGAGTTTCACGTGCCAACATTTGTAACCAAAAACCGCGAGGAAATTTGACATAATTACTTAAAAAAAATGCAATTTATACTCTTTTCGAACGACCAAGGCGATTCCACGTTTTCCAATTATAATAAATTTTAGAGCCTTAAATACTTATACAGTATTAGTCGAAAAGTTTAACAGAGTCACGTTAGATTTATTAGATTTATCGCCTATTTCCAACAAGCAATCATATTCTTGTTGATTTGTATTCGAGCTAGTTTCATAACGGGATTCTAAAATCGTTTTTATTTTGTAAAATTTTTACAAGAAATTATGAAAGTACCTACAGTATTACAAACACCAATTATAAGTAATAAAAGAACTACCAAAAAGTGCCAAATTAAAAATAGCGGCATCAGATTTAACAGAACAAACTTCCTCGTTCATCTTCCCTCGCGTGTAACTGACACGAATGTATTGTATAGTGGTAAGAGGAGATGAACGGACAAATTTTAATTTGCATATTATATGATAATTCAAGTGAAATTAAGCGGAATATTTATTAACGGGAAATATGATTGTTTTAATCCATTTTCAACAAAAGCACATTCATAATATACACACAAATTAAACCGACATTTAGGTAGGTATATATATTTATATAAATAAAATATTTAAGGAATAAATGATGAATGTAGATTTTACCACAACGCGACCGGATCAGGTTTAAAAATATTTCGAAACTGAATAGATTTTACGCAGAAACTACGGATTGTAACGAAATGGCACTTTTTTAGCGAAATTTCCCCACAAATCTACATTCAACAAAATGACTTCTGTAAAAAAATAACATGGTTTTCGAAGTAATCGATGAATTTGTATGGACAATTCGGATTAATATTGCATTTTTATTAACGATTTTAGCATAAAGTTTCATAAAGAATTAATGAACGATTTTTCAAGATAAAGAACAACCAGAATGCAGAATTTACCAGGTACCAATAACTACATACACATACCACTGAGATATTATTTTGTAGTCTTTGCAATTATCATTATTAATTACCTACCATTTAGCCAAGTTTCAATTTTGTCGTTTCTTAAATCCTGGAATTTCTTGTATTTCCTACACATATTTCTTATCCAAAGAAAATAGTAGTTCTATTAATTCATTTACTCGAAATGACTTAGTTTTCGACTTAGATTAAGAGCTAAAGAAATTGAAAAATTCGTGAAAGATGAGATTCTAAAAAATTGATTCGTTTTTCGTTGAAAATTTGAATGGCGAAATTCAGCTTGAAAAATGCTCGTTCTCGATTCGGGAATTAAAAAATTCAACATTCAGTCTTCCCTAAGACTAAGATAAATTATTTTATAGAAATTACTGTGACAGATGTTTCATTCTACGCATCTTAAAGTAAACCATGATTAAAATATTTCCGAAATCCTCTATAGTTTTGACAGAGATTTACTGTAATTAGCGTAGAATTGAGGCATTATTCGAATATAATCGAATCGAGAGCTTGAATTTTTCGGGTTATTAAATGTATTGTTGTTACGTAGTTCGTGTACTTTGCTGAATTTAACACCATCGCCCGATACCCTACAAACTCATTTCAATTCCATGATTTTTAGGTGTAAGTTCCATTAAAAAAATGATTATAATTTAGAGATCATACTTGTTATATTGTTAGGTAGAAGAAATGTCTAATGCATGAAAAAATTTATATTGATTTACCGTTCTAGCCCCATGTGATATTTCGTGGATAAGAAAACATGTAAATATTATAAGAGATGCTTGATAATGACTAAAAAATCAGTGAATATACTGGTGTGATAGTGTATGGTGCACCTTAGGCAGTATATGTAAGGAAATATTTATTCAGAGGTCCAAATTGTTAAACTATTAGAAGTTTCTGCGATTTCACAGTTTTATAAGCATACATGATTTATTATAAACTTACCCCGAAATATACAAAAATATATATGTATATCTGCATAGTTATAAGCCTGTTATTGATTCTTTCGCATTACATATATTTTCAAAACGCATTTTCATGTTATCCAACTCATGTTACCAACGAATAAACTATTAGTTTCCTAATTTCTTACTTATTAGACCCACTCAAACAAATCCTTATCAGCACTGAATAAATTGTGAAAAAAAAATTTCAATTGCACATACGTAATAATATACCTACGTATGTGTATGTATATATAAATTTATTTGTAAAAATATATTTATAAAAAAATATGTTAAATTGTATAAATTATTTTAATTTACTTAGAGTAAATGCAGGCCATAGCAATAATACTGATCCTGTGATGTAAGTAATCCTGGAGCCAACGCTCCAAAATGCAATGCTCGCAAAAATCGGGCCCGAAGCCCTCGCTAGCGCTCCCAGAGATCTAAATATTCCCATAACAGTACCTTTCTGCTGTTCAGTACCGTATTCGGAAGCCATTGTCATAATACTTGGATGCACCAAAGCAGTTGCTACAAAAAAATACAAACTTAATGAAAATGACTACATGAATTTAAAGATGGTACTTACAAACAGAAAAAAGTAACAACCCAAAATAGAACAAAAAGAATTCGAAGGCAATTCCAACGCACACAAATGAAGGAATGATCAACCACAAGCCTCGTACAGCAGTTACGTTTGTTTGGCTTGGGTGTATTTTTCTCACGTAAGTACCTTGTATAACAGCCATTATAAGTCCTAAAAACGATTCGGATTAAATATTTTTAACGCGATTTTGATTCAACTACGTACCTATAACAAAAAACATCCATCCTTGTTGCATTGCGGTGTAGTTGAACATGTGATGTGTCAAGAAAGTAAGAGTGAACTCCAAACCGCTGTATATGAACAAATAAACGAAATAAACTAATCCCAACAAACGTAACATTTTCTTGTTTTGTGGCGCAACGCCCGTAACAGCGGTAAACTGGAATAAATCCCGGACGTTTATCAGTTCTCTAATTTTCTTGAATGTCATTTTCATTTTGGCACGCTTTTCCTGAAAAGTACTTATTGTACTAAAAGTTGGTTGAAATGTTGTCAGGTGCGTTACCTTAGGTAATGTTTCCTTGAAGTAAGTGATGAAAAAAACCATATCAACCAGCGACAGAAATAAAGCAAAAAGTGCAGGTACCACGAACCACTCGTCAGATCGTTGCTTGGCCCAAATAGCAAAAATTGCACCGATCAAGGGCCCAACGATAAAACCTAACGAAAAAGCAATTCCTACTAACGCCTAAAAAAATGAATAAATTATAACTAAATTACATAACATTTATCTACCCACTACTCACCATGCCTTTATTCCGAGTCTCATTACTCGAAACATCTGCAATTATTGCCATACTTAAAGAAACATTTCCCTTGCTAATGCCGCCCAGGAATCTCGCAATGATAAATATCACCAAATTTTTAGACAACGCCCATAAAACGTACGAAGCCGATATACCTACCTGCAAAGTTAAAACACTACTATCGAGGTACGATAATGTATAATAATTACTTACTAGGCAAATAATCATAACTTTCTTTCGTCCCATAACATCTGACATGCCACCAAACACGGGCGCCGCGAGAAATTGCAGAAAACTGAACAAGGAGCCCAAGAAACCTCCGAGTAGGACCGAGTTGAATCTTTCCGGAGCTCCGACCAGTAACTGAAAGTCTCGAATATTACCGGAGAGCCAGTGATACAAGCCATTACTGTCGTTTTCTTTATAATGATCTAACAAGGAAGGCAAGAGAGGAAGGATCATGGTAAACGCTAATAAATCTAATAACAACGAAACGAATACAACATACACAGTCGAATGAACTTTTCCTGTTTTAGCAGACATTGTTGGCTGGAATTCTTAATACTGAAAGTTCTTAATTAATACTAAAGGAATGTAATGGAATAACCAGTCTTTATATTCGATAGGTTTCTCGTGATAGTGATAGTGATGTATTTTATCATAAGTTATGTATTTTTTTAAAAGTAAATTAACATAACCCCTACATAAACTATAAACAAACGTAACCTCATTGTTTCTTCTTTTCGATGAAAATTTTAAATGCCAACGTGGCTGTATTAATTATAGGGAAGGGCAATTACCTCAAAAAATTCAAATATCGTATCCCTACTGTTTCAATAGCAATTAAAATTGAACATTCGTTAATTAAAAAAAGTGGTTATGATATATAAAAGTTTACTCAATAAAATTTAGAAAATATTACACATATTTACAATTATATTAATAAACATAATATATAATACAATTTAATTATTATTACACTCGCAAGAGATCTGTTGTTTTTCACACCATCGATGTAAAGCAAAGAGAATTAAACGAATAGAGATTATGATAAAGTTCCATAATTCCTGAAGAAATGGTTTTAGTTTACTCAATAAAATGTTGAGAATACATCGATTTTCAGTATTAAATTACAAATAGTCTATAACTTTAATGTAAATTTAATAGGAACAAGAACTTTTTAACTTTTCGTTTTGATTTTCTGAACCATCGATGCGAAATGAACATCCGTTTTTACAAAAATCACAATTGAAAGATTAATTAAATGAATTGATTATACGAAGTAGGTTTGAGAGAAATATACTGATTTGTGATTTCTGTAGCAGACACATAAAAAAACGTTAGTACACTTAAACGAAAATATTATAATTAGAATAATAACCAATATATGCTGAATCGTACCAGTCGATAAAAGTTTACTTGATAAAATTTACAATCCAAATTCTATTGAGTAAACTTTGATTGCTATTGAAAATTAAATTAATAAGCATATAAAGGGGTTAGAACGGTGCAATTTTCAATTCACCTTGCACAGGCAAATTGGAAGTCAAATAAAAAATACCTTTGGTTTGAAATTGAAGTCTAATCGATTAATCAACACACACCAATCCAATTTTAATCCCCTCATATAATAGATACAATTTAATTATTACACTCAATGGGAGCGAGAGCTCTAACTTTTTTACTTTTCGTTTTAACCTCCTTCACCATCGATGCGAAACGAAGAGAATTTATGCTTTCGCCATAATTTTCCTCGAAAGGCGATATATTAACAATCATCAAAGTTTTCGAATTTCCCCCCAAACATGATTGCAGTAGATACGTTAATTTTGAATTGCGGTACGGTATGTGCTTTTCTTTATTGCATAACGAAAGCATCACTTTCCCTAAATTAGACAAACTTTTGTTAATCGCTTTAGTTTCCACTAAACGTTCGCCGTGGCTCGTTTTAGCAGATTCCGATCCCGCCAAATCTACCAAATTTATCGAACCGGCGTAGTACTCCCCCGACTGATTTTTGCCTATCAGATAAATTTTAGTGATGGCGTGAGACCTCGAACTGTGCTCGTTGAAATCGGTGGCGGCGACCATCCGATTCTTCTGGGCGATTTTGAGATAGTGTTCGAAGTCGTCGTACGAGAAGATTTGCTTGATTTGAAGATTGTTCACTGTAGTACCTTTCCCTTCGTTAAAGCATATATCCAGATTTTGGAGGGTTGTCGTCAACAAGTCCCTGACGGTCTCGTTATATATTTCGAGGAAGCTGACTCTGACTTCGTACGTCCAATTGGAGCACTTCAGATTTTCTATCGAATCGAATATCAAATTGACTGTTCTGGGAATCATACCTGAAAATTGAAATTATTATGTAGCGAATTTCGTTGCGAATTTGCGAATGTGAAACTCACCGATATCATTCGGTGTGTCTAATCCCTGCATTGTGTAGGTTTTTCCGGAACCCGTCTGTCCGTATGCAAAAACGCAAACGTGATAACCGTCGAGAGCAGACTGTACGAGTTGGGCCAATTCTTCGAAACATTCCAATTGGGTCGATCCCTCGTGGAAAACAGTATTAAACGTGAAGACTTGCTTGTTATTTACTGCATTGCTTTTCGCTATTTCCAATGAACTGTCTTCTTGGAGCTTCAAATAGCACTTTTCTTTTACGTTTTCCTGTTCGTTTATAGCAGGCCGGATTCTGCAGAATACTCGTATGTTGCCCTTCAAGTCTTGCACGTTATTATGGAGTTTACGTCGAACCACTTCGTTCTTCTCCAGCAAACTGCCCAATTGCTCGTTGGATTTTTTCAACGTATCTCGTTCTAAGTATAATTGTTGCAGCGTCGAGTTCAATTCATCATTCTTAATTTTCAACGTCCTATTTTCGTCTGTAATATGTACCAATTCCTTTGTGACGCTCTGATATTTACTTTCTATATTTTCTAGACGCTCTAATTTCGAAGACGTTTCGTTTAATTGAACTTTGAAAGCATTTCTTTCGGTTTCTACGGTTTGGAAATCTCCTTTTAATTTCAAATATTGCTCTTCTATATTTTCCAAATCTACAAATAAAGTTAATATAAGTATTTTACAATAATCTTACGTTAAATCCTCACCATTTAGTCTCTCCTGGCTCTTCTTGCTGTCTTCCACTAATTTCGTGTGTATTCCTTGTAAATTCTGGAATCTGGATTTGTAATCCCAATCTGGAATTTTAGGCTTCTTTGGTTTTTGACTGGTTACAATTTTGTTCATGGGCACGGGAGCTGGCCTTTTGAATGCCGTTTTGGATTTAGATGAAACCGAAAATTCAGTCATCGACATGGATCGTTTTCTCAAGAATGGCTTCTTCGATTCTTTGGTGGCGGAAACAGAAACACTACTAGGTTGGGTCTCAGTTTTAACTCTTAATTTCGAGGATTGTGCCGCAGCAACAGGCAGTTTTGTTCGTTTTTTTGGGTCCATTGTATATCTGGAATTGAATAATACGATATAATACGCAGTGCATCATCGCATTTTTATAAGCAAAAGCTTCAAGAATGAAATTTGATAAACAAAAAGTTTGATACAAAAACCATATCAATAACAAAAAACAACATTCAGATAAAATCTGAATTGAATCAATTAACGCACAAGCTCACTTACTTGATTAGGTCCTATTTTTTCACTATTTTTTTAAATTAAATATCTACACAACATACAACGGATTAACAACTCCCAGAAAGTAAGTGTATTTTAAAGAGTGCCGTTGCCGTTAAAAAATAATTCAAAATGTTTGGTTTGTTTGATTGATCCAATTGTTGCCAACTTAAAAACGCCAAGCCCTAAATATTTTATGCGTTTTTTTGTTTGAAACCCTGATCAATCAATACGGTCGGTTGAATTCGGAACGCAGCTTTCATTTTTAAGTAGCCAACTTCATGCGATTGTTGATTAAAATTGACGTGACAATCGTGACATATGACAGCTAGACAATGACCGACTGCGGATCTGCCCCCAGTAAATGAAACTCGTTAAATAGTCTTTTTCGTACTAATATAATTATTTACTAAATATTGAAATTAAAAACGGTTACTAAATAATATTTCTGTGACTAATTAAATCAAAGGGTAAGAATTTTACATTGTTTTATGTTTACACAATATAGTTGATTGTAACAGGGGGAGGGCATATCAACTACATTTGTTTATTAAATAAGTAGTAATTTTCATTTTAGCCATGCCGGCAGTTCGGGGAGATGGCATGCGAGGATTGGCAGTGTTTATTTCCGATATTAGAAACTGTAAGTACCGCACAATTGAAGAAAATTCCTTCCTTACGACTTTTTTGAAGGTAAAAGCAAGGAGGCTGAGATTAAGAGAATAAACAAGGAACTAGCCAATATTCGAAGTAAATTCAAAGGGGACAAAACCTTAGATGGATACCAGAAGAAGAAGTACGTGTGCAAATTGTTGTTTATATTTTTATTGGGCCATGACATTGATTTCGGACACATGGAAGCAGTCAACCTTTTATCATCTAATAAATACTCAGAAAAGCAAATTGTAAGTTCATCTTGATATTATCGATTCATTTAAACTAACGGTTGCCTTAAAACTTCTAGGGATATTTATTTATATCAGTGCTAGTCAATACAAACAGTGAACTTATCAAGCTCATAATCCAAAGCATTAAAAATGATCTTGGATCGAGGAATCCGATTCATGTTAATTTGGCCCTGCAGTGCATCGCAAACATCGGTAGCAGAGAAATGGCGGAAGCTTTCGGAAGTGAAATTCCTAGATTGCTCGTGTCAGGGTAAGCTCATGCATACATTCTTTCGATAAATAATAATGAATTGTAATCTGTCCATTGAAATGAACTATTTAAATACGTTAAACATTTACATTGTTGCATACTTTGTTACAAAAATGCAAAAAATTAAATAGGATTTATACATTCTTCGTTAGACAATTTTTTTACTTATTTTTAGGGACACAATGGATGTTGTTAAGCAGAGTGCTGCTTTGTGTCTGTTGCGTTTGTTCAGAACATCGCAGGACATCATTCCCGGAGGAGAATGGACCTCTCGAATCATTCATTTGCTAAACGATCAACACATGGGCGTTGTAACCGCTGCTACAAGCCTGATAGACGCGCTGGTTAAAAAGAATCCCGAAGAATATAAGGGATGTGTATCGCTTGCAGTGTCTAGACTAAGTAGAGTAAGTGAATAAAAAAAAAGGAAAAATCGCACTTTAAACAAATCTTGTTGCATTTCAGATTGTAACGGCAAGTTACACGGATTTGCAAGATTACACTTACTATTTCGTACCAGCACCTTGGCTCTCTGTTAAATTGTTAAGATTATTACAAAATTACACTCCACCTGGTAAGTTGTTTCCGGATAAATAAGATGTCGTATTAAACATATGTTACTCTAGCTGAAGATCCTGGCGTAAGAGGAAGGCTCAATGAATGTTTGGAAACGATTCTGAACAAAGCTCAGGAACCTCCTAAATCCAAGAAAGTTCAACACTCGAATGCTAAAAATGCTGTTCTCTTCGAAGCAATAAGTTTGATTATTCACAACGATAGGTGAGTGGAACTGGAAATAAGCTTTTAATTTAATGGTGTAATAAATTTTTTTGTCCGTTTCTATAGCGAGGCGAACCTCCTCGTAAGAGCTTGTAATCAACTGGGGCAGTTCTTGAGTAACAGAGAGACGAATTTGAGGTATTTGGCTCTGGAATCGATGTGCCATCTGGCCACTTCGGAATTTTCTCACGAAGCGGTCAAGAAACATCAGGAAGTGGTCATTCTGTCGATGAAGATGGAAAAAGATGTTTCAGTTCGTCAGCAAGCTGTCGATTTGTTGTACGCCATGTGCGACAAGAGCAACGCCGAGGAGATAGTCCAAGAAATGTTAAATTATCTCGAAACTGCTGATTATTCCATAAGAGAGGAGATGGTTCTCAAAGTGGCTATTCTCGCCGAGAAATACGCTACAGATTACACTTGGTATGTCGATGTTATTCTGAATCTGATCAGGATTGCTGGGGATTATGTATCTGAAGAAGTATGGTACCGTGTCATTCAGATAGTCATAAACAGAGACGAAGTTCAAGGCTACGCTGCGAAAACGGTATTTGAGGTAATAAAATTCCCGGTGAAATATACCCAAAGATCTAATAACAAATATGTTTCAGGCATTGCAGGCGCCGGCGTGCCACGAAAACATGGTCAAAGTCGGCGGTTACATTCTCGGGGAGTTCGGGAACCTGATAGCGGGCGATCAACGGTCCTCGCCGGCCGTTCAATTCCAACTCTTACATTCGAAATACCATCTGTGTTCCCCCATGACTCGCGCTCTGCTGTTGTCCACCTACATCAAATTCATCAATCTGTTCCCCGAAATCCGCACGCAAGTCCAGGAGGTCTTCAAGCAGCACAGCAACCTGAGATCCGCCGACGCCGAGTTGCAACAACGAGCGTCCGAATACTTGCAGTTGAGCATCATAGCTAGCTCCGACGTGCTGGCGACGGTTCTGGAAGAGATGCCGGCGTTCCCCGAAAGGGAGAGTTCCATACTCGCTGTGTTGAAAAAGAAGAAGCCCGGCAGAGTTCCGGAAAACGAGATTAAGGATAGCAAAAGTCCCACGCCTCTGAACAACAATCACACCAACGATGTGAACAACACAAGGTGAATTATTTGCGAATTCCAAGACGTTTGGTGTGTTTATTAAAAAAAATTTGTAGTACAAATTCAGCTGATTTGCTGGGGCTATCAACTCCACCTACTTCTGCTCCGAATTCGGGAAATACTGGGGTTTTATTAGATGTTTTGGGCGACATTTACAGCGGTAAATCAGTGAACAGCTCGACATCATCTAATAAAAATTGGTTTGTAGATCCTAAGAAGTACGTATTGAAATTTTATATAGAATGACTATAGATGTTTAAGATTTGTAGCCAGCTTATAATTTTGTTTCTATTTTACGTTTCATTCAACTCATGTGGCGTTTTAGGTTTGTTTGCAAGAATAACGGCGTGTTGTTCGAGAACGATTTGATCCAAATCGGCGTTAAAAGCGAATTCAGACAGAATCTGGGCCGCCTCGGCTTGTTCTACGGGAACAAAACGAACGCCCCTTTGCAAAATTTCTTCCCTACCATGCAATGGTCGGAAGAAAACAACGCCAAATTGAGCATACAAATAAAGCCTGTCGAGCCGATTCTGGAAGCTGGCGCTCAGATACAGCAGATGATCAATGCAGAATGCATCGACGATTACACAGGTTTGTACATTTAATCCAATTTACTTCCAGAGTAAACCCTTGTTTTTTAGATTCGCCCAGTATTTCTGTGAGCTTCGTTTGCAACAAAGTTCCGCACAAAATCAACATAAAGCTTCCACTCACTATCAACAAATTCTTCGAGCCGACAGAAATGAACGGCGAATCGTTTTTCGCGCGGTGGAAAAACTTGGGAAAGTAAGTTAGTTGTTTTCATTCCTAAATTCGGACCTCTCATTTTTTTATTACGTTAGCACGAACCAACAAAGATCTCAGAAAATATTCAAAGCGACCGCTCCGATGGATCTGCAAGCAGCGAAAACCAAAATCATCGGTTTTGGGATGCAGCTGTTGGAGGGAATCGATCCCAATCCGGATAATTTCGTTTGTGCCGGTATTATTCACATGAGATCCCAGCAAGTCGGCTGTCTTTTGAGATTAGAACCAAACCGGAATGCTCAGGTACTCTTTTTGATCTTTGATGAGCTTTGATTCATAGCATGTTTTTTATTGCAGATGTATCGATTGACTGTACGTTCCAGCAAAGAGTCCGTATCAGTGGAGCTTTGCGATCTCCTCGTTGATCAGTTTTAAATTGGATAAAATATAAACACATCAGTGTATACTATAATTAATAATAATTAGTTAATTTAGTTAATACATTTGTAAGTGTGCTAAATTATTTCGACCGAGGGTCATAGTCCAACAGCTTTATTAAGTTAATTAAATATGTGTAAAATATATAAATATATTATGTATACATGTGAAGAGATAGTCATATCTGATTGCGCGATGTTTATCCTCTATAGTGCGTTGTTCCCCCGGACTCAAAAAACATAAAAACTTTAAAAATATTCAGATATATTCATTCAAACCACCTAAATCACGTAGGATAATATGTAATGGCATTATCTTTAAAATAATATCAACTCTTACTTATTTCTTTATTTCTATTTAGTATTTTTATAATTATAAAATGTATTATAAATAAATACACAATTAATAAATAATCGAATTAAAATTGTTGAAGCGAATATTCGCCGTGAAATATTACTTCAGCTATTGTAATTTCATAACAGATGCGCATCAAGTGCGCTTGAAATTTAAAACTATAGCACAGTTTGACAGGAATGACAGGTGCTGCAAGATGTGCACTTTGCTACTGCGCATGTGACCTTCGCGTCTCCAGATATTCCTGTCGCACTGTATATTACAATTATAATCATCACACTGAGTAAATACTACGTTACAAAATGTCACGAGCTACGGTCCTACAAATAAGAGATAAGGCTTAGTTGCTTAGTCTATTCTTATATCTACAATTTTAATCATATTTATAATTCTTTATTTACATTTATCACTAACTATTATAATTTTCGTTTCAGCATTGATTGAAATTTGATGCTTTTATTTCGAATTTTGTGTTTTATTTGAAGTTGTTTACGAACCCAAATAAAATGGCAGTTTCAAGCAGAATTGTAATATTACTTATTTGTTTTATATTATTTTAAAACGTCAATTTCATTGATATAGAGGTGTATATGATAATAAAATACTAACTTAAATAGATAATACTACAATTTATATTTTCTATTAGGTAGTCATTAAAAAAAAATAATTAATACAATGTAATTAGATAAATGAAACAGTTCAGCCATCTTAATTGGGTGCCCGTTTACTTATGATTAAAACGCGAAATTTCTAACGAAAGTGATTGCGAATAGGTCAAATTTGATTTCCTTAAATTTCTTCTTCGCTCGTCGAGCTCTCCACAGCTTCGTACACAAGACTAAACCCTTTGCTTACTAGAGTATCATCAGTTTTGAACCTCACTAGAAGTGCCTCGTGGGTGGAGGTGATATCAAATGGTTTCTGAAACGATGCAAAATAATTGATAACACGTTAGCAGTATTTTCTAAATAGCGGATGTAGTCACCTTGGATCCACAATATTTCCCATACGACGGCCCGCTGGAGTCCAGCCCGCTGATTATCTCAACGTAATCGTACCCGCAATCCTTCTCGTCTTCGATATTGAACGTCAAAAACGACAATTTCACGTTGTAGCCCCCGCGAGCCTCGATCCTCCACTCGCAATCCGCCCGGTTCTCGTAACTCGCGCTGCCGAATTTCGCGTGCGAATAAATGTGCTGTTTCTCGAACGTGGCCTCCAACATGCCGCCGCACACGGTCGAATGCGTGGCCCAAAACCCGTTCCTTTGCACGGACGCGTCCGACCTGAAAGTCATGTACATCTGATTGCCCGACGTGACTATCAAATGGGGCAGCTTCGATCCGCAGAACCGGCCCAGCGACGGCGATTCCGGCGACGAGCCGTCGTAGAAGTCGACGTGATCGTAGGAGCACTCCTGGTGCGGCTCCAGCTCGAAGAGCTGGAAGGCTATGCGGATCCGGTGGCCCGGCGTGGTGGTGAAGTGCCACACGCAGTCCTTCCTCGCTGGGTAGTAATCGGGGTAGTTCGGGCTGCCTAGCGTGCCGTACGGCGTGGAGATTTCGTATTTGCATCCCCCTTCTTTGCAGTCCCGGCCGTTTTCTGCTAGAGTGTACCCGTTGTGGCACGTGCAAATGTACGCTCCTAATGTATTCACGCATTCGTGCTCGCAACCTCCATGGTTGATTGCGCACTCATCCATATCTGAAAATATATTATTAAATATTTACTAGCGTATATTTAGTAATAAGTACCTGTAAAAAACACGGCAGCGAATCCGCTCTTTTGCACGCTGGTGTCCGATGTAAACACAATTCTCATAATATTCCCTTCGGATGTAATGGGACCGGGGGCTTTGGGCCCGCAGAAGGATCCGTGTTTCTTCAGTTTCTCCTCTTTCAATTTGCTGTATATCTCCACTTTGTCGTACTCGCATTGCAGTTGCTGCGCGTTGAGGTTCCCTTCCAGCTCGAAATGCGTGAAATTTATTGTTATGCGATATTGTGGCTGCGCCACTATTTCCCAAACGCAGTTTTTATTTAGCGGGTACAAATCCGGGAAGGAAGGCGACGTGATGGTTCCGTTGGCCGCTTCGAAGATCCCACCGCAGGCATCTGAAACCATTATAAAATATTATACAGTGTATGAAAAATGTAACAATTAGGATGTTTGTGTACCTTCGCAATTTTTCCCGTCGGAGTGGAGCTCGTATCCTATTTTACAAGTGCACACGTAGCTCCCTAGAGTGTTGACGCATTGTTGTGCACATCCGTGGTCGATTTTGGAGCACTCGTCGTATTCTTTCATGATTATGGCGGAGAATCCGGTTTTCTGGACGGATCCGTCGGAAACGAACTTAACGAGCATCTCATTCGAGGACGATATCGTGTCGGGCGGGATTTTATGCCCGCAGTAAACCTTCAAAATCGGACTATCGGACGTCAGCCCGTCCCTGATCTCCACGTAGTCGTACACGCAGTTGTCGTGGTTTTCCACGTCGAAGGAGAGGAATCGCAAAGCGACCTGGTGGTTTTTCGGAACGATGATCTTCCAAATGCACTCCTTGTTCGCTTGGTAATCTTCCGGGTAGTTCGGAGACTCCAGGTGCCCTTCGGAGTCGATGTGAAGGTCCCCTCCGCAGATAGCTACAACACTATACTGTATGTATTGTCGGTTTCGTTGGATTTCGCGTAGGAAATAACATTTGCTGTTGCAAGTTCGAGGATAAGGCTGGTTAATTTACCTTCGTAGCTGGCGATGAAGCCTTTGTGGCCTTTGGGGTTCTTCGAAACGTAAGTGACCAGCATTCGGCTTCCCGTCGATCTGATCAAAGGGATCTGCCCGGTGCCGCAGAACAGCCCGAGTATCTGCGATTTGTGCCAATAACCGTCCCGGATTTCTATGTAGTCCGTTTTGCAGTCCGGCGATTTCGCGATGTCCAGATTGCTGATGTTCAGGACGATTTTTTCGCCGTGGGTTCCCGTGATGCGCCACTCGCAACGCACCTCGTCCTTCGGCGCGCTTTCCACGTACACGGGCGGTGAAAACGTCGCCGAGTTCGTTTGGTAAGTCCGACCGCATTCTGGAATAATGTCAAAAATAATACATTTTAACCAGCAACAACGCAATCTTTACTTGGACATTTGTAGAGTAGATTCGTTTGAGCGATGTCTCCTTCGCTAAGGCGGATCCTCTGGCCGATTTCAGGACGTTTCCTGCCCGGTACATCGATAGGTTGAATGGTGTCTAAATAAGTTCCTTTCGAGAAGGTGTTTCTAGCGTAGTGCATAATAGAATCGTAATCGTACGGAATACCCAACGAGTTCACCTCGTCTTCGCTGAGTTTATTGAAATTGTATTCCTGGCCTACGCAGAAAAAACAACCACTATGAGCTCGGTGCGTTTATAAAAAGTTTATTTCGAATATTTACCGCTCATGATGTTCTCTCGGATGATGTTGACGTGCTTGTCTCTGTCGGGTCTCGTGTGCTCGTGCCAGAAGCCCACTACGTGCCCCAGTTCGTGAACAATAATGCCGAATTTATCGCAGTTTTTTCCAATACTAATGGCCTGACCGCCATTACCTCTTTTTCCTACAAAAGAACAGCATCTAAAAAAGAGATACGTTGCTGAGAAGTCGGTTCACGTGAAAATATTTCGGTTATTTTTTTCCAAGTTGGATACTTTTTTGTGTTTTCGTAACATCCCAAATTTTTTTCAAGTCTAAAAATTAGAACAAACATTTAAGTTTTAACAAGAAATCAAGTTCACAAAGGATCAAGGAAAAATCTTGAAGGGTATTGAGTGAAATTGCGTAAGATATATGCGATATATATTATATTAGACAAATTGCATGTTAAACAAATTAAAAAAAAATCTAGTCGATATCGACGATTTTATAATCGTTCGTATCTTAATTAAATAAATCCATTTATTTTACATAGAAATTAGTCGATAAGCAAGGTCAAAGGCGAATTTTTGCAACACAATTACTTTTGGGAATTTGTGCACCGAAAACTTATATAAATTTATCATTTTATAAACAATATTCTCGTACATCTGGAATCGATGAAGGAGTTATTTGTTTCGAGATGATACGAAA
Source organism: Phyllotreta striolata (assembly GCA_918026865.1). NCBI lineage: Eukaryota > Metazoa > Arthropoda > Insecta > Coleoptera > Chrysomelidae > Phyllotreta > Phyllotreta striolata. The sequence goes on along the minus strand of OU900103.1, from coordinate 4,062,514 downwards.
CAACGTTGATTTATTCGAAACGAATCCGCACAAAGAACGCCACTTACCCGCAGGGTTTCTCCGTGAATATGATGTAATTCTGGTGCTCGTCCCGGTTCCTCTCCACGAATTTCACGCACGTGAAGTTCTCCCAGTGCCTCATCGCCTGCTTGAACAGCGCCTTGTGCAAGCCGCTGAAATTCCCGTCGATCTCGTACGGAATCACCCCGTAGTCCCAGATCCTTTCCTTCCTCGCCGTCGCCGCCCGGATCACCCTCATGTGGGGCCTCTCGTACGAGGCGGTGCTCTTCCTCTTCAGGTCGAAATTCGGCTCGAATTCGTGAACCGGCGGCTCCTTGGGGAACCTGTGGCTATTAGATCTTCGAGTAAACGTTATATTAAAATATTTTTTTTAGTTAGTAAGGCTTACCTAACGGTGTTTAAGTGTCTTCGTTTCCTTGATTTGAATGTTACATCGCCGTCTTGCGCTGGTGGGATGCTTTGCTTGTGATCGGTGGCTTTTTCGAAGGGGCTCAGCTCGTCGTTTTCGGCGAATTTGTTGATGATTTGCTCGTTTTTTTGGCCGGAATTCACGGGGACGCTGTCGAAGGGGTCGTTGTAATGTTTCGGCAACGTGATGGAAGTCGCTTGCTTGGTTTTCTTTCTCAAATAATCCGTCAAGCCTTCCTCTTCGATTTGCAATCCGTCTAAGATGTCTTGCTTGTACTTTTCGATTTCCTTCTGGAAATTCGAGTACTTGGGAGCCGATTTCGGCGATTGGTCTTGCATAGATAGAGCTATGTCTCCAAAGAAGCTGTCTGAAATAAATTTGCATTATTTAACAGGGGATATAGTAGGTAATATTGTTGTGAAACTAATGTAATGTGATATAAAACGCGAACAAATCTACAATCATGGCAATACTTTAAATAGAAAATTGAGTTATTTTTAATTTTTATGTGTTGATATTAGTTTACAACAAAGTTGACACAAGGAGACCGTATGGCTTTTTGATAAGTGCAATTTACAAAATAAATGATAAGGCATTTTAAATATCGTGCAGGCAATTACGATTATCATACACAGATATTATTAAACATTCATTTATGTGTAAGAAAATTTAAAATAACAGCAGATTCTGCTGGAAACGGAGAATATAAAAATGAGAATCTCGCCAAAAATAGGTCAATTTTTTTAACTGTTTCGGTAGAATTTTTTTATCGATTCGAAAGTGAAAAAATAATATGTTTTTATTTCACTCCTGTATCGTTTTATATTCGAAAAGTATTAATCAGCGAACCACCTAACAGGAAACAAATAACTAAATTCGGTCGACCTTTCATGAAGCTCTTGATGTAAGGAAGTGGACATAAAAGATTTGTTACGTTACTTAAACGGGATATTAAACGTAATTGTATCAATGAATGCGATTCACATGTGATACAGTCGGCGAAATTAAAGTAAATTTGTTTACAGGTAAACAATTTTCGAATCTGCAAGCAACGACGAACGTTTTCATTTCGTCAATTGGCGATTTATTTTAATCGATCCGCACCTTTCCGGGCCGTTTCGGCGGTTTCGTACGAATATATGCACTAAATAGAAAGATTTTTCCTTTCGTTTCTTTTATCAGACATGTGTGATAACGAGGAGTTGATGAACCTCGACATTCACGTGTCGATGGAACAAACATTCGAATGGATATTAAAATAAATTCGTCGAAAGTTTTATTTGAAAAGGTTTCAAGGATTCGGTTTTTCTATAAATCTTCCCGACGCTCTCCTATGGAACAAAATTTTGTAAGACGGGCATATTTGTATTGTTCTTGATATTAACTTGCAATTTTGAGGATTGAAAATTTTAATGATCAACAATCAAAAACGAGAAGTTAAAAATAATCTACAATTCGAAATATAATTAGTCCTAATCGCGTTAATTAAAACTTGCATTCCACGAATAAAATTGTACATTTTACCTGCTTTGCACGGGTCCATGTAGAGATCGTTGGAGGTTTTCGTCGGGAACACCCTGCTCAGCAATTCGTCCACGCTGAATTTGAAATTCGAGCGCGGGGAGCGCCAGTTTTCCTTTTTCTCCACGATCACCGAACCCGACACCGTGACGACGTGCAAAACGAAAACCGCCGCCAGAATTTTGAGCACAATTAAAACCATCGTTCTGCACCCAAACAATATCACAAAATATTTTTTTTCGAATTGAGCAGTAGCTCACAGTTCTTTTTTCATCCGTATCTTCCGTCGACTGTGGCGAACATCGGGCAGCCAATAAATTATTATTTATCAGCAGAGCGTTCAAAGATCACTGGTCTCCGTTGTGGCAGCAGATGCATCTTGAGGTCCGTTTAATTGTTCCCTGGAATAATATTGAGTTCTTGATAATGCAAGATCATTGATACCGACTCAGGCGTTAACTTTATTAATAATTTCCAGTAATTGAACGGTCTGTTAAGTTACAATTAAATTTTCTCTTTATCGTTACAAATGCGTTTATCAGTGATGTTTCGTCAAATTCGTTAGATAATTGATTTAAATTTTTAGTAATTTTTCTACAGGGTGGTGCGTTTGCTTATCTTTTATTTTTTTATCCATTAACTTCGTAAATATTGTCCTGAATAATATGTTTGATGAATTTGATTTTATTGATTTTAATTTTATTAGTAGTATGTATAATAAATTCAATTAAATAGACTCTGCATTGTGTAGCGTAGCATCTTTCGATCAATAGACAATGCGCATTGTTGCCAGGTGAATAAAATCATGTTTTTTCTGAAAATTACTTTCATTTGTTGCGAAAAGTGGTTGGATTTAATAAAACGAATAATAGTTTCGTAAAAAAAACTTTATTAACAACACTACAAGAAATTGTACTTTATCAAAATATACTTTAAATCTGCAGCTACTTATGAATTTGTATGAGAAATCAAACAAAAAAAAAGGTACCTATTTTGATTACAGTCGAAAACATTCGTTTCTTAAACTATTAACTTACAACGTATTCAGTCAGTTTAAAATGATTTTTGCAGATAACATTTGAAATCACAGTATTTAAAAATCTGTCAGAACAAAATTTTCCATAATGAAAAAATAAATTATCCGTTCGGTCACTCCACTTCGGTGCGGTTTTCCCTGGGTTCTATGATAGGCGCGAGCGGCAACATGGCAGAAGACATGGCCAACGCGGGATTCGCCACTGCTATGATGTTATCGCCGCTCGCTGCGATTATTTGTACTTTCGGCGAGTATTTCGCGTCTTCTTCGTGATCCCCTTGGTCTTCCGGCTTCCTCTAAACAAAACGCAAATAATTCGAATTTTTCCTAAGCTTTTCCCGTACTAACCTGAGGACTGCTGGAGTTGCTGTAGGTAAACTGCGAGTCGGATTCTTCCACTTCTGCTCCGATCGAGGATCTCCTTAAAGAAGTACTCCTTTAGTGAAAAATAGTTGTTAATTCGGTTGTAGTATAGCGAATTATCGAAATCTTACCGAGAGTTCGTTTGATGATTTTTGGAGTTTTGGAACAGGGAATGTATTGAAGTTCTCACCACTAGTGCCTCGTCGTAATCCTACAGTCAAAACAAGCGCGAGAAATATATTAATACGGGGATCGTGTGATGCGTTAAATTACATTTTTACAGGGAAGTAATTGCTTAATGAATTCCCCGAAAAAATAACGGAAATTAAAAGTGCGAAGCGTTTAATAAGTATAAGCCATCTATTCTACTTAATGTCCTTTCAGACATTAACAAAGCACATGCAAGCCAAGTCATTAAAATATTTGGTTTTTTGATTATTTTTGTCTATATTATTATTTCATTATTCCATAGATTGTTCACTGATTATTTTTAATTAAAACATAAATCAGCGAACTAACTATTTATTGAATATATCACAGTAAAAATAAAAGGAGCTCAAAATATTTAATTGAAATATTTTTTTAAATTGCTTAGCTACTCTATAACGAGGATACTTACTTAAAAATAATCAGCATACCTTTACCTTTTCTTCTTTGCTAAAAATCCTAAAATTTTTCATAGGTATACCAATACAACAATAAATTATTACAGCCGATTATACTCACATTTCTTCACCTAAAATACGCAAGGTGTCCAATTTATGTGAAAAACTCGTATGAAAATATGAATAAACCTTATTTACAAAAAATAATTAAATGAAAAGAAGTCTTCTCACAGAAATCGATCACCCTGTAGAGCTTTTATTAAACATTTAATTCAAATAACAAAATTATATAGACAATTATGACTAGAATCTTTTGAAGGAAAAATAACTTGGCAGGAGCACGCTAGATATCTCGAAGGAGATCTTCACAGACATCCAGCGCACTCTTCGAGCCTAAAGCACCGCATAAGCAATTTAGTATCGCCAATTTTCTACCAGCTGTTACACCTAGGTCCAAAGTCCTAAGTGCCTAGGTTATTATAAAAGCGACAAAAACGAATTTTCGGCATGCCTACAACAAAAACGGCGAGTCTTTACAGGTTTGTCATACAATTTTCGATTAACTGGAATTATTTGGTACCCACTGAGTAATCGATGGTGTCGAAGAATACCTAAATAAGACATCAATAAAGAATAGAAGACAAGTGACAGATAAGAAACTAACTTCAGGGCTGTGCTTTGTGACGTATCGGTAAAGACTCCATTTCTGCTGTATGTGTTAGGTAAATGCGAACGTAAGCTTTGCTGAAGCCCCTAAAAATGTAAAGCGTATAAGCGTTAGTCTTTTAAATGAATAATGACATGTGACGGATTAGGTAGTTTGAGCCTTGATAACTGGCTGACCTGCCGGTCGTCAGAATCTGAGCTGGCTTCCATTTTCGGCCTCTTGCTCGTCGGACCTTCGGCTTCGGACGTTCCGATCCTAGGACTAGCTCTGGATGAGCTTAGATCTTGTTCCCTTTCGTGTCCTAACATCGCTTGTTTGTTCATAATCACCGTGGTCAATCTGGAAAAAAAATCGATCGCAATGAATAATTACGGTCGTCAAGATCGATTGGGCGTTTATTAAATTGGAATTGGCCAGTTATTGAATGAAACTAAATTGTTTTAACCGGTTGTAAAATTTCCAACTCCATTAAAGACATGACTTACTGAGTTTTGGAATAATAACAGCCGGAATCTTTAACCACTTGCCTGGCAAGCGGAAACAATTCGTCGCGTCTAGTCAACAGCGCCGGAATAAATCTACAGATCTGCGCCGCGGCTTCGTTCACGGACACTTCGTGCAACGTCAGAGGTTTTTCGGGTTTTCGTTTGCAGTCGAATCGCCCGTAAATGGCGGCATACCTTCTGATTTCGTCCATTCTCCTCGGATCGTTCTCCGGCATGGACATCACCAATTCCAGTTCTTTGCACACCTTTTTCTTGGCGTTGTGCGGCTTCGGCTCGAACTGGGGCAGCTGCTTGCTCAGCCGCTCCGCCGCCGCGGCCAGTTTCGCTATTTGGCTTTCCACCAAGTTCGGGGAGAGCTGCATCGATACATTCGCCCCGGGACTCGAGCTAGACGACGGCGGACAAGCCGAATCCAGCGGGGAATAAGGCCTGAAAACCATTCGATTAGTTCGTGGATTCTAAGACACTCCTGGTGCATGGGAAACATAGGAATGTTTACAACCGGTTAACCGTTGATCGATCAGCAATCGCCTACCTTTTGTTGCTAAGCGTCAACCCCGGACTAGACACCGGAGGCGGTGGTAAGGCACAATGATCACCGGGCGACGGGGAATACATCGATCTGCTCCCGTCGCCGCTGTCCGAATAGAATACGTGGTTGCCGGTCACCCGAGGACTGGACAACTCCAATTCGAAGTCGTCGCCGGCCACCAGGGGCGTTTTGAACTTCACCGGGTTCGTCACCCACTCTTGGAGGCTCTTCTGCAGCCGGCGCACGTGCAGCGGCTTCGAGGCCATGCCGACCAGCGACATGATCTCCAGGAACTCCTCTTCGCCGGCGTCGCAGAGCTGCTGGACGTCGTCGCCGCCCATCTCGAGCAGCGTGTCGTAGTAGAGCAACAGCGACGCGTTCTGCATCACCCTGAACAGCTGCAGCTCCGCTTGGTTGTTCGGATACGACGTCGGAAACACTGGAAATAATTAACGAAACCGTAAGGTAATGTAGATAATTGGTGAAAGTGTCGTTCAGTAAATTTCTGGTTGACCTCAAGTAGGTCAGGATTCGTTTAGTTCGACCTATTTTTTTTTTTAGTTCATTTTCGTCAATCCCGACCTGCACTTTTATCGATTTCCCAATTGTCGTTGCACTCTTATGTCTGCATTTCTGTTTGGGAAGTTTTTTTTATCGCCAGACTTGCGCATCTTCCCAGGAAAATCCATTTCTTCTGAAACGAGCGAAAATGCCGTATTTTACGAGCCAAAAAAAAACGCCTTCGCTTTCCCGACTGTTCTTTTTCACTTTATTTATTAATATACACAGTACATTTTTAAAGCATTCCTACGCGAACAAAATACTGCAGTTTCTCCAAACTAGTATGACAAATTTATTTAACAAATATTATTAAAATATCAGAGTGAGAAAATGTTTTGCGCCCGATTTGCACTTATGTGTATATTTTTTTATTGAAACAATACAATCCTAATGACCACATGAATAAATTTATAGTCGTTGCGAAAAAGAGCCGTAGGGAGGTAGATGAGAGATTGGAATAAGTGCGTTCGGACCCTTTCATGTCTCGTTGCCCCCACCGGGCGTTTTACCTGTGCGTTTTTTGCGCGAAGGTACGCATTACATTCTGGCCGCGTTGCGTATGAAAATTTCCGAGTTTTTTCGGAGCGAAAAAAAGCTCAAATATAGCCAGTGTGAGAAAAGGGGTAGAGTCTTAGGAGTTCCCGAAAAAAAAAACAAAGATGATGTACCTGGTTTTTTTCGTGGGTGCTTTGTAGTGATTTATTCGACTGGGCGAACGGGCATGTTGACATACCGTGTTCGTGCATATTAAATGGATAGATGACGAGATGTCCTTTTTTCTACGGTTCACACGCAAATGAACTGGCCTAAGTGATAGGGATTATTGAAATTTTTTACTCGGCCTCAAGAAAAAAAGTCAGACGGGCCCCGCCGTGGATAGCATCGGTCGAATGTTTTGTCTAATTATCATTTTTATTGTTTATTTTTTTATAAATTGGTCGATTCGAACATTTTATAAAAATTATTCGTAGAAAAAAATTAAGTATGCTGAGTACACATTTTTTTCTATATAACGTACTACAAGTATCAATTAGTTTTTTTTATAAAAAACAATTCCGGAAATTAATGCTTTTAATTCTTAACATTATAACAACTTAATTTTATACACAAGTCATCGATCACAATTTTGATAACAATGCTTTAAATACTTAAAAATATACCGTTTTCACTTAACATTGGATTTATTTTAATACGCTAAAATCCAAACATAAATTTGAATACGAAGTGCTTCTATATTTACACGGATTCCTCTGTAAACCTTCGAATATTTTTTTTTATCGTGAACTAACGAACATTTTTATGCATTCGAATAATTTTATTGATGACTTCTTCGGTATAATTTAATAGTTTTTCTTTTTGATTTTTTTTCATTACAAAAAAAAACTGGTTACATAAAAACTAGACCCAATGTGCGTCATCCGAAGACAATTAACAATCAAATACGTACATATTTGATTTGACGACTAAATTTCCTAAATTCGAAAATTACATAACGGAAGGTCAGATGGGTCTTTAAAACCAAAAAAAAAAAAAAATTTACGCTACGCTTACTCTCGACCTGAACCTCCACAGAAAAATATTCGCGCAAGAAATAATTACCTACTACATTTTCCCGCAGAAGAAAACTTCCGAACGCACGAAAAAAAAAATAGACAAAAAAGATTCACACGTAAAAAACAATCTTCACTTAACTCGGTGGTTCGGCCGTCTTCAAAAAAATCGAATTTCCCACATTAAAGGCGCGCATATCTTATCTCCGTGCCGCACCGGTCGAAAGGGGTGAGTTTTTTGAGCGCGACCGAAAAAAAACTACGCCTCTCGCCCGGAACCCGAGGGTACGGGCGATCCGCACCCCTAAGATCCACCCCGGCGGATTTTCCTATCCAATCCTAGACCGGGTGGTACCCACCCGGATCGGCACAAAGCAAAACCCGCCTCGTAACGGAAGCCCTCTCGCAACGTCGCCATGCTTTTCGACCCCCGATTTTTTTGGCCATTTTACAGTTTTACAATCTATTGAAAGTCGTATGCGATTTTCGGTTTTAAAGGAGGGCGAGGGTCGATTAGATTTTTTTTTTTCAAATGCGAGAGGCATGACTACAATGGATCGGGTAACGTTTTTGAGGGGGACCGTTTGCAATGAGGATAGATTGAATTGTCCCTGGACGTATGAATTGCGTACTTCTAAACCGTACAAACTGCATACTTCTTTGTTCTTATTTGCAATTACAACAAATGATTGATTCTCAAGTTACCTAAAAATTTATGCAACCAAAAGTGCACAGTTGTTATTATTTTCAAGAAATGTCCCTATTTTGAATACAAATCAACACAGAACATTAATCCACTAGGTTCTTCATTATTTTTACCTATCATTAATTTAAGGTTATGTTGATACACAGTTTTCTTCGTGAAAAGCACAGGAAAAACGAGGAAAAATAAACAAAACACCTTATTTCTACCGATATTTCATCGAGTTGACGTTTTTTTGACATTAATCCATTAATGACAGTATTCTAGTAACTTCTTTTTTGTATACCAACATAAACATAACAAATTTACTAAGTTCATTTCGAATTCGGTCACGTGGGAATCAATCATTTATGAAAACTCTGTATTAATTGAGTCATATGTGGTGAATCGATTTTATGAAATATGTATTTACTATGCATACAAAAAAATCGTTATTCATGAGGTTGAAGTTTACAATGCGGCAATCGTTAGATATTATTAGCGAGTAGACGATATAGCAGGAATATAGCATTAGCGCGGTTTGAACCGTTTATACCTGCTCGATATCAGTAAATCGTTTAAATCGAACTCTTTTCGAATAGTCGAAGAGGAAAATTGATGACAAATTCTCGTTCGCTTTATTTACAGTGTTGTTAAATCACCGCTCGGCAAATTTAATGGAATCGCTGAAGGATGGGTTTCGCTTAATTGATGGAGTTGTTCCGATTGAGTTCGAGCTGCAGCTCGGTTTGGATAGGCTTAGGTAAAGGTAAGTGCATGAATTTCATTATTAAAAATGAATATTGTCATACGATGGTTCAACGACATGGCGAATGGCAAAAACGATTCGTCATCCGGCAATAAAATTACACAATTCGAATGCATTAAAAACTTTTCTTGGCTATTATCGATTTCTCGCGTTTTTTTGGCGAGGTTTTTTCGAGGAAAAAAACGCCGGTTCCACTGTACAGCGAGGTCAAAAACGGATCCGATTGAGTCAAAGTAACTCGGGTGTAAGCGGCAAAAACCAATGTTACGATTATTTATTAAATTCGATATAGTTAGCTGAAAAGAAACGAAGAACAAATGATATGAAGCAAGAAAATAAAATATTTCTTCTCACAAAAACTCGCTTTCGTCTTTTGAATCATACGGTATTATCGAGGCCAAGCAAATGGGATAAGTTTTTTTAATATTGTAGACGGATCTGTCAGGAGCGTAGCCAATTTTTTTTAATCGTTCAATTAATTTTAATCACCTATTAACTGCCATTCTATTATTTTCAACACAACTAAATATATTACAAAATAACTGGTTACATAGGTGCACTCTAAACCTTTAAATTACCCAACATATCAGTATTATAGGTCTTATTTTTTGTATTATTGTTTTTGATAATAAAACTTTTGAAATGCCTATACTAAAGGTAGATTTATCATAAAAGCGCAAACTTGAAAAATATTTGTTTAGTAATTTTTTTACAGAATTTCCCTATTTCAACCTTTCCACGTTATGCAAATATCGTGTAGGTAGAAATTTTGCATTCCTGTTCTTTGAAAAGAATGCCATTTGCATGACCTAAATTTTTCTCCACTCAATCCAGCTAATTACGCAAGCGATTCCATCAACTAGAAACGTCGAATTCGTGAATAGGCGGGCAACGGAGACCAAGAAGGTGTAATTAGAATTCCTTGTAGATTGTACGTTTCCGATTAGTTTCGCTGTCCCTTCGATCGCCCTCATTGGCACTGACTCCGTCTCTGGTTCTCTTTATACATCGAGCAACTTTTTCTACGCGTTTTTTTGTAGAGTGGAATGCCCACTTCAATTTCGGTAGCGCTATGAAATCGATAATTTAGAGTTTTTCTCCAGCTCGAAAAATTTTTAGGGTAAAAACTAGTCGGGAACGAGTTCGTCGGTCTAGAGTAAAAAAAACCATCGGTAAAAAGTTCCCGAGACAGTTTTTCATCCACCGGTTCAGACAATTTCATAGCGGACTGAAGTTTCACAAAGTACAGTCGGCGACACGAGTTTTATCTGCCTTACGGATTTCATTCTCGATTCTACTGCTTTTTTTACTGCATTATCTCGCATTTATCTTTTTTTATGGCAGCCATTCGGGACTATATCGTTAGGATTCCAAACTAGGCGGAATCAGGTGTTGCGGGTTTGAACGAAACTAATTTTCCTCAAAAATTGATTCGAAAAGAAAAAGTTTATGCACTAGGAAATGTGCATGGAAAACGCACCGAACGCGAGAGCGATAAACAGGAAGTAGATAATGTAAAAAGAGGTTGCATTCAAAATTTTGTGTGATACACTCGATACGATTTTTTTTTAATTTATCTCCAGTGCTAATTCGAATGCATACTTAAATTCTCCCTGTTGCTGTTGTTCATTATTTTTTCATCCCGAATTAACAATTTACCCGGGAATTTTTATTCACCTGACTAAATACCGGGTATAAATAAAATTATCTTCCTGTATTTCCATGCAGTGATATTTGACTGGTTTATTTCATCAACTGGTAGAAATTGACGTCATTTATTTCCCTAAGAAAATTGTATAACCATTTTTTATCCAAACATAAGTTACTGACATTGACGATTTTTCTTACGCGGTAACATTGATTACTGTTAATTAACAACGTGATACCGCGAAGTAAACTAAAAATAATATTAAATCTGTCATCCGCAGTTTTCGATGAACTGCAGGTTTCTATATACAGGGTGGTCACACAACAAAACTAAAGCTCCAGCTTTTGGATGTGCGCTTAAATCAATCCGATTTAAAATGAGCGTTTCGTTCGAAAGTTTATTTAGGACACCCTGTATAGTTCTCACGTTAATTTCATTTATTTCTTAGTCATTTTCACTCATTTAGTTGTTTGTGACATCAGATTTGATCGGTGTTCTGATTATGATAGGTGTCCATTAAATAGCAATAATAAATCGTGCGGAATAAATGAGTGTGTAATGGCGCATAAAAAAACATTTTTTACATTAAAGACATTACACGAATTATCTAAAGTAAACTAATCATTCATTCATTATTCGTATCTTATCGAAGCATACTGGTTTGTATTTTCATCTCGAACACAAATTTATTCGGCATTTTTCGGTAACGCATTAACTGTGAATGTTTCATTCATTTTTTTTTAAATCGCACAATACTGTCAATGTAAAATAATGATATATGTGTCGATTTTAATGAAAATTGTATTTACTCGACAATCGATAGAAACTTTCCAACTTTCCAGTTAATGTATTATTTAAATCTATTTTACAACTCGATCTGGAATATGATTCGTACAAAACATTTTTGTTCCGGCATAATATATCATAATTCCTGCAACCCTTGAACTTTTATTGAATGGAGCCTCACAATATAAATATTATATTCAGGTAGATTATTTTGTGTGCGCTTCCTGCAGCACGCTCGATTTTTAATATGCTTTTTTTTGATAATATACCTACAGTTTTTTATCATTTGCGACCCTCATTAAGCTTACAGAACCTATAGTTATTACAAAAGACAATACCGCAATTAAATATTGACGACTATCGTTAAGACAAAAACTAATACCGTAAGTTGTTGGTAGAATACGCAGTGTTTTTTTTTTCACCATCTGCAACGTTCCCACATTTCATCGTCCTTTGGAATACAAGTCTTATTGATTTGTCCAATAAGCCATCAATATTGCTCAATAAGATTAAATATACCGGCTAATTAGGTCGACTTTTCTTTTAGGAGGTCCTTAAAAATTTTCCTTCGAAAAAAAAAGTTACGACCTAGAGGGATTGCGACTAAGTAGAATTCTACTAATGAATGTTGTATATGTTTTGTAGTTTTTGAAAAAACTAATTTTATAAATAAAATTTGGTAATATTTGATGTAAGAAAAAAAAAGGACTAACTTGTGTTATTGTTATTTTTGCTCATAACTTTTCTGAAAACGTTCGGCGAAATGGAATTCCTTTGGCCAACTTGCGAGGGGGTAGCGCACACTTTGGTCGATTGTCTAGCACTAGCACAGTTCCCTAGCATCACAGAAACATTTGAACTACTAGAACTAGGCGCGGGAACGTTGGAGTTCTCCTCGTTGCCGGACAGTCCTTCCATCCTAGTAGTCCCGACAACGCAACATTAGGTAATGGGGAAATTGTCTCGTGTTTTTCGACCGATATTTGCACTACAAAACCGACGGACAGTTTAGTTGAAACTTGAACTGCAGCGAAAAGGCGATTTTATTTTGTTTTGCTCCCCACTTACGCGCGCTGCCATCCCCTCTACTCGCGGAAGCTCCTGGCGTACCGAAGGGCTTTCAGGATGCCGCGCCACCGGACCGGACTTTATCCTTATCCTTTCGGTATCCTTACGCTCTCGTTTCGTCCGAAGTAGTCGCTACCCCTCTCTTCTCTTCTCTTCTCTTTCAGATTTTATTGTTTTCGTTAGGTAAGACCCTTTTTTTTTCTAATTTCGGTTGAGACTTTGCATTTTTACGTGGTACGTTATTAGGAAAAAAAATCGTAATAATAACGGTACATAGGGAGTTAGAATTAGGGTCAGAATTTAGCGGTCTTTTTGCGCTTTTTCGGTGAATTTATGTACTTGAATAATCTAACGACTTACTCTAAATTATTTACAATATTCCTTGTTTTCATGATATACGTTAGATGGACTTTTTTATACTTTCTTTAATTCAATTTAGTTTAATTCAATGTTTATAAAGTTGCCATCAGTAATTGAGCAACAAAATCACGAATTAAAAAAGTTTAAATAACTAAATAATTACCTTCCATAACTGACAAATGTTATTTTTTTTGAGAAATAAAATTAAAAATTTAGCAACAAATTAAATTTAAGATGTTTCAACTAATTGCAACATTTTTTTTCGGAGGAATAAAATAATAAAAATAGCAACAAATAAAATATAAAATTTAGCAACTAATTATGTAGCAACAAATTCACGATATTTTTTTATTGCCAGAATCAACATGCCATCTTGACGCACGTTACATTTTAAAGAAAGGTAAACCCATTAATTTTTATTCCCTCGTTTCTTCAAATCCACCTCTTCGATTATCTGCTTTCCTGATACAAAATTTGAGAACCCTCGGATTGTTCGAAACGCAAATTCATTCCAACAAATTTTACGAAAACTTGATTTACAGCACCATCTATGATGTTCCATTATAAACGCTTTGTAAAATTTCTATTAATGTATAGATGGCGCTGAGAGAACGTTGTGTAATTTGTGTTGCCTACGGTTTGATAGTTATACGTTACGTTGGCAGTACTGTGCATTTCTAAATGTTACGTTCTGTGCATATTGTCAATTGACATTGACACGTGACAATTGATTGAGTGTGATGTGATTTTTATTTTTTTGACTATTATCAAAATTGAAAATAATAAATAATAAAACTGCATGGTGTACAGTTTATTCTAGAAAAATTTTGTTGCTAGGAATATGGTAGCATTTTGTCCGTTTTGCCATAATTTGTTATTCGTTGAAGAAAATTTACAAGGAAAATTGCAATTCACGTGCAATGTTTGTCCAGTGTTTTTTCCTGTAAAAAAGTTAATACTGTTCAGGAATTTTTACAAGCTCAAGGTATTTATATTCGTGTAACGTTCCATCTGAAATTATTGCAACGAAATAATATTTTGCAGGAAATAGATGATGTGTTAGGCGGGGAAGAAGCTTGGAAAAACGTGGATTCGACCGAAGAAAGGTGTCCTGCGTGCAGCCACGATCGAGCCTACTTTATGCAATTGCAAACCAGATCTGCCGACGAGCCTATGACCACGTTCTACCGCTGTTGTAACCCAGATTGTAACCACAACTGGCGCGACTGATCAGATGCTTTACAAAAGAACTTTACACATTCTCGAAGGTAGCCGAAGTATATTGTTTAAGCGGGTTTTCTCTTCTATGGCTGCTTTTATTTCTGCCACTAGCCCAACAGCAGAATCGACAGGCATTAAATATTTAAAATCCGGATCGGTCGTGGCCGTACCGACAGACACTGTTTACGGTTTAGCTTGCGACGCTACGAATAAAGCGGCTATAAACAACTTGTACAGTATCAAATGCAGAAATGAGAACAAACCATTGGCAATTTGTTTGAGTGAAGTAAGCGATGTGAAAAACTGGGCGCATATCGATCATCTTCCAGCAAACCTTTTACAATCATTACTTCCAGGACCAGTAACACTAATTCTATCATGCACTAATAATATGCTAGATAGCTCTTTGTATTTGAATGGCAAAATCGGTATAAGAATTCCGGATTATAAGTTCATAAGAAATTTATCGTTGGGCTTGGGTAAACCTTTAGCTTTAAGTAGTGCTAATTTAACTAACGAACCTAGTGTCGTCGAAGTTGTAGGGTTTAGTAGCATTTGGCACCAGTTACCAATTATATTCGACGCTGGTAAATTGAAACCTAATAATAGTGCATCTACTGTTGTAGATTTGTCAGAAATTGGGACTTTTCATATTGTAAGAGAAGGAGTAGCCTGTCGTGAAATAGTTAACACTTTAATTAAATATAATTTAGTCGATAAATACCCGTCGAGAATCGATCAACGTTTAAACAATGAATAGATTATTAAAAAGTGTTCGTTCCGTGACAAATAACAAAGACGAAATTCTTAAGAAGTCGATCATTAACCAGTTGTCGGACAGTTGCAAGGAAATTCACTACTCTAACGTCGAAGAAAACAAATCGCCGAGAAGCTCCGAAATATCCATTACCGAAGCTGCAAACACGCTCTGCTCGACGATCGAGGCCCTTTTCCTGCACGGTTTAAGGGACACGCTAACTCACAAGTTCAAAAAGGCCTTGTCCGATTTCGACGAACAACCCGACCCGAGTTTTTGGCCGCCTTTGCTAGTCATTTCCCACAGGCAAATCATCGATCAAGTAAGATTTTGATATTCGAATTTATAGCTATTTTAATTGTAAACACAATTCCACGCTTTTTTTTATTATAAGTCATGTATTGATTATTTCATTTATCAATATTTATTCACTGTTTGTATTCAATGTATTATAATGAATCATGCATTTTTTTTAGATAACGAATTTATCGCAAATAACAACAGAAGTAGGACAATGCAGAGCGTGGATACGATTAGCTTTAAACGATTGCCTTCTTTCCTCATATCTAATGACAATTAAGCAAGACTCCTCGTCGTTAAAATCCTACTACAGGGTGAACGCTTTCATCAGAGACGGTGAGCTATTAGACGTGGCCCAACGGCTGATCGAAGGCGTCGAAGCCTTCAAAACCTTCACACTCCCGTTCAATTCGAGCCTGTTGAACACGTGGCCTCTACCGAGCCTGATACTAGCCGGCATTTGGGCGCCCACGTTGAAATCCTGCCCGGTCGCGCCCTGCGACGACGTCGCCCAAGCCATCACCGAATCGACGAAGTCCTCGAATTTCGAGAACAGCTCCGACACGGCCTCCGTATGCTCGGGCTTGTCGTTCAACTCGCAGTCGTCGGGGCTGCGCCAGATCGTCGCGCTGACGGAGGACGAGGTGTTGAAGATAATCCTGGCCAAGGACAAAGACAGGGCGCCGGCCAATTCGCAGCCGATCGACGAGGCGAAGTCGTCGTGCGGCTCGGAGCCGGAGAGAAGCAGCGACTTCGAGGCGAACTACTGCGTGGGGAACTCGCTGGGCAAGCGGACCGGCTGGTCGTTCGACGAGAGCCAGGCCGGCGAAGCGCCGGCGGGCGATAAAAAGGCGGTTAAAGAGAACGACAACGAGCCGAAATCGATGGATACCAGTTTCAATGCTCTGATTGAAAGTTACAATTTGCTTAGCGGGTCTTTTATTAAAACGCCCGACATAAGGGAGGTGTGGCAGAAGTTCGAGGACGAAAGGAAGGAGACTGAGGTTGTTAAAGTAAGAACGGTGTGGTGGTTTCGTGGATGTGTTTTGTAATAATAATTTCGTTTAGGTTGATCAGGAGAAATCCGTTGTTATAGTGGCCGGGTCGCCCAAAATTGAAGCTAGCTTGGCGATGAAGATTGGCAAAATCTCGAGAGAAAAGGGTTTAGATGCCCAAAATTACGAATGCGCGGAATGCAAACAACCATTAGGAATAGATAATAAACCAAAGTTAGTACATCGTTTACTAATATTATTATATTATAGTAATTACATTTTTATTTTGCTAGAGTGTGTGCCTTCACTGGTGATTATTTTTGTGATAATTGTATGAATCCGGAGCCAGTTCAAATTCCCGCTAGGATTATTCATAACTGGGATTTCAAACCACATCAAATTTCTCGTAGAGGAATTAATTACCTCAACGAAGTTAAAGACCATCCCATAATTGACTTCAAGGTATGCAATTATTTTTTTTAAATTTTATATAGAAA
Source organism: Phyllotreta striolata (assembly GCA_918026865.1). Classification (NCBI taxonomy): domain Eukaryota; kingdom Metazoa; phylum Arthropoda; class Insecta; order Coleoptera; family Chrysomelidae; genus Phyllotreta; species Phyllotreta striolata. The sequence continues at coordinate 4,045,660 of OU900103.1, read as the reverse complement.
CAAACAACTTTGCTGGTTTTTAGGTTTACAATCCCCATATTTATGGAGTAATCGAAGAAATGGCTCAGCTGCAAATATTGAGAAACCAACTTAATTTCATAAGAGCGTATTTATTCACTTGCCGGGAGCCCGTTATAGAAGAACTTCAGAAGCAAATGTGGCCTAGGGAATATATGTACGAACATATTCATCAATATTCAATTTTGGTTGGTATCTTGCTCATCAACTCACTATTTTATGTACATGTTTACAACTAATGTCCTTGATTTCAGGATCTTTCGGATGTGATGAATGGACTGCTGGCTCAACAATTGGAGAAAGTGATCGCGTTTGGAAAGCAGCACGTCTACAGCTGTTGGTTGTGCAGCCAAAAGGGGTTCGTTTGCGAAGTGTGCAACAAACCGAAGCCCCTGTTTCCGTTTGAAACTGATATCGTTTATCGTTGTGACGAATGCAGTGGCGTTTACCACAAATTGTGTTTGAATTCTTCTAAACCGTGTCCGAAGTGCAAGAGGCGGAGGAAACGCGAGGAATTGCCCCTTCTCGGTGCTGTAACTATTAATTAATTGTTTTTTTTAATAATTTCATCTTTAGTAGATATACAAAATCGGTTCTGGAATAGTCATAGGGAAGACAATGTGTTAGAGATACGTCAGATACGTTTATAGAGTTATGGAACAGGTGATAATGCTACAACAGGAATGTCAATATTTTGTGCAAATTAATACAGACATGGTGTGTTGTTAATTAAACCCATTCCACAATTCGTACAATGTAAATGTCCACACATGTGGGAATGGCTCACCCTAATATCAAACCATTCTGATCCATTGCAGCGAAATTAAAAAAAAATATTTTTGAAACATTTACCACATAAAAAAGCGTAGTTGCTGAACATGTGAGGCATTGGTTGGAGAATTTACTTAATCGTATAAACCGATTATCCTCCTTTATATGATTAAGTTCTGTTTTTTGTTGATGTTCAATAATAGTCTCCATCTATTAACATATTAGATTTCATTTAGTAAATATATTTTATACTTACAGGTGCAAATGAAACCATTCCAGAATTCGATTTTGTATATCCACTATCTTTAATTATGTTACATTCATTTACCGTTTTATAATCGACTTATCCATTTTTACACGTATTTTGAGGAACGTTAAATATCGGCTTTAATTACCAAGATTTGGAGTGGATAACTCCGAATTAAAAAGTTGTTTAATAGTTAACAAAATATATAACTTTAAATTATTGGCATGGGTTTTTAATAATTTTATTAGAAATGTTAATTAAAAAAATCGAGAGTTACGGAGAATTTTTGCTAAAGAAGGTTTGAATAAATTTACAGTATTTATTCCAAATCCAAATTGATAATATACAAATAAAATTATATTAATAATATACATAATATATAAAATCAGATTAACAAATTTTAAAATATTTAAAATCGTAATATACCTAATTACAGTTCATAAAAAATGGTTTTAGGTAGGGGTTGTTTTGGTATAAACGTAAAAATTCGTATTACAATTCGTAACTTATTTTTGAGTAAACGTTATTTCGAAAATCCTTTTCGCCATTCAAAAAGAAACGTTATTTTCGACTTTGCAATGGCTTTTGGAATCTCACCTACAACAATTACGAAGTACACGGAATACAGCGATCATCGCGCAGACGTCGATTTTCGTCGATGGGGGTATCTATCGTTTCCAGTTCCTTCAACACTTCTACTTGGATTTTAGGTCCATTAAGGCACGATGGCCGCTTCTCACAGCCAAAGGTGAGGATGGGGTTTTGGGGCTACCGATGGATTTTTTCTTCAATTTTGGGTTGTGCTTTTGCATGTTTCTTTCGTGGGCATACAACGGCACCCCGATATGTCGATGACCGGCCTCCATGGCAATTTTCAAAGCTGTACTACCATCCTAAATAACAAAACCATATTGTTAAATATCCGCTATTTCTTGAAATGAAGGATAAACGTTCTTACCACATCAGTAATAGTCGAGTCGCAGTCCGGTTGGCTCAAGAAATGTTTCACAATTTCAATATGGCCGTGCTCAGCTGCACACATTAAAGCTGTGCTACCGTCCTCGTCTTGAATATTAATGTCTGCTCCAGCTTCGAGCAGCATTTTCACCATATCCAATCGTCCATGACTCACAGCCAACATCAACGCTGTCTGGCCATGCTGAAAGATCGAAATTTCCTCCATTGAGCCACACAATGTTTAAACTAATCAACTGCATTACCTGTTTCGCCCTTATGTTAACGTCGGCCAGTTGGAACAACCTTCTGACGACGTTCGCGTGCGTTTGTGATCGCACTTCGGCCAGAGAGACGAGCATGACGCTGGTGTACCCGGCCTTGTTCGGTTTGTTTATATCACATACTTTGGAATCTAACAGAATGGACACGACGTCGAAGTTGCCGTGCGAGACGGCGTAATGCATCGCCGTGTTGCCGCTGGAGTCGCTCATGTTCACCACGTACTCCAGCAGCAAGCTGGACATGTCCTCCAGGGCGTCCAAGTAGTCCTCGACGTCCAGCGGATTGGCCGTTATTTGGCTGGATATTTTAAACCACTCGGTTTGGACGATGTTTATCGCGCTGTGGTTCACCATCTTCTTCGAAGGGTTCTTCATTAGGGAATCGTTGAGCACTTTCATCGCGCCCTGCATTTCTTTACTGGGCACAACTCTACAAAAACATGTTGTAATAGTTATATTTAGTAGTAGTAGAGAGCTCACTTTTTCCTGTTTTGATCGGCGTTGGGTTGAAATATTGTCGATTCTGATATGGGCAACGTGATCTCGTGCACTTGGACCTTAGTGATTGGAGGTGTTGAGGCGACACCGTTTTGAGCGTGAACGTTCGTTTCGTCTAATTTTAAATTGCTTTTCACGTTATCGAGCGGATCTGCATCGTTTGATATGACTTTAGATGGTAAATCTAAACCAGACAATCTAAAAAAAATAAAATAAAAACGAACAGGTAAGACACATTCAATGAATAATTTTACATGCGCCTATTCGTCTAACTTTCTCACCTTGTTAGCAAAATATGTTGATGCATGTAAGAGCAATTCGCATTTTGATTTCTTTCCATAGACGTTAACATTAAAAAGCGTTTAAAAATGTTCAATTCATACCAAAACAAACGATAAGGGAGCCCACTACGCAACTCGTACGGTTCAAGCACCTCTAAATAGATTCAAAAGCTTTACTCATAATTCGGCGGAAGCGAAAATCGAGCGATTTGCGGGAAATCAAAACGTTGCGAAAAGAAAAAACTACATTCTGCGGTGCGAGCAGTCTAACATCGAGTGCGATACGTTAGGGTCCCGGGCGATGCACCTCGACTGACCCCGTCCCTTATTTGCGAAGGGAACTCCACGCGCCTGCTCGATCCGTCGTCATCGAAATAATTGATTTCAGTCACGCAGACTTATCCAGTCATTAGACGCAGGACAACTTACTAGCCTTATTACTAGGACTTATTCCACAACGAACTAGCAAGAATCGCGATGACAAATTAGTAATAAAAACCGACTTACTTTGCTTGAGTTGTAGGCAGTTTCTCTGATATAGGTGTATACACTTTCGTGTAAGTGTCTTGCCTCTTCAATTTCCTAGTTTCCACATTGTTGGTAGGTAATTGCAGTCTAGGTATTCTAGAAGGCGTCGGGCTGCCCCCGTCTTTCTTCCAAACTTCGCGTTCTTTTTCGCATTTCGCACAAATTACAGCCTCGGTTGCAGCGTCGCATCCTCTATCGACGACTTCCGTCGTTTTCTCCCTCGCCTCGCAGCCGACGTGTTTCTTGACCACGATCAACTCCTGGGTGTCGGTGTGCCTGGAAATCGTGTGTTTCTCGTATTGGGTGCATTTGTCGGTCTTCTTCGGTTCGAACTGGCACGCTTTCGTCGAAGATGGCTTTCGAATCTCCACCTGAAAATCCGAATAAGACTGCTCTAGCAATAGTGGAATGATTAAAAGATGAGAACTTTACTTGAGAAGCACGATTGATGTTGTTTGGTTCGTACTGCGATGCTACCGTTCGAGTCCTGGTGCTGAAATTGAGCCTGTCTTCTCCCATATTAAACGACTTACTTCTCGACGTCAAAGAAGCTAGAGATATCGGAGACGTGTGGCTGTCTTGGTTGGAATCCGGACCGACCGCCACGGATGCTTTGATCGCGTTGCATTTGTCGCAAACGACGTCGTTAACGGTATCATCGGAACAACCTACCGACGAACATTCCACGCACTTTTGTACAGCGAAATCCGCCAGTTTGCTTTTCACCGAAACACCCTTGTCGATCAAAGTTTTCGGCTCGGTCTGCACGTGTGCGTTGAATTTGGAAACGGCCGGTTTGTCGTGCTTGAATTGAACGCCGACGTCTCGGTGCTTCTGGAACGCCGTCTGGGTGTTCTTCGAAGCGGTCGCCTTCTGGACGTCGTTCAGGAACTTCAGCTTCTCGTGGAGCCACTTGTCGGAGAACTCGGTGCCGATCGAGGCGTTCTTCGTGTGCGGAGTCTGGTGGCCCACGCCGACGTTCCTGGTCAGCACGCTGCACATCACGCCGAAGTCCTTCCTGGGCGGCGGCGGCGGCGGCGGCGACGATTCCTTTTTCATGTGTGCATTGGCGTTGTTCAATGTTGTGAAGGAGAGCGACCGTTGCCGGTGTTGCGGTTCGATGTAGTTTCCATTCGTCAGGTTCTCTTTGTTTTTCTGCTCGTTTTGCAACCGGTTGAGCAACCGGCGGTTTTCTTCCTCTAGGAATTTCACTTGTTCCTAAAAGACAGGCAGTTCGTACAAATACGCGTGGAAACTAGGTGAATAGATGATTTTGTTGTTGTATATTTGCACATTCGATTGGAATTTCTTATCAATCTTTACTTATAAACTTTAATTGTTTATATTATTATCTATTTGTCGTATATAGTGTGAATCAATAATTTTTTTACTAATTCATGTTCAATTAGTAAACATAGGTTTTTTTTTGATAAGTAATTAAAAAAAACTTACGTATTTACTGAAATAAACAACAATATTCACCACAATAAAATGGAACCCGCACAGCAAGCCTTCTGTTATTGAACGATAAATTCACCCGTTTTCTGATTAATAATCCACGTAAAATGATTCACTGGCAAGCCAACAAGGTCTATAAAACCGTTATTAGGTAGATTATAGCTAAGGGTTTAATCAATTGCACACCATTTACGAAGGAATTTACCTACTGCACTCACAGTCAAGATTTTATAAACAATTTCAAATGTGATAATTTTGATAAGATATTTATAAAACAGAGAGAAATACCCGAATGTATCAAAGTTTTTGACATCACCTAGTGTAACTAAAATTATGAAATAATGACATTTTTATGTATATTCCGATCACGTAAATCCACACAATATTCTATTGAAGACCTTTGATTAACATTTAAACTAGCCTTTCTACAAGTACAAAACCACATAAATTTCGTAAACAATCCGTTGTGATAATACTATATCGTTATTGTATTACTTAATCACTCGGTATACTAAACAATAAAAACAATAAGTTATATTTTATCAATCGACTGTCGACTAAACGATTAAAAAAGAATTAACAGCAATAAATTACCTTGAGTTCTGGCACCATTTTCACCTGATCTTCCAACAACTTGGTCCTTTCGAGGCCGAGGGCCATTTGTTTCCTGACGTTTTGCAGGGCCATAGGGCTCATACTCGACAATTCAAAGGCGGCGCCGTCGAAACCCAGTCGTTTGGGTGCCTCGCTCGTCGAGGTAGCACCGGAAGTCAAAGGGAACCTCCGAGAATTTTCTGTACATAATAATGAGAAACAGCTGAACTTCTGATCGATCTCCGAATTACGCTTGTAATCAATTTGCTCGTTATCAATAACAATAATCTTATCTATCAGGTATATTAGTATTCTAATTAACCAGAACCACATCCATAGAACGGCACTCAATAAACGCACTCTGTTTACTTTTTCCATTATTTTTTTTATTTCCGAATACACCTGCTCGATGGGTAAACCTCTTGTTTTAAGCACAGGAAAGCGTATTGCATTAGCAACAATCGTAAGGCGCGCATGCGCTTTTTATGGTGTAATGAGCAACTGTTTGGCTCCGGTGAACACGAACAGAGGCGTTCGAACGGGAATGCACATGTCCCAATTATTCTTAACATTTTTTTTAAATACTTCTAACTGTAGTCGCTATTTAAATAATTTACTCCGCAGATGAGAATTCCGCAAAAAATGCCTTGAACTATTTCAGTATGTTTTCCTCATTTTTTTAAGCAGTTGATACACCTATTACCAGCTCCGTTGTTGACTAATGTGCATATTGTTTTCATTGTTATTAATATAATTGTCCTGAGGAGGAATTTAGATTGTTATTCATTTCGTTGCAGCCATTAGACTTTCATGCATTTACATTTCGAAACGTTAATTAATTTAGTATGCAGAGACGGATTTTCTCGCTATAAGAAATCGAACTTCCGAGATGCCCCCGTATACGAGCGGAAAGGTCATAAACTCGTAGGTATTCTTGAGGACAAAAAGTGATGATTTACTAACCTGAGACGGCGGTAACATCTGGCAGGTTATTGGACAATTTGTTTTTAGATCTTTGAAGTGTTCTCTCAAAATCGGATACGGCATCATCAAACTCATCAGCTAAAAACGGAAACTTCGTCGCCTTCGTTTTCGATGGATTCGGAGACTGGTCTTTTTGCTCTTCTATCGTCTGCAACAACGCGAAAATCTCACCGTGTAACATGAAAAATAATTCGATGCTTGTCGTTCGAGCAGTGTAATTCAATTTTACTATTGAAGATAAAGAAAATAGTTTCTATGGTACAAACCTTGAAATTGTTTTAAATAAACAACAAAACTTTAAACACCGTTTAGTTAATATTTGTAAAACTTATTTGTTGGATTCTCGCTAACCTTAAACTAAGATATATTATTTGTAATATATTGAATTTTTAGATCTCTTTATTTCTTGTAAATAGTTTCATGTTTCTAATAAAATTGTATTAAATTACTCCTCTATATTAGATAATGAATAAATATCAAACATACCGTTTTCTGCTTCATCTTTCTTATACCTAAATCCAATGGGAATTTTAATTAGGTATAGTAATTAACAGAAACTAATATGAATTAAATTTGCCGACAGAATATCAACACCAGCAAAATGGAAAGAAACATTCTAGACGTTCTTCATTAAAAACCCGTTGTTTAGCGATAAAAACATATCGATTTAATTAGTCTACCAGCATATTTATCAATACGAATACGATGGGAATTTTTTCCGAAAAAGATGAGGGTCTTACGAATTATCTCGATTATCCGACTTACTTTGTAAGTTTCCTCCGCTGGCGGTATTACGGGGGGAATAAGACCCAAAAGAACCTCCATCGATTGCCTTTGCCTCCTTCTGTCTCTTCTTCTTTGTATCGAGCCCGTTCGATTATCCGTTTCCTTGCTGATCGATTCGCAATAGCGGACGAAATCCAGGTCGATGTGATAGCCATATGGACAACAGTTGCATTCGTACCAAGAGTAGCCTGAAACAAAATTTTCCTAAAGTTTCCCTGGATTTTTCGCAGCACCAGAAGAAACTCGAACATTCTAATTATTATCGCACTTAACGATGTTACCTCGTTGAAAGAATGTTTATGGAACTGGTAAACAAATCTGCTGCGTGCCGCGATCAAAATAAATAAAATAATCGACCTGCTGACAGACTGTAGTATTAGCAGTTGATTAGCCATTAGTATTTTCATTGCAGATCCAAATTAAAGAAAAAATGTTACTTAAAATTTGTGTTTATCATTTATGGAAAGAGGTAATTTCCATTTAGAATATTCGCATCGTTAGAGCAGGATGTAGACATGAGCTAAATATAAACTACCTATAGAGACAATACAATGATTTTATAAATTTTTGGTAATGCTTGCAGCAAATCATTCATACATCCTACAGTGAAAGTTGACAATATTTACATGTGGGTTTGACCCCTTTATAGACAATCGTAATAATTTCATTTACAAATAAAATAAGGCAAGTACTTTCGCTTTTATTCATGCACGTTTCAATTTTGAAAGTCAAAAAATGCCAGGCATCTTTTGTTTACAATTGAAATTAAGTAGATATTTATCAAAAAATTCAAATAGTAAATATTTGCAATTGATGAGATAAGAGTTGCTTGAGCAGACTTAATAAAACGTGAATTATGTGTACTCACCATTTTCGCTAGTTTCTGTTATCGATGGGCTGCAAGTCCTATAGGACATGCTAAGCTGCATTTGAACAGGATTTGTTAACACTGCAACGAAGAAAACATTATTTTTAGCGTACGAAATTATACAGCTATCTAGTGCAGGGCAACAGATAATGATGTTAGGTTTATTTTGCTCAGCAAGATTCGAGTGATATTAAAATACAACTGGATAGATGATAAGATAAGGGTACTGTGTACTGTTTAATGTTCCAATATCGCATGTGGGCCACATTAGCTAATCAAAATTTATTCTCCAAGTTAAGATTGGAATTATACGGTAAACCACCAATAGTAAAAATCGATTTATCAAGAATAAAATAAAAATAAAATGTTGATGAGCCGTTGATGGAACTGCAGACAGAGTTTTAATTTATGCTTATAATCTACTTTAATTTAATACATGAGTAAATACGCTCATGACGTTCTATTTGAAGCTTTCACGGTTTGTCGAAAAAACAACAGCTGAGGCCCGAAAACAGAACTTTCTGACAGAAAAAAAATCAACCCTCATATTCTCGTAACTTATTATTTACGTTTTAAGAAAAGTAATTGTAGAAAAATACAACTTTTGTACCGTTCGAAAGTCGTTAACCCAAGTTGCTATTTATAACGCTAATGAATGGCAGTTTTTTCTTTATTTATTTTCCTGTTGTACATCTAAAATTAAGTAAGATTCATTTAAAATCTCCTTTACTCACTTGTAAACAACTCGAAGTGCAACGGATTCATCCAATCGCCTACCCCCTTTCAACCCATTATCCTACGTTTCCATGCATGTAAATTTATTTTAATCACACACATACCTCTAATCCTAATTAATTACCTAATTAAACTAAATTTTCCAAGACTTTCACGTTAGATAAAAATCCGCAAACCAAACACGACTCCACAATATTATTTAAGATGGGCTTAGGTGTTGCTAAAATTAGAAAGCGAAATCCACAGTGGAATAGAAATAAAACTATTACCTAATGATAGGTGTATCTCATCTTTGCTCAATGTCTATTTTCATTAGCTAAAATCAATACATAAATAAACTGTGGAAACACCCTTTTCGATAGTGCGATTAATTGCTGAATTAGTCGGTTTATTACACTCGAACAATACTAAAATATTATAATTACTTTAATTGCTTTCATCCCATGTTTAAACTTTCGACTGAAATAAAGTTATGTTTTCGTTTAATAAGGAGGTTAATTATTCAATTACTGGAAATAATATACGGATTCAAGACAATAAAATGTAATATTAGTGTGTTTGATAAGCAGTAGTGAGATTACATTTAATTATGTGTACGACAAAAAGCGTGGTATTTGTTGTAGAAATTAATTACAACAAATGCAGTAAATAACAAAAAAATTGCGTGATTTAAATCATTTAACTATGGAATGTTGAAAATTAATCATACATCTGCTATAAACAAATAATGCATTCAATTTGACGTCATCTAGAGGGAATTCGTTTTGAGTGGGTTTAAGAAGTTCTTAAAAGAGGTGTATGGATAATTTTTGCAATGCCATAGTAAATATACCTACATGCGATTAAATTAAAAACAAACTATTTTTATCAGAAAACTATTTAAAATCAGTTCGGAAAAATTAAAGCAACCTTGCACCTGTGTATTGTATTCCGCATCTTCTACATAATTTTGGAACTAACGTAATCAACAGGTGTTCCTAAACATTCATTCGGTTAGAAAAATTTAATTTTTGGCAACTTTTTCAAAAACTCTCCAACCTCTACTCACACCTATTAGTTGTAAACGCTCGTAAAATGCACTAATAAATAGGAAAATAGCAAACATAGGTAATAAATAATATGTTTCACTTTCAGTCATCGCTAAAAATAGTAAACAGTTCGAATTCAAACCAACATGCGATTTACAAACCAAACCCCAACAAATCCATGCATATTCAAAAAAAAACGCCTACCGAAATCCCAAAAAGCACAATCCAAGAAACTCAAAAAAAAACTAAAAAAATTACCGCCGAAATCGAGAGAAACTCGCGATGGGAGCCGAATTCGCGTCGCCTCCGGAACAACTACCGGTGTTTAACAATGCCCGAATTCGCGTTTCATTGAAAACCACTGAAAAATTTACATTTCATCGAGTCGAACGTGCGTTAAAAGTGTCAAGTGTGTCGGAACTATTAGACACTTAACTCGACGGTTTGTAAATGTAAACCAAACAAGACTATGTTGAAGGCAGCGTTGCCATCGTCGAGCCTTGGAATATCGTGCACTTCTCTTATTTCACGTCGTTTCTGCTGATGATGACTCGAGAACATTAGACAGATATTAATTCCAGTCTTAATGTTTATTGGGGAAGACTCAAAATACATCTTTCTATCTTGCAACAATACTATCCATACCATTGGTACTTTTGAGCTTGCATCAAATTTAATTCTACTAGTCTATGTAGAGGTTCTTTGGGAGCCTCCCAATCCTGAAGGGATACAATAAGAAAATTTACACAAATTAATCCATATTTAATCAAAAATACATAATTATTTAATAATTTACTTTGTTGCTCATTCATACTTTCATACTCTCCCATTTTTTATACAGAATTGCGACTGGCAAAGAATTCAAATGCTACAGATTGAACCAAATATTGAAAATCATCGTAAAAATATGAATATTTCCGTCGATCGAACAACACTGGTAGGCGACGTTGGTCGAGTAGATGACAACGAACCTTGTGAAAGAGAAGCAATTTTGCGCATGAGTATTCCCAGCATCCACAGGTGATGTGCACCTTTTCGTGCCGGCCCGAACAAGTGGTTCCGAATAATCGGAATTCAGGTAAAAATCGCACCACCGGACTCTTCTAGGTGTTTGAAAATGGAAGAGGTAACAAGAGAAATCCCGAGGGTTGAACCAAATCAGTGCAGGTTCGATTCAATTTGGTTCCATCGAGTGTTGAAATCGAGAAGAATTAATTGAGATTTCTGGAATTAACAATTTCTTGATTTTATAAAGTTTCAACATTTTTTTTATATCTAATTTTTCCCTTAGTAATTGGTATTTTTTTAGTACAGAGAACCCAATGGTTCTGGCGCTAGATGACGCTAGTAGTTTCGATAAAAGATGTTTTGTGTAATTTCTTGGTTTCATGCCTTCTAGAGCTTTCTGTCTGTTCCGATAGAGGGTGCCACAAGTGGATGGATTGTCAAGAGTGTTGCATACCTATTAACCCTCATTCATTTAAATTTTATAAATATAAGATCCAAAAAGGAATAAATACATTTGAAGACATAATATGTAATAAGAATGTGCTTGGATGAATGTGTAATCTAATGGAATAAAAAATATTATGTCTTAACTGGACCTAATAGAAGAAAATTTTTATTTATAAAAAGGAGCTTTGTTTAAAATTAAAATAATGTATGTAATAATTATTACTAAGCAAATTGGATAATATTGAATCTATGTAAAATATCATAGTTAAATAGTTTTTTGATTTAACTTAAGAAATAAAAATCGTTGGAACTCTAAAATTGTCTTTTAATTGTAACAATGAAATAAAATCTACCAACTGTTATTTTAATTTTCCAAATACAAATCCTATTGTTATACGCGTATAGATATAGATAAATGGAACCTTATCCAACGTATGAAAAGTACCTATCTACCTACTATCTTTCAATACAAAGCTTTAAATGCCCACTTGAAAAAAGTTTTCGTTAAATTTCCGAGCGTGGATATCGTTCTTAACGTAAAACTCCGGACAGTAAAGAATGACGCACGATTTAAAAAATTATTATCCCTAAAGTGAATTGAAAAAGCCGGTGTTCGCGAAACCAGTTTTACATTTTGAAAGACACCATTAAAAATGATCATCTTCGGACCTTGTGGATATTCACTTGACCATTCCTATACGCCACCCTATTTATCTTCGATGGACAAAGCGGCCATACGTGGGAATAACCCTTTTCTACGCATTAAAATGACCCTTACATTAGCAGGGTTGACCCGTGACCTCGGATTCTCCAACCCTAACGGACTGACCAAGACTGGACATTCCAGTTTTTCAAGTGACACATGCTATGTGTTTTCGTGAGAACTAGGATGTCCGTTCGAAGAAAACGCCAGTCTTATTTCACCTAAAGGGGGATTTTTTCCATTTTCTATGTCCCACTTCAATTCCTATTTCTGACGAGGAAGTTTCACATAATTCTAGCCGACCCGACTTCAGGTTCCCTTTTTTTTTGAAATAATAATATCAAGACTGGTTTTTTGGATTACGAATATAATGTTGATGTTACCTTCCACTATTTTCCTATATGGGACACCGTTGTTTCATTCAAACGGTTTTCTTACAATACGTTACAAAATTAATAAATAGTTTTTTTTTTAATTTGTAAAAAAGAGCGTACAAGAAGAGGATAATTTAAAATGCAAGCTCGCGAATGTGCATTTCAATTATTTCAGTTCATAACCATGCGATACAGCGCATTTATCGAACAAATGAATATATTCATAGGACAAATTGTGCTAAACAGACCGTTACAGTTATTCTGCAATGGTTACTTATAAAGTATGAAATTTTCATGTAATAATAAATACGTCTTAAAACGCAATCTTTAGATAAAGCTCTCGTTTTAATCCAGCAAGTTGAGGAAATTTTCCGCAGCACCGAGGACATCAAGCTACAAGTGGTGATGAATAGAAATCTCAACGAGACTTACCTGCAGAGCGATGAAGCTGGACGCGAGGGGAGCCTCGTCAAAGGACCTTTGTGCATTGAAACAATAAAAGGGATGGTTCGAAATACCCAACAAGTGCATCTACCAGTCCACTTAAAATAGTGTAATTTAATCCAACCTTCGGATGCATTTTTTTGCGTGAAATAGAGGAAATTTGCTCGCGCAAAATAGGAATTTCCACGTTTGGTTTTATTACATATTTGTGCGATGACGTAACGGTAAAGTTACTTGGAATCGACTGTAAAGTGAGAAATGGAGCCGAAAAAAATTTATGGAGGTAAAAATTCGTAATTTTCGACCATAAAAGCTACTTAAATGAATGGAATTTAAAAAGAGCGATAATATCGCGAATCGCATTATTTACGCTTATAATCTAACGATGTTATTCTTCATGAGTCACGTTTAATATGTAATTGTGTAGTGCAAGAATGTCGGGGACTGTCAAGACAGATTTCGTACGATAAGTTAGGTCAATTGAAAGACGCAACTTGAGGTTCCTTTTTTTTACTACACTTCTCTTTTACCTACACGTTTCCAACGTTATCTGATTTTTTCAATTTTGATCTAATTAAATATACGGAATAAATTATTGCGTTAGCGTGTTAACTGTAAATGAAAATCTGTTATTTTCGAAATACAAACAAGTTAATTTTTTGGCTTCACATAATTAGGATACTCGCAATACAATAACATCGAAATTTAAACGACGCAATTTTGTACTGATCACTTCATAGAGGAAAATGAAATATTGGTGTAATCAGTTACGGTAATAAAATATATTAAAAAATTGAAATATTCGTTTTATATGCACCCGAAAATGGGTTTGTGATTTATCTAAGAAAAACGGCGGTAGCGAAAAAAGGGTTCGTTAAATATTCACCCTTGCCAGACTCGTAAGGTACTATCTTCATAAATCATACGTGTAAAAAAATCTCTAAGTTACGAAAGGTGTGATGATAATCGACTCACCCCGGAAGATGCGACCCTTGTTGAGGACACAAAGAATTCCGTTTTTTATGCAGTGCATAATACGGAATCTGCATTAGTTTACTGTTCTTCTATATGTGCTTGTTCACTCGAGAAAATCTCTTTTACTCCAATTATAGCTGATGTTGTTCGTTTTCCTAAACAAATAAATTTCATGCGGTAGGTAGTATTACTTCTGTAATTAATTCAAAAAAATATGTGGCTACCTACACCTATTCGATATCATATATTTTTATTAACAATTGCCAGCTCTTAGCAGACACGGTTAAATTAACATTATTTGATAGAAAAACTCAAATAAACGCCTCAATTATAAAAAGTAGGTACCTATACGGAGAATCATTAAGAAATACTCAAGTATCTATCTTTACGACGCTTTTCCTTTTTGGTACAGCTTTATTAAGCTCATTTAATTATTTCAATTTAGCGACTAAAATAAATATGTCGCTGATGGGCGTTGTGAAAAGATAACGTCTTACCCACCGGCTATCAACTTTACATCATCGTCCAATCATTCGTGTACTCGTACAATCATTGTTACATCTTATGGACTGATTTGTCTAGCCGGACTGTCATCTCAATAATTTATTTGAACTTTCAGCTTCTTCTTTTTATTCGAACAGTCCGCCTCGAACATGGGCGTACAGATAATACATTCCGATAACGGATTATTAATTCCGAGTAATTTCACCAAATACGCATTGGAAATATATTGGTCATTTATCTAAACTTGGAGATTGATCAGTAGGAGCTAAGACAATAAAGCATATTGATATGTTTGTAAATTTATGATAAGAAGATAGTGTAACTAATGTCTGTTTTTTTTTTAGTTTTACTTGATAGTTTGAGTTTAAAATAACTTGGATTATGTGAACAGTATCCCTTTGTAATTTCAAACTATTATATATCATCACGGTGATGGAGTATTAGTATTCTGTTTGATTCTAATTTTAAATAAAAAGTATAATTTTTCTTTACATTTTAGGATTCTAGATGAATCTGAATAGTCATGTAAGTAATGGTTAATGCAAATTTCATGAAAGGCACACTGTATACTGCCAACTTGACCAATGTTATTACTGATAGTGTAGCTGTAGGTATTTCATACCTTAGTTATTGGCTATTGAATGCGATGATAGTTTACACGATATTAAATATTTTTGTTATGCGCCCATGATCTGATTCTCTTATGGAGCATTATTAATTGCTGCAGACGAGCGTTTCGTTTTATTTTATTACATTGCTTACATAGAAACGAATTGACGGCATCTAATTAATTGTTAGTGTCTTTTGAGCAATACGTTATGTATTCAGCACTAACATATTTCTTGTTCGTGGTATTCCAAGGATTGACCGCTCATTTAAAAACGATGGTACAGCCAGTAGTGACAAGCCATTTATATCGCAAATTGTAGCCGTGAAAAAAATGTATGTCGAAAAATATGAGAAACTTCATGTTGATATGTAGTGTAACCATCCTGTAAAATGAAATGAACCAAAATCAAATAGTTATAAATATATGGAGAGATGAACGTTTCTCGTTGAGTAAAAAAGTTGCGTTTGCGTTAAAATCGAAAAACCACCTTTGAAATAATTGCTTACATAAATGCATATAACGTGGGGTATAAAAAAGTAAGAAATATCTGAATACAAAGGGATCATTTTTCTGTGCGCTGCTTTTTGAGATAAGGAATGATCGGTACGGCGTAATCCTTTTTCTCGAATGGAGAGCATGGACTCACCGACCAAAGCGAAAGGGTCAATTGAATTGCCAATTTCTTATAATGCTCGTGAAATTGTATTCTATACATGTACGATGCTGCTGTTTACATAATGCGTTCTTCTGACAGCGTCCATTGTCCGGAGATACCGCTGTGGAAATACTTCGAAACGCAGAACCGTACAAAGACACAATGCATTTAAGATACACCACTAAATTTTATCAATTTTTCATAGCGCGTAATTACACTAAGTTGAATTAAAACGAACCTGTTTGCAGAATCGCTCCGCATCTAAATATGAACGACGATATATCATATATCGTAATTAATTCAGCAACACTGTTGTTTGATTAATTTATTATTTAATTCACCAAATAAAAATTAAAAGTATTCTTATATTTAGCGAAATGTATACAGGTACTTAAGCAATGGTGACGGAGTCAATAAAATACATTAAAAATATTTATTGCCTATATATTTTTGTGTACACTGTCACATCTGATAGTATTTATTACAAAGCGTCCAACGAGCAACGTTAAAATTCCGAAAACAAAATTAACAGTATTTTATTTTAACGAGACAAATATTATGCGGGTGAAAGTTCAACATTACTAAATGTTGGACAAACTAACAAAAAGACCACCATTTAGCAACGTCCTAAACAAATGAAAACTCCCATATTTTCTTTAATATAATTAAGCACATTAATTTAAATTACTAACTTATTTAAAACTCACTTTCGACCATAACAACTTAATGGTAACTAAAAAAGTTATAAGTATCTTGCATAAGAAATACATATCGAGCAGAAAAATAAAAACGTTTCAAAAACCAATTTGAAATTATAAAATAAGTAGCCAATTAATTGGCCGTTGGTGTTTTTTATATTAGGAAAACGAAATAAATTCTGCGTACTAATTATGAAGTGTAATTATTTTGCGGGGTTCGGATTTTTTGAATACTGACGAATCAAGTAGTAAATTAAGCGTACGCTAGTAATTTATTTTACATATAAGTTTAATGTTCATGTTAGTACAGTGTAAATAACGCTGTACAGTTTACAATTTGTAACATATATATCCGGTGATATCCTATTGGTGATCAAAATCGACATGTATAACAGACAATTTTATTAAACAGGGACGGCCTTGCGAAAATTTCGTCAATTTTTCTTTTTATATAACGTAGAAATTAATCACATAGTTGTATAATATGGTTCTATTATTATACTTATCCATATACGTATTAATTTCGAATGTAGCAGTCGGCCAGCAGTGATGAAAGAAAAACGATTAACGCCTTTCATTTTAACAAGTATACTTACTGCGAAGAATATATTTTATAGTCATTATACATATTGGGTAATAAACTAAAATCAAAATCTGTTCACAGCGGTAACCCGGACCTGCATAGGGCTTATTAATTATATTGAAATATTATAAGTAGCCAAGTCCGAGAGTTATTACTTACTAGAAGACGGCGAAGAAGCAAACTGGTTTCGTTCTTTTCTTTTTTTTTGTTTTAGGTTTCAGTTACTCCTCTACATTTATTTGTCCACTTTTAATAATTACTGGAATTATATCTGGCTTTTTTCCGTTGGGCGGTTAATCAATTTAACGCTAACCGTTGTACGTTAGCTGGCGTTCTTTTAGAAACAAGTTAGCGAATCTAAACCACAGCTTATGTTAATTTAAGTGCTACCGATTTAAAGTACCTAACAAAGTCAGCATGCTCAATCTAATTGATTTGCTTCGTTAAAATCCGACAATAAAAAATTGACTTAGCCACTGACACATTCATTATCCGCATCACGAATAGAAAATTTGTTATTGAAGAAATTTTAAATTTGCACGATTATTAATGATTTTTTTTCTCAAACGTGCATACGTATAAATGCAATAATAGTCATAAAACATTAAAGTATATACTATTTTTGTGGGTTAAAATCACTTTAGCTCCAGAGCCAAAGAAATCGTATTTAAGTATTGTTATAAAACTCGGCGGCGAGGAATCAAAGTGACACAAGGAACACTCGGGTACCGTAAATCATGGGTTCTCGAAAGTTTCACAATCACAGAATACGTTATTTATCGACAATATAGGTTTGACTAAACACGAAACACAGGAAAATCTTCAATAAATTCGATTTCTTCAAAGTACGAGTCTTATAATATGCAAAGTAACGGCTCAAAACGCCGCCGCGCCGATTAAATACCGACAATTTATTATTTTTAATTTAACGTATACCTAGTCGAATAAGATGCTAAAACCAATTATCGTAATTCTAACGTGACATTTCTTATGTAATTTTTGTAATGAACGACATTTTTTTTATCAAATTTTCTCCTTCCTTTTAATTCATTAAATCTGTGCCGTTGGAAAACCGCGAACGAAGTAATTAGGTATGCAGTGAATCAACAGGAAATGTTTAGAGGATTAGTATTTATTAGACGGTATCTTTATCGGCGAAACGCTAATTTCTGTACGATTTATTCACAGCTTATAAAATTAACCAATAACCTACATATGCATAAGGAAGTCATATACGACAGTAGTTTCATTAGTTCATTCCCTAACTCATGGACACATTTAAACAAAAGTGTATACCTACTTAGAATTTATTCATTAGTAAATACCTTTTTAATAAAACCGAATGAATAGAACTTGTTTTTAAATGAAGCTGTTTTGATCTATATCCACAGTGGAGTTATTTATCGTTTGTAGAAAAATAATTTATACCTGTATATAGTGCAAGAACGGTTAAATTCTTGAAGACGAAATTAACATTGATTGCTGTTACTGATGTAAACCAATAAGGAAATAAAATACTGGGTGTAGGATTCACACAGTGCCGGCTAGTTTCATGAATATTTTCCATTAATTGGCTATTAATCAAACGAATGAAAAATCGCGAAATTATACAAAAATTCCTAATAGACTTCAAACGAATGATACCAATAAGTACGTTGGATGCGAAAAAAAGCTTGTTAAGAAAATGCACCGTTAACATATGTACTGCAATTTATACGCACAAATTAGGAAAACTATTTTAATTCGCCAATTTAACTTTAACAATTTCAACGCTTTTCTTTGAAAATATCGAATCGAAGTTCGCGAATTGTTATTGTAACTAACGTATGACCCTTGACTTAGCTTTATGGCCGGACATCTGTCTTTGCGGAGATCCATAAGATAGCTTGAGTTATCTTTACAACAACTCTCTCTTCACTTTGATATACGAAATAAAAAGAAGCAAATAGCAATTTATTCGCCAACCTTTTTACTCGATACGCGTAAAAGTCAGATAAGGCAAAATTACTGAGACTGCCAACGAAAGTACCTCGTCAATATACCGTTAAATTCACGCGGGGAGAAGAGCGGGATATTCACGAAATACTCTGTTAAATTGCAGGGAAATTTTCATTCACGTTCCCACACAATTTTTTCACTCGCTCAATAGCCCTTTAAGGTCTGTCCTAATTCGTTAATCGACTGCAAGAAGTTTTGGTAAATTAAATATTTGAAACTTGTGTCGAATTGTCTGTACTTGTGCATGTGAAATTGACGGTTCTGAGATGCATATCAGTTCACATTGTTGACATTTTTTACCTATTTGAAATTTTTCTTAGTAAAAAATAAGCGTTCTAACTGCATACTGACATTTCTCAGTAAGTTTTTATGTATACGATGTGACCCCTAACAGATGTTTATCGTTTATATGGGGATACTAACACAAATTACATAAAACGTGTAAACGTTTCGAATGGAGTTACAAGAGTAGCAAGTCCTGTTTTAAGAAACACCATGCTGAGAAAATATAACGTAATTATAACTTTGTTTATGATATTATTTTGACGACAGCTTTCCTAGAAGAAACTACTATTACTTAAGTTTATGTGCATGAAACATGCTCAATAATTATATCATTGTAACAGAATATATTTCTTTATATTACAAATTTTTTAACAGTATATTCGTATATTTAATTACTTCATAGTTTGTTATTGGTAGATTTGTTTTTTTTTCTGGAAATTTTGTAGCAATTTGATTATTTGTGCCTGTTTAAAATTATGCATATAGAAAAAACAACAGAGACGCCTGCACTCAAAATAATTTAATTGGTTTTTCCTTAGGTTTAATAGTTGTATGTCCGTGAAATTTTAAACAAGCATGAAAATCCTTAATGACACGGTGTACAGACCAGGTCTAAGCACAAATTGCTACCGGTTTCTAAATAGCTGCATGACGGTAGAGCAAAATATTATAGATAAATTCTCCTGCGAAAATCGATTGTTTTAGCACCGTACGTTATAAAAAAAAACATAACAATAAAATATCAAATCACCCTGTATATTATGAATAGATATACATACATATTTAAAGAGCAGGAATTCAATTTTGTTCGAAGGAAATGATCTAATGAAATTTTTTATCATCATCGTTTGAATCAATTAGCGAAGATAAAAGTCCGTTTGTCGCTATTTTATTCATCTCTCGAGACGCTATAAAAACCAATTCAAACGTTTATAAGAAAGTAGTTAACATTTGTCCGCCATTTTGACGTCGCATTTAAGAAAATCGCTTCACGCACCGCGTACATAGACGGATAATTGTACGTCCCGAGTAAAAATGCCCAGCTATGTTACAATGGCACTGCGATGTGTCGAATGACGTTTCGGACGATCGTTGAATATAAACAACGTCATATAGGTCGAGAGCGATATTGATTCTTTCGTTTTCTGCGTAAGAAATCCATCGATGGCCCTTCTTGTACTTTTTTTTATCTATCCGGCAATTCCACGCATCGCTTTACTTTTTCAAAATCTCTACGCACTTATCGACTACTTTGGTCACATTTTTAAACGTCTGCTAACCGAAGGCATTCCTGCCTTTACAGGGATGCCTACTAAAATCGAGAGAAGGATACTTCTCGGGTCTGTTTCGAATTTTTATAGGCGCAGATTTACGATAAAAATACAAATTAAAAAAAAACGTTAAAAATAACGTCACCCTGTATATTTTAATTGGCTTCGAATCGAATCATCGCATTGAATCTGATACGTTTGAATCTCAATGAAACTTTTGGATTTATAATTAAAATGCCTATCTTATTTTTTATATACCTAAAGTTAATGATATCTATGCCTGTATATGAGACGAGATGAGAGTATGTTGTTTCTTAAATTTCAAAAAATAATGTTCCAGGAAGTGATAAAGATCTACACTTTGTGCTTTTACGAGCAAGTATTGTGAAGGCCATCGAAGGACGCTCTTTTTATTTTAAACTAAAAAACGACCTTTAAAAGTATTAAATTAATGTAAATAAATTGTAATAACAAAAAAATGAAAGTTTACTTTTAAGTTTAAGATCGAATTTTGACGGACGACAAGTATTGAATTTTGGAAATTCATCGCAAGCCCTAAAAGAGTAAAAGTAGTCATCTTTGACCTATTTTTATAATTCAATATATTTTACAGGTATACAAGGATAATTAAATTTTCTAACGAAATTGTAAACTTTACAATTTTATCATTCACATCGTAAGAAAGCAACCAAAAATCAAATTCCAAAAAAAACAATCAACTCTCTTAAACACTTTTTGATTTCTTCTACCATTCGTATAAAAAAAGTACGTAGTTTCCCATTATAAATCGAATATAAGATATCTACCTGTTTATTTTTTGTCGGTTCGTCGTCTCTATCTACCTCGAATTCTCGAAACATTGTATCTCTCTTCGCAGCTTCTTTGTGGTAAAATAACCGAGCCTCCGTCCGACCATTAACTCACATTTTTTATGGTTCTGGTCCTAACCCTTTAGTTTTAAGAAGGCTCTCGGGTACAGCCCCGCAAAGAGTATCGTACTATCGATGGTCCATTGATGACGCGACCAACCTAAAGAGAATATACAAGAACGTCGAAGGTGCACACGACATTATAACGAACCCAACGCACACACTTGTGCACCTTTAGCTTTAAAATTTACACACACTTTTTGACAATATTATAGCCGGTCTTTATCCAAAAAATTGTTACGTGATGGTTTTTTGTTAGTTTTTGTAAAGATATGTTTGATCGCAATTTTATGATTTTGATAAAATTGTTAGTTATTCGCACTTTTGGTGTTCGAATTTAAGTCGATTTTAAATTAATAGATGGGTTACTGTTCTATTCGAGCGTTGATCTCTTTTGCCACTTTCATTACTCCGTGGAATATTAAATTGTTTTTTGATTAGTAATAAATAAATTGGGTGAGGTGAGTCAAGTTAAGATATGAAATAAACGCTAAAACCACAAATTGAACTCATTTGAATATTGTATAGAAGGAACAGTTAATGCATTTTTAATGCATATTTCATTATAGGTAGGTCGCTTTTTTGTTACGCTAGATACACCTTAACCAAATATTATTATAAAATTCATGTGCAGGAATATTTAATCCCGCGTTTGTATAATTGAATGTCTTTAAATGAAATTAAATGGAGCAAAAATTTTAATACCTTTACCACAACGCGTAAAACTCAACACTGCAGCAACTCGAACAAGTTAAGTATATTCAAAGGTATAGTTAATGGTTGAGTAAATAAAATAGTTTTAGTATTAAGTATTTAGTATTTAGTATAAAGCTTCGATTTAATTGGAAATATCTATACTATTGTATAAGATACAATAGTTATAAAGTACGCTGTGTTAAGGTTGAAGTAACTATTGATAATTTAAAAAAAAAATATGTGTGTATTAGTGCAATGTTGTTATATAGGAGTATAAAATGAAATAAGAGAGTTTAAAACAACGACCTGCACGTTTGGTCTTTTTCTAGAGCGTTGATTTCGGTGGAGACGCGGCCATGATTTCGAATCGCTCGGCATCGATGCTGCCCTCGCGCTGAAACGAGAAGAATCAAAAACGGAACTCCCACGTACAGTCTCCAAGAAGCCGACGACGGACGGCCGAGCGTACGGGCCGCGGACAAGGAGAGAGCGATCGGAGGCAGGCCGGGCGAGCGAGAAGGAGAGGACGTCGGTCCGGCGGAGCGGCTTCGACCGCGGGGGCCCGGAGGCTGAACGCAGCTCCGAACGCGGCGAGCGGCCTCGGCACTTAAGCAAAGACGTGCCCGGCGTCTTCTCTCTCGCACCGGCGGCAGGTGTCGTTGCGGGACGGAGGCAGAGAGGCGAGCGAAGGCGCGCTCCTCGTACCTGCGATCGACTTTGAGCCGCCGCAACTAACAGTCAGTAGAGTATTAGTTCGAAACACCTGTAGACGCTAGTATGTGATTGAATATTGAAAATTCTTGGTCAATACTTTTGGGTAGATGCACACGTTTTGTCACAGAGCGTTGAGCATGAATCTGTCGGGTAGTGCGTCCGTGTGGTGTAGTGCGTGCCCCGTCGATGCACCTTTATAAACCGACCGAAAGGACCAAACAAAGGGATTCCACTCGATTCCGCTATTGTAGTAATATAACGAGTAGGTAAATTTGATTTAACTGTATTGCTTCTTCTTCACACGTGAATTCGACCCGATATATACTGAATGCGAAAAACCACTGTCACTTTTGTACCACGCCGGCCGGGCAGCAAGCATGCTCGCTCACACCTAGTTGTTTTCAATATTGAATGATTACAATAATACCTGTTATCCGAGAGCTGGCAGACCTGTTCATCAACTATTGCTCGCACTTAATCTTGAATGGCGTCTCGTTACGCCCCTACTAGTTTACCTGCACTTGCACTCTCGCCTGGGTGTTTAGATTTTTTGGCGCCGCCGTTCGTTCGATAATCCCATGTCTAATTTTATCATGCATTAGATCATTTGATGATTTTTTTTCAGGAATACTAATGTGACCTTCGATCATATCGAATTTACGTTTAATATATCTTAAAAACACGCCCAATGTAACCAATAGTAATGAATGTTTGACAGCGAACCAATCGTGACGCAAGTCGATGCCACATTGGGCCTCCCATGGTACGAGTTTACAATTTTAATTCACTTTTTCTCCGTTCGATATGTATGTATGTACCTACTATGTATAGGTACTAGTCTATTCGATGCGCATATATAGTATAGAGTCGATGCAAACATTTTTAACTATAACCAAAAGTACCTTATTGGATAGTTCCTTTTCCGGATGGTGTGTATATGCGTCGAAAGAATTAAAATTAAAGGCGCCTGGAAGGTTTTGCACAAGTACCCATCATGCTAGGAGCACAGGTTCCCATATGGTCGTCAAACCTGTCCCGACTCTCGGGCACGTGGAGGTTCCGGTTTGTTAGCTCGACGTATGAACGAAGTATTCCACCAGCAACCCTGTCCGGTATGGTCACCGAACCGGCCCGGCTCTACTTCAACCACACTTTTTTGGTTCTGAAATAATAGAGTCGATCCGAACCGGTACCAGTAGTAAGCCAGTGTCGCTTATAGTAAACGTGCCTTTTATGACCCCATTTATTAAATACTTACCTCGCTTCGACCACATCAATTATATCCACTGTTGTTATTTTCCAGGAAAGCAACAGCCATACAAGTGCCATATTCAGACTTTTAATATACGTAAACAAGTGCAATAAAATATAAGTGACACCTGTGATAAGATATTCCGATGCCATAAAATGACTCGTCGCCAGATTGATGATATGTCTTCCAATTCGTCGCCGTCCCTCGACGCCGATCACGGCATGATGTCGCCGCCGCCGCCCCAAGCGTCCCCCGCGGGCCGATCGCCCAAGGAAGCGCCGGGCTCGCCGACCATGTTGGCCACCATGACGCCGGTCAACGTTATGGAACTGAAGAAGGAAATGGAAGAGGAAAGTGCCATGGGCCGACCGCCCTTATACGCTCAGGTTAAAACCGAAGTATTGTACGAGAAAGACGACGATATTTACGCTCAAGGCATCGCGGACAAAAGCGACACGCCGATAGATCTAATATACGAAGACGGCAACAAAACCGTCATCTACACCACAGCGCCGGACCAGAAGGGACTCGAAATATATTCCGCGGACAACACGGGGGAAATAACGATTAATAACATCAGCGCGCACCAAATTCACGGCCAACAAATCGCCGACGTCTTAATCGATGGTAATACGAACGCTATGGTGAATTCTAGTGGAGAAACAGTCGGTAGTCCTCCAGGTACCGTTTCCGTCGTCCTGCAAGGGCAATTGCAGTATCCGCAAGTGCAAGTACCAGGAACCACCGTCTTAGTATTGTCAGAGTTAGTTGATGACGTCGGGGGTGTTCCGGTCGTCGGATTAAGGTGAGTTCACGTTCTAATGTATGAAAGTGATGGGTTTCGCGTCTGATCTAGCATTCAAACTTGCTGTTTCGCATGTTCATTTATCTGCCTATGTAAAATGTAAATAAGCGATCGTCGTGACCTGACCTTGATTTTGTACAATGTGCTTGTTTAATGAAACAGAAAACGAAAATCGAATTGCACAAACGATTCCTTTCAAAGTCTAGATCATGAGTCAAATAGTCTCTCCTTAGTCTGATGCGGTTGAAATATATAGGCAACAACGTTTGAACTGTACAAAATGCTTCAAGGTCGACTATTTAAATTTAATAATTTAATTTGTAAAGTGTGTATTGTGAAGGTAATATTCTCGAATCGTCCAATGACGTTTATGATAATTATCTTTTTTATACATTTTTCGGAAAACAAACAATACCTACATACAAAGATACTTCATCCATTATATTATTTACTATTATTATAACATAATTATAACTTTACGTTGGATTCATTTTTACCTTAAAAGAAAGTGGGTAGGTTTAGGCACCTTTTTAATTTGAGAGGACTGTTTTGTTAAATCATCCGGCTATTCTATTTTTGGGTTTAATAGATGTCATTCCTTAATTAGTACCGGGCTCGAAATTTATAGTTGTGTTTACAATCAGCCTTTTTTATTTTTTCCCGAGTCTCGAATACTAATGGTATTATGTGGCATTTTTTTCTGACAGTCCATATTTTAACGTTGTTGCAACATCAGGTATAAAGTTTTAACGTCTGGAATTTAAGTATTAATATTACTTTCATATTTAAATCTCCTTCTATTTTATTTATTGTTATATCGGATGGGAGCGAAGCTTTCAACCTATATTCTTTTTATTATAGTTACATAAGCTGGATATATTTTACAAAGCCCAGCCGATTCGTCTAACTAATTCTCATCATATTACATATATTTCATAAACTAATATCAGAAATTGTCATATTCACATAGAATATTCAGAATATTAGAAATATATCTTATCATTTAATCTTCTTTTTTTATATGTAGATATATAAGTTATTTCATGCAATAATAAAATATATACATATAAAAACTTTAAGGTAAGATTTATATTGCACTGATAGATGCCACATATACACACTCTAAAAAATTTTTGTGTAATTTTACCTGAAAGTTCAGGGCATCTTTAATGCCAGCAACTTTCAGGTAATTTTACAGTTAATGTTGAAAAATACATACGGAGTGGAAAGTCACATTTTTAATGTAAAAGCTGAATTACATATGTAATGTAAAATTACAATTCATACGTAAATTTACCAGTGAGATGTAAATTCTGAATACATACGAGGTGTAATAGTACAGAGCACGTGAAACTTCGTTTACATATGGAGTTTAAATTTACATATGATTTGAAAAACCGAATATGTAATTTCCCAAAAGCTCAAAAGCCGAATTTCCCAAAAATAGTGTGAAATTAACAAATGGTTGAAAAAATAGGATTAAGTTTATAAACTGCAAGCTTATATCCCAATGTCTGCGATCTAAACCAGAATATAGATTGGTTAAAAAATTTTAATGAAATGATTCAATAGTTGTAAAAGTATAAATGTAAAAAAATATTAAATGAAGTGTACCTTTCATTAGTAAAATAAAATACATTATGTAAAATACAAATTTATTGAACAAAAATAAACGTATAAGGAACATAGGAACAAAAACTTTAAAAAATGGTAGGTAGGTACATACATCTCTTCACTCTCTACATATTTCTCTTAATTTCGTCATAAACGTAATAACTTTTTTTTTGTTAAGCTTGGCTTCTGTGCCTTAGAGCCTTTATCGAAACCGCCTATAACGCCTATAACGAAAACTTTACATTGCAATATATGCACGTATACATATTCAATATACTTACTTATTTAAATATGAAAATAGTGAACACCAAACCGCTAACTGGAAATTGGACCACGCCACCACGCACAAACAAAATCGAACAAGTTGTAGGTTGTAGGAAGATGGGGGTACGCGTCGGTTACGTCACATGCATCGTGATCAACACGAGATGGTCTTATTGGCCTGAATCACATACTTAGTGTGATTTTACATATTTTATGTAATATAGTCCGAAACAAATGGAATAATTTACATGGTTTATGTAGAAATCCATATAGCTTTGTTATTTTACAACAAATTAATTGTATATTTGGGATTAGTATGTATTGTTCCACTTACGTTGTGTGAGAAAACCGAATCAATTGTAAAATTTCATGAATATTACTGTGGAAATTGGAAGTACAGTAAAATTATTGCAATTTTACCTTAAAATTGATGTATTTACTTATGTAAATTTACAGTGATTTTTTAGAGTGCATGCAATCAAAAGGAGTTTTATTAAATAATATTTATAAAACACTATCTTAATTATTTGTAATTGCCTATATAGTTGCAACTAGAATACACATATACACATACCGAGTTCATTTGTAAACAAGTCAAGGTTCTGCATATCAACTTAATTTTACATTACTCAATGACTCTGTATGATTGTAAGTACTATTATAGGTGAGTCGTTATTTTGTTTCACTACGAATATCAATGCTATTACAATTAATTCGATAAAAAAGCCATTTTAACTAAAACTTATCATTATTGTAGCGCCGGTGAGGATTTTGCATATTGCGAAATTTTAAAATAATTACAGCACTTTGAGCGACTTTTTCTCGAATAAGTAATCAACACGTCGACCTTTTTAGGCCCGAATTGACGACGGAATTCCCCCGGCACTTTGAGATTTCTCTTTAAAAATAAATTAGCGCTGTTAAAGTCGAAATAACCAGTTAAAAATATCAATCGAAATTAATTATAGGCCGGGTCGGGTATGATTAAAATTTTGCCTTTTTGTTATCTATATTTATCTTATACAGCACAGTAAGATATCCCTCTTTATTCATAAAACATATACTATATTGAAAATTTGAGCGATAAATTTTTGATGTTTAAACTTATTGTATAATTTCGCCAGTAAAACTCTTAAGAATTTATTCCATGCTTCGTTTAGCAGAAAATGGAATAATTGAAGAAAATTTACAGGAAACGTGCGATCTATAACAATGTGCACGTAGCGTGAACACTTCATTGATGAAAACAATATCAAATAAAAAATATTTGTTCGTTATAAGTATATTAAACTTATTGTTTGCCTAAAAATCCCCCTAAAGTAATCAAATTTTCCTCGAGTTTAACCCAATAAGTAGTATTAAAACATTTAATTAGGTTGTTTTGTTTATAAGCAATTACTGTGTTTGTCCAAAATTTCGTTTTAGTAGGTAGGTATACATATCCTGATAAAGTTTATTCTTTGTTAAGCTCAGAGTGTAATTATCGATAATGAGCATTTTTTGTTAAAAACAGTAAAAAAAGAGTCCCTTTCTGTGCGCCATTGACCGCATATTATAGATTCTTTTAAGATTGCTCAAGGGCAGACGTACCAAAAATGGAATGATTATTTTTCGAAGTTCGTGACTGAAGGCGTTCACCGATGTTTTTACGAAGCGTAGTAACTTTAAATCGCTTTACAATATCTTCTTTTTTTTATTTTTTTCCGTTTGCACATATTTCGCCAATGACAATATAATGACCTCAAGCAATGCCCCAACTAATTTCGGAAAAGGCTATTATCGTTTCTTTTTTTTAATGAAGTGCCCCATTAAGGACGATTTAGTCCCATCGCTGCGAAAACAATTTCTGGACCATTTTAAAGAAATTACCATTACAAGCGCATCAACAGGAAATTAATTGTATCAAAAAAGACACTGCGCAAATACCTAGCCATTCAAACCCATATTATCTATTTAACTTAATCATCTTCCAATAGTTTTCTTCGAATTTGTCTTATCATTTTCTAGAATCGAACAGTTCGATGCACCAGAAATAGCATAACCAAAAGAAATGCAACGAATTGCAAAAAAAAACTCGCAATACTGCTGGTGTAACTGTTGTTGCGATCGAACGCCATATTGCTTGGCTATTGATTCTTAGAGATTTGCGCGAATAAAATTAAATGTCGGTCGGTTCAAAACTGTTTTTCAGCAATTACAAACGACGACGCTTCCATTTTTGTTAACTAAAAAAATATACCTAGCTTAACTATCCAACAGTATAAGATTATAGTCGCATTTGCTCTACAGTAATTTATATATAGCAACTTTTGATACTATCAATTTAAAAGTAGTTGACAATAATAGTAATTAATAATTGGTTAAAATGTATTAGGTATAAATTGATAATTTTAGTGCTTATAGAGATAAATATCGTATATGCTGTTCTATGAGGTATCTACCCATATCATAAATAAGTATATTAATTTTTTATTAAAACTGTATTGACTAAATTATGTAATCACCGTGTTTTTTATCGTTATTGTTTAATTAGTATGTTAGTTAATTGCAATATATTTTTTTTAATATTCTGCAAGCCATGTTCGCAATTATGTGTAATTTCATTTTCGCGCGGGTTTTATTGCAACGGAAAACAAAAAGGAAAAATTGGTAATACTGACGGAGATGTGTGAAGGTCAACAAATGTCAGCGTCGATTCAAGAAATTCGCTGCCAGCGATTATGACCTGTCTGATAACTATCAAAGAGGACGACCAGTTAAATTTGAAAATTATGCTTTTAAATGGCTGATCAAGGCTGAGGCGCAAGGGATTTTTCCAGAAAATTTGTTTCATCAAAGTTTCCTGATCACCGAAATTAATCCCTTTCTAAATGCTGGACTGTATACAATTATACTTTAGTCAAATCACTTAGAAAGAGGATTTAAGATGCTTCCAATTGTCCTAGAAATCTAGAAATTGATTCCAATTACCTTATAAACTATCACACACATATGCTTTCGTTTAATAGGCGTATTAATTAGAGGGTCGCTTAAAAACCGACCAGATAATTAAAATAAAAATAATAAAATAACAACTCTTTTAAGACTAAAGCAACAGCCTTGACATAGTTTTTTTTCGATAAATGTATAATTTTCGATTAAGTTCGCTTCAAATGCGAACCGGCCGACTTAATGTAATTAACGAACGCTCTCATTATTATTATTCATTACCTTTTGTGAACACATCTTTTCTTTTACCTTCAATGTAAAGGTACTCTGTTATTTCGAGAAGAAATTCACTTTAATCATATAGGTCTGTTTTGTTTGTGCCGTGCATTATAGGGACGGTAATAAAGGAAAACAAATTAATGAGAAAACGGATGGCTCAAATTAAATTTACAAAAATATGTAGATAATAAGCAAGGAATATGTTCATTTTGATAGGTAATTTGTTGTTAACGAAATAACAGGTTTATGCTGAAGGGCTGGGGTTATTTGTTAAGTAAAGAGATAGAATTCTACCAAATGGTATCCTAAGGTCCGTCGCAAAAAACCTCCACACCTGTGCTTTTAGTGAAGTTTTTATTGCAAAATACCGTTTTCTGGCGGTCGACGGATGACTATAAAACGATAGGCTTCGGACGTAGTTCAGGGTCAAATTGAAATAACGAACCTAACGTTAAAATAGCTTTTATTTTTCACAAGGAAATTTGAATTTAAATTCAAACGTCCAACTAATTTCGGATCATTATCAATTTTATCGTCCTTTTAACCGATTGTAAAATGATTCATTTGCTAATAATTTTTTTATAGAAAAAAATATTCGTCATATCCTTATTCGTCGCCTATTGGTGCTTGAGCAATCGAAGATTAAATTGTCCTTGGAATTGGGACGGTTGTTGTCTCAATAAATCCTGTCGAATTTGCGTGTGTACCCCGTATAGGAACGGTTCAAGGTTCGAATACGAACAATTAAATTTGCAATGGAAATGTGCGATTAATTGCCCGATAATTAGCAACAATTTATTTAAGGATTCCACAAAACAGCAATTTTCATTATGGCCGCGGAAAGTCGCGTGAAAATAATTAAAAGGACTATTTCGGAATACCTAAAATGCGTTTGTGCTCGATGATCCGCGCATTACCATCAGCACGTAACCTTGAAATTTAATGTTTGTTTGGTTCGAAGAGGTAAACATATTTTTCTCCTCTCAACAGACACGAATTACTAAGCAGTATTTTTCTATGTAATTTCATCATCATCCACGGATAATTTATCGACGGAATTGTATTCCAACATATCCATAATTTCGTTTTATACGTAGCGTTACTACCGCTGTTACTAAACAAATCGAATCGTAACCTTCGGAAATACAACAAAATTGCTACCGTGAATAAGTACGTACGGTATTAATGATGGTAAAAATACAATTAAAAGTCTGACCTAGTCTTTTCCATTGAAAAAAATAGTCTAGCATCGCTTTTTCAAGCTTCGGTGCTTCGTAGTTATTTTTCCTTCTTTAAGATTCATTGACGGGAAAGAGCCTTTTTAGTAAAGACAAAAGGAATTGCACAAATA
Source organism: Phyllotreta striolata (assembly GCA_918026865.1). Lineage (NCBI taxonomy): Eukaryota > Metazoa > Arthropoda > Insecta > Coleoptera > Chrysomelidae > Phyllotreta > Phyllotreta striolata. Next base: position 4,014,239 of record OU900103.1, on the reverse strand, counting down.
TAACTCGAAATGTAATTTAGTACACCACTATTTTCATATAGATACCACAAACAAAATCGACAATCTATAAAATTTACAATAATTAGTACCACAACAGTTTCGAAATGTAGAAAAATACAAATACAATTGAGTGCTAAAACATATTTATTATCCAATGAGCCTTAGTGAATACAAATTGCCAGTAAACGCAACAACTACGATTCGGTAATTGCAATCGCTTTATAAAATTTGATTGAAGTGAAAGTACTTATTATTGAGCGGTATTAAAAGCAATGAAGGCGCAATTAGAAAAATACAAACAACGACGCCAAGATATATCTGCTTATAAATACACAAGAGTATTGAAATAAATGAGGTATTTATTCATTATGCTATTTAATGCATTAAAATTTTGTACAAATATACGTGCCGTAGAGGCCGTTTAGCAGGGATTCTGTTGTGTCTTAATTATAAAAAATTAGCATTTTAAGTCGATTTGAATTTTGACATGATACATTTCTCACGGTTGTAGATTAGCGTTGCGTTCTCAATACCTATGTCATCTGAGTATACGTGGATAATCTCTTGTCAAAAAATTCTAGACTGACAGGGCCCCGGAATTGATTAATTGACTTCAGGGATACGGCTAGGGCTTCGGCATAAAAACTTAGGTAGATGAGATGAATCAATAAATTGTGTCATATTTCTAGAGCGATGTTCAAGTAAGATGAAACCCATTAAAAAAATGGAAGCAAAAAAATAGGTACTTCAACATTGTTAATTAAAAGCCAGCCCTGTATCGTTGATTAAAAAAAGCATCTTATTGATCGTAAACTAAACGATGTATTCAGGTTAATTAAATTTAATATTAAAGCACGCATGAACCAATTTTAAATTTTTACGGACCTTTCATGATTTAAGACATTGAATTTTCTGTCATGGTAATTATAATCTCGATTAATTTCACTTTCTACTCCGGCTTTATAGTTGACAAGCTCCCGCCACATCCATGAGAAAAATGCTGAATAAATCCTTAACATGCGAGAGCCAGGTTATTAATCAACGACACAAATTGATTTTACAGATAAAACGATCAAAACTAAAACTATTCAACTTTAAATAAATCACCTCTTATTTTTTTTGGTATTTGAAGTTGTAATTTTCAACAAACTTTTCTTAATTTCGGTGCATTGAAGTGTTAATTAACAAAAAAAAAAAGGAAATTAGGTCAAAAACAACGTTCTGTTTTCTTAAAGTTATTGCGGAGTTAAATTTGCGTGTCTCGAAGCATCGGTTGCGTCATTTTTTTTTGGAACTTTCTCCCCTTTAATTCCGATATTCACCGTAAATAATTTATTTTGCATATAAAGATGATTATCGTTGAATCAGTGATCCAGTTCTTTCGTACGTCATTCAAAAACGATTGCATAATTTACAGTAGGTAATCATTCAATTACGTTGATAAAGGTACATTTTTACGGATGCTATTAAATTTAAGGGCATTATATGTACGCCAGAAATGATGAGTTGCAATGGTATATTTGCGATTTAATATAACAATGTTAATTTAAACGAAAACACGATCCCTACATAAACCGATCAGAAAATCGTTGAGTAACTTCATCGATAATTACAGGCGTATTTTTTTCTTCTCACGATGCATCACAAACAACAATATGTTTTTTGTTTCGTCGTGAGTCTGCAAAATCAATACGGTATATATGCGGCGAAAATGAAAAAAAAACTGTCGATCGCTGCACCGATATCCATAAGAGTTCTCCGATGATTTCAAAATTACTTACCGAACTTACATAAGCTAATTAAGAGAACTCCTTAAATACATTCGAAAGCGTTCTAAATGCCGAAAGAGAATCGCCTAGCGTCTTGAATTATAATCGAAAGTATCTCAAATCGGACGATCCGGCTGATCGGACTGAAGGAATAGTTTATCCGTTGCGAAAAACTGCTGAAATCCAAAATAAATTACTCACCGTGAAAACCCGGCTCGCATGTGAGATTACTTATTTTAATTAAAAATAATAGGTGATGCCATTAATCAATCAAAGCGTTGGTTAATCAATGAACCAAAAAACTATGAGCTAATGAGCTGATTATCAATTAACCAATCTATAATTAAATAACCTTAATTATATATCAGCTAAATCGATATCTGGGTAATGTTACAACTCAATAGACACCAGATTTAAGTTATCTACTTGAGTGCACCCTGTAAAACAATTTCCTGCCATGGCGAAGAGGTTTTAAGAACGTTCTTCTTGCTGTACCTACGTAATGCATGTTCTTACCGCCTTAGAAAATAACAAATTTCAAAGACTTACGCCTATTGCATTTGTCCTAGATCATAGTTATAGTTTCAAACAAACGGTACTATAAATTTTTATAGTTGAACATTTTCTCCCGTCACATTTGTAGATAATAGAATATACATTTCGAAAAAGATTGATGTTAACTGGTATCAAAATTGTTTCGTTTTTGATACAGTTTATAGAGTGTCCAGTATTTTATAGCGCTATAAATAAGCATTCAACATAGTATATACAGGATTAGAAAATATCCAAGGACATTAGTAGCTATTTAGCTACGCTATAAAACGAGAAGACGCTGTAAGGAATACAAAGTTGGAAAAATATTTATAATCGAATTTTTCGAGTGTTTAAAAAAAACTAATTAAACAGATATCGTTTTCAAGCGTCCAATTAGAATAAATCAACTAATGAGGTAGAGCTAAAGGTTTTGAATTAAAATCGAAAATCGAGTTTAATTGAAGAAACGGTGATAATTGGAAGATGACGAAAGAATTTACGTCTGAACGGCAATAAAATACAGAAGAAGTGAAATATTCAAAATAAAATCATCGCGATATGCAAATCTATAGGTAATATTGCATCGTTTATAATGATCATAAAATATAATAAACAATTTTATTTGCATTTAAATAGAATATTCATTAATATTTTTTTAGCGAATCGATACAGACATTATGACCGTCGACATTTAAAAGGCTCTAAATGAAGTTATTCTTAGGTGAATAACAAATAAATTTGTTTTATTATTAGAACTTTATACGCGACAATTTCGCATCATTATTTCTCCACTTTATATTTGCAAATGAGCAAAAACCTGCCGTAGCACCGTACTTAGTGTCATTTCTGTCGGAGCACTTACTTTTAAGTTGTAGCTAATTACAGCGGCTTCAATATCATGGCGCTTAATCTCAATTAACTTTTGATAACAGACGAAATAATTCTTATCATAATTTTAAATTTGCTAAAATAGCGCGTAAAATGCGAGGCACTGCAAATGGCCCGTCAGCTTTTTTAAAGCCGCTTTCATTGATGCATATCTCACGAAAGTCCGCGAATAAAAAAAATAAGTAACAAGAGTGATTATCCGCTAAGTAGGTACTGCACGCCGTAGTTTTGAAATCACCCTTCACATTGTACTTTTTTTCCACACCGTGCCGACTGGTATCATTAATTGGTTTTCACTCTTGTTTATTTAGTGGGCTGTTGAATATAAAATGAATATATTGGGTGTGGTATCTGTATCAGTGAAATAATTTAAGGTCATTGATTGAGCACCGGCTAAGAGCAGAAAGAGATATACGTCGTAACATATCCTCTCGAATTATCGCTTTACAATTAAGGCTCAGCGATAAGGACGAGCTTTTTTATTGGATTGCTTGCGTCACCAATAAAACCCACGTTTTACAGTTTATTCGGTTACCTACTCTAATGTCTCTAATAACAACAATAATGCATTTTCCATTTGAATCAAACAAAAAAATTATTTATTTTTCAAAAAATAAAAGAGAAGTTTAATGATTTATAAGTCATTATACGATAATTGTGTAAAATCGGTGATAAAATCCCGCAGTACATTTTTTTTTAAATAATTTTTCACGGACGGCGGTTCGGATGATTTCGCGTGAAAATTGGAATTTATTGCAGCAGTGCCAAGGCATGCAAATGTTATAGTTAGGTGGCAGGACATATATCTGCAGCGGCGAGGAGTGGTGAAAAAATCTTCGCCTGTCATTTTTTATCAGGCGGAGCATATATAACTCCGCGGATGTAAGAGGAGGCTCGTTAGATATAAGCGTGGGTTTTAATAAATTTGATATACGCCGTCCTTGCAGAGGTGTTCATTATCAGTTACGTTTAAAATATAGCTCAATAACAATAAATCTTGGCCAACATTTGTGCAACTGTCTTAATTATGATAGAAAACGGTTGCATTTAAAAGATGTCTGCTGAACATGGGCGGTACTTCAAATCTGAAAAGCGCAATAATAACTTCATTAAATAATAAGTCAATTATAGGAATAATGCAATGCACATACTACTTTTATAAAGCTATTAAAAAAGTAAATAGGAATCCGGTATAAAAAAAGATGGTAATATATACACAACACTCTCTGTGAATAAATGACAAACAACTGTTGGAGTACGAAAAACCTGATTTGTGTATTGAATGGTTGTAACTAGCACCAAAACTAGCTATGGAACCTGTTATAATAGAGTAAACCTCTACAAAAAGCGTGTTGAGGTAGGTTTTTTTAATAAGGCAGCTACTGGGGTTGTCCCAAACCAGAATATCAACTGAAGCACGTGTTCACCCACACCGGATTGACTTTACTGGTTTTTCGCTCTTCCTCATCATCGTGTGCGCCTCGCTTTTCTTTTAATACCCGTTTATTCACTTAGTTATACACTAAACGTGCTTTACGTTTTACGAGCCTCCTTTCAAAGCGATGCTCCATTAAATATAATCGGAGTCATTATTTAAATTATCCTTTTCCGCTTACTTTACAATATTTAATTTTCTGGTGCTTTTATTATTTATTTATTTATTTTTCTAACTTCTTTTATAATTACCTCAAAATAACAAAAAATGAAATATTTTACATTAGTATAAATGTGTTAAATAACAATATACCTACATATTCAATTCAATTTTATCACGCAAATTGATCATCCTGTATATTTAATAGATACGTGCACTCTCAATTATCTGCTTGTTGAGACATAAATTTGGCTGTATTACCATATAAATACGTTACATTTATTCGTTTTTGTCTTATACAGTGGGTGTGCACTTACAGATATCGAGGCATTAGAAATTAAAATATAGTAGTACATTCTGCTTGCAACAAAATCGCAAAGATAAGATGTGCATTAGGAGCAAATAAATTTGAAAACTTTAAAAATATCCGTTCCGAGAAGGTCTGTTTCGCTAGCGATAAATCGATTAGATCGACTCATTAAAAAAAGGAAATAATAATGACAAAATGAAAACGTCAAGCGCTTAAATTTAATATATGCAATGGGATTTTTGTTAATGGTCTCATCTTCTGCATTTACGGATTATGTGCGATGTTTTAAATAATAATCGCCCCGGCGTGGAATATTTTGCTTCGTCTCCTACGCGTTTCAGAAATGCATTTAGTTCCAGGTGAAAGAACAGAGCCGGATTTTAATCGAATTTCAAAATTATATTGATTACTATACTTCATTATACTTCATCGAATAACAACAGTGTGTAACAATACTTTGCATCTTAAAACGCACGTATTAAACAGGGGGACTTGTAAAAGTAAAATCTTCTAATAGTAAAAGACAATTTAAATTCGAATATTTGTCAAATAATCACGCTGTCAGTTAGGGGCGAACTAAATAAACATCACATACACGACTATGCATATAAATCATTAATTATTTTTGTACCCGAGAGACCCTCTTTCTTACCTGCTGTGCAAATAGATATCACTTTGATTTAACGTTTTTAAAAGCGGAGAAGTAGCTACATTAATAAAGAAAAAAAAATCACTAACGTTCGTTTAATTTTTTTCCAACCGCTTCTACAAGATCGTTGATTTTTTTTCGCAAGTGTTATAATTTGCAAAATTATTTAGCGGACTCGTTGATCAATCATAATTAAGGAAAACAATTTACGTGGTATAGTTCTTGGTAAAATTCTCACGCAGTCGAATTTAATCTTGATTTTACTTCTACACAAGAAGCCAAGATATTTCGACAACAAACCTTGACCTAATACAATCGACTTCCTTCAATATTTCCTTGAAACATTTTCATTTAACATATTAAAATACACGACAGCCCGCCTGTAAACAAATATTTTTTTATTGCGAACGATTAAATCATAGTAATTCGTCGTAAAAAATACGTTTTATTGAAAATTACACCGGCGTAACGTTTAATGACAGTTTTAAAAATTTAGCGTTTTGTACAAAGCGCTAAATCTAGATATTTCATATGTTCACCGCAGTCACTCCTACCTTACTTTTTTTTATAAAACCTTATTTTAAATTCCAAGCACCACTGCCTAACTACAATTTAGAACGGTTCGATCGACGAGATAAACCCAGCGGCTCATTATATGAGTATACAGCATGGACGAAATAAAGTTCACTCGATCGAGTGCAAGAGCTATACATACCAATATTGTTTACAGATTTCTTGCAATCGAGAAAGTAATACATAAACGTATTATTATTTCTGTAATTTATTACAACAATAAGCTATATTTTTTTCGTTGATATACAGATTCCATATGGTGTTTCGGTTTCATTTCTGTAATGTATAGGTACTTATGTAGGTATTTTCATTATTTTAGATTAGAACAGTAAATCTATTTATTAACATAACAAGGAAACTGCTTGTAATAACGTATTGATTAATAGCAAAAATTGTATAATAAATTGCAATTTACTCAAGTACGATTGTTCTATATTTTATGTTATGTAAATTGTTTTGTTTAAAAACAAGTCTAATTGGGTCTGTGCTATTAAGTTATGAGCAGTTTTATGAATTTATATATTTAATAATGCTTAATCCTTAGTGATGGTTATTTCTACTGGTAAATGGTTCTTTAAGATAATTTTCCTTGAGGGAAAAATGATTAATTGTGGTCTTTTATATTCTGAACAACCGTCTATTCTTTAGTCGTATATTTAATGATTTTGTTTTTTTTTTCAGGTATGTTCTCCTATCATTCTATCAGAGACCTTTAAGTGAGTAGCCCTTATACGTCACTCGATTAATTTATTTGTAATTTTAATACATGATTTTTAGAAAAAAATATTATAGCAATAAGTTCATTATAAATTATGACACATACTCAACGAAGGAACAAAAAAAAAGTATTATTTAAGGTATGAGAGGAGTCTTAAACACTGAAAATTGTAAAGCAATTAAGAATGTAAGGTAACAGTCGGTATCGTTTTTCTGCATCCCTATACAATCAACGTTCCTTGGCAACGTCTTCTGTTTTATTCATCATTTTATTCGGTATTCGATTTTTTATTTGCACTTTTAAACTGAAAGAGTTAAAAACTTGTTTTCGGCTGATCAGGTATGGGTCATTCCACTGTCAGATGCAGGACGCACGCGCTCTGAAACGTACATTCTCTCTACCTCTTCTTCGTTCGACGTATCACCGATGGACCATCTTCGACTCCATATCTAAAATCTGTTAACGTGCAGTTAAAGGAGCGTAATTTGGCCCCTCGAAATGTAACGTTGAAACGCAGACGTTTTTTTCAAAATTTTTATTGCCCGCGGCCGCTTTTCAGTGCAGCATGTAATTTCAATATTTCCTAATTATACACATTGTTCGAGAGTAGTTGAATATGTAATGCTTATCCCTACGAAAATGTCAAGGCAATGAGCGGTTTTTTTTTTCGATTTTTTCCTTTTGTGTTCTCATTCAGCTATACAGAATTTATTTTTTTCTTGCTTCAACTCTTATAACTCGTGTATAGAGGTTGGATTTTTCGGTGTATCGAATATCGAAAATTTAATACTGTAAGAAGTTAATTAAAGATTTATCGGGAGAATCTTAATTTGAATAAGGCAAACAAAAGGGGGTTTGGACTCGGAAAATATCAAGACGCCCGTATTCTTTCGTGCAGCGGAACGTCAGAGGAGGAATTGAAACACTGAAGGCGTCAACTTGTTGTGAACTGGAGTGTACGAATATCAGATTGATAAATTGATATCATAACGCTGTCACACTCGATTGCCGACTGGCATTTTTTATACGTCTCTTCCGGATGAAAAAACGTTTTACTCGATACTGAATAACGAACGCTATAATTTATAATTAAGCTAAACAATTACGTTTAAAACCCAATTCCCTGTTCCGTCTGTTGGTGAAAATCAAAAATTTAGACAGAAAGAATAGCATTCTGTCATTCTGAAGTATTACATAATACATTTTCGAATAAATTAATTGCAAAATATTTAATAACGTTGCATGATTGATATTTCCTTCGCTACTTGGGAATGCTAAGATATTAATCAAAATAAAATAAATTTCTCGTTTGAAGACTACCTATCAAGCTCAACGTTTAAATATTCGAGTATTTAATAATGTTGGTAGAAAATATTGGTTAGTAATACTCGTAATAATAATTTAACTTATACCTACAAATGAACGTGTCTAAACATTTCTGTTTCTATATCTTTCGATGTTGATTCAGTCTCGACTAACCTGGATAAGGTGGTTATTTTCCAAATTTTAATAAGATTACACAACAAAGTATCATATTTTTTAACGATTATCTAAATGAAATGGTTAATAAAAATAGTTAACGTGACGTGATTGATAAGTATGGAATTGGTTGTTTATTTGAAAATCGAGAATTTATTTTACAATAAATTGCTCTTTTATTTAAATGTATCGAAAGGAGATGAGTGAAGTTCGTTAAAAAAATACCCGGTGATGTATTTTCAAATAAATTAATTAGATAAGACTTTTCAAAAATTCCACTCAACTTATTCTTATGAATTAAACATTATATTTAACAGAAATATTTAATTCAAGGTTTCAGTCGCATATTTTAATATATAATTTGGAAATAAAAGACTCAAGTGTCACATAGAAACTATCAAATCGACTTTTTCGGGTGATCTTATTACCAAAATTGAGTGTTTGTTTTACCTAAAATTCATTGAAATTCCAATTATTCAACTATCACGAAAAGCGATGAGAGTTCCATGTAATATTCATTCCCAACGCCGTCAGAATGAATACACAAAGAAGGAGAAAGTCATAAAAAACAATTACAATTAAAATTGTGACGGTACTCTCAATTCACTATCGTTCAAGATCATAGACCAGTAGTAGTAGGTGTCAGTAATAGTGGGAGTACCAGACTTCAAATGACCTTGTAAAGGTCAGTAAGTTTAGAGTTGAATAGTAACGAGCAAGTAAAGAAAGGTTTTTTCTATTACCTACTAAACGAATTGACGTAAATAGAACTGGTATGTCTCGCTCTTCGCTGTTACATAACAACCATTCAAAACGGTGAAATAATTTGGAAAAATACAAAATTAAAAATAATTCAATTTCATTCATTCGTACAGTAAACTAGTACGTACATACATAATTAAGTGATGAGAATATTTCGCGAAATAAATGGCAATCAGTATTTAGTTAAATTGGCTTGGAGCAATTTCACGTAACGATCGCTGAAAAAAATAATAAAAGAAAAAAGAACGTCCGACGAAAATTCTCGTCAGTGCTAAAATTAATTGCAAGATAAGATGTCGATAATATCTCACTTATTTAAAAGATTTGGCATGCCGATGTTGAAGTGCTCAAGCAAAGCGATGAGAAAGATCGAATGTACGGGTCCGTTAAAGCCAACACACCCGAAAAATCATTTTTCACCGGCAGAGAATGATTATTTTTTTAATTTCGCCCGGAATTCAACAATCAATTTCTACGACTCCGCAATGTCTCATTGATATTACGAAGTGTACGAAATTTTCGAAATCTTCGTTCGTTTCGTGGGAATGATATAATAAACGGGCGTCATCCGACCGGCCACTCGTGGCTTTAAAACCAGATTCGAAAATTTCACTAAAGCCGATTTACGATGTTCGTAATTAAAATTTAAGTTTCCTCTCGCGTTGATGATGATTCTGATCCCGAACCGGCTAATGATGCAGTCTCGTTGAAAGGTTTCATTAATCAGAGCATATTTTACTGATAACAAATATTGAAATGTGGGATTGTTTTTCGTTTTCGTTTTATTTTTATTACATGCCTGTAGGGACTCTTATTCAACGCGGTACTTAGGCAGGTATAGAAATTGTAATTATTGTAGTAATTAAACGGGGAATAATATATGCAGAATAGAATGCAATACATCATTTATCTATAATAACGTTTTTTTTATATTAGCAGTCGCGATTAAAGCAAACAGAAGTTAATTTTTATTGAATATAGACATCGCTTAAATTTAAACACTTGAATAGTTTGGATAAGAGCTTTTGAGGTTCGAAAAAAAAACTATATAATACACTTTTGCGCGAGTAAACAATTTGCATGACAATAATTATAAAAGTTACAATTTAATTTATTTTGTCATTCGCTATTAAACTGTAGATTTTTACTGAAAAAACTTAATAGATATATAAAAATAATTAATATGAAAGCCGAGGTGTTAGTAAAATCTTCCGTTATATGTTAATAATCGCCCACGTTTCAAACGCATGTGATAGGTCATTTGACCTTTTGATTGCATTACCTTATGAGAAAAAAATACGATTTTTAGCCAAACTAAAGCTTAATTATGTAAGCGATATTTATATTTTTAATATCGGAAAATACAATCTATTAAATTAATGATCGTATCGATTTGATTAGATGTCCTCTTTAGATAATTCACATTAGTGATTTTGTCTTGTGTCAATCGGTTTATTTAATGAATAATAAAAACAGACCTTGGCGTTGAATCAAATTTTGTCGAATTCGAAAGTTCGTTTACGCCAAATATTAGGAAGTTATCTAAATAAAATATCTAATTGAAAATAAAAACTGACTAACGGTTATTTCAAGTAACATGTTTGTGTTAATTCTACAAAAAATACCCGGATTACTTGAAGATTTATGTTTTACGGAATTTATGAATTATTGTTGCAGAAATTCGCTGTTATAATACGTGAGAAAGTGTTGGTAATGCATATGTATGTTTATAAATTATTATACTACAAAACAAAACATTAATTACTAATCTAAAGTCAAGTACCTACTTAATTCTCCTGATTAATTAATAAATTAGTGAAGTTATAGTCATTTAATCCATTAATAAACCATCATCAATCATCGGAAAAAATTTAACAATTCCAATTATTGAATGACTTATTAATAATACCATACGATTAAAACCCATTTCATGGGAATTTTCTCGCTTAAAAATTACTTAATAATTTATAGCCTTTAAAAACTGAAAAGAAATAATTTGCGAACCGATTACGACAATATATCGATAAATTATACAATGAAAATTATAGCAAATTATATCCGATTTTTTGGAAAGTTGCGCGGGCAAATGTTGACAATAAAATTGAAATTTATTACAGTTCAAAATTAGTTTTCGGGCCCGTAATTATCGCATGGCGATGTTCGTGTGTTGCTGATGTATTTCGATTTTTATAAAACTGGCGAAAATGCGGGGTTCGACTTTCACAACACTATGACCGCCTCTGATTATATTAGGTGTGGCTGTAATCATTATCACTGGAGCAGATATGCTTTTTCACTATAAATAATAAGTTATACCATTAGTAGCGTACAGCATGTGTTCGTTTTGTATTCTTTTTTAGTCGTACTCGTACCTAACATATCATTTTTCACTTCATTGCCTCGTTAAAATCTAATAATATTTATTGAATTTTAATTATTCCGAAAATTAACCGTAGCACAATTACATCCTACACATCTACTGTAATAATGACTTCTACATATTTTTCCACAAAAAACAATATTTTAATCAAACTGATAGTATACTAAAATAGCGCCACATAATGTAATGGTACCAAATACGCAAGATACAATTTTAACCACAGTAATTAAGAAGATGAATCTACGTATTTTACGTAATAATAAACTTGAGAAATGTTTTAAACAGTAGCCGATTAGTGATCGTTGGAGTTTACTCTTAACGATTTTAATTAATAATAAGATGTTACACGTCGAATTAATTACATATTCTACGGAGTGTTATGCAAGGCGATCGGTAAAAGTTTCATTTTTAATGAAATTAATCGAGCAGTTTCGTTTGAGTGGCGCAGAAATTCGCTATTGCCAGATGGATTTCGGCGCGTTTCATATAATCGAATTGTCTTTTTAAATATCAACAAACACGCCTGTCCCGTTGATAATTATTTTATGCAAATTTGAGGCAGTGCCCGATCGAACGCGGATTAACTATATCATAAACGCTTATTTGACAGGTGTTAGAAAAACAACGAAGGCGTAGATAATCACAGGATTTCTCCTACATTTATAAAAAAAATATCAAATCTAAATGTTAGATACGCTTGCATCACAATACATTTCGTTCACATTTGCATATTTATGGTCTTAATTTAACTAAGAAACTATATACACATGTGTGTACTAAATTACAAGATTTCATTACTGACAGATTAGAGATAAAGCAAAGTATCATTTATTTGTGATTGCACTGAGGATTTCATGCAGGTAAGGTTAAATCCGAAGTATTAGCTGAAGAATGTTAAAAGAATTTCTACTTTTGAGAAAATGTGAGATAAATATAATCGATTTGACAAGATTGTTAAGTATTTACGAGTACTTCACTGGGTGCAAAGAAATGCCACCTAGATTCGCGCATTCGCCGGTTGCGACATCAGAAACTATAAGTTTTCTTCTACTGTTAGATATTTATACGGTCGACGGTACTTGTAATATTTCACTCTTGAATAATTGTGCGCATTACTCACATATATTTTGAGACAACTCTCGAATGGTACACCCGTGATACTGACAATAATTTACTATTCTTAGGTTTAGTAGGGATTCCACGTAGACAAACTGGAGAATTTCTCAAATATCTGCGAAGATTCATTTGCCAGTAGACGTCAAAATTTCTCATTACATCAATAATCAATTTTGCTTTCTGAGAAATATAGAAGTGTAAATTTTTGTTATGAGAAAATATTTATTTGTTGTCTATTACTAATACGAATGTACAATGAATAGAATTCCTTGAAATTACCAGTAAAAAAAACATTTTTAATAATAAATTTATGTTAATAGCTTTCGGAATTAAATAATGTTAAAATTTTACTCAAGTAATAAATATAAACTACCATATTGAAATTGATACGTCGTGGTTTATATTCAGAATTCATGACGACAGGTATTTTTTCAAAAAAAATTTATAACAAATACACAGTGTGTTTGATAATTTAAATTTTAGACGTACAATAACGTGAAAGTCAAATTGTCCATTTTCAAATTCTTTAATGAAGGAAACTTCAACGCAAACACCAGGTAATTAACTTAAATTGGTGGTACTTAAAATAATATTTATCCACCATATTCAGTTCCCTGTACGTTGGTTAAAATGATATACAAAGAAGAATATTAACCATAAATAGTTTTAATAGTTATAATAGGTATCACATTCGATTTTACGACTTTCCACTTTGTTTCATTTCCAACGGTGTTTCTTGAGTGAATATTAAACTAACGTAAATACCCCATTGATTGTTACGTTTATTTTTACAGCCTCATGCTCTAGTCACAAAAGTCGGACGTTTATGAGGTAATCCAGCAGAAAGCAAAACAAGCTACTGTAATAAACATTCTCAATGAATCAATAATTATTCTTTCGAGTTAAAAAAGATTTACGATATGACTATAAAGACATTAAAAATAATTTTCATACTGTTTTAAAAATAATATAAATAAAATGGATGCGGAAAATTTGATTGCCTATAACATTTCGAATGCAAAACACTTACTGCCCCTCGTAGGTTTTTTTTAATTATAATTAAGCGAGTAAATTAAATAAATCGTTTTTACAAGTGTAATTTTCCAACACGCCTATAGGGTTAAGAGAGCTAAAAGAAAAAAAAAACTAAAGCACATAAGAAAATGGAATCAATTGCACCGGATATTGGTAGTAAGTCAATTAAAACGTTTTAGACTCAAGGCTGCATCGGTTACAAATCTCGTTCGAGATCAAAATTACTTTTCATCATGAATTAATGCGTATTTGGCATATTTTATGCCGGGTAGTTTCAGCAACATTCATTAAAATGTCTCACTTTTTTATTATCTCATATTTAGTTTAGTTTTTTATAACTTCAATTCGACATTCCTTAATTGAAGCATAATTAGATCAGGCCATTCCGCGGAGCTTTTGTTGGACAAAACAAAGAAAATTAATTAAAGGCACAAATAATAAAAAAATCAGTCAATCATTTTAATAATTGCCCTTTAAATCGATCATAAACGAGGTCTGTAATGTGAGTCCGCGTCCGAAGAAAAATGTACCCGCGTATATATCAAGATCGACGCGATAGATTCTTCATTAAGATATATCAGAAAACGGTTGATTGGACTTTTACGAATGACAGCTTTTAATACGTTTTCCTATCAGCGTGGCATGCGAAATTCAATCGTACTAACGATTTAAATACCCGGGAAATTGGACGCATAATAATGATAAAAACAACAGATATTTGTTAGTTAATTAGCTGGTTATGAGGCCTGTGTGAACCTATCGCCCGTCCCATCAAAAAATTAAAATCATTTAATTTAATTTAGTGCCCACTTCCTAATTTTAGTGCTCAACAGTGGAGATCAAAATCGTTTCCCTATTTCTGTTTTTATGTATTTTTCTAGTAACCTTTCTAGTATTATTTCTAATAACCTTAAATTAAATTCTGATTAGTGCATTTGAAAGTTCACTAACTTTTCCGATATATATTTTTTTATTTTGTTCAAGTATTTAAATGTAGGGGTGCTAGTTTTATAAACTTAGCACTGTCATTTTCAATTGCGATATTCAGCTCAACTATAGTTGAGCACTAAAATTAGGAAGTGGGTACTAAATTATTATGTGAAATTTTTATTTTTTTGATAATGAGGATGCTAGGTTCACGCAGGTGGTTATAAGAGTAGTAGAAGAAGTAGTACAGCATGGTATCAAATTTAGATTAGATTAAGAAGCTTTTTAGGGAATATACCACCAGATTGCATCTATTAAGGATTGTGCATAGTTTTGCATGAAATTTCATACGATTTTAAATATTCCGCTCCGCATAATGACGTAATCAGAGCGAGATTTGTATCGTATTTTGCCGTACCCGCGAGGTGTGTTTGTTATACCGAACGTCCAACGTATTTCCTATTGTCTTCGCACCGAGGCGATATTGTGTTACGATTCGGGAGTCGCGTTTTAATTGCGTATTTAATTTCCGCCGCCGGATTGTTTTCCACCGATACGCCGCGGCAATTCCGAAGAGAAACCGGCCCCGCAAATGTCTTTCCGAATTCGCGATTTTCGAGACGCACTGTACAAAGCGCGCGCGTTTTTTTCCCTATAGAAAGTCAACTACTTTCTTCTTGGAAATCATACCGTATTTATATCAAAGTAAATAGTGTTGTAAAAAATGGCAGCCATAAAGATTCCTTGTAGATGAACGCGAGGAATTTATTAACGATCGATTAAATTTGGTATAAAAATGCGTTTATACAATGACGATATCTCGACAGCCCGGTCCTGCAGACGCAGCTTTGTGGTCGAGAGGAATAAAAAAAAATCCTGCACCACCTCCCCCTCGCTGGTATTCTCTAAAGGTACGCGTCGAGTTGCGATCTGTGTCGCAACCGCGGGTATGCGACACCTGTAGCACTGGAAACCGATACTAATCTGTCATACGAAACTGTTTCTGGTATTCTTTCAGATCGTTCTACAAAGGGTTTGGGTACTTCAAAGTCTTCGCTGTATCTCGTTTTTCGAATTACTCAACCTTTTTAATTGAAAGTTGATCGGGTACTCGAGGCGAGGACGGTGGAAAAAAACGAAAACGATCGCGGTGATTCTGGTCGTGAAGACGAATTCAAGCACCAGATGAAGACGCGTTTCTTCGGGAGCGATCAAGCATTAAAAATTATTCGGTCTTTCTGATACTTTTTCGTCTGTATCAAATTAACAATAACGTTATAAATTAGACTCGAAAGATATTAATTTAAAGAACTTCTAATTCCAATATAGCAACGATCGATTGGCAGATGAAAAATGTTAAAGTAGCCGATTTAGCGGGAGATTTATGTATTTTGTAAGTGAATAAATTCTTTATTGGTGCGAAATTAATTGGTCCTTTCCGATCGTTAATTTTGAAAATTTGATAAATAGTCCTCGTTAATAAGAAATGTCAACAGGTTATTTTCTCTTTATGGGCTGGCATTGTCATTATCAGTAATATTTTTTTTTGGTTCGTTTTCTTGCATTCGAAATAATTGTAAGGTTAACTCCATTGTGCAATTTTTAAAAGCACATTAACTTTCTCCAAAACGTTCTCCTCTGTAGTTTTTTTAAGCCGATACTGATGATTAACTCGATTTTTAATGACCGAAAATTTCAAAACCCGATTAAATTCTTTTGATTTATTGAAAACACATCGCCGGTTATGCATTGTCAAAAAATCATTTCAATATTTCCTTTTTCGAATTGTGCAAGTTTGTTTCGTGGGTACATTATATCTTTAATCTCTATGTCACATTTTCGACTACGTTCTTCGTTTATTCCTCGAGATTAAAACGTTTTCGTTTAACCGCATTTAATTACGTATTAACGTCAAAGAAAGACACGATTCAGTAGAGTTTCTAGCTAGATTACATCATTGTGATTAATTTTAACAGTTACTATCGAATTTTTCTAGGTTTTTAATAAATATGGAAATCATTCGAAAAATTTTCTTTAGTATAAACCAAGAATAACATTGAATTTATGGTATTATACCTCCCTAAAAATTTTATTAAACATAACCGAGAGTTATTCGCATGTTTATAATCACACTATCACCATCAAATCAACTATTAAAACGTTTTATGATCTAATAAAACAATCATTCTAATAAGCGGAAGATATTTTAACTCGAAATTTATATTAAAGCTTAAGCGTAATGAGCGTGTAAAGACTACAATTTCGCTTGCACAACCTGTTTTAGCACATTTTAGATAATTATCTATTTAATTAGTATCAATTTGTCTTTCAAGAGGGTATGTTAAACACCGAAAAAACTATTCACTTTAGGTATAGATTAAATCAACTCGCAACCCAAGTTAACGCTGCATAACCTTAACATACATATAGGAATGTTCTTTGAAGCAATTAATTTTGCAGTTTGAGACATGTGGCTCAATACATTAAATACCTACTTAACATATCACATACCTAAGTACTCACAGTGTGCTAAATCAGGCAAATATCGTGGATATACCAAAATTTTACAAACAGTACAATCTTGTACTCTCTATAATCAAACATTAGACCTCGCAAGATTCCATAAGGGTACACAGGTATAAGTGTATAATTAGAGCAAAAATAAAATGCTGTTATCATAAAGGATCCCAGTGTCCAACAAGGGGTAAAAGCAAGCCACAATAGGTGAGTCCGGTATGAAATTTTCTATAAAATAAATGGAAAAAATTACGGCGAAACGCATGCGCGTCGGCGAGGAACTGTGGCTACCTGTGCAGCCCGCTGGGCGGTCCGGCGACTCACCTGAGCTCAGTCCAGCTACAGTTCTCGTACGCAAAGGGTCAAACTTCTTGGCACTAACTTTGAATGCATTCAAGTAACATGTGCTGTACGTTTTTGACAGTGATTGTTGACTCGAGTGACACAGAGTGAGTGTGTGTAAATAGTGATATCTCTTAAACATTAGGATAAACGAGAACCTCGTTAGGCCGCATTCGAAAAGGTAAAAGACACCCTCCCTTTAGGTGGAAGATAAATATTTAAACAAGGCAACTTGTTCCTTCTTGGTATCGACAAGTACCCAGCCAGCACAGTGGCGTATTTACAAAAAAAAATCACTGGAAGCAAATTCGTTTTTTTGATTGTACGGAAATATGTAACTAAAAAATTTCCAATATTGATGATAATCTCTAAAAAAACTATAATTATTGAAAATCAGTAAATAATATTTATCGTTATTGGTGTGCTTATTGATATCGGAAATCTTTATCTACTTCGGGGATTTTTTATATTATTTATACAAATCTAATCTCAAAGACATTTAAATGAAAACAATTTACCTTTAAAATATACAAATTGAATTAATTTTATTTCTTTAGGATTTTCGAACATCGAAAATAATTGGCACTCATTTGAAACAATTTATTATAGATATACGAATTTGTTAACAATCAGTTGTTATCACATTAACTAAATAACATAAAAAATAGGTCTTTAAAATACATTTACACTGGGCAAAGACTGACGAATAGATTGTTTAAAATTCTATAAACACTTTTAAAACAACCGCAAGTTTTAATCACTTCAATTACTTATTAAATGTGTTTTTTCCTTTCGGTATAAACGACTAGTCAGTTATTGAATAATTTGTTAAACCGAAACCACAAAATTATTTTTTAACTTGTCTATAGTCGATAGCTGGCTATGTAGATTTATTAAAAAGCCTATTAAATTTTATTAGTAACGAACTGTATCCGAATCATCCTTCTTTCGAATGCCTGGCTTTAATGAATAGAAAATTTAACAGCCACAGTAGCCGTACGATTCCCAATTTAATTTTAAGATAAACTACATCTCCGATCTGAACGGTTCACAATTTTTGTAGCTAGGCTCTCGTATATAATTATTTAATAAATCATTAAAAGTCGGTAATTTATTTCGTTTCTGTAATTTATGGCTTAATTTCTGCTGTCTATTATTAGTACTTTAGTTCGGAAAAAATGTGAGTTTTAAGTTCGATTAGAAAAAATTACCTCCTGTAGGTAAGGTGGTGCAGGCCTGCCTAATTGATTTACTTTTTCACATATCGGTTGTAATTTTTGATTTATAATTTTTATATAATTAGTAATATTCCTTTTATAGGTTCAAATATACCCATATCTTAGGAATCTTTAATGTTGTATATTATATAAAAAATCCAAAATGAATGGGTTTTTTGGAATTTAAATAAATTATAAACAAGTTTGTGGCTTCGAATATGATTATTTATTTATATAAAACGGATCTGTTAGTTAAGTTTTTTGACTATAAAGATAAAATTAAATTTTTCGATATTACATAATGGAAATAAAACCTAATTGATATATATAGATATAAATTTGTCTCCAAAAGCGCTGTTAACAGAAAAAAGCGCCAAGTCTGGCGCATAAAATTATTCAAATTTCAAACATAAAACCAAAATTTATTTGCTTTGAAAGTGCTTTATCCAAACTTTCAATTTCTTCAAAATAGACATTAGTCATGGTATTAGTGCCTCGAATACCTTACCTACCTGCTCTAGGGTCAATCGATAAGTCTGTCTGTTAGAATGTCTCCCTTTCTTGCCTACCAACAGTTCCAACAACATTCAAACAATTAAATTACTTCCACTGATCTGTACAAATTAAGTGACGCAAAATTGCTAATTTACAATTCAAATGGGTTAATTATTTCGTAACTTTAACTATCAGACGAATAGATTTTTTCGAAGCATAATAGAAGCATTAAAAAAGGAATAAAAAATACGTATTCATTTTTTTACAACAAAATAATTGGCATTCTCATAGCCAGGCAAGGCTGCAATTAGCTCGGTCGCTTCGACATAAGCCAGATTTTGACGTTTATTTATAAGTAACTAACACGTTGAAAATTGTACGTTTCGATCCGTACATGGGGGAATATAGTGGAGAAATTAGCAAAAATAACCGTTATTTAACTCGCATCGGTTAAGAGGATTCCTGCTTTCTTATAATCGTTAGTAAATATCATTTTCTTGGAAAAAATCAGACAAACTATAATGGCATGCAAAATAATATCTTCCTAAGTCTTGAACAAAGCAATATTAGAAACTCCTATAACTCGGAATCATGCAGTTGGGCCACCTTCAATATTAAGATATTATCCGACCATGCAGTTGGGCCACGGTCATTAAAGGATTAAGATCCCGGTTTCTGAGAAAATACTTGATCACCGATTGCAATTTAATTCTCTAATAGAAAAATTAAATAAAAAATAAAACAAATTTAAAATTTTATATTTACATAATATGTACAGGGTGGCCAATTAAGATTGCGAGGTACGGTATCTCGGAAACTATGTATCGTAGAGGATCGCGGTAAAAAAGTTATTACTAAAACGGCCAAGAAAAAAAACCTGGAAAATATTTTCAAGTTCCTCAAATGGCCGCTAGGAGGTGTAACTGCAATATTGAAACAAAAAGTGATATTTCTATGAATTCCGCTATATTAACCTAACAAAAAATACCAGATATTTAAGTCGAGTATAATATGAACCTTTTTTGTTTAACAATTTTTGCTGTATCTCTAAAAATAAAGTGGTGAGTGTTATTCATATGTTTCCCTAAAAAACACCCTGTATCTTCGAAACGGCTGAGCCGATTTGAACAAATTTGGGCTAGTTGAAAAGAGCTATTCTTGGGCTACAAAAGATATCGAGATGCGGTTTTCGCGAGTTTGTTTAGGCACCATTTAGTTAATTGTTCATGAAAAAAAAATCATACCAATGCATTTAATTTTTTTGAGAAAATTAACCATATCTCTCGGAATGTCGAAAAAAGCGCTCTACTAACGACACGTGAATCTATAAAAACTTTAAATAATATAACTTTCGAACGACGAATTAAGATAGGATTGAGCAGGTAATTTGTTAATTTTTTAATAATTACACAAAATTAGTACAAATGTTAAATCAAACAATCAAGATTTAGTGGAATTCCTAAACTTTAATGAACCCCCGTTTTACGTCTACCGATAAGATACATAATCCCAAATTGAGGGTCATATCGGATTATCTCAGGTAACGTGGCCCAACTGCAATGCGCCCCTATAACTTACTATAATAAACGAATAGAAAATACCTGGAATGAAATCCGAAATTTACAGGCCGGGCACGAAGCGATATAAAAATCGCTCTTAAATATAGCGCTTTTTATTCGCTCGAGCTCGCAGAAAATTCCTCGTCGGTTTATTTATTTTCAATGTATCAACGAACATATCGGCATCGATAGCATTTGAGCGGCTATATACGGGTCGCTTTAAAATCAGAATTTAAAATTCGTTGAAGATAAAATGTAATTGGTGAAGAAATTCGACGGTGAAATGAATAAAACAAGCACGGTCAGACTGTTAAGGGTAAACATAAAGAAGACCTGCGACAATAATATGAGGGACTGCAGCGTTGTCGGTCCGCGATGTAAGGGTCCGATAGAGAACTCGAGTGACCTAAACCTAAAACCCGATGGGGACCTTTAAATTCCCGTCTATCAGGGCCGTCTTGAGCGCGTTCGTTTCATTTTATATGGCTTTTTTAATTATATTTTTAGTGTCGTTTTTTGTCGACGTATTTGATAAACAATTTATAATTAATTACTTAATTTCCCACGCGGATAATGAGCAATATACCTACATCCACGATTTAAAAAGTAATTTATATAATAATTTTTTGTTAAAGTTGAAATTTACATATAATACAAAAATATTTTATGTCTTAACTTCGGAAGGATACAAATATTACACGATTAAATATATCCTTTTTTTTATTACTAATAACAAAAGTATACTTACAATTCAGTAAATACAGTTATTGCATAAAAATCCCCGATTTTTCTTAATAAAATCTCTGCGGTTTCGAATTTATGTTTTTTCCAAGCGTAGGTAGTACCTTTTGACAACCTATTTTATTACATGCAACTTGCGTGTACACCCAACGAGTAGGATTGCATAAAATGTAAAAAAAATCTTCTACCATGCTAAATGCACGCTGGAAGTTTAAACATTCAACAGCGGTCAAAAAACCAACATGTTTTCAATCCGCTCCTGGAATAGAAGGAATAAAGGGATACTATATGAGTTTTTTTATCGAACGAGCGTTCCCTCGTCCACGCTGGCTGCCCATTTGCCTATTACTTACCTGGTTTTGGCTGTCTCACGTAGTTTTACAAGAATAGAGTAACCCTTTGTATTATTCTAATTATCGCGAATCGGTACCCACTAGCGTGGCGGGTCTATTGTAAAATTTCCTCGTTGCCAACTTATTAGCTATTTTTCAATAACCGACATTTACAGTTTGGTACGTTAATTGAACGAAATTTAGCCATTATAGTACAAAATGTTTCATATAATGGTCACCAGTATGTAGGCATTAATGGAACGCGCTGAATTTTTTTAAAATTCATATTTTATAGGCATCCTGTACACGGATTTCTAATTACAGCCGATCGGTTTTTGCGCTAATCATTTTATCAATGAAAATGTAAATAGTAAAATTGTTGAATTAATTTCGTGTAAATTTCGCGCCGAGCTAACATTGAAATTGAATCCAGAGGCTGCATACAAACTGCATTATTAAGATAATGTCAATTAGTTAAATTAAACATATCGAAACTCGTTTTTAAAAACGGGAGAAAATATTTTGCTAATGCAATTCAAAGGACTTTGCGAACGTTCCGCTAAATTCGTTCATATGGGTTCGATCCGGGCAATAAATAAAGCGAATACGAAAACTTTTTCCGAGCTTTAAATTCGGTCAACCACTTGAGTGATTTTGAATTGCATTTTGTACCACAACAAATTAACAACCGGTTTAACTAGTCCTTTCTACAGAAGGACTCAGGATCTTGATAAATATTTTAACTGCGGTTTACACGGATAAAAGAAAACCGGTAACATCGTTACCATTTTCAAATATAACACACACCCATTCTTTGACGCGATTTTTTATTTACTTCTATTTGGATAATTTATTGGTGCTTATAAGGAAAAGTAAGATATTTTTAGGACCTTCAATTCATTTTTTTCCCATAAAATTATTGTTTGGTATTTCGATTCGATTTCATTTGAACTTATCAATCAGTCGAGTAGAAAAATAGGGAGTGCCCGGTCTGGAATAATTTTTGCATAAATAATTCGTTTTCTGTTTTCATTTCCATTTAAGGTTTTATTCAGCCGATCTCATCGCATCGATTTTACCATTTTTAATGTTGTTTCTATGTATCTTTATCACAAAGTTATCTCGATGTCTCTCCTAAATAACATTTAATCACTAATAATTTATTTTACGACTTGGTGTTTTTTCATTCCTCTCGGTTTTTTTGTACCTTATGAAAGTCGGAGGTTTTCTCGCGTCAGACATCCACAAATTTATACAGAAAGGCGCTGCTTGTGAACGTGCGTAAAATTTTCGAAACCAGAGATAAGACAAATCTCCTTCAAGTTGCAATTTGATTAAATCTTCTTCGTCGGCCGCTAATTAAAATCAAATTAATAATTTCCGTTCTTAATTCCTGATCGAACAGACATGTTGCTCAATGATCTCGGACCGGATTACATTATTATTTGGCAATTAAAATGCCGAACGTTATTTATATAGTTATAATAGCGAAGGAAATGCTTTCCCCATTTGGTGCCAATAATGATTTATCCAAATTTGAATGACATACGCGCTAAATTATATTATTAATCAAATACAACACGTTTACTCTCGTCTCAACAACCAAATTTATTTCTAGTTAATAAAAAATGATTGATTATAACCGGATGCGATAAGTCTAATTTGTTATTTACAGTAATGAACATCAGCTCCTCTAATTTTTTTATGATACATTTTGAGGACAAATACAGAGAGTCCCAGACAAAAATATCTCTAGGCTAATATAAAGTCAATGCTATCAATATCCACCGGCAAAGTGATTGATATATTAGAGTGCTGAAAGTAAGAAGTATACTGCATCATGCGTTTTACCTGTTATGCACAAATACAATAGTTTCATGCATGCACACCTTTCAGCCATAACACACCGAAACATACCTCTTGTAAAAAAGAGATGAAAAAAGCGATCTTTTGTTGCTCGCATAGCATTCTTCTCCATCATCTCGTTGAACGCATTAATATTTTTGCACCGTTCGGGCGCGTAAACATTAGACACACACACACAACACACGGGGTTCATTCAATAGGTATATTCTGATAGCGAAGCTCAAAGGGGTCGTTAGAGAATTTCACTCGAAATGACTACTTAGATTATTGCAAATTATTAATATAGGTTTCGCAATCGAGTAGTTTGCATTATACAAAGACAAATATAAGGCATATTATTGCGGAGATATATATTTTAACCTTGATTATATTATTGTTTCTTATTAAAAATTAATATACAATACTCATGCACAGGTCTAATAAAAATCCATACGGCGAGATAATTTAGCTGCAATGATGAAAGAGGCAAGTCATGCCGAATGTATTACGTAGCACAAAAAATTCAATTCCTTTCATAGAGATGTTCATTAATTCCATTGGACCGGTAATAATTATGCAATATTTCAAAAAAATGGCCCTGGGCGTTTATTAAGCAGATTTTAACCCTTATAGTGAAACCGAGCAACTTAATTAATTAATCGCTTGTTTAATCCCGATGTTTACATAAATATAATTTTGATAGAGGATATCAGATCGACAAATTACATATACGTTACCGACATTTCGACAGTTACATATTATGAATCAATTAGCGTCTAAAATAAATTGATCGTTAAGTTTAATGACGTCCCAACAATGAATTTATTAATTTTATGCATTTGATGGGAATGATTAAAAAGCAAAATATAAAAGTCCGTCTTGGCCTATCAATTAATGTAATACTAAAAACAGGTTGGTTATTTATATGCCCTGTTAAAAATTGGTTCGTAGTGTGGGAAAAGAAAATTTTTCAATCTGCGATATGAACCGAGATTTAATTAACCGTATGGTATTGAGTAAAAAAAAACGAATCGAGCTACTTTTTATGGTGTACGAAATAATTAAATTTTGCTACAAGGCATTTACACTGTTCGTCAAACGCGCCATGTAGAATATTGATGAACCTCAGAGCGACCAATTAAAAACTCCGCGTTTACTTATTTGCCACTAATTAAAGACAAATAATTATCCGTATTATTGCAACCTCCGATGATAAGTCTCCGAATAAATTTACTGGACATAGAGAGACGTAGGTATCAAAAAAATATTTGATAATCGAGTTCATCCATGCAATTATCACAATTTATATATCTATTAATTAAGACTTGTCACTAGTTCCGTTAATCACTTTTTTAATTAACATAACGTCTATTAAATATGGTTCATATTTGCTACTATTCGAGTAAAAAATGTTAATTTTATCATTTCAATCAATGCGGAATGTACGTTGTTATTGCTTAAAAACTCGAACGGAGTTTACAAAGCATGAAACATGAAACGTTTATTAAATTGCAGTTATTAAACAATTACATGCAGCAGATAAATGTGTAACGCTTTACAGTAAATAAAACTTATCGAAAAATGGAAAGATTTATGCATAGGATCTTATAGGTAGTTTAATAACTTCGCTATACTTGAACGAGTATTGTGTACTAACAATAAATTGAGTCGATATACTTACATCTATAAATATGCCTTTGAAAATGTTAGAAATTATTTGTGTACTGTGACAATTTCATTAAATTTATTCTACAATTTTTAACACGCATTATCGAAATAAATACGTCACTTTAGAACTTCTGAAAAAGCAAATATATAGGCGTGAAATGGACAGAAAAAAATTCGTGCGTGTTATAAAATAATACAAAATGCCTATAACGGTTGAGATTTGACGTAATCCATTCGAATTCTCCGGATACTAATAAATCAATAATCGATTTGAATTTCAAATTTTGTTTTATTGCGAACATTATATTTTTTCGATTCGTTTTAAATAACCTAACAGGTGAATTTGGCGGGGGAAATTTTACATAAAAAGCTAATATTTAATGGTTTTTTAACGAACTTATGGGATCGGCTTTTCGTATCCTCACACGAAAATATTATATTTATATTCGCCTAATTTGAATAATAGATTGGCTTTATTATAAAATTTCGAATAGTATTTAAAAAGCGTAAGATAGATGAATTATTATTATAAAACGTTACCAAACAAGGGACTACCCAAGCCCCGTATAAGGTATAATTTTCATTAAAATTGTGCTACACTGCCATATTCAAAAATGAAGCTCGGTAGTCTGTAATTACTTTTAAACTACTTAACAGGTTAATCGGCTATATATCAATTGGAGGACTATTATTTTCAAAACCGGATGGTCGCTAATAGTTCTGAGCTTTAATCATACGTTTCATACGTATGATCTTCGTTAATTTTTTCAGTTTTTTTCACTAATGATTTACGCGTTATTATCGTAACGAAAATTCCAAAGATTAGTATTTTTCTATTTGGTGTAACATTATCCTTTTTAAGATATCCTGATAAGCTTTTTTAAAAAAGCTAGCGAGAAGTATCTCGTACATAGGAAAATTTTATTTTATTAATAATTTATGTTTGCCAGTTAAATATATCCGAATGATATTAAATTATACAGTTCTATTTGTGTGAGAGAAATTTATTATTTTTTTATTGTTCCACGCCCAAGTATAAATCATGCATAAAATATATTAAGCACAAATTAATGAATAATTGCGGGAACAGTCTAAGTTTATGAATAATATGTACACCTAGGTAAATATGATTTTTGTAAAATATAAAATGTTTATGAATACTGCACGAAGGCCTTACTCGTAAATTTTAGCCATGCAATTATAATTCCTTTGTGTATTTTTGGTAGTGTCATTCCATTATGAGCATATGAAGAAATGTAGTATAAATATAAAAGGGTATAAAAGAAATGCCCAAAGATTCAGGTAGAAGAGAACCTTATTGTTATTCAATTCAGTAAAAAGCGTAGGAGCTGATTTGATTCAGATGTGGAATTTTTATAATTCACGTATTTGATAAATGTAGAAATTTTAGTCACGGTTTGGTATTTTCTCGGTTTTATGGTTTTTAAATAAACCATATGTCTTATTAACTACACACACACAAGACGCAAATCTTTATTCATCACGATTTTTTATAATGTCGTTTTGTTGCATTTTCTTTTCATAAAAAAAAACTAAAAATTTAAGTGCGAGAATATTCTTAAATATTTATGCACAGTAGGAATATTTTATCCATAACGAAATAGATTAATGAATCGGAAAAGTCTTGTTAATAAGGCTCGTCAGAAACACTCGTTGCTATTGATCGTATCGAAATTTTACAGAATTTCGCAATCTCAATCTGGACATTTAAGGATAAGTTTAATAATATTTATATAAAGAAAGAACAGTTATGTTTTAGCATGTAATAGCTTATAAAACAAAGATCGATTAGAGGCAACGCACGTATAAGACGGAAAAGTTTTTTAGATGGAATCATTTGTATTAATTAATGTAATTATTTTCGTTTAATCAGATTTGGATGACGAATGATTTATTTAATGTAGGTTAACTGTAAATTACTTTCTAAGAGTTGTTACTAAAATTTAGAGCGAAGTATTTTTTTCCTTTAAGTAGGCATCTCATTGAATTATTCGCAGGATAATTGATTGATAGGTTATTTGCTTAAATAGTTTTTAATAATCTCATTTTCGTTACCAACAAAAATATACGGGGATTCATATGTTAGAAGATCTACGGGCATTCTGCGTATTAAAAAAAGTGAACGGACAAACAAGCATTGACATTGTTTCCTCGTCCAAATTTAGAGCGAAAATCTATTATTTAATTCTCTACCTTGTGCTCAATCACATTACCCTTTTATGGAAAATTGCAAAAAAATTAAAAGCAAAAATTAATTAAGCAGATATTTGTTGCATACCGATTCACTAAAATAATTTTAGTTTTATAGAAATTTAAATACTATTTTAACTATGTATTTTCAGAAACTAATGTTTCAGATAATATAAAAAATATATTTACTCGTAACAAAAAACTACTCCTAATCAATTATGCAAATATCGAATGATTGATGAAATCGGGTCAATAATTTCATCAATATGTTCGTTCTTTGCACATTTGAACTAATCCAATCCATTTTTAAATATGTTGACACATTTTCTTCCGAAAAGTAATAAACGTTACCTTGAAAGCGTTTCCACGTGTCTGAAATTTATTTTAAAATATTCATTAATAAGATCTTAATTTAAACTATAAATCTTTTCATTACCCATATGAACTTAGTTCTAGGACAAATTAATCTTGTGATTATTTTAAAGAGTTCCCCAAATGAAACCCGCCATGAAGTTAATGTCGTAGAATTAAAAATCCGTTCATTCCTAAAAAAAATCGTAATCTCTGATTATTATTAATTGTTCGAAAGAAATCTCTTCTCTTCGCATTCAATTAGCAAATAATTCAAGATGAGTCTTAATGCAGTTTCTCTTTAGCAATCCGAGGAACTTGGCAAAATAATCCGTCAGACACTTTAATAATTAATAATTGTTTTCTCAGGCTCTTTATGGACGTTTCGTAATGATCTGTTTAGGGCATGAATTATCACTTGTACGTACGTACAAATTGTACTGTAATTATTCACAGTGCTTTATGACGTAATATATGGCGATTTTTTTTCTGTAGAACGCCTGGTAACATTGCCGTTGAAAGTGCCTTGCACGCATAATGTATACAGATAGGATTCGAAAGTGCGTAAAGAAAACTTGGGAGAAAATAGAATTTCACGGAATCATATATTTTCCTTCCTCGTTCGAACGCTTATGCGCTCGAAGATTGCGGAGTGATATTCTATAGGCAGGCACTAATTAAAGAGGGTGCGGTCCGATTTTTTTATTTCGCTGTAAATCTATTAAATCTGGCTATTTGTCATTTTCAAAACAACTTTCCCGCGTCCAACGACAATGTATATGGATCTAGTTATAAATCTAATATATTTTAAATGTCAATCCGATCGATACTAATCTATATTCTATTTCTAAATTGAAATATCCGATTTCGAATGATCTATATGAATAATTTTAAATCATTTTTGGACGTTTTGTTAGTTCTATGTTGACACGCGGTTAGTCAAGGCGAACCGTTTGTATTTAGGATATATTTCATTTCGTAGTTAATAAATTTTAGGTGCAATTTAAAATGAAATGAAACATTCCACACAAAAATTCCTTTCGTGAAATGTACAATCGACAATAATATAAGAAGGCTATTAACATAACAGTTTCTAATTTTTCACAATCAAAACAACAATTCCAATTTTTTTTACATTCATGTCAACGAGCTTCACACCGAAACATGAACCATAATAATCGTAATGCAAGGCACTTTATCAAACGGTCAACCCGTAATAAAACATCATGGAAAAACATTAAATTGTACGTTAATGTTTATTGCCGCAGTCAACAAAATTCTACCGCTGAAATTCGTGTCCGTTTTTCTCATAATAAAGGTTAAAAGAAACGCGACTACTTAATTGCGAAAATGTCGGTTAAAATTCGTATCACAAAGGGTTGCGAATGAAAAATATTCTACGTTGGATTTTGGTTTGCAGGAAAAGAAAAGAGAGCCTAGACTCGACGTCATCGCACGCGGCTGGCGATCTACCAGTAGTCGGCCAACGTGGTATGGCAGAGTTGTCCGAGGGGGCAGCGCCTCCAGAGGACCAGCAGAATTGGCGCGCTTTCTACGAACACCCCCTGACGGCCGCCACCACAGCCATGCTGAACATCGGCGGCGGCGCCGAGGATCAATCGGCAACGATGGGACTGATATACGAATACTACAAGCTACCCGATCCCAAAGATAAACTGGCCGACATTTGGTCGTAAGTACACAATTTATTCCTTATTTACTCTCTTTCGTTTACTGGCATAAGTCTTACATACTCTTCCTGGCTATTTATCTTGTTATTTGTTACCCAGGCATAAGTGTATGAGGTTCTCTAGTTTGTCTTGTGATGGTAATATATATTTTCGTTTGAAGGAATTAAAAAATTAGTATGAATGAGATTGAAGAGATAATAATAATATGAATTGTGCACTAAACAATACGTCCTGATTTATTTTTTTAATGTGCGCTTCTATATAAATAATTATTGCCGATTAAATCTCGAATTGAATCTCCTACACTAGAGGTACTGAAGACTTTAGGCCTTATGCGAGATTTGAATCGATGCAACGAAGCATAGTAAGCGTTTTATTGTTTTAGATATCACTTCGTTCTAATCTCATGATCAGTAAAACAATCATTTACTATTTTACAGTTTCATTTATTCGAATATTTTATTTATTCTCTAACAATGCCCGGTATTAACTACAACTGTAAATTGACAAAATGACAGGGGCACAACACCTAAAACACATTAAAATATTGAGCGCCGTATAAAAAGGAAAAGAAATAAGCGGGGATAGCGAAAAAAGGATTCCTTGATATACACGAAGGCATGTGACTGCGAAAGTGTAAAAGGAAATTGGGGTGCCGATAATAAATAAATAAAATTGGAAATTAAACGAAAATATATGTGGATATTTAAATTTACGGGCGTTGCGAAAATGGGAGTCGAAAGTTTATTACCATAATAAAAAAATCGTATTATCGAACGATCCCTTTCCGAACGCTGAAAGTAAACCTTATAAATTCAGTCGCGGGAGAAAGAGCGAAAAAAAAAAACAGCAATCGAAATGAATATTTTAAGGTTTAAAATAACAAGCGCATAAATCTCACGTCGGGGGATCTTCAAAAGTCTTTTTCAAAATATAATTTGTACCGAAGCTTTAAAGGGTTCTTCAACCTGATACTATCAGTATCACGTTACTATGCAGATCCGAGATAACATTTTTTAATAAAAGGGATTAAAATTACATATGTAGGATATTGTCGGGCGACCCAAAGACTCGCCCGAAGGTTACCCGTACGCCCCTTATGGGAAGTAGGTATGCCAGTAAACATTGAATTTAATTTTGCCATCACGCTCTTTTGAATCATCTTGATTTATCTAGGATGGTAAAAATACCTCTCGCAAGTGGCTCAGGATTAGGATCCCGCTACCAAAACAAACTTCCAACGGTTTATTTTTATTTTTTTTTTGCCTATTTAAAGCCGACTTCTTTATTTCCTACTATTTTATTTTAATACCTACACCGGGTATACATTGCATACATTTCTAGTATTTAGTTTCCGATGTGGGATTTATTATGAAGCTAAGAGTTTCTTGTAGAAGAAGATAATCTAAATGTGATGATATAGAAATTAAAAGATCTTATTTTGTGATCCATTAGTTGGAATTTTGGGTTGAAATCCGTATCAAATCGAGCGAAAGCGATAAGTCGTCTCTTATAAATTAGAATAGGAATTTTACGACAGAAGTGTTTTTTATTCGCATTATGCTCCCCTCGGAGGATTTGAATAAAGTTTGCACAGATGACGATTGTCTACGCGCTTTTGACAGTGTCATCACTCATCCCGGGCATTATTATTCTACTTGTTGCGGAGCAACCCTTTCGATTTTACTTATACAAATTCAGCGCCATTGTGCACTTCGCTATTCTTATTCATGAAAGTGCGTCCTTCACGTCGACCGAACGCATAATATATTGTTAGCGATTTCGGGGAGCGCTTCCTTCGGAACGAAATCCGACGCCCTGGAGATTTCAACGCGCAATTACAGCGCTGATGCGCACTCCATGCCGCCGAAAAACCGAAATATCACTCCAAGTGCTTGGAGGTAGTAGAGGAAGCGAGATAGGTCTGACAGAGTCGGTTGGGCAATCGAACATAAACAAATCGGAAAATTATATAATTATTACCGTATTTATAGCGTTCGTTTGCGGTTAGCATAGAAGTCTTAATACTTAGCGAGTAATAAATATTTATTAAGTAACGGTAAGTCTGTAAGCACTCAAATAATTTATGCAAAATCTGACGACAAAGAGGCGTAAGTGACACCCAATGTTTACTGAATATTTCAATTTGTTCCTATAGTGTCCCATTTTTTTCATAGATTAGAAACTTAATTGTGGGTAATTAAATAATTGCTAAATCGATATACGAAAGCCGACGTCAAATATAAATTATATCTTTATATAGGTATGCGAGGATAAAAAATATGCACACACTTCGAACGAACCAGCTCTGTCCTTAATTTCTTATACTAATAGATCGTATTTCTTCTTTCACGCCTCAACATCTATTATTATTAGCCATAAAATATCACAAATTTTATCTAATTCGATGGGTGTGTCACCCTAATATATTATAAAAAATAGATCGCTTATATAAAATATATTGCAAATTTCACTTTGCGACGTTTTATAAAAACTGTTATTTATTGTTTTCTAATTAATTAGGTGCACCTACCTCTATCTCAATTTGCTGCTAAACTATGTGGAAATAATAGTAGAGTGAAAAATAATATTGTTAATTCGTTATAATGCTCAATTATATAAAAAAATACAAGCCAAATTCCACTCAAATGTACAAAAGGAAACAATTAGTGAAATTAAGTCAAGGATGCAAGAACAGCAAATAAAAAATTTATTTACAAGCTTCTCTATGGATAGTCATTAGTAAAGTTTAGTAAACAAACACCTAGCTAAAACTACTTATAGGTAAGTCTTGATAGGTATTATTTAATACAAATTACCATAGTCATTGCATCGCATACTAGACCACTGACCAGTTTCCTAAATGGAAAATATTTCTATTCTGGCGTACGAAATGCTCACGTGTCCGTGCGGATTGGCGCGTGTATTCACGGCATTGTGAAGGTGACCGGGTACAGGTCGCTGTAATCACGATTAGCGCCGACCGTCTGACGACTCTCCGCAAGATCTAACGCCAGATAAAAACAACCTGACCAGCTTTTATCCGTTTTTGAGTCCTTTACTTGATATACCTATTCCTCTATATGCAGCTGAGAATAAGGAGTCGCGGAATTGGCACCCTAATGTAATCGAAATTGTGGAAAATCTGAATGAGAATATCTTACAAATGGGTATATTTTTAACACAATACGAATGTTGTTAATTGAGTGATTTGAAAGTGTGTTTCTTAAAAATGTGTTCCCAAACACTTGTTGATTTCTTGATGGATTAATGATTCCTTTATATTAGGTATTACATGTTTAATTGATAATCTTATGAAAAAAAGTTGATCATGCCAAGGTTCGATTCTATAATTTAAGATGTTTTCGAGTTTCATAATTTTTTCATTGCCAAGGTCACCGCCGGAGCAAAATAGCGATTATGCCAGTAATTTATTAAAAAATTTAAATTCGTTAAATTAATTTTTTGTGTCGTTTCTCGACGATTAAAAAGTAAATGTTTTTTAATGGCGGGTAACATACCTATAGGAAAAAATGTATAAAACATTAGGAATTTGATCATTAAAAATTAGTGGATAAATCAACAATAATATGTGATCAATTAAAAAAGTAATAAAAACTTAATGATTGATTTTTTGATGAATCACCTGGAGGTTAATTCAGAATATATCTAAAGTAAAATGATATTCTAGTCTTATATTGATTTTTAATCAGAGGAATATTCATGTGGTCCTATAAAAATATATCTATATAAATATAATGCCTATTAATTTGAAATGTATTATGTATACGTACTTATAGAATTTAATGCATTTTTTGCTAATTAAAAACGATGTTATTAGTATAAAATTACAATATTATTTGTTTAGGTAAATTGGGTTTAAGTGGATATTTAATACAAAAATACAGCATTTTTAACTTATCACAACATACAAAATATTGTAACAACCATCAAGAGTAAAGACACTCATCCATTAACGAATTAAACGACAAAAATATTGATAAAATAGTGCGTAACTATGTATATAACCATTATATAATTAACAATAAAATACCATTTAACATATAACGATTAAAAATACGTAATTTGTTCGAAATTATCCTCCTATTGTTATACATTCAAACGTTATTATAGAAAAAAAAAATAGTCAACACAGAATTGAATTTCATTACTCGTCACCCACGTTTATTAAATTCGGTACAACTATAAATCGAATAATTTGGGAATAAAAAAAACCCAATTATAGTGCAAGTACGTTATCAATGTTTATGACGTAATATCGTATCGTTGCAGGGCAGGTTCCCAGACCGGCGGCATCCTAACGTCGCAGCTGAAGGCGACCAATGGCCTGGTGAGCGGGGCCGGCTTAGAGTTGTCGACCCCGCCTCTCGGCAGCGCCGGCCAGCTCAATCCTCAAGAGCTGCAAGGCTTATTCAGTCCGCACGTCGGGTATGCGCAGGCCGCTACTGCCGGACAAAATTTGCAGATCGTCAAACGGGAGCCGGAGGACCTCAGCCACCACCGGAAGCTGGACTGCAGTTCGCCCAGTTCGGGTAGCCTCGACGGCTCGATAATCATCCCCAAGCAATCGAGAGCAAAGGTGAATGAAATTTAATTCGGTGAAATTGATTTTGGTGGATTTTTTTGTTGACGTTTGTGGTATACCTAATTTAGTGTTGGATCTTATATCCTCTTATATGCACCTTCGTATCCATCTCCCTTCGAGGATGTGTTATTTTGTGACAAAACGCGGTGTGTGCTTCGAGTATGAAAGTTGCTTCAGAATGAGAAAATTTTTACTTTGGTCATTCTGTTGAGAGCGGTTTAAGTTTACAATAATTTGTTAGTTTGTTGTATCGTAGTACGTTTTTGGTTAGTGCATGATTAAAAAAAAAACGAAAAAAAAAAAGAAAGTAGGTTAGCTCTAGGGCCCACCCAGGGCGGCAGGCATGCGGCGCTAACATCCCCTTGGTGGTTTATAGGTCGTGCTAGTGTCCTCGGGCGGCGGCCATTCCGGCGACCTGGTGGTAGACGTGAATTCGATCAAAGACGAGAGCCACCACGGACTGACGTCGCCTCGGCACGGTTCCCGCTCCATAAACGGCACCCCGACGTCGACGCACAGCAGCCTCCTGGCGGACGGGTCGAGCGCCGCGGCGGCGCCCATCGAATTCATATCCGCGAATGGCCTCAAACCGGCGATGTACACCACGCAGATATTCGCCTCGATGAGCAACGCCCAGCACGGCGGCGGCGGCGGCGGCAGTGGCACGCCGTCGCCCATTCCCTACACGGACCACGTCCAATATACGCAGAGTTCGATAGCGGGCGGGAGCGTCGCCGGCAATTCCACGATTTACTCGTCCACAGGACGGCCCGGCAGCTCGACGACGTTCTCCGTGTCGGACCCGTACTATCGCGAATATTTCACGACGGTGTCTTCGGGGGCGGGAACGCCGGAGCCCGTGTACTCGACGCAATTGCGACAAAACCAACTGGCGTACGGGGATGAGACGGGCGGCGGCGGCGGCACGACGGCGAGCTTCGTCGAAAGGTACGTCCGTCAATCGGCGTACCACGGCAAAGGCGTCATTGCGGCCGCCGGTCTCACCGTCGATCTTCCGAGTCCTGATAGCGGAATAGGCGCCGACGCCATCACGCCGCGCGACCAGAACACGCTGCAGCAGGTGAGCCCTAGACCTACCCCACAAAATTAACTAAATGCAGCGGCTGCGATTAGCACGACGATTATATTTATATGTTCAATTTTTTATGCATATACCTCCTTCACGCTCACTCTGTTATCATTATCATTCGTGTCGTACGCGCGTCACTGCATTATCATCTCCGTCGCACTTCTCTTTACTGATTTTTTGTTTGTTTTCCGTTTGGTCTTTGCAGTCCTTCGACTATGCTGATTTGTGCCAATCGAATTCCACCATATTGGATCCCTTATCGTTAACGAGAAGCAATTCTCAATCGCCTGGAACGCAGACGACGACACGGAGTCGACCTTGGCACGATTTTGGTCGACAAAACGACGCCGACAAAATACAAATACCCAAAATGTAAG
This sequence comes from Phyllotreta striolata, assembly GCA_918026865.1. NCBI lineage: Eukaryota > Metazoa > Arthropoda > Insecta > Coleoptera > Chrysomelidae > Phyllotreta > Phyllotreta striolata. Next base: position 3,978,463 of record OU900103.1, on the reverse strand, counting down.
TACATTCAAATCGAGGGAAAGCTCTAACGGAGCCGATCTATTGGCAAAAAATTATATTGTCATGTCACATGAAGATATTACAAATAAAAAATCCATTAGAAAAACGGTATACTTGTACATGCAACAACTGTCGAGTACAGTAATACATAGCGAAGTTCGTTAAGTGTCAGCTTTTTTTTTATAATTTTACGCTTTTATCTAAGGTCATCGGGTCGACATGACAGCTCAACCGCCTTTGTATGCGGCATAGAGCAGGTTTCTTTTTATCTAGAAATTTATTTGACCAATATACTAGGGTCGTTTAATAATAATAACTAATTTACAATGGATCTCCTTTTTGTACAATTCATGTCGGAGACCATTTTTGGATATCTCCAAGCTCAATGAATGCTTGTTAGTCTCGCTAATCGACCCGCGGGTCATAGATTTTGTTATTTTATTGAAAGACACCGATGAATGATTTATCAATCAGTGAGAAAGTGACCTTGTCAAAAAATTTACTATGTCTCTAGTAACTTGTAGTGCGTATTATTTCCAGTCAATGAGATTTTGTTTGTAATTACATACTTTCAAAAAAACCACATATTATTACTATTCTGAGGCAATTTGGGTGAACCCAACAGGATGGATTCATCAACCACATGATTACAATTGTTACAGATTTTCTCCCGTTGGTTTTAAATATCACCTGGAGACGCCAATATCGACATCGCAACGAAGAGAAGACGATAGAATTACATACATAAACAAAGGGCAATTTTACGGAATCACGCTGGAATATATACCGGATCCAGACAAGCAGCTCAAATCACAAACCGTTAAGGTGAGTAAAGACAACTCTAATATTATTTAATTCACCATCGTGACATTAAAATACTAAATATTATATCATTGTTTCCATATATTCATGCTATATGCGTTATAGGTATTCCGTGAAACCCACACTACTACTAAAACAATTAGATCGACAAATCGTTTTATAGATTGAATTAATAAAAAAGGCGAGTCCTCTGAATGCTAATGTAATCAACATACAATAGATCCTGCACGTATTATAATTGTAAATCATTTTTACAATGTGCAATGCGATCATTAGTAACGTCACTTTTACTAATGCCCGGTCGAAATAGTTCTTTTATTGAGATTCGAATTCCGTCAAATAAAAGGATTTCTCGGATTTTAGATTGAAGGAAAAAAAATCATTTTTGTCTAGCGACGTGTTAATAAAAAATTTTAGAGTATGGATGTTAATAAGAATATATCATCAAATAAATTTTATGATTGATTTGTGGATATGTTGAGCTGTTGATATAACGGTAGCATGGCCACTTAAAAATATAAACACCTCATTTTTTGTTTGATTAAATAAATTTCTAAAATATTTAAACTTAACGTTACTCATAGAACGCGATGAATAAAAATTTTTCAATTTTCTAAAATTCATTAAATACATATTTTTACCTACAACAAATATTATTTTAAGTACATTTTAATGGAAAATATCGCCTTTAAAGTGATGATATTAAATTAGCATTTCGAAAATTTATTTTTACTCAATCAAATTGTCATTAGTTATAAGTTTACTTTGAAACGAAGAATTTTAATAGGTATTACTAATACTAATAAACTAGAGATAGAAATTTAACTAAAAAAATGAACATTTTGTTGTAATTCTATTAACAAAGTTTCAAACGGTATAGAAATAAGAACATTATAGGTAAGTACCCGCTAGAAAAAATGGGATCAACTCGGCAATAAGACGATACAAAGTAGAGAAAAGCAAGGTCATAAATAAAATATTTTCCGTTAATACGTTGCCATATGAACAGAATAAAATATCTATTTAGTTAAAAGTCAACCGTAATTCCAATAGATATCTGCGATGCAGCGTAATGGAATATTAATAAGAACGTACCAACTGCACGGAACTATTAAAAAATAGTCGAAATTTTAAAACACACTAGAAATTTTATTAAAATGTAAAACAAGATATCGAAAAACGCTTGGATTGAATTAAGTTTTTTAGTAAATTATGAAGAAATAAATAAAGTCTTGAGTGCAGTTGTTATGCACAATAAGCTTCAATATCAAATATATGTGTATGTTGTTAGAAACATCGCTATGGGGTTATTAAAAAACGTCCATAAACTTTAGTATTAATTGGTGTAATTAAGAATAATTTTGTCGGCCGGAGCCTAATTACTTTGTATAGGTACGCACTTAATGGTAAATTGTCTTATTAGAATTACCACATTTGTCATACGATGTAAGACTCTGATCATTACTGCATCACCATAAGAGGTAACGAATGCCATGGTGCTGGTTTTTTACATTTATTTTTCTTTCTTTTTCGCCAGAATGTTCATTCAGTAATTGGCTATGCTCAAATGGAATCTTTAATATTATTAATTCCTCATAATTTAGAAAAAAAATGTTATTCTATCTCGGACGGGTCGGCAAAAAGTCGAATTTCCACCGAATGTTTTTTGCCCAACGTCCACCGAGGTAATATAATCCACAGATGCAGTGGCGGATTCATCACAACTCGTAAACGATACCTGGCATTTCTACCACACTTGAAAAGCTAATGTAATTGAAAGGTTTCCGCTAAAGACACGCCGATTCGATGATAAAACACTCGTATATTTTTTTATCGATCAAAGTACCTACTTTTTGCCTTTTACATAATCAAGATCAGAACACTATAAACTTTATGTATACGATTATTTAGCGGGTAGTTCAGAAACTTTCCGACTTTCTCTAATAAAGAACGATTTTAATTATGATAGATCTCCATTCTTCACCGGCGTTTCCGAGAAAAATTGGGTGTACATGTTATTTAGCCGCGATTTTAGAACGCGTTTTAAATCCAATCTAAGCACATAATGCGGCCGATACTTTAGCCATTTGTCAACCTTATAAGGCCGAGTGTCTTTTGCAGGAAAAAAACAACATCGACAGACTAGTATGCCTGAGAGGTTACGTTCACTCTGTTGAATTTAAAGATACATATACAGGATGGTGCGGAAACATTTTTTCCAGTATATAAGTTGAAAAATAAACATTGAATTCAATGAAATGAATTGAACATTTTTAACATGTGGGTATTTTGTAAAAAATTATCATATGAAAAGCAAATTCGAGTAAAACGTTATGTTGTTTCATGTTTTCCAATACATACAAACATTAGCAATTAAACCAATTAAACTAATTATTTAAACGTAAAATACCGTCTTATTAAAGTCAATATTATGATTTCTTTGCGTAAATGTTAAATTATGCAATTAATGTGCAACCTTGGCAAGTGTAGTAAAAAAAACCCTTCCAGTAAATAAGTGAATACCATTGTTATTATACCAACAAATATTTTTTTTATTTCGAATCATTTGATTTACTGGTATTTCCTTTGTTATAGAGTATAGTTATGTTGATGTTTCGAGAAGAAAAAAGTCCGGAAGATGAAATCAAAGCCTGGCAATTCTGGCATGGAAGGCAACATTCGGTGAAACAACGAATTTTAGACGCAGGTTTGTATTTTTTACATTTCTCCTTGTCCAACGAGAAACTTATAAAAAAATAAATTTTAAGTTTCTTGCGACGCACTTAAGATTAAGATACAATATGAATAAAAGATAAGAGAAAAAGAACCTTTAAATTATTCATTTAATCCGTGATTCGAGATAAAAATGGATGTTTTTACAGGCATTTCAACTCGTTTAATATCCTCACATCTTGCACATAATTATTATTGTACCAGTAGGTTTGGTATTAGCGGTAATAAAGAAGTATAACATAAATGTGGGTACTTTTAGCATTTTCAGATATATACATATATATTCGTTGTGTAGGCTTCGCGTGGGCCGTATCGATTCTATTATTTTATTCTTCAGTCGCGTAGGAGTTATATATAATGACATTTGACAAAAATGAATACACATACGTGTGTTCTACTATATACAAACATGTAGTAAATTGAATAATTTTCCATTTCTTTGCATCCTGTTTCATTTTAAAATTTTATAGGATAGGTAGGTATCTGATTGTATTCGAAACATGCAACAATTTAATACAATTAATGGCTTTAATGATTTCTTATTGCGTTTCATTTTATATTTGAGTCTAGCTCATATTTTATTAGTTATATCTCCTTAATTGCATATAAGAAATCCCAATTATTTTATCGACCATAAAATTCAATTAATTTACTATATTTTCATGCTAACAGGTGTCGTCTAAAATGTAAGGGTAAGTTTTTGGTGTGATTTTTGTGTGTTGCACTGCCTTAGCTTTTGACACTTTTTTCTACTTACCTAATACATAATTTGAAATCTATTGTCTATTAGAGGCCGAAATGTACAGGATAAAGACCTTTGAATAAGAATTTGAAATTAGTGTGGCACTATAATTAACGTGTTTTTTGTAACTCTAAAATTTAAGATTTCACTTGAGAGATAAATAAAATATTCAATTTTTCAGACACGAAAAATAGCGTAGGCCTGATAGGATGCATCGAAGAAGTGGCCCATAATGCTATTGCAATCTATTGGAATCCTATGGAAAGTCCTGCTAAGGTAAAACGAAGTCAAACTTTATTGGATGAAAATTAATCTGTTGTGTTTTGTAGATTAATATTGCTGTTCAATGCTTGAGCACAGACTTCAGTAGTCAAAAGGGAGTAAAAGGACTACCTCTACATTTACAAATAGACACTTACGAAGATCCCAGAGATACACAAATATTCCACCGGGGTTACTGCCAAATAAAGGTTTTCTGTGATAAGGTAAGCGTTGCGTTAACTTTTCATTGTAATATAACTAAATTCGTTTATTCGTTCGTTTTAGGGCGCAGAGAGAAAAACACGGGACGAAGAAAGGCGAGCTGCCAAAAGGAAAATGACGGCTACAGGAAGAAAAAAATTGGACGAATTATACCATCCTATGTGCGAAAGATCCGAATTTTACACGATGAGTGACCTAACGAAACCTCCTGTATTATTTTCACCGGCCGAGGATATAGATAAAGTAAGTTGTTAATCCAACACGCCGATTAGCAAACGGTTAACCTAATGTTCCATTAGTTGACTTCGATGGAATTGCAAGGGTTCTATTCCCAAGAAGACGGATCTCTGAGCGGTCCTGTTGACCACGTGAAAACAGGCTCGCCGTTTCTCCTGCATCCCGCTTCGAAGACACCAACAACACCTACACTAAAATTCCACAACCACTTCCCTCCGGACGCCGAGAAAAAGGAAAACAGCATATTAGACGGTAGTTTGTCGTCCGATGGGAACGTCTTTTCGCCACCGATCAACAAGAGGCCTAAAATGATAGGAGGACCGGGCGGTGTGGGTCCTCCTCCATTGAACGAGAGAGTAATGCTGTATGTACGCCAAGAAAACGAGGATGTTTATACACCTTTACACGTCGTCCCGCCAAACACAGCCGGCCTTTTAAACGCAGTAAGTTCAATTGCACTATTAACGCTTAGCTTTAATACGCTTCCACGGGCATCCAGCTAAAACTTATGGACCGATTAACTAACATTTAACCAAGGAAGATGCCGATATTTGTTTGATGTGTCGACGCGTCGTGACGAATTTTTAAAAAAATTCTGGTTATATACATAATTTTTCGCTGGAAGCCCTTATAGCCTAATGCATGGACCTGGACGTACTGGGCTTTTACACATCTCATTCCATTTATATAACACTAAAATAAATAAAAAACTAAAACAGGCATGTTAAGCTTAACAAATCACGAATCACCGACGTGGGAACAGTTCACATTCTGCAGCTCCACGTAGTTGTCATTTTGAATAGTATTTAAAAAAAGCTCAGTACTTCTTCTAAATCTATGCTAAAATTAAGAAAGACAGAAATATCCATTACCTTTCCCAACTAAAAAAATTAATTCTGTTTTCCTTATTTTGCAGATTGAGAATAAGTACAAAATTAGCGCGTCGAGCATAAATAACTTGTATCGCAAAAACAGAAAAGGGTAAGTTGAGATGATTTTTTGACAAATATTTGGAGTAGTTGTGAATAGTGAACTGGACAATTTAACTGATTTATTACTAACAGTTCGCATTTTACTAACTACTTAATACTATTTTAACTAGCCACTTTAGTTTTGTCGGTTTCCTTTCCTTCTCCTGCCTTGGGTTTTTTCAACTTGAATTCGAGCTGTGTTTATTGAATTAACTGAATGTTAATAATTGTTTCAGCATTATAGCCAAGATTGATGATGATATGGTAGCTTATTATTGTAACGAAGACTTGTTCCTGTTGGAATTGAAGGCAGTGGATGAGGATCTATTCGACGTTACGTTTGTGGAGCTGATGGATCATTAACCGCCATTGATATTATCTTACGTACTTAATCAGTTTTTGTTGTGATTTGTTTTTTAACGATGTATTTTTTAAGAACAATGTTGAACAGAACTTTATTATTTGTTTATAATGTCTAGAATGTTGATTTTACGAGGAGTTTTCAATCATTTATAATCAAACTAAGTTATTGTTAGTTTTTTGTTTTCTTTTTTTTTGTTTATTAAGGATTATGATCACCTTGATATTTAAGAAATATTAATGTGATCATTTACATTCAATGTAACTCTACTGTTATCATTTTTTTATATACATGGTGGCAATGTTTTGTTTCTGAGAATTTTAGATTCTTTATTAAGGACTTAGTATTTAGGGTTTGCACGATTCATAATTGGTGACCCAATATTCCAAATTAGTACATTTTCACCGAGACGAAGGTGTCAAAAGAACAAAATTTGCTTTTTAAATTATTTCTATGTTTTGGAAATTTGGGTCACCTTGTATACGTAATAATTTTAATAACTTGGTCGCCATTGATCTCAAAATTCAACTAATAATGTAAATGATCTGAAGTTGTAATGTACAGTACACCGCTAGTGTCTTGTATCTAGGGGTAGGGAAAAAGGGATTTTTTTCATTGTATATAGCTTTAAGTTGTTTGTAAATAATGACCAGCCATGACTTAGTTGTAAACGCACCTTAAGTGTTTGTGATAAGAACTACTCAAAACCTCTTGCTTTTGAAGAATGTAGCACAAAGGTGAGATTTGAACAACCACTGAGGGTGTTTCTTTATTTACTGATAATAACCCAAATTACACATGTAGGTACATAAAATAGCGTGGTAAATTTCTAGAAATCGATTTTTTTTTATTTTTGTAATTTTATTTACTAATAAATATTGTAATGTAAAAATCGACTTAATTGCCAAATTAGTTATTTATTGGCGTATTTCAAATGAATCAAATGATATTCCTTTTGTTAAATAAAGTATGTATGTATATCTTGTGTATCACATTAAAAAATCCGTGCTGAAGTTTTGTAAATTAAAGAAGCATTAAATATAATATACTCGTCGCCATTTATATTCAGTAAGGGTATTTCAATGTGATTCGCAACAAAAAATTACTGAAATAAGCAACAGAGTAATTATTTTTTATCTTATAAAACCATAGAATTTCAAAAAAAATTTATATGAAATACTAATGAGTATTGTGGATTATGAAATATAAAATTTAGTTTAAATAGGATCTGTAGATTTTTTATGAAATGACTTCAAGAGATACATTTAAACCATAATATTACTTTTCATTTTTAAGTATAATTGTTATAAACTGAGAGACTGATTTTTTTAATTCAATATCTTCTATTTTCAAAGTATGAAAAAAGGTACGTAATATAAAAGGCACTTGTTAAATACATCGAATACGAATTCATCGTGAATGCCGACATGAATTCGAACGTACCTGACTAAGGCTTTATATAATTTTAAAATACTTACTTGAGTCTACTTATTTGGGGTACAATTCTTCATGATGTTTAATTTTTTATATTCAAAGAATTTTTCTTTAATTTAGAAAATTCTACATGGTACTGATCTGATACAAATATTTCATATTTTGAATAATTTATTTTTAAAAAAGAAAGATGTAAAATCTTTAGATACTTTTTATTATTTGATATTAGAGTAGTTATATTGATAAGTTATGTTATATGGCTCTCTGTATTCATAGAGAAATATAAGAATACTTTATAGACAACTTGTCTTCTTTGAACACCATTTTAGTTAAGATAGTGACTCGATGATAATTATATTCGCAATATTACTTAAGATTCCTTTTTTATAAATGTATGTCTTGATTTTATAAATAAAATTATATCTGTATTTAAATGTTGTTTCAATACCCTAAATCCTACTAATTTTAATTCCATATAATAACAGTTGAAAAGATGATAAGAAAAAGTATAATATAAGGAAATATAAGAGAAAAGTGATTAAGAATTTATTATTAATTCATTGTATATGTAACTGAATAATCAGCACTAAATAAGAAGCTAACGAGCTAAATACCTAAAAAATGTTTATATTTTCAGATATTCAGATAATAACGAAAAATTCAAAAACTCACCGTGAATATTAAAGATGCGCGTATTTCAAATACATTGCAGGCAGTTATTTCTACGTTGTTGTGGATTAGTTGGCACATAAAATAATTTATCTAAAAATATAATTAATTAAAACGCAATACTTTCAAAAACTAAACAAACACATACTTGGACATTCAACAAAAATTTTCAAATTACTTTTGCGATTTTTCTTCTTTTTTTTTTAATATACAAAATTAATCGATTTCATCGAATAATCATTCGATATTTTTCTCTTCCAAAAACTTCATTTGTCAACGAAACGTCAAACGAATTTACATTTTGTGAGGTTAGATTGAAACCAATAAAAATTTCTCCATTCATTCTTAGTTAAATTTAAACTAATTTCGAATAGAGCCTCCAATTCGTCTGCCATGGTACCTGTGCTTGTGCCTTTGTGAACAGTGCCCATTTCATTCAATCCTATCTATTTTACAAACAATGAAACCAATGTTTTGGTTGTGATATTTCAGGTGTTGGTGAAACTTAATGTAGGTCCATTTATATCTACAGGGTGTCGCATCATGAATCGTGCATAGTGTTAACGTAGTTAGCAGCCTGATTATACCTTATTTCTATACGATTACGAGATTTGTTGCACACAGTGCGGTGTTACTACGAAAACAAGTAGTGCAGTAATAGTATTTGAAGACCATAAGAAATGCTTATTGCATTGTATATATTATGCTTCTAAAACATCGCTCTGTTTGTAACTGCAGCAGAATAATTTTAAAGTCTAGTAAAATTCTTTTTAAAGTAATATATATTCGCTTTAATTCGATTGTTCCGTAGATTTTGCGGACGAAAATAAAGAATTATGAATATTAAAAAATGGTACTAACAAAATTTCGTTACTTTTGTGACAATCGTACCATTTATATTTCGTTTTCAGTTACTGAAATGCAAATATTTGTAAACATTCGAGAATTTTTCGAACAATTACAATTCTCTACTATTCGGCTGGCTTTATTTTAAACAATGCATTTTTTCAGGTATCGCCAATATGTGGCACGAAGCAAGGAGGCAGGAGAGGAAGATCCGGGGGATGTTGGTCGACTACCGAAGACGCGCAGAGAGGCGGCGAGATTTTTACGAAAAAATCAAAGCCGATCCCACACAGTTTCTCCAGATCCACGGCCGCCAATGTAAAATCCACCTGGACGCGAACATCGCGGCCGCGGCCGATAACGCCGTGATGATGCCGTGGCAGGGCCACACCGATAACCTGATCGATCGCTTCGACGTCAGGGCGCATTTGGATTACATACCTCCCATAGAAAAGCCGGAGGATGAGAAGCTGACGCCGGACGAACGACACCTCAATTACGAGAGATACAGAATTATAGCGCAGAATTCTTTTCTAGGGGTGCCCGAAGAGAAGTTCCTGAAGCAGTTGCACCTGGAGGAGCAATTCGGCTATACCGAATTCAAGTCGAAGAAGGACTCGCGACTGGGAGGGGCGGCTATCGGGTTCAATTACGAGGACAGCACGGGCGTGCCGCAGGAGCTCCCCGCCGAGGATACTTCGGACGAGGAAAACAGCGACAGCGATTTGGACGTGGATTTGGCCATAAATGTTTCGAAAATGGACCCGGCCCAGGCTAATGAAATGAACAAATACGGGAGAAGTTACGGTATGAGTTCCAACGATTTTTACTCGTTCTTAATCAACGACCTGGAAGAAGCCGAGGCTGTCAAGCAGGCCAGGGAAGAGGAACAAGAAAAGGCGCTATTCTCCGGAAGAAAATCGCGTAGGGAAAGAAGGTATCATAGAGAAAAGAGACTGGCCAATAGAACCATAAGTCCGCCTAGTTATGCCGCCAAGGCATCACCCACGCTACCTAATTTTCGGGAGAGTAAATCCAATTCTCGAACACCATCTCCAGAAAATTCAGGTAAAATTACTTACATAACTTCCTTTGGAGAAGACGAAGAAACACCATCCAGTAGCAAAACCCCTATGAATAAATTAAAATACGGGAAATCCAAATCTAGATCAAATTGTGACAAACCACCAACAATTTCTACGAACAAAAGGCGTTCCAGAAGTAAAGATAAGTATTATAAAAAAAGTATTCACAGTAAAAACATTAGGAAGTCCAGGAGAAGTAGAACACGATCGAAATCCCGATCTAGAAGAAGCAGAAGCAACAGTAGATCCGGCTACAGGAGGCACAAGAGCAGGTCTTCGAGCAGCCGCAGCAGATCGTATTCCAGAAGCCGTTCCAGATCGAGGAGGGGCAGCAGATCGAAAGACAGATCGCGCAGCTTCAGAAGGCGGCATTCCACGTCCTCCAGTTCGTCTTCTAGCCCGAAATCCAACCCGAGATCCAGCAGCACCGATTCTTCCAGGCGGCGATCGCCGAAAAAGAAATCTCCGGAAAAGAACAAAGCGAACTTCGCGCCGCATCACCAGGAAACCTCCACCGACGTCATACCGAGGTACTACGGCAGGCGGAAAAACGACGACAGTTCCTCGGAACTGAGCGATCTCAACGACGACGATAAGAGCAACTTCAACTCGAACGGAGGCGGCGATCCGCAGAAGGACCTCGGCTCGGCCGCGCCCAAGAAACCATCTACCAGTTTAACCATAATCGAACGGCTCAAGAGAAAAAGACAGGCTTTGCTGAACAGGCAATTCAAGGCCGACAAGATAGCGGAGCTGGCGAAAACCGAGCGAGAACGGCTCGAGCAGCAAACCAGAGAGGACGAGCTTAGGGAAATGGCGATCAAACTGAGGAAGAGGCAGCGGGAGAAACGTCACGCCAACGACAGCGTGACGTCCTCGGACTCGGAGGATAGCTCGCAAACGTACGATTCCAATTACAGCAAAGAGCGATCGCGGAGCAGGAGCAAAGAGAAGGAGTCGAGGCGGCATCGGAGGAGGTCGCGAAGGAGCAGCGAGGAAAGGCGGAGCACGAGCAGGGAGCGAAGGAGGCGCGAGAGGAAAGATAGGAGCAGGCGATCGCCGTCTCCGAGCAGAAGCTCTAAAGACAGATACAAAGAAGACCGTGATAAAGTTAAGCTCGTTAATTACTAACGGTTCGTTTGAATTGCGTGGCAATGCATCTACATTTCCGTTTTGTTTTTTGTTAATGTGGGATTCGAATGGGGAAAATCTACATTAACAGCGTAGATGCATTCGTATTGACAAATACTTTTTTTTTCTAATGACATTTATAGTTTCAGGTCATTTTTCTACTGTCATGATCATAATGTGTTCAATGTTATCGATAACGATACTTAATTGTCGAAAATTTTAAAATAGCTTTATTGGTGAATTCGTACTTACATATTCGTCCAGCTCATCTGATCCACTTCTGATGTCATTTAAGATAATGCTAGTTTTGCAGGCCTGGAAACGATCGAAAATTATTTTCAACTTTAATACAAATAGTTGATGGTAATTTTTAAGCAAAAATCATTTAGAGCATTTATAAATTTTCGACAAATCTACATTGGTCTAATTTTTGTAATAAATTAATGGGCAGTAAATAAATTATAATAGAACATTGCTGCTTACGAAACGAATTCGCGTTTCGCGAGTTCTTTATTCTAATCTATTTACTTGCGGATGTATCGATGGTCTTTGTGAATACCTCGTTAGATATCGTGGATCCTACGAAAGCCGCTGTAACTAATTGCATTACTCCGATTGCGATAATTCCTTTGCCGAAATATTGGTACAGCGGCGTTGTCTTTTGGGTGAATTGCGTAGACGGTAATTTTATAAAATACAAGCTGTACGTTTGAAATGTTATGAAAATTTGTAGAAACGAAAATAATAAAGGTAACGCATACATTTTTACTAATTCTTCAGTTAATTTGTTCAGTCGCAAATGTTTCGTGCGAATGTTGTTTAAAGAAACTATTTGTCTTTCGCCAAAATACCTAGAAAAGCGATTATGTACCTATTATTTGAAACTAGCGCTTTTAATTGGGCAAACGATTCAATTATCCAGCAAGTTTTCCCAATTGAAAGTACTAAAATCTTTGTGTAAGTGGAAGATTGGCTCACATTGACTGATTGAAAGAGAGGATATTTATGCCAGGCGTTTGGTGAAATTGGGTTTTCCAGTTCGAAATTGAAATGTTGACCCACCGGTATCTCCTTCTTAGTACCAACAATAAAGAGCAGAATTTCAAAAACATGACGTTACAAGCAACAACAGGGAAGCTGTAACTGATGTTGCTGAGGATTTTGTAAAAATCGCGTGGGATAAAGCACAAAATATCCACTATAAAAATGAATGAAGCCGACGATAGGGCTATTGTAGTTCCGATAATGCAACCTATCGTTGTTTTGTAAAATTCCTTCTCCATGTCGATGTTCAATTTCGTGCTGATAATGCTCTTATCCAGTTTTTCAAGATTCTGCAGCCATTTAACCATCTGGAAACAAATATAATAAATTCAATGAAATGGTACACGCAATAATCGTTACTTTTCTCGAATAGATCATTTCTGCCGAAAAAATGATTACAGTATTCAGGAAAGCTTCGATCAGAAGTAAAGTATCCAAAGTACTGTACAGTATATCATTGTCCATACTCTGTCTGGCGAGAATTTCATAAGCTGACGCAGCTATAAAAGCTAACAAGCAAAACGAAGGGTAAATAAATTGCCAAATCGAATGAGTATATTCCCGTTTTAAGGCGAAGGAAGTCAACCCACAAATTTTGGATACGAAAAAAACTGGAAACATCGCTTGGTATATGCTCTTGATTCTAGCCATGCTCTCCAAAGTCTGGATATTTTCTAAAAATCACATTGGATGACACGCTAACCGCGTTCCATTTAATGGAAATTACAGGGTTATTTTGTGATAAATTGAAGTCAAACATTACAAAATTGTTTCACGCGGACATAAAAGAGTACAAAATTTATATCCACAAGTAATTTTTTGTCAAAGTATGTACTTGGAAAGGAGGTATATAATTTAAATTTCTGAAGGGAAAATAACTTGAAAATCAATAAGCTTCACAAGTGTACCCGATAGTTAATCAATAAGTTAATTTTCTAAATATAATTAACGCCTTCCACAACGTGACGCTATTAACGTGTCGTAATCCAATTAACATTGTATGTGCGAATGTAAATTATGCAGTAACGTAATGGCTAAATTCGATGGAAAGACCTGTTAATCAGTCGGTAAACATTCGCACACCTACGTAGCTTCCATTGGAATTAAAAATGTCGGCGGATACGTTTTGAAGTTCCCATATAATTTATGAGCGGAGTAGGACTGAATATTAATATTTTAAGGTCAATGGAACATCGTCCTTGATAACGTCGTTCGCATTGGTTAATTTATAAATTTGAATTTTTTTGCCAAATTCTTTTGGAACTCTGACAAAAAAAATCGTATTTACTGTATCCTACATTAGTGCGTTAAAAATAATTCTCAGATTATTAAAACGCAAAGAAACTGATCTATAGAAAAATATTTACATTCAGTAATAGATGTTAATTTCTGTCGAGGATTTTTTTTTCTCGATTAACATATTTTTATAGACATACCTACCATTTTTTCTTTTCCAAACTCTAATATTTGTACAGGCTTTAATGGTTACTTCAATAAAACCATCGAGGATTTCGAAAAATTTATTGATATCCGACAATTATATTTGACAGATACAACAGAAAACAAATAGAGCTTTGATAGCAGTTTATTTTTAATACATATTCATACATTTATATATAGCACATCCAAAGTGAGTGTTTTACGGTAAACATAGGGATTCTTTTTGAGGGAGAAGAGGGGCAGGTTTTGGCCCATGCAGTGGTGTGCAAAAAATGAATTTGGTGGAATAAGATTCGAATATAAAAAAAAAGAATGGCCTTGAAAATAAAATAAAAAGTAAGAAGTAATTCCTGCAGAAGTTCAACAATGGAAAATACAAAATAAAAAAGATAAACTAAAACAATGTTATTAAATAATAAATTTAATATTTAACAAGTTAGAACTTAAAAAAAGTGCTGAAATTTCAAATAAATTTTCACATCTGGAAGGAGACGAGGTATATAATATATAAAAAAAATTAAGAACCTTTTTTTAATATAAAAAACAAACTTGTTGCAGAAGAATTGACATTTAATCACACAACATTCAGCAAATCTAATATGTAATTATATATGTTAAAATAAATAAAATATACAATTGCACATTTCTTTTATTTTTTACTTTATCTCGTATATGGCTAAATTACTTGTTGCGACAAAAAAATGCTGGTTGTGTGATAATGTGGAATAATTTAACGATTTACATATCTCCTAAAAACATTTTTAAATATCAAAAGTTTCATCAAGTGAAACTCAAAAACTGTCAATGAAACTTCACAACCAAGTTCCACGAATACGTTAACTTACATGAAATTTCATTTTTAACGAATAATTTTAAAAAAGGACGACGCGTCACATTTCAATTGTCACCTGATTCTTGAGGCTCATCTGCTTCACCCTTTAAACAAAAACAAATTCAAGTTAATATCATTTTCTTCAATTGAATTTCGATTAAATTGCATACCTGTGTGTCGCTTGTCCAAAGTGTTAGATTATCTCGAAGGAGCTGCATTATAAGAGTGCTGTCCTTATATGAGTCTTCATTTAATGTGTCCAATTCCGCGATTGCGTCATCGAAAGCCTTTAAAACAGATAGAAATTTAACACAAATTTAACAAAAAAATTATTGCGAGGTCTTCAGATGAAAGTTTATATCTGAAAACCTATTTTGTAAGCGAACCCAGAATCACAAATGTGACAAGAAATTTGCAAAGTATTCCTATTTGTTTGCACACCTTTGGCAGTGGTTCAAGATATCTATTTTAAAATTTCAACAGTTTCTTTCGAAAATTGTAAGATTTACATGCTTTTTTTACGTTCATGCATATTAACTGAAATGATCAATTCGAATTCCTTTATTAAATGCAAAACTATGTGTATGATAAGGAACGCACTGGAATACATCTACAAATACAAGTACATTTACGCAAGCCTAATTATTCCAGTTTGTGTAAATATTAATGCCTCTAGTATTAAAGGAATTAATATACAATTTACACCTACCGACAAAAAAAACATTCCTGCGTAAGTAATATTAGTAAAATGCAAACATCAATTATTCAATATAATTGGACCAAAGTAAAAAAGTATTAAAACTATAATTTCGTGTTTTTGGATTAGCTTACATTGTAAATGTGTAGTTAGTAAACAGGCAGAATTACATCACACATGGGCAAAGTTAATGATCGCAAAAAAATTCACACAAACCATATTTTATATATATAAAAAAATATTAACCTGTTTAGCTAAGTGACACGCTCTGGCCGGGGAATTTATAATTTCGTAATAAAAGACAGAGAAATTTAAGGCGAGACCTAGCCTAATAGGATGAGTGGACTGCATTTTCGATTTCGCTATATCAAATGCCTCTTGATATGCCTTTTGCGAATCTTCTACCACTTCTACACAAGAAAAACTCATTATTTATAAAGCACGCAATTTTCCTCATTACGTGTTAAACATTGTTTACAAAATATAAATCGCTATCTATTGATATCACAACAATTTGTTTAATTAAACACAATTACCCAATATAATTTTTGACTATAGAAGATAATACGAGAAATTTTGTACAAACGCGAAACATTTGCCTTCCTGTGTAATTCTGCCAGTGCTGTTGCAAGATAGAAAAATAAACTTTTTAAATATTAACCTGTTTTGCTAACTGGCACGCTTTATCTGGTGAATTTAATATCTCGTAATAAAAGACAGAGAAGTTGAGCGCCAATCCCAACCTAATAGGATGCGTTGGGGTCATTTTGGTTTTAGAAATTTCAAAAGCATCCTGGTATGCCTTTTGTGAGTAGTCGACAACAGCTGGAATTAATTTATAAACAAAGTTTAAGCAAGAATGCCTTACATTTAAAAACGATATGCAAATAATGTCAAAAAAAATATTGTATACCCATCAGGATTCTTCTATACAATATATTAAAAAGCGAATGAAATGAAGGAATTGTTCACTTACTGTTCCTCGTGTCCCCTGTGGCGACTTCCGCAAGGTACCTATAGTAATCGCCTTTCATTTTAAGGTAGAACACTTTCGACTCGGCGTTACTCGCTTTAGGTATTAGGTATTTGTCGAGGAGACCCTATAATATTAAAAGAAAAAAACCGTCTTAAGCAATGGTACAAGCGAACTTACATCGCATTAAAATACTTAAACTAATCAGTCATGGTTAAAGATTCATCAACAGTTCTATGAAGAACGAAAGTTATTTAGAAACATCATTAGAGTGACGCATTTAATTGATAACATTCCCTGAACATTACGGTCTTATTTGCGCGAATAGGTCGATGAAATTTCGTCTAGTTCGATTCGAATTCGTATTATACTCACAAGAACATCGTCGCAGATCTCTCGAAGTTCCTTTTCGACCTTTTCCCTGTATTCCTTCGCCATTTGTTGTTTTCGCTCCGATCCCTCAGTCTTTTGTTCGATAGAAGATATTACTCTCCACGATGATCTTCTGGCGCCGACGACGTTTTTGTATGCGACAGATAGAAGGTTCCTTTCCTCATTACTAAGTTCGACGCCGGTTTCTGTAACTGATTTCATCGCCGATGCCATATCGTCATAGCGTTCGGCTTGCTCGGCAAGCTTTGCCCTTTGTACTAACTCGTCTTTATCGGGAGCCGACATTTTGATCTAATTCTAAATCTGAAACACAAATTATATTATGAACAGATTTCGTGCGTGTAAAGTACCGGCGTTTTCGTGAAATTTACACAGAATACCTAAATTAGAAGTGAAATTGAACTAAACGGATTGATCAAACAGTTTCCGAATGCGAAATAATTCAGTATGTGGAGCACAACAAAATTAATCAATAAATTACAAGAAGTACGAATAGGATGCATGAAACGTGAAATGCAGTCGGCATGAGTAATCGGACGGAATGAAACGGGCAAGTAAAGCAAATCAGCATTGATCAAATCCACACTGGGCAGGTATTCCGATAAATCTATTAATAGAACGTACGATAAAATAACTTGCGATGCGATAAAAAAAAGTTTACGGTATTTCCACCCCTTCGATCTTCGAAGCGAGAAGACGAAAGACCGGCAACGAACTAGCTGGCAGTGCTAGCAGCGAGATTCGTAACAACTGCGCTAACTCACTGGGCAGGCACCGGCAACGGATTGACAATATGGCGTCAGCCACACCTTTTACTGTAATGCGTAGTTCCAAGAATTTTTTTTTTTTCGAAACACGCTCGTTAATCTCTCCGTGATGGAACAAAACGAAGTAACCGAAGCCGGCGAAAAATAAAACGAATCCAGAATTTCATTAGCCGACGAACAGTCGCGATCCGGCAATCGCCATAACGTGATACATCCCGAAAGAATGTTCTTTATTTATACGCCGAACGAAAAAAAAAAACAAACAATTTACCCTGCTACAAGTCTATTATCACAGTTATTACTCAAATACCGATATTTATTATCAATCCGAAAAATTTCCCAAAGATGTTGAATGCTGAAGGTCAATAGGTAGATGATGCACGGGCTGCACCGAAAAATCCAGTTAATCAAGAGTAAAACTTAAATTATTCATTAAACCGCTTAGTTTACATCTAAAACAACAATCTACGAACAAAATTCAACGAAACTTACACTTTGTTTTAATAAATTAGGTAAAATTTGTACCAGCCGACGCTGTGCACGCTACTATGAACAACAAGGAGTAAAGACTAAATCACTGGTCACGACTTTGACGACGACGGCGATCGATGAAATCGTCATGCACGAATTCTAATCATGGCGGCTGAAGGGAGATGAACGTGTTTCTTCGGCGTCCTTTCGATATCCCGTTTAATAACTAACGTAATGCTACGTTTGCATGCAATTAAAACAGCTAATTAATGAGTACTTACAATTTAAAAGAGTAGAATACTTAAATTCGACTGGTAATACTCAAACACGCGTAACTTTGAACTGCGAGCCCGGCAACAAAATCCTCAAATTCGGACAGATGAAGTAGTACGAGAAAGAAACAGGAACACATTGCGCTGTCTGTCTGTCGGGTCGGTGGAATTCGTGTAGCCAACTTCGAAATAACCAAATCCCTAACTGATAAATATTTTCATGTCCGATTTTTATTCGAAGATACGTAAATTTTTATTAGAATTTTTTTAAAATGTACTTATTTCATATTATTCATGTAAAATTAACACTAGAAAAAACTATTTGTTTTCTTCATATGTTAAATTTATAAATAGCAAAGTGGGTTATGGACTCATGGAGTGTCGTCATCGCTATCAAAAATGCTTACTTTGGTTTTAAATTTAAAACGGTAGCTAAACTGGTTTTCGTTAGTTCTCTGAACTGTTATCTATGTGGTAAAAAATTACATTTTACTCATTAAACGGGATTGATAATGCTATATTGTTATCACAAGACAATCATATTTATTTTTAACAATTGCACAAACCATTAAACTTATGACCAATTATGCTATTTTAAGGTACTTAAATCAACTACTGTCTAGTTTATTGAATATTTTATTTCGAAATCTTTTCGAATTGAACTCTAAATCTCCTCTACCCATGTGATTTCTTAAATACCTTTTTATTTTTACTAAATTACTTCATTAAAGTTAAAAAAAATTCGAATTTCCCACGCAACAGCATTACCAACCGTGAAATATTTAGTGTCTTTTAGTAACTATTTATTATTATTACGTCAATGTCAAAAATATCAAATTGACGAGAATTAAGGTTAAGTTAGCTCAGAATTTCAAAACACAAATTAAAAGCAAAGTTATTAATTATCATCGCTAATTTGATATGACATTTTAATTTTTTCGGATTTAGATTTTATTTCAATATGTTTAGGAGTTTAGTAAACATACTTGTAAGTAAATGCTTATTAAAAATTTCAAAATCACTTTATAATTATATACTTTTTCAGGGTAAACAAGCGAAAAATGCGATCCCCCATAAAACTTTTACTCGAAATATAGGTCTTATTCCAATAGTTGTAGAACAAACGGGTCGAGGTGAACGATCTTATGATATTTACTCGAGACTGCTCAAGGAAAGAATAATATGCTTAATGGGCCCCGTACATGATACAATGAGTTCCTTAATAGTAGCCCAGTTACTTTTTTTACAGTCGGAATCGTCTAGCAAGCCAATACATTTGTACATTAATTCGCCAGGAGGGAGTGTAACAGCAGGATTGGGAATATACGATACGATGCAGTACATACTACCCCCAATAGCTACATGGTTAGTTGAAAGTATATGAAGCATATATTTATTTCCTCTTATATAAAAATTGTCCTTTTTTACATAAAAGACAATACAGTTTATTAAAAAATGTTTTAATTTAGGTGTGTTGGGCAAGCATGTAGTATGGCATCTTTGTTACTAGCAGCTGGTACTCCAGGAATGAGGCATTCATTACCGAATGCTAGAATTATGATACACCAACCATCAGGGGGTGCACAGGTACTCAATTTTACACTTAATTTCCCTTTTATAATGAATTACAAACATACATTTTGTGCAGGGCCAAGCAACTGATATACAAATCCAAGCTGAAGAGATTATGAAGCTTAAAAGGCAAATCAATCAACTTTACGTTAAACACACGGGGCTAGAGTTGGCTACGATCGAAAGAAATATTGAAAGGGACAATTTCATGAGTCCTGAAGAGGCGAAGAAATTCGGTTTAATAGACAAAGTTCTGTCCAAGCCTTCAAAAGATGAAATAGACTTTGTTGCTAGTGAAAAATCTTCATAAATGTTTGTACAAGATTAAAAGAAATAAATTCATTTTTTTAATTTTTTTTTATTTATTTGATATCATTTTTATTAAATAATCAAAATATTTGATAAACAATCGAATTAGGCCGTATTTCGAGGGATTACGGAAATATACTATTTATAAATTATGGAATAATTGCCTATAGTGCAGGCGCGGCGCTTTAAATACACAGAAGCTATTTTTAGTTTGGCTCCAAAAATATGCAAGTTTTATTATCATTTAGCCTACATGTAGCCAATATATTAGTTTTAGTGAATAAAATCACTCTTTTTAACGTTAATATGTTTAATGAAGTCGAGGATAATGTATTATAAAATACATTACTTGATTTTGCTAGGTATAATTGTTGGGGAAAATTTGACAAGTGCCTCTCTACAGGGCGAAGAGTAAGTTCATATAACAATACTAGAAATTGCAGTAACAATCTTATTTTAATTTCAGGGTAGCTAGATGGGCTAGAACAATCGGCAATGAATTGTGGAGATTGGGCCAAAAAATAACCAGACATGCTGAAATACAAAACGTAAAGAAACCATCTTAAAATATGCCCTAATTAATATTTTTATCATTTCAGGGATACACTTTCCAAAACGCCAAAGTTAAAGAAACAAACCCCGCTTCCCTTTTAACGGAAATCAAAGCAAATATGTCGATTATGATAAATAGAAAAATACATGCCATAAAGGTAAATAATTACTACACTCATCAATGTAATTACAATAATTCTTTTACATCTGTATGTATTTAGGAAATTCAAGAAAAAGCCGAAATGGTGGCCGAGTCATTTACACCGAGCGAAAATTTCACCTACTACAGTTCGAAATATTCGCCAGTGGGACAAGAAGTTTTCAAGCCTATTTACAACATCTTCAAGAAGAACAAAGGTCTCTACAGGAACATGACTCTCAACAACGACACGCATTTTTACAACATTGCAGTCAATACAAACTACAGTTCCGTCCACGTTCCTCTGTATATTTACGATAGAGGTGAGTTGGAAATTATAAGAACAGAGTCAGTTGATCACAAATTGTTTTCAGATCCAAACGTTTCATTAGCCATACAATGGTCAGAAGCTCTGGATGAGGTCTTCGCCGACAATTACAAAATCGATCCGGCTTTATCGTGGCAATACTTCGGAAGCATGACTGGTATAATGAGACACTATCCAGGTATGTTAAGCAACGTGCATTTATTTCGAACGTGCGCTTAAACAA
The DNA here is from genome assembly GCA_918026865.1 of Phyllotreta striolata. Lineage (NCBI taxonomy): Eukaryota > Metazoa > Arthropoda > Insecta > Coleoptera > Chrysomelidae > Phyllotreta > Phyllotreta striolata. The sequence goes on along the minus strand of OU900103.1, from coordinate 3,956,939 downwards.
AACATTTTCAGCACAAAGATGGGCTGATAACACCAAAGAATTGCTGTTATTCGATTGCCGGATTCGCACGTGGTTCATAGAAGCAGCCACGTGCACTAAAGACATTGTTATTTTAATAGATAACTCCGGATCGATGCGAGGTATTTGATTTCGCTTCGATCTCTTTAATTCACCCTCAAGAATGTTTTTTATAGGAATGCCTCACCACATAGGCGCCATGACGGCCTTCGCCATATTAGACACATTGTCGAACAACGATTACGTTAACATACTCAATTACACTGTATACACTAATTACACGATTCCCTGTTTCTCCGACATGTTGGCCCAGGCTACTGAGGAAAACATCCAGATGTTCAAAAGGTCCGTTGAAAAGTTGCAGCCCGAAGGGAAGACGCAGGTTTCGCAAGCGCTGGAAGTCGCTTTCAAATTACTCGCAAAAGTATACAAACGACTTTAGCATCACATTAATTTCCTAACGGACGTTTTCAGTACAGGGAGATGCGAAAGTGCAGCGACGAAAACAGCAACTGCAACCAAGCCATAATGATAATTACGGACGGAATTAACGAAGATATAACCGAAATTGTTCAAAAATACAACCACCTGCACAACGGGACGAACATCCCGGTTAGGATATTCGGCTACCTGGTCGGAAAAGAAGTTACGAATCCCCCGGAAATGAAGGATACGTGCTGCGAAAATCGAGGTGGAAATACAATCGCAGACATTTCCCTGCCATCCGAATTAACTCAATTATTTTTTTAAGGTTATTACACGCCGGTATCCAGCTTGGAACAAGTCAGCGTTTCCGTTATTCAGTACGTGAATGTCATTGCCAGACCGTTGGTTTTACAAGGGGAGGACCATCCTGTGTCGTGGACTCACGCTTATGCGGATGTCACAGTAACAAACTACAAACATATAGATTGCAGAAATCAACAAATTTTATTTTCAGTACGACAGAAAATTGGATCAAACCGTCATAGAACCCTACAGACTATTAACTTCAGTTGCCATACCCTGCTATGATACAAAAATTAACAAAATGAATGACACGAGAACGGCCTATCTACTCGGTGTCGCAGCCACTGACGTGCCTATAGATGAATTCGAGCGAATCACAGTACCTTACAAGGTAAATTTATAAAATACACAATTTACAACTCTACATTCTTCTGGTTTGTACTTGTAGATCGGTGTTAACGGATACGCTTTCATAGTGAGCAATAACGGATACGTTTTAATGCACCCAGATCTTAGACCAATGGTAAGCACACATCACATAAATAAAATAATCATAATCTTAATTTTTTTGTACAAAGTTCGCAGGTGTTGCCAAGTTTAACTACAACAGCGTAGACCTCACTCAGGTGGAGCATCACGTGGACGAGAACCTGATAGGGCCTCGACAAATAACGGAAACAGCCCAGAGGCTGAGGCAGGCTATGGTCGACGGAGAAACGGGCAGTATAAAAAACGTGACCCTTCGATATCACTACGATAATATGAAGAGGGTATTCGAAGCGAAATACGATTATTACTTCACTCCCATCGAGAAAACTCCTTTTACAATCGGATTGGCCGTTCCTCACCAAACCGGCATGTATTCGGTGGAAGTTCGCGATGAAATTTGGAACAGCATACTTACTGGTGATAATTTAACCCTACTGTTCACTGGTGATAATTGGAGGCTTAATCGCAAATGGTATTCATTTTCAATACCAATAAATTAATAGATTTATACAATTGGTTCTTGTTTAGGGTGTACTGCAAGTACCACTATCTAGAAGGCCACGAATTCTCGACTCCCGAAAAGGAATTTCTGCATTTCGTGCACAAAATGCACCGCAATTTCCGGTGGGAAAGTCAATACGAAAATGAAGTGGAGCAGCTAGAGGAAAACGACTATTACTGCGACATGCATTTGGTGCAAAGGTTGATATTCGATGCGAAGCTAACATACGGCATCTTCAATGAAAAATGGCATTTTCAACCAAGAGAGGAGCAGCTTTTCAAACGGTTCAACGCCTCTCTGAGATTCGTCGCCACCATGAGCGGGCTAACTAGATGGGATTATATATTCGGAAAGGATCCGTCGGAGTATAATTCCAAAGGATCCAAGTAAGCGCACATCGTACATCTTCCGTTTAAATTACATCTTGGAAATTGTAGAGAATTCGGTGATCATCATCCGTACGCCATTAACGAACAATGGTACAAAAACGCAGTATTGCAACATCAATACGACGAGTCTTTCGTTTATTCCGTGCCGTTCGATGCTGCTCTGAAAGACAATCCTTTAGTAACGGGAAGTTTCGCCATTTTCCCGAAAGAAGAAGGCCACGAAGCTCCTGGATCGGTTGTAGGTTACCAATTTTCACAGCTGAATTTACAAGCTGTATTTAAGGAGACGTCAAACAAACTATCAGTAAGTTACAGCATATTCTGTAAAATCAATGTAATTTTCCCACATTTTTTAGAACCAATGTTCCTACTGCAGTAGATGCAATGATTCGTTAGATTGTTATATAGTGGATAGTTCTGGATACATTATAACATCAGAAGATAGTAAGAATACCGGTTTATTCTTCGGTGAAATAGAAGGTGATATAATGGAATCGATGCTTGACGTTGGGTTGTTTAAAGAGGCTACTATGTACGATTACCAAGCATTTTGTAAGAAAAATAATGGATCTGATGGAGCATCTGGAGCATCCTCTTTATTTGTTCAAGTAAGAGAAATTAGTAACAATCGAATGTATGAGTAAATATTCCGTTTATAGCCTTTTGTGTACGTTCAAGCGAGCATAGAATGGATCATGTGGAAAATATTTTATTCCATCATGGAGCTCAGTTTCAACAACTTCGAACATATATTTACATATGCTCAAGAAGAATACCCAGATTACGACAACGAGACAGATACTATAGAAGAAGGTTTAGATTCTTAATAATCATAAAAATAAATATGCTAATATGTAAATTTCTGCAGATGCTTACGAGGAGCCAGAATTCGACAATTCGCAAGACGATTATTTCGCTTGTGAAACAGAATTAAATCTCTACATTTTGCAACAAGAGCTATTTATTGACAACTCGTTCCAAGGGGAAATACCAAACGAAGGCGGAAGGTGAGTCTAGCAATACGCCCATAAACACCACCAATGCTAAAACACTTCTTTTAGAAATTATTATGTAAAAAGGATTCCAAAAAGTAATTTAATTTTTGTGGCCGTCAACGCGTCGCTTCTAAAAGGCTTGGCCAAATACACCACAGAACCAACGCCCATTACAGAAGAGGCCAATTTCGAAGCGGAGTACATAAACACAACATTGCTGCCTTGCCAGAAGTTGTACCTGAACACCATGCACAGAAGAAGGCTATCCGGATGCTACAACGAACACCCATTGGTAAAAAAATATCATAAATTGATCATTTATTTTTTTCAAAAACATTTCTTTAAGGAACATGAAATTATCGATTGCGGTAAAGCGACGTTAGCGAAAGCAGCAAACACTCTTCTCTTGATACCCATCATAGCGAAACTATTCTAAGCAATTAAAAGTTTTTGTAATGATGCTCGAATTTCTGTTCGCTCTGCTGGTTAATTTTGCTACAAGCGTGGTCCACGGCAGATGTCATTGATGGGGGACCGCAGCTAAACACTCCGATCCGCTTCGACTAAAATATAAGATTGTATCGTTAATTATTTGTATATAAATAATGTTTTCAGTTACTTGCGAATAAAAATTGTTGAACTTCTAAACAGCACCTACCGATTCGTGAATGTATTGAACAGTTTTGAAGAACTGAGCGAACGCCGGCCGCCCGAAATGCGTGACGGCCCTCAAATTCGTAAACAGCGATTTGTTCGAAATGCGCTGGTAGTGCCTCTCGCAAATGTACAACAGTATCGTCCTGAGATCGAATTTCTCGTAAAATTGCGTTATGAATATGTGGCAGCTAATGAACTCCTTGGTATCCTTGTTTTCCACTTCCCGGATTATGTCTACCAGCCATTCGAACTGCTTCTGAGTTCTCGACACCCAAATGAAATACACCTAAGGACAATTATAGACGTTGAATTTTGCGAGGATGAATGTATCGAAAATATTGCACCTTTTGACAGCGAGTTCTGAGTTTGTTCGATTTGTGAGCCACGTCTTTCAAAATGCTAGCGAATGGTGTTACTCCTATCCCTCCGCCGATGAGAATGGCCACATCGTAAGTATCCCAATCTTGGTGGCCCTCTCCATAAGGCCCGTCCAAATACAACTAAAAATAAATACATATTTAAGCTTTGGTTGCTCTTAATTAATTCAATCACGCACTTTAGGCAATTTCGAATTGGTTTGAAGGGACGTTTCGTAAATGCTCCGAATAAGTTTCGTCCACGGTCCGACAGCTCTAATGTGTACGGTGAGTGTATCTTCATCGGGAGCCGAAGAAAGAGTGAATGGATGGTATTCGTTTTTGTTCAAACTCATGCAAGCTAATCTGACCCATTGGCCCGCTCTGTACTGGAAATTTTCCGGTTTCCTGAACGCCAACATTGTAACATCTGAAAGATAAAACCATCGATTCGTTCCTTTCGAAGCTACTGTGACTTACTTGATGGCAGAATGCCGGCTCGTATGACCGGGATTTCGATCTTTTTCCTGCTAATACTTATCAGCGAATCGATTGTAAACAAAATAACGGGTCCCAGTAAAAAGTAGTGAGTAAAAGGAGCCTAAAATAAAAATTCCATGAGCTTACAGTCTCTAGGCGAGTTTTATTTGTACCTGTATAAGACGACCGGATCCGTGGAGAATCAGAAAGATGAAAAACAGCGGGTACAAGCTATGAGTGTACCAAAAGTAATTGTAAATTTTTCTCCTAGTAATAGGCAAGGTGAAAGCGTACATAGTAATCCAGATCAACGTCAGAACTATGCCAGTAAAACCAGTCATAGTTTGCCAGCACCAGTAGTGAAATTTCGGAATTTCGTTTGTACTAAAACAAATAAACCATCAACCTATAATTCTATAATTAATCACAAACACCTACGCATGGAAGTAATTAGTAAACAAACAACTCAAATCGTCCGAAGGCTGCGTTGCAATGTGATAGAAATTAAAAGCGTGTCCAACAATGTGTAACACAGTAAATCCAAAAGCCCAATAAGCGATGTACTTGTGCAAATCGAGGTACGAATCGAAGGGAAAATAGCTGTTGGCGATAGTGTCTCGCAAGTAGGTTATGGTATTCCTGCACATTGTTACTAAGAGTGAGGAATAAGTGAACATCATAGCAGAAGCTGCACCTCTAGTTATCGTCACTCCATACCCCGCAATTTGTCTGAGCCCACTGTGCTCTCTTTCAATGGAATAATCTAAAAATACACATTACTAACTAGTAAGGAAGGTGTGATAAAGCTTACAGTAAGCTCTTTCGGCGAATATTGCGAGCAACACGAAAGTGTAAAGGGTCATCCAAAAAATTTCCTTCGATTTTAATTCGACTAATTTGAAAGCGGCGTATTTTTTGTCATTTTGCTTGTAGTTTTTCGATTTAATGACCTCCTCTTGCCCTTCGTCGATTATGCTTGTGCTGTTTCGAGGTTCAGCTTCCGTGGGACGTTTGCCCTGCCCTTTAAACCTCGCTTCGATTTCTTGCTTGCTCCTGCGAAAAATCCGTTAGTTAATCAAACGGACTCGAGGTTTCAGTTCTTACTCGTAGATGTTCTCAATGGTATTCCTGGCTTTGGCTAAGTAAGAATGATCTGCCTCTCGGATACCCTTGAAGCCCAATTTCGCCGCGTTCAAGTTTTTCAGGTCATCGCCGATCATCTTCTTGAAGTCTTCAAAAGTCAATTTCGTCTTGTGTTCTACCCCGGCATTTTTCAGCATCACGTTAACGGTTTTTTGGATGTTTTTATCGTCGATTTTGCCTTCCACCGTTTCCAAAAACGATCTAAATTGAAATCGATATAAACAATTCGTACCAATTTAAACAAAAATGCATTACTTGATCATGTTAACGAAATCCTGTTGCTTCAAATGCCCGATTCCATCTATATCGTACATATCGAACAGCAATTTGGCCTTTTCCTCTTCAGTACCATCGGCAAATATGATCATCAAATCGACGAATTCCCTAAACGAAATAAACCCGTTCTTGTCTTTATCGATGAGCGCGAAGATCCTCTTCACGAACTCATTGGCCGGCGTCATGTTCAGCGAACTGGCGAATTCGCTGATGGTGAGCTCGGTGTCCACGACTTCCTTGGCGATGAACGCGTCCACTTTCAGAATCTCAGTGCTGGAATGGGTGATCTTAAAGGCCTGCGCAAAGACAACGCGAAAGAACATTTCCAGTCGAGCCTGCCGATTTTCTTGGGTCACTACGACTTTCAAAGCCGCGCTCCAAGTGAGGTTCACTACTTCCTTCGTTACTACGTTAGTGTCGATGAAGTGTTTGTCGAATTCGGACATGAAATTGCTCCGCAGGAACTCCGATTCGAAATTAATCACCTAAAATATGGTCCGTTGAATTCGGTTTTTCGAAATACGCGAATATACTTACCAGGTCGTAATTGTGCCTGGTGTGTATAATTAATGTTAGTCGATCGGTTATGTGATATATAGTTACTGTTTTTTGTAAATCGTTTGAGAAGTCCAGCGCTCTAAGCATGATCCCATTAAATGATGTTACGCATAGTTTCATTTCTTGGAATGATAAAATTATTTCCCTCGTTGGGTATTTTGGGCCAACCCATTCAGTGACTAAAACGAATATACATAGTACTAATTTCAAAAAAAAAAAAACGTAATGCATTAATCACCTATAAAGAGAGGCCAATTAACTGCATTTTCCGTCAGCGTTTTCCTTCTGAAACAGCTTTCTTCCGCATTCAGCTTCATTATTTCTTTTTCTTTAAGCCGAATAAGCAAGAAGACGAATCCAATAGTTCCTACAAAAAACCCATTGTAGTTATAAATCGTTTAAATAAAATTCCACAGATTACCGCATATAAAAGCGACTACAAATGAAAATGTCAAGATGTAGCTGAATTCACTGTTGCTGAAGTAGTCGTATGAATAAGGTTTGAAGCAGCTTTCGTTTAGTAGTTGATCATTCAATTGCGGCAAATGGTAATAGTTATCGGTTTTATTTAATTTGCATACATTTATTAGGTCACTATCTCTTCCAATGGGTGCTCTGAAAGGTTGACCAGGGATGTCTATGTCGTCCATTTTTGTCACAGCCATTAGAATATCATACACAGTTATTTTACGAATCCTTGCTATTTCGGGTTTCGTAAATAAGCTAAAAAAATACGGTATTTACTGGAAGGTCTTCCCTTATTACTTACTATAACTTACCCATTATGCTCATTTTCGAACCAAAATCGATCGGCATTTCTTATTCTAGTAAATTGGTCTATGATTATAGTTTTAAACAATTCGCCAGGTCCAGTATCCGTTTCTAAAATACCGCCCACCCATACATCGATATTATTTATATCGTTATTATATAAATTCCTTAATTTTTCACGAACCTACAACGTACAGAGGCTATAAAATGGAGCTAAAATACATCGGATATCTTACCTCATCTGTAATTTGAGTAAAATTTTCAAAATTCTTATATGCTGGCAAGCCGAACGCTTTCCTAGCAGAATTGAAATCGGGCAACCCGTGGTCCCTTCCTCTTTGTATGTTAATAGCCATTAAATCTCTCCTGGGAAATTCCAAAGGACCGAAAACGTTGCCTCTCAGGTCTTCGACTATGGTGTGGTCCTCCCTTTCGGAAAGTTGAACTGACATTCCCATTAGAATCCTGTCGATGTCGATCAAGCTGCTGTTGTCGTCGGTCTTGTTGAGCATCGGCTCCTGCGGTCGCCAGAAAATGTTGCAGGTTCTGATGGCGTTCGCTTTCCAATTGCCGAACTTCGTCGGGCAATTCTCCCTCGTGTACCCTCGCAAATACACCTGCAGAAATCAGGATATTAGCTAGGCGTTTAACGCAAATTAGAAACGCACCCCCGGCACTACCAGAGTGTGCCCGAACCTGAAGGCGGCGGCCTGAAAGAATTGGTCGATTTGAGGGTCGATGCTGGCGTCGTATCCCTGATAAGGATCTATTTTTTGGTCTAAGTATTGGGGTAGCCAATCGTACAAGTAGACATTTTGCTGCGTTGCGATAACCCACTTCCTCGCCTCGTTGTAAACCATTTCACTGGACCATTGCGGGTGGTGGTGGCGAATTCTGGTCGCTAGGTAATTGTGCCATCTGAACCACATTACTCCGAATGAAAGCAGGAAGGCATTTTCATTTCCTCGAGGATTTCCGAGCTCTGTAAATTGCCGATGGTGTTAAATTTGTATCAAAATTCGGTTAGTAGGGAACAGAGACTTACTAAAAAATCTATTAACAGGTGCGGTTTGATGGTTGTTTACGAATTGCTTGTGGTATAGAGGTGGTGGAGGATTAGCCATGGGTAATCTGTCGGTATTGTATTCTGGAAACAAACCGTCATGCGAAAATGCTAATCTGCCATCTGGATCGAGTGTTTTGTTGGAATACAGTCTCAATTGGTCTGACCATTGTTTAGTTATACCATAAAATAATCCTCCATCTATGTAGGGTGTTATTTCATTCAACTAAAAAATACTGTATGTAAATAAGTTCGAATCTGAAATAAATGGAGCGCATACTTGCTGTCGAGGGTTGTTAGGGCTATATCCAGTTCTCATGTCGTACCTAGTTCTAAGCAAAGGCAATTGTGTATGGCCTGGGACTGTGGTGTAATTGTGATAAGAGGGAACAGGAATGTTGAAATATTCAGGAGGACAAGCTGGCCTTTGCGCGTCTAAAATTTCTTCTACCACTTGTTGACCTTAAAAATATATGGCATTTTTACAAAGCACAATTTTTTGTTTGCTTATATTTTACCGAAGAAGACAAGCAGGGCATTCTTTCCATTTTTCGACTTCTGTCCTATCTCACCACTTAAAAGTTGATCGCTAAGTTCTATCGGGTTTCTCCTGTTGTGACCCGCGGGCAGATAACTACCATCTTTATATGCAGCTGGCCACCTTCTCAAAAGAGGCCTATCTGAATTAAAACAGTTCTTATAAATAACAAATACATAATTTACAAATTTATTAAAACGTATATATTTTTTAGTGCACAATGTAATTTTTTACTAACACTAATCACTAATTGTGAACGTGTTTATTCACAGAGGTGTTGTTGATAATACTGATAAAACATAAATGCAACCGGCGCAACCCAACAGTAAAGTAACTATCGAAACTAAAGGATAGTCGTCTAAATCACCCACAGGTACAAAAAGTTCCAAGTCATCGAAATGGGAGAAATAAGTTAGATTTTTCCATATACAAGTAGATTTTGCTTCTTCCGTGCAGGGAGCTTCCACCTTTAAACCTTTACCACATATTTTGTCCAACGTCTCAGGACACCACGCTAATAGGCTTGGTTTTCGCAGAGGTATCTTCCCATAGCCGCCCGTGATTTGGCTTCTCTGATAACGCAAATGAACTGGCAATGTAACGGTCATTCTATTAATTTCTGAATTATTCAAGTAAATGTAAACTGTATGTTCAGTAGCTTCGTGTGCTGGGACTTCTACGTCTACTTTTCCTTCGACGTGAATTCTGAGCTCCCCTATTCTATTTAATTCCGCTATCTCGTCTGGATTAATAAACATTCCACTAGACACATCTAATTTTAAAGCTAAATTACATCCTGATTCCATCCAAACCACTTTATTAACGTCTGCAGTTTCTAATAACCACCAAATATCTCTATGAAATCCTTCATGTTCTATCTTCTGAGTTACAGAAGTTGTTAATTTCATGCATTGTAATTCACATGTCGCTGTATAAATAACTGAAACTGCAATAGTAGCAATCAGGTTGATTATTTTCACCATAATTGAAATGAATTGTGTTCTTCAATATTTTTCATTTCAAATTATTTGTCAACATACAAAGTGAGGTTAGAATTAATGTATTGTCAACAGTCAATTCTTCTTCTGTATTTTGTACAACTTTTTTTATATAAATAGTTAGGTAACAATTGTCTTGCAGGTAGGCAACACAATTTGCTTTGAACATTTCAAAAAGTGCTTTTTCAAAAAGTGTACATAAATATGAAAAAATGTATTTATGTTTTTTTTGTGCCAATAAGTTATGACTGATGAAAGCCTATTTAGTTTCTTTATAAAATGATTTCATTTTTATAGTTTCAAGAAAGATAGTTGCATTGTGTGTCTAATTATAACTAATCCGGTTTTAAATTATTGTTAATCAATATGTACTTACCTATGGCACCGGAGTCGGGTCTGGCTAAGTTGTTATACCAACCATCGTAACCGGGGTACTCGTGCACTTTGTGGACATCACTTGGTACATTATTGGAACTCCAATTACCGTTCAGAAGCCAATCGGCCAGAACGGTTCTATTATTAACACCACCATTGTATTTACCAGGCCAATATTGGTCTTTTGGTTTCGACGAATAATTTGGAGTAGTAACCTTCGGAGGAGCAGGAGTAGTTGGAGTAGGTGTTATTACTGGTGGATTTATCCCTTGAGAAACTAAAGATTTTTTTGTTAATTAAGCAAATATTGGTAAGTAATTTTACAACATACCTACACCTGCAATTAAGACAAAATCAAATAAGATGAACTTCATTATAACAAAATTTAACAAATCCAACTGATTTAAATGTGGATGTGAGAATTATAAATAGCCTTTTAACAGACAATTTTTGAAAAGAGGAAACCACAATGATAACATTATCTGACTTAATCGAAATTAGGGAATTACAATTAACATATATATATTTGTATTTCACATTTTAATAGTAACAAAATAGAATTCAAAAAATGCAATCAATTATAATCAACCAAAGAAAATTAAATATTGAGAACCACATTAGAGCTGTCCTTGAGAGATTCCTTATATTTCAGCAAAATAGGCTCAACTTCTTCGCTCAAAAATTCCGATACTTGCTCAGCCGCTCTTCCCGTGTAAGTGCTAGGATCAAGTAAACCATCCAACTCAGCTAAAATTGGTTTGAAGTACGGATCAGCTCGAACTCTTTCTATGAGATCGTTATCTTTGCCGAATCGTTTAACTTGCGCTCCCGCTTCCTGCGATAACACTCGGATCTTCTCATGGCACACTTGTCTGTCTCCTCCCTTTTTAACCATGGCCATAATCAGATTCTCAGCAGACATAAACGGCAATTCCTGGTTGATTCGTTTCTCAATAACCTTGGGGTAGACGACGAGACCTTGGGTGATATTAGACAGCACCATTAGGGCAGCGTCTGCGCTTAGAAAGGCTTCGGACAATGTTAGTCTTTTATTAGCCGAGTCGTCTAAGGTTCTTTCTAACCACTGCACGGAATGGGTATTCGCTGCGTTAGCAAACAAACTTATGAGATGCCTGGCTAGGGCGCAGCATCTCTCAGATCTCATTGGATTCCTCTTGTATGGCATAGCGGAGCTGCCGATCTGGCTCGCTTCGAACGGCTCTTCGATCTCCTTGAAGTTGGCCAATAGTCGGAGATCGCTGCACATTTTATGAACGGAAGAACCTAATGATGACAATGCTGCTACGATTTCCAAATCGACTTTTCTCGTGTAGGTCTGGCCAGTTACAGGATAGGTTTTAGAGAATCCCGACAGTTCGGCTACCAGCTTGTCTAAAGCACGTACCTTGCTGCTATCTTCGAACAGCTGCATGAAGGAAGCTTGGGTTCCCGTTGTTCCCTTCACGCCTCGGAACCTAAGGTCGTCTCTTGCTCTGGATAGAGCCCTTTCGTCCATCAGGAAGTCGTACAGCCAAAGAGTGGCTCTTTTGCCGACTGTTGTTAGCTGGGCTGGTTGTAGATGGGTGTATCCTAAAGCTGGAAGAGTTTTGTACTGCTCAGCGAATTTGGCCAAGTTTTGGATAACGGTCGCTACTCTCGGCATTAGCAGGTCCAGGCCGTCTCTGATGATGATCAAATCCGTATTGTCGCCTACAAAGCACGAGGTGGCTCCTAAATGAATGATGGGCGCTGCGAGGGGGCACTGCTTGGCGAAAACATGCACGTGGGCCATAACGTCGTGCCTCGTCAGCTTTTCTTCCTGTTGGGCCTCTTCGAAGTTGATGTTGTAGATGTTGTTTTCCATCTCTTGTATTTGCTCTGCCTTTATGTTCAAACCTAGCTGTTTTTCCGCTTTGGCGAGGTTTATCCATAGCTTGCGCCACGTTGAAAATTTCTTTTGATCGCTGAAATTATATTGCATCTCTTTGCTGGCATAGCGGGTGCTTAACGGAGACCGGTAATTGGCGTAGGGGCTGCTGTAATCGATTGAATCGCCCATTTTTTAAATATAATGTTCACTTGAAAATTCACTGATGAACGTAACTGAATATTGTTAACTAAGCTAAAAAAAACAATCGTCTGTAATGTCACAATACAAATAATTATTTACCATAAACTTACTTAAATTTAGTTTATATATTACAATATGTTTTGACCTTTATATGACCTTATTGTTACGTTATTCAAGATGTGTGGTAAGATAATAGAATGATATGATAAAGCATTAAAGAGGTTGCAAAACCTATTTATAATAATTCCACTGCAGAAAAGTAAATTTGAATCAAATGATGTATAACTTAACCACTTTTTTCTTCTTTCTTTCAACACTTCAAACTTAAAACACGTGTGAAGTTAGCTCCAGTAGAATTAATATCGGAACGCAGCTCTTTGTCAACGTGGATCAACGTAGCCGTGGCTTACAAAACTTAAATGTGACATGACAAATTATCCCATATTTACCATTGAATTTTGATACCGTTCGTTCTTTACGTGTGAGTGTGGGGTCAGTCAAAAAGTCGAAAAACCCAAATTAGTGGTGGAATTTCAGTGTTCTTAAGAATTAAATTGCATCCGAAAATGTCGAAGGGACAAAGCAAAGGTTTTACAAAAGAGGAAGAGTTACTTCTGCAAGATTTCAGCCGAAATGTTTCCACGAAATCTTCGGCGCTGTTTTACGGCAACGCTCTAATTGTATCCGCCGTTCCAATATGGTTATTCTGGAGGATACACATAATTGACCTGTACTCTTCCTTGATTCTGTTTACTGTTGTTACTGCTGTTTCCACGTACCTGCTGGCTATGGCATACAGGAACACGAAATTTACTCTGAAGCATAAAATCGCAGTAAAACGCGAAGAAGCCGTCACTCGGGACTTGAGCAAGAAGCTAGCAGACGACAAGAAGATGAGCAAAAAAGAAAAAGACGAAAGAATCCTGTGGAAGAAGAACGAAGTTGCTGATTTCGAAGCTACCACATTCGCTATTTTTTACAATAACGCTCTCTTCTTAGCGATTGTAATTATTGCCAGTTTCTACTTACTCCAGTCGTTCACTCCTGCTGTCAACTACACTCTATCCATCGGCACGACTGCCGGGTTATTGGCTTTACTGTCTACTGGGTCCCAGTAACATTTTCAATTTATAAATGCTTTGTAGGTAACTGTTAAAAGGTCATGTGCATTTTGTCATATTTAATTTAATATTTCATACTGTTTTCAATAAAAGTTAACTTTTGTAAGTTATGTTTTATTTCGTTTTCTACATAAATATACATATTTCTACTTGTAGGAATTAATAGGTTATTTATATACAGTTCAATAGCCTCTTATTATAGTACAATGGTTGGATGTAATTTAAACCTGTGTAGGATATTTTTATTTTGAAAGTAATGTTAGAATGGAACAAATCAAAGTTAACCAACATACAATGTAAAGTAAATGTTATTCATCATCGTGGTCTAATCTATAGGGCCCCGGACAGTTCTCTTCAAGATCCCTAATATCAATACCTGTAATGACACAATAGATGCAGTACAAATGTGTTGTCCTCAAGTAGTCTATTAAAAGAAACAAATTTTCCTCCGATATATAGGAATCGAACTCTTCATCATCACTACTACTATCTGTATCATCAAAATCTTCTTTTCGTTCGATTTTCCTACGTTTTTTTATCGTTTCTTTGGTCCAAAAGAAATCTTGTACTGGATCATTGACTTTCTACAATTTGATTACGATGTTAAATAGGTTACAAATTGCATTTATGTTAAACTTACATTTCTAAAATCTAATTCCTCGCATATTTTTTGAGCTTTGAAAAAGTCTCTCCTAATTTGGGATAGATTTTGCCTTTCCTTGTTAGCTAATTTGAATTGTGTCTCATATTGCTTAATGTTTCTGATCTTCTGTTGTTGTTTCTTACTAACGACTTCTTTTATGTGAGATTCACGACCAACACCGGAGGTACCTTGTTTAATAACTATATCGATGGGCTCCTTAATGCCGCTTCTATTTTTACCGAGGCTCTCGCCTTGTTTGTACCCCATTTTTTCTAATAATTTAAAGCCTATGTTCTCGTTCGATATCGCTGTGTTTAGTCCTATAGCTCTTTTTTCTTTTTCAATTTCGTGCGTGGATTTTTGTCGTTTATTAGAAGAGTCGATTTTTTTCTTAAATAAATCCATTTTGCGTTTTTCTCTATTGTATAGAAGGCTTGGACGTACGTCATCGTTGCTAAAAAATACCTAATAGACATTTATATTTTTTAAGAATTCTTCCAACTAACCTGTCTACTAAAAACTTCACAGACATATAATCATCTTCTGAATCGGACATTGTTATGTATGTATGTTCGTTCGTTCTTTAAACTTTTTGAATATTGACAATCCCAATATTTGTTTTGACGATTAACCCTACTATTTCTTCTTTAGTAATCTTAGAAAAATTGGACTACAACTATTATAGTTATGCAATCAGTACAAATCTTATTAGAATGTGGCCTGAACAATTGTTGTATTCATCTACAGTTTTTAAATATAAAAACATACTTGAAAAATAGAAATATTTTTGATGAATAATTAACCACTCAAATCAAGTCACCCTATTTTGTTAATCTTGATGAAATACAAGCAATTGTCAAAAAAAATATTACATTTTTTATTATTATTTAAACAAAGTAGGAAATTTTGTAAATAATTTATGCAATTAAAAAATGCAATCAATTTTTTAAATTGTTTGGTAAAATTTAAGTAAATTTTTACCAATTATTTTAAAATATAAACGTATTTTTGTTGGAGCTTATATTTTCATACAAATAAAAGCCTCTCACTGAATTCCCTAATTTTAAGCAGGTATTGATTTATTATATACTAGGCTCGATAAACATACTATACAGTTGTTATGCATTTCAAATATCACGTACATATGTACGTTCGTATATAACATACTCATTGTTTAAACGTTAAACCTATATAGAAAATCATTTATGCTGAAAAGTGACGTAGGAGTGTGAAATAAAATCAATAAAAATAGGGCAGCTAGCCCGGCTCCCCAGGAAAAAGAGTCCCAGGGTCGGCACGGATGAAATCCGGATAACATTTTATTTATACTATTTCATCACATAATAGACGATGAATTTTCAAAGCAAATTTTTGTAAAAAGGATGTAATTAAATGTAATCCACAAACTTAATAAAGTCGAGGGAAATTAAAAACTCGTTTTTATGCCTGATGCAGAGCACGTGATTTTATTGTTTTATTTTAGAAATTCACGAGAAAGAACTGGGGTAATTTCAGGAGCAGTTTATTTCTGGTATTGACAAGGCGGATGTCTTGACGTAAATTTTCTTGCACAATTACTATTTATGAACGCATAATTGAATCCTTCGATTAGATATTTTAAGAGACCACTTGTCGTTGACACGGAATGCAGTTTGAGATAAATATAAAAATATATTTCCGTAAACCAGCTAATAATATTTCATTCATTAATCGATATAAATAGTAGGTGAAATTACCTGTTTACCTGATGTGTAGTAATGATGAATTAACCGCAATCTTGGAATGAATGACTATTTTTTTAATATATGTGTCTTACTTTTTTAATCGTAATAGTTTTGCACATTTTTTGGTAAAAGTGCTTAATATTTTCTAATTGTCCATTGCAAAAAACATAATTAATTAGTCAGGGGTATTGGTAAATTAAAGATGAGAAAGACATTTTGATAGATATAAGTTTATTGTATAAATAATGATCTTTAAATAAAATACAATGGATGAACTAAAGAAAAAAAAATATTTGATCATTTTTCCATAATTTCTAATACTGGTTAAAGTACAAAAATTGAGGATAGACGTTTCTTAAAAATGTGAAACTATAGTAAGAGTATTAAATTTAACATTAGATATAAAAAAAGTCATTTTTTAAATAACACATTGAATAGGTCATAATTATTAAATAAATATCAGTTCTGTTACTATATAAAAGTATTTTTCAATTTTTTTTCTTTGAACCATCACTTACATACTGTTTTGTAATGGTTCATTTTGAATGCAATGATATGTGGGATAAAGGACAAGGGAACAAGAAAATACGACCTGAAGAGCTATAACAAATGTTTATTTTAAATGAATGACATGGGCTACAACTATAACGATGAACCTCACACTCAGATTGACACACACACTCAACTGAGATCTGAATGTAGAATAATGCACAAAACCCTTGGCCTATCTAACATTCAAAGTTTAGAGAAAAATACTTATGACAAAAAAATATCACCATTTACCCTGTGCAAGTCTCTGTTGTTGTCAAAATGCAAGTGACCAACTGTACTCAAGCGGACAGACTTGCTAGGTACTAGCTGAACATATGGTACAGGTACACAACATGAAAACACAGTGACGGAAACCAATCAGAATCCTCCTAAATAAGGTGGATAACCTGGCGGATGCGTAGGTGTAGGTTGTGGGTAACTGTAATACGGATAATTTGGACTCGGTACATGTAAACCAGGTGCATAACTCTGAGCATACGGTATTTGAGGATAACCAATCGGCATTGGTTCGTAATGACCACTCCACGTGGGAGTAGGATAAAGAGGATAACCTGAACTAGGAGGATAATTATAAGGAATTGGACTAGCTCTAGACGACGATGATACATTATAGTTATTAAACTGGCCGGCATATTGGTCAGGTGCTTCACCCAATGGAACATCACTCTCTGTTATACTGGGAATCTGATCTACTAATGATTCGAGTCCTGACAGACTTTTGGAAGCAATATCTTGGTTTTGCCTTGGAGAAGAATATTGTGGTTCTGTTTGAGAATGGGGAGGGTCCATATTGTAGGACTGATAATGGTAATGAGTCTGCTCGCTATTTGTAGAAGGAGCCGGGCTGCCTAAACGGCATTCAGCCTCTTCGGCCATGCTTGTAGGCGGCTCGAAATCTGGAGGACCAATCGGTGATGCTGGCGAACCTAATTGTTCAGAGCTAATTGCCGCGCTGATTTCTGAACTGAGGTCCGAATGAGTGAAAGGTTGAGAATGGGGTCGCGGAGACTGACTGTACGGAGGTCTCGGTGACTGACTGTACTGGGGTCTGGGAGACTGGCTGTACTGCGGTCTCGGTGACTGATTATACTGAGGTCTTGGGGAATTGGTGTAATTAGGTCGAGGAGACTGACTGTACGGAGGTCTCGGTGATTGGTTATAACTCTGAGGGGGTTGGGGAGCATACAAATTCGCAGAACCATTAGGAGGAGTCATGGCAGGGGCCATCTGATAAAAATTGTTGGGAGACTGGATTGGAGATGGGTTCGAGTAACATTGAGACAAATTGGTCGATGTATTGTTATCTGGTGGATTTAAGTCGATATTTTCAACCTTAACCTTTTTAGGCCGGCCTCTCTTTTTCTTTGGAAAATCACAGTTATTATTTTGAGTAGACGGAGGTTTCCGAACTACTGGTTTCGGTGGTATTTCTTCACCTTCGATTTTAATTTTTTTCGGGCGACCTCTCTTCTTCTTGCATGGTATAATCGTACCATCCTCATTTTGAATCACAGCATTACTTATGTCAGTGAGCTCTGGAGAAAATGGATCAGGCTTTGGTTCTGCTTCGTAGCACGATTTCAAACTCGGTTCGGAAAATACCATTTCGTTTTCGTCAATTTCGGTTATTAGACCATTCAAATAATCACGAAATTTTTTCAATGCTGCATAAAATGGTACTTTGTCAGCAGCCCTTGGTAACTGAGCACACCTTGCACTAGAAGATGGCATCACCCACATGTGCTGTAAAAATAAATTTTTTTATAAATAATTATAATATTAGAAACGGTGGTTTTGACTTACTGTATTGGTGCCTTCGACTACATCCGGTTGTCTGCCAAATTTGAAATCCTTTTTCCCCGAGAATACTTCATAAATAAGTTTTCCATTAAATACAGCTATCTTAGGTCTAAACTTTTTTAATTTTTCTAACAAAATTTGACTACCCTCTTTAATTTCTTTTCGAGTTAGATCAGCACTACCTTTAGTTGCCCGTTGTACCATATTTGTGAAACCGATGCCTACTTGAAGCAATTTGTAATCTTCATCTGCAGACATTTGTTGCGGTGTCAAACCCGATAGGTACAAGCATTTCCAAAAATGATTGCCAGGTCCAGCATAGTGATGACCCTTGTAGGCCGCAAACAGTCCAGGGTTTATCCCAATCTTTAAAAAAGTTACGGTTCTATTACAAGTTCAATCCAGACCTAGCAGGCACTTACTATAATTATATCTAGGTTTTCTGTTAAATGATCTGGTAGTGTTCTTTTGGAAACCTCTTCTTCTGGCATTCCGTTAAAGCGATCGTGTTTCTTTCGTTCTTTTATAGGCCGTTGAATTCCTCCGTTCATATCTTGGTTGAAGTCAGGCCTATCAAAATTCATATATCTTTAAGAAATTAATTAAAGCTGTAAATACAAACATAAATCAAAACAATGGAATTAAAGAAAATTGGGAAATCAGTATATTGTTTAATATTTCATATTAAGTATATTAACGAATAATAATATTTATTTATTAAATTATTTTCACTTCATTTGATTCTTGCCAATTTCTTATTTACCTTCCACAAAGACATTCAAATAAAAGTCTTATCTTGAGCAAGAGATATAAATAACAATGTAAGTGTACTTATAAAATCACACAAAGTCTGGGTTGAGGTAGACATATGATAGGAATTAAAATATATTTAAAAAAACCTTAATAGGTACTTAGAGAAGCAGCTATTTAATTAAAAAGGAATTATCACAAATATTTACTTATTTCAATAATTACTATTGACTTCTGTAGGTATTTATTCAGATATAGGTGAAAGTATAAAATATTAGTTATTATTAGCAAAAATAGGAGGAATATAAACAAAATAAGGAGTAAATTATGAGAGAAAATCAAAAGTACTGCGTATAAGTTGATAAAATTAAGAAAACATATCAGCACCTACTGTGCTAAATTTATTAAGTACCTAATTAGTTTTATTATTTACTCAAAATAATAGAATAAAAAAATCAATAGTTATAGTGAATTGTAAATTTGTTTTAGGTTAGAATATTTGTTTTGTCGAGTTACATTATATAATAGAATTAAACGGGTAACTAGATACTAGAAAAGAACAAAAAAAAAATAACTTACTGTTCGGGTTTGATTTTCTTTTTCCGTCCCCGCTTTTTGGGCCCAGGCATAAGTTGATTATTGATTGGGGGCATAGGATGCATGAGATGAGGGGGCCCCGGAGCCGCCGGAAGCATCGGCATGGGATCATCGTCGATGAAACTGTAAGGATCCTCGAGCTTTTCGCATTTAACCTCATGGTTATGTTGTTGATTGTGTGCAACACTGGTAGTGTTCAACATCAAATCAGCACTAGTTTCATAACCGTCATCGTGGGGTTCGAGTTTCATGTTTCTAGAGGAAAAATTTAATAATAGACTCATTCACAGAACAATCACTTTCCTCTCACATCACTAGAGCACTTGATAACTTACATACTTTGAGGTTGGTTGAGGGCGTGTTTCAAATGTAATGTGAAAACATCATGCAGGCTGCCAGGCAGGAGGCAGGATGGATATGGATTCAAGGCCTGAAGGGATATGTGTGTGTTCACTCAGCTATGTACTCTTTTTTTAGAAATTAGGCAACACGTAAACATTGAAGGCAAACTGGTGTTGTGTAAACATAGTACAGTGGTCATCAAACTGTTCGCTAAACTATAAAAGTAAAATGAAAATAGTTACAAGGCTGCTTGGAATCGAGCTAAACCGTTTGTCGAACGAATCGACATCGTCGTAATCGAAATAATAGAGAAAAAAAAATCCTGCGGAGCGAAAATTCGGACCCCAACCATCATCGGGCGACGGGCGACCTCCGATTAATTCGAATCGAACGAGCCCACTGCGATGGAGATGGAGACGTCGAGTCGAGCGAAAAATTGTTCGACGAAATAAAAAAAAATTAAACGATCAGGTGCTCATCGCCTACCACATAATCGTCGAACGATAAACGGCGAACGAGCGATAAATAAGTAAATAAAAATGTTTACATGCAGCGCGTGCGGGAAATAAACCAAGCAAATAGCACAACAGGGCCGAGAGGGTGTAATTACTTACAACTTGTACTTATTCGAAAAGGACACCGGGTGGTTGTAGGAATCGTAAGACAATGGTCCAGGACCAAGGCCGGAGACACCTGAATCCTGGCCACTGCCACCACTTCCGCCCGATTCCATTGTCGCTCCCAATAACGTGGAGGACTCGCGAAAAAGAGTAGCCACCTGCATCGGAGGATTTAACGAGCTAACGCTCGTTACTTCTTTTTAAGCTACACACACATCCCGCTTATTATTTTCGCACTAGCTTCGTAAAAACCTAACAACAACCTCACCCTTTAAAAATAGTTCTATCCCTCTGATTGGTTCAACGAACGTTTTGAAAAATCAATAGGATGTTATCGGCCTGTATTTTTGTGGAACTTTGCTCTAGAGCTCATTGTCGATGTCTCCGCCAGCGTCGCTTTCGCTTACTTCGACGCTCGACGTCGCTGTAAAAACAGCGCATTCTATTAAAACTTTTTACCAACCAAAAAAAAGATAAATGACACATTTTCTAATTACCGTATAGAAAACTAGACCTAAAAGATTTTCACTTCTCAACCAAAGAGTGCGCAACCACCATTTCTTTCCACAGAACACCCACACATTTACATCACAGAACACTTATTCACTGCAAAATTGTTTTCAATGCGAGTTGAACAAAGAAGGATTATTAAAATATCAGTGGTTAGAGTAAGAAAGTAGCAGTCCCACAATCAATCTTTCTTTTTTTTCCTTATACACCTTAGTCCATAAAAGTTGCAATATGGTCATTTCCATGAATTGAACAAAGAAAGATTATTACGTAAAATTTGTCAAATCGACAAAGATCACCCTTTCTTTTTCCTTTATAAGTGTCTGACGGAAGTTGTCTTTGTTGCACCCATATCTTATATTGCAAACAATTTCGCGCGCCGAATAACTTTACTAACGTTGTCAATATTAACTCTAGAAATAAGAAGAATAAAAGGTTTTTGAACCTGTCATTTTTAATCCTGTCAATTGTCATTTATATTTCGTTCGCGTCTCCATTTTGTTTTGTGTGTTTGGAATTGGCGGAGTGATACCATAAAGTTGCTTTGGTTGCCTTATCAGTAGAGAAACAATGGAAAACGAAACAAAACAGGAAGCAAATAACGTTAAAGTGGAAGCTTCTAACAACGATGCGGTAATCGTTCAAGAAAAGCCGAACTTCAATCGCGGAGGTCGCGGAGGCAATCACAATCACGGCGGCGACAGATTCGGCAGAGGCGGCCGGTTTGGCGGTCCCAGAGGAGGCGGTGGCCAAGGCGGCGGGGTGCGTATAATGCAAAAGCCCTTTTTAATTCAATTTAATCGCTAAACGCGCTTGTAGGGTCATAGAGACGGAAGGAATTTCGATAATAGGAGAGGACGCGGAGGTTTCGCCGGGAATCATGGTGGACGTAAACCTGATGATGATCATGATAATCATGATAATAATCAACAAGACGGCTACCAAGGTCGCGGTAGAGACAACCAAAACAACAGAGGCCCGAGGCTCATGCGAGGCCCCGACGAAAAGTTTTTGGATAAAATGCAACAAATATCCGGCTCGACTTTCGACCTCCCTCCGATCGATTTGTTGGAGAAAAAATTCAACGGTAGAAATCGATTGTACATTGGTAACATCGGTTCTGAGGTAACCGAAGACGAGCTAGTGGATTTGTTTAAATCTTTCGGCGAAACAGCGGAGGTCTTCGTTAACAAAGACAAAAATTTCGGCTTCATTAAATTAGATTACCACAGTAACGCCGAACGGGCGAAAAGGGAACTCGATGGCACCGTGTTGAAATCCAGGAACTTGAAGATTCGCTTTGCTCCGAACTCAGCCACTATCAAAGTGAAAAACCTCACTAGCCAAGTCACAAACGAATTACTGCATTATGCATTCTCTGTTTTTGGAGAGGTGAGTTTTTATCAACTTCAACTTTTATCTTATTCTAAATCAAATCTCCCACAGATTGAACGGGCCACTGTTTGTGTAGACGAACGAGGAAAGCCCACCGGCGAAGCAGTGATCGATTTTTCCAGAAAAGGTTCGGCTTTACACGCAATTAGAAAATGCTCGGATGGCTGTTTCTTCCTCACCGGCTCGTTGAGACCTTGCGTTGTGGAAGCTTTCGAATTAGTAGACGACAACGATGGCTACCCAGAGAAGATAATCAACAAGAAAAACCCGGAGTATCAAAAAGAGAGAGAAGTGGGCCCGAGGTTCGCAGTACCCGGCTCGTTTGAGAGCGAATATGGCATGCGATGGAAACAATTGTACGATCTCCACAATCAGAAAGAGGAAGCTTTGAAGAAGGAACTCGAATTGGAGAAGGAGAAACTCGAAGCCCAAATGGAATACGCACGGTACGAACACGAGACTGAAATGCTAAGAGAACAACTCAGATCTAGGGAATTGGACAAAGAGAGACAGAAGCGCGAATGGGAAATGAAACAAAGGCAAGTAGAAGAGGAAAGGCTACGGACTGAAGAACAAATGAGGAGAACACAAGAAGATATGGAATCCAGGATTATCGCGCAACAGGAAGAATTGAGAAGAAGGCAGCAGGAAAACAAACTTTTTATGCAGGCTCATAATTTAGACTCCATGCTTGACCAGCAGGAACAAGCTTATGACGCACCCAATAATTATAATCAAGGTAACTAATAGGATTTTTCAATATCATAATTCGTATTTCTAAAATTCAGTTTAATTTACATGCACGTTTTTCTTCAGGTGGATTGCAAGAAGATGGCGGCAACATGATGGTAAGTGTTTCGATATTTTAAATTTATTATATTACAGATGGTTAGAAATAATCGAACAAGGCATTTTCCATCGTCTTGATATTTTTCTAATTCTAGCAGTTATTTCAAAAAAGAAATCAAATTTATACGCTTAAATCAATTCTGTTTTAAAATCAATATCCACCTCGAATATTTAAAGCAAACTAGCCTTTAAATATTTATTAAAAAAAAACAAATATACTACAATCTAAGTCTTTAGATAAAATAATTTATATAAATGTTTCAAACATACTGTTAACAAAACTTTTTTTTATGAACTATTCTAATGACTTATTTTACAAGCAAAATTCTGCTCTGTTTAGCCAAAGCGTTTTAAATATTCTCAGTAATATTCAGCGAATTTCTTCAACAAATATTACTTTATAATATATTTAGCTACTATTTTTGATAAATTTCGGAAGTTATTGGACGCTTTGGCTGACAAATAAACAATTCTTGTAATCTTCGTGATTTACTAACAAATTTTAAACAAAATAATTGTTTTTTACATTTTAAGGGTCCTTTCAGTCACTAATGAAAAACTATACTGGCTTGTCAATTCTGTGTGGTTAATTTATGGATAAATGCTGAAGAAAGATATTTACTGAAAATCCTTGAAATTTTAACAAATTTATTGAATGGACACAGCAAGAGTGTCATCTACTTTAATACCTCATTGCCTTATTAAGACGTCGAACAAATATACCAACCGAGAATAATATGAAATACGCGTTATTAATGACTTTTTTATATCTGATATTTTCATCGGATTATTACATCGATTTTTTGGGCATGGGATAGAGGGTGAATATTACCTATCGCTTATTATTACATTCTTATTACCGAAATATCATAAATGGTTTTAATACAACACATAAATGCGCATAAATTTAAATTTCTCACGGATCTAGTTGCGTACTCAAGAGAAGAGGACTAAACACTATGGTTTGGAATCGAAGATGGAACGAAGAATATGGTCATCGCCGTTGAAAGGAGTTTATGGTTATTGAAAATTGGTTTTCAACTGTTGGATGACGAGACGTTTTCTGCTGCACTGAAACACGCGCTTATTTTTGAAAAAACTCGCGTATGATCGTACGTAAGAAAAATAATTTCCCGCGAAATATCCGAATTATTACTACAATCGACTGAGAGTGTCACTGGCCATTTTTCTTAATATTCATTTAAATGTTCATGTAACTGATTTGATTAATGAGTGGCTCGTGGTACTCGAGTATTTTTTTTATTAAATTTAAAACCAAAACTGCACAGTCTGGACTTAGGGGATAGTTTTTCGAGGCAGAGTGAAAGGGTTCTTTGATGTACTGAGAGAATTGAAACGGATGGTAATAAATGAAAGCGTTTAATATTTTTTTTGTGCTTTATATAGCGCTGGTATATACATTGTTATTGTTATTATTATTATTATGACCAGGATCCGAAAGCATTCATGAGCTCATATGAGCGGCACAGCAACAACAGGTTCGACCGTGACAATGCTCGTAATACTGGAAATATGGGAAATAGAGGACACTGGGTCAACGATAGTCGACGTGACGATTTCCCTAATAAAAGACGGCGATTCTAAAGCTTTTCGAAAAATCAGCAATTGCCCTCCTCCACACGAAACATACACCTTCGTTTGGTTGAAATCTTTTTAGACTAGTGTTGTGAAACCAGATACTCTGAAAACTTGGTGGACTTTTCGGGTGGGAGGCCGAAAAATTACGGTCTAGATTTTCCAATATGAATTTTATTAAACCGTCGCGGTCGTTTTACTCGCATTGATAACGTATTCTAACGTAGACTATACTCTTATTAAGCACCGGGATGGATACTGACATATCGGCATCGCTCACTGGACATCAGAAATAAGTACAAAACGAGGAAATTTTGAGAAAATATAGATCATAATTTTTTTCCATTTTCACCCGGCTCGCTTGGCAACGCTTCACAACGTTGATAAAAGGCGGCAACTATGAGTTTAAATTAAATTCCATTGTGGTAAATCTGATTATTGCATATACATAGTTAAGTTGTTCACTTGGAATTCGTAAAATTATAAAATAAGTATTTAGGAACTCTCTGGATTTTTTTTAATTAATGTAAATGTTTACTTGTGTTTATCAAAAAAAAAATAGCTTATAGGAATTGTCTCTCATTATATTTATCTGATTAAAATACAGACTAAGCAAGCCAAACAGAAGTATTTTTAGTTTGATGTTAAACCTGTAGTAAAAGTATTTCTTTTCATTTGAGTTAAAATTTACAAATTTCCAGTAATTTGAAATTCGTTTTCATATTTATTTTAAGTACATACCTTATTTATTTTACTAAAGTTTTCTAAACGTATTTTGATGTCTAAATTTTAAATATTCACCTACTCATTGTATTTATTTTAACAAAGTATTCGGAACATTTTAATTCCTGACCTTTTTTTAATTATATGTACTCAAAAAAGTTTTTATTTGGTTATTTTTATTTATTTTACTTCAACTACTACATATTTTGTGATAAAATAAGTCGGGTAAAATCTACTATGGCTTCACCAGAAGGTATTTTTATGAAATAACTGGCAACAAACATATTCTTTTGACATTTTACTAATTTTTAGAATACTTTTTTTAGGTCATCTCTAACTTGAAGTTTCCCCGTTGGTTCATTGGATATTCCTTTAATTTAAGAAATCGCTTAGCGAACTCTGGTGTAGTTCATCAGAAAAAAGCGGCCAAATCTCAACTGCTCTAGTTTCAGCTAGTTTGAGATTATTACTGGTTTCAATGAGCAATAGCTTCTTCGAACTAGCTAATAAAATCTCGGCCCGCTTTGATCTGCAAAACTTGCCCATTCCTGCATCAAGAATTATCAAGATCAAATTTCCCTAAAACAACCATCGTAAAAGCTACATGTTATAAAATTGTAGTTTCGTTAAAACGCGAAATATTTCTCATATAATACACAGCGTGGAATAAACGAGTCATTCTAGCAAACAAGAAACAAATCGCGTAAATATGCAATTACCGTGTTGTTTCGTCAGTGTTTGGCCGTGATTAATCTGAATTGGCTTATTTTGATTGCGGTTTTTGTAAATAAGATCGGTGTATTAAATGCAATTATGCTATAAAAGGTAAAAGTTTTGTGTTATATTCGTTTTAAATTTTGAATTATCGGGCGTGAAGACTTTCGTCGTTTTGCATGACTTTGATTTAATCCAAAAAGAAACCAAAAACAAGTTGAACTGTTATGAAATATATAGATCAATGGAAAATACTTAAAATAAATATGTTAAGAAAGGTTTCTTGTTGGACAAATTGCTATTAGATTTTTTACGGTGGTTTTGGGTAAATGGTACGGGAATTCTAGTTACATATTGCATGTATTGCATTTTATTCAAATTTGTACAGAAATGCAGTTAATCTACTATTTATAGTTGGTATAAAATCATTTGCTATAATTAAACTTATTAGCATAGTACTAAACAATAACGCAACTTTAACGGTTTGTAATTATTTAATATGAGATTACAATTTCTATAAATTTCTGAACTAGGTTGTTACATATTTTTTTAGCAATTGTCAGCATCGATTGACAATTGCTTGAAATGTAATCGCATCCATAATTCATCTTATTTTTTAAATTAAGCTCTAACAATGACTCGTGGAAATGGAAGCTTTGCAGAAACAAAAACGTCATCTTGTAATGAATTAAAATTAAAAACGTACAATAGATGGAAGAAGATTAGACAGGCGATTTTATATTAAATTCGGTTAAATAACTGTTCTTTTACGACGACACCTCTTTTCTTAATGGTTTAGAACGCAAACGCTGTTTTTACTCGTTAATCACGTTTATTAGAACATTCTTCAAGATCGTATCGAAGACAAAGATTGTATTTTGCAGGAGCTGCGAACGACACAAAGGTACATTTTATGTATTTTATTTAAATAAACACCTTTATTTGATCCATATCTGATAAATGCAATATAGGGATTTCAGGTACGCAATTAATTTTATATGAATATTTATTAATTTACCATTATTACGCTGAATCAATCAAGGCGCTATGAATGAAATTACTATATTTAATTTACATTTTTAGTTCGTTGAGAATAGTGCAAACGACTATTAGTAAATGTATATATTTTGGATAATACTTTCTTAACAATTCTACTTTGAACTGATTCATTCGAGCCAAACTCAATTTTATTATCCCTAACAACTGAACTTCTTAAATATCTGGAAATTTTTTATTATAATCATGGCATTCAATCATCATTTAAACTTCATCAGTGTTATGCATACTTCTTAATCGACTGGATAATAATTAAAGAGTACGAATTTTGGAAGTTGATTGATCTCCGGCGAAAATATATTATCGAAGAACAGAAGTGGACGCAAATTTTCCACTGCATCAGTATTCTTATTAAATAACTAAATTCCGAAGCGAATTTTTATTAAAGTTTTTATCGATTATTTTTCTAAATGAACGGATTTTAATATTAAAGGTCGAAGAGGTATATAAGAAATAACTATAAATTAGTTAAATTGGATTCTTTATTAATTCAATTATTTGTTACAGGATATTTTCGTCTTTAGCAAATTGAGCTATTCGGGGGAGAGACTCACGCCACTGTGTGCGTAAGATGTTTACTAAAAATATTTTTGAAAGTCAGGATCTGTGATACAAATATTGCCGTTTAATAGAAAAGTTTGTGGATTTTTTGTAACAATAAAATTAGAATTGATCATTTCTAATGCTCAAGAAAAACCCCACCAACTTTCTCTATGGTATTAACCAATTAGCTGTGATAATAATCTGTGATTTTGTTATGCTGTAATAAACTTATTTTTCCTTAACTTGTTACTAATTTTACGCCTTTAAATATTTCGGATAAAAAAATTAAATAAAAGAAACATTGAGGACAGGCTTCAAAATTACTTTTCAAGTAAATGACGCGAAACCGTTTACATAAAATTGCAATTTATTATAAAACATTTTACATTGCTGGTGAATAAATTAACACAAACATTATTAAACGTTAACTTCGAAATTAATGACTAGATAGTTAATGCGTAATACAGTGTCATTCGAAATGAACTTAAATCTATTGCTCTAACCACGATGGGAATGTCGAATTGGGAGCCTTCACTTTAATATTGAACTGCTTTAAAGTCGCCTCCAAGGCCGCCTGATTGCCAGAAAAATACGCTGATATGGCATTGTGGAACAGGAGCAGCTGTTTGTGCATCACTTTAATCTAAAACGGACAACAGTGCTCATTAACTAGGTACTTTTATGTTTTAGAAATCAAACTCACTCTATTTTCGTCTAAAAATTTCAGCTTGATCGTAACTTCTGTTCTCAGCTTCATGAAATTCTGCCGATGCAGCTCGTAGTTCTGCTGGGCTTCCTCCAGGCCGATAGTGCCATCGGGTTTCGTAGATAGAGATTCCAAGTCCGTGCGGTACGCGTCATATTCGATCCTCGATGCCTCGTATTGTCTGATGCTCTGCAAGGTGTCTTCGATGGTCTTGTTGCACAGCGTGTTCACCGACGATATAAAAAAATTTAAAGCACCTAAGAGAGTCTCGCCGTTTTTCGTCAGGTTTCTTTGGGTCTCGCAGTTGTACAGAAATTCCTCTTGGAGCTCCGGAGACTTTTGAGCCAGTTCAGAGAACGCTTCTCCTAACGCATGCTGCAACAATGATGTAATTTTAATTACACAGTTCGATTAAAAGTTAAAGATGATTTACCTGGGTTTGCACAACGTGGTAAAAATGGTTGGTCAAGGTTCTGGTCAAACGTAAAATGTTTATGTACTTTTTCTGGGTGTCTTTGAGTTGTTCTATTCGAGTTTCCAGCTCTGAAATAAAACCGTTATCAGTTAAAGGTAACTTGACAACATTTATTTCCTGTAAAACTGATTAAAAAATCAATGGGAATGGATAGTGGGATAAATGTACATATATTAAACTACTACAGGATAAATGAAAAGATTTTCATACAAATTGAATGAAGGAAGTAAACTTACCAGTATCTACGGTTCTTGACGATTTCCCTAATTTTTCGAACATGATTTGTTTGGTACATTTGTACGTAGATATTGACCAATTTTTAATATTTTCTATTCGAGAGGAATTGTTTCTGAGTAATGTGGCCTCATCGTTGGATGAGGGCGAGTTCAGCCCCGATGGCGGGTTACTAGTTGGGGATAAACTCGTTGGACCAGATCTTGAAATAGACGTGTTATTAGATGACGATGGCAGGGTGGTTGTTTTCATTTCATTCGGCGGCGTATCCTTTAACATGTCATGAATACTCGTCCTTTCGCCATTTGTCGTTGGCGAGTTAATTTGAGACATTCTTACCAACAACTTAGCACGCTTAAATAGCCTAAAGGTAATAGATGATTAGAAATAGTATATGGAAGTCACATTTGTTCACAACTCTCGATTTTAATATCGAAATACTCAATTTTATTAACCTATATTTGTAAAATAAACTAACATGAATTAAAGCTTTGACAGGCAATGCCGCCAATCAATTATTAAAAAACAGAAAAATACTGTTTTCATTGATATTAATTCGTTAATTATCCGTTAGAGGGAGCTTTAAGGCTTCTTCTTTTTCGAAAAACTTACAGTTGTCAAAAAAAATTTAGATTTTCCCAAAAAAAAATTGAGGTTATGGGTTGTCTTGTATTAAAAAATGTTTGTGCTGTTTATGTTTTGTTGTGTATATTATAATTAATTCTTATGCTAAGAAATAGTTTTCGGAAGAAGCGAAAGAAGCCTTATGAAGTCTCGACGGTGTAACCTCTTACGAGGAATTGGATAGACAATTAGTCTAAATCCAAGTTTTTTTTTACATCCGGAATCAACAAATCAGTATTTACAAGATTTTTTATTTTATGTGTTGTGATCGCTATGATGATTGATATACCGAAAGAATTTAAAAAATACTCAAAACATTGCCAGAGCTTAAAGCGTATTATTCAAGACACTCTGAATTATTTTGAGGAAATTCACAATTCCCTTCGAATCCACGGTTAGTCTTATCTTCAAAATTAAATCATTGTTTTTGATAAAATGTATGTGTTTCTTCTAGATGAGGTGAAAGAAGAGTTGTTGAGGATAGACATCGAGCAAATAGGCCCTAAACTAGAGCGAATTCCAACTCTTTTTGTGTTTGGGCAAAATTGCCATTCAAAAGCATTGTTCGTAAACCTTCTTTTAGGGCAGAACATTTTGCCCCTGTACAGCTCGAAGTGGAGATATGTAAGTTAAAATGAAAATTTTTGTATTACTCAGTTCCAAAAAGGAATCTAAGACAATGTCCTAGGAGTGATAACCTTAAGTCACTGTGTATCTAATTTTGAATTGATAAGTAAGAAGTTATTGATAAGTTTTTAGTATTTTTATCCTTTATTTTTTTCATGCGGATTTACATTAAATATGGTGAATTTACTGTTTTTTTTACAGTTTAGTAAATATTGGTGATAAAAAGTTTTTGCTTTGTTCTCGGTGTCTTTCTAATTAACTGAAAGAAGTGTTATAAATTAAAAAAAAAAATTTCATGTAGCGACTTCTAATAACGAGATTACTCATTAGATTAATAAATCATCAATACTAGTCAAAATTAAATAAAAATATGTTGACTAATTTAAACAATAAATAAAATTTAAGAAAATAGTTAATAATTTTGAAATAATAAAATATTTATTACTTATTAATTGTATTTACTATTCCACAGAGTATGACTCATTCGCTTGCTTGCTTGATATCTCCATTGTAACTATGAACTTGACTTTTCTAATGCAAATAATTAGTTTTAAATTTCCACATGATTTTATTAAAGAATTTAATTCTTATTTTTTCAGGTAACGTTTGTATACGGAGTTGCGAAATCCATTCGTTTAACTCTAAACCACGATATTGAAATAGTGGAGAAGCTCCAAGCGCATGAAAAATCATGGATAACAATACCTGAAGCTGATTTGCAACGAGGTGACAATGAATCCCTTTTGGACCATTGTCCCTCTTTGGAAATCGAACTTTCTCATTCAATTCTTAAAGAAAATATCAATCTTATGGTACCTCCTGATTGTTCCATTGATCAGTTGACAGAAATTTTATTTAAATATATGGATAAGGTTTTACCTATTGTTGTTTATACTATTTCTGAAGACATATTGAGTGATTCGGTAAGATGTATATCATGCAATAAAATTTTTATATCTACTTGTAATTTTTAGAATATTCAAGAAATCAAGAAACTGAAAGATATTTATAAGGTTCCGTTTTTGTTTATAAGTTTATCTACCAATGAAAAATTAAGTACAGAATCTTTAACAGAATCTGAACAACATTTATTAGAATCTGAAAATCAAGAAGAATTTTCTAATTTACCAAATTTACGTGATCAATTATTAAGACTGGGTAAGTTGAGTTAATAAAACTTCAATATCAAACTAATCGAAACGCTTATTCCACAGGATTTATAGATGATATGGATAACTCAAAGACTGAAATTATGAAATCAAAAAAAAATTCTTTGTGTTTGGAATGTTCATTAGACACTTTAATAAGTGACAAAAGATTAAATGAGGATTTCCTAAAACACATACAGAACGTTTTGAAGTACACAATTTTAAAATTAGCCGCCATATTAAGCGAGGTATATCTTTAAATCCAACCGCCGCATTCTTGTTTGTAAAACGATTATTCGCAGATTCACAACAAATGTCTCCGGCAGTTCATTCTTCGCGCTTTCGACATGGCCCGCGAAATTCAAATAACTCCAAAGCGCATCGAGTATGCCCAAAAAATCGAATTGCAGCTTTACGATACTCTAATCAAAATAGCTTGTGAACAACAAGAAGAAATCACCGCGATAATTCAAAGGAAACTTCTCGATATGAAATCTAACGTTGCTGAAGTATTAGAAGGTTATAATCATCCAAGTAAACATTTAATAATTCCTCATTTATATTCAAAATTATTTTTCGTTCCTTTATAGATAACGGCCATCAAAGAACGTCCAAAACGGCTACGATAGAAATCCAGCAGCTGGTATTGAAAAGACTGAATACATCAGTGGCTACACAAATCGTCCAGTCCGTGGGATGCCTGCAGGAAAGTTTCACGGGAACGCTACAGCGATGCTTGGAAAGCCTCGAGAAAAATTGCCACGAATTGGAAGGC
The DNA here is from genome assembly GCA_918026865.1 of Phyllotreta striolata. NCBI lineage: Eukaryota > Metazoa > Arthropoda > Insecta > Coleoptera > Chrysomelidae > Phyllotreta > Phyllotreta striolata. Next base: position 3,924,407 of record OU900103.1, on the reverse strand, counting down.
AACGTTCTGGCCTCGGACGCTGTTAGGCAAATAGTCAGCGCCGCTTACAACGTAGATCTGAACTCTTCGTCGTCGTTTTCGATAGTCCACACGCTAATGGACCGCTTCAGGACAATATTGTCGTCCTTCGTCTTACCTTGGTCTTCTTCTGGCCACGTACAGTGCAATCTCCAATGGCAACTACAAGTCGCCACGAACATGATTGAGAAATTGAGCGCCTCGAAACTGGCGAAGACAATATGTGTACAGGTAGAATTTCTAGTGTATAATATTAGAAACGTTTCGTTCACGAGCATACTTCAATTGCAGTTTAAAGAACATATTAAGTCATCGCACGAATCGTTCGTGTCGGCTATTCGATCATTGGACCATCAGTTGTCGGATCAACTAGAACACACTGAGGAACAGAGAATAGCGATACGCAAAAAACACGCTCCGAGATTCGCTAGACTGGCCCTCGAGAGTACGTCCCTCTGCGATTTGATACGTTACGGCATGCCGAAGCAAATTAAAGAAATCGGCAGGGGACAGTACGGCGTCGTGTCGTCCTGCGAACCTTGGGCAGGAATCAATCCGTGCGCCTTTAAGTCTGTGGTACCTCCCGATGACAGACATTGGAACGATTTAGCCATGGAATTTTTTTATACCAGGTAGATTTTCAGAAGGCTATTTGGTTTGTTTGTAATTTATTGTTTTGTTGAAGGACAATTCCGGGTCATCCTAGGATCGTGAAGCTTAGGGGATCTGTAATTGACTACACGTACGGAGGCGGAAGTTCTCCAGCTGTTTTACTCATTATGGAGAGAATGACTAGAGACCTTTATTGCGGCCTTCGCAGCGGCCTGTCGTGGCTCGCCCGTCTAAGGATTGCCATAGACGTAATAGAAGGAATTCGATACCTTCATTCTCAGGGATTAGTTCACAGGGACATCAAACTCAAAAATGTTCTCGTAAGTAAACAAATACAAACGACATCAGAGTATACTTACTACTAAGTATTATTTCTAGTTGGATACTAAGGACAGGGCAAAATTGACCGATTTTGGATTCTGCATACCAGAAGCAATGATGTCGGGTAGTATTGTAGGTACACCGGTTCACATGGCTCCTGAGCTATTGAGCGGAAGGTACGATTCCAAAGTCGATGTCTACGCGTTCGGGATCTTATTTTGGTACATCTGCGCTGGTCAAGTCAAATTACCGACGCACTTCGATCAGTTCCAGAACAAAGAGCAGCTTTGGAATAGCGTAAGAAGAGGCAAGTAGGAATCAATCGGGATAGTTTACTGGAAAGTAATTTTTTATATTTTTAAACAGGTATTCGACCGGAATGTTTGCCGAATTTTGAGGTGGATTGTTGGAATCTAATGGAACAATGCTGGGCGGCGGATCCAGCAGATAGGCCTTTGCTGGGCTACGTTCAGCCCCAATTAGAAACTATATACAACAGCCTGAAGAATAAATCTGATAATATAATTGTTAAGTAAATTTCCGATGAGATTTGTAGTTTTTTTGTGTTTTACAAATTCGTGTTTATTTTTAACTGCTGTTGGATAGATGCTACGATATTTTATATGTTAAATTGTTGGTTAATTTTTTAAGTTTTGCCTGTTCAATTTACAATTCTACTAACTTTTATCATTCTCGACTAACAGCGAATAATTAAATTACTCCCAAAGTTACTGCTTTTTTATGCATTATATATGTACAGAATTTATTGAAGTGTTTATATCGTTATGAGAAAATTAATACTGTAAATAAATATTTTTATTAAGTTTGTTTTTAATAACTATGAAATTTCCTAAAAAGTACGTTTCCATCTCCCGATCGAACAATGGAAAGCGTAAAAATCTCATAGGTCAATCACCTCTGCAGGTTATATGGATTCGCTTTCGACATTTCAAATTTCCCTCTAAAACTAGTGACATTCGCTATATGAAGTTGGTAACAATTATTTTACTAAATGGTGGCTAACCTGTTTATCAAGGCGGTAAATGTGTATAATAAGGACATACGTGACTTGAGACATGTTTCAGAATAATTTTACTTTTTACACTTTTCCTTAATTAAATAATACCAATTTTCCATAAAACGTTATTTTGATGTGCAATTCAAATAATTTTCGAATTTTTTATCCTGTAAACATCAACAAAATAATTGAAATGTATAATAGAGATCAGTGACGTAGAAAAGAAAGTGGAATAAAACATTTAAAAGGAAAGAAACTAAGATAGCCATAAAAAAGTCATTTATTTTTTTAATGCTTGATATCCTAATTAATTTCGTAAATTTTTTTATTGTGGGTGTTTTACGATAATTCGATTGATAAATAGGGCAAGTATAATTGAATTTAACTACGTCACTGTTAGGTGATCAGCAATTGGTAGGAGTTTTGCGTTTTGCCCGGTTTAAGCATGGCGGCAAGCGTGGATAAATAACTAGTTTTGTGAGTTTTAACTGATGTGTTGTAATCTTTTGTTAAGAAAATGTACCATTTGAAAAAGTAGCCAATCTCCGAATGTAAATTTCGTTTGAATAATGTGAATTGTGTCGTCCGTTCAAAGAGGAACGTCAAACAAAACAAGGGACATCTCTTGGATATTTTAAGTTATGGCGTCGAATGATGAAGGAAGCAACGATGATGAAAGTAAAACCTATTTTGAAAAACAATCATGTTATGATGCTGTTCCAAACTGTTCTACGTGCAGCATGCGCTTATATCCTTTTTCCAAATGTGCATGCAATGTGACCCCCAGTGACATTTTAAATACTACTAACTGTGAGTAATATTTGTAAACACAGTCATACATTCTCGACTTTTCAATTTAAAAAACGTAAATTTCTGTGTACAGATCCGATTTACTAATCAATACCTACTTCTTTCAGCCTCTTTAACAGAAGAAGTTTTCGAACCTATGAAAAATGGGCACAACTTCAATGCTATTAAACAAAGTTTTATCGACGCTTACAGGGGTACGTATAAGCCGAATCCTCTCTTCGCAGACCTTCATAAGACTCCAGTCGGCTTCAATCCAAATAACTTCGTAAACACGGCTATAGCAAATCCAAGAGAAACCACGGAAGGTCAATCCGATGCAATAGATCCATATAATGTTGTCAAAAATGAAGTTCACCCAAAAGTTAATGGTGATAACGTATGTGCAAGTGTAAGTGACTTGATGGAATCAAGTGACATAGATGAAATTTCATGTACAGAAAGGATAATAGACAGTTCCGAGGTGAAATCAGAACCTGAAGTGCACCTTACTGATACGTAAGTTTTATTTAATCGTACGTTGGGAAAGTGTTTTAACTTGTTTTACCTTTTTTTTAGCTTTAAACCAAATGACAGAGAAGTCTGCACAAATTCTGAATTAGATACCAACAATTTATTACCACTAGATGAAATCGAACGATTCAATTCCCAGCAATCTAACTGTTACTCTCCTAAACCTGGCTGTGATTCCACTACTGGCGCTGTGACAAGTCCATTTGACAGTCAAAATGCAAATGTGACTGTAGGTTGTGGCCTTCAAAATTCTATCGATAATATTAAATCGGAAGAAGTAACTTTCTGTGTTAAAGAGGAGGAAAAACCAAAGAAAGAGTATCATTCCCAGGTTGAGAACACTAATTGTACTATCAAAGAGGATATGCATTCAGCAAAAGTCGATACAGATTCGTTGTATGTTAAGATGAATTCAACACAAAACCACATACTGTCATCCACAGATACTTTGTCTAAAGACTGTTTATTGAGGAAATCGCGAACTCGTTCAGTAGAAGACGTCTGTAAACCTACGAAAGGCGTTAAAAGAGCACATTCAGCCGACACAAACGATTCCGATGCTAAAATAGTTAAGATTGATTTCAAACTGTACAAATCGGAGAAAGCCATTAGCAGTACCACCTCCGGCTCGGGATCCACATCGAGTAAAGGCGGGAAACACAGAGATGATAAAAAATCCAGCAGTAGGCACGATAAAAGTAAGAGTTCTTCTAAAAAATCAACACACAGTTCTAGAGACAGGCGCTCATACCACAGAAGTGAAATTAGACCCAGGCTTCTTACCAATGGAAACTACAGTTATCCTCCTGAAGATGTAAGTAAAGTGTTGCAATTACGTTGGCTGTAATTCATTTCTATTATATTTGTTATAGAAATCGTTGAAATTTAGGAAGTACTACCACATAGAACAGCACACGAATGGAGGCGCTAAAATACTCAGGATGTACCATGATGAGATAAAACATTTGAGCGCCAGTGATTCCAAGGAATTGGCCAAAGAATTTTTCAAATTGGCGTTTCACGAAGATAAAGACGGTTTTGCCACGTTCGTTATAGCCGTCGTTCACGGTTCGGCCACTTATCTGCCAGACATTTTGGTTTATATGGCCGAAAACTACCCTTCTCTAACCGTCAAAAACGGCTTGCTGAGCAAGAGTTCCGACATAGATACCACTACATTGGCCAATTACCACGAGAATGTTTGCAAATATTACGAGGCCGGCACGATAAGATACGGACCTTTACATCAAATCAGTATTGTGGGAACAGCGCCCGAGGAGGTCGGGGGTTACTTTCCGGATTTATTGAGCATGCTCGAGGAGAATAATTTTCTTCAATTAGTAAGTACAGTGCATTCTACATGTGACACTCTGTGTAATGAAATGTATCCGTAGACTATGCCTTGGGGACCTTTATCTATATGTGATCAGATGAAACCAACAGAAAGCAATGACGGACCTATCGTGTGGTGTCGACCTGGCGAACAGCTGGTCCCCACTGCTGACTCAAAAACTCCTAATAAAAGAAAAAGGTACATACAAAAAAAACATCATAAAAGTTTATTGTAATTGTGTATTTTTTATTTTAGAACTGGTATAAATGAATTACGAAACCTTCAGTACTTACCTAGGATATCGGAAGCTCGAGAGCACCTGTTCGAAGACAGAACAAAAGCTCATGCTGATCATGTGGGTGCGGGATTGGACAGGAAAACTACCGCTGCAGTGGGAATATTAAAAGCAATTCACGGGGGAAGAAACGAGGCACCTATAAATAGAATAACAAAAGACGTAGTAGCCTTTTCAGCGAAATATTTCGACGTACTATCGGAGAAGCTCCAATTAGACTTGCACGAGCCGCCTACATCGCAGGTAGCTACTTTGATTTTGCAGCTTGCGCAGTAAATTACTAATATATTTATCGTTTCGCAGTGTGTGACGTGGATAGAAGATGCAAAGTTGAATCAGATGCGAAGAGATGGCATCGAATACGCCAGAATAAATTTGTACGATAACGATATTTACTTTCTTCCGAGGAATATTATCCATCAGTTCCGTACTGTAACAGCCGTCACTAGTATAGGTGGGTTTAAATCGTCTATACATTCATTCGTTTTTACTTAATGCATTGTTTTTGCAGCTTGGCATGTTCGATTAAAGCAGTATTATACTACTGAGGAACTAGAAGGAATTGACAGGACGATTCCTCAACCCGTTAAGCAAGTGGAACCAGCGAAACCCGAAAAAACGCGAGTGAAGACGTCGAATCCTCACGACGACGATAAACCCTCGTTAAAGATGAAATTCAAATTGGACTTTAACAAGTACGTTGGATTGGAGAAAGCCAAGTCGTGCGATGAAAAAGAAAAAGATAAGAAGCATCGTCACAAAGACGATAAAGATCGGGAGAGAGAGAAATCGAGGCATAGAGATAAACACAAGGATAAACATAGGGACAAACATAGAGATAAAGATAAATACAAAGACAAGCATTACGATAAAGAAAAAGATAAAGACAGGAAACATCACAATTCGCATAGACACGATAGAGATCATAAATACAGCAATGAAAAGAAGCACAATTCTCACCACAACACACACAAAGATCGAGAATCTAAAGTAGACGTAAACGCTAAAAGTGAAACGAACCAAACTGAACAAATTCCGAATTTGTCATCGATGGATTCGAATCAGAATGTTAGTCAAAGTTACGCGGAGACTCCATCGAAGTGTTTACCATCCGAATCAGTGAGTTCGACGCCTCTTAAATCGACAGACAATCCGATTAAATTAACGGAAACTCCGGTTAAATCGATCGACACGCCCGCAAAGTTGATTGAGAGCCCTGTTAAGAAACATAGGGACAAATCGACGAAACTTAAAATCCAAAAACCTCAATCAACTGACGTTCTTGGAGATATCCTTAAAGATATGAATAAATGTGATTTAAATATATAATATTAAGCAACAGGTCGGGTAAAAAGTGAATTTTAGAAAATGTCTGAACGTCACTTTTTATTCGAGCTGTATAAATTCGTAGATATAGCTTTTTTTGTTCTTACAGGGTTTTTAAAATGATAGTACAGCAAAACAGATATATAATTTGTTCTATTAACAATGTGGTCATTTAGAGGCTACAGTGTACCGATTGGAGTAAAGGATTGTTTATTAGCGTATTTTACAATAATGGTATTAAAATCTAAATTGTAATAATTTTCCGATTAAATTTGGCACATCTTTTTATAGTCTGATAGGTATATTTCATGCAATTTTACAAAAATTTACTCTCATTATTTAATTCATTATATTTTAACAATAATTAATCGTACTATTCGCACTTATTTATGTAGAAAAAAGCAGATATATTATGTAGATAATATAAGTTATTTTTTTGATCTAAAATTTTATGTAAATATCAACGAGCTCATTTCACATGTAAGCATACACCAATGCAGATGTCCTGCTCATAAGTTGTCCTGGAGACTGTTTGCCTCAAATCTGAAAAGCACGTTTTTCCTCAACAGATGCAGAGAGAACTTTCAATTTGCACAGAAACAAATTTGAAAATTTAAACTGTTAAAGGATAAATTCGAATTGTATTTTTCAATTTTGTCAAGTTCATTAATTTGCCAATTTCGTTTATGTAAATTTTCTGCATTAGATTGATTAGAGATATCAAAATTACCATCCATCACATTTTTACAGGAACCTTTAAAATCAGTTGGATTGCAAAATGTTTTAATAGTGTTTGAAAGCAAATGGGGATCAACAAATGTGATTTTCTAAATCAAAAAAGAAATTACAAAAAAATCATTGCATTGATTATGAATTCTGAATTTTCAGTTGCAGTTGATTTGAAGTTTTAAAGGATTTTGTAGAAAAGAATGTAAAACGCTTTTCTTGTTTATATTATAAGGAAAATAAAATTATTTGTAAATATGTACAGGTGGAGTATGTACAGTTTTTATATAGTAAAAAAACTCTATGCAATGTTGTATATAAATTAAGTAAACTATATACTGTTAGAACGTATTAAGGATATTTTTCATATCACAGCTAAATTGAATAGTTGTTTCCTCTTTTTAAAACATATTTCCTTCTATTTCCAAAAAATCTCAAATATTTTAAAAGGATAAAATAAGACGGCCATAGCAACAAGAGTTATTTTTTTCAGTATTAAAAACGAATCTAATTAAACTTATTTTGGTCGAACTACAGGCACTAAAAAATAATTCTTGACTTTCACCACAACGATTTATTTTAAATAGCTTCCAATCCCCAAATTCAATGTTCAACCAAAGACATTTTAATGTCCCAATTAAAATAATTCAATTTTGTATGTACCTGAGTATTTTTGTTTTTTAATAACGATGGTAGTTATTGTTTGGTTTAACATAAAATCAAATTGCTGACAATAATTAATTTTTTTTCGGAATTATGATCAAATGACCTGATTTGAATACGCAGCAAACAAGAATTACCATAGTGGCTACTTAAATATGAACAAAATATGCGAGTTTAGTACAAAAATAACACAATTTAAATTTTTGCCATATAACTTTTTATTTTAAAGTTCACCCACATATTTGATGTAGGTATTTATAAATTTTCAATAAGTTGTTGGGTTTTTCACATGTCTAATATCTCTATGGTATGATAAACTTATTATTTATTTTTAATTTTCATAGTGCTGTGTTAAATATTGATTCGTGTGTTAGATATTGATTGATTAAATAATCTAATCACTATTTAATTCCGTTACACTTTTGTGAGTGAACTTTAAATAGACGTGTTATTTTTAATATAGATTACATTTAAGATCTAACCAGTTTTTTAATTTATTATTAATTTTAAGGTACTAAAATAATATAAGTGACATCGTTCTTGCGTGGCATGTTTTAAATGAACAATGTTCTATTTTTTTTTCATCGAAAATTTGTAAATGAACCGTCATTATGTCATCATCATTTTTTGAACTAATTTACATTAAAGATGTCTAGTATTTTTCTGATGTGATAAATTTAAATTTACTATGTTAGAGGTTTTATTTCTTGTTTTAATTTTAGAAACACTTGAATATTTATATATAATCATGAATTTATAAAAATATTGAAATATTTAGTCTTATAGGTAATGTCATTAGACAGGAACATGTTCATATATTTTAATCTTGCATCACATTTGTCACATTCCACACAACTTCTATGTTTATTGCAACATGTGCTGTAAATTTAACATGTCTTTGCTTGTTTTTCTTACCCTTCCTTCTTGTAATGTACATGTTACATGAGTTCTTACTGAAAATATTTTAGCTGTAGAAAGTTTAATTGCTGGACAGATAGATCAATTTTTATTCTGTGCAAATAAAGTTTTAAATGTGAACGTTTAATAAATGACATTTTATCGCTGATGTTTTATTATTCAAAAAATACTAAGTCACAATAACATCAATTACATCAAACAGTAAAGGAATACACGCGCATGGTAAAAACAAGTTCATGCGATTGATGGAAGTTAAAATAAAGCTTAAAATTTTCCCTTTCGAGATTCGAAACGTTAAAATTGATGAAGACCTCATTAGAAGGAGACATTAGAATCCTCAATTACCCATATTACATAAACTATACATGTATTGATTGAATAATCGACAGTCGTGCAGTAAATTAACTAAACATAAAGATCAAATGTATTTACCTATTACCTTACAGAAACAATCCAGTATAACAAAAGTATCGTACATTTAAATTTACGTCAAAATGAAATTAAAGTGTAAAATTGAATAAATAAAATACTAGATCCTCCAACTGTACTAAAAACGTTACTTACAAAAAGGTAGTTTAATAAAACAATATGTAACAGGTTGATACATAAAAGTAAATTATTCTGGTTTCTTCTCACCACTATTAGGCTTATCAGTTCCTACATTGCTATCTGCTTGTGGTTGATTTTGACCCGAAAGGTTCTGTGGGTCCAAAGAACGCCTCAAATTTTCAACGAAATTTGGATCGGCTGTCTGCATTCTACTAGCTAATGATTGGCCTCTGTAACACAAAATATATTACCGAGGATACCGGCAAAATGAAGATCGAATACATACGCCTGAATTAAAACATCCAAATTGGGATCACCAGATGATTGCACTGACATAAATCTCGACATCCTAGAAATAAAATATCAATTTTTACATCATTCGATAATACTACAGTTTACTTACAAATTTCTGAAGTTCGAGTCGCTGAGCATTTGCGTGGCCATATTGATTAAATTTGGGTTATTAATGAATTGGGATATATCTAACGGTCTATGTTCTGGCGGAGCGGCGTTTTCTACAAGAAATATATAAGACTTAAATAATAATTGATAAATATAACAATACCCATGCTATTATATAATTTGTCTTCGGCCAGTTTTAAGTTAGTTTCGTACATAGCGTTTCCCGGGTCGTATTTCAAAGCGTTTTTGTAAGCTTGACAAGCGTCGTCATATTTATTTAGATTCGAATAAGCTATTCCAAGTCGACCGTAGGCTTTTCCGTAACTTGGATCTAGTTTTATAGCTTCTTTGCAATCGCTTATAGCTTCGAAATGCTTCTCCAGTCTACTGAACGCTGCGGCTCTGTTGCAGTAGTAAACGGCATTATTAGGGTTCAAAGTGATTGCTCTGAAAACAATACAACATAATTTGGAGGCTCTGGAATTACAAGAGTTTCTTACTTGGAATATTCGGCCAATGCTTCGATGTAAGATGCATTTTTCATGTGAATATTGCCGTTGTTTTTACAAGCCTCAGCCTCTTTCATTTGCTCCTCAGTGACAACCACCTGTGGATAAACGAATTTAATTATTAACACAACAAGCAGATTTTATCGTATCTACCTTATGACATGACGGTATAAGAGAAAGTAAATTCAAATTTTCATTTCCAGCCTTATTTTTAATATCAGTGTCAATATCAAATGCGCTTTCGAGACATTGAATGGCTACTTCTACGGATTCTTTTTTTTCTTCACTGAGTGTTCCACTTATCAGTTCTTCTTGCAAGAAATTCATCACATGCACAATGAGACATTGCTTTTTAAGATCCAGACTCGAATCCATTTTTTTTCCTGAAACGTAAGATAATTAAGTACTTGAAAGCGGTTAAGTTATATTTGGAAATTAATGTACACAACCTGAAATTAGGTGTTACACCGTGTAAGGTACAAGGAGAACAGTTTCTTACCAGTCGACAGTGCTAAAAATGTAACCAACGAAATACCTGTACCTTTAAAATAAATAAAATGATTTTAGCTGAATATAACCACGATTAATTTCTTAATAAACGCTAAATGAGCTAAATCATTCGATAAAATTCCACTTACAATTTTTTGAGGTTATAATTCGGCTTCTTTTTTTTGTCCAATAAATTTTTTATTTTGTCTTCGTTTTAAAGACACAATCTACTCCATCGTAGGAATACAGCCAACTCAAATGAAAATTGAATAGCAGCTAATTAGACAAGAATGATATTTTCTTTTCATAAATGATAAATCAACCAAATTTAGGGTGAAAGTTTATTGAAAAGAAGAATTGAAGCATTAATATGGAAAACACTCGGAAAAACTCCGGCATTTCTTAATGACTACAAATTTGGAACCAAAAAACTGTTTTATTTATTAAATCGGGGAAAATAATATTAAGGAGATTTTACGAAAAGATTAAAAGGCTTGAAAATATGTTTATATTTATAGGTAGCATGTATACATTCTATACGATGAATAAGTTCTTCTAGCAACAGCAATTAACCAATTGCAGTTATAATTAATAATAATTGATAAGGTCAGGGTACTTTATACTGACTAATAGCGGAGATCAAGATGCTACAAGGATACCGTTCATTGTTTAATTAATAAAAAAATGTGTAACAATAATATTCAATTAATAATTTGAAGCATGAATTTTTCTATCAAATTTCTAGTACTGTCTTTTCTATGAATGTATATGGAACAAAAGTAAATGAACAAATAAAATGACTGTATTAAAAGAATAAAGAAAAATGGCAAACGAAATGAAATTAATTAGCAACATAATCATTAACGAAACTTTCAAGTGCGAGTTTCTTAACAATATTTCCCTAGTCGAGGAATTATATTGCCATTAAATCAAAAACAATTATCACCAAACGAGCGGCTTTCGTAAATAATATTATAATGTGTAGTTAATGATAAGTTTGATAAGAATAAAACAATTTCTTTTTCTTCATTTCTCGAGAAGCTCTCCTACAGTTATCATTTTAACCTTTTGACTCGATCAAATTGACGGAAAACAAACCATGAATGCCTTTAGGTTTTCACAATCAAAGAGAGTTTTAGTGTAAAATGCCATAACAATAAGTACGAAATACGCGGTATTTCGTTTATCTCGATGTATGTATGATGGTCCGTTTATTTAACTCATTCCGCAATTTAGCTAGTTAATTTTTATTAGGGCTTCACTCTGAACCAGTGTGGGTGATTGGTACACTTCGATGTGAGTGCAACGTTTTGAATTTTCTTTATTTTTTTCGATACTATCATGGTAAGTGTTTGATATTTTTATTCTATTATGCGTTTTCATTGATTTTTAATAGAATAGAGTGATTTTTTTGGAAAAATATCGATAATTCGATACATTTAAACTGTCCTATCGGGATAAATTTTATAGCAAATATTACTATTGTTGCAATTTAATCAATAATATTTCATTGCTAAAGCATTAAACAGTCGCAGATTAGGAGAAAAACTTCTTTTATTAATTTGAACCCAGCAATTTATGCGCTAAATAGTCGAATAGATTGAATAGAAACGTAAATGAAATAAAACCAATCCAGTGTGTATTAATCTCGAATTTTAAAAAGATAACAGGCATTTAATAAGTCATCTTAATCTTAATGAATCCCGTGATCTGTCATAAAATTATTATTCTGTGATAATTTTATCAGGGAATATCATATTTAGTGGAACTTAATTTGTTTTGACTAAGAGAGATCATCAGAAAATGTACTCGGCCTTTATAAATTCCCATAAAATTGAATTTAAAAACGAATGTTGCGCTTTAACGTTTCCTCGTACCTTTTATTTCCTATGTAATAGGCAAAATAGCTATAATTTATTGGAAAAATTATCGAACTACAATGAATGATTGTGCCTTTAGAGGCGCACCCATTCGTTTTTGAACTCGCGGTGATTAAATTTTGAAAAGAATCCCTACAATAGTTGAGCACTAATTGTATTTGAATACACTCATTATTAACACGATCACTGCCACATTAGACCCTGTTGAAAAAGAAAAAAAAAAAACGCAACTTGAAAATGCTTAGGTAACGATCAAATGAAAATGATGAAATCTTGTAATATATATTTACTTAACGCTTCATCTCTGATAAACTAATTGTTTTTAATGAAATATTTGTGAAATAATTATCTTGGTACAGATATAATAATAGAAGGTATAAAATAAATACTATATCTACACTTTATCTGTAATGAAGCATGTTTTTGAAAACTCTGATATTCCGTGAGTAACATAATTTATAAACAACTAAAATAAACCTTATAATATATTCAACGTAAAGTGAATTTTCTGTTATTAACTTGTTTATTCGTTTTTTTAGCGTTAACGAACCCAGATATGAAAATACTGTTGCTGTTGCTAAATGTGCCGTTATTTTGCTATGTAGTTGGAGGATCGGATTGCAGGAAGGAACCCCAGTGCTCCATTACGCGTGTGCACAAAATGAAATCGGGAAATTGCTACGACAGAAAGTTCAGGAGTTTTCCCAAATGCCTCGCAACAGATGTAGAAGTGAGTAAAACTTTCCCAATCTCGTCGAATATTCACGCAAATAGTTTTTTTTTTAGGTAATCGATCTGACGTTTAACAGAATCAGAAAAGTTAGCAAAACGGACATGTCCAAATTTTCTTACCTGAAATTCTTGTACTTAGCCGACAATTTAATTACCAATCTCGAGGAGGACGTGTTCGAGGATTTGAGTGGTTTAACCACGTTGGATTTGTCTCTAAATGCCTTGCAGAAGGTCCCTGTGTCCGTGTTCAAGCTGCCGGCTTTAACATCCCTGTATTTGGGGCAAAATTTGAACATAAACATCGCTGACGCCCTGGACATGGCCAGGCCATTGAAGAGTCCTCTCACAAAGATCGACATCAGCAGGACGACCGACGAGGAAAACTACTCCGTTTTCCCCGATTTCGGAATTCTACCGTATTTAGTGGTGTTGAATATAACCGAAAATTATTATTATACCTTAACGCCTTCGTTGTTCATGGGGTTTTGTAATTTAAAAACGCTGGATAGTGCTAATGTCACCACTGAATTCGAGGATCCTTGCGATTGCTGGAGGCTAAATACGTGGTTAAAGAACAGGAAAGTGAAATTCACCTTGTTCAAATGTACAGTAATTGAATCTAGTGAGTAGTATTCCTTAATTTGATTACCTCATTTTCAACGAATTTTGGTTTTTTCAGGATGCTTAGACAACGATTTAACGAATGAGGATTTGTTAATTCACGAGAAGTGCTCGGAAATGTACAAAAGTAACGAGTTGAAACACACGATTAATACAATTTTGATTGGAGTTGGGAGCACTTTGGCAGTCATGGTTTTCATTTTGTTAATAGTGTTTTATAGAAGAAGGAGGCGAATCAAACGAAATGGGCAATTAAGGAAGAACCAAACAGAAAGAACACAAAATGACGCTTTGAAACATCTAAACAACCAACAAATTTGTATTCCTAATGAATATTCTTAGGGCTACTGCGTCTAATTAATATATGTACAGGGTAGATTATTTTGTAAAAACATAAACCCTCCAATTGTTTAGAAACTAACTTTTTGCCATATAAAAATGTACTATACAAGGTTTACTAATACTAAAAGAGCCTGGTGTTAAGGTGGCGGGAATTACAGATAAAGCACTATGATTTTATGCCTATAGGAAATCATAAAAAAATGTAAGACTGATAAAAATGGGTAAAAAAATACTTATTTAAGCGAATGTGTTTTTACCAAAGAAAAAGTATTCAGATCACTTATATAAGTAGTTTGTATAAGTTTGTTGGCAATATTCGTATTATAAAATGTCCTAGAATTTACTTGAATTAGAAAATAAATTGAGATGCACTCTGTTCTAACTATTGTAATTCGAATGATATGTAAGTACCTATATCTTATAAAAAGTATACTTTGGTGCATCAAAAAATCGACACTTTAGTTTCCTATCAGGATTCCTTATGGATAAGAAAATATAATAAAGAAATACACTTGTGATAAATATACTAAAACAGAGGTAAAATAAAATTGTATAAAAATAGCGAATTAGTAACAACCATCCTCTAAAACTTTACTTTGTTGATACTTGTGGTCAGATTTTTTATATGTATGTTATACTTATATTTGTATTTTTTTAACTTAAAAATAAAACATTTTTCAATAAATTCATTATTATTCGCGTTATAAATACACCTAACAGTAAGTTTAGAACGCGCTACTAAAATTTTAGAATGGGTTCATATTAATCAAAAATCAAAAGATTGGATGTTTCTGCGGGGGTTTGAACTGACGGATGGTGATGATGGGAGCAGGTTGAGTAAGTGAATAAAATTGAAATTTAGCTGACAATAAGACATTTGCGGAAAACTTGAAGAAAACTGCGTTGTCAACAAATGAAAACACACAGCAATAAGCATGCCGGACGCAAACATATTGCGCTAATTGCTTCTATGCCACTTTAGTCATTCTATATTTGTATTTGTCTATGAACTTGAACAATTGCAATAATATAATGATGGAATATTAACTCGTTATCCTGTTAAGAGTTTATATGATTTAATATCTGCATCTCTCCTAACCAACAATGCGAGGGTTTATTTTAATACTCAACTTCTACTGCGTTATTCAATATTCAGGTGAGTTGCAATTATGATTCTCTAAGCATTTTTAATGTATGTATTTTGGAAAATTGTCTTGTTATTAATTAGAAATATCACCTGCGTTTTATGACTTAATAAATTTATACATTTAGGATATATGCGCACTTGCAATCGAGTTCGATTAGAAAATTTTGTATATTCACAAAACGAAAATGAATTATCTTTAATTTTATCCAATAAATTACTGATTGTTTAACGTAAAACAGGGGCAATAGAGGAAGATTGTACTGATTTCCAAGGGCAAACTATTGAGCATGGCGTATTGTACGTGCCAGGTCCTGCAGTATGTACCATGTGCGTTTGTTACCATAGTGAACCCATGTGGTGCAAGGCCATTTATTGCGATCCACCCTATGTAAGTTCGGCGAACATTCAGGAGCATTTTAGATAATAAAGGATATATTTCAGTTCTGTAAAAAGTTTCGTGTTGGTGCAAGATGCTGCGAATTTGAGTGTTTGGATCCACCTGGAGATGCTGCCTCCAAAATGTTACAGGAGTATAGGGAGAAGAGGCAAAGGAAAAATAATTCTACCAATCACCGTAACTTGGACTTATGTACCTTTATATCCTTATGGCTACTAAAGCAAATTATCCTTTGATTTAGAAAGCAAGCATCTGTGCAAATAGAGCAGTAAATAAAATTAATTTTGTATTGTTTGAAAGTTAGAACGAATAAATATTTGTTGAAGACTTCGTGTTTTTTGTTATCAACCTGTAAAAATTTAATCCACCCTAAGCCTCCCAAAAAAATGTAAAACTCAATAATTTAAAAAGTTGTACTTTAACAATGTAATTAAAGAACCCGATACAAAAAATATAACATTGGACACATTGTTAATATCAATAAAAATCTAACTAATTCAATTATCACTAGAGTTATTACTTAGAAGATGATTAGGAGCATCAGCAAATATAACTTTTAATTTGTAGGCCTCTGCAACCATTAAACTAATTTCAGAACTAGTCCAGGCCTGGGTAGGCAAATTTTGAAGCAGCATGAGCAGACCTTGAAAATCGTGCTGCTGCATCAGTTGATCTTTCCAATAAAGTAAGAATGCAGCACAAACGTATAACTGGAAGGTAGCAAAACAATCGTTCTCTGCAAGATAGGTATCCCACAAACGGATAGTACATCTTAAAGGTAATTCTCTCGTCAGGAGGTTGTTCAACCACCGAAACGAAAATTGTAAATAACTAACATTATGTTCCTTTAAATGCTTATGCAAAGTTTCATCTACTCTTTTGATTAACTCTTCGAGTTGCAACACCTTCTTTTGTATACCGATTTGTGCGAAAACGTAATTGTCTTGGATGCTATCGAGGAATTTTGACAAGCACCAAAATGAATCGGCTTCTACGATTCTTCGTTGCTCTTCGCTTAATTGATCGACAAAGCATTTTTCGAAAGGCTCGTCGTCTTTCAGATATTCTTGCAGGAAAACTATGTAAAACGGTGTTACTAAATCGTTAATACCTTGAACGTAACCGGAGGCTGGATGGCGTATAGACCAAATGAATAATATCCGTTCAAACATCACTTGAACTGTTTTTTGCTGAAATAACGGTATAGAAGGATTCATTCTTGGCACATCTATGTTGATTTGATGTTGAATATCACGATTAGTTTCATCGTGTTCAACATAATAATACTTTTCGACCAACGACCAATAATCTTTGCGTTTCCTTTCCAATACTTGGTTTCTTCTTTCCATATTCATTGGAAGATAGCCGGACAATAATCTCCATGTGATACCCCTCACTTTAGCTGGTACACCTGACCAACTAAGACCGCATAATTCGTGTAAATCGGTCGAATTTTCTAATAGAATTTGAAACCTTTCTAACCTATTTTCGACACTTTCTTGATCACTATTTATTCTAAGTATTGGTTTAGGACGTCCTGGTCCTGGTATTCGACTGGTTTTATTTGTTTCTGGTCCGTTATTCGTTTTCTTGCTAGATTTTTTATCTAAAGATGAATCAGATTCAGTCGTATTCCTATGACTATTCAGTACGTTGAGAGCTGCAGAATGCGCAACCTTCTTTGATATTTTTGTATCTGAAATGCAACTAGTTAAACGACTATTGCACAATATATTTGAATTTTTACTTTCTAGTCCAGATATAACGCAAAATTCATCATCATCCAGATCCCAAGCATCGCTCACGGAAGCTTGGAAATCTTGAAACGAAGTCGAACCCGGATTCTTTTTAACGTCTTTCGCATCTCTCTTGGGGCTTGGTCTGAAAATGTTATTTCAATTAACAACCAATTAGTAACAAATAACTAAATTACCTTCCAGCTACAGATTTGACGTTTTTCTTCCAAAAAGAAGATTTCTCATGATGCTCACTTTCCATTCTATTTCATATTTTCATTATTGAAGAGCAAACCCCTTAATTTTAATCTTGGACCACAAACAAAATAAAAATGCTTTTAAAAACAAATTCACAAAACGAAAAATAACCTCACTTTTTGTTTATATTGACAATTTTGACAGCTCTGCCAACCAATACCGACAACACAACAGAATAAAAGTGAAATGTTCCTATAATTTGTTACAACTATAATATACGAGGTGTACAAAGAAGTTGTAGAATTTATTTATATGAAAATAAAACTGCTGATAGGGTCACAACTGAACATTTATTACAAGATGTCATATAAATATAGTAAATGACCAAAAAATAATAAATTATCACATCATGTCAATTAATAAAGGACGTTTAAAAATAAAATGAAACACACGTCGAGAAAATCAAACGAAATTAACGTCTGTTTTTTTCTTCACAACAATATCAGCTACATTTAGATGAGCAACCTTCTCTTTTCTCTTGGGAGGTATCGATTGCTGACAGAAACGTTTGAAAGCCTCCAATTCCAATTCCTCGGCATCCATGTCGTCTTCTAGCACATCTCTGGGAGTAAAAACGCTATCTACAAACCGACATTATTGCAGTGTATAAAACTAAACTCTCTAAAGTGAACCTACCATATAGCCAATCATCCTTATCTAAATTAAATTTATCTCCGCCATTCGAAGCTGGTATAATAGACAATTGCGCTGTTTGACACGTTTTCTTTACCTCCGGCTCGATTTTCACGTTCCTCTTGTCGACTTTAGTAATCTCGATGCCCGGTAAACCGGATAAAATTTCCTGAGCGTTGAACGATGATATCGCATCCGCTTTCTTATCCAATTCCGACGGCATGGGAATACCCGCGTTCGTCGGGGATTTCTGAATGTCTGGCAGTAAGTTGGAGATCGAAGACAATGGCAGGGGGTTGAGCGAGCTGTCCATGTTACCACCGTTGGACAAAGATTGCTGCAGGCGAGAGCTCCTTATGGTCACCATTCCGTTCTCGTTGGTGAAAATCGCAGCCGGGCCGCAGCTCTCCGAGTTTCTGTCGATAAACGGCTCCGGTTTGTGGTGAAGCGATTGGAACACTGGATTTTTCAACGTAACCATCTTCTTCAGATCGTTCGGCGCTGCGATAATGCTCGGATCGCTTTGTTTCTTTTTGTTTTTCTTCTTTTTGGCGCTCTTGCTTAGCTTGGTTTGAACGGGATCCTGTTTTTGTTGCACCAATTTCTCCGTATCCACGACTATCACGCCCGATTTGCTCACGTTTATCGACGAGCCCTTTTGATCGGCGGCGTTATTGGCTGGATAGTTTCTGTTCGAAACGGGTCCTTCCACTTTCGTAATTGTAATACCTAGAAAATAGGAATTTTAGTTAAAAATTAATCGTACATTCATCGTAAGAATTACCTGGAGGTAAACGCAACATAGGAATTGGCAAGTCTTCCCGACTCAAATCGGCCTTTTGGAGGTTTTGTTTCGGCGGCTTTTTATCTGCTACGTGGTTAGAATTAGGTTTCGCTGGTTTTTGATTGACTACTGGAGTATTGGCTGGATGCTGGTTTTTATTCATGTCGAGGGCAACTGTGACTTTCAGCTCCTTGGTCACTACTTGAGGCGGTTTCGGCGAAGGTGGCTCGTTATTAATTTTAGTCGACTGCTGTTGCTCTTGCTGTTGTTTTTGTTTCTTCTTTTTCTTCTTCGATGCAGGCTTAAGTTCCTGTTGTTCTTTTGGCTTGGTGTTTGCGTCGTCTGAACCATTAACGAGCGTATAGAGCAACTTGTCCTGATCAGGAGTCGATCCTTTGAGAGTGATGGTAACAGTTGGAGTGCTGCTACCGCTTTCTGCTATCCTTTTTATAGTTACCATTGCAGGGATCGTTTCTTCGACAACGTTCGTTTTATCATCTATTTTCAGAAGTCTTCGCTTTTCGGCCTGTCTCTCTTTCTTTGATCGCTTTTTCAGATCTTTCAAAGCTGCAAAATATACATTATAAGAATCGTTATAAAACTATTTTAATTAAGGTAATCTACCTTGAACTGCAGCAGCCTCGGCAGCAGCTTTCGACTTTTCTTGTTCAGCTTGTTTCCGCGCTAATTCCTTCTTTTTCTCGGCTTCTTTTTTCTTGATTTCCTCTTCCAAACGTTTCTGCTCCTCTTCTGCTTTAATCCGGTCTTCCTCCTGAAAATAAGACGTTTAATATTCCAGCTCGTAATTTGTCGTAGCGACAAACCTTTTTCTTACGTTGTCGAGCTTTTTTGGCGGCTTTCTTTTGCGCCAGCTCCATTTTATTTAAAGCTGTATTGCCCTCGATGTAATTGACTAAACCGTGAATGTCATCGGTGCCATTAGAAGTAGCAACAGACGACGTTGCTATCGACGAATCGGAGGATTTAACCGATGGAGCTGGAGGAATATTCGTAGGAGATGAGGGTAGCGGTACCCTTTCTTCTACTTTACTAATTGCAGTCTTTATTTTTGTTGCATTGACGTTGATAGTGACCGAATTGACCGTGGATAGGGGATTTTTGGAAGTGTCCTTCGATCTTTTCTCTCTTCTTTGATGGAGGCGAATTCTCAATCGATCTCTCAATTCGTTACTTTTATGAGAATGGGAAGCTACCGGTGGAAACTTTTCCTAAAAATTATTATTGTGTAAATTCAAATTACAAATTTTCATGTTTACGTACCGATCCAAATACTTCGCAATAAGTACAATCGCATTTTTTTGTCTCCTTTTGGTGTTCACACATTCCTGCGTGTCCTTGGCAGACAACTGAAATGGAAATACGTAAATAAAAAGCGAAGTGCACAATAAAAAGTACTTACTTGAAGGTTCCTGTTCGCGTTT
This sequence comes from Phyllotreta striolata, assembly GCA_918026865.1. Taxonomy (NCBI): domain Eukaryota; kingdom Metazoa; phylum Arthropoda; class Insecta; order Coleoptera; family Chrysomelidae; genus Phyllotreta; species Phyllotreta striolata. Next base: position 3,903,936 of record OU900103.1, on the reverse strand, counting down.
GCAGACATTCTCGCCATTCTTCGTTACAGTCGTTTTGAATGTCGATGACATTCGCGATCTGAAACATCGACAAATAAAAGATGTTCTCGAATACATTCTCGTTGTAGTAGTCAATTGCGAATAACTTACTTATCGAATTTTTGCGAATTTTTCGGCAAATCCTTTACTTTAACGCCTTCGTTTTCTTTGTCATCTTTTTTCGATAAACTACAATTAATAAAAATGATAATAACAAGAAATTCGTAATAAAAAAACTAACTTGCCTTGTAGGAGATTTTAAAATATTGTTGATTACAAGCTGACCGCTAATGCTCGTATTGCCGCACATGTCCTTTTTTATTTTTATAAAATTCCTGATAGTTTTATTAGAACCTTGCATATTTTTATCGGCTTCCCTTCTGAGCCTCAGGAACTCCTCGAAAGCCAATTTAGTACAGTGCAACTCACTCGGGTCGTGTTGAGGTTTAGAGAAATGTATATCACATGTATTTCGTAAGCTCGTTATGTTTAGCGGCTTTTCTTCGCCGTTAATATTATCGCCATCTTGGCAACATTCGCCATCATTTTCCGATTCACCATTTGTTAGTTCATCAGATCCGTTACCTAACGTCATACAATCATTTTTGTCAGACACTAACTCTGTTAAATTCTTCATACCGTTCACTAGTAAGTTACTACCATCAGTCACAGCATGACCTAAAAAGTAACATAAGAAACAGCAACATAAATTTATGTTATGTTACTTACTATTTATATGCCGATGGAAATGGTCTAGATCAATAAGTTTCTGACATCTCCTGCAGTAAGTTAACCGACAATGATTCTTCAATATCTTGTCGTTAACGTGGTCTTCGTTCGATTCCAAAATAAATTCGTACTTTGCTATCAGGCATTCCTCGCATATGCATTGGCCATTTCGGTCTAATATCGGACCGGCTGGATGGAAAAAGGGATCTCCCAGAAGCCTGAAGAAATGGTGATCCAATCGCCTGAGATCTAAGTCGTTTTTCCTGCAATATAAAGTGGTGTATAAAATTACTGAAAAAATACTTACTACTCACTCTTGTTGAGATCTTTCCATCCAAAAATTACTAGTTAAAACTTTCTTATGGTTTCCTATCATTGCTTCTTCTATAAAATAGGAAACGGTTCCTTCAACTAAGCTGTGGTCGTCACTATAAAATAATTTATGAATAAAAATTACTATTCCATATAAAAGACATACTTTATTTTTCTAATCCTCTTCTGTTCTTTTATCCACAAATTTTTTAAATCTTCTAATAACCCTAACATGGCCGGAGTATCACCAGGACTGATTTTGGTCTGCAATAAATTAAGATGGAAAATTTGCGCATAACAATAAACATAAATAAAACTCACCTTTAAACATTGAGAGATTTTGTTCTGAACATAATCAGTTTCGAAAAAGTATCTTATGAACACGCATGTATTAAAGTCAATCCAACACACGGAATAATTCCTGTAAATGATGACTTCAAATTCCGAAAATATCGAACTCAAATTTTTAGCAGCAGACAACATAGCTTCGTAATAATAAAATAACTCTGAAAAATAGGAAGATTATTTATAAATAATAAACTCATTAATTAGTAATAGAACTCACTAGTTATAAGGTGTTCTTCTCCATCGCATTTAGTGTAGTTCCATTGCGCAAAAATGCAATATTCTCTAAGTAAAGCCAATATTCTCAAATAAAGCTGACTTTCGTCTTCTTCAAGTAAGCTGTAACAAATGGATGTGTGTAAAAAAATTCAATGAATATTTTATTGTGTATTTGTATGTACCTTTTAACTAATTCTCTCATTTCGGCGATAAAAAATGGTGATAGAACTTCTGCGGCCGGATCGGGAGAAACACTTGCAAAATTTCTGTACACATAATGCATACAATGATGTAAATCGATCCACTTTTTCGACTTTGGTGGAGACATGTCTTTCACTTTGTGAAGGAAATCTAGCAGTTTTTTTCGTTCGATGTTGGAAAAATCTTTACTATTATTTAGCCAATTAAGATTGTTAGGACTTTTCACACTATCGGGATTATTTGGATCCATTGTCTAAAAGGGCATTATGACAAATTAAACTACTCAAAATAATTACATGCCTTTATGCTGAAAGAAACTAACCATTTTCAGTGACTTTACACTTAATGGGTAAATTTTAATGAAGCATTTGTTGATATAATACTTGCACTAGGCCGAATGGAACATTGTCAGTCAATGATGGATAATGCTATTCATCTGCTACAGCTAATTTTATTAATTAACTATGAAAGTAAATGTCTAGTTTCACTGTCAACATTCAATGTCATTAAAAATAATCATCTTAGTTTACGATAGTGTGTTCAACTTACAAGTGTAACAATAAATAGCAGCTTTTCGTAAAGTGTTGTGACCATTCACAAATGTTTAATAGATATTTTAACAATTGCATAAACAAACAAATTATGTAATGTGGTAGGTAACTAATTGCAAAGCGTACAGTAGCTAATTGTAATTTCAAAAATACCTTTTAAATATACCATCCGCTTTAGGAATGTTATTTAACTAGTGCTTGCTTGAGTTACTGTGCAAAAATCAAAGGATTTACCTTCAACAGTTTAAAAATATTTTCTTTAGGTTTGTCGTGCAGTGACTTAAGGAATTCTAAAGAATATATTCCAGTGGCATCCCTTTCTGCAGTGACCGGTAGAGGTGCCGACGAATGTTTCGAACCCATTTCAAATTCATGTGAAGCTCGTCGACACGTTTGTTTAACTAGAAGTTCAATAAATGAGGAAAATTTGCTCATATCGCATCTACAAATATCGAATTGTTAAATTATATTAATAGATTACACTATATAATCACTGCGGTGCGTTTAACATTAGCATATTATTTTCAAAGTGCAATTTCACTAATTTAAAAGATCTGTTAAATTAATCTCTTATTTTTTGGCGTTGAGCTTCTCTACCTACACATGTCAAATGTGTCATGACTGTCATGTGTCAAGTTAATATCAAGTTTGTCAAATGTTGCGCGTTCTCTTTCTTTTTGATGTAAATACAAAAGAAGAATTTTACGTTCCATGTCATATGTCGCAATTCCGAATCCGATCCTATGTCAATATTTCAGAGATCAGCTGCAAGAATTTGTAATAAAATTTTCATCATTTTTATTTTAAGAAGTTTATACGAGTGAATTAAAACGTACGCTAAGATTAAAGGTAATATTTTTATGGTAGCATTTTGCTTACTTATCTTGCTTATTTCTGTAACATTCTAGTAATTTCTTTTATTGCAGTCGAGTTATTTATGCTTTGTTTATTCTAGTGCGTAGCTCTGTGCATGTGACATGCCCGGTATATCTCGAATAGTGAACCCCAAGAAGAAAAACTTTGATAAAGCCATGGATGACGCTGGAAAGGAAGCCAAATCTTTAATCGAAAGAATATTGGGGGACGTCAGTAAGACCTCTGCTACGAAACAAATTGTTCTTGGTGCTTCATCAGGATGGTATGTGAAACAATCATTACTGTCTATCAAATGATGAAAATAGTACGAATGCATAATTATAGAAAATTGAGGTATTTTTATCTCCTGGCTATTTGAAATTCTTTTTTTAAGGGTTACTGGTTTCCTTGCTATGCGGGTTGGAAAAACCGCAGCTTTAGCCTTAGGAGGTGGAATAATTTTGCTTCAAATCGCTAATGAGAAGGGTTACATTAAAGTCAATTGGGACAAAGTAAACAGAAACCTCGATAAAGTTGCAGACAAAGTAGAGGAAAAGATAACTGGGGAATCTTCAACCTGGGCTGACAGAGTAAGTTTCTCATTTTCACTTACTAAATTTCAATAACTTTCATAATTACTTTGGCTTAAGGGCGTTTTTTTTGTATACTCATATTGATTAGTTCAGTTTAATTTTATTTAATCCTTTGCCCATAGATTCATTCTCCAATATTCATTGGATACAAAATAGCTATTTGCAAAGGGTTAAATAACCTTTTAATTGCGACCACATATACGTATTTGTATATACAATAAATTTTAGGTAAAGACATTTGCTAGAAATAATACTCCTTTTACTTCTGGCTTCCTCGGTGGCTTTTTAATTGGTTTAGCATCACATTGAAGATTTACTTTTAAGCTCACATCGAAGATGAATTTCTGAACTTTAACAACTTTGTTTATGATTTCATTGTGTGTATTAATATTCAATAAATTTTCTTATTTCGCGCCTGTTTCTATTATGTAATATCTTTTATTACAACACTTGTTGTTACTCTTGTATGAACTTATAATTAGATGTAAAAAATGAACTACTTCCTTATCAATAGAGTGTAATGTATTTAATATAACGGATGTATTCAAGTATTTAACGGGGTTTTTACGATATGATTTGTGAATTTCGAATTGTAAATAAAGTGCGACCATTATTTTTCGTTTGTAATTGCAAGAATTATAAGTACTTAAAATTGTTATAGGCTGACAGATTTGTTGACAGAAAACTAAATCAAGCTGAGGATGTTTTAAAGAAGGGCCAGAAGAAAGCTAAAAAATGGTATTACGGTGAAAATGGCATCACTGAAATGCAGATTTTTATTTTATCATTTACCGCAGGAGTGGCCATTGGAGTAGGGTGTTCATAAATTATAAAATATAATCTAGCAATACAGTAGGTTGTAGATATCATATTCGTTATAAGTTTTACTTTACCTATTGCTTTAGTATTAATCTCATAGATCCGAATAAATCTTTTACTCACTTTAATTTTTTACTAATGGCTTTAAAAATGTATGTAAATAATAGTATTATATTGTAATATATCTGAATACCCATGCAATATTTCGTTTTATTTTACTCTAGGTAATTACGCAAACAGGAATACAAACGAATGCACATTTTAAGTTTAATAAACTACATTTTTAAATGGACCCAACTAATATTATAATAAGTTTTTTATTATAATAGAATATATAATTTTAAGGTAATACACAGTAAAAGACGAAATTTGAAACAACGTTTGAGACACAGGAATTGCTTAATTTTATCACAAGTCGAAAATTTCACGTTTAAAATGCATAATTGAAATTTATATTATTTCACGAAGTCACTACGAGGTGCAACTTTTTGTTTTCATCATTCTCCATGCGTTTCTGGTCAAGTGCGGACGCCGTAGGTACTCCTAGCGGTAATTGCAATAAATCACGTTCGAATTTTAAAATATGTTCAGATTCAACTAAAACACCAACAATCAACAAAATTGCACATTTCCAAACCAATAATTTACCTATAATACGATGCAACTTTGTGCCGTAAGCAAGATCCGCCTGATAGGCGATGATGAACGTTAACGGCACTAATGGTACTAAAAATACCGGCTTCCTTTTATATCTGTAGCTAAAATGCAAAAAAATGCGTAACACCAAGTATAGAAAATGGTGGGTCATTTACCAAGTAACAGCCCAAGTGAAACTCGTCAAATAAAAAGCGCTGAACCAAAAGAACAATTCTCTCGATTTAGCAATCTCCAAAGCCACGAGTCTCTCCCTCATTTGGTTCCTCATCTGGATTTGCCTTTCGATCTAAAATCAAAACACTTAACAACCACATTCAACGAGAGGACAGCAAGTACTTTTATCGTGTTCATTTCGGTGATGAACTCTTGATTTTTTCGGAAATTCTCTTCCATGTTAATCGTAAACGAATTGCCCATTTTAGCTTCCGCTGACTTACTAAACAATCACCGCTGAGAACATGCCAATCAATATTATTTAGAGCCCCAACGTGGAATCGCGACCCGCGGAGGCGGCTAGATGGCGGTGGAGGCGGCACGAGGACCGCCGTTTCTCTAGCAATGTTGTGACTAGTCGTCGCTATAGACATTCAAATATTACCGTTGAAAAAAATGCTTGGATTTTGGACGAAAACAGGAAGTCCCAGGTACTTATTTTTTGCACGTTTTGCATTTACAACAAAAGGTGGTGATTGAACTGCGTATATAGCGTTTTAATGCGGGCAGAACGATACAATTCTCTCTAGTTTTATGCATATTTTATGGTAGCAAAATTTCCATTAAGCTAATTTTGAGCAAACAGATCATCAACGAACTACAGTAAATTATTATCTAGATATTAAAAAAATATCCATTAAAGCCGCGGCCACCGGCCTCATAATTATTATAATCTACAGAAATCCTACTATGGAATGGGAAATTTTTCGTATGTGCTCACGAAATATTTCAAAATATTTTTTAAATTCGATTTTGTGGCTGTGCGAATAGCGGTGTGTGGCTACTGACCGGATCCCATATCCCATCAGTTGGTGTCAAAAGGGGGGTCAAGAAATTATCAGCTTGGTAACCTCATGCAGTGAAGCAGTTGTTTTGTTACCACAATGTTAGTCAATACAATAGGTGAGTATAATTTTTGTTAATTCAGGCAAATTTTACGCTATTAGTATGGGTTTTCTCCGATTTCGCGAAACTTGTTTGTAATTTGTTTTTTTCATTGATAGACTTTAATTATTATTGGAAAGACTGGTTTTAAACACATACACTACCGGTTTTAAAGTGAACGTCATTTGTTATTATGAATTAACAATTACCTATTCTAAAATATACTTTTAATTAAGTAAAATTCCTGGTTTTCTATTTTTTGAAAATTACTAACAGCAAAAAATTGCGCTTTTCATCATTTCCCTAAGCAATTGTTTTTTAACCTGCCAGAAAAAGAATTAAAGTAGAAATTTTCTTGGTTAAAATTCCAAAATAAACCCATTAAACTCAAAAAAATGACAGGAAAATCAGAAGGAATAACAAATAAATTCCTTAGAAATTATCAACAGAAGAATAGGATAAAAAGAGGAAATAGAGGTAGATAATAAACCCAAATACCTATAACAAATCTGAGCGTCTAATTTTGAAACGAAGCAGAAGAAATAAAAAAAACCAACTCAAGCAAGCAAAAATTTCATATATTGAACGTATGAAAATCATTTTTAAAATATTTTAGAATGCAAATCAATAGATCTTAATGATACGCATTTGTACTATCATTACGGAATACCTAGAATTAATATTGAATCTGAATTCCCAAGTAGGTAAGCAAACAAAGATTCCTAGTTGTTTTTGATTATTTGCTCGTAGGCTTTGATAACCTTTAAGAAGTCGATTCCACGTCACAAGATAAAAAAATATTCAAATTTTTGTCACCTAATGAAATGTGTACATATGAAATTTTTTAATGGCATTTCTTCCAATTAAAATTTGCTCTCGTAAGATTTTAACCAAAGTAAATATTTGTTCGAGTGTTCCAAACCTTTTAGTATCTACATAGAAGAATAATATTTACTTACTTTATAACTTTATAGAAAAATTCATACTTTTTAATTGTACTAACCAAATCCCTCATTTTTTTCAGCACCTCTTGTTTTATTTGCGGCTCTATGCTCGACTCAACAATTCGCTACCGATAAATTTCCTTTTTCGATCTCAGATGACGAGTTAATGAACAGTTTTGACTGGCAATTGCTAAAAGTAAGCGACTATCCTTGCAGCCATTTCTTCGGTGTAAAACGTATACTTTTTCAGGAATTCGGGCCCTACAATAAAAATTTGCTTCTATCTCCCATTAGTTTGAAATTAGTTTTGTCTCTACTGTATCAAGGTTCGTCGTCAATTGTCGAGAAGGAGTTTGAATCGACGTTAAATTTCCGAAACAAAGATGAAAACAGAAGAAAATATAGCCAGTTGTTAAGTACTTTGCTCGTAAGTGCTCACTTTCTCGATATGTTTATTTCCTGTTTGCGGTTTAATTCTATTTTCAGGATAACGAGAAAAGCGGGAATTTACTTACTATAGGCAGTTCGATGTTTGTAGATGACAATTTACACGTACTTCCCAAATTCAATCGAACTGCCTGGCAAAACTTTAGAACTATCGTCGAACCTGTTGATTTCGATAAACCAGAAGAGGCCAGCAAAGTGATTAATAGATGGGTGGAATTATTAACAAGGGGAAAAGTCCCAAAAATTGTTAGCGCCGGTAGGTACCCGCCCAAAACTTTATCAAAACAGTATTTTAACACTGATGAATATTTTCAGATGATCTTCAACAAACAATAATGCTTGTAACAAATATAATATATTTCAAAGGCATTTGGAAGCATCCTTTTCCAAAGATAAACTCATATAGAGGACATTTTGTTACAGTCCCTGATAACAATGATCGTATGATTATGTCAAAATACGTGGATTACATGAAAACAACTCGTAATTTTTGGTACTATGAAGATCAAGATTTAGAAGCTAAAATTCTCAGATTAGATTACAAAGTAATTTTTTTACAAAGTAATGGGTGTATTGTAATTAAGCATTTTTTTTTTAATTTCAGGGCAATTCCCATTCAATGTACATCATTTTACCGAATTCACTGGGAGGTATAAACTCCTTAATTAAAAAGATCAGTTTAACTTCCGTGTTAAACATGAAATTTAAATTACAAGAGGAGTTAGTGGAAGTTCATATGCCCAAAATAAATTTCAAGTTTTCTACAAAATTTGTCAATATACTGAAAAAGGTAAGTTATTTTATTTATATTACGTGTATATAATATCTATATCTTGTGATATTTTTCAGTTGGGCTTGAAACAATTATTTCAAAACACAAACAGTTTAACTGGCATAGTTGAGACTAATAATACTATAAGAAGACAACTTGTGGTTTCGAATATTATTCAGAAAACTGGAATACAAGTAGATGAAAAAGGAACTGAAGCATATTCCGTGACCGGTAAGTGTCTCAATCCCTATTAAATACCTCATAAATAAATCTTACTGTTTCTTATAGAAATTATTGTTGGCAATAAAATGGGAGAAAACAAAATGATTTTCAATGCCTCCCATCCGTTTTTGTTCTTCATTGAAGGCCCCAACAATACTGTGTTGTTTGTTGGAAAATATGAAGATCCATATGAAGATGAAGGGGCCGAATCAGGGAATCGTTGGAATACCAATGAAGAAGGTAAGTGTTCTATTTTCTTTACAATAGATACAATGTATAGATGGTTTTCTAGAAAATATTATAATAGTCCTGTTAACCATCCGTTCTGGTGATAATTCTAATTTAGAGATTTATTTACGAATCGCTGAAGAAATTGAATAAAATTAATACTATAGTGAATTATTAATTTATGTTAATTTACAATATCAAGCATAGAGGAAGCGAAAGATATTCAGGCAACGGGAATTCCAAAAGTTGATAAACAGTATAATTTATTTCAATTTTTTCTATTAAAATAACTTTAGATCATAATAATAGTACATAGGTAATTTGTAACATTCCTCATTAACATTATCAAATCCATTTACAGTTTGACTGTAAATTTTCTTTCGAGAAAATTTCGAAAAAACATTTCGATGTTTCATCAGTTATTTGTGTTATTTATAAAACAATTATCTGAAACACAATAATATAACCCAAACACTTATTAACAAAAATGATAATTAAATTACAACCAGTAGCATTGCCTGGAAGAGTATTCACTTCGGACCTAGCCTAGCACAATTCCCAGCAGCAGCAAATTGATTGGAACCAGTTCTATTTATTTGTAATTAATTATTGTGATGCATTGAAATCTCTTGGCTTTTAGTGGGAAATTTTCAAAGGTTACAACTGTTGAATCGTGTGTTTACACCAGACTGGGATTTCCAAGGTTAACTGTCGGTTATAGTCTTCACGCAAACAGAAGCGTATCATAAAAATGGCCATTTAGAACATAAACAAAGATTAAAATAATCTGAAGTTAGTGCACTATTGACCAATGCGATATAATTGGCAAATGTATATAATCTCTTGTTTTACATTTAAACGTTATATTTCACAAAATAATAGCCAATGCACCAAGACAAATTAATTGGTCGGTTTAATTTAACGAAATTTTTATCAAACAATTTCGTTTTCCGAATAAGTTACTGCTTTTACGAGTAATTTTTTTTAGATTGCATAATTTCGAGTTTCATATACAATATAGAATTCCGAGTTTCCATTAGCGAGTGACTCATTTTTAATCGGCATTTAATTGCTTCTTTATCATACCTTTCAGAAACCAGTGCTAACCCGCCCCTTCAAAATATAATAATCTTGTAAATTAGCTTCCACATGAGACTTTGCTACTTCAATATTTAATTTGAAAAGTGATGTGCAACAACAAAAATCGAAACGAAAGTTACAAGTTACAGTGAAAATGTTTGTTTTATTATTATTTGTTATATTCTTAACAGGTAATGCGTGCTCAGATTCATCACAGAGTTTACCTCCGCAAACGGAAACTTGTAATTTGAATTGTATGATTTTTGACTTTTTTCCTTTTGACATTGTTAACGTTTTAAAAACAGGTAAAGTTTTTGATATAATCAGTTTTGTTAAGTTCCCAGTGTTAAAATGTATTTGTTTTTTATGAGGAATTTTCGTTATAAAATTAAGTACTATTAACTAATTGGTTTTTAAGTGTGGTAATATAGGTTGTTTTATTTAATTTTTATTGTTCGTAATTGTGTTATACAGATAAAATATATTAGTAAAGAGTCGGAGATACAGTATGTTCACATATTGACGCCTTTCCAATAACCCATTTATTAAAATAATGCAAAAATACCTTCGATTCTCGATTGGCTTTTCATATCTCATTTGATATGAATTTTTAATGGAAACAATTCGGTTTTTTTTGTTTTAGCGGACGATGCCACTTCTCAAGTTTATCCTGCACCACAATATAATACTCAAAGATTTTCAAATAATCAAGGCAATTTACCAACTAATCGATTTGATGTTCCAAATCAACCTCCCCAGCAAAATCCCGTTTTCGATTCATCAATATCATCAAACATGGACGATTCTTATGATCCTCCGAATGCAGAAGATATAGCTTATAGATTTAATTTATTTGACGTAGAACTATTATCTGTGAGTCAAATTACACAAGTATCTTTAGAGACTGGATTATTTAAGAAATTCTCTTTCGCAGACATTCAGTGACTCGAAAACAAACGTCTTAATTTCACCGGCTAGTATTAAAACTACGTTGGCGATGATTTTAGAAGGGGCCGGAGGAAAGTGCGCTTTGGAAATCCAAGAAGCCCTTAGAATACAAAGTTTAAACCAAAGAGGAGTGAGAGATATCGTATTAAATCTACTGAGTAACTTAAATGTAAGTTGATTTTCACGCAGAAATACCACAAGGTCTAAGCACTGCAATTTAAATTTCAGGAGAAAGCAACCACAAATACATATTTAGAGAGCCGCAACGGCATTTTCGCGTCTAACAGACACAAATTGGTCGATGCTTATAGAGAAACAGTAATTCGCTACTACAACGCCAATGTCAGAAGTTTGGATTTTTCGAACCCCGAAGCCGCAGCTAACGAAATCAATCAATGGGCCTCAGATGCTACTCATGGAGTCATAAAAGAAGTGGTTTCATCGCGTAAGTACCCCAAGTAATGCTTAATGTTTATCACTTGTCCCCCGTATTTCTCGAAACATTTAAGAAACACCGAAAACGATTGATTTTAGTGATTTATTTGGTGTCTCATTTCCTCAAAGTAATTTTCGTACAGCTCGTGCGAATCGGTGTATTAATTATTTTACGCGTAAATTTAGTGGCTCGCGTTGGACCTCTCTAAGCTAAGTATCTACCAAATTATTAAATTCTGCTGCCATTTATTTATTAGCATAACCACATCGCCTAACCAAACGAATATAAATACGTTATCTGCTTAAAAATACAATATGTATAATATGCTTCCGGAGACGGGTGGAGGTTGGAGACGGTAAATTTCTTCTGGATTTGCATCCTCTAGAGTAAAAAACTAAGTCATGTACATGCGAATATGAAATTCACAATTATTGGATATATTTTGAAAGTGCCATTTTAATTAACTGCCTGGCTAATGTACATATTATATGCTCATATCTTAACTGCTCCCTTGAAATTCTTCACCTCTTTTTTATTTCAACTATAACCTAAAAAGTGTTTTAATTTTTTTGCAGAAACGATAAATCCGGAAACGTACGTAATTATCTCTAATGCTTTGTATTTCAAAGGAAAGTGGAAGAGCAGATTTGATCAGAGAATGACCAATCCGAACAAATGCTTCCGCACTGCTAACGGATGCGTTCCCGTTTCCATGATGCATATTTCCGACAATTTTTACAATAACTACATTAGTAGAATAAGTTCGTACGTTGTCGACATTCCCTACCAGGTACGAGCGAGTAAAATTCGTATTAGACCCGAACTCACAAGCTGCATTTTAGGATAAATTTTCCATGTTGCTCATCTTGCCATCGATTGAATCCAGCGTAAGAGCAGTCCTCCGAGATTTCGCCACTCACAGGTTGAACGACATATTGGCCATGCTGAACAACTCTGAGATAGTATTGGAAATACCTAAATTCTCGTTCGAATATACCGTAGATTTAGCCATGCGTTTGAAACAAGAACCGGTAATTCGCCAAAATAATTCGATTATTACAGTGTGTAAAATGCGATTTTTTTAGCTGAATGTTAGAGAGGTTTTCGGTGCTAATGCGAATTTGTCTGGAATCATACAAAACGCCAATGCTATGGTGAATAGTATGTTGCATAAAACGAAAATAGAGGTGGACGAACAAGGGACTGTTGCCGCAGCGGCCACCAATGCAATGATCATACCGCTCATGCAGCCTCTAACAATAACTGCCGATCGTCCGTTCATTTTTTTGATTTACCACCAGGACACGAAGAACATCATATTCGAGGGCATTGTACAGAACCCTGCACAGCAACCACCGGCGAGTGCCACTGCGACTCGACCTCATTCCATGCCTCGAAAGACTTTGATGCCTTCTAACTACAATTTGCGAACACGATACAGCCACCAGTAAAATTTTTATTTGTAATCAGTCTCATTTTGAAGACTTTGTAAACAAACATTTTTTATTATGAAACAATTTTTAATATAACTATTTTCTTTCTAAACGGACTTTGATAATTACCACTACTTACTCTTTGTGGAAGAGTGATTTAATTTAATTGAGTATGAAAGGTAGGTATCTTAATAATTCGTGATGATGCAAAATGTAAAGCTTATGTGTAGCATTCATTTGGATCAAATTGTACCTAAAATAGGAATTTTTCAGAACTGATTGAACCAGAATTAAGGTTAATTTTCTTGAACACTCTATACTTTAAAGGCAAGTGGAAAACAGTGTTTCAACAAATACCAGAACCTAAATGTTTCCAAACTACACCGGATACTTGTATCCCCACAGACATGATGAGTGTTACTCAAACTTTCAACATAAGTTACGTTACCTCGTTACAGGCACAATTCGTAGAAGTACCCTATCAGGTAAATTTTTAATCCAAACATTTCCTGATAACTATTTTAACAATCATTTTTTTTAGGAAAAGTATTCCATGTTAGTTATTATACCAACACCAGAGACCAACGTAAAGCAAGTCCTCCGAAATCTACCCTTCTACAGTTTGGACAAAATAATTGGTGGTTTAAATGAAACGAAAATAAACTTAGAAATTCCCAAATTCACATTGGACTATTCAGTGGATTTGGTAAAATACTTGAGTCGTAATTCAGTAAGTTCGTATACCTCAAACCTCATTTTATATAAACGTTTATACACTTTTTAGATAGGCATCAAAGAAATTTTCGGTACCAACGCAAATCTAAGCGGAATTATCCACGGCAACGTTTCAGTGAATAACTTACTGCACAAAACGAGAATGGAAGTGGACGAACAGGGCTCGATTGCTGCAGCTTCCACCAGTGCCGCGATAGTGCCTTTCGCCTTACCAGTGCAAATCAAAGCGAATCGGCCCTTCGCTTTCATTATATTCGACAGGGAAACCAAGAACGTGATATTCGAGGGGATAGTGCAAAACCCCGCGAAACAAGGCTCCGGTGGGAGTGGCGGGAGAGCAAACCGACCACCCAGTGTCAGCAGTGGTGCTAATCTAGTGCAGGGTGCTAGCGGGTCCCCGACCAGTGGTGCTAGCGAAGCATATCCACCAGCAACTCCTAGCAAAAACGAACCAGATTATGCCATAAACACGTCGCCGTCAAACAGACAGCAAATCAATTTAAGTGGCATGTTTAAAAACCAGAGACTTACGCCCGTTAGGGCTGCAATTGGGTCTAGATTTGCTTACAATTACAATTACGAGTCGAAATATTTTTACACTTACAACGGTGCGAAACTGGTTCATTAATTAAAAAGCCATATTAGTAATAAGTTTATATATTGTTTGTTAGCTTTGATTAAAAATAAAATTTTCGATAGGGTTTAGTCGTTTTAAGTGATCAATGAAATGTACTAGAAAAAATATATCGCATTTATTATATTTTAATATAAAATCACAGATTAGTTTCAATTAAAACATAACTAGTCTGCATATAAAATTAAAAGAATAGTAACTAGCTGTCCTTAAAAAAATATAATTAAAATAGTAATAACATAATAAAAATACAATCACAATACAAAAGTGACATTTTTGCACTACACTGTAGCTAAAAAATATCTATTAAAATTCTTCGAAAACCAGCCTTCATCAAAATAGTTAGAACGTATACAATGGAATCAATTTTTGATGAAAACCGATTTGAAACATAACTGTCTTTAACTTTAAGAAACAATTAAATTAATGCACTAAGTCTAACCATAATTTTTGCATCTAAAAAATTGGTAATACTGGAGCCACTCGCATTCACACTAATAATACGATCTAAAAATGAATATTTCTCTTAAATGACAATCGCCTTAAACTAAAAATATATTTGGTGACTGAATCATGTAATGGAGTCGCCTATTAAAAACAATAAAGCAAGGTTTGTCAATATGGAGCAGATAGTTTTCCTTGATAAGAAAGTGATTATTCATTAAAATTCATGACCTGCTTAACATTGGAGGTAAGGACCAGCCTTACCTAATTTGGCATTTCAATGACTGATTTATATTTAAAAACTTGTTAGAATTCAGAAAGTAGTTAAGCTGACATATCAATGAAGAAAGTGTTTTGAAACTAATTCGTTGTCTGTATGACGTGGGCCTTAAAAAACTAGATGCAAAAACTACTTGTTGTCTTGATCCGTATCTACTAACATCTTCCAAAAAAAAAAACTTTGGTATTTATCCTGCACGGTTCGACCCTTCGACAGCAAGCTTGCCTTAAAGGACGTTTGGAATTCAATTATAAGTTCAGGCAGCGGAGTTGCGTCCCTTGGATTTTCATCGCGAATTGAAACGCATCAATCTTCTTACTTTTAATGTCGTCGATATAACAATAGCTGTCTTCTTTCTCCTCCTTTTTGACGAACGTCACGCAGCCTTCCCCGGTGCCCATGAGGCTGCTCAGGCATATTTTCCTATCGTCCATTATCATGAGCACTTCCTCTTCTATCGTGAACAAATGCGCGTCGTTTTCTTCGGCGAAATGTTCCCTCATGAAGTTAGCTAGCCTAATGACATACTCGACGTTTGTGCCGCACGGTCCTTTGCAGTTTATTATTTCGTTGGCGATGGCCTTTTCGTCGGCGTACCCCAGCCAGTGGGGATTGCGGAAGTCTGCTATGTATACCAGCACTTGGAAAGGCTCCCCTTGCATGGGATGAAAGGTAGTAAAATGAGAAACGTAACCACCCAGTTTCTCTTCCCTCTGCGAGAGATACGGAATGGCAGCTTCCCCGTGCAACGCAAACGCAATGCCATGCACTTTGCCCTGGAACAGAAGGAGGTATTCATTTTCCAGGGTTTGATCTTATTGAAGATTTGAAAAATGTTTTGGGTTTAAAAATTCATACGCAAATTCATTAGGCGTATAATAAGTATCGAATTACGAATGCTGTTTGAAAGGACATGTTACAAGTGTTATGTTACAAGAATTTTATGGTATGTAGGTATAATAAATTAACTTTTCATCAATGCTAAGAAGTTGAAATATTAAAAATTAGATAAGTGTTAATTTATGCTTATTACTCGAATTGGAAATGGTAAATATTTATAAGCCGATATAAGGTGATTATTTCATAATTATTTTGCCAAATTCTCGTTTTATTTATTTTATAAGCCGTCTGTAGGTTTAAGTATTTTCTACAATGATTAATCAAATTTTGTATTATCACTCGATTTTATTTATACACATTAATTTAAAAATACGAATCATTATAAATTACCACGATGTGAATTACTGATATTAAGTAATGTTTATACGAAGTACCTAGTTCCTTTACGATAGCGTGACATTTTTTAAAATAAGTCCCGTATTTATATACATTGTAGTCGGGTAAGAGGAAATTAATTCAAAGTAAATAAATGTTTTGATACTATCTATCACATGCGTCAATCGAAAGTTTAATAAAAATATTCCTTCTGTAAGTAGCGTAAATTCATTTTTCTGATAATGTTACGTCGGTTTTATTTATTTTGATCAGTGCTTAGGAGTTGGAACCTTTGCGGAATTTTTTGGCTACATTTATAGAGTTATCCACGTTTCGAAAACGATAACGCGTGTTAGGCGAATTGTCCAATTATTTTTACAATCACCTTTGATTTCCGTGTACTGGGTGGGCAGACACAAAATAATCTATTATTAACGAATAGTTGAGGCAACGATTTTAAATCAAATTTTGAAATATTTTGCCGAAGTTGTGATTTAGTATTGAGCAAATACAAATACGTATCTTGTGTTGTAGTAAATAATTTAATTCCAGAAAATAATTAACCTCCGGTCAAGCCAATAAAATAAATTTCATTCATTAAAATCCATGTTTACGATATCGGTTTGAAGAGACCTTATTGAATTTGTGTGTTTTCAAAGTAATAAATCCATAAAGTAATTAACAGCGAAATAAATTATAACAGCACGTGCAAATGATAACGAATTTCCGCTTGGTGTATGTAGTATCAAAATTTAAAAATAGTGAGGAGTACAATCGGGAACTGACCATCTCAAGTATCAAGAATCCAAGGTGCTACATTTTTGTTTGCACTTTAAATAAATTAGAATAGTAATAATAATAATGCATTGTTCTTACCTGTCCTTCTACTAACGTCGCCACGCGTCCCGGCTGAAACAAAAATTAAACTTATTAAAACCATCAATTCTATCAATAAAGAACGTTAATTCGCTGAAAAGATTATGATGTAATTGCAACAAAAGCACCGACAATTCAACAATTTGCAAGATTGGTACCTAACTAAAAGACCGCAGATTTAACTTTCTCTCACTATAATTACGTGAGATGGCAAAAAGTAGTCTATATTTTTGGCAATTGCGCGACGGATTAATCGAAGCCTAAAATTAAAAAAAAAACACCGCCAAAAAACGAAAAACCGTTATTAACCAATTTACCACAATAAAAAAAATTCAGAAATTTTAATCAACGTTTAATTTACATGAGTATGTAGTTCCTTCACGCAATAGGAATAAAAAGAACTATTATCAACGAAAAAAATGGAATTACATGGCATATTAGTTTCAAATTATTTTGGTAAATTACGAGTAATTATACAAAGCTTTGGAAAAATGATGTACCAAGAAATGTAAAAATTGAATTTTGTCCAAAGCGGTAGAACATCGCAATGAATTTCTTGGATAATCACTTCAAACTTTTTTAATTAAAATTAAATCGTATTAAAAATTCAAATCAAACATTTTCAAACAACTTATCTACAAAAAGAAATAGTAATCAAATATTATTCTTAATCAGCCAAAATTATATTTTAAAAACAATTTATTTTATGTAATATTTTGCGTTTAAGTTTGGTTAATTTGATTCAAAAAATAATTTACTAACTTAAATCAAATGCAAAAGTTTCGTTTTAATTATGATTATTATTGAATTTAACGATGTGATAAATTTCTAGGTTTTTGAAATGTAGGTTATATAAATATACAATTTTCTCGCTCATTGTAGTCACTTTTTTAAAATTAATTAAAAAATAAAGTACTCACGACAAGATGAGCAATTTTTAAAAAATGATACAAATTTTGTATACAATAAAAAAGTTTTTATAAAATGCATTTTAATTAAAATTTGGAGTAAATTTCTTCTCAGTGACCTACTTGAAAATATTTTAACAAATAAGTATTTTAACTTTTTTTTACAATTGAAATTAATTATTTTTAAATATCAACTCGATTGCTAGCCAATTCACCATTGAAAAATAGTCAACTCAATAGTTTAAAAATTTTGCGATATACTATTTTACTTAAATTTAGAATCAGCGGCCGATTTATTTTTATATTAGATACCTTTGGCGCCAAAATAATACAAAAAAATCACGTGTAAAAACCGCACAACAAAATATTCACGATTATGTAGATTAATCGATAAATAAAAAAATAACAATAACTTAAACTTACTTTCTTCTCAGTGCCCCGGTGTTGAGTGTTCCCTTGCCAAAATCTCCGCTGGAATCCCTTGACATGGCCCATAACAGCCCTTCGGAATTGAAAACCCGGTCTCCAACACAAGGACCCATATGCGAAAACCCACAACGAATTAGTTTGTTCATAGAAAACTTGGGTCTGGAGTTCCGCTATATTCATGACTGAGATCTGATGCAACACCTAACTTGCGGTCGATCACTCGATACTTCAGTGAAACGCTATTCTCCGTTCTACCTACACCGCACGACTGTTAAACCCCGATCGCGTATTTTTGAGCAAAAAGTTTGGCCCTCACATGATTTTCATTATTCTTAGGCACTTCAGAGAGGGGGCCCAATGGGTGTGTGGCGAATGGAGCTTCTTAGAAAATTGTCCCTGTTAATTCAGTAATTTTCCTGTAGCTTCTTTTTGAAATTTCCCTTCCATCGACTTTAGAATTCTTGGATAATTTTCAATGTTGCGAAGTTGCTAGATATTGGATAGCTTATCAACGGAACAACAATTTAATCGTTAAGGCGATTACAAATCTTTCGCCAATTAATGAAAACGACGTTTGGAAAAAATGTTATTGGAAAAATTATTTGTTTTTAATATTGGATCAATACTTGTTTATAATTTATAAAAATAATTTTTGCCTTCTGTTTGCGACTGTTTTGTTTATTTGTATGTCTATAGGAAAAATAGATACAATTTCTTGGACATTACATTTCAGTAAAATTACTTAAATATGACTATCATAATTATTTATATAGTAGATTCATTTTACTATTATTTTTGATGTCAAAAATTAATAAAAATGTATTGGTACCACCGTTATCACAAAACTATTAGTAACACATTTTTACGAATGCGAATAAATGTTTCATGTAGGCAATATATCTATGAACAAAACGAAAAAAAACATGTTTTCCATAAATAAAAATTTCATTGAATGGACACAAAAAACGAAAGAAAGAATTTCTTCTGCATTTTTCGAATATTAACATCAACATTGAAAGAGTTCCATTGATTTCCACAAACAAAACATAATTTTTTTAAAGTATTTTTTAGAATTTAGCATATTTTACTAAAAAATTCTAAAATTAATTAATGACATGAGTCAAATTTTTTATTATTATTCCGTAAAATTAATCCCTTGAAAATTCAAGCTCTTTTCATCCAATCAATCATAATAAAATTATTATATTTCTTCAAATATTTCCGAACAAAATGAATACAGGTAAGTGCACATTTGTTTGGAATATGGTCAATTCTATGAGTTGAATAACGAAAGATTTTTAAAATAACAATTCTTAGAGTGAGAAAGTTGCAATCCCATAATATTTTTTATGGGACTCCTTTCTTTTTCCTTTATATATGAGACTAATAGAAGTTGTCTTTGTTGCACCCATACACCATACAAATTTGCACTTAACTGTATAAGTTGGTAGGCATTGTTCCGTCTAATAGAAACATTTTTTGGAAAATTCCATCTCAATTCATTGTGAGCGGGTTTTGTAACAATTCACGGTCAAAATAACGATCTATTCACGGTGTTAATAGAAAATACTCGACCGTTAATCTTGGGGGAAAAAACTACATTTTGCTTACCTACATGTCAAATATAATATAATTTGAAATCGAGCTGCAAATTTTCCACTACATACAATAGGTCACCTCAGTGGCTGCAAATCCTTTATTGTACAATAAAGGTGATAATTTAAAAAGTCAAAAGGGCCCGGCAGTTTTAGTATATAAAATAATTATTTTCAATTTTTTTTCATAACGAACTATGTTTATCACTTTTAGTACCTAAAATTATGTTGGTAGCAATGAAAATTACCATATAGTTTCCTAGGATTAAATCACAGTAGGCACAAGTAGTAAGAACGTGGATTATATTCGAATTTTCTACATATACGAACTTTTTTTTTATCATTACAAATAACAGCTTAAAAAATTTAATTGTATTAAAATGTATTTTCCTAATTCTTGCGTTACCTTTCAAAATCAGTCTACTTGATTAGGGACCTAAAAGTTATTATGCGTTGAAGCCACCTAGTGAAAAATTAAGAAAGTATTGAAACAAGTGGGTAGATAACTATGTTAAATATAGTCCGGTCAAATTCTATTTATATTTACTTTTTTTGTGTTCGAAGTTTCGAAGGCCAACACAACACAACTGTGAGTGAACGAAACTGTAAATAACAACAAAAATTTCAAGCAAAACGTTTAAATTTCGAAATTGAAAAGGGCATTGGGTGGTAGATTATTACGATTGTGTAAGCAGCTATATCGTATCAGAAAATAACCAATTTTTACACGAACATGATTATGCTTAAATATCCAATGCACAGTTATGGTAAGTAAACGTGACTTTCAGTACAAAAAAGGTAATAAATATTCAACATATTGTTTTACAATTGCTTTTAGGTGTTTTCCAATGATTTTACGCGAGCAGTGATAATGCTTAAGCCTAAGCCTACACAATAAAAATGATTCATGTTTAATTGGATATAATGAAGCTAAATCGAGAATGGGCGTTACGTAGTTAATGTTAAATCATGACTGAACACGCCGGTGTCGAAGGGTGCTTTCCAAAGGTGGTAACATCCTGGAACACCTTTCTTTCGACCCTTAATGCAGGTCATCGAATTCACCCTTTGGACCAAACTCCACCGACCGATTGTGAGTTTATTGTCATTGATTCTAAGATACAAATAAGAGTGATACATATGTGTCCAGGTTTTATAAGAAAATCTGTTATTTTATCTCAGCCTGTACTATATGATTCGACAAATTCAAAAAGGTGCTCTCTGTCTGAGGAATATTGGTTTAGCAAATGGAACAGACCATTTAAAATCGGAAATTGCGACTGCTCGTTTAGAAGATCAATGAGATATTCGATTATCTCTAATCAGCCTTCGGTACGAGCAGAAAACTCCAGGAAAACGTAAGTGTTTAAAAAAAATCATTGCAAACAAATTTTAATTAAATTTATATTATTTCAGTGTTTCTTGTACCGAACAGCCGCCTATAAAGATAACGAATTTGACTACGTTCGTTGAACGCCTCATTCAAGAGACATTTTTAGAGGCTTTTCATGAATATTACATGCTACAAACTAAATCCGAAGGAATAAAGGGCACCGGTCAAGTAAACTTAGGATATGAAATAACAGACGAAGAAAATGAAGTGATAACCATTCGTAAAAAGCTGAAGAGCAACGAGAAGGCAGCTAGTTTTAGGACTGATATTAGAAGAGCTTCTCCAAAGAAAAGTTGTGTGCACAAAAAGAATCAGGTAGGCACTAACACTAACTTACTTACAATTGAATGAATTTATTTATTGTAATTTCCACAGAAGCCCCTTATAATGCTGTTTCATGGCATTGGAACCTCAGCAGATATATGGACTTTAGTAATAAACGCTCTCTCTTCCCGGGGCTACGAAGTAGTCGCCCCAGACATGCTGGGGCATGGATTTAGTTCAGCGCCAATGAAACCTAGCTATTACACGTTCAATAATCTACTTCTCCAGGCACTTACCATTTTCGATCACTACATGGCAGACAGTAAAAGAAAATGTGTACTGATTGGACATTCGTATGGGTAAGAACCTACCAAAGTTGTTCGAATTGTATTTCATTTAACTCTCTTCCAGTTGTAGCCTTATTACCGCATTGTTTCCACATAGAGTCCAACAAATCAGGCAATTGATTTTAATAAGCAGTGGCGGGCCTACGCCTTTGGCACCTCCTGTTAAGGACAATGAAATCTCCCCGTTCGGCTGTATTTACACACTGTTGAATCCTTTACTATACTGCGGCGTAAAAAGGTTAAATTTCACAAATTGCCTCTAACAGTTTGTTTTTAACATTCAGCCTTTTTTTTCAGGAGCCTTTTCTTCTCAATCAGAGGCAAGCATTTCAAAACGTGCGATGAAGAAAACGGTCTGCCCAGGCACGTTATTGATAATATAGCTAATGGCCAAAAATGGTTGCAAGGCGATACTGCTTTCCACAGGCGTATTACTGCGCCCACTCTTTTGATCCACGGTTTGCAAGACAAGCACGTTACTTTGGTCCAAGAATGTGAAATGGAAAGAGTAAGTTTTTGGAAAGCGAATGCGAAATGGAAAGAGTAATAAATTTTGTTTTCTTACAGACGATACCTAGAGCATTTTTGGAATTGATACCCAATTCTGGCCACTTGCCCATGGTGGAGACGCCGGAACGCCTTATTCATATGATTACTTGTTTCTTAGACATGTGGACTTGATGGTTAATATCTAAATTTGCGGACGTGCCACTTCAGTATTTACAAATTTACATGTAATTTGAACTATTTGTGAACAGAGCAAGAGCAAAATATCTCAGGGTAAACGCACAAAAGACCATGACATTTTGTAATCAAAATTAGTAATAGGTACTTTGTTAGTTGACATTCCGATGATGAATTAATACTTCATTGTACAGTAGCCTATAAAATATACTACAGAATCTCTAGTTTTGATATGTAATTTGTTAAAAGTAATTAATGTACAGAGGTATGGATTCAATTTCAAATCTAGTTTTGATATTACAGTATATACTTTAGCACAGTATTGTTAAACCAGTAGACAATTTTATTATTAATTAGAAAAACTATATTTATTTTTAATAGTTCTATGTATTAAAAAACCTGCACTGTTTTAGGTATACACTAAGATTACTTTATGATGCAAAGTATTCAAGGTAAACTTCTAATTATTAATAACTTATTTATGTGTTTACACGATCACTTGACTTTAATAAATGTTTATTAATTGAATTTTTATTTAAATATTCTGAGCTTTCCCATTTTTTACCCATGAATATGCAATTCTTATTGATTCAAATATGTATGTAGTGCAGAGAAAATGTATGTGTAAACTTGGTTGCCTATGCTACAGGCACTACATTCATTTTACAATTACGGGCTGAATAATTGAGCAGGTAGAGTTATTTATTTAATCAAAAAAGTAGAGTATTATAATCTACATTTTTATTTATAATTTGGTAACTAGTTTTTTGATGTCGAATGTTGTGTTAGTTTACTTTTGAATTTGTACTTTGAACTTGCAATATTTCGATTAAAACCCATTCAATAAGCCCCCATATTTTTAAGTTTAAACCCTTCATAATGTTCTCTAGCTATTCGCGAACTCTTGGAAGTCAGGTAAGTTTTGTAAATATTCCTTTCAGAACCAATTTAATATGTTAATAAATTTCACAGTTCAGGAGATTTCAAAGTACACTGGTCATTGCGGAACACAATAATGAAGCTCTAAATCCGATAACCCAAAATGCCATAACAGCAGCCAAGAAATTAGGAGGAGATATATCTGTTCTTGTTGCTGGTACAAAATGTGGACCAGTAAGTTCACTTTATATACTACACTCTTACTAGATTCTTAATGCATTCATTTACAGGCCTCCGCCTCTTTAGCCAAAGCCGGTGGTTTATCGAAGGTGATCGTGGCAGAAAACGAAGCATTTAAGGGCTTCACAGCCGAAAGTTTAACTCCGTTAATAATCAGCGCTCAAAAGCAATTCGGTTTCACGCATATCATCGCTGGAGCCACGGCTTTCGGAAAGGCCCTCTTACCTAGAGTCGCAGCGAAATTGGACGTTTCTCCTGTATCAGACGTTATTTCCATTAAGTCGCC
Source organism: Phyllotreta striolata (assembly GCA_918026865.1). Classification (NCBI taxonomy): domain Eukaryota; kingdom Metazoa; phylum Arthropoda; class Insecta; order Coleoptera; family Chrysomelidae; genus Phyllotreta; species Phyllotreta striolata. The sequence goes on along the minus strand of OU900103.1, from coordinate 3,879,820 downwards.
AGATACGTTTGTCAGAACCATTTACGCCGGTAATAATTCTTTCACTCAATTTAAGCGCCTTATTTAATAAATTAATTGTTAAAGGAAACGCGATTCAAACGTTGACTGCTAGTGACGGTATTAAAGTTCTAACGATAAGAGGAACCAATTTCGAACCGGCCAGCCTCGAAGGTGGCTCGACAACCACTGAAAATATTTCATCTGACGGATGCGCTACAGATTTATCTACATTTATCAGCCAAGAACTCAGCAAATCTGATAGGCCTTCCTTAACCAGCGCCAAAGCTATAGTAAGCGGAGGTAGGAAAAGTCGAACGAAACTTATATAACTAAAACATTTACAAGTGTATAAATTGTTTTGTAGGTCGTGGATTAAAATCAGGCGATAACTTCAAGCTCTTGTACGATCTTGCTGATAAACTGAACGCAGCTGTTGGAGCTTCTCGCGCTGCTGTCGACGCTGGATACGTCCCGAACGATATGCAAATTGGTCAAACTGGAAAGATTGTAGCTCCTGTAAATATACTTTCTCACGGAATTATTTTTTAAACGATTGTAACTGTTAATTTTCTATTGCAGGACTTGTACATAGCTGTTGGTATATCTGGAGCTATACAACATTTAGCTGGAATGAAAGACAGCAAGACCATTATAGCTATTAACAAGGACCCTGAAGCGCCGATCTTCCAAGTGGCGGATTACGGGCTTGTAGCCGATTTATTTAAGGCTGTTCCCGAGTTAACTGGAAAACTATAAATCTCAACACATTTGGATTCTAATATTTTTAATGATATTTAAAATATATTTTGTTACTCGCATGTAGTTGATGTAATATTCTCTATTAAAAGGAAAACCTACCAGCTAGTTTTTTAATCTACTAATTTAATAGTAAAATGTAATTAAAAAAAACACATGGAGTAAGATTCAAGTGATGCATGAATAACATTTTATTGACCAAAATTACACGATATCTTTTTTCGTATACCCTTGAACTCTGGTGTAAAAGTGAAATCCTTTCCCGTAGTTAGTCATAACATTAAATTCAACGAAGTCGTGCCCGACGCCTCCTGCAGCGAAACTGGGATACCCGCCCTCGCCGTTGGGCATCTCATCGTAGACATTCACGCAGGTTATATTCACCGGGCCTTCGATGTTCATCTAAAAACGCAGAAATGTAATGGTGCAAGAGCACCTTCGGTGGCTCACCCGAATGTTCGCAGACACGTGGCTTTTGCCGTCGTTAGTGAGAACGATGTGCTCCTCGTGGAGGATCTCGTCCTTCGGGCTGCATCTTCCGATGAACAAATGGTGCGGCTTGCCCAAAATTTTTACGTCGACTGAAACATCAAAAGGACCATCAAACGAACGGCTAACCAGCCGGACGAGTAAAACATACTTTTCGGACGAGTGACGTTTTTCGTGGTTACTTTCGTAAGGGAATTCGGATTATCGATGCTCACCGTTATCGGATTCGCGCAGATGATTGTGAATGCACTAATTGCGAAAATCAAACGAGAAATGTCCGGAAGGCGTTCCATTTCATTCGAATACTATTGGAATACTATTAAATTCTTGTGAATGAGTGGAGGTTTTAAGGTCAAGGGTTATCTGAGCGTTTGAAATAAAAATATGTAAACTATGTCTTTATTAACTCATTTTAATCGAGTACCATTATTCTAATTTTTTGATTTGGAATTCTCTTACATTTCCTGATTAAATGCAGTGGTTGATTATGAAGACTGTGCGCTCTTGAATTGCACATAGTTTGTTAGACTGATTTAATCCAATTACCAATATTCCAATTCGTATTAGATTATGTTTAATAAACATCAATTAATGAAAACGCTTGCAGAATTACAAAACATCGACCTTTCTGTAATTTAATATAATAATTCCGCAGTGATTCGAGCTACACAAAACTCAACAGTAGCCGTGCGGCTTGGACTGTTAAAACTTCATAAGTACGTTAGAAATATAGAAACTCTGGTAGTTTGGCGTGCGGTTTTCTGTGCACTCGAATACTTAATATATGCTGTATTATTCATTAGGTACTTCGTTATTTGTTAGTTCAACTAGATACGTTTCATTTAATATCAAGCATTCATTTCAAGTAAAAATGGCACGCGTAAATCCTCCTTGTACAAGTTACAGCATTTAGAAGCGTCCGTGGCTCTGAATTCTTACAGAATCACGTTTGAACTCGGGTACTTATAAAAATATCTGAAAGTCGAAGTAGCCTAACGAAAATGAATAAATTTCGAAATCTCCCCGGTTTAGTGTCAGCCCGTTATAAACATTAAAATAATTTGTATCTTTAATTCATTACATTGTCACCCAGGAGTAATAAAAATTATGCATATAAACGCGGTCAATAAACGCTTTAAATCTAAATTAAGTGCAATCAATCGTTGTTTTGTACGTACACGAGATTATAATTTATTCCATAAATTTATTAGAATGTTATCAACAAGGCCTTAAAATCTAATATACGATTGTTTGACATGTAAATCGTTCGCACGTAAAGCTGAATGATCCAAAGGAAACTGAGAGGCACTAATTCTCAGGTGACATTCCGAAACTATGTAGAATAAGATATTACACGGCGCGGCAACTGCTTGCATAGTAGATATTTGGTCGACTTGCTCGGTTAACCATATAGTTTAAAGTTCGCTAGGTACATAATTTGATAAATATTCATACACAATCCTGAGGGTCCAACTGACCCTTATTAACGAATCCGGAAGAAAACACAACTAATTCCACGTTACGAACGGATTTGCCCGGTCGAAACAATCGAATCGAATTAAAAACCATCAAGAATACACCTGCACAACCTAAATATAGAAATTATTCAGTGGAATAACGTTGTTAGGTACAGCTCAATTATTAATCGATCAACATATTCTATTGAAAACATAAATCGGGATAGTTTGATCGCGGATTTCATGGATGACACGCAATAATGTACAAAGTCAACCAAACAATGGTATCTACTATGTACATTATCACATTGACGACATGTCGATACATTAATTACAAACCGCCGACAATAATAACTAATTGCGAAAATTAAACGGCCCTAATGATATCTTCATAGAATATGGAATTGTATACTGATGCCCGGCCGTTGTTGATCACCGAACACAAAAAGATGTCATTAATTAATTTATTGTAGATCAATTTCACGCTGGACAGAATCCGCTCGCGTAGAGGAATACGCCAATCATAAATCACACACACTCAGGTAAAGAAACAAAAAAAAAAAGTGAACGATAGAAGATCATAAATAACGGAAAATTAACGGAAAATAAACACAATATGTGGTGGCAATTGCGAGGAGGCGCTTTTCTATAGACGAAATTAATTTTACGAAGAAAAACAGTTTGATCGCTGAAAGGAACGGCACAACAGGTTCTGGCACAATGCATTGATTAAACGCACTAATTTCATTTCCCGCAAATCTGATACTAACAAATAAAAAAAATCTCGAATAAGAACCGCATCTGTTTCTATCAGCATGGAGCACATAAAGGAGCAAGCCACGCAAATTAAAGGGCAGTAACATTTAAAGTGCTAAGTTGCGGTTGTGAGACCAAATGTGTGCGTAAATATTTACCTAAGCGCATACTTAAAGGATCGCGGAGATTACGAGGATTGCACTCGAATTTATTTTCAACATTTTTATTTACAACCCGGGGGACTAATGAGGTAATTTCGTAGGCAAACACAATGCCAAAAGAAACTTTGAAGATTAAAAAAGCAAGTACACTCGAGCCGTAGAGCCCTCCAAAAGTCGCGTATACATCTGCTTTTTAAATACTTTCTGTTAGAAGTCGGCTTTGAAGACAAATGCGCTCGGGAAAACACACCGAGTAACGGGGAATGGTACACCTATCCCGCACGGTTTCCGTTAAATCTTTAATTTCTTGACGCAAAAAGTACCTGCATTTTTCTTTTAATTAGCGAAAGACGAGATTTTTCAATTCTACAAGAGCAATAACACAAGTCGCATAAATTTAAATATTTCAATGCCGGTAATTAAGAGGTAGGTAGTAGGTAGAAACAGTTAATCCTGATGCTGCGGTGAACGGTTGGTAAGCGTAAAAATAACCAGCGACATTATAACCAGCAACACAACGAATAAGTTACATACATATCGTTCGTCCAGAATGACTAGTAAAAGTGTTTGCCTGCTTTTGACCTTCGTGTATGTTGTAGCATTTGTTGAATCTGTTGATATCGGTATGTATTTGTTGTGATAATAATATAATCGGGTAACTACTTGACTTGCATTACATAAACGGCTCGGTCTAGGTAAAATGGAGAAAGGAGAAATTGTCCCCGATGTCATCGACAAAATTCCATCAGAAGTCTTAAAGGTGTGTATTATAATAACTATATTTAATTATTTACCTACAAAATTTTAACCACAATGCACAATTTAGAGGTTAAATAACTACATGTTAATAATAATAATAACAGTTATTAACGGATTTACGTTTCATTTTTTAATATGCTTAGCTCGTCATGTTCCTCTGTAATCTAACTAATTGCGTTACAATTATACTTGGTCGATAATCGGGCTTATTATAGGTGATTTATCCCAGCGGAGCAAGTGTTGAACTTGGAAATGAATTAACCCCGACTCAGGTGAAAGATGAGCCTATTACTGTTAACTGGACGGCTGATCCCAATACTTTCTACACGGTCGCGATGGTTGGTAAGTTGACTAAATATTTGCACTGATTTCTCCATTGATTCGCTGTTTGTTTAGACCCGGATGCACCCAGCAGAGAAGACCCCAAACTCAGAGAAGTGTTGCACTGGCTTGTAGGGAATGTAAAAGGAGGAGATGTTGAAAATGGCGAAGTAATCGCGGGATATAGAGGATCCGGCCCACCGCAAGGTACGGGCTTACACAGATACGTCTTCCTTGTTTACCAACAAAACGGAAAAATCGATTTTAAGGAGAAGAAAATCGACAGCAGGTGAGTGGAACGTCTAATAATTTCAAAATCGCTTAGTTTTAATAATTTTTTTTAACACTCCACAGGTCTAGGGAAGGTCGATTGAATTTTTCCATAAGAAAATTCGCGGTGAATTATAGTTTAGGACAGCCTGTTGCTGGGAATTATTATCAAGCTCAATTCGACGATTACGTGCCCATATTGCAAAGCCAAACAATCCAATGAACGTAAAATAATTCCTTCAAGTTACAACTAATAATAAATTACAGTAAATATAATTAATAAAATATTTTCGCTATAAAACTTTTGTGTATTTGTATTTACATTGCAAGCGACAATTAAATTAGGCACTCGATGGAAATAGTAGATAATGGAAACGAAATGGAATACACAGTCGGAGCAAGTTCGAGTAGAAGAATGTTGTTAACCATCATCGCTTGAAGTTGATCGCCTGATACATTATTGGGGAACGAGTTTAGAGCAGAATCCACATTTCGGAAGTTATAGATCGGTAATTTGAAACCGGAACAGGAAGTAAGTCCTTCGAACTCGCTTGTGACAGTTGAACAACGTGATGCACAGGCGGCCCAAGCACACCATCATTGTTATTAGGCAAAAGGTAATTTTCTCGATCAAACACACAAGTCGGAATGAAGTAGAATTGTAATGAGAAAAGTTGTACTAATTTAATTATCTGTGACAGCGTGAATTCTAAATTATGCAAATTTAATGGAACTTAATTTGAAAATATTGTATCTATTATGCAAAGGATATAAGTAATTTATAATTTTGTTGTTCGTGTATTTTCTTGTTTGCCGCTTTCTCATGCACTTGATGAGATTCTAATGTTGTTATTTTAGATAGGAATTGCTTCGTTGTTTCGGCATTTTGTTCTCTCAATTATTAATTTTCTCTCGTGCCTATTCGTGATTTTTTTATTAAATGTCAAATCGAAATTACATTCATTTTCTAGTTTATATTTAATAATGAAAGTCTTGTTTAACGGTGTGTAGCTACATTTCAACTGAAATTATTATTAATGTATAAAAAATTCATACGTTTTCCTAATTTAGGTAGCCGTTTTGCATGAAACATTTATGCAATAAATTATATGTTTCTATTGTTAACCCAATGCATAACCGACCATTATAATGTGGGCAAATTTAATTTATTTATGCGTCAAAATATCAACTTTATTTGAATGCAAATAGAACAATAAATCATTCACTACAAGAGATCGAAAAGTTATGTACACTTACCTGAACTTTTTGCAAAATCTAATTTCAAACTGAAGTGAGTAATATTTAGGTGTTTTATAAAAAGTAAATCTTTGACAAATAATTTTATTAATCCAAAATTCATATAGAATTATGGGCACATTTAACAAAAATTATGAACAATGAACAGTGTCAATTAACAATGCTCTACGAGTACAGTTGAACAGAAAAGTTTGACCAGAATGTCTAAAATTTTTATCGTTATTTATTGCAATTCGATCTGCTCCTGCTAGGGTTTCAAAGGTCAACGAAGCCTTCGCTTAGCTTCAGGTAGACAGTAAAATTGAAACAAACCTAAGACCGATTTATATGGGGTTTGTGCACTCATGTATAACATTGGCGGCAATTTCAGGATAATTTTGGCAGTAAAACTTTGGATGGAACTATAAAATCATCCGTTCAGGGAACTTCGCATCCTGATAACGAGTCGTTTCAAGATCGGAATGACAATTAATGTCGAGAAGAGAAACGAAGTAAGTTACGATTAATTTAAAAAAAATACTTGCAGCTAAATCTGATTTTTTTTTAAATAAAAATTTTAGACTTCTGCTTTAAACGAACTGTGGTATTCTTAAAATTATACAAGTATAGCTACCTGAATTTATCTATTTTCTAATTTGGCACTTCAAATAATACGACAATGTTTTAAACTGAAAATTTTTCTCACTATGAAAGCGGAAAACTTTTTCATTTTTATGCAAAATGTCTGTTTAAACAATTTTTTTATAATCGGTTTGTTGTCTTTCGTGAGTTTGTTATATTATAGAAACCGCATAGTTTCTATGTCCCCCCGCTGCACAACAAACCATTCACGTTTAAAAACTTTAATTGATAACTATGATACATTATATACATATAAAGTTGGATCTTAGAATATTATGTTTGAAATTAAATAGATCAGCTCTAAATACATGTATATATTACAATAAGCCTCATATTAATTTTTTATATACAAATATTTTCTTAATGCACAAAATTTCTGTTATTTTGTTCCTTTTAAGTATAAACTGAAATTTGCGTCCTGTGTATACCTAAGGGATACAATTTTTTTAACAAATAAAAAAGAATATTAGCTAAAAAACTAATTAGCTTCTCTCCCATTAAATAATTAATGAAAATAATAAAATATCAAAGCAATTGTATTAGGTGTAATTGGCCAAAATGGAATTTTCTCGATAGAATTTAAAATCTGTTCGGTTTTAATATAGCGTACGTGATCAATTGGAGGCGGCTCTTCTATTGTGAATATTAAACAGAAGAGAATCCTGTATAGATTTGAATCCCTTTTGTCTGGCCAATGTATTTTAAGTATATGCGAGAGAATGCTGATATTTACTTTCAGTTCCATATTATTCAGCGCAAATGTGGTGTCACAAAGGCGCGTAGATATGTTTCATACGACGGTATGTTTTGTTAACGAAATTATTATTGATGGGTCATTTTTAGAAACTTCTTCCGAACGAACCCCGCGTAAGGAATAACGAGATAGAGAAAGTCTCATGTCTTGAAAATGACTTTTGAATTAGACAATTTGCATCTGGATATGTAATTAGTTTTACAGATTTTACAATTTAAATTACCTAACAACGAAAAAACAGGCCCCCATTAAATTATTGAAAAATACCGGATATGTGTTACTATGACATTATGACGAAAGTTTCGTATTGCACACATTAACGAGAGCCAGGCTTTAATAATTCACATCTAATTAAAATTATGTACACGAATAAAACTGTGACTCATTGCCTCTAAATTAATAATTCATTTTTGAACTGATTGTATTAATTATTTAAAATGCAAAATGCACACTTTGTGTACACACTTTAAATATACCGACTATTTTGATTAATAAGTACACTAATTGTTTCACATCGAAAACCGGTAAATTTACTCATGATTACCTATTCGAATTAGGTAGTACGACCTACATTAACCACTTGATTTCAACATTTGAATTAGCTTCGGTAAATGGCCATTTTTTAGACTGCAAAGAGACCAACAAGTCACAAACCACCGAAAGAACTGGTAAATTCTGAGGCCAATTTTACTCCTGTTTTAATCTCGATATTTGATATGGTAGGTATATTAATTTTGAGTGAGAAAAAGCGTATCCGAAAAAACGGAATGAAGAATCACAGCTGCAATCTGTGGCGCTGCCCACCTTACTATGCTGACACATCCTGAAACAAAAACAATCATATATTACGCTATTCCCATTCGAAATCGACAGGGGCGGTTTCGTCTGCGTCCAATAAAAAACGATTTAATACTCAGGCATATTGCATTATTTCAATTCTATCTATTGCAATCGAATCATTAATATTATAAGCTCTAATAAGCTTACGTATTCATAACTTCATTCTTCTCATTGATACAATGAGATACTTATTATCGATCTCATTAATTTTGCATTAAAATTACATACTTTACAAATTTTACAATGATATTTTATTAATGTATACAAAAGGTAAGTTGGAAAGTTGGCGAAATGATAAAATTTGTTAGAAAAGCGCTTGAACCTTCTCTGGTGATCGATATCAAACTGTTACCACCACACTGGGAAAGCGTTTCTTTAAGGGGTGTTTCTGTAAGAACCATTAACTTTTGCCGATGGTAAATGTCGTAAGGATCCCCCGATTTTTCTGTTCTCTGTATTCTCCGCGAAGAGTGCGAAGAGTGCGTTTAGTTAAACAAAATCCCCGCAACCTGGCTGGGAAAGAATAAATTCATTGAATTTATAAGCAATTCGTTTTAGTAACCCGTTGTATCGGTTTCGTGCTATCCATTGTGCAGGTGGATATTGGTTTTTGAAACAATACAATTGAAACCGAAATCGAAAATAGCGTATAAAGATAAACAGGAGCAATGGAAAGATAAATCTCTCTAGCAGGAGTTAAAATGAATGGCGATTGCCGCAAAAATCCGAAAAAAAGGAAGCCGCATCTCACCACAGAGAGTGCTTCAACTAGAAACATTAAGTCGGGAAAGGGCTAAGAGGTTATTTAAAAATCCATCTCCGTTCCAACATATTCAAGTACCCCAGAAAAGAAGCATTTAAATGGAAAGCGAGTCGTTTAAATTTTAGTAATATAAACGGTAGAATGTCAATAAATGACTCTTTCAACTGATTTATTATGCATTCACGAATTCCTCTCCGGTTATTCCCATAAATATTTTGTCAAACTTTCTTGCATTTTCTTATTATACTTAGATACCATTATTTCGATACATGCACAATTTCTTCTATTGACTTTTCAATATTCAATTTTTCTTATGAATTTTTAACATCTGCTGACTAAAACTTTTCAATTTGCTTTCACAATTTACCTAGGACTTTTACCATTTGGTAAATCATGCATTACTAAACAAAAATCTTTTGTTCCTTTCCAAATATCAATATTAAGCGCCTATCGACATAACGACTAATTCATTACGCCTCATTAACGAGAATTATGCAGTAATGGTAGATACATTAATCTATATGATCCATCATAATTAATAAAATCGAATCGATGGAGAACGAGAGCCGACTTAAATGCAACGATTCAACGATTAAATAGATATTCTATACGTATACGAAGATACAAATTGGGTTTTAGTGAAACAGGATAACAAGAAGATTAGTCGAATAGTACCTGAGGTTATGAAATTGTATCCGAAATGATATTCTCGCTCTAACAAGGAAATAAGTTTAGCGCGGCTCAATCTTTGCAAGTGTTAATTCCCCTGTCACTTCGGCAACATTCTGTCGCGATTGATTGCTCAACAATGAAATTTATGACCGCAAATTTCTAATTACCGCAAAATCCTATGGTAAAGCGATAATCAAACAATTGGTTTTACAAGAGTATCGGCACGCAGGAATTGGAAATTATTAATAGACTTGTATTTTAATTTAATACCTACCTTTACTTAGTAAGATATACAGTGTGTATTTTAGTAGATATAATGATTTTTTTTTTTCTAAAGGAGGAAGTTTGTAATTGGAATATACTTGATAATAGGTAACATCTTTTCTTAGTATTTAGTAGGTTTCTTTTTATAAGATTTAGGTAATTCGATATTAACCTGCTTAAGAATTAGATTAGATTAGTAGATATCGATTGAATATAAAAATAGCTCGCAGCGATAATAAAGTAGAAGGAATATTAATAAAATCCACCTTGTATAACTATTCAATTTTGTGAATGTAATAGAGAGCAGTTCAAAAGGGGAAAAGAAAACAATAAATTATCTCTCGGAATGATATGTCTCTGTAAGAATATTTACGAGCGAGCCGTTGCGCCTCGCCATGTTGTGTTCGCATCCGTCCAAAAACCGAAGTCATTATTTTTAAAGGGTAATTCAGCAACTATACCTGCAAATCCAAGTATTATTGTCGACATTCGGCGCACGTTCCGAGTAAACATATTTTCATCTAGATTTACTGTAGCAGGTATAGGTTAAAACTATGTGCGCTTTTTGAGTGCAGATGGCTTATAATACATTTCTACTAACTTCTTTTTACTGCACACCAGCGTATCATACCCCGTTGCTCTCTTTTATGTTGTAATAAAGTTTTCTTTTCTTTGCTTAGGCCAAAGTTTTTATTTTATTTAAAATGCGCGCACCGGCATTCCCATGTCTGCTCACTCGCCGTCTTAAAATATTTCTACGAGCATAAAATACAAAAGGCTACCGCAAAGCAAGGATATTTATTTAAGGCTTTTGTTAATAGTTGACTTACACGCATTATACCAGGTACTTGTAATCAAAATTGTGGACCATAAATTAACGTTAAATTATAAAAAAAACTATTATAATGCGGGACAGGTTTCACAAAAAAACAATTTAACATTGCAGATGCTTTCCAGTAACGATCAAATTTCTATTAACAACTCTAATAAGTTTAAATCGTTGTCGAGGGATAGCAAAAGCGAGTAAATTATCCCAACTGTACCCAAATTTGTCAGGAAGTGTTAATTCCTGCAATAATTCGGCGTTGTTGAGTTTCAAGTGGACGTGCCGACGGTATAACAAAGATAATTTCTGCCATGTTCTATATCCTTAGCCTATTGCTAGTATTGGATTTTTCGAACTATGTACATAGTAATTTTGGTATCCTCACATGTACCAAATAAAAATCGATTTCTATACCTCAGTCGATATTACAAGTACATATTAAGGCTAGAGTTCAGTGCTCACAAAATATTTTTTGGGAATAGGCAACCAGAAAAAGTGAAAAAAGTATAAGTTCTAACTTTTAAACACAATTTGAAATGTATTTTAAAGGCAACTCAAAAAACAACAAAATTTTCTCTTTACTTTTATGCATAAAATTTTCTCTCTACTTTTATACACAAAATTTTCTCTCTACTTTTATGCACAAAATTTTCTCTCTACTTTTATTCATAAAATTTTCTCTCTACTTTTATGCACAACATTTTCTCTCTACTTTTATACAGAAAATTTTATCTCTACTTTTATACACACAATTTTCTCTCAAATATCATGAATATTTTCTCTTAATGCACATTTACGAAAAACATTTCCGTATTACTGAACTCTAGCCTTAAGTGGGTATTCAATGTAAGGATCAATAATAAAACTCACAACAGACCGAAGTTTAGTAATTGAAAAACAGTCTGTATAAATCGAAACGAATTTAAAGATATATTTCATGTACGTTGAACACACAGCCAAAACTGTTCGGACGTTCGAAAAGAAAAATCCGTCATTAAAGGGACAGAACATAATGGCTCGGACATCTGGTGAAAGTAAAACCTGACTTCTTAAATGTGAGATTCTTTCCTCGCAGGGGCCAATAAAAAAAAGTATTATTTATTGATAATATTCGTGCGACCTTTTTTATTTCGCGAATGGAATCGCTATTGCAGTAGCAGAACGTGCAAATCTATTTTTACATCGATGAAATAAATTGAACGATTAAAGGAGAACGTTTTTGCTATCTTTATAATTATTTATCTTCATTATCCGTTATCAGTTAGAAGGAAGGAGCATTGAAAGGTAGCAAAAACTAGTCAATTTAATTTTCTATTAGCTAACGCCTTACCCATTACGCTAACCATACGATTTACAACTTCATTTGCATATCAAGGAAAATCGCTAACGAGAAAACGGTCGCATTAGAACCAGTTTTATTATCAAATTTTACTTTATTAGATTTCCAATTCTGATCTACTTTTTCAATTTGTTTAATAACTTCTTCCAATTAAAATTTCAAAGTAAGGGTAAAATACTCTACTCGCTATATAAAAATATGTAAAAAGTTTACTGCTTTCTTTTCCAATTTATTACCTCAACTTACATAAGTGCATGCCACAAATATAAAGGAATTCCTCTGGTTTTCTAAATTCAAATAACATTCAAATAGATTTTTCTAGGTGGAATTCGCAGTGAAAAACGTATAAAACCACCGCGACCAATATCGAATAGAAGACGATTCGCAACGACTAGTAGGGTAGGTGTAATCAATGACAACTAAAAATCGTTTTCCACTAAATTGGAAAATAATGCGGAAGTGAAACTTTTATCTCACTTGAATAGAAGAATTTCAAACGAAAGCCACTAGGTAGTCACGTTGGTATTAATCCCGATTAATTGCTATCGGGAAATTTAGAAATTTTAGAAATACCTCTCTGTCCCCCTTCACCGTCTGTAGTAAACTTTCCGGGTCCGAGAAGCAGCAAATATCGATCGTTTACAGTATTATCCATATTTCTATCCTCATTCGAAGTGTTACTTGTAAACCGCTGTAATTTGAGCCACCTGTTACACTTGACGTGCATTCTCAATTTCATTTTATATATTCGTATTTTCAATATGTGACCAATAAAGTAGGGGGAAAACTCCAAGCATCGGAAAAAAATCTAACGATCCATCTTTATTCAATAGGTATTCCAATTACATTCTTGAATTCCGTTAAATTAGACGAAAACGTCGGCGATTGCGGACCGAAAAAAATTGAAAAATTGTAACCTACACACGTAATATGTGGAAGTATGTGCGGCATTCAAGAATCTTTGGTTGAAATTGAAAGGCATCCGACAAAACCTGGAGCGAATCTGGCAGTGGTAGCCGCAAGAATCCAAACTGGTCTCAATAGCTGATTCGAGGGGCCACCTCACATTGTCTCTGTTAAAGTCCGAGCGACCGAATGTTTGGGATTTTCACACATCTCTGTCATTGAACCTCGTTTAATTAAATGAGGGCTTTTGCGATTATTCACCGACCCTGCCGTCCTCTCCTTTGGATTATTTAACATTTTGTCGAATTTATATTGAAAGGAAGCCGGAACTTTTCGATTCGATTCGATTGCTCCACGCACCATTTCTTCAATCCTTCTTTACTATACATAATTGATTTAATCGGAACTCACGAATCGCACCCTCTCTGCTCTAATACTCTGTAGCTTTAGCATAGTTTTTACGGACGGACCTCGTATATGCTGGAACTTTTTATAAAACCGAAGAAGCACTTTTGTCTAAGTTGAGAAGAACGGGCGATTTTAGTTTTATCTCAAGATTGCATTACCGCAATTCGAAGCTATTGATTTGGAACACACCAATTAAAATTACTCAGGCGTCGCTGAAAGTTTGATGTAAAAATTCTTGGCTTGATAGTCACTTAAAAAGTTTCCTTGAATTCATATTAAGTAATATTGGTTATTTCAATTAGGTACGTGCTTCGAAGAAATTTAATTTGTTAATGTTTTTAATAAAACAATCTCCATGCTTAGTTTCCAATATGCGAACCACTGATGCAGATTTTCTATTGCTCAAATTCGATTTTCGAGGAAAATCTTAAACAAATTTTGTTTTTAGAAGAGATATTTGATATTGATGTTCCTCGATCAGCGCACTGAAAATACTCGTATTGAGAAATTTAATGAAATAGCTCTTCTTTATTTTTGTAAATTAATTTAATCTAATCTGTCGTAGATCGGTCAATTAATTTGCATGAATTTACTCCTTCGCCAGGTTATAGATCAATTTTTCCAAGTGAAAATCCAGCACGTTTCTAAAATTATTTTTCAATCTTTGCAGGTACAAGGAAGAAAGCTTTGAATTATTTAGTACAAGGATCAGGTGTGTCTATCAAGTCATTAGATTTTATGAAAATTGTATCGGACAAATTATCTAAAAAAAAACATTTCTTGTTGACGAAAAATATATCGTGAATATTTAAAACTAAAAAAGAGCTACCATCATTTTGGAAACATTAAAATACGAGTATTCAAAACCAAATAACCAAAATTTCCATAGCACTTTGGTTAATTGATTTCGTACTTTCATGACAACGACAACACAACTGAGACAGCAAAGACAAATAATTAAAAATATTAAAGTATAAGTGAGATTTTCCGCCAATACACTTATTCATCAAACCCGTGGGGTTTTTCAAACATCTGCTAAAAAGATCAGATTTGCTATTTTCGGTTGGTTATTGGCGTAAAACCACAAGTTGAAAAATATTCTTAATGCATAATTCAAAAAACGTGCTGGTGCAATAAAAAGCATTTCTGTGGGTTTGATAGTAGTGATCTATACCTGAGTTCGGAGGAGTGGGTGGAGTGTAAAACTCAACACCTGAATCGTAAGCTGGACCAGCTTTGACGGTGTCTCTGTCAGATGAAGACACCATTACCACTTTGGTTTGATCTTCTTGATTGAAATGTCTGCTGTGATTACGCTTTCCACTGTCTGCAATAACGGCTTACATTAAAAATCTTATTAGGAAATGCTATATTCTTTTAATCACATTAACAATAAATTACTATTAATATATGCAATTTATTTTTAATTGTATAAATCGTTACTTTTATTGTTGAGCTAGTCTTATTACGTATTGTTATTTGAGAGCTTCGTGCTCTTATTATTATTATTATTTTCACTATTATTGTTATTATACCAGATAGGTATCTATCTAATTATCGGAATTGTGGTGTAATTTTCATACCGTTACGCAGTAATGAATTTGAACTTTTAATGGAAATTCATCGGTTTAGTTTATGGTTCTTCGGTGTCATAAATAATTGTAGTGATACAAATTCTGTTATTAATTTTCATAATTTCCGTTATATTTACTTGAAATTCGTGTATGTGTAGTATATGAATAGTTATTAATTAGTTATACCGAGGGATTATATTATACTTAAGATGTTTTTTTAGAGAATCTGGCATTTGTGTTATAAAAACAATAAAGGAATAAATAATATTCGGCGTAGTCCCCATTGTTTTTCACTTATATCGCGAATAAATTTCAATTCAAATCGAAATAAAAATCAAAAATTGGCGTGGATTCCACTTATAAAAATATGTCATTTATCGAAACTCCATTTTGAACAGCTGTATAGAGATTTGTTTATTTTGCAGATTTTGTGTCGATTTTATTATTTCAGAAGGCCATTCTTTTTCAGCAATCGTACGCCAAAATATCTAGCAATAATTGCTTCATTTAATTTCAAGTTAAAAACGAATTCAAAAATTACTTCGTCACTTTCCAGGACAGAAATAGATTCTCACGTTGATGTAATATCTAATAAATATTTAATTAACAATTTATAATTAAAGTTAGCTTACATTAAATTTAGAGTCCTTAACTAACAGCAGAGTTTCATATTCATCATTTTCAGCTGTTTAAGATAATTAATCTAAACACACGGCATCCATTTCTCCATCTTTAATTAATGAGTTACTTAGAGTTGTAATAGCTTGATGAATTGCTGCAATTGTCGATTTTTAAGCCTTTTTCTCAATGAAGGAAATATAAGTAAGCAGATCTCCGCTTAGAATTTTTTTAATGATTAATAAATACGCATTCGAACGGTATAGAAATCAATGTTAAATTTCTATTATATGGGAATGCGAATGATACATCAGCATGGGTGACTGTGCGAAATAAAAGAGAGCTGTAGCAAAGTTGCATTAGATGTGGGTTTTATACAATTAGAGGGTTGCCTGGCACAAGTAACAGCGTCATTAGAATCAGACCAAGATTAATGTCCAACTGTTGGAGCCGTCTAATTAAGTAATGTCATAAATTCGTATGAATATGGGAAAAACATAGCGAACTTCAAACATTCCAGCGTGTGTGGAATGCTTTCTACTGGGTGGAGGGTTGCGTTTCGGTTGAACATGTTTAAAATCTGAGATTAACATTTCATATAATGAATTTGTATGCTCTAATGTATAAAAATGCAAAATGTTACAGCGCTTTTCTATCTCTGTGAGGCTGTCCCGCGTACTTTACATGGAAAAAAAATCAATACCTTTGGGATAAATATAAGTAACCCGCATACACGTGATAATTTTACCAAAACGAGTGAATGCATCTTGCATTCGTGTGGGTACGTTTATCTTTTTGGCAATTATTTTTGAGTGTGTGTAAAGATTACATCTGCGGGAAAATATCTAATTTAATCTTTCAACATGCATAGTTAAAAATGGCGCACTGTTCCATAAGCATTTCCAACAATTTATACAGTCATTTCAAATTCAGATTGCATACGAGAACACCCTAGGATGTTAGTTTCTAACGAGACAATAAATTCTTTGTGCTATAAAATTCGCGTTATACCTCTGTTCAATGTAACTATGTATATGGCTTTTGAATTAATTATAAGCGGAAGATATATGACTTAACATTAAGCTTCTAATCTTGTAATCAGAAACCCAATTGAGTTTTATATCTCTGTCGATTTAATTTTAATTACAATCAAACTCGCGAACTGATGATATGCTCGATAAGTCCATGGTGTGTGCGCTGGAATACCAGAGATTCAGTTTCTTCTCTCTGTTTTAATGGAAATCTCAACCGAATAAACTGATGTCACACACACTGGAATCCTTATTAAATTGATTTCTGTTATAGGATTGTTTCGTGAATTAAACGTCTATCTTCTACTAGAATCGAAAATTTTAACACTTTTGTACTATATATAAAAAAATCGTTCCGTATACACGTCACTCAATATCGAGAGTCAATTTAATAATTCAGTAGTACATAAAAAAAATCCAAATCATTTTGATATGTAATACTTACATAAAATTTATCTTATTCGACTTGGATCGAATGAATAAGTAATTCTGCGTGATATCGGAGAGATTTTAGGTAAGTGTAATTGTGGTAAGGATTTGACAGTCGTTAGAAAGCTGTCTTGACATAATGGGACTTAATTTACTACGGTCCTTGATTTTACGTTAAAGTAACTGTAACTCCCCAATGACGGAGATATTTCCCGTTTAACGAATCTACCGTATGTTAAACTTTGCCTTAATAGTTTCCATTTCATTTCTAATTTAATTTCGCTGACGTAAGATAAACTTCAAAACTAGTAATTTAAACTTGATTTTTCAATAATATGCATTTGTTCAAGTTAGTCAGATTAATTGTTAGAAAGTGAATTGTAAATAAGCATATAGCTTCACTATCTAATTGGTTCACGTAGTTAAATGTTTCAATTTGTTGTTCAGGTAAATTTGATTAAATACAAACTTGGAAAACATGAGTCGGAAAGTTTGTAAATTATGTTAAAAATAACTACAGTAATTATATTTTTATGCTGTAGGTACTTTAGAACAAATATTTTCTTTCAAATTGAAGAAGATATAAAAACTTAAAAGTTCGAAAACGAATTCAGTAAGTTTATAAAGAATTCCGGGGTTATCGAAAAGTATATCAAATGAGCTAAGGGAAAAGTTGTAGGTATATGAAATACTAAGAAGGCCATTATAGTATTCTCTATAAACTTATTCATCTCACAGTGCAGGGATCTATTTCCTATTAACGTCCGACGTTACTGTCTTAAAAGTATCACTTGCTTCCGTCGCTCCGCACATAAAAAAGCGGAAAAGAAAACAAAAATAATAAAATTCGATTTATTCGCATTTAGGTTAAAATATGCATGTCATGAGAATTCAACGAGCGGAGGAGAACAAAATTGCTAACTGTCGATCAGCATCGCGGCAAGATAAATTGTTCTTCATATAGTTTACATATCGTGTATGTGTTCCTATCATCGTCTTAAATGTCTCGCGTGCCTGAGAATACTGACACATTCAGTCGACTTTTTTCCTTCTTTCTGCAGAAATACAATAGGATCTTCAATTTATTTTTTAATTTAGAGGATCACTCGGATTTTAATATTCAAGTATTTAGGTATATAATTATCAAGAAATTTATTCCCCAAACAGGAATATCAATTCAATTCAAGTTATGAATATTAATTAATATAGATAATGTGAAATTTTATTCCATCTAAATAAATTTGATCCCCGTTTGAATGCTACTTTGAAATTAAAATTAATATTAAATGATATTAAGGCTCGATATATTCAATTTTTTCTTACTTCTTGAATTTAGTTATTTTAAATGTAAACCAATTTTATTAACAATATTCAGATCTGCATTTTACGCTTTATCTATTTTTATTGTAAATAAGAAAATTTATTCAAGAAAACGTGTCGGCAATAATTCATAATATTTAACTTTAAAATTCTTCGTTCTGATCATTGGAAACTTAGTGAATATTCTAAGTATGTTGAAAGTTTCCGGACCGAAGTTAGGATAAACAAAGTAAGTTTTCCAAATAAATATATTGTAAATCTAAATTATTCAAACAAGGTAATTATATTCTGCGTTCATGAGTTGGGAAACTTTCGGAAGTTGGCTCTTTAAACGGGTGTAGTGGTGCGCGGCAGTATCGCGAAACATATTCCGCAGGAACGGCCCATGATGGTTTACTACCTACCTACTTTTGTGATAAATGCTTTCGCCGAAGAAAGAAGACTTTCCCGGGGCATTATAATAACGCACAACAGACAGAATGGCCAAAGTTCGCAATGCGAGTGTCTACCTAGTTATGTTCCTTGGCGGAGCATTCAGAACATAATGAAATTTTACATTTTGTTGTCTTTAAGGTGACGACACGGCTCTTTTAACACCTTTTAGTTATTAATGTTTTAATTAGAATTATATTTACATGGAGTGTGGGCAGGAATAAGTATTTATTTGGCGTGTTTTTCGATGCAATTTCCTCGGAAACTCCGTGTAGTACACGTATAGCGGAGTTAAAGTGTAGATTTTACACCTAAACTCGTAAAATTCAAAAAGACCAAACGTGACTCTTTTTCACAAGCAGGAATCACATTTACGATGGTAATACTTTTGGAAATTAATTGTTTCTTTTAATCTCGAACTGGATCAACTTTTACAATATTCACCAATCTATTTAGGAGAGGATTGTTGTTTTTCAAGTATCAATTCGGACGAGAAGAATTAATAAAATTAACATTTAAAGCAAAATGAGAGCATCTTGACTATTAACATCGAATACACAAAACGCTACTTACTTTCTTTGTTTGAATTACTTTTCATTTCAGTTGCCCTCGGGGGTGTCGATGGCATCGGAATTTCTGTAAACAAAAAAAAACTTCTTATTTACACGACAAATATAATCAAAATCATTATTGAAATTTTGTTGTCGCAGAAATGAGTACATTTTATTTGCTTCATCAATATTAGCGGAGTAAAAAATGTACTTTGTATAGATCATAAAGAATTAGAATAAATATTCAATTTCCCTTAATATCATAAAGTCAATAGTGTTTGATATTTTCTCCGCTATCCTCTACGGTTTTTGATTTAGAAATTCCAGCATATTTCTAAATTTTATTCGTAATAACAGAACTAAATATAATTTGGTGTATTTGTTTTTCACATGAATTTCAGTTCAAAACGAAATGGCGGAACATACAAGATCTCATACTCATTTCACACTGTTTCTAGACGGTTTCCATTTTGTGCGAAACTATTTTTCCGAGGATTTTCTTTGCGAATATAAACACTCTCGTTTATTACAATTCTCGATCAGCTTTATTCAGAAACACAGTAACTTTTTGTTTTTAATACAAATATATCATAAGACCAAACAACTGTAAATAAAAAATTGATAGTACACAAGGGTCTATATAGATTATTAATTTTTTTTAATGAACTATTAAATATTTGAATAAACGCCTTTCATTGAGAATATAAATGCGCCACATTTAAGAATAGAAAACAGATATTAGTTCCTTGAATTGCCCAGAAAATATTCCTTTTCTACAAAACAGGTAATATTTTTGAAATACTGCTAATTAACATAGACTTTGCCGCACTATGAACTCGGTGAAAATTCCGCATTTTCTCATTATTTCGTCCTCTTAAAGAGTTGAATATTATTATGATACATTCTTAGAAAATTGGCTATTTCTAAGTCTGCAATTATTAAACAAATCGAAAAATCAACATTTCAGTTTTATGTGTAATAGAAACGTAAAATAGATTTTGTAAATTTCAATTTCCTGAAGCGAAAGGAAATTATCTATTCTTTAGGCAAAAACAATGTCTTTAATAGTTTTATTTCTCCCGGAACCTTTTGGGTTATTTATATTCATAACGCCAGAGTGTAGTGTAAATTTACTTCAGGAATATCAACACGGGAAAACGTAATTAGAAAAGAGACTTTTTCAGGTTAGGTATTAAGTTAGAATGAAGCTGCTCTGGTTACACAAAATTAAATTATTTTTTCTTTCATGTATATACATAAAGAACGAGATTAGGGCGATTGAAGGCACAAAAGCTTTATAGTAACAACAATTTCCGATTTTGTTTAAATAGAACATTCAATTTAGAATAACAAACAAATTCTGTAGGGTCAAAAATGTATTAAAGCTCTGTAGTTATGGAGTTTATTTTAATTATGAAGTTATTTCTCGAACAAAACAAAACCCATTATTACATTTATGACGCTTAAAATAAAAGAGTCGTTTCTATCGATTGACAAGCATAGAAATTTAATATCATGCCACAATGCAACAATAGCGGATTATTTATGAATCCATTAATTAGATCAGAATTAAACGCTTATTCATCGGAACATAATTTGTCAAGCACCGGAAAGTTCGTCTTTTCATCGACAGTTACAGACAAAAAAAAACTCGAAAAAATAGGATATTCAATTATCGAGACATGCCCTGTGTGATACGTTTTAATCTCTTTGTTTTACCCAAACATGCAAAGGACATCCGCTCGCTCGATAGTCATGGTTTTATTCAATAACTTAAACTTTCTCTATCAATTATCGATACTCATTGTGAAAAGTTGAAGAGACGTATAATGTCTCGAACAGGCGGCGTGTACGGTGAAACGGGGAAAATATGGCCAGCTGGCCGTATGGAAAGCGAAATTTTATTATCTCCGGAGTTTCGTTAATGGCCGATAGGAAATCTAGAAAATCTCCCAGAAATTTTTCTTTTCTCGCCTAGGCTTTAACGCTCATTTACGGGAAGTTTTTTTACCGCTAATGCATTGTTCGTTTCGAATTTTTCACGTATTCCAAACTCGATAGATGCGAGTAAGTAATCAAGATATTGTCTTTTAATGTGGCATCTTGATGTTAGTCCCATGTCACGTGCGTGCTCAAATTCCTTAAACTAAAGACCCTACAGGGAACACGGGATAATGTACAATTGCAACATTTTTTTATCCAATTCCTATTTTGCTTAGGTACTGTACATAAAGCGTAGGTAGCATGGAAGTGTATGAAATAAAAGCTGCAAATATTTTGAATAAATACGTAATATTCAACTGTAGTAAAGCGACATGTAAATTAATGGTGAGCCGGTAGAAAAGAAGAGAATTTTATTTTAAAAAAATACACGTTTCTAATCTGGCTGAAAACCAGTTTACGCGAGGAGAATATTTTCACCGTGACAAAATTATGGATCACCGCGGAAGATTAGGAAGACTAATCTGAAAGTGGAAAGATGATGAGCAAAATAATTAACTAAATTCCATTAGGGGCCTGTTTAGGAATTTAGTAGTGGGAACTATTGAACGCCCGGAACTCATTTGCGGTTTAATTTGGAATAAATAATAGAATCTAATTCGCCTGAAATTACATATTTTTTTCGATAAATGGAACGAGATAATTTTCGTTTTCGCGGATTTTTCGAATGGCAAACGATTAGTGTTGTTGACGCTACATTGTAATCATTAATCAACATTATGCTCCCTCGATGGTAAATTGTGAAGAAACGCATTATTAAGTGTAAGGCGCAATAAGAACAGGAAAGAAATTCTAATTACCTAAGGCGTTTCCGTAATTTGAAAACAGTCGCGAACTTGTATTTTCTTTTTCGAATTATAGCAAAAATCGCTTGTAGTAGATACCGGCAATTATGAAATGAAATAAAGGTAAACCGTAGGAAATATTTGGAAGTAAAGGACGGCAGGGAGTTGATTCGTGAGACGGAATTCGGCAAAGAAAAGCAAAAGCAACTGAAGCTATATTTTATTTACCGTATAGACGGATGGATCCTTCAGTCTCCCCTAGAGAATTCTTGGAGATGCATCGATAGTTGCCAAAGTCTCCTACTTGTAGGTTTCGCACCGTCAATTTCATGTGCGCCCTGTAGCTGTTCTCCATCGTCTCAGTCCCGTACTTCTTAGTAGGAAGGAGCATGACATTTTCGTACACCCAATAGCTAATGGCTCTGGGATACGCTTCTGTGTGGCAGTCGATTGTGACGTCTGTGCCAGCAGGGGCTCCTACTAACTGATTAGGGACCCAAATCATCGGTGAAACTGTAACAAAATTTCCCTTTCAATTTTGACACTTACTTACAAATAACTACAGCATACATTATTAACTAATGCCTTCATCTTTCTGAGTGGAGTTCGCCGTATTAACAAAAAATTTTCTCATGAATTTTCAAGTAGGTACCTGAAATTAATGTTCTTGTTCTCCAATTATATTTTGAAATATGACTTGCAATAAAGCTCCAAAGCGTCATAAAACTAAACAGATTCTCGTGAGAATAAATATGTTGTCAATAAAGTTGTGTTGCTTTATTCTGCTTTCAAAGCTAATAACAAAAATATGGAAATTCCTATAAATATAATATATTCCCAGTGTTAAACCTCACGGGAAAACGCGAGGCAAGAAAAATTTTGCTAGAATAAAATTGGCATCTAGATATACGTATCTAGATGAAAATAAGAAAGAAATACACTTCTTTATGTTAATTTTTTTTAACGAAATGCATTAATGATACACATCAGTACAGTACAGTACATCGCTTTCAATTTCATCAAGATTGTTACACCTACCGCGTGATTCTGTTGAACTCATTTAACAGCTTTAACCCCCTTTGACGATGGAACCTTGAACACCGACTACACTTTAGCTTAAATTCGTAACAATGGAGGTGTGCTCGCGTAATATGTGGCTGCTACGCCGTACATCGGATAATTTGGTAGGAAATTTATTGTCGGAGAAAATGTGCTTAAGATTCCCTATTAAACAGGACTGGACTCGTTACACAGGCTGCGCGATACATCAGACACCAGTAAATGCTCCTCAAAGGTGCCTTGTAAAAGAAGTTTTTTTCGGCAATTACATTTTCCTTACTTGCAATCGATAAAAATGAATGTTAAGCGAATCGTCGAAAAACGCACGGAAGTTGTTTAGTGCAGATTTATTAAACACTTGAGCAACTTCTTTACGGTCTCGATTTTTCCAACATTATATCGCCTATCGTTTACAGTCCATTGCTCGAATTACATATCAGTGCATAATATCGTTTCGACTGCTCCATTGCCTCGCCGTTACCATTCTATAAATGTTTTTTACTCGATATATTTCCCTTTTGTCGCATCATAACGATTCAATAGAAATTTCAAACTGCATTTCTATTTCAGAATACAACTTCTTGATAATCTATGATGATGTCTATACGTGAAAAATGTTGTTGACATTTCTGGCATATAAATAGTTCTAGCACTAAGCGATTATTGTCTAGTGTAATCCATTAAATTTAATTTAGTTTTTAGTTTCAAAATTTAATTCGATTCATACGACCAAAAAAACAATAATTAAGTACGGAATCGTTTATTGTTAGCGTAAAATGCGTTAACATACGCTTCTATAACGCGAATAACACAGAGATGTACACGTAACGAACGATGTTTCATGAAATTTCTGAATGACAATAACGTAGTTATTGCTCTAATTTTAGGGAAATGGTTTAAGCCTAACAGAGATATACATTTCGCGGGGATACGCCATGATTCGCAAATAATCCAAGCGGGAAATCCTGTGTTTCTATTCTGACCAAAATTATACTCCCTTATGCATATATTAAAGTTAAAATATATTTAGCGTTAACACGTTTACTTCCGCGTAAACATCATAAAAGCTATTAGTGAATTACAGTGAATGTAAGTAAAGAGAGCGGAACATTTGTTGGTGATTAAATAGATTTTATGAATATATACATATAGTTCTGAAATAAGTTAATATCAGAGTAATGCAAAGGAATAAAAATAAAGTATTGTTATGTTTAAGAATGTTCCCATTTTATCTAAATATCTTTCTCACCCAAAAAGGTCAAAAATTACAGCAGACCTCGGAAAAATGATTCAACAATAAACGCGAGAGAGCCGTTTGGTATTTTGGTATTTTCCGGAAATCTCAACTGGAGGATTCATGTACGAACGCTGAATACAAAAGGTGTTAAATTGTGATCACATTTTTGTTAACGTTGGTTCCAGAACCCCACTTCAATTTCATTTTTAATTCCAAAATAAACAATTTTGTTAAAGTTTTCCCGTATAGTAATAAAATATTGGATCGCGAGTGTATTTGAAATGAGAGCATAACGGGGATCAGGGACTTTAAACTTTAACATAATTTGTTTTCCATAACATCCTCGGTTGGGAGACAAGGAATTTATCCCGTATTTCGGGCCTTACTTTCACTGGCGAAATTACCATGAAGATGAATGTAAGGAGCAAGGAAACGGTGTTACACGCATAACGTGGATCTTATTGTTTTATATTCAGTACCCGTCCTCCTAAGATCACGTAACTACACACACAACACGTAAATTTCTCGTTATGTAGAATTGTTACTACGTGGCAATACGTTTTTTAGCAAAAAAAAAACTCCTTCGGCTTTTGTGTTTGATTCTGTGTCAGCAATGCACGCTGTATTTTTGCCTTTTTTCGCCATTATCGTTTTCTAAAATAACAATTTTATTCTTATAAAAATTCTTTGTGTATATAAAAATTGTTATATTCTCTGTGTATGTGTATGCTTTATCCCAAACATCATTATTCGTAACATCAGCTTGGTATAGGAGGTATTTTTCCAAAACAATTCAATATTCATAGCGTATTTTAGGACGATAATCCTGATGGAATTGTATCCATAGTTATTCCACGTACCACGTGGACGTAAGCACATGAAAAGTTACAAGTTCTTTTTGAGTCGAAAACGGTAACATAATTGGAAATCCTTCGTCAACATATGTGCCTTGAAGGCAGCGGAAAATTGCGAATTCAAAAATCATTGGAAATGACCCTACTTGACCCTAGTGCAGAATTTGATGTAAACATAAAGAAGTTACGCTATGAAAGAAGTTTCCTCAAAGTTTATTGCTTGGGTAGATATAGGAGACTTGGGAGGAGTGACCTGTTCCGCTGAGAAATATCTACACGCTCGGACATGTCACAAAATATTACATGTACAATATTGCAACGGCGTTTAAGCGTTAGGGGGAATCTGACGAATAGCCCGTACAAAATATAAGGAACACGTTTTCATATTTACCAAACAAAAATCGAGCAAACTCCGAGCATAGATCACTGAAATGTATATTGTATGTTTTTTGAATACGAAAACAAATACCCCGAAATATTTCGAATATTGTATATTGCCAGAAATTTCCGTCGCGAATAGGAAATACAGTTAAACGTGTATACATATACCTAATAGTAAATTAATTCTTTTGTTAATTTTTGCCGGTTCCATTCCACCCCAGGTAATTGTCAACAATTAAATAATTGAATCAATTCGCATGATGAATTATTTTGCTAGTTGCCTATGAATGTTTATTTGAAGTTTGAATTAAATATTTGTAACCCCTTTGGCCATTCGAATTTTACGTTCTATAAATACAGCGTGTAAGTTACGATGATTACATTAAAATTAATAAAGTTTTCTCCACCGGTAATGCCGGGCATTGATCGAATAAATCCACAGAGCATGCATATTTTATGATGCAGACCCTCTGATGAAGAACCAAGTGGATATATAAAATAACCCTTGATGTTTCTACTATGTTTATGTCACGATTTCTTGTTGGCAAAGGGAAAAAACGTAGAACTAATACACCTTTATAAATTGAAAAGTTTCTACACTATCATTAGGGCGATGCATTTTGAATATATTTTTTTGTTGACATAAAAATTATATTTTAACAAATACCCAAATAAAACAAAACGTGTCTATCTTGTAGCAACAACACTTCCAAATAAACAATATATCTCTATTTAATTGTTTCGATTCCACTATAAACAAAATCAAAAATAACGAAAAACGAGTTTCATTTTATTTGATCATGATCACTCTTGCTGCGAATGGTATTTTGTTTGTAGCTTGATTAACAAAATTAGTCGTTAAGCACGTATCACCGTCGTAATTATAACGGAATCTATATATGTACCCTATATCGAGATCGTGTTAACTATACCTCATACACACATACAAGCCCTTCATTTAAAACGAATGCGGGAACTATTTTTTTGCCGGTTTCAAACATATTTTCCTTTATCAACGCAATTTTCCCGAAATCGTTTAGAGTTTTGGAAATATCCCACCCGTTACTCCTCTATCAAACTATGTGTATGCAGGTTAATATGGAATTTAAGTAATTCTGTTTCGAATTTTTAGATCGACTGTTATTTCAATAAGGAGCTTGAGTAAAACTAAAAACAAATAATGAGAACTTTTTCTATTTATTTGAAATTCCCGAACTAATAAATTTCCCATTTCATTGAACTGGCTAGCGTGGTCTTTTCTTCTAAAGGGCAGCTAAAAAAATCTCATTTCTTAAGGAACACAATGAAGTCAGTTCAACGCATTGTTTACCAATGAATTGTTCTCTAAAAATGTGAAATTCTTAAAATTACAGAAATATAAGATTTTTAATTTCTATTCGAAAATGATTTCGTAATGTTAAGAATGTTTGTTTATATAAAAATAACGTCCTCTTTATTAAATTCGAGGCAAGAAATGTTTTTTAAAATACACAACAAAACTACTTGTTATTCCTCCAACTTATGTTTCATTACAATTTAAGCATCGTTTTTCCGCTTAAGAGAAGAAATTAAATTTCTCTTAGATTATTAATGCGGTTGTGAGGGTGTACTGCATTTCAACTACCCCGGATAACTTAAAATTCACTCAACTACCACACCATTTATTCAATATCGGAAAATACTTAATCAACATTCAATTTTTTTCCTTATCCCACCTTGATTCTTCCACACGTGTCCGGAAAAGTGAAAGAGGGGATAATTTCTAACGAAACATTCAATATGATCTAAACTTTTAAAAGCAAATACCTATTATTGCACGTGATTGACGGGAAATTCATTAAAGAGGCTGGAAATTTCCGATACGCCGAGATGATATGAAACACGTGAAGTATGTAAAATATGGAGTCAGAACAGTTAATACGGATTATAATTTAGTTAAATGCGTCGAAGCTCCAATTCGATATGCATCGGAGGTGGACAATGGTGCATTCCTTGAATTTAAACCCGTGCACGGTATAATGAACTCCTGCATAGTTGGAACTATTGGTTAGTTAAAAGCTCGTATTCTCGAATGTTCATTCATTTTTTATCATTAGTTAGGACCAAATTATCAAATAGCACAGCGTCGAATGCTCGGTTTCTTCGTTCATTGAAATAATAAGATGTTAAAGTCTAAGTTAAAAAGGGTTCCATACGTTGCATTGTATGGAATATTCGCAACATGAATATTATAGTGATCGTAATAGTGGAAGCAATAAGGGAGATAGTTTCTTAGAACATGCTAATATTATCGCAACAAACGTTGTGCTGCTCGTATACTTATGAACACTATTGTATAGTAAACATATTAAATTACATTGCTTACATTCAAAACTACTTACACTAAGAAATTGAAATCTATAAAAGATAATGTTTAAATATATTATTGTTATTACCAAAGTCCATACTCTATAGTATAAGATGATGGAATACTCGTTATATAGGTAGTAGTTTAAAATTTTGATATTCGAAAATGAAATGAGCTTTACTTTAACTTGGATATTTCTTGTTTTCTTAAGTTCAAGGAAATTATTAATTTTCCTGTTTTTGCGAATAAGTTTCCATTTTTACTTATTCCTTATTGGTGAGCGATATTGCAAGAATTTCGAAGTGAAAAACAGTTTAATGTTTTCACGCGCAAATTGCATTTCTTTTCGTTTAACTTCTGTTTCACTTTAAAAAATTTGTAAATATATTGAAATGCGATGAAAATTAATTTTTCACTAAACACGTTTGGCATACTCCTCATACCTTGAGTTTGAACACTCTGTTGTTATTAAAATTGCATGTTTAAAGTTTGGACGCGTTTTTATTGAGTTCATAAATAATGTTGATACCAAGAATTCCCTTATCCTCATGCATATACTTTATTTTATTTTTTAATACCTTTGATAAGTAATGGCTTTGATTATGTGTTAATACAAGCAACAAGTAATTGTTCTTGTAATTGAATCAATCCTTATAGTAGGGGATTTGTAGTAGGGTTTTGTCAAATAAGACAGTATTATTTTAATATTTAAGCCTTTTTGACCTGTATATACATTTTTGTGTCGAAATCATTAGTATGGAAAGTGAACAAACATTGTCTAGTGCGAAACCCGAAATAGATCCAGAACTCGTTGTCGTAAGTTTCAAACGAAACCCGAATCTCTACGGATTACAACCCGATGCAGATGAATCTGAAGAAGATGAGTTCGAAGAAATAAAATCGACAGCATATCAAACGAACGACGAAGAAAAAACAATTTGCTGGATAAGAGCAAGTACTTGGATAATAGTTTGCTTTCTAGCCAGCTTAGCTTTGCTGTTTCTTCTGATGTACGAAGAAATCGTCAAATACATGTCCAATGGAAAAACAGTTTTACCGATAAAGGACCAAAATATCAGCAATTAATATATTTTAAATATAAATAAAATATGTAATAAAAAATAAGAAAATATATTAGCGTATTATTTCATTACAAAATGCTCTTTTGATGCATACATGTGAATTATCCACAAATTAGAAAAAAAGTAGTTGTGTATACATTTCAATTTTTTTGATACTTAATTTATACATTGGCTATGAAAAAAACATTTCATTTAAAATAGTCGATGAAATCTTCGTATACCAAAAGCACGACGAGAAACCACGTAGCAATTACACAAATAATCATCCAAATATGCCCAGGAACACCACAAAATTTACCTTGAGTTTCAGTCGTAGGCATTGGAATCGATAAGAACGCCATTTTTGTCGACTGTCACTTGCATGCCATTTTCGAACTGATTCTTTTAATAACAGCTGATTGTTGTTGCAATATTTTTTCTCCCACTATGAAATGCGAAAGTGGCAATCTTTAGTCTAATCGTATAGCCAATCAGTACAGCTCATTTAGATTGGCTCGATATTTAATTGCAAAATATTGCAGCACAAGCTTGTATGTACTATGAAAGTACTTACATACCCTCGGTAAATTTGTTTGTATATAGATTTAGACCGGTGTTTTAAATTAGCAGGTTTAAGCAAAACAAATTTTATCAGTTTTATAACAGAACGCAGGTGTATTATTATACTTTTAATAGTTCTTCAGAAATTATTACATCCTCTGATTAAGTTCCATTAACAATTCAAAACCAACTAAATAGAAATAGAACTATAATTTTCAGTTAAAAGTATTAAATAATTTGTGATGAGTGTGATAATAAATAATTTATTAAGCATTTTTTAAATACCTAAATAATCTGTAATATCGAGCTGTTAGTGTATAAACTTACCTAAGGAAATATTTTCAAAGGTTTTTCAATTTGCTGTAATAAAAATTGTTTCCGGAAAAATGCTATTTTTCACAAAATTAATTCTATTATCGTTCTTCCTTAACGTCATAAAAATTCGCATTTGTTTTGTAGCAGCAAGCAGCGGAATATAATTTTTGTTGGATAAAATGAATTTTCACTTCAAAATTTTCTTCAAGTTCAACATATACACATTATTCAAGTCGCCGCTTTAACGTTAAAACAATTTATTACGTGAAGTATGTACACTAATTTTGCTGGTTCTAGTGGATGACGAAGAGGAATAAATATAACTGAAGGTGTGTTAATTTAAAAAATAAATCTTCACTCTGGGGGTGAAATTTTATTGATATTTCATCTGATATATCAACAACGGGATTGGAAATGAATGAAGAGTGTTAGAAATTGATAGAATCAATTTTTATGTGACACGTTTGTAGCATTTGCATAGAAAATTTAAATTATCAAAACTCACATCGCCAAACATTCGGAGTTGTTTAAATTAATTTCGTTACTGCCATAAACTGTTTTATTTATAAAGAGGCTCGAATATATTTACAAAGTGAACATCAATGCCATTTTGTAACATGTTTTAATTTAATACCTTTAATAAACAAAAGCCTATTTGATCAATGTACGTTGAACAACTTTTTTTTTACTTATTGACAACTAATTTATTTATTTAATTTAATTACATTGTTGATTGAACGGAAGCTAATCGAAAAGGCTGTGGCAAAAAAATGCAATAATTCTGCAATTAAAACACAAATATCGTAAATAATACAAAAACAATACAGGCGAAAAAAAAATAAATAAAATTTTTTCGTCGCAATTTTCGGTTAAACCGAAAGCGTCAAAATCCCATGAGAATTATTATTAATATTTAATATGGTGTCTGAAATTGCTCCAGTTTGAAACTCCAATTTTATTTACACCGAAACTTTCGGTATGAGCACAAACAAAATTTACATTCAATACAGCAGATTTTGTACGAAATGTAACGTAACAAGTGTGAGTCGATTGAGCAAATCTTTATTAAATGCTCGGTGTTTCCGAACTACTTAAGCGAAGTTAGTAAGGATTAGTACGGTTCATAAGCTGTAAATTCACCAAAGGGAGATAGCGGATGGAAATCACTGTATGCACAAAAAACCGCATGGGTAAACTCATTAATTTGCATAGTGAATGATTTTATTACACCCATCTATTCATTTACCTTCATGCATTCGAACCAATTAAATTGGAAGAACGCCGTGTAAGTACCAATAATGCCAAAATAACAGTTCCTATTATAGGTAAAGAAGGTAAATGGAATTTGTGAATTATTGAGGAAATTTGAAACATTTACTTACATTCAACATCGACGATGATACGCTTGCTAACAGATGGGGGGATGCTGTTTGTGGCTATGCAAAGATACGCTCCCATTTCCGTACG
This sequence comes from Phyllotreta striolata, assembly GCA_918026865.1. Taxonomy (NCBI): domain Eukaryota; kingdom Metazoa; phylum Arthropoda; class Insecta; order Coleoptera; family Chrysomelidae; genus Phyllotreta; species Phyllotreta striolata. Next base: position 3,848,178 of record OU900103.1, on the reverse strand, counting down.
GCTGATGCGGGTAAGATTTAGCTGGTCTCCTTCGTAGACGTTCACTGAAACAAATTGATTTCTGTATGCAATCTGCTTAATTTTACTCGCTAATTTAATTGCAATTGAGACTTTAGTTCTCGCAGCACGTTGAGAGAACGTCGGAAAATTACTATTTCCGTGGTGAGATACATGTGCGTTTACCAGCAGCGGAATTAAAAATAAATTGCTACAACAGAGGTTCTAATTTCATAAATCCTCAAAAATCTCCACGTATTTTTTAAATTATCTTCATCAAACAACTGTAAAGCTTAAGGGGTTACCAACTGACAATTCACTTAATACATTTGTTCGACCACAGATCGATGAGAATAGCTGGACTTCTTCTGGCTTTTGTTATTATTTTATTAAACTTTTCTGTTTTTATTGGATAAAATTTGTAATATTTTCCTATTGAAGCGTAGGTGCGATAGGGAATGTTTGGATTATAACACTGGTCAATAAATCAGTAAAAAAAATGTTATTATAGGTTGATAATAGAGGCGCTTTATACGTTTTTTATTTTCTAAAATAAATTATGCATCATCAATTATCGAACAACAATGCTTGCCACGCATGTTTACAAATAATTAAATTATAATAGAATTTTATGTAGGTAACACACACAGGTGATTTCGTTTAACAAATATAATATTAGAAAACGAGCCATAATCAACGCTTAGATAGCCAATGCACACAAACAAGCCGATTTATTAATTCGGATACCGTATTTTCCACGCGTGAAGAAAAACAAGGGTGTCGTATGAGTCCTGCCTTATATAAGAAAAATGAAGCGAGTTATTTTGTTTCAAGAATAAAAATTGTTAGTCAGTAGAGCAAAAGAGTACATATACAAAGTTTCGCAAAGGAAAAGAAAATAATTTAGTTTGGTGTTTGCGTGAAAATATCTGAGTTGTCAACTTCTGGATCGAGCAATTTTTTATGAGACCACTGGTGTCTGTGTTAGAACGAGACCGAAGAGGGAAGTGATATCAGGTGTCTCTGCTTTTGTCGACTCGGGTAGTATGGCTTACAACCCCACTTGGCTGTTAAATATTGCAACAGCTAATCTAGCACTGGGGTTGTGGGACGAGCAAGCGCACATTCCGTGCTCTCTGCGCTCTATCAGTTATGCAGATAAAGTGGAAAAAGATGCTGCTCTTTTATTTTTCGTTCTAAGTTTATAACTGCCTGCTTTCTTGCTCTAATAACAAAACTTCTTTGCACTTAAAAAAATATTTTATCATTATTTTTTGTTGTTGAACTCTACCGTAAATTTTCAATCGAACGACTTTTCTATTTCATCGATAACAAATAAATACATTTAATCGTTTTTTTTTATCCAATTTATCTTGGAAGCGACCAATTATTTTCCTTTTCGCATTTTCATGCTGAAACTGTTTTCAGTAAACGAGAGCGCAAAAATCACAATTAATGATCAGAGAAATTAGTTGAATTCTTTCGATTTCAAAATCAAATCAAATCGAACTCCTCTGATGCGAGATAATTAAAGTAAACAATCACAACAGTTTAATTACTAGTTAGTAGTGAAATAAAATATATCTACTGAAGCTACAAAACAATGTGGGAGTAAATATCATTAGTTGGTACCAACGTTTTAGTATCAGAATTTGTATAGTAGCTTTTACTGTTGCGCTACGAATGTTATCCCAAATTAAAAATTTATAATATGCTTAGTTTAGTGTACATGTATGTATGTCTGTATGCACACATCTTGGAATCCTTAGTTTCTTAGTATGTAAGTAGGACGTTCCTTTTACTTAACAAGTTGAAATGGGTTCATTTTGTTTCCTATTAGCTTCTTGAGTAGAGCGCGAAGGAACAATTTTATTGATAATGCCGTTTCTTTGTTTCGGCATAAAGTGCGGTATTAGATGGTCTGTTAACGGTTTCCACCACTGGCAACTGACGAAGTTTGGACGAAAAGTTGAAATTCTACTTATTGAATCGGAAAGTTTTCAGTTTTATTTCGGCAATGTAGAATTTAGACGGATGAAATGTATTGAGCCCGAAAACTTGAGTGCACGCCGTATCGACCGGACACGATACTTTACTCTTATCATTTTACTGGCAGTCGACTTAAGTGCAGCCAATTTTTTGCAGATGCAGAGTGGAAAACTTTCGTTAATGAAAGCTTTAGAGGTATAATTTCAAATTAGAAAATTCATTACGGTAAAACTAAAAATGTTCGAGGGAGATTAAATTAAACACCTTTGTATAAACCTTTTTCTTGTAAGAAAATCTAAAGTTTATAATTAAGAGGAGATATCATCTGGGGCAATAAACACCGCGATCGCGATCCTATAAAATTGTTGTGGAATCTCGACAATAAAGCGCTTTTCAGAGATATCTACTCCGGATAAATTCGCTTTTATCCCTTGTGTGAGCAAACTTTAATAAAATGAAAGAGATCCGTCATTAAGAGTTAAGTGTTAGAACATTGACAGTAAGTCAGTGAATCGGTTATTTATTAGAGTGAAAAATTTCCAGTATCTAATAAGAAATGATCACACACTTCCGCTTAGTCGTTACTTCTGTTTTGGAAAAGAAAGCCTCCTGCGAATTTACGCATTAATAGTACCGAATAAAAAAAAGATAATGCAAACGTTATTCTGAGATGTCCAATATTTTTCAATGAAAAATAAACTAAAAATCCTTAAAAGTAGAGCATAAATTTCTAGAAAATATTGCACAGATAGCGTTACGTCGGTGTCTCGTGAAATTCTAATAAAATAATGAATGTTACATGAAGCCTGGCGTATATCACCATTAAGTGTGTAAAATTACTTATAGTGTCTGTTACAAAGGGTGAATTGTTCGATAAAATATATTTTTCTTCGTTAGATTTTTAGATTTCTCCAGTTACGGGAATCGTAGATAATAATTTACGTCATAATAATTCCTATCTATTGTAACTTCGTTTTTGAACTATTCAATTGCATTGCATTTTTACAGTCTAACGATTTTTGTGAAAATCGCAACGAAAACAATAGACATTTATTTGTGGAATTAAAATAAAATGTTTATTCACATAAATAGGTTTGAATAAAAGTATATCGGACATGATATATACTTATAAACTCATCTGATAACATTAAAACAATGGATTCACCCGCCCGCAAATTAATCCGGTGTGAAAATCTATCTGATAAATAGAATTACAATGATTCCATTAAGTATCCGTTGCAATCATCAGTCGTGAAAATCCAACAATATTTTCAGTTTTAAATTCAGCAAATTGGTAATAATTTGCTACACATCAGGGTGTGAATTTGATTGATTTTTGGAAGATTACAAAAAATAAAAAAAAACATTGGATGATTAATCAAATTATTTATACACGGACAGCTCGAGCTCGTTGCTTGAGATTCTGCAAAGTTAAATCCATTAGGTCTCATTAACAAATTGTGACATTTTGAATTTTGTTAGCTATTGCATTATTGTAGCTGGCGAATAGTTAGCAAGAAATATATTCAAACGCGCTGACGCAAACACACGGTCTGATATTCAGGCCAGTCAGCCCAAACAGCCCAAGCCAGCTACCAACAGTTTGTACTGAGTTATTCACAAAACTTAAGTGCAACATCGTAATTTGATCCCCATTGGTATCCAGCATATAGTACGTTCTATGCGGATGCGAATATTTCACCCAAGTTTCACTTATGTTGTATGTTTGATAAACTTTATTCGCATTTAGCTATGTGTAAACTATTATATTTCATCATTACTTTAACAAATTATTTCAGAAAAGCGGACATTTTGTATGGCCAGTCAACACTTATACAAATTGTTCCTGCTGGCGAAACTAGCTCGTACAATGTAATTTAAACATGAAACAATTTAGGTAGTTTCGTTGGAGAACTAAAAATTTACTTTTATTTGTAAATCACAAATCTAGAAATTAGCTAGCAAGAATCATTGAAGAGATTGATATTTAGTATTTTAATTGAGGCAATATTTGCACAATATTTATGGAGGATATTGGGAAGTAACCCGGGCACCTCGAGGTAATATTAAGCAATTCGATTATATCGTTGCCCCGGAAAACCGTTTGAGATTTATGTGGCTTCGAGAAAGTTGACGTTCTCACCGCGGACACTTTTCGAACAAAAGTGCACTCCAGAGGGCCCTTATCAACCTGACCCTGTATCACTAGTGTCTTTACTTTCGGTCGATTTTTTAGTAGCTTTTTGAATTACGCCTCCCCAGGTCTACCGGTAAACAAATGCGGCTTACTTTAAATTCATCGAAATATTTTTCGGCTTTTATACGCACATCACACGATCAATCAAAAAAAATTCCGAATTTGTTTCTATCTAGAATAAAGTGTTAAAGAGCTGCATTATTAACGGAGCGATGGTGGGATTTCAAAAGCTAAATGTTATTATGCTTACCGGAATACGACGTATTAACTAGCGAAAAGCTAGTGTGGAGGAGTTAAAACGAAAATGAGTTGCTTCCGTTCCTATAAGGGTTATTTCATAGCGTGTCTAATGGGTAGTGGCGGACATACGCCAGGGGACATACTCCATAAAAATAAATTGCCCGCCTATACATGTTCATAACGCACTTTAGAATAATTTTACTTTACTTTAATAAATAATTAAGGGCGGAAATTCATCTATTTATAAAGAGAATTGCCTCTGTATATGTATGTAGTATCCATTAACCGGTAATTAAATAAGTAAGATATCCTCCAAAACTAGGGAATTCGGGTTAACTTAACATATATCGTCAAAATCTCACTGATGATGTTTTGAAGTAATATATTTATAAATAATTTTAAGATGTACGCTATGGCCATTACCTGATAACATATTATTTATAACAAATTCTAAAAATACAACAAGAATGAAGCAATTTATTTTTCGATGAATAAAGCTAATCATAATTTCCTGTTCATTGTGAGGGCAAATTTGACTGTGTATTAAAATATTAAAAGCTCAATAAATTTTTGATTCTATCGAGGGAATTATTATTTATTTCGCGAGGACAAATTGGAAAAATGATTTTGATCCGTCGACGGTAGCGAAAGATGGACAGCAATATCCGCCTAAAAATTAAAGAAAGGTGAATTCTAACTAATGTATAAATTTCCAATTTTCAATTTATGCATCCTTAAAAGTTGGATTTTAATTTTAAATGGGAAATAAAGCTAAGGGAAAATTTGGTTTTTCATTCGATCCGACATTTCGACATAGATTCGGTGGAATATTCAATTTAACCTTTATTACCCTAAAGAAAAGTTTTATGAAGGGTGCACTCCTCACTTTTCCCGATTCACCCCGGAAATTTTAAACCCTTATAATTATGCGAAGTTATTGGGAAATTCTGATATAAGTTTCACCAACTTTTACATAATAGCCAATCCCTTCGAAAATTGATCCGTCTACATTGGATTTTCGAATACTTACATTTCAATTTCCTGTTTACATTTGGTACACATATTTCCTATTACAATTTCCTCTATACTAGAACTTTATTTTAATAAAAAAATAAAGGGGAAATATTCTAATTGTTAAAATATTTTTCGCGATAAATTAAATGAATTGTGGTTTGAAATATGTTGATAAAAGCTTACCTTTCTTTCGTTTTTCGACGGATATCGCCTGGCCATCCTCTCGCCTCCACATAATTTTTGGCGTTGGGAATCCGTCGGCTTTGCAGGTTAAGCTAATATTCTGGTTTTCTCGTACAGCCACAGTCGATTGCGTGCTTTCCGTATCAATTATATTCGGTGGAACTGAAAAGAAAAGCAACGATGAATACGACCCAGCCTTTTCATCTTTCAAATTATACCTTTTGTATTATTTTGCACTTACACTTAGTGTGTCCGGTTATTTCTCGGTTCGTTAATTATATAGGGAACAGGCAATTATGTTGGGTTTTGTGTAGACAGATAATGTGCCGTTCGTGTAAAATCCAGGAGGTTACGAAATTTTCAAACGAATCTCTATTAATACTAATGCAAATAATCATTTCATAAACACCCTCTTGAATCTAACTTATCTAATATAAAGCAACAAACAGTGACTGATTAGATATCTGAAATTTTACACATAAAAATCCTACAATCCTTAAAAAAAGGATTCATTGGGTATTTCAAATTTTAATAAAGCCTCAATGAGATAAATAAATAACCGTTCGCACACTCTTAGCTTTCACTTTGCAGTACTTTTAAGAGTTAATAGCCAATTAACCGAAGGAGAGGAGGCCGACACCTGCGCCTTTAGTTCTTTCGCATTGTAAATAAATGCATGGTAAAGGTTAGAATTTCGAAAGTGACGATTAAACGATACTTGCGATGAAATACTACGGACCGATTTAATTTCGACCTTAACGAAAATTACAGCGTCGTTAAGGCGTCTCAGGGAAAATTACTCATTGATTAACGACTATCAATTTTCATGTTTGTATTAGTATACATTAACTTCGACAAATATTTCCTCGACTTACAGCATTTATTTATTTTCTAGTAGGTACTTGTAGACTTTAATTAAAGTCGACGTGTAATTAAACTTGAGAATCTCATAATACATAATAAAGTACCTACCATGCGAAAAAATTAATCTAGCCGAATAAATCGGCTCTTACATATTTAATTTTCCTATCACTCTAATTTTTATCGAGCTCAGCTCTAATAAAACTTATTAACCCAGGTCGGGTTTAACATCTCGTTCGTTCCGAGTTATTTAAAGAATCTTCAAAGTAAGTTCATAACATACGGAGAGCGTGAAAGTTTGGTTTTATTAGACCTGTAAAATTTTAAAATTAAAACAATGTTGTGATTTTGTTAGGGAAATTAGTGCACTCGTAATAAAGCACATTTTACTGCGTTACGTCCTGGAAAATAAAAGGCGGAAATGAAATTTTGGGAGAGAGAGCGTGAATAAGACAAAGGTAGTGAATATAGGGATTAAAGCTTTATTTTCACTGGGATGGTTTTTAACGGATGTATATAAGTAGATACGAACCAATTTTAAATTTTAACTAGAAATGCTATCGAATTACACACTTTTTTATCAAAAGAAGATAAAAAAAATCTTATTTGAACGTTCAAAACCTTCTGAAATTATGCCCTCATTTTGGAAAACTTTTCAAATTAACGTTACTGAAATATACCTAATCCGAATTCGAAGCAACTCAATTATATTCTTCTCCGAATCGATAACGAACACTCTGTGTAACACCGAAAGAACTAAAGGACAAACACATCCTCGTTCGTTGGTTGTATTAATCGAGAGTGGCTTATTTTCCGATTGAGTGTTTACTAAATCGATTTCGTACATTGGGCTTAGAAACGAAACTAAATAGTTCTTGACCGTAACATTTATTTGTATGAGAATGATTAGCAGGAAAGCAGATTTTCTGACAGAAGTCCGCACCCTCCGAAAACGGAGGTGAATTTCATTCGGCAGAGGACTATTGTTCTTGCCGCAATAACGATTAAGGGGGCTTTTTATGAGTACAATTCAAAAAATGCCCTTTTGTTGGAAATCAAGCGCTCCAATTTCAAGTAACATGATCGAGCAACTTTTCCCATCTCACACTTGTTTATGATGATTTCCGATTAACGCACTTATTTTATTATTCGAAATACGAACCCATTAATTACAGAATAATAAATATTTATAAAATAAATTTTGTGGTTCTTGGAAAATTTCGTTACGAATTTGATTTTAAGCTAGCGCATTAATTATTCATAAAATATCATCCTATTAATAGGTTAAATTAAAACTCTTAATCATTTTCGAGGACCATGAATCAGATTTTATAGCCAATATCAGATCCACAGTCACACATTATAAGTTCTTAACTATCTATCCTAACTACTATCTTGCATATTGTTGATGTTGTTAGCTATATAAATTTAACTAAGTTTGTAGGAAAGCAGTTACCACAATGCATTAATTAACCGAACCCTCTAAGGTGGGAGTTGAAATGTATAAGCAATTGTGTAGAAAGTTCAGTCAGTTTGAAAGAACATATTTTACCTTCGGAATTTCTCATTTGTAAGACTAAAGATCTACCTGTCATTTTAAACGGTTCTTACGATTGATACGCTGGTTTAAAAACATTTCAATCCAGAACATTTTGAATAAGTTTATTTATTTAACACAACTCATTGACCTCGATAAATGGTTTTTGAAGAACAAATAATTCTACGTTGGCATCTAGGTAAACGTATAAAATTATATATCTAACGTAATTGACGTTATTTCACTCATGCTGCGATAACATCAGCAGTAAAACGTGCAGGTATACAACTTGTATTGATTCAAACTCTAATTTGTTTCCTCATTACTTTATCTATGTTAAATTGTAAACATAACTCGGAACAGTACACAAAACGAGTAAATCCTAAAAAGACGGTAGCGTCGCTGAATTTTGTACGGCCATTAATAAAAGAACGATGGCCCATGTTACACCACTATAGACACATCATTTATTCATAGGATTTGAAATAAAATTGATCAATAAAGTCGGCTGGAACGAATTATTACTCTCCTTTTTGCTTTTACTATTACGATTGAAATGAATACCTAAGCTTAACTCGAAATTGCCATTGCTTTCTCAACTTTTCACCGGACATAAAGTTTCCTTCAAAATAATATAATTGCCGACACAGTTTTTTTACTGCGCTGAAAATTCGTTCCGATGGGGCAAACCACGTTTTACTGTGGTAACCAATCACATTAAAATATTTTAGGATTATAAACAGTAAAAGAAGGAAATAAAAAGACAAAAGCCGGGAGAGACGCGAATAATAAAAAAACTATTTAATCCGTCGAAGCAAGAAAAGGCACAGAAGTGAGTCAATATAAAAGCTGATAAGGATCCTCCGGAGTGCAGTTTTATTGGAAAAGGAGTTCGCGTTGAGAATGTCAACATGAATGGGAGCTCCACATAAATCTAAAATGGTTTACCAAAGCCGCGATTTAATCGAATTGTTTAATATTGACAACACGTGGAAATTCGATACGAACAAGTAATTTCGTGATCGGCTCCCCAATTTCGATTCTCTAGACTTCCCCTCAAAGAATTATTGAATGAGTGGATGCTCCAGAAATTACACGTTATCTGTTCACTATGTTGCCTTTTCTCTTTGAATCTAAATATAACAAAAGGATACAAAAGAAGTGGCTTCCACCAAACACTTAAAACAGGCTCGCGACAAAAGCCTCCCTCGCACGCTTAAATAAACATAATTCAATCATATTCATCGCCTCTTAAATCTACTCAAATTGTTGATTTATTCGACTAATTTAATTAAGTTATATACACACAATTAAAAGTTAAAACAGCTCCAAAAATCAATTAATGTTGCTTATTAAAAATTTCGATATTTTATCATTTATTGGTGCATTTTATTCGAATGTAAATGATACAAAAATCTATTATCTGGTATCTATACTTTGTTAACACTAATCCGATAATGACGTCATCGCTAAATTAAAGTGGATGATCATCGATTAAACACAATCAATCAAATTTACCGCAAGAGTCGTATAACTTCGAGTTTTAGGCAGTTTAAAAAATTGCACGAAGGAAAACTTTTCCAGCTTATCGCCAGTTTAATCGTTCAAGAGGTTTCAATTTTCAAATAAAAATAACCGAATGCTCGGAAATAATTTTGAACAAACAAAACCAAGGACAAAGATCAGATGAAGGAAAATAATGAAAAATAAATTAAACTGATTTCCCAGTACAGAACAGTCCAATCTAATAATTCTCCAAATACAAGTTCCATTGGAAAACAATATAAGGTTTTCAAACGAAAAATATCGCAATCAGATTACGTATTACCAATCCATCCTATAAATACCATGACAAAAACCCATTTCTAACAGGAAATTATATTTAAAATTAGTTGTAATAAATATTGTAGTGGTTATAGTGCGACAATATGTGACTACATTTTTTGTCAATATTTGGTGTTTCCAATATTTTATGTTGTAGTACTTTTCGATTAAAGTAACTATTTAGTTAATTATTTAATTAATTCCAATTTATAATTACAATCTAAAAATACTAAAAAATAATTTCATTCGATTTTTACACGTTTTAGAAGATATACATACATACATACATATGTTACAAGAGCTCGCATGCATGATATGTATGTATATTTCTATTTAATTATTCAGTAAGCTACACGATTTAGTATTCCTCGTACGGAAGCATTTTCTTATTTAAAACCAATTCGGAATTACAATTCAAAAAATCAATATAAAGTTATATGAATAAAAAAATTGGATCCAAACTCTTTGAATCGTGCTTTTTATTATGAATTAATTTCAATTATCAATTGATTAAGTAATAATGAAAATTAGGATATTTGAGATATATATACAATAAAGTTATTTTTTAACGAGAATAAAATTATATTGACAGCTGTTAATTATTTTAGTTAATTAACGAAGCCCCGATAATTTCTATTTTGTAAACATATTCCATTATATCGATAAGTAAATCTTGGAAATGCCTCATTGTTAACAGAACAATAGAAATATCAAATCACATTTGACGTGAAATAATTTCGTCTAGTATTGTTGGATCAATAATGTTAAATATAAAATACAATTGATTTCTACTAAATATAGACGTTCTAATTCCCAGAGAATTACACATTTATATTTATCAAGTAAATTTTACCAATGAATATTTAAAATCTATTTGGGCGCGTAATAATTTAAATAAATCTAATAGTAATTTTTTTTTAAATGTAACCTACCTACGACTTGAAGGTACCCAACCTGGCTGATCATCGGATTCGTATTGACCTGGCACATGTAGTAACCGCGATCTTCTTTTTGGACGCTACTGACGTGCAGTAACCACGTCTTTGCGTTATCGTGTGACACGCTAAATCGCGGCACTCTGGAGATGACATGCCGGTGGATAGTCAATATCATTTGTCGGTCTATGTGTATCCAAGCCACCTGCAAGCAAATTACAAATTGTTAGATGTGTGCGCTGGATGTAGTTGGATATATTATGTAGATAGCATTTCGGATCATGATTGACGTCTACCTATAATTTCAAATCTGTCCGAAAATTAACGGGGTAATTAACGTACCTAATTTCGCGAAGAAAAACGCCGACAGTCGATTAGGGAATCGATTAGGAATCGGAAATATTTTGCGACGTCCTGTATCAATAGATTCCATCAATTTTTCGACCTCGGTGATCAATAACAAATAGTTGAAATGATTCTGTAGTCATTGTTACGGCGAAAACATATCGATAGAAAAGGAAGGTAACAAGGCGTTTATATAGATTCCATCTACTTTATGAGATAGAGTCATAGAGAGTATACGGTGGGAATCGACTTTTGACATTCGATATTATTTCCCGAAATACTAATATTTTATAGGGAATTCTTTTGATAGCGTTCCAGTTGATTCGATTTCGAAGGTTGGTTTTCAGGGGATACAAAAAAACAAAAATTGATTGTCGATATGTATCTACTATTTCAGATATATCGAGTATACGCACAAAACGTGATTTTTTGTCTTTGTACTGAACAGAGGCATATTAGATATTACGAGTCACTATAACGACAAAGTTACAAAGAAAAATCCTTTCAAGTATTTCTCAAACTTTATATACTTTTCGATGAGGCACTTGTTACTGCTTTGTAACTTGAATAGAGCAAGAACCTAACTAGTTGACATTCATCATTTCCATTCTGGATTTGTTCTGTAATTGAATGTTTAAATATTTTTAGTGCAAATACACCCCTATTGTACCTAAAGTGTAACTGTGTTTGTGCGCCGTAATACAGTAACAAAAGTTATTTACTTAATAAATAAACTTACATGGAAGCCGAACAAGTTGTGTTATTGTGTTTGAGCGGCGGTTTCACAGTACGCATGTTTCATATATTTCTAGCAAGCTCCCTTAATTGTTTATCCTCGTATGTAAAAAAGGGAGAAAATGCGGGCCCTGACACTACTGACACACAACAATATTATGGATATTGTTTATTTTATAAACGGGGGATTTATGAATATGTGTATCCGTTGATTCGGAGTAAGTACGGTTCATTTTAATTATTTTCCCTTTCTACCTTTAGTGTTAATATCATATAAGGATACCAGCTATAACAAAGATTGCGATAAAAACTCGACGATTCACATTCAAGTAAATTTTATTAAAGTTAGAATGGTTTTGTTACAACCTTTAATGATGAAAGTTCAACGTGGAGATCGGTTGATCTTTACTGGGTTTTGACGATAAAGGAGAATAACCCATAAAATATTGATAAAAGGTCATACCTACTTTACTTTTTATATTTAGGCTATTTTATAGATTTTCGTTAAAGGTATGTGGGATGCATTCTTATATTTATTAAGGATTTTGATGGTTTTTCTTTCCTCGAATCAATTTTTATACTTGAATCCACGAGAACCCGCAATCTCGACTTCGCCTGCTAATCTATGAGAAAGCGATTCGTTTACGGAGAGATTTCATTTAGCTGAAATTGTTGAAGCGTTACATTTTTCACCATTATTGTACTGTCGAACGTCTTGTACAAATGTACTTAATGAAGTAATTTCCGATATTTATAGAAAGTAATCTGATATGGCCAAATATAAAGCACATTAAGTGGTCACTTCAAATATGAAGGATGGAATAACAAGCACGTAAAGTGGAAAAGGACTTGCCTTTTTCCTCGTTCTACCCTCGAACGTAGCGAAATCGATTCCGTAATCTCCTTTGAGAGGTTTACCTCATACTTTCTATATCTCCTATCCTCTTCTCTACCCATATTGTATCCACCCCTCACTTAACGATGTTTCAACGTGATCATGCAGCTGATGAAGTTTTGCCTTTTATATCTCGTCAATCTCGCCAATTACTGAAAAAATATTTAGACGAAAGCCATCGCGTGGAGAGCTCTACGCGACGGCAGGAAGTTTAAGCCGAAACGAAGCCAGGAAACCGCGACGAAAGGTAATTTCTGGATATCTCGGATAACCCTCAATTTTCGACAGTTGACAATGCAACTGGCTCGTTTCGCAGCGCTCTTTTTATGCCGTCGTTAAAAATCTCGACAATTATTACTGGAAAATATTGCCGAGTAAATACTTGCTCGCGATTTTTCAGGAAATAACCAAGTCTTGAGCGTTTCATTACAACTTCATTACAAGATTATTCTCGAGTACTTTGTTCACGACAAGGAAAGGGTATACTTAAATAAGATTCTTATTGATTATCGTGATTGGCTAGAATTATTTTTATTATTAGGTCAAATACGACGTTTTTACGACGAAATTTTATGCGATGAATTTACGCTTGATTTACCATGTCATTTTCGCTTCATATATCCTTATTGAATTAGGGTGAACGTTTTCAAATAAAAAACATCCAGTGAAAATACTCATTTCACTGATTAACAGACCATCAATTTTAATCTATTTACTTCGAAAAATGATGATTAAAAGAATTTATTCAAGTGTTTTTGTATATTTATGGAATTTTAGATACCTATTCAATAAATTTTGTAGGCAAGTACGTTATTGGCAAATAAGTTTGCTCGCCTTCCAAGAGATTACAGCAAAATAGGTGTTAAGTTTTGTCATATTTCAATCGATAATTATTCTCTTATTTATCAGTGTGAAGCGTCAGAAGCTTTTCAAATTAATTTTATAAACAGCGTAAAAACTTTATTTATGTCCTTCTCACGACGCGACAGGAATATTTGGGGCACCAGCAACGTAAAAATGATAATTAAACTTACATGATTTTCCTTTCAACTAACGACGTAAAAGAAATCCTTTTTTTAATCACAAAGTTTCGAAAAGTCAGAGCCATTGATTTTTTTGTAAAGTAATTACAACTAGTCGCTTGAAACTTGCGAGTAACTGCCGAGAATTCTCTAAAGTGAAATAGGTACTTAAATAGTCTTTATTTAAAAAAATATTGCATGTACATACTTTAGGATGTTTTAAGTGTTTGAATAAGATATTGGAATGGCAAAAATTTTAGGTGAATAAATATGTTACATTCTTTCTGTGTATCTGCAACGCAGAAAAGAAAGTGTAAAATCGATCAGAATGCACAAGATGTGCTGTTATCCAAATCCATGAACGGAGAATATGGGAAACAAACCCTATTTATTTATTTAGAGTTAGAAAATGGAAACTTGGTGGCGCGTCAGGATTAGATACGATTTTACATGCTTTTCGTTGTTTTAAACAAAAACATTCCATACCTATATAAAACATATAAAAGACTTCATTTGTATACTTGAATGCCTTTCCATACCCTACATGTATTTTATGTCGATTCGATATCGGTTTCTACTAAAAACGCAACATGAAAAATATGAAATTTTGAGAGAATAATAATGGAGCTGGGCTGTTTCAGCTATTCGTGCCGGTCTGTACACATCTAATAAAACATTTAATGTACAAAGTGCCATTAAGTTAGTATTCGATAATGTAAGTACTTACTTATATTAAACTTAACTAATAATCATGGATGAACATTGAAATTACATATAACTATATTTATCTACATATTGGAAGTTGCTTCCAAAGTTTTGAGATGCTTGTTCAACTAGTAAAAGCTCTCTACAGCTTGCTTAGTGAAGGATTTTGAAATTCATACTAAATACGAAATACGAGTAGGTAAATTACATATTCTCATTTATTTGATATTAGTTTTTTTTCAGAAACATTCCCTTTTGGTATATTGTTTGCAATAATTTAATTCGATTTTCGCCTTTGTAATCGAGCTCTAATCGCGGTTTAGTAATTTTGTTATAAAATATGCAAACAGGTATTTGGGTTGTACATGCTTTTCTACAGGTTCTCGAGCATTGAAATTTCTTCATTATTTCATGCATGCATAGCTCCATATTTAATAGTTTAAACGAGGAAAAATTGATATAAATGTTCACACGTAATGTGAAGTGAATTTTCTTTTTTCTTTTGAAAATTGAAGCAGAAAATTGGTCTTAAAGTTTCGAGCGAGAATATTTATTATTAAATTAGAGAACTTCGCACCAACATTTTGTTGAAAGTGAGCTGTTTTACAAGTAATCTTGTCTAATAGAAAAAATATAAAAGTAGCAAAAATATTTGCTGTAAACGATATATTTTAATAAAAATTTACGCAGATGCTTATTAAATAATAAAAGTAAGAAAACCTGTGCAGTTTGATAATTTTCTCGACAAAAAAGAGCCTACGAAAATACATATTTAACGACATTTTTATGTTTGTTTCTGACCAAGGGAAATATCCGATTTGCGTCACGAAAATGTAGTAAAGTTCAACCATAAAAATCTTCCTTCATACGGTGTAACTTTAAAAAAGTCTTCCTTGATAAATATTCCATGTGAGTACGTGCATACATCCAGAATTTTCAACAAGGATACATTTGACAATTTTTTTTATATAGTATATATTTTCCATTCAAATGGTATTGTTTGCACCCAATTTACACCTAGTCACAAACCAGCTATAATAGTTAACCAGCAATCTCATATTTTATAGCGTATGTTTGTAGTTTAGGTGCAAGCAATATTTATCATATAAATTAATTGGTGGAATGATTAATTGATGTATTAATAAAGCCATTAGTACTTCATCAATTTTTTTTTGTAACAGGTAACTGTGCCACTGAAGTGAGTCCATAAATTTCATGTCTTCTGTACATTCTTTATTGCCTTTGTTCTACAGTTTCTTGCCAAATTTCATTTTATTTGTTATTTACACACATATCCTTTATTCTTGACAGACGAAGTAAATGTCTCCCATTTTGTACACGAGAGAATACAATATGGCTTAGAAAATTACTTGAAAGTCATCTCACGACGACATCATTATTTTAGGATTGTCGCAAATTCGTTTCTATAAGGCAGCACGCACTTTATTAATAGGTTTATTAACTTTCTGACGATTCGGTAAGCAACTAGATTATATTCGAAATTTACTGTATTTCCATAATATTCCGCAAAATGAAAACTAACTTTTCTCGCCAATCCTAATATCAATTAATATGCAAATAACAATTGTCGAATATTGGAAACTATTTCAATTTCGTCTGCAAAATTAATTTTGTCTGTATAAAATATCGATATAAATGGAAACATTTCGAGTGGTTTAGTTATTTGACGTTCCACTCGAGCAAGTGTCCTTTAGCTCACAGTATTTTATAGTTTTCGATAAACTTCCTGCGCATCAATCTCCCTTTAAACCAAAAGAAGTTCGTTTGATATAGATGCGAGGAATTTTATGAAAGTTTAAATTTGAACCGTCGTTTCTACATCTACACACGTTCGCGTTATTGAAGTGCCGGGCGAAATTTACACCACGAATTGGATAAATAATGGAGGACGGTCACCATTTATTATTACCGAACAACACTTCCATCCTGAAATTCACTGGTAAATACTATTTAAAATGGTTGAATATTAACGATATCTCCGAAACTAACGAGAAATAATTTATCGCTCGCACCCTGTATGATTCTAAACGCATTCACAATTACCTGCGCTGTATTATATTTTCTGTGGCATTGCTGGTAATATTAAAAGAAACAAAGCGCACAAAATGCCGTGTTAATTTCGTCTTTTACTTTCTCGGAAAAGAATTTTCCGGCAAATAAAATGAGAACGGTTTTAATAAAAAAAAACATTGGAAATCCGACGGTAGGTTAAAAGGCAAACTTGCAACTACTGCGTAACCCGAGGCGAACAATAATTTACTTTCATTTCAAAAAAGATTCAAGACTAGTGGCTAATTGGCTGATATAAGATATAAAAGTTCGTGCACCCCTCGTAATCAACAAGTTGAAAATATTCACGTTCCTTTGATGTACACTCATAAAAATTTAACAGATATGGAATAAAGTGAAGTGAAACATAAGAAAGTCAACATTTAAAGAGAATATATGAGTACCTTACTTTCATAAAATTATATGAGGAATTTAAATTATTTTATTAATAATTGCCCAATAATTACTTCTTCCAATATTTCAATTCATCCAAGATTTAGGTTGAAATTTTTAAGTGTTTCATTACTGAACTCGCATTATTTCTACTAGTTATTGCTGTTGAATTTTAGATGAATACATTTTAGTCAAAAGATGACTTTCCATAGACATTTAAATTAGGGAAATGAGTAAGTGTTTTTATGAGTGTAATCTGAGGAGAGCGACGCGTTGACGGTGAGTGGTCTTTTCATTTTACACAGCCAGTTCATTGCCTAAATTACACGGAGCTTCTATCAAATAACGCCGAGTTACCGAACGTACTTTCTCAACTTCTATCCCGGTATCTAAAGGAAGAATCCCATTCTATCTGAAACTAATAAAGAGGCCGGCGATAACGAAAGTATCTGATAACTATTTTAATTATATCTAGCAATTTATTACTCGTTTGGTGAGTAATAGCGAGGTAAATATCTTCACTTTGATACATTTCAGCGAAATTTCGTTCGAATATTCCACGGTCCTTTAGCGGGAGATTAGCCGAACAATTCGAAAAATAAATTATTGTTATTACTTGGCGAAACTTATTATAATAAGTAGCCAAATCCCTTTCGCGAACAACAGCTTTTTCGCGAGTTTTCCAGGAAAATCACGAATAAAAACAGCACGAGGGGAACACCGGGAACCTTCCGAATATGGTAATTCGCAGTCTTCTTATTTTGCCTTCTCTGTATTAAAGTTCCCGCCTCGATTCCATTCCACACACTACATCATTACTGCTGCGGTTCTTCGAAAGTGCTTGCGCTGCATTCCGACTGTATACAACTCCGAGAAGAATATGAGAGATGGATCTCGGAGATCTACAATTTGCTTACCGTTAAAACGCCTATCCGAAATCGCCCCCATCTACACAGATTCCTATTTTAACGCCGGGCAAACAGCCCAATCAATCCTTGCTTCCTTTAATATGCTTTTGCCTGTTTATCCTTTACCCTCAATCGATTGTTGTAGAGAAAATTTTCGTATTAGAATTTATCATTTCGGTTTATAACTATGTAGATATTAAAAAGTCAAAACATTTGGTTGGTTATTTTTTTATAAACAATAGAGTTTAATAATAGTAATAATAAAGTAATAGCGTGTATTTCGGCGTTGAATTGTTTTCATTAAAAGATCATCATTTATAATAACTCTGTTATGATATACCTACTATACGTAGAACGTGCACCGTATTTATCAAGGGTAATTCCGTTAACGAGATTTTGCATAATAATTCGATGTTTCAACTTTATATTTGTTATAATCGTTATAAACGAAAATATAACGTCATTTGAATTAACGCGGTTGTAGTAACAAGATTTATATTCGCATAGAGGGTTCCTTTAATTAATTAACTTTGAGTCGTTATACATTTATTTTACTACCATCTTGATGTTAGCAGTATTGTAAAGCCGGCAGGGAAAGATAATTTATAGGTGTTCCTATCGCTGGCTCAAAAAATTGTTAATTAATTTTATTTTAACTAGATTTTCCTTCGCTGCGAGTGTAATTTGATTACAAATGAAAATTCATAGCCCTTTATTGGCCGTGAATAATTAATAATAATGTAAAATTGTTAGGCGTAATAGATAAATTAACATTGATTGTTCATTTGATGTGTCTATCAGTTGAAATAAAATCAGGACAACTGTAATGGTGTTTTACCGACGCATTTGACCGTAAACGTTGATTTGTTAAACAAAGATATATTTTCATTTGGCTCTAATGAACTTTCACTCTATATAAGACCAATGGCAATTAATCTCAATTATTGAAAGTAGAGAACAGAACGCTTAAAAACGCTCGTTAGTCGAAATAGAGTAATTTTCAGCTTTAACAAAGAGACTTCTGCAATTAATAAATTATTTGCAAATAACATAGATGTGCCATAAAAGTGATATATTTCTAGAGAGTAATAGAGCCAATGATGAAGCCTACAGGCAGTATCCAATTTTACGACAGATAAATATTAGGGTGTATAGTTAAGGTTACATTATTTGATATTTAAAACAGTAATAAATTTAATTGATAGTTACTTTTGATTAAAACCATTATGGAGATAATCTGCCAATATACGACCCTACATAAATACCTCTCACCTTTCTTCCGTAATAGCTCCTAATGGTTTCCCTATTCTCCTAATTTATGGCGGTCCAATAATGCCCTTAATCCACCAATAAGATCCAACCCTCTCAGATAAACATTTACCTATTTTTTTTAATTTTCTCATTGCAATTATACGAACGGATGAGCGCGGGTAATATAAGAGAAAAAGTAAAAGTAAATAATTTTGGAAATAACGTTCGAAATAAATAAGTAAGCACCCGCGTATGTAAAATCCAACCCTGTTAGAGCAACCGTATTTCTGCGTCGAGAGAAATGCACGGTTTTTTTTATCTCGTAACTTGTGTGCGGCTTAAAATATCAAGAAATAAATAATAAATGGGCAAAAGAAATAGCACTACATTCGGATGCCACCGAAATACGCACTAGTATCTTTTATCACTGCAAAAACCGTAATAATCGCTGGAAGTAATGTATTATACAGCTCCGAGCTCTCTCCTTCTTCTACAACTTCTGCATTCGTTATCAGCAATAATCACCCAAGGAAATTGTAAATTGAGAAATATCATTTTGAATTTTACAAAAACGATTTCGTTTTAGATTCAAAAATTGATATGATTCAACTCTTTCATTACAGTTCTTCGGTATCGTTTCCGCATTTCCCATTTCACACTAACCGAAAATAGTTAACACTAATTGGATAATATTTTCATTCGCTGTGTTATTTCGTCTCCTCCGACAGGATGATCCGAGTTTAAACTGTGGTAATCACCGAATCAGTTTACTTTAAGCGCCATTGCGGAAAGAATTCACTAGAGTTGAACATTCAATTAATGTAATCCGTTTAAATCTGGAATACGTAAACTCTGTTTGACCTGTATAGCCTCTATTGCGATTTGTATTCACCTCTATCTATCGTTTCTCCGCATACGATTCGAACCGTCAGAATTATCAGTGTCTGCTTGTTTTTATTTTTTTCCTATGTTTGCCCCGCTGACAGCGCTCGGTTTACTTTCCACCGCGAAAATTAACACAGCATCGCGTTATCAGAATTTTTATATTTCGAACACGCAGTTATTGGGTGGTTAGTTTGCGTTTCGTAATTATGAAAATCGCTCTCGACCGCACGGGAAAAAGGTCGGAAAAGGTTCGGGCACTTTTACTGATTTAATTCTTCGAATGTTCATATAAAAATCCCCCGTATAAAGTTTTCCTAATGCTCAGTCGTGGAAAATTAAATGTATGCTAGGATGGGTTTTTCAGTTGTCGGGGCTAACATTTAGGCTCTCGTCGGAGTCTTTTGGTTTTACATCCTCTAATTCGACAACATTTATTTATTTGGTTAGTATAATGTACGGGGTAAAATTGATAAAAACATTTTCCAGAGAATGTATTTAGGTAGAGCTTAGCAATTTTTAGTTCGCCTTAAACCATTGCGGCATACATTTCCTGCTCCCCTTTTGCTCTTATTCCCTAATGTATACTTCCTCTACACCCTCTTATAATATCTAACATCCGCAATGATGCAACCTACTTGATTCCGTTTGGCTAAACTCTGTGCTTTTACACGCTAACCACTCGCCCGAATATTTATATTTTCTCTATTACAAAAACACTATAGGAGGTTTCCGCTAGTCTCCCTAAAAAGTGCAGGCCGTAGTTAATGAAAGTACCTTTGATGAAATCGAATTAGGCTCCATGCGAAAGAGGTGCATAGAGGTGTCGGTCGACGGAGAGGCCGCAGAGTCGCAAAGCTCTAAATTCATAACTCTCAGTCTTGATGTTCATCGACACATTCGTATTAATTTAATCAATGGCCCTTACGTGCTTACCAATTCCGAACGTCAGCAGGATATTCGTAATAGATAATTTAATATGTGTGCCGGCACTTGTGTTTCGGTTTAAATTAATTTCCATACCTTCGTGTAAATATGAATATTTTATAAATTCTGCACAACAGTGCCGGTGTTGTTACTAGCAAAGTGAAATAATCGCGTGGGGTTGTTTTAAAATTAAATTCAATTAGGTATGAGAGATTCGGTTTTTTTATAAATTTTTACCTCGAGCTGGATTCGTTTTCGCGTACAAGAACGTAAAAGTCGACGCTAAAAAACAATCGTAAACGAAATGGGAAAGAGGTGAAAAAAAATTAACTTGAAAGTGTCTGAATCAATAAAATATTTATACCTTAATTTGATACGCTTTTACCTTTAAAACGGTTTTGTACTTTGTGCGCACCTGCACCATCGTTTCTCCTCATTTTTATTCAGTTATTTAGTTATCATACTCATATATCATGCATTGAATTCTGATACAATAAATTGCAATGATCAAAACAAATTTGAAAGAAATTTTGGAAAATAGTAGCAATTCTTCTATGAAATGCGTTTGTACCAATTACTTGCGGAAACTTAGATAATATTCCCAACGTAATCTTCCGTTTCAAAGTAGCCATGAAACTGTCTCTCGTGTGAAAAGTTGCCTGTTCCTTCTGCATCACTGACCTCTTGTATTTGAACAACCGCCAGCTGATACATTTGTCAGGCTCAAAACATTTTTCAACTCCGTATACTTATATAGCGTAGGAAAAAACTATATATGGCGTTATTCTTTTCAGGAGGAGTAGGACCTTTTTATTTCTTATTTATAGCCGAGTCCCTTATTTTTGACAAATTCAAGGAATTGTTTCGTTTTATAAAAATTGCAATATTCATGCGTTTGAAATATTTTTATTACAGATGTATGTAAAGTTTCAGTAATTAAAAATCAATTTGACTGATGTTTATATGAATAATCAACTTGTTGAAAATAAAACAATGAAACAACCACATAATAAAATAAATTTTTACCTGCAATTTTTTTATAAAAACGAACATTTTGTGAAAATTAAATACAAAGCACCAATTGTTGTAGATAATTTATACGTTTGTCAATGACTATTAGTAATTGTAAATCATTTTCATATGCTAATGGCAGGCCTAAAATAAATATTGAACTGCAGATACACGTTCATACATATGACAAATTTACATAATTACAAAATATAAATTTATTTATTTTATTAATATATCACCCCATTTCATATTTAATTGCCCCCAGTTCACATTGACAGCTATATTATTAACTGCTTTATTGTCACAGTATTCAAAATGTTTATACCAAAAATAAATGAATAATTTACGAAGGGAAATTAACAAAATTATTTCAATTGGTATGAATATCAAAAATTTGATATATAATATACCCCAGTAAATCATGTATCGATTAACGAAAGGAAATCTAATTTAATAATGTTTTTAAATACCCAATGTTAATAAAATTGCATGGAAATCAATATGGCAAGCAAAAGTGCAAGTTTATTTTATGGTGTTGTATTACCAGCAAAAAAAGAGATTAAAATGTATTATAAGATGTCAATTTTTAAGTATATCCATAATACAATTTGGTTAAATTATTAATGGAGAAAAAAAGGTGAACTTAAAATTAATTTAATGTGAAAAGGGACCGATAAAATATAAATTTTCCGAAGAGGCCGGTGCGATATTTGATACAAAGTTCACAATTTTCTAAAGAACGAACTTTATCGATTGCAAACGAGCATGAAATACCACAATAGGATGTATTTTTATTTAAACGGCCATACGTTGTGAATTCACTTAACAGTTCTCCGCTCTTTTTACTGAATAAATCAAGTTTATAGGAGTACATCCCATAATATCGGGCGGTAGCAAAATTTCTCTTCGCCGTAAATTGAAGGACTAAGGCGTTAAAAAAGGGCATCCACTTATGTAAACAATATATTCCAAGTGTATAAAGTATTAGTGAGTAATATCTCAAAGTAATTGCTGAATTAAACTGTCCTATTAAAATAAGTTATGTATGAACTAGGAAATTACGAAATCCCCTTAAATATAAGTAGTATCTCTCCATTAACAATGTACTTCGGGCGTTTAATTTATGCATACAATGTAAATATCTTAGATAAGCAGAGACGCACCGACTGCAAAATGTAATTCTTACGATGTGTAAAGTTATGAAGACTGTCAAGCTTAAGCAAAATTTTCATTTTCATGCCATTTAACCCCCTTCTCGAGCACTCTACAAAAAGCGTTACGGAAACGTCGAGGAGAGAGTTTTTTATGAATTCACAAAACAACAAGAGTAATTTTACTCGACGGAATAAGGAAACTAAACGGCTAGGACTTACCTTATAAGTTCCTAGATTTTCAACGACGCAAGGCAAACTGGCGTCTCTTCCTAACGCTACTGTTACGTTGGGAATTGGCTCCGCGAATCGAGGATCATCAGTCATGGCTGAAAATAAAATATTTTTTTTATTCTAGGTACATTTACTTATACACCGTTTTAATACCGTAAGGAATTTGACATAGAGCAGTTTAAATAATTTCAAACGAAGAACCTTTAAATTAAATTTTCCGAATAAAAATGAAATCCCCCAATATTCCCAAGCACCGAATGCATTATCGATATTCCTTGCAGTCTGAAGCTTGATATATCGCCGCTATGTGTAATATTCTCATAGGAAAATTCTGCCATTTTTGTGTTTTACACATGTCTCATATATTTCAAATCGACATATCACATATCTTTTAGAATACGTAATATTTTTTTTTCTAAAATCCGATTAATTATTAAAAGACATTATTGTCGTAATCTTATGTAGTTCAATACTCATGCAGTTATAATTTATTCAAATTGAATCCATAAACAAGCAGACTTTCATATGAAATTTAATAAAAAAAATTATTGTATATGCAGAAAGTTTCCTCTCCTAATCTAGTCAGAATCTGTGACTTGCTTTCAAACATTTTGTTGTTTCGCCTCTCGCCCATTATGTGCTGTAGTGCTTTCGAAAATCTCAGCGGATTTAAATAATAAATGATTTCGGACTGTTTGCGTTTCAAAACAAGTTAAAGTCATCCGAATATTTCGCGATCAATGTGACTTCAGTTCAGTTTTCAGTCTTTTTGTGCGGCGCTGAAAATTCGAATTTACATTGAACTATATTCGAATTGAATGGGAGAGATCGTATCGCTGACGTGATGAATATCGCTTAATAATTTAACGATTTACGGATATTAAACTTGAAATAATCTAGATTTTTCCTAAACGAATGGTATTCGATTTAAATCTTAATTAATCGTAATTTCGTATGTCGAATTATTTCACGGCACACAAAAAATATACGAAGCGTTTTATACGGAATATGCTTTAAATTTATTTAATTGAAATTGCCTACGTTTGAAGCAATTAAATCTGTCTTGAACATTGATTTATACTATACGTAAAGTGGCTTTTATATAACACTAAGGTTGTTATTTATTTCATGGATTGTTCTAATTTTTTGCGTTGAGAAATGCAAATCATTGGAGCCAAGAATCGGCGTTTGTAACGGGATAGTACAAAAAATGGAGTCGCTCGAAATTACTCCTTTGCCTTCTAGTTTCGTTAGCGTTCAAAACCCCGGAGGTATGTAAAATATTCCGTTGAAAATAAGCACCCGTAAACGTTTGGCGCGGCAAACACACGCCCTTTGTCATCAAGTGCGTCAAGCAGTGTATTAAGCCTGTCGACAAAGCCGTGCGAATGTCGAGGCGATGGAGTAAGAGACACACCTCGAAGAAGATTATCCTCTAACGCCATTAGCCTGGAAATAAAAACCGCGAGAATGTTTTGTTTCGGCCGCCCGATAGCTCAAAGCAAGGAAAGGGAGGAAATGACGAGCTCTATTTTGATGACCGGCTAATCCGGTAGGAGTGCGGAACCTGAAATTACACGGGGCGCTGGATTGCCCACATACGTCCTTTATCGTGTATTAATTAGACGCGCAAATATATTTTTTTGTGTTCGATAACTCGGGAAAGTCGATGATAAATATCCGCCGGTGGAAGTTTCGTAGCAGTCGGATCGAAAGAGAGCGTATAATAATTATGATAGTGATGCATCATCAAAAAACTTTCTGTAATCCTTACAGACAGAAGAAAACTGGAACGAGCTATTTTCCCGTTTATTGTGTTCCTCATGAGTGCGCTTTTCTGTACCGGTGGTCCTTTCTTTGAAAGTTTGCATGAAACCCCTAGAATGTGAAGGCCTATTCTAGTGGAATAAATAGGTGAATCTTTTTTTTTCAAGTGTTTCGAGAACATTGGATTTTCCTTCAAGACAAACACCACCTACACGTGGAAAATTGAATACGGATAAAAAGGAGTATCGGCTGATACATTCCCGAATTGAAACAGGCACAGAAAATGTATGTTCCCTAACAATAAAAGATAACTATATTATATTTCATTCCTAATCTACTCACAAAAGGCACAAACTTTACAATACATAAAAAGGTACACCAGAAAGTAGTCATCTTAAGACCACATTATCGAACTTCACCTCGAGGAAATCTCCCTTTTCTTTTCATTTGTCCTCTCTAGGTTCACCAGCTGCTCTTTTTCCTGTGCAAAATTGGAATTGTTGTTAAATATGTATGTTTGGATTCGGGACGACAGTGATATGTGTGAATAGAAAAGCAAAGTAAATAGGAAACACGCAGGACTCGGGTTTTATTTGACTTTTTGCCGTAAAACAAGGCAAAAATTTTTTAAGTAAAATGTAGCCAACTGTATAGGTTCTCAAATTATAGCTAAACATTTTTTATAAAGTACGCTATTGTAATTTCCTGTACAAGTATATTTTGTGGTAATTAAGGAATGAAAGATTTATTAATCTGGTGGTATTAGATACATGTAGATAATTAATATTTAATTTCAAAAGTATACTCCATACGAGGCGCTTATGAATTAATAAGTAAGCAATTTAATAATATACGAAAAGTGATAAATAATAGTATCTATATAATTGAGATGTATGTGAATGAGTCCATTCAAACTTTAACTATGTGAGAATAAGTAAAAGGTAAAGACTTAATTTAGTTGTGTTATGTTTTGCGCATCGTATACGTTTTCAATTGTCTCTAAATAATTAATGATCTCTATTCAACTTGTGGACTCTTATATAATGGAGACTTTATGTTAGGGTAATTTATCTTTAAACCAGTATCCCATTAGAAATTTGCCGGAGAACAATATGCATTTTAACGAATGTCATATTGTCTTATTTTATTGTTTTTTTTTTTCGAAAATGTATGCAGACGTATTCGAGGATAGGAATTTACCGACAATACCGTTCCGATAGCATTTTTACGGGCTTAAAAAATGGAAATTTCGGCGACTGTGTAGAGCGATGTTTTAATAGTCTGCTTTGAACAATTCGATTTTCATTGAATTATAATTTCATTTGTGAACTACCCCATTCACACTCATTTAAAAAGGGTATCACATCGGAACCAGTAAACACGATATTCGCACCAAATGCTTCCACTACATAATCCAAAATGAGATATTACGTTGTTGAGCCAAGTATAGAAATGTGAATAATGAAGGTTGCTAAATGCATTAGTTAGAATTATGTAATTACATACAACTTATTCATTATTTCAGAGTCGTTCTGTTGTAAAAGTAGGTACTAATTTTCGAGCTGTAAACACCAATCAAATTTTGTAATATGTTTAACCAGAACGAATTTGTTTGTACGTATGCGACTTTTAACGACAGTCTTTGAACGATTTCTCAATTAATCATTCGATTTTACATCAAACGTTTTACTTAAACTAAATATTATTCGAAGTATATAGGAAGGTAAAACATCGTAAGTACTTCAGTGATGAAATTTTTTCTCAAAGTATAAAATATTTTGCTTTTATTACTTTAATAGTCTATTTATAAAGTAAATTTTTATAGTTATTGGATGAGACTTGTTTTGAAATCAAATAATAACTTTAACTGCAAAGAAATAGGAAACTTATCGTTGTGAGGATTGAGAGTATCAATCCGTTTTAAAGAATCGATTACTTTTGATATATGAGAAGGGAAAAAAGTCACCGAGTTATAAATAGAACTTTTCTGGACGAGCAATAATAAATAATTCTCGAGACTTCATTCGTTTGAGTGAAACAAAGGGAAACATTTGTCTGTATCTTGGTGTATCGAAAGCAATATTTTATCTATTTATGTGAGGAAGAATAGCTGGGATAAAAGATTGACCAGAGTCAATTGGTGTATTCCGAATTAT
Source organism: Phyllotreta striolata (assembly GCA_918026865.1). Lineage (NCBI taxonomy): Eukaryota > Metazoa > Arthropoda > Insecta > Coleoptera > Chrysomelidae > Phyllotreta > Phyllotreta striolata. The sequence continues at coordinate 3,820,949 of OU900103.1, read as the reverse complement.
GTGTTTCCGTTCTAAAGCTGTTCTACGCTAAATTAACCAGTCCTATTCCTGATTACATCATCAATCAAAATCAACCACACACTTACAGTTGGGTCAGTTGGGTGAACTGTGAAATATTTCAGAATTGACACTCCCTGTGACGATCGCCGCTGAATTCGAATCGGAAAACTATTTGTTCGAATTATTCCTCAAAGTTTTCCGACAAAAGTTACCACAAAAAACAAACATCGTATGAATAATTAAAACGAATAAGAAAGCGGAAAAAACTAATCTAATTGTGAATTTATGTATGAGCTTTCGAAGCTTTCAGAACTTGTGAACACTTTTTCCATTTAATGATCAATTTTTTTGTTATTTTTTTTTTAGTTTCATTTTGCCACGAAAACATTATACCAATTGGGATATTCGAAATTTAATAACTTGACTTTCGAGGTTTGAAAGAAATTATTCTTAATTCTTGCCATGAAAATTTTTACTCAACAATGCCAGATTTTCACTCTTAGCCAACAGTAAGATGGCTGCGCTACCTCTGGGACGAGCAATTTAGATTTGATGGTGCGTGCGGGCCTCAACCGCAATAAAAAATGTTAAATATTAATTCGGCCTAAAAAGGCCAGAGCAATACCTGTGCGGTGTTATATTACAATAATTTCACGGCCTATTGAATTTGTACCATTTTGAGCGCCATAAGCGCCTTAATTTCATGCTGCCGAGCTTCACTAACCTTTACTCGGCGTAAAGAGGAAACCACTTAGCGCTTCTATCAACAACATGTAATATACTGTGTCCGCATCTGGAGATTTACCAGTCTGCAATATTAAGTAAACAGATTAGTTTATTATCTCGTATTCGATATTAATACTGTTTGTTGGTCAACATTCAACTATAATAATTAACTCAAAGAGATTTAATAATTGTTGGCTACTTATTCGTAACTTCTAAGATTTGTTGAGTAGACTTGAACAAATCTTTTCTTTTAGATGAACAATAATGCGGGAGTATTCGGAATTTAATAAAATGGTGGTAGGAGCGCTAACGTCCTCCATATTTTCTGTTTTTAAAACTGAGTAAAAAATAGATTAAATGTAGTGAAGCTGGCACACTCAAAACTAGTAAATTTAATGTGTCCCCGAGAGCATATTAGAAACCTCAGTTTTAGCTCGAGAGACGTGAGAACATCGAAGGAAGAGGTTACCCGAAAATCGAATTCAGCGCTTTATAACTAGGTTAAAGAATTTTTAATTGATAGACGTCGAGGACGCAACCTGGTGTCTATCAAATACGAGTTCATCTCTATGTGCAGTTACAAATAGACCATTAATCTTATTATGACGGTCTGATTTATTATTAATGGTAGAAACGAGTGATGTCGATCTTTATTATGCAGGCTTTTTCGCTTTGCACCTGGTTTATGAGTTAAAAACATCATCAAGACTGTCGGTTACTTAGTGCTATTACATGACATTTGAATTGCCAAAAAATGGGTTAAAAAATTTTAAATTGATAAGCAGCGAATCCAAGCGATCTATAAAACATTTCAATACCATTATGTGAATCTAACAATGATTAGTATGTCAGTACAATACGTCCCTATTGAATACTGCAGCTAAATTAGGTAGATTTTCGTAATGAACGGTGAAATACTACCATTCATATATTATAAAGCTCTAAAGAATATGTTATAAGACTATTACAATAGGATTAGTAAAATGCCTACTTTAATTTTTACTAACAGAGGCAATTATATTATCTACTAGTAATCTTAACTTATACTATAATAGCAATTTATTCGCTGAATATTCATTACTCTTGAAATGAAAATGTAGTAAACTACTTTTCCCAAATCCAAAGTATGAAGGTAGATATAATTGCAAAAGGAGTATAATTGCATGCTACAGTATATATTATATTAGCGTTAAATAGTTGGAAGTTTCTGTTGTAGTTTCAAAGAGTTATCGTTTTGATGAAGAGATCATCCATATATTATGTAAATGAGCACTTAATGTCGACATTACCTGTTTTGTGGTTTAAAGGAGCATAAAATCTTGGAAATGGGAACGCATACATCAAAGCCCTGCTTACTACATAACATCCTAATTGTTACTTTGTTGGAGTTTTTAAAAAATTTAAATACCTACTGGATGATGTTCAGATATATACATAAAAAAATGTGTTTTTCAACATTTCATATATATTAAAAATATTATCTAGATCTGATTCCGAGAATGAAGATCATAAATTTTTAGGTTGAAAAAAAATATCCGCACTTCTACAATAAATCGAACATAAACCAAGAATGCCACTGAACGTTGTTCTTTACTTAAAATATGATCGCAAAGGAGAGGGTCAGAATACTTTAATTTATAGCCCGAAGGTATACGTTCCTTTCTTAAGAGCCTATAAGTGTCTCAAATAATAATTAATATGCTTATTGCGAATTTATATGGGTTATACGTAAAAATATATTGAATCAAACGCTTTGAGATGGTCCTCATCAATTTCCATTATTTAAGCGCTATCAAGAAGGGTCCTGAGAGGCTCGAGAATAATTGTTGCGTTGAATTTCCAGTTGTTTGGAAAGTTTGCGATACGTAACCTGATAGTTTGTTTTGTTATTATTCAAAAATACGTAGAAATTTGAAAAATATACGGCTATTTTATAGGGGTTTAATTCTGATATTTTAAATTCAGCGAGATAAACACATTCGTTATGTATTTCGCGAGACAAGCTAAAATTGTGGGAATGCAAACAGATGTTTTCTGAAAGAAATATGCTGCGAAAAATTTAACTTGCATTTTTTTGTTATGAATACGAAATTAAGCTTAAATATTTCGTTGGGAAATATGTTTAGACTAAAATTTTAAGAGAACACGCTAGTTAATTCATTTTATAATTAATTAAATTAGATAGTTTTACCAGACTTATATAATTTTACCTGGAACGAACAACTTGAGTTAATTATAACTATTTTATGTTTGGATAAATAACAGTTTATTAAATTCAAATATTTTATATAAAAGAAAAACGTTTTCTATAAGGTTTTAAATAATTAGACTTCGACTAGAGTAGTGTGTAAACAAGATTATAAACCCATTCAAAAAACAATTTGTTACTATCCTTGATGAGAAATCCCAACACCATTTAAAACTTTAACGGCGCAGAATTGAATATTTGTCATGATTTGATCAATCTGAATGGAAAAGGCTTTGTGCTTCGCAGTCATCGCATTTTAATTGATAAAGTAACTCAAACAAGACCCTCACACTGCCGAGCAAGCACAAAAACCTCCCCGACGTGTTTGATTAGAAATCTTTATTTGTCCACGTTATTTAGACAACTGCCGTTGTTCCACGTCAATGAAAATTTCACAGCATTGCATTATAAAAGCGTCTCGACCTCAACAAATGCCGTCCTGCAACTGATGTAAAATAAATTCCCGTCAAACGTTTGTACTAAAGAATTATGTAGGTACACTATAAAATTTATAACCTGGTGCTTTATAATTAATAATTGGTAGAGGATAGATGTGTAAAGAAATTTGGAACCACAGTAGAAAATATTTACCTAGCAGGAAATCCAGGAGTATCCAAGCGCCTTTTAGTATATTGCCAATATAAATATGTAATCGATAGCGAAGTGTACTTTACAGCGAACTACGAGTAGTAGTAGTTTAACCTAGCATCCCGCATCTCGTCCTTCCGAAGAAGGAAATTCCACCACTACGCCATTCCACATTTCAAATATATACAGTCCGGTCAAGTTACTTATTTATGTTCTACGCCTACGGAATACAGAAATGAATGCTGCTTTCCATCCGACGATCCACCGTCGGATATTCGTGTCAATTCCATCTTAATCTCGACGATTCATGATGATTTATTTGGGTTACGCGATTCATGCCCACTTTTATTCTGCATAACTTATTTTATCGAGGGGATCAAGCGTTATTATTGTTCGATTTAAATCATAAATAAGTGCAGGGTTTTATTTTATAATCAAAACTACCAACTCTCAAAAGATGGCAACATTTATCCACAATTTTCGCTTTTTTTTACTAAACCCTAACGCCCGGCACAATGGCATTTGAAGGAAAGAAAAAACGAAAATGAGCAAAAACTGCTGCTGCCCTGTATAATTAGATTTTAACTGCATTTTCTACTTTATATTCCATACATGTTTTGGTCATTAAATTAGAAACTGAATCGGCGTAGTCATTGTCGAGCAATTAATCTTTTTATTTTGTTTTTCAATACCATACTAGCAATACAAACTGGATACTATTTTAAATTGGAAATTAACAATCTTGAGTATACCGAATACACTGAATCTGTGGAAATTGTGCAAAAACAAATTCCGCGGAGAATATGAAATTTTGGTAAGCTCGCGTATTTTAGAATTCCACTGTACCTCTACGATCAACGGCTCAGATAAAAGAAATTTACAATGCTCGAAACATTTTAATAAAAAAGTTTTCCCCGAAAACAGTAACTTTTCAAACGTCTGAATTGCAGGTATTATCAAAATTTAATTTTCCAAGACAGTCCCTTGTTATCTCCTTTATTTAGGACGATGAATTGGTTAATTTATTAATATTTCCTCTAAGAAATTGAATTTCACGTGCAGTCAGTCATAAAAGCCTATACGTAGTAAAATTTGTAATTTACAGATGCATATTTTTAAAAGTTATCAGCAAATATGCATTCTATAGGTGTATTTTATCTTGATGTGAAATGTAAAAATTTTTAACCCTTTTAGAACAAAGATGCTTCAATTTTGTGCCGGATTGATATTTTCCATTGAGGTAGCCAGAAATTGCAAAATCGATGGTATAATTTCTAAAGTGAATTTTTCATCGTCATTCGTTATCATTTCAATACAACTCCTGTATATGCGATTGAATAGAGACACCATCCAGCTGCGTTCGATGCATTGCATGGTTATTGAATGCGTTCGCGAAAAGTCCATTAAATTACATTTGTTTCAAATCTTTTCTGGCTGGTTATTGTTTTGCCGAGTTATTTTTTCAAAGAAATTCGAACGAATCCATTATTCATGCATGTTATCGCGATGTCTTTGCTCTTATCGATTTGCATTTAATCGATCTATTGGAAACAAAGGAATTTTTACCACCTCTCTGGATGGTTAGCAAGAACATGAACATTCCAAAATTATTAGCAAAAGTACTTTCGGTTGAAATAATTTTTCCTTGTAACAATCAGAAAACTAATACTGAACAGTTGGTGGTTGCCTAGTTGGTCGAAAAGTTTGAAGAGTTCACCCTCATGAAATATTGATGGTTATAATTTTTCACTAAAGGGAATATATAATAGATCTCATGAGGCCTCCTAGGTGACTACAAACATAATATTATTCAACAAACTTGAAGTATTTTCCATAATGAACCGGCTTGAATGAAAACTTTCCTCACGAGTAAAATGTATTATTTCACAAAAGTTTTTATTGGCGCTAAGTTACAAGTCCTCACTGAAATAGTCATACTAAACCCATTTGTAATTTTAAATTACGAAACAGACCGACGAAGGGGATTATAAAAAATGAAAATGTCGACAAGCGGATGGTCCTTTGTAAAAATTATTTCGCCCCGACTTTTTTCATTAATGAACAAAATGGAATTCGCGCTAAACTATTTCCGAAATGGCGAGTAATGGGATTAGTTATTACAATAGTAACACAATAATACGCAATTCACTAAATTGTTATAGTGTTATAAGATTCTCCTACCACAATGATTTTAGCAATCAGAAACTTCCGAATATTCATAAACTTTAACAACCACCCCGCCCTAATCTCGAGCTACTATAAACTAACTTCTAAATTAGACTTATCTAATTCTCAAAGAAACATATTTCCCTATGAAAACTAAGAAAATTTTTGATAAACAGCGCCAAGATTAAACCCATTAAGTCTGCGAATGCATTGTACACGATGAATTATTTCAAGTTTAGAGGAATTTCCAACAAGTATCATTGAACTTTGGTACATGTAGAATCCATTAACAAAATACGATGAGGATATAATCACTCCGACCATTACAAGCAGCAACAGTTTAACAGACAAGGCGTGGAGAAAAATTTCACTATAAGATAATTTTGATTTCAGAACATTTCTATTACCCATATAAGGATATCAGAAGGAATATGTAATTCTTATTTATTTAAGTGAAGTAAAATGCAGGCATCAATTTTTTTATATTTAAAATGGCCATTTTATAAGAATATATATTCCACTTTACTGGGTCATATCCAGTCATAAAAATATCAATAACCGTAAATGCAAACCGAAAAAGGCTGACAATTTAAATGCCGATACACAAGCCATGACAAGTTATTTTTCTCTATGCATTCGATATAAAAATGCCTAGTGCGCGATATTCAAATTGAAAATCGGTGTTTATTATGCATATAATGAACATTAAAATTTTGCTAACATAATTTGTGGTGGTTTGCGCAAGAAGACTTGTAAATTGTGTCGAAGCATTAAGAAAAGTTTCTGGGAGGATTATTCAAGTTCTCGTGGCGGAGCATCTAACGAGGAAGTTGTCTTGGATTGTTACTTACGTTACGTTATAAGACTGGGTCACAGTCTGTGAAAAATAACGCGGCCGTTTCCAACACAGAAGGTTGGGATTAAGACACTTGATATTAATTTCCCTTGTGTACAATACATTTTATTAGTTGTTTCTCTCTTCATGCCAGTGTTTTCTCTTGCACGTGTAATGCAGTTAATTGCTGAATGCATAAACATTACGTTTAACGCTTGAATTACTGAACAATTCATTCCGCTCCTTTTTTTTAATTCTAATGCGTCTCCGCTTTGATTTTTCTTCATTGTTAATTAAAAACAGTAATTATTCGAGTTGAATGGCAAAATAAATACGGCAGTCCGATTCTGTCAACAAATCATCGAAGCGTATTTTCCCTGCTATGTTTGAATATAACTTACTTTTTTTTATATCGATATTCGATGCTCGATGGTTAATCGTTCACGAGAAGTTTCAATTTAGTTCTCTCAACTTAAGCATGAGGAGACCGTTTCGAATTATGTATGAGCATTAATTGTCTTAAAAGATTTCGATTATTTATTGCCATGCATTGGTCGGTTTAGATTGATCGAGAACGCTTTGAAATTTGAACTATTCAATTTATATTTTGTATGTAATAATTAATTTTGAATAGCTAAACCTATAAATTGGATAAATATGAATATTGCTTTATATGCGGTTGAGTTGAAACTAGATAATATATCAAAGAAAGAGTCATAAACTGTTGACACTAAGCGGTTATTCCACCAGTCTATATTTAAATTAACTGTTGTAGCGAAGAATACATTTTCGTTAGATTTTAATAATAATTTTCAAAAGGATCCTTCTGGCAGTCGGAAGATATATGACCAGCAAATACACGTTTTATACATACTAAAATAAAGATTGCGTTTTTTTTTTCAAATCGTCGCACCGGAATTCGAGTAATTAAGCTCTAAAAAGTAAATTTAACTTAACCCTGAGTAATTGCTTTCTAAATAAGTCTACGGAAATCCGATATGAGCACCAACCTTGAATCTAAAATTTCCGCCACCGAATACCGCGACCGTGGCAACGCAATGCTTTGTATTTCCTATTATTTCGTATAAATTGTAATCCTTATTTACCTAAAGACAGTGTTCGATTTCTAATTTGTAATATATTCTTAACCCCGGAACCAGCGGAACAATTTTTGAATTATTATTTGCGTGCAAACAGCATTCATTACGGGAAAATATAGGTACAGCAGCAAGTGTACATGTTAGGTAGTATAAAAATTAGAATTTTACAGAAAATAAAATGTTCAGGTAAGTTAACTTTTTGATTATCAATTTACGTAACATTGTGTGAGAGAAAATGTACCCAATCATAAATTAGAAAGATAATGAGCTTTTAAATTTTAAAGATAGCCGCCTGCTCAGTTTCAAAGAAAATTTTTATTAAAGCTGTTATTACATAATGTGTTTTATTATTCAAAGTTCTCTCCGACAAGGCGATTGTATTCTATTACGTTGAAACCAGGAAGAGGATTCGAAATTAATAAATCATTCGGATTATTACAACAAAATTAATTAAAATCACGTAAAGAGATAGAAACACGAGCTGAGAGACGCAATGAACAATAAGTCAGATCCTCTAATGCTAAATTGACCGAAATATTTCATTAAATTTACTATCGATATCGGAATTTAGTGAATGAGAATTGAAATTTAATATTTGATGAAAAGTTAGCCAAAGTGTTGATTTTAATTTTTATCATACTCGAATACACCTCCGGCTAGCTCTGGAGCGGCATTGTGGTTTACATTTTCAACAAGCGTCAACTGGATGATGTCACAGATTTAATAGAAGCATAAACGTATATGTGGTTAAGCAAACCAAACTGAGTTTATTGCATTACTGTTCCTGACAGCTGCTTCACTATTAAACCTATTGTCATAAAATAATAATCAAATTAACACAGAATTCATTCATTATATGCGTTAATTGTTATATATAATCATTTTGTATCGAAACAAAGAATCCTCTTCTCCGTTATTCCACGTTTCTCCGACTATCTCAAAATGTAGGTAACAATATTCGTTTGAATATTTTATTTAACATGATTCGTTTGGAGGTCCTTTTGCTCCATGAGGGATCATAGAAAGGTCGTTGCTCCAAGCTTGGAAATTTTGCTTTCCAACTCTAATCTTTTTAACAAATTCTCTTTGTACCTACTTCTCATTCATGGATATAGTTTCTTTTTTTACTTATAGTCTAATTGAACCTGTTCCATTTCAAATGATGGAATCATTTACTTTACGTTCGACGACGAAATTTTTAAAACTGAGTGATTTTTATTATTTGTACATCCCTTATAAAGGTAATCGCGATTTTCACGTATGCTATACCGTCGTTAAATTGAAAAATGGGCGAAATCAAAGTCTCTGTAAACATTCGAATGAGCAATCGAGCAATCTATCTAAAATTTAAAGTTTGAATAGTCGTCTACTCTATATGATAAATGAAATGATATTTCTTTCTCAAAAAAGAACAAACGACAGTTTATTTGTTCCAATTTTTTTTATAAATCAAAGTGTTATTTTAAATTGTCGTAGAAAATGTGAAGAAAATCATCCACTTATAATTACCACATTATTGTAAATATTCTAGCTTTATATCTTACTAATTACATTAGAAATTTCGAATAGAATAAAAATTGTGTACAAACTGGAATGACCACTAACAATTAGGGAAATTTCTAGTAACATATTTTCGGAATTAAATTAAGTTTCGAGCGACACTGGCGCATTTCTGCATAAAATAGGACAAACATATGTAGGAAATAAATCCGTACGATGTGCATTGTACGACCACCCGTCAGTGAAAAAGACAAAATATTTTACTAATTCATGTTAACAAGGTAGGTAACAGTAATGGTACAGGACTGGGACTATTGTTGATTTGATTTTTTTTGAGCTCGATATTTTAATTAACTTGACACCAAATGGTACTAATTAAAAATGATGTGTTCGGATTTTTTCAACTTTTTGTATTTTTCAAATGAAAACACGTCCAGTGTTTTGCCAATGTTTCACTTACAATACTTACGATAACATCAGTAATAAGGTAGGTGTATTATTAATGTCGAAAGGTTACCAACCTAATTTTACTTGTATGTAATATACAAACAGCAATATTAGGGTTATTAAATATTAACGATCAAACCGAGTAATATAAGTTAGCGTTGGGAAATTATTGTATATTTAGTACTATCTACTTTATTTCGTACTTATGTCTGTATGTAATGTAATAATTTTCCTCAATTTCATCGATAACGATAGCAGGTCATTAGATATTGACAGCGATTGTATTCGTAATTATTAGGGATATATGTAATTAATTGAATTCAATTTGCATATATTTCATAGGTAATATTCATTACATTACGCATTACACTCCCTAATACATTAAGTCTATGCAATTAACTGTAACTATTTCATTGGTCAATTAAGCTAAATGTGGAAGTTTTATATTCGACAATGATAAAATTTTATATAGAGTAATTTCGTAAATGAAATTAATAATATCCTTACGTCAATTTTTCTCATCCATGTTACAACTTTTATTATGTTGTTACATTTACTCTGTGCATTCTTATCTATACTGCATTCTCCTATACAATAATACTTTTTCAATTTTCCTTTTGCTCCACTTCAATTATTTTTACCTTGTAAAATTTATTGTGCATTGAGCGTATTGTGTATTTTTTGCATTCCCAATGCAACAAAATAAATTACCTAATTATTATCTGGTAAACATTTTCGAACACAAATGTTAACGGCATAACATTTTTTTTATTAAGCGGTAAAATATTTCACTAAGCGTATGAGCGAGATCGATTTAAAATTTAAATTAAAAATCACATGCTAAAACATCAATTGAATGCCGAAAATGGGGCCCTAAAATACCTTTTATAGTTAGTAAACTTTGTACTATTGATTAGAATAGCGGGCAAATTTTATTGCTAAATTAAAAACCGCATCGACGGTTATTACGTTCACCGGTCCAATAATAATACAGAGAAATATGCAAAATAAAATTTGAATGAGTATTTGAACAATAAATGGCTTTGAAATTAATTAACTTTTTAAATTCTGCCACTTGAAATTCTGGCGGGTTCTCCAAAAATATTGGTGGGCGCTCGGTTAAATTCAATGTGGTTACAATACCATGAATTTATAAAATTCCTTTACTCGTACATAAAACATTAAACGAGTGGATGTAATAAAATTATTTTTCTTTCAGTGCAGCCAACATTAATTACAAGAGTACCTAAATATTACGATTTCTGTTCGGTTTTTCCTATGAGACAATTAGCCATAAAAATGGCTTTATATTTTTCGAGGAAATTAAATCCCCAGTTATCTAGCCGCCTTTGTGAGTTTCAAATGCGAAATAAACTCGGAACAATAATGTCATCTTCAATCAGCAAATTCACTGCTTTTAACTTCTAAAAGTCGGCGATAAATTTTTGAATTATCGATTTTGAAGTGAGTCGTTAAATATTTTATTTAAAAATTTTTATTTGCGCGGAAAGAACTCACAAACTTCTGCAGTTGATTAGTAAATGCATGCCAGGTTGTCCCTTTACAAGTCTTAACTTCCTGACGTAAAATCACAATTAGTAAAGTTTCTATCAGCATCACCATCGACATCATCAGTAATATTCAAACTGGCAGAATAATAAAATTTTTACTGAAAAATTAACTTGAAATGTTGGAAATTTAATAGTAGGTAAGTAAAATCGCGTGTAAATGATTTTTTGAATAGGTTTTTGAAATGGGATGAGGAAGTTTGTAATTTTCAAAAAAGTTTCTTACATGCGAAATGCGTATTTTTCAAAACGTTATTTAAATAAGTTCGGAAAATAAACTTGTTGCGTTTCTGTAATAAACTTGTTAAAGTTGGTACAAGTTTGGTTTGTTGTATTATGGCGATTTAAATATTGAAAACGAAAAAAATTTTAATCAACTACCTGTTCTAAGATTACGCGCTGTTACAGGTCCTAAAATTACAGGTACAAAAAAAATTAATAATTACTTACCTTGACTTATAATGGTAGCGATATAAATAATTCCGATGGTCACACAACGGTTGTGTTGCTTCCGTTTGATCATTGTCACCACAAAACTCAAGCACAACACCCAAAATATCCCCCAAAACCGGTATACGTGCTACCGTAAACACGTGCTTTCCCGTTGGAGTTGACGAGCTTTCGCTCGAGCTTTGGCGTTAGCGAACCCTGCTACACAAAGGTCAATCTGCAACTGTAGGACGTACGTTAAACACTAATATGAAACTGAACGCGAGACAGTTTTGGAGCTTGCGTTGCGCTGCTGTTACAGCTCGTGCCGCTTATTTCATGCCACATGTTTTTTCATGCCGAACCACAAACTTTCAACGTCAATCATCGTTAATCATTATTCTTTAACTTATTTGTTTATGACACCCTACTTGTCCGTGTGTTTTTTAAAGTTTGAAAGGGTATTCTTTGGAAGCTTTCGTTTAATTAATCGTTCGACTTGGAGCTTTTATATCTTTTGTTTTTAATAATTTATTTATATTATGCTAATTAATTGTACAAATGCCTTGTCCAGCTCATTGTACATTTTTCCACAAACATTTAAAATTTTTGTAAATACTATGTAAAAGCTGTTTGATTAAAAACGTACTTAAAATTCGTCTATACAGGGTGGTCTACGATTAATTTACCCTGCTTAGAAAAAGTTTTTTACTGTAAGGTTATATCTGAGTAAAGATGAGCTGTAAAAAAATATGAAAAAGAAACGCGTGTAACTTTCATCGTGTATTTAGACCAGTTACTTCGAAAACGGCTTTTTAGCGTATATACCTAAGCCATAAAAACCGAGAAAATGAAGAAAAGTTGCGAGGAAATATTTGGCCTATTATACGTTTACCGCCTAACTTGATGGTGAATAAGATTTATTCTGTACGATTTCGGACGCAGGTGTCATATTCGACTCGGTGTAATCGCGAATTTCGGTCACGATTCTCACATTTAACAATGTATGTAGTAGTTCTGTAGAGACTGTGTACATACATATATGCTGCTATAGTATCAGAAGTGCGGTACATTTTTCCCGCATCCATAAGTTTGCATGTATAGGTAGAGAAAGTTTTTATTCCAATAAATTGTAGATTATATAAAGGCAATAGATATTTTTGTAGACGAATAATAATCCCTTCTCCTAAATGTAATGTCTTTTGATAAAATGTAATTAATTCTGGTGAAATTCAATTATTTTCTTTTGTACTATATTGAATAGAAATACGGCACCGAAATAGTGGTCCCATATGATTTTCCACTTTGCTTTCTCTCTAACATACCTTTTATGCCACCGCAGTGAAGTTGAATTTTTATACTTTAGACCTAAATTATTTAAAATTCAGGAAGATCGTATGACCTCGTTTACGGGAATACGGGACTTGTCGTAAAATTTATACCGTCATGAAAAATTAACTTTATTGTTCTTCAGCATTTGCCCTATTTTGACGGAAATTTCACTGACCTTTTTTCGTTTGGCTTTATGTACTCTTCAAGTACCCGTATCGAATATTGTATGTACGAAACAATACTTTTGAACTTTTAAAATCTTTATCGTGGCTTTATTTCTCTTGTAATTGTGCATGCACTTACATCTTATTACATTTTTTACTTACATATTAGCAGGTACATAAATACATATAAAGCTTGATATGTACAAATGATGTACGAGTTGGTTTGGTGGTTTGAAATAAAAATTCAAACTTACCATTATATTTTTGTTATTTGTTACGTGCAACGTTGGAGAAATAATGGAATGACAAAATATATCTCATCTTTACCGAAGAAAATGGAGGTATACACATGAGTTTGATCATCATAATAAATGTACAACACGTGTGCGCATTTTCTAACATGGGATGTAAAACAGAAATGATTTGGAAAATTCGTAAAAATGATAAAGTATGTATAGGTCCTGGTATGACAACTATTGATAAATTACTTTTTGCAGCAGGTATTTTTCCACTTCCATCATTTTAACTTACTCAAAAGGCGCCAACATCTGTATAGACTATGCAAATATAAAAACACACAACCATTATCCCATTCACTTATTTTTTAAATCTATTATAATCGCAGGAAGTTTATATAAAAAATCGAAATAGTTACTTACCTTCATCGGTTTGAAAGACAAGTTGGGATGGAATTTATCATACATTTCTTGTCGTTCCAAACCATGACTTGGACGTGAACGGGTCACTCAAATTTGTAAATCTAGATTTAGCTTAATCTTCTAACTGACTACATAATCCGCTCGCAAATGATCCCAACGTTATTGTTTCGCATAAAAACCATGAAAAGTAATTACGTTTTACTTTATGCAAATTAAAATTTGTCATTCAAGCGGATTATTAGGATCTCAACTTTTAGATATGATAATACCACTGAACCACCCAATCCCTTATGTAGTTAGTTTTATTCCATGTTAGTTATATCAAGTAATTATAAATTGTAATTACGGGAATGTTTACGTTGCATTGAAAGAAGTGAGAAATTCCCACTCGGGTTTTTCGAATTTTCTTAAAAGTCTCAAATTCGGAATTCAGGGCTTAATTTTGAAAAAGCACCTCACAATGTATTAAAGAGCGCGCACCAGGAAGCTCGACGAGTTACATATGGAGCTGGCTGAATATAAGGCTTATTCAACAAGAGGCGTCAAAAGCGCAATTACAAAGATTAGAATGCACCACGCCCTTATGGATCCGTCGAAGTTCAAAGGCAAACTTCATTTAAATCAGTGTCAGTTCCAACAAAAAATAACCGGCTCATTTTTCTTACCCGCTGATTTGCCTACTATTACACTAATGAAAAAAAAAATCTTTTATGAGAATGGCTTTTATAATAAAAAGTAGTGTTTCTTTTAGATATTTACAAACTACTAATGAATTAAAACGTGGTTAAAACAATTTAATCAGGACATTCTTCTTCAAATCGAAATTGGTTGTAACTACGGCCCGAAATGTAATATTAGCGTATAATTCCGGAAGGCTGTAACAATTGAACATCCAATACCATGTGGGAATTTAAAATGCGCTTAATTAAAAATTCACATTGAAACGATTTTAGGCATAAGGGTCCCTGGAGTGCTTTGGCTAAGTTGACAAGTTGGTCTCCTGTGAAATAATATATATGTATACATCAATATCTGCACTGGTTACAAAAGCTTCGAACAGTGTTGCATATGTGCCACTGTTCCAGTAAATAATAGAGATTGCGCTTCTATCAAACCGTCATATAATGCTATAACTGTGCTTTATCGAATCGTTCCTATTTATTCTCGAAGCACAAAAATACATAATTATTTTAAATATGAAATAAGTTTGCGTAGATTCCTCGATATTAATAAAACGGGGACGCCTGTAATTTCAAAGTTTCGACTGTTTGAAATTGAAGCTATATCTTTTCGAGTCTTCCGAAACATTATAGTGTATTCCAGTTTAATAGTTACCTGTCGCGCGTTCATTCTCATGCATAAAACAGTAGATCCCTCTGCAGGAACGTCATCTTGATGAATAATGCCTGACAATAAAGTACGAAAATTTGTACGAGAAAATAAAATTTACAAACGCTTTTATAACGGACGAGCTAATTGTTATCCCTGGAAAATGCGAAATATCTGCTCGTTCTATATTATAGATGAACTATTCGCGGATGAGAAAATCCTTACAAGCAAACTCCAGCTGTACCTAAAAGTTAGACCTACTATGTAAATCATATCTTGCGATGTAAACAATATCACAGTAGATTAATGAAGCCCTTCCTGTTTAGTAAAGTGTTACATCAGCAAAACCAAAATTGTTATGTATTTAATACCCAACGTAGAAATCAATATTTTAATATATGTTGTATATAGGTATTTAATACTAATCTTACGTGAATTTCGATTAAATTAATTTACATTCAATTAAGGGATCATTGTGTTTGTTATATTAATAGGATTATTCAAATATGCTATATTCAAAACATCAAGCCTTATTACTTCTTTATTTAATTTCATTTCACATTTTTACACTCCGTTTCCACGATTTTCTCCAAGGTTTTACTAAGACATGCTGAATTTGTATTTTCGCAAGATTTCTGTCACTCAGTAACCTATCAACGTTGTTTAAAGTAAACAGCGTCAGGAAAAAAGCGGTTTGGTTTTTTTTATTTGGCAGATATTTGACAACTGAAATGTTTTATGGAATTTATCACTTATAAAAGGAGTTTCTGACTGAACGATATCCGCCGTTGTTGTCTTAAAACCAACCGCGAACGTTTCATTATAACGTTTTTTTATTAAAACTTCCGTATGTTTAAATCAAAATCATGTTTATTATCAAATTATTGGGACATTTTATAAAACTCCATGAACGCGCTGTATAGGTATAATATGTTTCTGACTGACAAAGGTTGATAGGTAGATGGGTAGTTATCTTATTTTTCCTAGATAGGTATATTTTATTCGTCTTATGTGTATCTATTTGCTCAAATGTTGTCCGAGAATCGTCGTCGTTCTAATGCAATATATCTCAAATTGCTGTTCTCCGTTTTTCCTTCTGGTGACGTTTTATTTCTTTACGGTACTTGGTTACTCTTTTATTAAGCCCTGTATCTGTCTGGTCTCGAGGATGAATGGCCCTACGTTAATAACATAAACAAGAACCGTGCAACGCAGTGACGTTCTGGAAAAGGACGTATTGTATTTATCCCGCGTCTAAATTAAACCTAGCATCGTCCGAAAAAAAGCGCTTCCTTCCGGAATAAACGGCGAATTATATTCAGGTTTGTCTGGAATGTCTATAAATGTAATGCAATAACTATTTGATTCGATCTTTCGGCGCTGCTCCCCAAAACACATCAATACTTGATATGCAATTTGCGGTGCCTGAAAAATTCACGAATTACTAGTACTCTGACTGCAATTATAAGTTGGGCTGCTCAAAATTGCCAACCGATCGCCGGTAAAATTGGGCCCGATCATTAATTTTTATGGACTCCGCTACGTTGTGAGGCCAATTAATTATTTCGCCTAATCAACAACTTACTTGCAAAGAGCAAACGAAAAAGTGGTGTGCATAAATATATAAAACTGAATTTGAAGTTGTGATGCTTTCACCTCGTTTATTCGCTTTTATATTTTTATTGATAATTGAATTTGAGGATTATGCGACACAAATGAAATGGAACCGTCTCAATATACCAAATCAGTTAAATCCGCAAAATTAGAATGTACACGCAAAACCATCCGAAACTCTAAAAATTGAGAATTGCCTTTCACGTTTCAATCTCCGAACTCACATATGCATATAGACTCCAGCGACTGGTATGTTTTTAATTAAATTTTCCAAACAAAGGGGTCATGTTCGTCAATAACAAAAATTAATTTTCTATTTGGTTTTAATGTTTGCGAGCGGCACTCTTAGACATTTCGTTTATACTTACCAATTATTCGAAATCAATGCAACCACCATTAATAAAAACATTCCACCTGGAATATAAATTCATCTGGATTTTTCGAAAGATAATTGTCATTCCGTACAAGCTTATTCAGCAACCAGTTGCAATTATTCTCCTAAAATTAAGGATACGTGCATGATAAAATTAACCGAAACGAAACCGCTAAACGTGACTCTTGGACACCCGTTTAATTCATTTCTGGATTTCTGTTTTATAATCGAAATCATTTTTAAAAATCGCAACGGTAATTCCAAGCAGAATTAACATCCTTCCGGATTTTAAAAAATGCCTACGGAGCCGCAGGAATTATTTATGTAAAATCTAGTTGGAATCAAAATACTTGAGCACAGCTCGAAAAGTGCTAGAGCAAAACAAATTCTAATGATACCTGCAGTGATTTCGGATTTCCTCTTCGGCAATGTCATAGATAAATTTTCAAGTCTGTTTTTCGATACCTGTTCTAACCGTTCAGCGTACACTGCGGATTTACCGCCGAATCAATAGTTCTCAGCTAATCAAACCGATTCAATAGTTACGGATCTAATTGTTACGTAAATTTAACCGTAAAAAAAGGCAACGAATTCGACAGCAATGTATAAATATAGCCAGGATAGACGCCCTTTAGCAGCGTTTCCCAAACAAAGTGTATTGATATAATTCACCGACAATTTTCACCAATAATCGCCCTTGTGATCCAATTATTACTAATTCCATTTGATATCGATATTACGTTTTAATGTGCGAGTATTAGCGTTCTGACGAAAAGTTACGTGTCCCGGTAACAATATTTATTTAACAAATTAATGAATTCATTATTCAAATACGGCGCCCTTATCGATATAAAGCAGCGCTTTGAACATTTTAATATGGCGAAATTGAATAACATGCAGAGTGCGGAGTGCGGCAACCCACCGGCACGGGGATCGGCATAATGACGAGTTAGAAAGGGTAGGTGTTTAAGTGATAGTCTGGAAAATCGTGGGGTGCAAATGTTGTAGTTGGATATGCCAGGAGTGCTACGTTTGAGGGTTTGTATGCCCAGCACACTATTCTATACTCCTGCAGGTCTCTCTGATGTATAGGTGTCACCGATCCTGCATATTTAGTAGGATGCCTACCGAAACCAATGTTACTGCCTTTGTTTCTATTCTCTGTCCCATTGTTCAAACGAAGGTGATGGCAATCTCGATCGAAGATGCGCTCCTTTTAACAATTCCTTGTACTGAAATCTACTACCTAATAAATAGGTATATTCACAATAAATTAATCGAAAAAATATGCGGTTCATTATTTGGTATTTGGAATTCGTTTAAAACAAGTTCAAGCGATTAGAGAACACGAGTTGATAGTTTAAAATGAGGTAAACGAAGTTTCGGTAGTGTGAAATCGAGACTGCAACAAGATATATAAAAATATAGCACGTCCAACATTAATAATAAAAGAAAGATTCTGGCGAGCTGAATACTAAAAATCAAGAAGCTCCGCAGGGAGCCGCAAGCTCCGGCTGCTTCAAACGTTATGTGGTCTTTTTCAGTGACGTGCCATCACACAACAACAGCAAATTACTCTTTTATATTTCCTACCGGAATAAACTGTCTTCACGCCGGCTTGCTCCACTTAAACTATCGTCCTTTTCCGTCCGGCGAATTGATTAATTCAACAGAAGGGCTAAATATTTAAATACCGTCTATAAATTGGTTAATTTTCATTATAACTTCCAATTAAATTTCCATTAGGAACCATACAGTTGGATACGTAGAAAAGGCACGGAGAAAATATTGCTAATGCGGGTTGTTTTAACGGAAAAGTTTTAAATAGGAATATTTTATTATGGTAGTTGTCAACCAGAATTGCAACATGTGCTCGCCTTTCGCAGCATTTGAAAAACCAGCCAATCTTCTTGAAAGCATCTGGAATGGCACGGCACAGGTAACAGGCTGAAATGTGTAGCTGATCTTTTAAAAATGTAGTGGCGGTCTGGGTCATGCCGGTACAGAAAAGGATCCCTTATATCTCACTCGCTCCCGAGGAATTTTAAACAGAGCAAAGGGGAAAGTGGGCGAGGGAAATTTTACATCCTTGAATTCGTTAGAAATATGCCGAATTTTTCGGTATTGCGCCGGGAAATGTACTCTTTAACGCTTTGGTGTAAACCATGATGCAAGATAAATGAATATGTTGTTTTGTATAAGTACATGTTTAGTAGAAATTCGCCGGTTTGAAGCTAGCCAGGTGTTAACATCGTAATTAGGAACCCTTATTATGCTTTTCTTGTTGATTGCGGCTGTGCCAATCTGATGGAGCCTAGTTAAATAGAAAATCATCCTGTTGGAAACTCAGATAGCAACTTTTCACTTACTATATACCTACCTACTTGCTCCATTCATGTATTCGACGTTAATTATGCGTAAATAGAAAAGGTTGCAATTTATTAATATACACCGCAGAGGAAAATGCTTATTACCAACTTTCAGTTTTATCAAACTCGCGATTTTATTTATAGAACTCTGGGTCAGTCTTGCAGAAGAGACTTTTATAATTTAATCTATTACAGATTAATTAATGCCGTGTAAGTCATGTGGATACCGAAACTATTTTGTTGAGATATTTTCTATCTAATCGTGACAGATTTCGCAAATAAATCGAAATCTCAGGTTTTCAATCATGGCGCCTAAGAAAACTCAATTGCTTTGCCGGTGCGTCTTAGAATCATATTTCCGTAAAAATCTCAGTGAGGATGTACTTCGAATATAAATAAAGGAAGCAAAAAAAAGTTTAAGTGAGTGATTTCACTTTGTAGTTCGTGCTGTATAGGTGATAGTCTAAATATTGCAATATACTTTATAGTTTGATTAAAATATCTTTCCTATATTTACTTACAAAAAAATGTGCCTATATTTCGCAATGGACCAAATCCATACGCCATTTTTTATAGCTACAAAAAACTAATCATACTTTTAATATCGGCGCTTTTTAATTATCCGGCAAAAATATTTCATGCAACAATATTTCCAGGAGCTTGGTTTTATTGCCGGCTGGTATTATGGAAATAAAAAATTCGAGTGAGCATGTAGCTCGTCAATTACCAAAAATTAACTGTAGGTAAAGTCAAATGTGTCTTTTCATCGATGAAAATGCGTGCCGAATATTAGAGAGAAATTCATTTCAAAATTGTTAAAAGCTTCGTTAATTGTATCTCGCTGTCATCGAATTTATCCAACTTTTATCATCTTCGCTGAATATTTAATTACTGTACCTCCTGCAGATGTATCATAAAAGCGTTATAAAATCTACAACGTTGTATCGTTTGAGCGTAAACTAAAGTTACATTTCCTAATTTAACACCGTCCTCTGTTGTGGACAAATAATGTTGTATAAAATTTAGCGAGTTGCATCACATGCAAATACCACAAATGCGGCTGTCACTTACTTGCAGGGATTTAAATCATGTTAAGTGTATTATTTTAGTCAACTCTAACGCTGTAGTCAGCGGTGTAATACAATTTAGCAACGTGTATTTGACCTCACCAACTTTGCATTCGGTCGTTTGCCCGAGCTTTTTCGTCCGATTTGCAACGAAAGATCGTAAATTTAGCAATTGATTGTATTCCAATGTTTAAGGTGCATTTAATAATCGTATTACATGCAAAGGGCAACTAAACGATTAAATTGTATATTTGTTGCCAGACTACCGACTTCATTCTACAATTGCATTATTGGGAAATATTATGTGTTTTATCACGGACATAAATTTCTTTACTGAAGGAATACGTGTGACATTTTGTATTTTCACATCTAGCTTTTTGCCGAGTCATGTGTTTTATTATGTCTTGTCAAGGTAATATATTGCCCCGTTGTCACATCTATACAGCCCTTTATTGCCTTTACATAATACAGCCATCATACCAATAATCAATTATCCTTTTTTTAACGAGATTGTCCAAAACTACACCTGTAAAGTTTGATAAATTTTCTTAGACTTACTAAATTTTCAATGCATTATCATCTACTAGGAAAATGCCTGATTTATTGCTATATCAAACTTTTGAATCTAAAACGCTTAGCAAATTAATTGTAAATTACTTAGGGCTACAAAAAACAAATCATTAAAATTAAGCTTAATGTAATGAATGGTAAAATATTCTGAAGGGTGCGGGCGAGGCGAGGCGGCGATGAAGAGGGAGTTGAAGAGGCAGCACTCGATGCAAGGATTATTTAAGTGTTAATTTGCTGTTTGGGATTAGTGGCGAATTATTAATGGTCTTAGTAATACCTGTAAGAATTAGTATCTAAGGTATTTTCCCAGTCTTTGTTGTACGCATTTCGAATAAGGAGGTGATAAATTCACAAACCGTTTTCATTCTAATCTAAATATTTTCTTTTTTAAGAGTTTTTTTTGTTAAAAAAAAAAGATTTATTTAGAACTCCAGCAAATTTTGCAATTCCTTTTAAAACTTTTAAAGCGACTTGAAAGTAAATTCGATTATGAAAGTATTGTCCCGGAATAATATGTATGTATACGTAGTAATGTGAATAATTTGCATACTTCAACATATTAAATTGGTTTGCAGTCTTATTAGAAGTGGCAGTTTTAATTAACCATGTGTTTGTGGACGCGGACGGTTCCTGAATATTTAAAACTTTCTCCAAGTTCAGTGCAATAGTGATGAGTCGCAGCCGGGCTTAGTAAACAACACTTGGCGAAGATCAAAGGACCAAAACACCTCCCCGATTGATTAATACACAACAGCCTTTCGCATAAACAGCGTCACATTAAACGCATTTTCAAAATATTTACCCGGCCGGTCCAAGGTTCGAGAGAAAAGCCGAATAAATCTACGAAAATGCTAATAATGCTTACCTAAAAGTTTTCCAATAGTCAGAGCCGGTTTAACGGTGTACAGCCTCTGATTTATGTACTTAATACGTTTAAAATTCGACTTACTTTTTACTTTTTTCATAAAATTCTTAGATACGATGATATAAATTTGTTTGAAAAATTCTATTCTCTTATCTACCTGTTACCCAATTTTTGACAATCAAATTTTAATCAAGTTGTTTATTAATTTTACATTAATTGGATAAACGGTTATATTTTTGCTATAATAAGAAATAAACAACTAGATAAATGTTGACAGAGTTGAGTGCTTTTCGAGCCCGGAAAACAAACCATCCTCTTTCGAATTTTTTTATTATACAAAATATAATCCCCGCTTTGCATTTTCCAAACGTTCCCTTATCTCATAAGATTTGCTTTATTTGTTCTGTTAATTTCAAGTTGGTTTACTTTCTAGAAACGTTTGCTTAACCTGAACTAATAAGAAACGAATCGAGTTTTAATGAAAATATAATAATAAGATTTAAGATTCCAAACATTTAAACCAAACAGAAGCCTAAAAATATCCAAGTTCGAAATAAATCCAACATGTTTTTGTGCGCAAAGTATAAAATTAGCGTTGTTGCTTTTCAAATATAAATCCGCTAAATAAACAGTGTAAATAAAAGTACGATTGTAGCGTATATTCATAGAACAATAAAATAAAAAGAACGCAATAAAATATTGATCCCAGGATGATCCTAAAATGAAAAAGCACAAACCGAGTCATAAAAAGACACGAGACGAATACGAAAAACCATGTTGGGGACAAATCACATAGAAAGAAAAATAAGATATATTATATACGTTTTTAAAGGGATAGATAGGAATTTTGACCTAGGTGTAATAACAGGAAGGGAGCTCCAACCGCCAACTGATGATAACTTTTGTTTTATTACTTCAATAATAAGAATATATCTATTTTTATCTAGAACGGTGTCAATCTATTTATTAACATTAAAAGTATACCGAATGAAGATTTACAGTACCTCTTATATTACATAAATATTAGTACATACTACAAAACACCCATAATTACATACAAACTTATTAAAAGCTCGTAATTAAAAAATTTTGTGGTGTATTTGTTGTTGAGGATTAAAATTTTAGGATTGAATGATTCATAAACGATACATGCATAGCCGTTGGGGCATAATGTAATTAGTGTATTATGTAAAACAGAATAACAGCAAGTAATTAAATATGCAAATAGATATTATTGTGAGCATAATTACAATTCGACTAGGCAATCGAATCCTAAAAATAAAATCAAAACCACTTCATAAATGGCACATCAAAAGTTAAATCAAAATCAAAATCGTGAGATTAATTGCCGTACAGATTGCTAAATTAATTTCCATTCGAATTTTAGTTGACTGTATGGGAAACTTAATAGGTAATTTTATAAATGGGCTGATTGGAACATTAAATTGCGGATTTGCACAATTTCGCGATTCTTTTACGATATATGGTTTTTATTTAAGATATTAATATTGCGAAAAGATTTTTTGTATTTCCGCGATGGGTAAAAAAAAGGTTGATTTAACCTTTTCCTATTATAGCCGCTTGGGATAAATTGTGTATATGGATTGAAGACTGCTTGCCAGGAAGTTATAGATAATCCCCATTTAGTTCCGGCAAATTGGATATGGCCATCAAAATAATTGCTTTTTCTCTAATTTGTCATTATTTTTATTTCTTCAATAATCCAAATAAGAGACAGAATCTTCTGCGTTACATGTTTTGCGTTATTCATTGTTGTTTCTACTAAAGCTTTTTTATGAAATAGGAATGAGGGAATATCCTTAATTTTTTTACTAATTTTCATAAACAATTATGGTGATTTATTAATTTATATTCTAATATTTTTAAGGGCGGTGGTAAATATAATTTCTTATTATTCAAAAGTTCATCATGGATGTCGTGTATCGTCCTAGTATGTCCTAATTTTAGAAATATTCCATTTTACTTTTTCATGTACAATTTACCTTCAAAAATTTAAAATATTTAATAAAACATTCAACTAAACAAACATGAAGTTAGACATTTTTGATTTGACAATTGACATTTCAAATTTCAATACTTGACAGTTCTTCTGGTTAAAATACGGTCTTATTTTCTCCGAGTTTCACTATCAAGTTAACCCACTATATAGGCAACATATTATACATGTTGAAGTTGGTTACTCAACATAACGTTAGGCAACTCACATCACATCTTGCTATTTTTGGCGAGTAGCACATTCAAATGCAGCTTTAAGCAGCTTCAAAAAACATAGATGGCTCTACCAGCTACCTTTCTAGATTTATATCAAATATTTTGTACCACAAACGAATATCTATGAAAAGTTATAATTTATTTTTTATTATCAATATCGTTATATGTAATTAGTAGATTAATTTGCCTAATTATTTATAAATGTTAGTTTACGAAATTTAGCAAAAAATAAGGTAAAAGTCGAATATCGATACGGAACAATTTCTAATGAAAGTGGAATTGACGGATGTTCATAATAAAACCAATTTGTTTTAACCAGAAAAGTGCATATTATATTTCTAATTATAAATTCCGTGTGAACTACGATACTATGACTTAATACACCTTATAAAAAAATTAGAGATATATTTTCACTTTAATCGGTGGCATGCACTTCGGAACATCTGTCCAATATTTGAATATGCAAATTTAAATCTTATCAGTGTCGTATTGAGTATACAACGAAATTTTCAAAAATATTAAAAAATAACGATGAAAGACATCATTAATTTTTATATACTTAAAAATGTATAATCAATCAATTTGGATAATCTCTGGAAGAATAAAACTAAATTCTTCAATCAATCAACTATTCTAAATTCTAAAGAAATCGGAGCTAGCTTAAAACACCTTATCAGTAGGAAACGATGGAATAATTCTCTCCAATTTAAACAGTATTTAATACAAATATCTGCTAAGAGTGGTTAAATGATCACATAAAAAAAGGGGACCGGTAGCCTTTGGCTACTCCGTGCCTGGGCCTGGGCCGAAAACAGCGCATAATAAATAATTCAGTATTGTTTTGAGTTGAATATTCATTTAAGAGAAAGGCATCGGTAATCTAGGATGGGTTCGAATTAAAATGTTAGTAACTATTTGCAAGACACAGTCAACACAGGAAGGCGTAGCGTCTGAAGATTTTTCGAATTCCTTTTATTGAGACATTATCCCAGTTGTTAGAAGAAATATACTAAGACGAGCCTATTACTAATCTACATTAGAGTTACAAAACTTTGCTGGTTACAATTAACAATTAAAAATCCGATATTTCGATTATATAAATGAAGTAAAGTACTCATCGAAAAATGCTTCATGCAGATTAGAAATCAAAATCAGGAAAAGTTTTTAGAAGTACACAAATCTGAGACGCTATTAACATTGCGTAATTGCATTAGCACTGATGCGTCTATGCAACATGCAATCACCGCCTTCAGGCAGTACTGGTGCAAGTTGCTCTTCCATTTTTACGAGCAATAAATCCCAGTGCGATATTGATAATAACCATTAAAGAATAATAATTAACGATTGTGAAAGTGAGCCACCATGTACGGTTACGATCCGCGACGGTCCCATACCGTGATTCATTCGTTCGGTTCTTACCTATGAGATGTCAGGTTGGTTCATAAAGTAATAAAAACAAAGAGAATGTTCGTAGGAATGTATGTCGCTTAGCATTGCTGAAGTTTACCTCGAAACTCATTGGATCATCTCATCTGCGAGTCTAGAGGAAGGTGTAATACCATCTTGCTGTGGTTTGTGGTATATTGCCATCAACTATCTAGAGATGGGTTAGATTTTTTTAATGAATTAATGGAATGGGTAGCATTCTTTTAGATTGGGGTGATTGTTTAAATACCGTGTCACAAAAATTAACTAAAAGGCCAGACCTTTTTACCATTTCCTTTCCGTTTTATCCAAGGTAGATTTTTATAACAAGAAGCCAAATTAAGTTACTTTGCGTATACTTAATGTAGCTTGTAAGTACCCATTTCCTTCTTCTCCACATCTGACGTGTTCAATGATTCTTGTTTCCATCAATAGCCGTTTTCTTGAATGCGGTTGATTAAAGCTAATTAATATCGGTCGCGAAATGTTGATATAATTAACCAGATAGATAATTAATTATATTAAATTAAATTAAATTAATTCATGTAACGGTTACCACGAACAGTTTTGCTCTACCTCTATATCTAAGCATGATGATGATGCTTCCGCTCGTGAAAGTAGTGTTGCAAGTAAGCATATGCAGGTATGGTATTTTACGCATTCACTCGATATTTACATGATTTTTTTTGTTTATTAAAGTCTAGTAATTGTAGCTATTAACAAAAATAAATTATGATAATCTCATCTTATTAGATAATTATATTGTTTTTAATAGTCTAATGATTGAAGGGTAATGTCTCCCAGCAGTACGGTTCTGCACTGTCGGGTTTTACATATGTTTTGAATGGGTAATACATATATGCATTATCTGATATAATAAAAGTAACTTCTGGTTTCTAACAAGATACCTACCGATTAAAAAAGTATTTACACCAGTAGCATCCTTAGCATTGCCGGTGGCTATATGGTGAGGAAACACCCATCCATTTCCCATACTTAGAAGCAACGTATAATTATTAAATACCAGAGGAATGATTTTATTGATTTTATAAAAAAAACATTTCTCATGAAATCGATCAGAAACCTGAACACTATACGCATAGGAAATTTAGGGCCTGTTACACTTTTCGGCAGGAGTCACAAAAAATCCAACCTCTCGTAAACAAATAAATAAGATGACCCAATAAAAATCTGTGAAATATTTTGGATCGAATCATGCCAGAAAAAATTGACATCCAAGTGCCAAGTAAAACCGCAAATAAAACCCAAAATATACAATAGGAAACAAGAGACGGACTTTTAACCTACTGCTAACATAAAATGTTCTCCAAAATAAAAGCAGCTTTAAAATTATCGATTAGAGGAGAAACTTTAAGATAGAACCAGAAAAAAAAATAGACAGAAAATTTTTATAGTTGAGTACCTACTATATCCAGTCAAAAAGTGATGTGAATTGGTTAGGAATATGTACTAACTCCAATCCTGTACAGTGATCCATTCAGGTAGGCCGTTTGATGGATAAGACACCGGATCTTGTCACTGGTTGTATAAAGTTTCGAGATGTGGTGTTCCCACACTATAAAAAATCGGTCTCGACCGAGTACCTATATTGATTCGAGATTAACTCTTTTTTTGTTGGTCTTGTGATTTATTAAGGTGGTTTTGGAGATTGGGTTATTTGTTAATTAGATTCGGTATTCGATCATGTGTGAGTTATACAGGAGGCTTTAAAATTATACGTTTGCATTTCACCTGATAGGTACTAATTATAAGGGTTCCGTATGGAATGAATTTTATTTTATAATTAAAGTTTTTAATTAGCTGTTCATCGTTAATTAACGAATCCATCGAGAATGTAATATTGTTACTTATTCTTTAGATTTTACCCTGTATAATTCTGTGAATGAACCGACTATTCCGTAGGTCCCGAAAGTTTCATTGACGTCAGTAAGGCATAAAATATAGCAGCATAAATTAATGTGTCGGAGCATTAATGCATTTA
Source organism: Phyllotreta striolata (assembly GCA_918026865.1). Lineage (NCBI taxonomy): Eukaryota > Metazoa > Arthropoda > Insecta > Coleoptera > Chrysomelidae > Phyllotreta > Phyllotreta striolata. Next base: position 3,793,341 of record OU900103.1, on the reverse strand, counting down.
AACTCCCCTAACATCATAATTAATTGAATTGTCCCATTATCCAATCAGCGCCAATTAATAATCTCTAATGCAAACGTTTGTCAGAAGTTTACTAAAATCAAGCGAAGTTCCGAAGACCATTCCTCGTTATTTCAGTTTGTTAACTTCTGCACCAATTATACTGAAATTTATTCTTTCAAACGCAAAATTGTAGTTTCGTAATTACTCTTTAACAGTATACAGTGCGTCCCAGATGAGTGGAATTAATTCTCAATTATGCACAATAACATTGTATTTTAATAGCGTCTTTAATTAGATGGTTAGAATATTTTTTAAAATAAACGATATTTGAATTAATTTGTGCAGTTGATGTTCGTTGATATTATTAACGATTCCCGCTCTGATTTACACTGGACTCCCCCGGATTCATTATTTTTAATGCGACGCGGGCTTTAAAGATTAAACCAACGATTTATTGCACTATCATGTCCTTAAGCTTAGGTCAAAATTGGCTGAAATATAATTGAAATAGCTGTGACAACTTTAAAAGGGCTGCGTTTAATTATAAATTTAGCTAATAAGAGATGATGGATCGAGTGGTGTTAATGTCATGTACAAAATATTTAGAATATCCGGTACAATCTAATAAAGTACGGTTACATAAATATGCTAAAAATGACGTTGATATGAAAAAAAATCAGCATATATGAAAGTTTCAATGAGGTCAGACATTTATTTAACTAAGCGTGTTCGTACGCTACAGCCAAACATTTTTAATTAAAAACTCGCTTTTGAGCGGAAAGTATTGAAATTAGTAGAGGTGATTATAATTTATTGAAGATGCTCGTTTTGGCGCATATAAAATATAATGATGCCTGTAATATTGGAAAGTTTCCGTGCAAACGTACCACTTTTACGTTATTTTATAGTTAGGAATATACTTAAATCCTATGAAATATATTCAACAATTTTTCTAATAATATCTGGTATGTCAAGACCTAAAATTATTTAGCATTTTCATATTCTGGCGCAAATGATTCCGAGATTAAATTTCCTTTTTATGTAGTCGCAAACTTGAAACTACGTTTGAATTACTCCTGAAATTCTACAATAATTCTCGGTGTTGAGTGTAATTAATCACTTAAATCGTTAACGGTAAAAAATTTCATCCTAAATACCTCAAAATTTCAATTACCGTTAAATTTGTAACTTATAAGTAGCCTCACAAAAAACACATTGTTTGAAAAAAGAAAATGGTTTATGGCACTATTCTCATCCGAAAAGGCCATGTTGGCAAAAAAATACCCGATGTATTCCCGCATTGCAACGAATCAGAAAAGAGAATCCATCATTCTCGTTTCGTAAATGTTCTGGTTTGATTTTAGTAATTTCAGTAGTTACCGTGCTGAGTCTTTTGGCGGCACGAGAAAAATTTTAAATAGTTCAAGTTGTTGACATATTAGCAAATTATCCAATTAGCCGAAGAACAATTCGGAATGTTATTTATTGGTCGCTGCCGCTACGTATCCATTTATGTTTGCTGGAATTGATCGTTGACAGTTCAGGTAGATCAGGATTTTTATAGCGATCGCGAAAAAATGAGGGAAAGTTTATTAAAAAAAATATTGGTGCGTTTTGTAAGGTGTCATTACAGGGCTTCGACAGACTTCTTTTAACAATAAAATGATCATTATCATCAGGTAAAGTTATATGGACCATCTTTATCGACAGACTCTCCCCAACAGCTACCTAACATCTGTTTTATTATCCCATCTGTGAATTATATTGCTATCTTGTCTGTTTTCTCTCGTACTTTCGATTTATATTTTTCAGAAGAATTGCCCATCGATTACTTTATTTCCACGAAAATTTTGTGGGTATTATAGCACAATAATTTTTTCTAAGTAGATAACAAAAGGCTTCCTTTATATATGCCAAATTATTTTCATTTTCATATACAAAAGAAAGGGTTATAGTCTAAAAATATCGCTTATATTTTACGATTTTGTAATTATCTCGGCATTTTTGAAGTATCTTATAAAAAGCAATTTTGCATGGTTTAAATAGGACTTCGATCTATAATAAATCTTTTTTGTCATGATCGTAATAAATTTTTGGTACCACATCAATCAAAACGGATTTCTATATTAAATTTCCGTCAAGAATCGATTTAATCTAAAGTAACTTAATTTTAGCAATAAAATTTTTGTTATTTTACAGTATTTTACAAATTTTTTGAGATAAATGAAAGTTCCTCCGTCAAACGCCAGGAATATTTTAAAAAATGGTAATTTAGTTAAGGATGAACTCTCTAAAGAGTCATCTTTACTGCCGCAAATCACATTAAGGTATATTTTAAACAATATTATAGAAATGAAAGTTGATTATCACATAACAACGTTATTTATTAACTTCCTTTAAGCGTTACTCCCACATTTCGATATAAATGCAAAAGGTTTTTTTCGTGTCTAAGCTGCACCTGAAAAACAAGGTGTACTAATTCTTTCTGCAATAGCATCGCAAACGTTATATAAATTTTAGTACATTTTTTAGTAACCGCGTTACAATATCTGTGTATTCTCTAAGTGATGTCGCATTAATGCTATTAATGACTTTAATTTATCTTAAGGACCTTTTAAGTTTTCATAATCCATTTATCTCTAGTTCCTCTGTTTAGGACATGCCGACAAATAATGTGGCACTGGCAAAAAATGTTTTTAGTACTTATGACACTGCTGAGGGTAGAATTAAGTAGACGAATGTTTTGAATCTAACAGCTTATAGTAGCTTTTAGTGGAGTGGTGGTGTTTTCGTTCAAGTTTTTTTTTTCCATGGTACATCCCTGTATTATTTTAATAGTCGACGACCATTGTTAATAAAAAATAAAATGCATCCGAACGAGTTTCGATGCCTAAAACACACATGGATTTTTGTTGTTTCTAGAAGCACTCTTAACGCTAAGTAACGCTTGAAATCTCATTTCTTATTTGTCAAACTAATTATTTTTCACCCGTCATCGCTAGTTCAAACTAAAAAGTAAATAAATGCCGGTTTTACGATGTCCACGACTAGTTTCTTGACAAAAGACCGAGGAGATGGGTCGACGATCACAAAGAAAAAAATTAACATTGAGGTGTTACTCCTCCTCCTGAACTGGAAGGGGGCATCCACTAAATAATTAACAGGACGAAAATCTCGCTTTATTGCAGCCATATATGCACGGATTTAAAATAATACAGCCGAAATGAGTCAATAATGCGAGGTAGGTAGACGTAAATTAGCGACATTTTTCGGGATGTTTTTAAACGCTTCATCGATAAAGTCTAGATTGGCATCGAAAAGTCGAGTGATGAACCGACGTAGTGGTTAAAAAACCATAAAATAATGTTTGGTCGAATCTGATATTGTGCGGGGTCTATCCCATCTTTGATGCTAGACGCATTTATTACAACCGATGCATGGGAACCGAACGGAGTTTTATGACGAAAAGAAACAATTCGAAGAATTTCTTATAGGTTACTCGAATGAGTGATAAGCATTTCATTAAATATTTCAAATGCCTGAGGATATCAGCATTCATTGTTTCATCACGAGTTCGTGAAATTTTATTTTGTACGGCACTAGTCACCTAGTGGCTTTGAAATTTTGCTCGTCTTACTTACGAACAATGCCGTCGGTAATTCTGAAAACTTAAAATTGCACTTTTTTGCTAGTATTTTTTATTTTTACGACGAAGATATGAGGGTGCGAAAATAATGAAAAACTCATCGCAATCATCGTTAATTAGGGGCATTAATTTTTTTTAATAAAAGAAATCTGGCGCGTGAAGAGGGTACCCGTTGAAGTTGAATTTTAAATCAAAGAAAAATCGAATTAAACTATCGTATAATTAATTTTTATCAGACATTCCGGAATTCTTGTTCTCGAATTCAACCCATGTTTGAAATCTATGCAGGTCTGTTGACTGATTGCGTATAATTAAATTATCGGTTTAACACCTGCCGTAGAAGTTTATACATATAAAGCCAAACAATTGGATTTATTTAATTAGACTATAATATAAACTGTTGCTCTCTTTGTTCGATACACGAAGAATGACAATGTGCAACACTTTTCTTTGGATGATTTTAAACCCGAATATGAGGTCGAGCAGAGCCTAAAAATATACCGCAGCATCTTAAACTAATTTAAAAATAATACAACAGTAAATCATCATTAATTCTTGCATTATGAAGAGGATATCTGGTTTGTGTTGATCACTTTCGTACATTTCAATAGTCTTTCGATCCGGCACATCCATTGCGAATTAAAAGTAATTAAATAATAAACATTAATTATCTGAAAAGTAATTGGGCTCTTTTCTGCTCTAGTAAGCTCCTTCATCTTCGAAATTATTAACGTATCTTCACATCGCACCTGTCTGTAAAAAATATGTGAGAAAATTATGTTGTACCGGAATAGCGAATTATGAAATTTCTGGATTTTCTCAGTCATCAGTGGTGTTACTGTTGCGATTTTAAATTAATAAATCCTAACAAAAAATAATAAGCGCAGTATACGTATAATCATAGCGGCAATTTTTTGTTCGCAATGCAATCCTTTGTATGCACGTACTGGAAATGTGAAAAATCTAATAAAACAACACCTCGTATTGTTTGGTTGATTTTAAAAATAAAACGGCTATTCTTTCATTCCGTAGACCGCAAGTTCTGTATATAAAAACTGGATGGCGAATCTTACATAGTTACAATTCTTTCCATACCATCTCTCTGCTCGTATAAAAACCCAAACTGAAAGCTTTCTTTACCGTGGGATATTAACTGTCTACCTAATTTTATTTTATTTAATTCGAATGTTTGATTTTTTTAAACCTAGTCTGGTTGTTTCGCGGCTAATGTTATGACTTTATATTCCAAAACTACAGGGTGATAATATTATTTAAAATGCAACAGCATTTTCGTGTCACATTTAAACATTTCCGAATGTGGAATATTTTTTTTTCATAATTAGGAGTAATCCGCCAATAAACAACAGGAAAGTATAAATTTACATGAACGTCTTCCAATGCAGTAATGAGTTTCCTGAAACTCATAATAATCTTCATACACAATTAAATTTTGAAACGGAACCTTCTGTAATTGACCCTTTTTTAAATGTTAATTTGAACTTTTTAATAAAATAATTGGGAAGTTTACAATTAAATTGCTACTCTTCACTGACCCTAAATTTAACGACGCAACGGTACTTCGGTACGCATAAATCGTTTCTATTCCACCATGTCGTACTCGTAGGTACGTAAATATTTCATTTTTCACATTAAAACGAAGAGAATTAATTGGTATATAATTCACCCAAGAAGTTTAAATGAGAAGTAATTCAGTGAATACGTTAAAATGTACGAAATAAAATTACTTTATGTACTAGTGCACGAACTGTTACTTCAGAAACTGCATGGTTTTTTTGGATTCGCGTTTGAAAGAAGGTTAATTTTAGCTTTTTTCGATCGACGATCGGCGACAGTGCAGCTAGTTATCGGCGATTAAGCTTTCAGTAACCCCAATTCGCTGATATTAAACGGAAAATAATCCTGTGATTGCGAAGATTTTATAGGTTAAAACTGCAGGTCGTAGGTTGCCAGTTCATGACCTCAACATTCACCTGACAATCATAAGCATAGGCGGAAGAGCTTTATTTGCAAATGGGGGATAAGCTCGGTAGATCCAAATAATTAACGGCAATCGCATTTAAACGAAGAAATCTCGAAATCCATTATTTTTAATGCTATTACGGTTTACTTTTTATTTCCTTTGCCAATTGAGGGCAAGATAGTATTATTCATTTTGATTTCCCGTCGACTTACTTCTTTAATTGTTACAATTTTTTTTGCTGAATTCGTTATAAAACAGAGATTCTGTTTTTGTAATTTAAAACCGGAACATGTTCCGTTTACAGCTAGGCAATGATAGCTTGTATACAAGATAACAAACTTTGGTACCGGTAGTAAATAGGATAAGAAAACAGATTGTTATTCAGTGTATTGCACAGTTTGATTGTACTGCAATTTAATCTATGTACTGTTCGATTGCACACTATTTAAGATAAAAACGGGAGAATTTGTGGAACTTTTTTTTAAACAATTAAAGACGGTCGTGCTCAAACGTTAAGCCAATTCCAAGAAAGCAATCAGGGTACCTATATTCATTGTCACACTATTTCTTTGTGAAAGTTAAAACGCTGAATAGTCCACGAGGTACACCTGGAGTTTGGAATAAGGGATAACAACAGCATATGTCAGTTTAGGTACCTACGAAAAAGTCGAATCGCTTACCTGAATTTTAGCCTGAAGAAACGCTTGCATAACGACGTCTTGCAGCTCCTCGGTGTCGTAAAAATACGGGGTGGAGAAAATATTTTTTCGACGTTGGTGATAGAAGAAAAATAAAATGAAAGTATAGAACAAAAATTTTATTAAGATAACTCTTTAAATAACATTATTCACGTGAGGAACAATACAGCCGCTTCTCTAAAGAAGTAATTTATTAAGAAACATGAACAATTTTTACTAGTTACATACTATAAATATACAATTATATATATTACAAAACGTATTTATCAATATTAAGTCTTTAACTTGCCCAAGAATTTAAGTAGTGTACAACAGTTGTCAGTCAATGTTATGGAAAGACAAAGAAGTTTTTTGCTGGGCCTTGGTCTATCAATAATATTGAATGTAAATGACTTAGTTTGAAAATCAGGAACATTGATTCTTTATTCATACAGAAATCGGTTTTTTATTAAATGGAATGTTGCTATCGGTTTTAATTTAAAATAAATATCACTGGCCTATCATTGTAAATGATTGCATATTAACACCAATTGCAACATAAAAATAGAAGGCTTACAAATATTGAGGAAAGCCTAATTAAGTACATTGGTGACTTAGTTTGCTTCAGATTCATCACAAAAATTCTATAACAATAAAATTATTACGTTAGTTACATACTACTTGACAAAATGCAGCCTTGCTATGCTCGAAAGTCGGGTTTTTGCGCAATACCAAGATCTTTGGTTTCTTATCCAAGTGCATTCACCATTGGTAAATTACATAAATACGAAAATAAACAGAACAAAAATCATCGAGATATATACAATATAAACAAAAAAAATGCCTTTACAAATGATGATGACAGCTTGATCAATTATTGGTGTTACCCAAAAAGGAGTCGAGAGAATAGCAAAACTTCTTGGACACGAGGCACTAGCTCGAATTTGAATAATCATACAAACATAAGTTAAATTGTCAATGCCTCCGTCAGGAGATAGGAAAAAAAATAATAAATAACTGTACAGTAGACCATTACTGACGGGAGCACCGGCATCACATACATACTTCAGTCATTCGTTTTAAATTATCTACACCTCCGTGGCGAAAAGACCAGATGAGATCGCATCTGGAGTATGAAAGTGCTCTTCTATCACATAAACGCCATTCGACTCCTTTTCTAATGGCCTTTTCATTAAGGAGGGATCACTGTAACAATCGGGAGAACATTCAATGAAAAAACCGTGGGATTATAAAGATTAAAGATTACAAAAAAAAAACTTTGAAATGATTATTAAATTTTGAATAACGTTTGAATGAAGATGCTTACCTAGAGCCGCACACAGCCGATGCGTTTGACATCACAGACAAACGTTTGAGGTGTTCGTAATCAGGCTCGTGCAATTTGGCAGCTAACAAGGCTGATGCTCGAGCACCTGTCTCAGTGTTCAGTTGCTTCTGAGAACGCGTCCTCTGCAAGGTATAGACAGGCCGTCCGTCGATGACCTGGTGTTGCGGCTTCGGAAAACCATCACAGTCGTTGATGCTGATGTTAGAAACACTACAGTCGTCCGGCGAGGAAAAGTTCGAACTGATAACATTGTTTGTGCACTTGCCCCACGAATTTTTGATCATGTGAGGATCGGTCGACATCGCGGCGCCGCGTTTCGCGAAACTGCTATTAGCCGTGTTCTGTTCGTTTTGCAGGCGTGCTTCTTCATCGGCGCGAGCCTTTTCGCGTTTCCGCCGTTGTTTTAGGCAAAATATGACGCCCACGGCCACTAGAACGACGACGGGCACGAACGTCGATATAGTGGCGATGACAACGACGTGTTCAGTCGTTAGATTCGATTCGGATGATACTCTGGCACTTGGAGCAGCACTCGATGACACTTCGTCGCAATCGTGGCCGAGAAACCCGCTTGGACACAAGCATTCGTAACCGTGAACGAGATTCACGCATGTGCCCCCGTTATGGCAAGGATTTATCACGCACTCGTCTACCTCTTCACTGCAATCCTTTCCTGCGAATCCAGGAGCACATTTACATTTATAGTCATTTATTAGTTGCAGACATGTTCCGCCATTGGCACAAGGTTTTGTAATGCAATAATCTACGCGATTTTGGCACAGTGGTCCTACATAACCTGCTACACAGTGGCAACGGAACTCGTTTACTTTATCAATACAGGTTCCACCATTTTGACATGGGCTCCCTTTACAGTCGTCAATGTTGATATCACATAACTCACCGGTAAATCCACTCGGACAAGCACATTGAAATCCTTCAGCCGATTCAACGCATATGCCGTCGTTTTTGCAAGGATTCGGCAAGCATCTGTTTATTTGGTGTTCACAGTAAACTCCATTGAATCCGGATTTGCAGGAGCAATGGAATCCGTTTTCGGTGTTGGTGCAAACACCGTCGTTTTTACACGGACGTTTGCTGCAGTAGTTAACGACGGTTTCGCATTGCAAACCACTGTAGCCGATCGGACACGAGCAAATGTTGTAACCGCCTTTGGGACTGCAAGTGCCTCCGTTCAAGCAAGGGCTCCTCAAGCAATCGTCGGCAGGAATTTCGCAATCGGTACCGTTGAATCCTGCGGGGCAGCTACAGGTATAACTCCCTTGTCCTGTGTTAAAACATGTCCCACCATTGCGGCACGGTCTGTGGTTAGTACAAAAATTCAAATCTTGATTGCAAAACAGTCCTCCCCATCCTTCGTTGCAAAGGCAATCCCACGGTTTGACGCAAGTGCCGTGCATGCATCCCGGATACCGTTGACATTGATTACACAACGGGCCCTCCCATCCAGATTGACACCTGGAAGAAAAAAAAAATCACATTTTAACCAGTTCGTCGCATCGCGACAACAATCGGAATTTCCTCGATTCGAAAACCAAAAGACATTCGGAGATGATAATGGATAATCGCGATAGAAAAATAAAAATAACATAACTATGTTACCGGAGAGACGGACTAGTTAGATGAGAAGATTGTACAATACCGAATAGCATCAGGCAGTACCGTCGGCGGCACGGCAAAATCGGTTGGTATGTTGAATGTGACGTGCATTTCTTATTCTAAGCATGTGTTTGAAAGAGTGTATTCGGATCGTATCGAAGAGAGCTCATTGAGTTGCAGCTTGGATCGCAGACCGGGCCGCGCGGGGACATCTAGGGGGGATGCAACACGCCCACAGAGCTCTTTCCCACGCTGCCCGTTGGCAAGTATGCAGGTCAAGGAAAGGTTATATGCGGGTCGGCGGCCCAATCTGCATAGTCTTAGGCGGACTGCATACGGCTCCTTCCGCTAGTAACCGAAACCGAAACTACTTAAATCTAACAGCGAGAACCTTGAGCTGCCTCTAATTACCAACTAATTCGAATAAACTTCTGGAAAATTATAGGGCCTGCGATTTAATGAATAAAGATTGAATGGGAGGGGATTGAGCAATCACGTAGGTACTAGCCGGGCCTGTTCTTTCGACGAGAGGTTCGTACATAACCGCGCCACGGAAATTTTAATAGTGGATCAGAAAACCATCCTTCATTTTAAATTATACATCTTTCGATGATTCGTTGCGTACATTTCGTTACGAATTTAATTAAAATGAATTACGACGTTTCAACAGTAATTTTATCTATATAATGTACAATAAACAATTTTACCGTTCGTACAAACGAATTAACCGTAATTAAAAAAAATGACCTAATAACTTACTTGCATTCATTCGGCTTCGCACAATGTCCATGTTGTTCGTCGCATCCAGGCAAGCATTGCGCTATAACAAAAACCGCAACAATTAAAATGCATCCGAGTATTCTTGGCAAGATAATAAGTTCTGATAATTATTTCTTATTGAGTAGATAATAACGAAATGGACCCTGTATACAGACAGGTATGCCGTGATCGTGGGAAGGTCTCGACAGCAGCTGAGCGGCGCTCACGTCTTGTTTTCTCGCGGTCATTGCTTTTGCTTCTTTTGTGGACAAAATTCGGCGTTTTTTGCCCAACTACTTATACTTTACAGGGTAAATAATGTTACGCCGATTCGGACCGACATCGACAACGCTTAATTATATTTCCTTGTTGCATTCGAACGTAATAAGCAAATTTTTTTTTATTACAAAAAAAAACCAACCGAATATAACGTTACATAAAAAAATATTTGTTTTAAATAAAACAACTACGAATAGTACTTAAGTAAATCGCCCTGTAAAATAACGTGCTCATTCAAGTGTGTTACGATGCCTATTTACTTTGAATTATGAAAATTGGTTTTTTTTTTCAAGTCGATCCGTCGATACGAAATTGAACAAATTCTTTAATTGGTAAATAATGATTTTTTTCTCTTACGTTTCGTGCAGTAATCTCCCGTCCATCCTGCCAGGCACACTCGTTCTCCCGATGGAGAGCAACTGTAGTGGCCGAAGCTGTCATCTCGAGGCCTGCACAGATTCTCGCAACCTTTCCCGTAGTAATGGGAATCGCAAGTCACCCTGTACTTGAATTTGAGGGTGGAGTACGCCGACCGGTGGACGTCCTCCGTCCATTGGTCGCTGACGTCTAAATATCGTTGTCTCGTTAGTCTGCTCACTAGTACTGCAACAAAAGGACGATCGACTTTTAATTCACTAAACAAATTTCCGTGCATCAAAAAGAACGTAACGGAGAAATGTAAAAATTTAGTATAAACAGCTCTCGAGCCATTATTACTGACGTTTCTAAAAATAAAATCAAAGCGGTTTCTAGAAGGCTAAATTAAAAGAACGAGTAAAAAAAAGAGCGCCTAACAACTGACCGCGTAAGAAATTGCACTGGCCGGATTCGGGTTCGTAAATTTTTAATTTTCTTAATAGCTTATAATAAGAAACTAAACCGAGATGAAGTTTAATTTCCCATAGTTTTTTTTTATTAAACATCTACGCCACGTATAGGAAAAGGTACAGGTAGGCTGGAGCAGACAAAATTGGAAAGTAAATTTGAACGGGTCGAGATAGACGTCTGAGAAACATAATGCAGGTGTATTCTTTAAGCATCCGGCAACAAAGCAGCTGTATCCGGTGAAGCTGTATTACCACTATATAAGAACACCTTTTTTTCATTCACCTTTTGATTTTACACGAGTGATTTTAATATGTACAAAAATTTTCATACGGCGAAAAATCACTGAACTTAACATCATTAAATACACATCAACCGTTTCGAATCAAATTTTTATTTGTATACTTAGAAACAATAAAATCTTTGTATCGAAGATGATGACGCTGCAAACTAACTAATTCTATAATCGTGCAAAACAATAGTTAAAATTTTACGTTCGATTTAAAAGACGTGGTCTTCTTTTTTCACTCAGGTGTTATAAAAAATCTTTATCTTATTAAGGGGGTTGAGAAAGGAAGTAGGAGATAATATTCCATAAGTTGGGGAGCTTAAAAACACAGGATATCCGCTTAAGTGTTCTAAATTGCAAAAGGTCGTATTGTGTAACAAGTTGTTCGTAAAGTTTATACCCCCGTTGGTAAAATAAAGCATACACCTAACTGCTTTAGATTCGTCTTTAGCCGAGCTGAAATATTTCATATTACCAAAAACAGTTCAGGAAATTACTACGGATGGTTATAAATAACCATAACAGTACTTTGGTTAAAAATATTAAATCTGCATATATAATTAATTTTTTCTACATATTTGGATCATTTAATTTGAATATAATTTAGCATTTTAAACTGGTTATACTAATTGATATAGATACAAAGATGTCGATTATGTATTTTAAGAATTAGAGACGAAGAAATTCGTCTAGACACCGTTCGTTTTTTATGTGTAAAGCCTTTGATGTCATACGGGAAGGTCCTAAATATAAGAAAACGATTCTGTGAAAACTAAAACGACACTGAATATGTATTATTCGCTGCTCATTAAAAATCATATTAAAAACTATAAATATATACAATTAAAAGAGTTCGCACGTTATATATTAAGTAAGACAAAGGAAGTAGCATTATTTTCTCTGTAGTCCGGAAAATATTATACGTGTACTTATCCGTTTTCAATACCTGCGTTCGTTTTTATCAGCTTATTCATTACAATTTATTTTAATTTTTTCCTCCGATCCAGAACATTTCCGTAAGTTTCATTGTAAATGTTTTCTTTTTATCATATCAATGCTAATTTCTCATCGGGATTATTTTAGTTCAATATTATAATAACCCAGGTTAGATTTTTATTTCAAACCAACGCTTTCCTTCACTTTCTATCGATTTCACAGGCAAAAATGTTAACATCAAAATTCTTCTCGATGAGATTCTTATTTTAAGCATGTGATAAAATTTTATATTTCCTTATAGCTCGAAGACCGCGAATTAAAATATTTCTTGTAGGACGAATAAATATCGCAATAAGCATAATGCATGTTTTAAATCGATATGAAATATTGGCATGCTTACTGGATTTAATTACGTTTCTTATGTTACGTAAATGCATTTAAATACCTGATTCCTCGTACCGAAATTCCTATCGTTTCTGTACATGAAAAGGTAGTATATTAACTGCATACCTAAGAAAAATAGCCGTATATATTCAATAAATAACTGACAATATGGCGGTTATTTTTTTAAAGGCCTAACCGGTATGCAACGATCGTTTATTCAAACGGCGTTATTAAATACCCATATCTATTTTGTCACTCAAATATTCTAATAGATAAATGAGCTTCTATGCATATATTTTATTTAAATGCTAGGATAAATAGTAAAATTCGCATGAAACTTAATCTAATCTCGAACTATGCCATATGGGTTTAAAAGGAACATTTTACTTGGTATATACCCCAACTAACAATGACGTAGTCAAATTTAATGTCCCGCCTGTACCTACTTTGTCCAGGTGTTGTAACAGTCTAACCGTTCGGAGTTCCCTCTCTCTATTCAAGTTACCCAGTTGACAAAATGATAAAAGAATCCTGACCGATTACAATGTGATTATCTTACCCTAACTTTGTGACGTTTAATTGTTTTTTTAATTCTTTAACAAAAATGCACAGCTGGTTGGATTTTCTACTTGCTAAAATTGTCTATCGCGCACTTTAATTTCTGGAGAACTTCCGAGACGGGCGTTCTAAATTTTAACGGTTTTTCTTTCCGTGAAATGAACATCCACTCGAATATTCAAAAGTTTTCCTTCCAAGTCTTTCAGCAATTAGTATTAAGTACGGTTCGTTGGGTCCGCAAATTTAAAGTAATTATTTTTTGCGCTGCTAGACTAAGAAAAAGACAATGAAATCGGCTCAACCGGCTTCAATTACCAACTCTTTTTTTTATAAAGAAATAAATTGGTCTGCAAAAGACAGCGCTACAAAGATTAGTTATAAAGGAAAACGTAGTGGAAATATCAGTTGAAGCGGAAGAGCCTTTTAGGTTATCAGGAAGAGGGCTGGTTTTGTTGGTAAGTTAAGAGTTGACAGCTGTTATGCATGTGGCATTTTATTCGTGCTATATCGTAAGATATTTATTTAGTTTTAGAGCATATATGGTCTGTTTTCATATACGTAACGTATACACCAAGTTTATATTAAAAATAGGAGTAAATTGAAATAAATGCCAACCAACACCAACGCCATACTCGCTCAATTAATTATTAACAAATATTGATTTATCAAGCAATGTAATAAAATTTTAACTAGAGAAACAGTTAACTATCGAATGAATACCTTCAACTATTGATTAATAAGCTTAGTAGGGCATTCGTACACATTTGCCTGTCCATTAAATAAAAATCAATTAACTATTTTATAATTCGCTTCGTAGAGTCTCAATTTTGTTTAAAAAACGCTCTTTGTTTATACTAAACGTACATTATTCTGTTTTCGCATTATCGATGGATCAAAAAAAATATATTTGCACTCACCTGCAGAATGTGATGTTTCATTGCCATGCCATGCTTCCACAATTAACGAGAAGGTGCCCTGTAAAAATGAATAAGAAACTGAATTCTTTTATTTCAAGAGAAAACAACTTTCACTGAAGAAGCTTTTAATATATTACATGCAATACCGATGTGATCACCTTTTTACAATCGTTTTATTACTAAATAAATCTATGCGTTCAATTTCTGTAATTCGAAGTTGCTGCCAATACAAATTTATGCGACTAATTTCGTAAATCAAATCAACTCTTATAGTGGTAAGAAGATTGATTAAAATTTTTTTGAATCATTTTACCGGTGGTTTACTCGGGTGTAAATTTTTTATCTTGATTTAGTGTGTGTACGTGTATCCAGTTAGTTTATTTTAGACGCTGAACATATAAATTATGATTTTGATTTTGAGACTTTAAAGCATTTTATGATAGTAGCGCTACCTTTTTGTCGTGCAGACTGTAGGTTGGTTAAACTTCAATAAATCTTCGATAACAAAAGAGAAGAAGGCCATGGGAAGATTAAACAGAAACTATTCTTAAATTGAAGACTATCATAAAGACGAGGAAAAAAATGAAAAAAAAAATATATATGTACAAAGATAGTGATCCGGTGCTTTATAATTAATAATTAAATCACGCTGAACCATATTCAGAGAATGGTTCACGATTTATCCCAGTGTCCAGAGTCTGTGCAACAACGCAGTTTAATGCAAACCACAGTAAGTAATATAAAACCGGTTAGAAACTTCTTGACGTTTATACTTATTGCACACAGAATTGTGGGAAAATTCTGCTTAAGTTTTTTTTACCGCAATTTGATTATACTCTTGGAAAATTATTAAATAACATAATTTGTATTATAGCTACTTACTTTTACAATAAATTACGAATACCGTATAGGTAAGTATTTCTACACGCGGAAGTGGAAGTATCTTCTTCAAAATACCATAAAGTTATGTTACGCTTTCCAATTACATCAGTTAAATATTTCTGCTTTAAAATAACTACCTAATGCAACTCTTTAATTATTTTCATTCCAAATATTAAAAAAAAAACTTTTACTTAGTTATAAAATCATTAGCGAAGCAAACGTAGCATATCGATATTATTTCTATGCAAGAATTGAACAATTCGAGTTCGATCGATAAATCTATTTTATAACTAATTAATTCTGAATTTGTGCAGTGCATTTCCCACGGCAGGATTCCTGCTTCGAGACAGTATGAGATGCTTAAAAATCACTGGTAATGTAGAGGTACACTCTTCGCAAGAAATTTCATACAGCTTCGATACCATCGACTGCACCGGCGCCGAGTTCTTCGACCTTAATGCGCTTTTTCGCTCGCTTTATGTTATATTAAAAAAATTTGAAAACCGATAATGTTCAAGTAGTTGTATAGGTAGCAGAGGGAATTTAAATTAGACCTTCCTTTTTTTTTTACTCGAACCGGCCCGCATGAAATTTCTTCGCTACGGGCAGATGGTGATGGTGAAGCTATCGCCTTCGACTCGCTGATGGTAGATATTTATCATAAGGTTCTATCTACTACCTACCAAACGAATATTTTTCTCACGAAATAGCTCCTTTTAAAAATTAATCGAAACGCAAGATTTACGACGAGTTCATAAATACAAATCGTAACTTAATAATTGATTCATCCGGTGGTATATAAAAAAAAGGTGTTCACATCATAGTTAGTTATGTATTTGAATCGATAAATATAAACTTACCGGCCACGTGAACGGGAACGGCAAAGCGATAGGGTTAGAAAATCCATTTTCCAGCGTATCCGAAATCGGATTCGGATCTAATTCCGGCGTTATTTTATCGCCGAAAGTACATTTCGATGTTGTGTCAATTTTAACTTGGTATTCCTTTAGGCAAACCCTGAATCTGGGCCTGCAAAGTCCGTCACATTCCGCATTTGATTTCGTTTTTCCAGTACAGCACGTCCCTAAATCATTTTTGCCGGCTTCGTTGTCGAATGAGATCAGTCGTAATTCAAAAACTCCGGAGAGTTCAGCCTAGGAAAGAACACCTTCTATGTATCTGAATCGATTTATTAATAGTGCGGTTATTTCGAGAATAGGTATTGTTATTGTATACCTTACACATTTTATTAAAACGGTTTGAATTTGTAGCGAATTGAATGGAAGTTTCGAAAAGTGCGCGAACGAGACGTTGGCTTAATTTTATAATATATCAACGTCTCGATGAAATTAAATAAATAACAAAAGGGGGTTTGTGTAGATTAAAATTTGTAATTAAATAAAAAAAAAAAAACTTACCTGATGAACGGCTAAAAGTCCGATTATGGTGAAAAATATCCAAGACATGATGGGTGATTGTTGTGTTATATTGTCTCCTGATTAAATGGTATCAGCAACGTCGAAGCGCTGTTACCTCAGGGGTAATCTGCAACATCCCGCCATAGGTATAAACAAATAAAAATCGCACGAAACACAAATCGACAACGACAACATGCGCCGCCAAAATGCACTCTAAATGATCCACATAAGCACAACACATGCAGATTAAAATTAAATTAGGCGTCCGTTAAATAGTTAAGTTGTAACACCCCATAACGCTAAAAGCACAACACAGCACACGTATATCCAGCAATGAAACTGTCCGTTACATAAACCTCGAGCGGTGAAGGCAGACTAACTGAGGCTTAAACAGAAAAGTTGACGGTGGACGTCGGCCCGACTCATCCGTGTGGTAGTTCTACGGTAGCGTCTGCTCGGATGGAGGGGGCGCTCTAAGGGGTACTATGTAGTGCTTCCGCCAGTTTTTAACTTTTCTACAGCCGCACCGGCGATACGAAAAAGCGCGTATCCTTCGTATGTATTTCGAAAAACGAGCCTGCCAAGGTTCTATAACTACACTCGCGCGCTTGCTACCCTCGAATGGGCAGCCACCCGGCGTGTCCGCTTTAATATGAGGGACGCGCTAGGCGAAAGCAGCTGTTCACCGGCTGCCATGGGGTAGTACGACCATTCGTACACTATGTACGTCATCAAACCACCCCACGCTCTCCATACACCACCGTTTATTACTACATTACTTACATACATACAAACTATACACTGTCTTATTATTATTATCTCATTTATCATATACTAGATGTGTCCAGAAAATAAGTTCCGTTTCGTTATATACAGGAAGATATTCGAAAAATATTTATTACACAAAAATATTTCCAGAAATTTTGCGGACATTCTTTATAGCGTGACACAAGTTTTTGTATGCCTTCCTCATATAATCCTGTTTTCAATTACCGTTTAGTTGAAGTGAAGATTAAGGAAAATCGCAATTCATGGAATTTCCCCAAATCACTCAATCGTTAATTCATGAAATTGTTACTGAAAAATTGCATTTCGAAAAATTATGCGGCGTACACGAAAGCATCTACTACTATATCAAAACTACCCGCGCAAAATTAGAAAAATAGCTCAAGAATCGTAGATTATTCCTCACTTAGACACACCCGGTATTTTCCAAAATTAGTAATCACTGCATCTAAAAATGATTAAACTCCCATACCCAAAACAAAAAAAAACCTCAAGGTTAATATAAACGAACTATTTCTTTGCAACTACCGATATTGCTACTCTACAAGTGCATGACATATATTGTTACGTAAGGAATTCCTAATAGCGAGGTAGTGTGAGAACGAAGAAACTCACGTTACTAAATATTTCAACCCTATAGCACAACATCGCCTATAGTGTAACAAGAGAATAATTAGCTTGGTTGAAACATTGATAAGTCATAGGCGTTACGTGAATAACTATAGTGCAAGGTGTGCCATCGCATTGACCTTTATATGAATCTTGCTAATATGTTACATTTGTTACTTCATATACAATAAAAACAAGTATTTTTCTAAATCTCCGTTTATTGAGCGAATCGGCAATTTATTTGAAGATAATGGCGGTTATTTAACTAGCTGTTATCAATTTGGAGAATATAAACCTGTATATCATCAAAAATTTAGTGTATTGACAAATTTATGAATTGCAATAAGGCATTTAATATTGCAAATATTGATAAAAGGTCACTAAGAATAAAAGGTTATTCAATTTTATGAATTAAATAAATCATAATCGTTTATATCAATAAAGTTATAAAAAAAGCACCTCTAAAGCGTGAGAAAGTTGTTACGATATTATCGAAACTATTTAAATTATATTGAAATACCTATTCATTCCAAACATTTCGAAAATACCAACTTGAATCATCCAAAACAAGTACATCATACGTATGATTCATATAATAAAAGAAGTAACCATCAAAAAAATTAACTTTCAAAATTAATCAAATTAATATAAAACCATTATAATACATGCAAGTACAATTTACAAGTTACAAGTATTCATTCTCCCCTTTAAAAATTTAAAAGACTCACCTGGGGTAATTTTCAGAAAGTAATGTACCCTTTAACGGGTTAAAAAAGTCAAAAAGTTTATCGATTAACTCACATACACTCTCACAAGCAGACTGTGCTCACGCGAATTCAGAATTTTCAATAAATAAATAACTTAAAACAATAGCGAGATGTTCACCCCATGTAAAATGATATGCTACTGACTAATATAGTCGAGAGAAATATTCAGTTTTACGTTATATAATTGCATTTGTCATTAGCGTTCGGGGATTGATTCATTCTTTTCAATAAATATCGTACCACCAATCTATTTTATTTCAATTGGACATTTTTAATTTTACTAGAAATTTAACACGTTGAGCGCCAGAGATTTTTTTCGAATTTGTTTTTACAACTTATTATTAATATATGCGACTGTAGGATCTCTATATACTGGTAGATGTCGGTCACCGGTGACTCTCATTGGCGACAAAACTATTAAAATAATTGAACAATTTTTAATATAACCTGAAAATTAAATTTTATATTAATTAAATTTAGGTATAATAGGTAATAATCTGTTACCTTATGCTCATAGTACCTATAAGCTCGATAGTTCAAAATGAAATGATACATTTACAAATAATTATATAACCGTTTTGAATCAGATGTGTTATGAAGAATTATATTTTCGATGAGTAAAATCAGGGCGGTTTTAAATGAAATCAAACTGATCGACTCAGGTTGCAGGTAAAATGAAAAATGAAATAAAAATGCTTGTTAATAGGGACGACTGGGGGGTTAAAATAGACATGCGCTTTATTTTTGGATCATTTAAAATAGTCTTCGGTTGTGTATTATTTTACTTCTTTAAGTGGCATCTCAAGACTATAACAGCCGATGCGTATTTTGTTAGTCATATGTGTAGACGATCTCGACGATGATACTTTTAAAATAACAACTATTTTTGGTATTTGTAAGGTAATCAGTTTTTGCGCCAGAGCAAATATGTAACAGTTGGTTTCAAGTGAAAAAAAATTGAGAAAAGATGCAACTGCAATTTTTTGCAAGGTCCCCACGAACGCTAGGGAAACTACCTACCAGGTTAATCTCTTTATCGGATTAGCAGTTTCTTTTTGAAATAGATCCCTCAGTAGACCTCACAAAATCTCGAAGGTATTGGAACAATGAGCTCTTTCACTTTCACCCCCTCATCAATCGGCAGATTTTGATAATCCTATCAAAGCCGACTGGATCCGTTTAACCGAACTTCGAGCTCAATTTCAAGTAAATTCGATTCCGTGTTATAGATACATGATATTTGTAAAAAAAATATAAATTCGATATTTTACAGGGATTCAAATTTTATTTCTCTGAAAGGGTAAAAAAACGCCCACATATCTTTATGAAACCCGAGCGGAGAGGAAGTATCTCAAAAGGGCAACGCACAAAAACGGATACCTAAAAAAAAGTAGCAGTCATATAATGATTTTAATCGAATCCGAACCGAAAGAGGCGGAGGGAATATCGAATATTAAATGTATATAGAAAGATCGCCTGCGCTCGGATACATCCAAAGGAACTCGATAGAATTGACAAGTAGTTCCGGATGTGTCAGGATTTCCGCCTCTATTCGGAGCTGTACCGGAAACGACCCCCAATATTAGGTCATATATATTCTCTTCGGTCGGTGGGATAAGTAAATATTAGTTGAAAGAAACCAAACATCCCTTCAAAGCGCAATAAAGTTCGCACACATACCTGTGCGAGGTGAAAAATCTACGTTCGGTAAACTAATGAAGGCTATGTGCGCAAATGCACCGTATCCCTAATTAAATTAGCTCAATAGGATGTAGTGCAAAGATGTGGAAAACAAGTTCTTTTTAAGGCAGCGCTTTGTCGGCGCGGCTGCATTAACACATTTCATTTGGAAAGTCGGGTTTGGGAACCGATTTGGATTGCGTCCAAATCGAAAATTGATTTTTAAATAATCTTTATTTGGAGAAGAAATTTTATTCAGTATGGTAAAAAATGCATCGTACATCAAAAAGGTCGTCTTTCTCTGCAACGGCGAACTGAACTGGGATTACGAGTATTTTTAGTGGTCCAGTTTCATTTCATGCAGCGTATTTATTTTTGGATTTCATTCATTGAAATAGACATTATTATATTCATCAATCATTAATTATGTTTGAAATCATCGTTTAAAATTAAATTATTTAAAGGAAGAAATTATAAGTGCTGTAAAAATAGAAGCCTAAAACCTTACTAATTTAAATAAAAAAAAACTAGACACTTTTTGGTTTTAATTAAGGTAATAATTATCCAAAACAAAAATACTGACAGATCGACACGCTTCTGTTAGAGACAAGTATTTTAATATTGTTCTGGTATTTTATGAGACAGTTTTAAAACAGATGTTCGCAAATACACATTTTATCGTGTGCCAAACTTTTGTATCAAAATAAACCTCTAAATATTTTTTATTGCAATTTTGACTTGCCCATTTAATTGACATTAAGGTCAATTGCATTTTTTTGTTGTAATAAAAATTCCCTGTAAGTGATAAATCAACGTTCCAGAATTAATATACCCTCGAAAATATCACAACATTTTGACTGCATTTGGTAAAACTTATGAGAGATTTTTTTCTACCTTCCGAACATCAGGCCCCTATATGACTTTTTTATCGGAAGGAAATTTCAACCTCCTTAATCTATATATCCTGTTTGTGATTTGAAAAAATCTATACTGCAACCTATTAGAGAACCATATGCAATATGTGCAACATCACCGACTCAAGGTAATAAATCACTTTTTTACAATTCAAAAAAACTTCCCTCAAAACAATTACCAATTGGCCTTTCCTTCGAAATCTAGTGGGTGAGCAGATGTTACACGTTGATTTCGAACAGCGAGGGATAAAAAAATGGAGAATAAGACTATTCTGAATCTGTAGTACACCTTTTATATACCTGTATATGGAGGTATAGTCTTTTGTTTGACGAGTTTGATGAACATTTTTATTATGCTCATCAATAAAAGGCCTTTCAATAGGATTTCTTTTAATTGTTTTTGCCGACATTCTCACGTAAATTAACTCGAATGAAAAAATACTACCAATTAGAATATTTCCACTAACACTTTCGTCATTGGTCACTTCTTTATTTGTAAAAAGGGCTTGGTAATGCACCTCAGTGGGCATTCACACACTGGTTTATGAGAGTTTAAATTTAAAGAGGCCTTGTGAATTAATGTCGGCAGCTACATTGGTAGCCGATCATTTTGCGTTCCACCAATTGTAAGGGGCCCCCATGTTTGCTAAATGGGCTTGGTACTTGTTTTATATTAGATGTTAATGTTTGTTCTTCAATACCGTCATTTCGAGGTGTAAATTTCGTATGGTTTTACGTCCATTTTGTTTCCTATGAGAACAACAAACAGGAGCTACTAAAAACGTTGAATGTTAAATGTTTAAACAAATTTATATTTTTAGAATTAGTTCCGATAATAGGCTGGTTGTGCGAATGAAAACTGCTCACAAATTGAGACCCTTTATTATCTCTGCTAGGGTCAGTTAATAGTTCAATTTTCCTCTGTTTCGATTTAATACATCCTGCGGTGTTTATAAATAAGTGTTCGCATTCGCAGGACGATAATTTACTTTCGATTAGGGTGGCGAACAAATTACTAGTTTTTGTATCGTTCCAATGTTTAGCATTTCAATCTAGTTTTATGGTAGAATTACACAAAATTGCTTAAGTATTCCTCCCAAATTATTTTTATAGACGTGTTATTTAATTAACGATTTTAACAGTGTTATTAATAGAGCACTTATTCTTCTGTTAAAGTCGTAAAAATGACAAAAAAATGCCAATTAAAGGTATATTTGTAGTTTTTTCCCAGTTTTAATGAATGAACGAAAATATTTATGATGGATCTCACAAAAACAAGTTATTTTTTATAATCCTTTTGTGAATATTTATAATTACAACCACGATGATTATAACTTTATATTTCAAACTACCTCACATTATGTTTTCGGTACAAAACGAATAAAAGTCTGCCATTTATTACATCAATTTAACTAGACTTTATAGCCGAAACTCGAAACAGTTTTACCGCGTTTAAATCCGGTAACGACCATGCGGCATACCAACAAATATTTTAATAAATACTTAGTACGAGCTACCGATGATTTGTATGAAGTGATTATCCATGTTATTGGCAGTGAAAATGCACCGAAAGGTACCAAGAAAACAGTATTCGACGAAAATTTCACTATATTTAACTGAGACAAGTTATTTATGAACAATTTATAATCTCGATCACGAAGGGATCAAACGGGGCTTCGTTTTATTCTATATTCTATCAACGACAAGTCTTAAAATGTACCTTGATTCTAATCTAAGATTTAATCACGACTGCTTCATAATGCTATATATTTATTGGAATGTTCCAAAAGCACGCTAGATATGATGTCTCGACGGATTATAATTGATCTTTCAGATCCAAACTGACGGTGGTCACGTACTTTACAGATACATTTTTCTAATACGACACGGAAAATTCCAGCTTTATGAACAATCTCCGAATTTGTCCATAAGGCCGCCGTAAAAATGGCAAATAGCATACAGCTGGTGGGGCACAAACCACTGCGTGTTCTGAATTTCCGTTCTGCCTGTTGATTCAGCACCACTTGAGAAGGGATAAGATTCTACAGGAAGTTAAATTTCCTCACAAGGAAATACTATATTAAGAGCGTTACCTACTTTAGAATCGAAGAACAGCTGCTCCGCTCTAACCTGTGTCCACCCGAAAGTTTCGGTCTGCCACACCGGCGCGACTCTCGCACAAACAGATTTCCATGAAAAATATTTCATAATTATTTTTATTTATCCTTGATTAATTTATTATTAACTACATTTAAAAAATTCTAAATCGTTTCTATTCGTAATGATTATATTAGCTTACATTTATAACAAATTGGTTGTGCAATAAACTAGGTATTTACCGAAGTGAAAATGAGTTGGTAAAATAGCACATTTGTGCAAATATTAATTTATTTCCGATGCGCCTATGGTTTTAATGGGGCTGCGCGCACGTGTGTGGCACGTGCCCCGTCCACTACAGGGCCTGATAGATCATATTATGCGGTTATTTTTATATGGTATCCATTTTTTGGAAATCGGATATCAGGTGCTTAATTGAATAAAGTTAATGCATCTACCTCCGTTCTCATATTTATTGGGAATTAAAAGTTGGAATAGGGAGAAAATTAAAAAAAAAATGCGATAAGTTCGTGACGGATCCATCCCCTAATAGAGATTTAAGAGCGCAATTCATGAAACCATGATTGATTCCCTTTGTGATTTTTGACCTAAAAACTTGTTTACTCGAACACACCGCCGAAAAACAAATAATTTAGGAAACGCTTCGTGAATTACGGAAGCAATTGTAGAAGGAAAATCTATGAAAACATCATAAAATTTTAACTGTGTCTAATTTGGAAAGCAAAAAATCGGACTAGTGAACTCGCGCTTCGAGTTTGCCTCGAGAAAGAAGTATTCTCTTAATTTGGTCGTCTTGTTTCGATAATTATATCCAGGATATTGTTTGACAGATTTATTTAATTTAATCTTAACTCGAAAAACTAAAAATAGTCTTAATTTACTGGAAAAATCGAGTCAATTACTTCCTTGGTTAGTTAAAACATAACCAAATAAAATACTTCCAATTAACAGATTGTTAGTATAGAAACAATAATTTCTTTTGGTGTATAACCTACCTACTCGAGTAGCGACCAGGATGAAGAATGATGGTATTTTTTTAATTAGCACTGTTAAAATAGCCACTATTTTCACGATTTGAAATTCAAATAAACAGGAAACTATTTATAAATTTACATAGTAATTACTTCCTAGGCTAACCATTAATAACGAAGTTCGGTTATTTAAACTCGCATATTAGGCGTTCATTGATACAAGTTTTATAAAAAAAACGAAGAAGTTTGGCGAATAATAATCTATAATTTATTCAATTTTCGTAATAATTTATATAACCAATAACATATCTTATTAAATACTTAGTAAAGGAAAGAAAGATAATCATTACAAATGTATGCAAAAAAACTTAAATAGCACTTAGCATAGAAGTAATTAGAAATAAACCTAATTAACGCCTCAAACTCGAAAATGTTTCACCACTACATTGTTGGGAGCCCTTTGAAGATATTCTCTTTAGCCGCTCGGTAATTTCAACCATGAAATTTAACGTAAAATATGTTAACCACGTGGGTGTAGAGCAATGTGCAATGATATTTTTCGCTAATAAAATAGAGATTTTTATGAATAGCTGCCGAAGCCTGCGAGCAGTTATAACGAATTTCTAGAAAAGCTTTTGTTCAAATGCGAAAAAAATATTTTCGATCGAGTTTTTATCCCTGCACAGCTGGTGGAATGTAAGGCACACTTCATGGATTCTATTGAAACGGATATATACTATTGGTGATTATTTTTCTATGAGCAACAGAGATAAAGACGTAGGTATATTCTTCGCCAGGTACTCCTTCGAGTGCGGCAAACAGGATAGGTTCCATAAATTTGTCTTGCTATGAAATTATTATGTATTAAGCATAGGTATTTTTATTTTTTAAATTTTAAATGGTCTGTTGTGAAGAAAATGCGCAAACCAGTCCTGCTGGTAATATATTAAAAGAATAGATTTTACTCAACATACACTCGTGGGCAACTGATGCCCTACAGTTGAGATGCATCTGCCGGTTTCGTGGCAATTTTCAAGATGTAAATACCACTTTTTCACCTGTGCTTGCGCTGAGAAAATATAAAAACATAAGGCCGATGTCGGTACACTGTCTCCCGCCGATTATTTTGTACAGCTCCTCGCTAAAAATGCACTCTTGCATAATGTAAGATTTCAATTATTTAGGTAGTTAAATTTTTACAGCGCCGCAACCGAAATCGCAAATCACATCGACATGTAATCAAATCTGACAATTCTACCAAAAATATTCCATTAAAAAAGGGCCTCGCGAAGCGAAGTTAAAAAATCTGGCGGCGACATATGTGATTTTAAATGTGCCAGTAATTATAGTTAGGTCCTACGTCAGCTTGGTTTCCAAGAATATAAGATCAAGCGATCGGATTTTTCTCAAAGTTGTGAAGCAAAATTTCACATATGTCGTTTAATTTTCAAGGCAGTAACCACCTGGCTCGTGCCAAGAACACGTGGTTACCGGCCTGTATCATTAAGGGTGCAACCGGCAGTGAAGTACTTACCTGCGAGGGTATTGACAACAGTGGCGTCGCGGTTGGATAGTTGTGGCGTGAAAAAAATACACCTTGGATGCTTCAACTTTTATACTGTACACCTCCGATTCCCAATTAACGTTCTACTGAATAATTCCTAGCGATTATTAAGTTTCTCTATTGAAGTAAATACGTTTTCTAAACTGAATATTATACACCGGAATATTATTTTTACTTATACAAGCCAGCTGGTATTACATTATGTAAAAATTATGCTAGTGCCTCCTTGTGTATAAAATAAAAACAGTTTACCCTTCGTATAATGGGTCTCTGAATCAAGTAGTACTACAAATACAGGTGCTCTACCATTATAGTACGCGATGTGAATCGATTACTTTCCCGCTAAATTCACTTACTAGGGGTTATTAAATAAATTGTTTTAAGTTTCGACGAATGGAAGTTGTTATGACCTAATTATCCCAAACGGTTTTCATTTAAGTACTATATAAATTTCAAAGTAAATTAATTAATTAATGGCTGATAAGATATTATATTTCTCACATCAAAAGTAGAATCGTTGATAACGCCTAAATTACAGCCCGTTAAAATGTATTCGTGAACCCCACAAGTATAGCATTGGATTAAGAATTATGTAAAGATCTAGATAAGAATTAACTAGAAAAATGCATATACGTATTTCATTTCTTTCTTATTAATAAAATTACAGTAAATTAATTTTCGGCTACTAGCCATGTAAACCGTTATTAAAATGATTAATTTGAATACCTAAAAAGGCACGTCCAGGAATAATTTCGTATCCAAGCGTATGTGGTTTAAATTATTTTTTAACAATAAAAAAACAAACAACTTGTGTTTTAAAAACTCGGATAAAACATCTTATGTTTGTAAAAAAACAGGCAGGAAGAAGGTGTGAAATCTTTTGTTCCTCAACATAAGGCTTTGACAAAGTATTTCATACAATACAAAAAAATGCCATGTGCATTTATGGATAAGTAGATTCAAAAAAACAAATTCACCTGGAAGGTTGTACGTACCCATATGTACCTTCCTTCCTCGGTACCTAAGTTCATCTGTGGCACATGTTCTTGTTTTATTATTTTGTTTTCAAAACTAAAATGGGCAGATGTATGTAATTAAAAAAATGATTCCTTTACTAAAATCAAGGCAACAACAATCAATCATAACGAACAATGTTCTTTTTTTCTTTAAAATTGGTGAGGACAAATTTAGAATAAACTCCTCTACATTCTCATTTAAGTTAATCTACACGAAATAAAACAAAGTAGACAATTTAATATTCGTGAAATTTCTCATGATTCATTTCTTTTCGTTAAAATTAATTGCAAAAATGCTCCTACATCTTTGACATTTCGTTCGAGTAATTAACATTGACAAAAGAAAATTCTGTTTTGTAAGAATCTTGTTCACATGAAATTACGCTGGGTATTGTGCGTTAGATTATAAATCGTTTCAGACGTCACCTAGCTCAAGTCAAAAATTATTATATGTTTTTTTAAGAAATGACTTCCAGCCATTTAGAAGAAGTCTTAGACCTAATTCGGAAATTATAGAAATTTAGGTTGAATGTTAACTGTTAAATAAAACGTAGGTATATTTTCGGGCCGTAAATAATGCGGTTTTATAATGAAATGAAAAAAATCGGTTGATGGTGATCAGAATCCTTGTAGGCTGGTGTCTTGACTTTTTCTTATAATAGACGCATCGTGCAGGTGCTTATCCTCAATAAAAAAAAGGTAGAAAGGATTATTCTAGATTTAACAGGTGCTCGGTTACTGCTGAGATATTTTACATCTTGGACTGATGACAGGATTTTTTGAAACTTTTCCCACGTTCAGAATTTTATATTTTACAATTGTTCGACTTGCATTTCCTATACTATCGGAATCCATATTGCTAGTTGCGGATGTCACACTCGAAAGAAGACAATTTAATTTCGCTACCAAGGAAAATTATTAATGTTTTATGGAGTAAAACATGCTCCGCATAACCACAATAATAATGCATAGAACGGAGCGTAGTCTTCTTGGAAGCAAATGATTTTTTCTCCACTTATTCAAGTGTAAAAAATTACATTAAGAAAACTGTTTTCATATACATATAAAGACGTAATGCGTTCTAGTCTACTAAGTTAATATATGTTTAATAATCATAAGAGCGGAAAATGACCAAATCAAATAAATTTGAAGAGCTTTATTTAATACAGCTCGTTTACCCAAAAGCCTTACTCATCATTATCAAGCACAAAATAATAGACATAAAGAGAGGAGGATGTTGACTTTTCACTCTTACATGTTACAACGTTACTACCTACGTGTTAATTAGGCATACCTGTCAACTTTTAAATAAATTGAGCAGTTTAATTATAGCTCTGGTAAGTTTGTTGTCTTATATTTTGTCTAAGGATTTAACCATTTAAAGAAATTACGTCCAAACGCTCGTGAAGAATTCATTAACAGTTATGACTACTGAAAACGTACATTTCTTGAAAAGCCTCTTAATTAGTAACACACTAAAATTTTGATAGGGAGCTCAAGGAATCAAAAAAATGATTAATCACTTGTTAAATTTCTCAGTATTAAAATCATTACTGTGCCTCATGAATTAAATATCTTACTCCCATCTCGTTGAATAAATTCTTCGGAGAATTTCTTGTATGGTTAAGATTGATTGCATTCTTCAGAGTTTGATGAGTCAAAGGTATTGACAAACACCTTCCGAGAGGGATAACCTTTAATAAGACATTTTCTTATGCAAAACAATACCAGCGTTTCACTACGTACGCCTTAATTTACGAATTAAATCGAAAGCTTGCTTATTCGATTCAAAGATTCATTCCTTATTAGTTTAAATAAATTATTACAGCTGTCTTAGAAACGATACTTAATTTATTAAGGTAATTAATACAACACAAATAATTATTTATCCAAATTCGGTAATTATTGTGATAAATTCATGAACCCAAAGTGTGAGATTCCAGGATAGAAAACTGGTGTTATTTTAATTACGCCGATTAATAACATTATCGTTATCAAAATAGGAAACTTTTATTGGAATAGAAATTCAATCGAATTAATTTCTATATGGCTAATTAGCATGGATTTTTCATTACTATCTTTCGGAAGAAAATATTACTAATAAGTAATAACTCCTATACACAAGTTCTTCAACTTTCATATATTGTGTTGTAACAAATAAAGGAAACCACCAGATGGGTCTTTGTAAAGCATATTTCAATTACACGTACATAAACACAATTTTAACAACCAAAAAGCCCTCGGGTTGGTAATTGTTATAATAAGATAGGCCACAAACTTGCTACCATTTAATTATCGGTTTCCATTTTTGCGAGTAACACGGAAATAATACAGAAATTTGGCAAACTATACCCAATCATTTTTTGCATGCGTATATATTTTTCGTATTCGATTCAATAGTTTTCGTATACAGGGTGTCTCCGATATTTACGCAGCGAAAGCACGATGATCTGGTTCGCGCAGACGAACCAGAATAGTCTTTAAATACATATTATTCTCCTTTTGTTTCAAGGGCGAAGCAGGTGGCTTATGTTGCCACAGTCCAGTAAAAGCAAACAATAGAAAATACTGCCATGCCTAGTGGCCGTTTCGGTCTCGCACGGTAACTTCATTTTTTTACTCGCAAGATTATCACGTCACTTGACATAACAGCCTTAAATTTTAAACCCTGCGACCATTGGTCTTTGTTAAATATTAATAACGCGTGCTATTAAAGTAAAGTAACGACCGCGCGTAATTAGGAATCATTAGTTGTACTCCTATGCTCGTGAAATGATTAAAAAAGTTTAATATCATACGGCTCAAACATCTCCTAAATTAATATTTGCGCTACGAACGCTGAGTGTAGGTAATAAACTGGTGTTTAGATAGTCCTGGAAGTTCCTGGAAAACTAATCAATATTTTTTATATAAAAAGTATCTAGAGGAAAACGTACAAAATTAAATAAATATTCCTTGTGTGTACTTCATTTATGTCACCGCGCGAGTAGTTGTATTTATGTTAGAAGTAGATAGAAAAAAAATACAATTTAACTAGGTATCGGTGAGTATTGTATATTGAGACGCGTGCTGGCTGCTCTTTGTTTCTGACATTTTGGATGTAGAAAACGTAGTTTCTACAAAGTGAATAAACAATGGATTTGTTGATCGATTTCAAATTATATTTGAAAAACAATAGAGTCTGATAATGTGTGTCTGGATAAAATAGCGTTTACAGGTGTTGGTGTAATTGTTCTCTAAAATACGGTATTCACATTTTTAATTTAGTGCCTATTGTTTGATAAACTGATTATAGTG